>JAXCHB010000156.1:0-1437447 GCA_036926305.1 Uropetala carovei | reverse complement strand
CCTCCCTCTCTCCCTCCCTCCCTCATCTCCCCTCTCTCTACCTCCCTCCTCTCCTTCTCTCCTCTTCCTCTACCTCCTCCTCTCTCTCTCCCTCCCTCCCTTCTCTCCCTCTCTCCTCTCCTCTACCCCTCTCCCCTACCCCTCTCCCCTCCCTGTCTCCTCTACCCCTCTCCCTCTCTCCTCTCCCTCCCTCCCTCTCTCTACCTCCTCTCTCCTCTACCCCTCTCCCCCTCACCCCTCCTCCTCCTCCCTCTCTCCCCTCCTCTTCATCCCTCCTCCTCTCCCTCTCTCCTCTACCACCGTCTTCTCCCTCTCTCCTCCCTGTCCCTCCCTCTCCAATCCTTCCTGTCTCCCTCCCTCACTCACTCTCTCTCTCATTCTCCCTCCTCCCTCACTCTCCTTTCCTCCTCTTCCCTCACTTCCTCTCCGTCCCTCCCTTCCTTTCTCTCTCTCCATTCCTTCCTCTCTCTCCCTTCCTCTCTCCCTCTCTTCTTCCTTCTGTCTCTCCCTCCATATCTCTTTCCTCTCCCTCCCTCTCCCTCCCCACACTCTCTCATAAAAACAGGTTGACTTACAACAGGTAAAATACAGTAAATAATATTGTCAATAAAATACAAATAAGAATGAATTCATTTTGTTTCAGAGACATAAGCTGCAGATATCCTAACCGTCTGCTCTACAACTATTGCTATCCACTCCAGTTCTCCAAGAATGATGGGTATGATGGGTATTGCTGATCCTAGAGCCCAGAATTGCAGTTAACCTTATATGCAACTATGTACAGGCTTGAAGAAGAAATGGGACTTTTCTTTGATCAAAAATATGTATATATTAGCATAAATAAATGTCAACTTATGTAGAATATTCTGGAAATAAATAAATATATAAATTGTAATTTTTACTTAGTATCTAGGCCTAGTAGGACAGGTATATTCTCTCCCAAGAGAAGAGGAAGTCACTTCTCCGAGAATACTGACTTCCTGTTCTCCCGGATAACATCAGCAGTTATAGAACTTCCCTAGCTTTGCTAAAAGAATGACTCGGCCAATTGACTGTCTTATCCGAGAAGAGAGGAAATCACTTTCCTGAGAATAGCTCCGAGAGCTATACTATAAGGAAGCCTCTAAGAGTCCTGTATCATAATATAGCTTCCCTTTAGGGTCCTCTAAGAGAGGCTCTATAAATGTATAAAAGGCTGTATAAAGGTGCTCTCTTAATAATAGGAAGCAGTCTCAATATGTGAATCTTCATAATATAGTATGCTGTGTTATTATGAAGGAAGACTCAGTAATATAAATAGGAATGAAGACTCAGTAATATAGTCTACCTTCATAGTGAGACTGCACTCTATATTACTGTCTCTTCCTTCTTAGTAAGTTACTAAGAAGGAAGATACAGTAATATAGAGTTCAGTCTTACTATGAATGAAGACACTATATTACTGAGTCTTCCTTCTTACTATGAAGGAAGACTATATTAAAGAACTATCCATTTATTAAAATTGAGGATAACACTTATTGATGAAATAAGGAGAATTAACATGTTTATTACTGAAGAAAAATTGCAAGAATGGAGGAAAAACAAAAGTAAAATAGACTAAAAATGGGTCGAAATATTTAAGCACTTTCTGGATCAATATACTGATATTAGTAATGTAAAATAAATCATTGAATTCTCATGAGACCTCCAGGGACAAATGCTTGCGTGGAACTAGTATTTTCATTAATGAATCAGTTGTTGACATCAGAGAAAACAATTTAAAGTGGAAATATTATGAGCAATAAAAGTGAAATTCAATTCTGAATGTAGCTGTGTGGAGTTTTATGGATATTTATTTTTAAAATCCTGATGTTATTAAAAAAATACATTCTGTAGAAAAGAATAACTTTAATAATTAAATGAATTTTATTTTAATAATAAGTAAATATTTTTTCTTCAGAAAATGTCTCCTTTCAGCTTCTTCAGAATTTTGTAGATAACAGAAATAACAAGCTAAAATCATATAAAAAATATATGCCACTATAAAATGACCCTCCTTACTGTCATGTTGTCCCTCCTTACATTTGATAATGTCCCTCCTTAGCTTCATGAAAAGTTGGTCACCTTAATGTATGAGGAAGGAAGGAAGATATATGCAAAATACAAAACTCTGCGTTGGACAAAAAATGTATTCACAAAATTTCCAGTCATTAGAAAAAATAAGAAATACAATAAAACTTGATGAATAAAATACAATTATTAAGGCCAAAACTTCCCCTTTTGAAATATATCAAGATTTTAAAGATCGAAGGACTTTCAGCGTGGAAAAAAATGAAAGCTACTGCTGATGCTCGACGTATACATACATCAGATGGGCTTCAGGGTTTAAAAAGATGGAAAAGAGGAGGTGGAATCAGGCTTATATAGAATATGGAAGAAGAATGTATGGACAGTTAAATAATAACGATAGGAGGCAAACTATAAAATCAATAACGTTGTGGTGGAAAAGACAATGTGAGGAAATGGAGAAACTGCAGAGACAAGGGAGGTCAAATCCGAGTCTCCCAAATGGGGATTATATCAGTATCAGATTTCCTTCATTAGGTGTAGTTTAACTTTAAAGGTATTAAAATATAAGACTCTGATTCCCCTTAAAAGTTTACTCATATGATAGCATTAAGCCTGTTGCTAGGAAGCCTATTGTTAAACCAAGAAAAAATACCACTTTTTTAGATAAAAACTATGAATTTACGCTAATTCCACTCGGATTTGAATTCTGTCTTCAAAAATAAGAAACTACAATCTACATCCTATGCAACAGTTTGTCTCGAGTTCGTATCATGACGGAAATTAATTTTAAAATGCAAATATAAAAACCTCTACACCAATTTACGTTTTCTTATGGACAAAAAATGGGGCAAAAAGGGCCTGAAAAAGTCCCTCATAATAGGAATTTCGCCAGTTTCGGATTTTTTCCTCTGGTTGTGACTAAAAACCTATAATCCCACCAAATTTCAACTTTCCAGCACATCTGGAAGTGCCTCATAATTTTGTATCCTCCTATATATATATATATCATGTGTAAGAAGCGTCTTTATATTATACTAGTTAATGTGTGCTTGCATTCTGCAAGCATTTTAAAAGTTTAGCATTTTTACAGATTCAAATTATTCCCAATCGATGTTGTGCATTATCATATAACCGTGTCAAATTTGGAGTTTGTAGCTCATTGAGAGGTGCCTTATAATTTTAATCCTCGTATGTGGCAATAATGGAGCCAAACTGCCCCTAACATTATGAATTTTTACATTCTCAGATTTTTCCATCTGTTGCAACTAAAAACCCATAATTCTGCAAAATTTCAAGTTTGTATCTCATTAAGAAGTGCCTTATAATTATCACACTCGTATGGGGCCGAAAAGGGGCAAAACCACCCATTAAAAATGAGAATTTTTTAAATTTTATAATTTCATCTTAGGTTGCAATGAAATTTCTATAACCTTGCCAAATTTCAAGTCTCTGGGTCCTATGCAGCTGCATCGCCTTTTTTGTTCTCGAATTGGGCAATAATGGGGCAAAACAGCCCCAAAAATGAGGATTATATCAATATCGGATTTCCTTCATTAGGTGTAGTTTAACATTAACAGCATTAAAATATAAGCCTCTGATTCCCATTAAAAGCTTACCCATATGAAAGGATAGAGCTTGTTACCAAGGAAGCCTATTGTTAGACCCAGAAAAATTAGCAATTTTTTACGATAAAAACTATAAATTTATGCTAATTCCACTTGGATTTGAATTCTGTCTTCAAAAATACGAAACTACAATTTATATCCTATCCGACAGTTTAAGTCTCGAGTTCGTATCTCGATAGGAAGTAATTTTAAAATGTAAATATAAAAACCTCTGCACCAATTTACATGTTTTCTTATGGGCAAAAAATGGAGCAAAAAGGGGGCAAAATAGCCCTTTAAAATAGGAATTTCGCCAGTTTCGGATTTTTTCCTCCAGTTGTGACCAAAAACCTATACTCCTACCAAATTTCAAGTTTCTACCTCATCTGGAAGTGCCTCATAATTTTGTATCCTCCTATATATATATATTATCTGTCAGAAGCATCTATATATTATAGATATACTAGTTAATGTGTGCTTGCATTCTGCAAGCGTCTTGTCTCATCCTAATATAAAGAGTAGTTTAGACAGATAATTTTTAAATGCATAAGTTTGCACCTCTGCGACGATTAATGTTTTACATTATGGACAATATTGGAATAAAAACAAACCCTAAAATTTATAATTGCAAAACTTTCCTTAGTTTTTCATCATTTGATACGAATCCCTCACATTTCTGCAAAATTTCATCGATGTAGCACCCCTAAATGTGTAGTTATATAAAATTAATTGTTTAAAAATGATGAATTTTTAACAGCCACAATAATAAACTTTATTATATTTTTCAATATTATTTACCGCTGGAATAGCATTCCCTAATTTCTCAAAATATTCATCTCCCTAGCTCTAATAAAAGTGCATAAACATTAATTTTTTTTAACATTTATGTATTTTTTACGCCCCAATAAAGAAACATTTTCAAATATCTATGATCCCGTTTTCGTTACTCGGTAAGATCTACGTAAGAAAAAATTTCAGCATTGTAGCACATTTATAAGTAACTAAAACACGAAACGTTTGTTTATATGTTTATAATATGTGACTGCATTATGCAAGCATTTTTATATATTAGCATTTTTACAATTTCGAATTATTCCTAATCAATTATGTCCAAAACCATATAACCGTGTCAAATTTTAAGTTTGTATCTCATTAAGAAGTGCCTTATAATGTTCACACTCGTAGTGGGTAAAAATGGGGCAAAACCACACCTAAAAATTTGAATTTTTTCTACTTTTTGACTTTTATCTTCAGTTGCAAAAACATTTCCATAAGCGTGCTAAATTATAAGTCTCTAGGTCATATGGAGCTGCCTCATCATTTTTGTTATCGTATAGAGCAGGCATGTCAAACCGGCGGCCCTTTCTCTATCTTACTGCAGCCCGAACGCTAATTTTTCTCTTAGTTAAATCGTTCGAGATTTTATATAAATACTTTATTTTATGATAAGGACACGAGATTTTGTCTTAGTTGTTGAAATACAACAGAACGTGGTTTCTAAATCATTGTTTTTAATACCTAGTAAAATAGGTGACCAATCTTATAGATAAAGTTTATTTTGCCAATCCTGGCCCTCATTAATCAACCCTAATCTTAATGCGGCCCTTCTGTAATATCCATCATTTCAATGTGGCCCTGATGTTTCTTCGAGTTTGACATGCCTGGTATAGAGCAATACTGGGGCAAAAGAGCTCCAAAACTGGGGATTACTACAATATCGGAATTCCTTCATTAGGTGTAGTTTAACATTAAAGGCATTAAAATATAAGCCTCTGATTCCCATTAAAAGCTTAACCATATGAAAGGATAGAGCTTGTTACCAAGGAAGCCTATTGTTTGACCCAGAAATATTAGCAATTTTTTGTGATAAAAAATATAAATTTACATTAATTCTACTCGGATTTGAATTCTGTCTTCAAAAATAAGAAACTACAATTTATATCCTATCCGACAGTTTAAGTCTCGAGTTCGTATCTTGATGGGAAGTAATTTTAAAATCCAAATATAAAAACCTCTACACCCATTTACGTTTTCTTATGGGCAAAAAATGGGGCAAAAGGGTGACAAAATAGCCCCTCAAAATTGGAAGTTCGGGAGTTTCGGATTTTTTCCTTTGGTTGTGACTAAAAACCTATAATTCTACCAAATTTCAAGTTTCTAGCACATCTGGAAGTGCCTCATAATTTTGTATCCTCCTATATATCTATAATATATAGACACTTCTTACACATGATATATATATATATACTAGTGAATGTGTGCTTGCATTCTGCAAGCATTTTCAAATTTTAGCATTTCTACAAATTCAAATTATTCCCAAGCGATGTTGTACATAATCATATAACCATGTCAAATTTGGAGTTTGTTGTTCATTTAGAATTGCCTTATAATTTTAATCCAGGTATGGAGCAATGATGGACCAAAACAGCCCCTAACATTAAGAATTATTACACTCACAGATTTTTTCCATGTGCTGTAACTAAAAACACATAATTCTGCCAAATTTCAAGTTTGTATCTCATTAAGAAGTGCCTTATAATTATCACACTCGCATGGGTATGAAAAGGGGCTAAGCCACCCATTAAAAACTGGACTTTTTGCAATTTTACAATTTTATCTTACAATTAGTTTGCCATGAAAATTCTATAATCGTGCCAAATTTCAAGTCTCTAGGTCCTATGCAGCTGCCACGCATTTTTTGTTCTCGCATGGGGCCGAAACGGGGCTAAACCACCCTTTAAAAATGAGAATTTTTGTAATTTTGTAATTTTATCTTAGGTTGCAATGAAATTTCTATAACCGTGCAAAATTTAAAGTCTCTGGGTCCTATGCAGTTACATCGCCTTTTTTGTTCTCGAATGGGGCAAAACAGCCCCAAAAATGAGGATTATATCAATATTGGATTTCATTCATTAGGTGTAGTTTAACATTAACAGCATTAAAATATAAGCCTCTGATTCCCATTAAAAGCTTACCCACATGAAAGGATAGAGCTTGTTACCAAGGAAACCTATTGTAAGACCCAGAAAAATTACTACTTTTTTGAGATAAAAACTATAAATTTACGTTAATTCTACTCGGATTTGAATTCTGACTTCAAAAATAAGAAACTACAATTTATATCCTATCCGACAGTTTAAGTCTCGAGTTCGTATCTTGACGGGAAGTAATTTTTAAATGCAAATATAAAAACCTCTACACCTATTTACATGTATTCTTATGGGCAAAAAATGAGGCAAAAAGGGGCCAAAATAGCCCCTCAGAATAGGAATTTTGCCAGTTTCGGATTTTTTCCTTTGGTTGTGACCAAAAACCTATAATCTTGCCAAATTTCAAGTTTCTAGCACATCTGGAAGTGCCTCATAATTTTGTATCCTCCTATATATATGATATCTATAATATATAGACGCTTCTTACACATGATATATCTATAATACTAGTTAATGTGTGCTTGCATTCTGCAAGCATTTTAAAGTTTAGCATTTTTACAATTTCAAATTATTCCCAATCAATTTAGTACGAAATCATATAACTGTATCAAATTTCATCTTTGTAGCTCTTTTAGAAGTACATTATAATTTTATTTGTGGCATAGGACAATTATTTGGCAAAACAATTGCTAAGATTTCGACTTTTAACGATGTTGGATTTCGTCTTTCTGTTGTAACTAAAAACCCATAATTCTGCCAAATTTCATGTTTGTATCTCATTAGGCATTGCCATATCATTTTCACACTGGTATGGGTCATATATAGGGCAAAACTGCCCTTAAAATTTGGAATTTTTCCAATTTTACAATTTTATCTTAGTTTGCCATGAAAATTCCATAATTGTGCCAAATTTCAAGTCTCTAGATCCTATGCAGCTGCCTCGCATTTTTTGTTCTCGCATGGGGCCGAAAAGGGGCAAAATCTCCCTTTAAAAATGAGAATTTTTGTAATTTAATAATTTTATCTTAGGTTGCAATGAAATTTCTATAACTGTGCCAAATTTCAAGTCTCTGTGTCCTACGCAGCTGCATCGCCTTTTTTGTTCTCGAATTGGGCAATAATGGGGCAAAACAGCCCCAAAAATTAGGATTATATCAATATCGGATTTCCTTCATTAGGTGTAGTTTAACATTAACAGCATTAAAATATAAGCCTCTGATTCCCCTTAAAAGCTTACCCATATGAAAGCATTAAGGCCCGGTTGCATAAAGATTTCGTTATGGAACCAATAACTATTGGACTCATAAAGTTATGGGACTCATAACTTTCCCCGTGTTTCTTGAAGCTATTGTCATCATAAGTTACCTTTCAATAGCTATTGCTCCGTTCACGTAGTTTTGTGGAAGCCGCTAGGTGGTAGCACACGCGTAAACAAAAAAAATTTAGCGAGAAACTCTTGTTGAGATGACAAACTTCAATATGTCATCGTTTTCTCAGTTTAGTTATGCTAGATAACCCACACTCATAGTTTTGGTAGTTAGATCGGAGATACAACATTACGTAATGAATAGGCAATAATGCAAAAAATGTTAATACGAATAAATCAAACTGTACCTAATTCATAAAATAAAAAATAACAACAAAGCGTATTCTATATTGAACTATCACGAAACAAACGGGAAAATGATAGCTAACAATAATTCACGATGTACATATTAATTATTGAATTACAGCAAACTTTAATTGATAAAAAATCATAATATTAAAGAAAAAAGTACGCTAATGTCTACAGTAATAGTAATGAGACGGTAATGTCAACAGTAATTATAACAACACGATAATGTCTGGTATGTAAATATAGCATATAAGAAATTGCATCTTACTTACCTCAACGAAATTCTGCTATTTATCGTAATGTTATAAATGCACTGTTCCCGTCAATATGCACACTGTATAAACAATGTAACGAAAAACAAAACGTAAGGCGTAGGTATGTTATGACAAAACATCCGCCATCTTAGATTCTTATGGAACTCATAACATCTTAACCGTACCCATATGTAGAGATAAGTTATAGAAAGGTTTATGGAACCAATAAATGCTATTGAACGTTTCAGAAACTACTTTTAGCGATTTTTCATAAGTTATGTAGTATGTAGGCCTATCGGTTCCATAACTCGCTTTCAAGAAACCGGCCCTAAGACTGTTGCCTAGGAAGCCTATTGTTAGACCCATAAAAATTACCACTTTTTTGTGATAAAAACTATAAATTTACGCTAATTCTACTCGGATTTGAATTCTGTCTTAAAAAATAAGATACTACAATTTATATCCTATCCGATAGTTTAAGCCTCGAGTTCGTATCTTGATGGGAAGTAATTTTAAAATGCAAATATAAAAACCTCTGCACCAATTTACATGCTTTCTTATGGGCAAAAAATGGGGCAAAAAGGGGCCAAAATAGCCCTTCAAAATAGGAATTTTGCCAGTTTCGGATTTTTTCCTTCGGTTGTGACCAAAAACCTATAATCCTACCAAATTTCAAGTTTCTGGCACATCTGGAAGTGCCTCATAATTTTGTATCCTCCTATATATATGATATATATATCATGTGTAAGAAGCGTCTTTATATTATAGATATAAACGCTTCTTACACATGATATATATATCTTTTAGTTGTTATCAATGGTTATAAATCTAATGCGTTTTCTGTAACCTCTGGGGTCCCACAGGGCTCTATTCTGGGTCCATTTTTATTAGGCGCGTTTCGCTTACAGCGTGAGAACCTATTATCGTCGGTCGGTCTGTCCATCTGTCCGTTTGTCTGTCCTCACTCTTGGTTTTATGCATTTTAGGAGCGTTTCACTTACAGCGTGAGAACCTATTATCGTCCGTCGGTCCATCCGTCCGTCCACATGTTCGTTCTCGGCTTATGCAGAACGGATTTTCATGTGCAAGTAGAACGTGATCGACAGTATCGAAGGCCTTTTTAAAGTTGGTGTAGATAGCGTCAACTCGGATACGGTATCTAGGATACGGTATCTAGGATACGGTATCTAGGATACGGTATCTAGGATACGGTATCTAGGATACGGTATCTAGGATACGGTATCTAGGATACGGTATCTAGGATACGGTATCTAGGATACGGTATCCTAGATACCTTATCCTAGATACCGTATCCTAGATACCGTAGCCTAGATACCGTATCCTAGATACCGTATCCTAGATACCGTATCCTAGATACCGTATCCTAGATACCGTATCCTAGATACCGTATCCTAGACACCGTATCCTAGATACCGTATCTGAGTTGACGTTATCTACACCAACTTTAAAAAGGCCTTCGATACTGTCGATCACGTTCTACTTGCACATGAAAATCCGTTCTGGACGGACGGATGGACCGACGGACGATAATAGGTTCTCACGCTGTAAGCGAAACGCGCCTAATAAAAATGGACCCAGAATAGAGCCCTGTGGGAACCCAGAGGTTACAGAAAACGCATTAGATTTATAACCATCGATAACAACTAAAGATATATATATCATGTGTAAGAAGCATCTATATATTATAGACGTTGTTATGTGCTTGCCTTCTGCAAGCATTTTCAAATTTTAGCATTTTTACAAATTCAAATTATTCCCAAGCGATGTTGTACATAATAATATAACCATGTCAAATTTGGAGTTTGTTGCTCATTTAGAAGTGCCTTATAATTTTAATCCTAGTATGGGGCAATAATGAGCAAAACAGTCCCTAACATTATGAATTATTACAGTCTCAGATTTTTTCCATCTGTTGTAACTAAAAACCCATAATTCTGCCAAATTTCAAGTTTGTATCTCGTTAAGAAGTGCCTTATAATCATCACACTTGTATGGGGCCGAAAAAGGGCAAAACCAAACATTAAAAATAGGAATTTTTGCAAATTTACCTTAGTTTGCCATGAAAATTCTATAATCGTGCCAAATTTCAAGTCTCTAGGTCCTATGCAGCTGCCTCACATTTTTTGTTCTCGCATGGGGCCGAAAAGGGGCAAAACCGCCCTTTAAAAATGAGAATTTTTGTAATTTTATCTTATGTTGCAAAGAAATTTCTATAACCTTGCCAAATTTCAAGTCTCTGGGTCCTATGCAGTTGCATCGCCTTTTTTGTTCTCGAATGGGGCAATAATGGGGCAAAACAGCCCCAAAAATGAGAATTATATCAATATCGGATTTCCTTCATTAGTTGTAGTTTAACATTAACAGCATTAAAATATAAGCCTCTGATTCCCATTAAAAGCTTACCCATATGAAAGGATAGAGCTTGTTACCAAGGAAACCTATTGTTAGACCCAGAAAAATTAGCAATTTTTTGCGATAAAAACTATAAAATTACGCTAATTCTACTCGGATTTGCATTCCGTCTTCAAAAATAAGAAACTACAATTTATATCCTATCCGATATATGATATATCATGTGTAAGAAGCATCTATATATTATAGATATGAGGATACAAAATTATGAGGCACTTCCAGATGTGCCAGAAACTTGAAATTTGGTAGGATTATAGGTTTTTAGTCACAACCAAAGGAAAAAATCAGAAACTGGCAAAATTCCTATTTTGAGGGGTTATTTTGGCCCCTGTTTGCCCCATTTTTTGCCCATAAGAAAGCATGTAAATTGGTGCAGAGGTTTTTATATTTACATTTTAAAATTACATCCCGTCAAGATACGAACTCGAGACTTAAACTGTCGGATAGGATATAAATTGTAGTCTCTTATTTTTGAAGGCAGAATACAAATCCGAGTAGAATTAACGTAAATTTATAGTTTTTATCTCAAAAAAGTAGTAATTTTTCTGGGTCTTACAATAGGTTTCCTTGGTAACAAGCTCTATCCTTTCATATGGGTAAGCTTTTAATGGGAATCAGAGGCTTATATTTTAATGCTGTTAATGTTAAACTACACCTAATGAATGAAATCCAATATGGATATAATCCTCATTTTTGGGGCTGTTTTGCCCCATTATTGCCCAATTCGAGAACAAAAAAGGCGATGCCGCTGCGTTGGAAACAGAGACTTGAAATTTGGCACGGTTATAGAAACTTCATTGCAACCTAAGATAAAATTACAAAATTACAAAATTCTCATTTTTAAAGGGCGGTTTTGCCCCTTTTCGGCCCCATACGAGAACAAAAAATGCGAGGCAGCTGCATAGGACCTAGAGACTTGAAATTTGGCACGATTATAGAATTTTCATGGCAAACTAAATAAAATTGTAAAATTGCAAAAATTCCTATTTTTAATGTTTGGTTTTGCCTTTTTTCGGCCCCATACGAGTATGATAATTATAAGGTAACGAGATACAAACTTGAAATTTGGCAGAATTATGTGTTTTTAGTTACAGCACATGGAAAAAATCTGTGAGTGTAATAATTCTTAATGTTAGGGGCTGTTTTGGTCCATTATTGCTCCATACCTGGATTAAAATTATAAGGCAATTCTAAATGAACAACAAACTCCAAATTTGACATGGTTATATCATTATGTACAACATCGCTTGGGAATAATTTGAATTTGTAAAAATGCTAAAATTTGAAAATGCTTGCAGAATGCAAGCACATAACAACTAGTATATATATATATATATCATATATATATAGGAGGATACAAAATTATGAGGCACTTCCAGATGTGCTGGAAACTTGAAAATTGGTAGGATTAAGGGTTTTTGGTCACAACTGAAGGAAAAAATCCGAAACTGTCGAAATTACTATTTTGAAGGGATATTTTGGCCCCTTTTTGCCCCATTTTTTGCCCATAAGAAAACATGTAAATGGGTGTAGAGGTTTTTATATTTGGATTTTAAAATTACTTCCCATCAAGATACGAACTCGAAGCTTCAACTATCGGATAGAATATGAATTGTAGTTTCTTATTTTTGAAGACAGAATTCAAATCCGAGTAGAATTACCCTAATTTTATGGTTTTTATCGCAAAAAATTGCTAATTTTTCTGGGTCTAACAATAGGCTTCCTTGGTAACAAGCTCTTTCCTTTCATATGGGTAAGCTTTTAATGGGAATCAGAGGCTTATATTATAATGCTGTTAATGTTAAACTACACCTAATGAAGGAAATCCGATATTGATATAATCCTCATTTTTGGAGCTTTTTTGCCCCAGTATCGTTCCATACGAGAAAAAAATGATGAGGGAGATCTATATAACTTAGAGACTTGAAATGTTGCACAAATATATAAATTTCGATCTAACCGAAATAAAAATAAATAATTGCAAAAATTCCATTTTTTATGGGCGAACATTTTGCGGTTTATGTATTTCTATACGGACTACAGTGCTGAAATTTTTTCTAACGGTAGAATATACCAAATAATGAAAACAGGAATATAGAAATTCAAAAATTTTGTTCGTTCAGCCGAAAAAATTTCTTAAATTTTAAGAATTTGACTAATGTTTATGTAGTTTCTGAAGGTGCAGGAAGATGAAAATTTTAAACTTAGGGAGGGTTTGTTGCTCCAGTGCTAACTAACATTAAAATTTTCCAAAAGGTTTATTATTATGGCTGTTAAAAATCCATAAAATTTAAACAATTAAGTTCATATAAATGAATTTCTAGAGGTGCTACACCGATGATATTTTGCACATATATGAGGTATTCAAAACAGATGATGAGAACCTATAAAATGTTCATAATTATACATTTTAGGGGTTTTTTTTACCCAATATTATCGAAAGATACACGTAATTAGGTGCACAGGGGCAAAATTATGCTTTTGGAAATTAATTGTAGGCTTTTATTCTTTACATTAAGGTGAGAGAAAATGCTTGCAGAATGCAAGCACACATTCACTAGTATATATATATATATACTAGTTAATGTGTGCTTGCATTCTGCAAGCATTTCTGGCACATCTGGAAGTGCCTCATAATTTTGTATCCTCCTATATATATCTATAATATATAGATGCTTCTTACACATGATATATTATATATATATATATATATATATATATGAGGATACAAAATTATGAGGCACTTCCAGATGTGCCAGAAACTTGAAATTTGGTAAGATTATAGGTTTTTAGTCACAACCAAAGGAAAAAATCCGAAACTGGCAAAATTCCTATTTTGAGGGGCTATTTTGGCCCCTGTTTGCCCCATTTTTTGCCCATAAGAAAGCATGTAAATTGGTGCAGAGGTTTTTATATTTACATTTTAAAATTACTTCCCGTCAAGATACGAACTCGAGACTTAAACTGTCGGATAGGATATAAATTGTAGTCTCTTATTTTTGAAGGCAGAATTCAAATCCGAGTAGAATTAACGTAAATTTATAGTTTTTATCTCAAAAAAGTAGTAATTTTTCTGGGTCTTACAATAGGTTTCCTTGGTAACAAGCTCTATCCTTTCATATGGGTAAGCTTTTAATGGGAATCAGAGGCTTATATTTTAATGCTGTTAATGTTAAACTACACCTAATGAATGAAATCCAATATGGATATAATCCTCATTTTTGGGGCTGTTTTGCCCCATTATTGCCCAATTCGAGAACAAAAAAGGCGATGCCGCTGCGTTGGAACCAGAGACTTGAAATTTGGCACGGTTATAGAAATTTCATTGCAACCTAAGATAAAATTATAAAATTACAAAAATTCTCATTTTTAAGGGGCGGCTTTGCCGCTTTTCGGCCCCATGCGAGAACAAAAAATGCGAGGCAGCTGCATAGGACCTAGAGACTTGAAATTTGGCACAATTATAGGATTTTCATAGCAAACTAAGATAAAATTGTAAAATTGCAAAAATTCCAATTTTTAATGTTTGGTTTTGCCCCTTTTCGGCCCCATACGAGTGTGATAATTATAAGGCACTTCTTAATGAGATACAAACTTTAAATTTGGCAGAATTATGGGTTTTTAGTTACAACAGATGGAAAAAATCTGAGAGTGTAATAACTCATAATGTTAGTGGCTGTTTTGCTCCATTATTGCCCTATACGAGGATTAAAATTATAAGGCACTTCTAAATGAGCAACAAACTCCAAATTTGACATGGTTATATGATTATGTACAACATCGATTGGGTATAATTTGAATTTGCAAAAAGGCTAAAATTTGAAAATGCTTGCAGAATGCAAGCACATATTAACTAGTATATATATATAATATATATATCATGTGTAAGAAGCATCTATATATTATAGATATCATGTGTAAGAAGCATCTATATATTATAGACTGGTTAATGTGTGCTTGCATTCTGCAAGCATTAAGAGCGGAAAAATACTTTTTAAACGCAAAAGTTTGGACCTCTTCACCGATTTACGTGTTTTCTTTACTGAAAATTTTTGGGGTAAAAACAAACCCTAAATTTATAATTATACAACATGTATAGGTTTTTAGAATTTGTTACTAATACCTCACATGTATGCGAAATTTCATCAACGTAGCACCTCAAGAAGTGCATTTATAAAAATTTATTGTTTAAAATTTTTGAATTTTCAGCAGCCACAATAAGAAACTTTAGAGAAATTTTCAATGGTAATTGTCACTGGAACATTATTTCTTAACTTTCTTAATATTTTCAGCTTCCTGGCACTTCTGAAAGTACATAAACATTAGTCAGTTTGTTTAACATTCAAGAGATTATTACGGTCGAACAAATAAAAATTTACAAATTTCTGTAATCCCGTTATCATTATATGGCAAATTCTACCAATGGAAAAAATTTCTGCTTCATAGCTCATTTAGAAGTACCTAAACCATGAAAAGTTACTAAATAGTTTATAATTTTTAACGGCCAAGAAAATACATATTGTTGAAATTTTTCCTCCGATTATTTTTTCGATTCACCTATGTATTAAATTTCAGCTATCCAACTATTGTAGTTTGGGCTGGACATTTGTATCCTCCTATATCCTAAGTAAGACTGTCAATATATAATGAATAGGCATTTTTAAATGTTGGGATTTTTACAATTTCAAATTATTCCGTCGATTTTCAAAAAAAATCATATAAGCGTGTCAAATTTGAAGTTTGCAGCTCATTTAGATGTGCCTTGTAATTTTATTCCTCTTATGGGGCTGTAATGGGACAATAAACGGCAAAACAGCCATAACGTTACAAATTTTTACAATATCGGATTTTTCCTTCTGTGTTAACTAAAAACCCATAATTCTGTCAAATTTCAAGTTTCTATCTAATTAAGAAGTGCATTACAATTTTCACACTCGTATTAGGCAGAAATGGGACAAAACCGCAACTAAAAAATTTGAATTTTTGCTATTTTTCTATTTCATCTTCGGTTGTAACAAAATTTCTATAATCATGACAAATTTCGAGTGTCAAGGCCATATGGAGCTACCTCAGTCCTTATAATTATCACACTCGTAAGGGGCCGAAAAGGGGCAAAACCGCCCCTTAAAAATGAGAATTTTTGTAATTTAATAATTTTATCTTAGGTTGCAATGAAATTTCTATAACCGTGGCAAATTTCAAGTCTCTGGGTCCTAAGCAGCTGCATCGCCTTTTTTGTTCTCGAATTGGGCAATAATGGGGCAAAACAGCCCCAAAAATGAGGATTATATCAATATCGGATTTCCTTCATTAGGTGTAGTTTAACATTAACAGCATTAAAATACAAGCCTCTGATTCCCATTAAAAGCTTACCCATATGAAAGGATAGAGCTTCTTACCAAGGAAGCCTATTGTTAGACCCAGAAAAATTAGCAATTTTTTGTGATAAAAACTATAAATTTACGTTAATTCTACTCGGATTTGAATTCTGTCTTAAAAAATAAGCAACTACAATTTATATCCTATCCGACAGTTTAAGTCTCGAGTTCGTATCTTGATGGGAAGTAATTTTAAAATCCAAATATAAAAACCTCTACACCAATTTACATGTTTTCTTATGGGCAAAAATTGGGGCAAAAGGGTGACAAAATAGCCCCTCAAAATTGGAAGTTCGGGAGTTTCGGATTTTTTCCTTTGGTTGTGACCAAAAACCTATAATCCTACCGAATTTCAAGCTTCTGGCACATCTGGAAGTGCCTCATAATTTTGTATCCTCATATATATATATATCATGTGTAAGAAGCATCTATATATTATAGATTGTATCCTCCTATATATCTATAATATATAGATGCTTCTGACAGATGATATATATATATATAGGAGGATACAAAATTATGAGGCACTTCCAGATGTGGTAGAAACTTGAAATTTGGTAGGAATATAGGTTTCTAGTATATATATATACAAGTGAATGTGTGCTTGCATTCTGCAAGCATTTTCTCTCATTTAATAAAAAAGACTAAAAGCCAACAAAAAATTCTAAATGCAAAAGAACCCTGCACCTATTTCAATGCTTTCCTTTTGGGAAATAATCTCAAATTTAAGGCTACCTGGAATCGAATCGGTGACACCTACACAGGAGTTGTCAAATACTATGGAGATATACTCATGACATCTACAAACCTGGAAAATATCATTTATTTATTCCTCTTTGTTTCGTCTATATGAAGGAATTTTTTCCATGCTTTCTTATGGGAGATATACTCGGTCATCCAGAGTTGAACCCAGGACACTTGTGGTTAAAGTGATAACGGTTCCCTATAGATCTCCTGGGTATCTAACAACCCTCCAAGTTTGAATTCTCTACCTTGACGGAAAGTGCCATAAATTAATTTTCAAATATGCCGCAATGCTTTTCTTATGGGAACAAATGGAAATTTAGGAATTTCTGGAGTCGAACCCATGACACCTAGGTATGAGATCTCAATTTTTCTGGTGGTTCCTCCATGCCATCTACAATTACTGAAAATTGCAGCTCTCCATCTATTGTAGTTTGGGCCAGACATTAGTATCCACCTATATATATCCTCTGTAAGAAGAGTCGATATAGAATGATATCATGTGTAAGAAGCATTTATATATTATAGATATATATAGGTGTAAGAAGCGTCTATATAGTATAGGTATAGGTACTTTTGATTCAAAATTTTAATTTTTCTAATATTTTCCATTAAATAGAAGGTCTTAAGTTACCACTTTGCTACACCTATACCGGGTAGAGAACTAAAAAATTTCCCTGATAATATAATTAACAAGTACTGATTCACAATAACTGCAGTAACTATTCTCAAATTCAGCACCTTACAAAACCCAACTTTATTATACATTCTTTATAATGGCAGCTATACCTGCTTTAACCTACAGTAACACAACAAACAACTAGTTTTGTTCTAACTTTTTCAATAGATATCATACAGATGAAAAATCCTATATTATACCGCATCTACCATATTCATGATCATTAAATTGTACATAAATTTACTCCTGAAAAACAAAATTTGTTCAAAAATAATTATGTAATAAAAGCATTACTAGCTGCATTTATCTATGCTTTGCCCATTTTCTAATTATATAGCATAAACTATGCTATACCATTTGTTCTATCAGGTGAATAACATTGTAAAACTTTCTATTACTTCCATTAGGTAAAATTCGTAACTCTAAACATCTTCAATTTCAGCCTGCATGTACAATAATCTATTTCTGAAAACTCAGCTAAAATCTTTACATTCCAAAAGCGGTTGTCTGTGCACAAATAACAAGTTTAATGGGATGCACTGGAAAGTCACTTCAAAACTTGCAAGATGTAAACAAGAATACAGCAATAATCGACCTGATAAAAACAACACATTCATTCTACTTTGTAACAAAAATTGATTCCACTTACCACTATTCTTTCTTGATATCACAAAATACAAGAGATCCATGCAGATCTGATATGTCAGCGGTGTGTTAGATTGAATGTTCAGAATGGCCAGTTATCTTTCTCTTGGAGTCAAGCTTCTGAAATAAAAAGAAAATCAAATCAGAAATTTTGTACCATAAGAGGTCATTCTGATAATAGTGCACTTCGTGATACTCTTTATTTCCCTTGTGTTAAATCATTATATCATTTTTTTAAATTAAATTTCTTTAAAAACTTATTCTTTAATTTGATGGTTTTCAAAGCAGAAGATGAGTAAAAGTATTTTTTGTAAATGTATTCACCATCATTTCTAATCTCCTCTGTTAAATTGTAGATGTTGGTTCAAAAAAACTGAATATGTATTCATTACAAACCTTGATATCAACATAACTAAATAAATGATTGGTATTTAGGAATTTGATCATAGAATTGTGCATATGCCATAATTTAGGAACTGCTTTAAGACAAAGAAAAGGTCACCTCTGTCTCAGTGGAACAAAATCTGTACAATTAAAAATTCCGGAAAAATCTGACTCTGTAAAGACATGCAACGTTGCATCAATGTTAGTCTCTCTTTATTAATACTAAGGTATCAATATTTATCTTGGGTTAATAACTGTGTATAATCAAATCTTTTTTTCCAAAAGTTAAGAACTCGACCGTGAACATGTATTTGTATGACCCTAAAAATTTATGGAGGAATTAACCCAATAACTCGTATCACATATGACATTTTGTTGGTACTGTTTTAAGAAACTGTGCATCCTAAGCAAGAAATAAGAACACTGCCACAGACTTTGATAGTTATAAGAATAATTACTGCATCATAAGCAAAATAGGATGTTACATTTATTATTTTGTGTAGATAATTCAATACAAAAAGAATATTTATATCAAAATTGTATAACAGTGCATCACCCTCATTACTAATAAGTAATGAGAAAATTAATTTATAATCAAATCACCATTCTCCAAGTATAGGCTTCGATAGGAATCAGAGGGTAGCCCATAGAAAGCTTTATTACCACCAAAAGCAATCACATGAATTTGAACCACCAAAGAAATTTTAAATTGAAGAAAATTCTGAAGATATATGGGAATAAAGTTACTCCTCCTTAATGAGGTATACTTATAAAAGCAATATTTTGTTGTTAAATCACTCTCTACTGTCTCTAGTTAACCTTATCCAAAATAATATTACTAGTAAGGAGGTCAACTACCTTCCATCGATGAGGGAATAGGAAATATTCAAGCCTATAACAGGACATAAGAGACCAGAAATCAGAAACCAATTACTAGCTAAGTGCAAAAGGCTTTGGGATATATGTAAATTCAGCTGTAACTGCAAGTGAAATTTATGTGATTTAGTGATCAATGCGACTGCAAATTAATCTACATTCACACAACTTATACTAAATATTAACAACGAAGGTTTCCATACTGCCTTATAACTAAATGACTTTTTCATCATTTAGACTCAACAATGAACTGAAAAATAGTGGCATTCCCACCATGAAAACTTCAGCCGTTAAATAAATGAGGAATGTCAATACGATTTTCTTCCTAAAATAATGTACAGTGAGTAAGCACCCTGCAGAATCTCGTATCGACTATAAATAAATCTGTACCTGTCTACAATATTATTGCCATATTCAGTTGTAAATTGCAAATGTTTCCATTTGATGCTGTCGTCTACGAATCAGATTACACAGTTACTAACTTTGAAAAGTGAGATGTTCAGTTACCATACCTTTTCTGAGAAAAACTCCTTCAGTAGATATCACTCCCTCAGGTACAGCAAATTCTTCTCTTAAGACAAACACGAGAGCATTTACTTCGCCGCAGAATGCATGCTGAAGTCTGCAGAGCTGAAAATATTCCAATAGTAATATTGGACATTATTATCACTTTCTTACTCGCTAATACTTTTTTAAAATCAATAAATGACAAATATTATTCGCATAAGGTTTAGTAAAAATGAACCCATGTAAATGAAAACAAAGAATATTTCAATACTGTAGTCGAATTAACTGCGAAGTTAATTTTCGTATCGTAGACAAATGCTTCCGATCTGCTACAGCTGCCTAGTGACGCTTTCGACCAAAAGGACGAGAACAGCCCCTGGCAACTTAGTAGTGGTGAAATAGGTTCAAGTTACGACTACATTCGTTCACAGATAGCACCACAGTCGCACCAAGCGCGCGCGCGTTTAAAATGTAAGGTTATTTATATCTCGTAAAATGCTTAATATAAATGATCGCAAAATTTTAAATAGAAATATAGAATTGAAAAAGCAACAAAATTATTGTACGTTATTGATATTGCTTTATTTAAGCTTCGTTAGATGTACACATAACAAGTAAATGCTGTATTTTAAGTGAGAAACAATTCTAACTGTAGCATTTCAGTAGAGATTGCAAAAGGGTTTTTGCAAATATCACAAATTATTTGCCGATATTCATTCAGAAAGAAGGCACAGTTACATTACAAAGTAGTACCAGATGTAAATGAACAGTTGCCAAATCTCAATTCAAAAGAAGGCACAGTTACATTACAAAGTAGTACCAGATGTAAACAAACAGTTGCTAAATCTCAATTCAAACATTAGCAAGTCATCAGAAATCACGCATGGAAAAGTAGAAAAATATGTGGAAATGAGTTCTCAACTGGTATTACACAAACAGAAAAAAGTGAAACTAAGTATAAGAAAATCTTAATATATACGAAGTAGTACAGACAATAATTGCATCCTACAGCAACTATGTAGCTATTATCCTTCAAAAATTCCATATAAACATTTTGGTGTTTGCCAAAATTTACAGTAGCATTATCAACACAATAAGATGTTACATTCTTTAATGACAAGTGATTGAATTCTATTTTGTTCTTTAGCGGTTTATAAATTCCTTTCAATGATTCAACCTCAAGAGAATAAAATGAAAGCAAGCCAATTTTTATTCCCTCATATTTCTTAAAATAACAAACCAAAAGTGGGAATGTCTATAATACTTCCATTGTTAGACGGATCCATTGCTATTGAAAAAGGATAATCGCCTTTAATGTCAAGAATAATTCTTTTAGATTCTGGACCGAGTACTTGTGTAATGATTTTTTACCCTTTTGTTCTCCCACAGCTGTACGTTCTTGCAATTACCGAATCGCTGAATAAGTATGAATACAAATTTCCGGCACAGTCGCTTGAATTGAAACTCTGTGAATGTTTAACAGTATGGTACATGAATGCAGTCTCAGCAGCAATTGTTTCATTTTCTTCGTTGTTGTTTTTGGTGATAAATTTGATATTTTACTGCAACTTGCACCAGTTGATAAACTTTCAACATAACATTTAGTTTTACTATGTTTCTTTATATCATTTTCACCACCATGACCAATTTAAAAAGATTTATTTTTACATATGGAACATATTGCATTAGCTTCATCATCCCCATTTTTATCCAGCTATACTTATTTCTCCATTCACTTTTAAATTTAACAAGCCTTTTCTTTTTCGATGTCTCGTTATTTGAATCCATCATGGGCTGGAGCTGGAAATTCATTTTTTTAATGAGTCAAAATTTATTTTTTGGTTTTATATTAAGTACAGTATAACTAATAAAGCCTTAACGAAATTAAAATTAAATTCAAATTCATAAGAAAAGCACAATATTGCAATCTACAGGACGACACAGCATAAAGTAAAATGTATAAAAATTTTGAATAGTGGCACCCACCAAAAGTTATGTACTAGAATGTTTTTCTTGCGTAGACTAACTGTAGCCAGTTACACTACGCAACTATGTACTGCAGTGTTGAAAGGCCATTCTTAATTGTCCTCAGGTCGTGCAGCCCAAATGTAGATTCGTGTACTTCCATTCGAAATCACAGTATAAATTGGCATAGAAGTTGTTGGTAATATCCACTTTTTACCACCTCTACTAATGAACAAGTACATCTGACCAATGTGACTACTTGAGTGTAAAGCGATCATGCAGTATGGTTTTCACTTACTGGAAAATGCAGATAATGTGACCTACACATTCAGATGCCCACAGGACTGTCCAAGTATGCACCTCGCATTCCTCTCCAGCAATTTCTTACTCATCTATACGGCAATAAACATCTCCTGCACAACATATAGATACAAACAACAATATGA
Organism: Uropetala carovei; assembly: GCA_036926305.1. Taxonomy (NCBI): domain Eukaryota; kingdom Metazoa; phylum Arthropoda; class Insecta; order Odonata; family Petaluridae; genus Uropetala; species Uropetala carovei. The sequence continues at coordinate 1,414,938 of JAXCHB010000156.1, read as the reverse complement.
ACACAAGCTATAATATAAATACTGTCATTACACTCGACCGCTGCGACATGTCCCCACCCTTTAACCTTTATCATACAGTGGTGATTCACTCTCTCTCTTCACGGCCAAATGCATTTTCAAGGTATTAAAGTTACATCATCACCATTAAGTGAAAAATGATGTAAGAGGTATTTTATTACTAAATAACCAAAAGGTAACTCGAACATGAATCTTCCACTAATAAGAAAAAGATCACTCTGAAGGCAGAGTACATATGAAGAATGGGAGACTCCATGTCATCATGGTTGGCCGTTTAAGGTTTAAAAAGCAGGACATTCATAAGATGTCGGGACACCGGAAACACTTTGCCAAGTCGGGACAATCCCGTCAAAATCGGGATGTCTGGCAACCCTAGATAGATGATAGATAATGCGGATTTTTATGGATTTTAAGAATTACATGAGTACAAATGTTTTCTTTGAACTAATTAAAATTGTTTTAATTTTTTAATTCTTTGTATACATCAATATTTGCTCCATAAAAGTTTAAAAACTGCCAGACTAATAACGTCTTGGGTATCACTCGTGTATAAGTCAACTCTCTACTTTTTTGATAAAAATTTGATCTTGAAAACTCTACCTATACACTAGTACAGCGGTTCCCAAACTTTTTTGGTTGCGACTCAAAATTCAAATTCTCATTCACCTCGCGACCCAACTCGACTTTCAAGAAAAATAAATGAACAAACATATCAGTTTCATTTCTTTTACTTTTGTTTATCTTATATACGTTGAATTTTTTTAACTCTGCACGTAACGAAGAAAATGAATTATTCATTTTTCAATTTTTTTGGTCAAGGATCCTCCACGACTCATCAGAAAACCTTCGCGACCCAAACTTGAATCGCGACCCAGGGTTTGGGAACCCCTGCACTAGTATATATGGTACATACAAATATCGTAAAAGAAATCATTGTACATAATCCTTAATCAATGGCTCTCTACTTTGATGATGAAGTTATCCTGAGCTGATTAGGGAGTAGGTAATATTGATGTGTTCCTAGGAGGTAGACGTATTACCTGCCTTACAATCCATTGGAAATACATAATACATGTGATGCTTGTGTAACCTTTAAGGAGCTAGAGAAGCATCAATACCTTTGTTATAGCTTTGACTCACAAAATTTATCAAAGCATCTGGGTTGAAACAATAGGTAACTCCTGTAGCCATAAAAAGAACAGCTTCTTTGTAGCCACAAGGCACATATGGTTTTTCAACCTTTTATGAGTACTGGAATATATCTAGTGTGTTTGCTTTTATCCATTAACTTCACAATTCTCTATTAAATTAAAAAGCTTTCTGCTACACTATTATTATTGTTAAACTTTAAAACTAATTGGTTCCTATTTTTTCATTTCCTTTTAGTAGATGTAGGCTAAAATTTAGCAGTGCTCCTTTAATTTTATAATATTTATAATTACATAGTTTCTAATAATATTTGATATTTGCAAATATTTAGAGAACAGATAAGTATAATGGGTTCCAAACAAAATTCGTCAATGACAATGAAGAAAAAACATAACTATTAAATTGGCACTTTATTTAAAAGAAAGGTAAACGAGATTCAATCTTTATATAAAATAAATCAAAGGAAAAAGTCATGTTCACAGACATCATATGAAAAATAAATATACAATTAATTATAATGCATGAAATAAAATATGAAATGGATCAATGGTCTCCATATATAATTCATCATGTATAAATAAAAGCTATGTAAGAAGAATTGAGCAACTACAGCTGAAGTACGATTTACAATCCCATAACACATTCACTATCTCCATTGTTCAGAGGAAGTACTGAGTCAAAATCAAGAAAAGAGAGGATGAACACTAAAGAAATAACACTGACTAGACTTACATTCACAAAATAACATGTTCAATAACTTAACGATCATTTTACAGTGAAAAATACAAAAAACTTATGGTAATTAGAAATATAAGGTCTTTGACACTCTATTTTTAGAAAAAAAAGTTTTAAAATACCATATTCATAAAAAAGAATGGAAAATGAACATATTATCTACAAATATGAATATAAGTGTTTTTTCAGGGCCAGTTTCAGGCATAAGCGATGTAAGCGGTCGCATACAGGCACCACTTCAGAGGGGCGGCAAAATCAATATTTTGGATTTTTACATTTTCTTCGAGGTTTATTGTAAAGAAATTTAAAACATCACGAAAAAATTATATTTTACGCCATGATATGTCATTTACATTCAGGGTCGGTTAACGGTGTAAGCAACGTAACCTACCGCTTACAGGTGTCACCTAAGAAGAGCGGCTAGATGAATGTTTTAAAGTTTTACATAGTCTAAAACACGCAGATACACTATGCACTTTCCTTAACCTCTTTAGCGGAATATATACATGCAAAAGCAATAACTATACTGCTAAGTTTCATGTGCATTTAGGGATTATAAGCAATGTAATTTCAAATAACCTTCCCGCCCCCAATTACAGTGCACCTTCAATACTAGAGATTTTGATTACTTGGGGTTTGTCTCTTTGTGCAACTATTTAACATTCGGGATCTCTACCTTTTGCACGTAGCTTTCCTCTCTGATCCTTGATAAATGACTTTGCAAAGAAAAAAGCCTGAAAACAACTTAAACTCGTCCTTTTCGAAAACTGGGTTTGTAAAGCTGCAATATAAAAATATTTGGTAATACAATCATTTCATAGTAATTTTGTTATAAGGTCAGTGAATGTTTTATTTCTATTTTCTGAAAATATTTAGCTGAATATTTTTTTGAAAAAATATAACTGAGTAAAATAAGTTTATTTTCCTTTTTTAGTATTTCATGCCTTTGATAACCAGAGGGGCAGCAAATTTTTACCACGTTTACACATATTTTTTAACTAAAACTGGCCCTGTGCTTTTTAATTAGCTTACATAGGAATATTATAATTTGGCTTACTATTAGCTAAAAATAAAAAACATTTACAAATTATAATCTACTAATAGTGCAAATACTAATTGTCGCTAAAGAATAAAAGCGGACAAAAACATCTGGAAAGCAAAATACAAGAATGTGTATACAGGAAACCAAGAAGCATTACTATATTACAGAAGTATAAGAATGACATTAAAAGGTGTAAATGATATTTTTGATATAGTAATAGATTTTATGCAGCATTTCAAAAAACATGCAACAATTGAACTGTTTAACGAAAAAGGAAATAGAACTAACATCATACATACAAAAATTTCTACCTGGATTAAAGCAACATAATTTCCTATGCATAAAAACATTCTTTTCTGAGCATAGCATTATTGTTGTTATCAAACAGGTACCTGAACATTTGAAAATAACATGCATAAGAAGAATTTAGCTAGATTTCAATATTTTTCACTTATTGATTTGGACATATGCAATCAGTGATGAAGACTTTTCTCACAGCAAACAGGTTAGTCTCAATTTTATCAGTCAAAAGGTAACCAAACAATAATGACAACAGTTCATAAGGAAAGAGAAGCTGGATGTAAGAAGTATTTATATACACTAATTCAGTTTTCCTCATAAATCATTAGTAGTAGCTAGGTTTCAAATTTTTAAAAATATCTTCTGTACCGAAAATGCTAATGTACATACACTTCAGATTTATCACAGGAACAATGGATTAATAAGCAAAACAACTTCTCTGGCACATAAAACAGTCTCATAATTCCAAACATACTTCACATAACATGCTAAAATTGCCTGCTAAAGAAAAAAACCATTCCACACAGTAAAAAAATATAGTATTCAGCACCTGTATGCCCAAAAAACATACATTAATCAACAGGAAAACCTCTTTCCCTATCACTTTCAATCCCAATTGATAAAGCATTAATATTTTAATATAGTGTGCAACGAATTACGGCCCAATACAATGCCAGAAATTTCACATATGATAACTAACGGGATTTCTTTACTGGCAACACTATTTAACTAAATTTGTAGAAAGTAAAAGTGAAGCCTTTTCTCACTTATGCAAGCATACATAGTTGCTTTTTGCAAGCAACAAGCTACGAAAACAAACATTTATTAATTCTTTACCATGGGTACAGATGTAACGGAAGCTGGCAATTCATGAACAATTCATTATCTATTCAAACATCCCTCAGAAGTTATTGTAATTGCAGGACCCGAAGCACCAATCGCTAGTTGACTTTTACGTTTTCTCTTTCCAACAGCCAATTTTTTCTTGGCCTCCATCCTTTTCTTCTGTATTTCTTCAGGTGTACACTTCATGGGCTGTGATGCTGCTACTGCCTGACCTACAGAAAAAAAAAGAGGAATTAGTTTCCATTGTTCTTTCAATCTGTTGCATAATCAATCATATAAGAATAAAGAGATCCTGATGAGAACGTTAAAGCATTGTTAGACAAAATTTACTTTAGGCAATGAATCAACAACTATGCATTTGATTACAATAACTGACATGATAATAATGAGGTAATAACACAATAATAATAGTTAATGCGCAACATCTACTGCAGTTTGCTTTGTTCATTTTGCAGACACTTTTCTTATAGGTCAGGGGTGGCAAATACGCGGTATGATGTGATTTTACTTGGCAGTTTCTTAACCCTCGAGTACTCCCGTCTGGGTCGAATCGACCTAGATCAACTTTAAACATCCATATCTTTTTATATTAAAATGCAACTAACTTCATTCAGCTAGTAGCTGAGTTTTACAATGTTTTAAACATGTCACATGTGCCCACGGGCTCGGCACTGAAAATTTAAAGATATGAGCAAATAACTGATAGGCAGCACTAGAAGCTCGCATGTAAAATGTTGCTCCCTTGATTTATTTTGCGCTTTACTCGACAGAAAAATTTAAGAAAATGTTTCCATGTTCTAATATATTTTATAATGCTACTGATTAATTGCTACAGTTATCTATTTATTATTTGTAACATTTCTCATATATGAACCATTTTTTCAGTTTTGAAAAGTAAATAAGTAATTTTTACCAAACAATTTTTAATGACGATTAGTTATAATCTCCACAAGTAGCAAACTCACTAAATGACTTTATATTGGAGTGTTATCTATAAGTATTAAGTCTGTGCATGAAGGCATGCCAGCCCAAGGTGCATTGCACCCTTGCAGTAATCCACGTGGGATGGCAGCAAGAAAATTTCGGCCGAGAGTAACGGGTAGCAATGGGTCATTTACCCACTTTCTTTTCTGTCTCTGCCATGGTTTTCCCTACTGCTTCCCAGTACGGTCATAACCCATCATAAAATTTTATGGTGCCACGTGTTCGAGAGTAAAATTTTGCTGTAGCGTCAGCAACAAAGGAATTCGGAGGTGAATGGGAATGGAAGGGGAATGTTTGTTATATTTCCTTTGAGTGAGGGTATACCGACTTGCAAGGCGGTTTGAAGAAAGACAGGGGAGTAATCAGTCGTCTCCAGAAAGTACCCTGAAGGTCCCCGAAAAAGCAATTTCTCTCCAATATTATCAGGATGAGATGAGTGTGCCAACTGTGTGAGAGGGAAAGGACAGCAAAACCAAAACAATTTGTCAAAACTGTAGTAAATGTATTTGCCAAGAGCGTTGTTCTACCATTTGTGTGAATTGTTTTCGAAGGACAAGATCTAAGGAGGTTGAAAGTTCGAATGAAGATGTAAATTAAAATTTTTGGTTTGAAATAAATATTTACATAAACATTCTTCAAGAAATTATTTAAAATAATTTAATTTTTTTTCTTTTCCTATTGAAATAGTTTTAGCATTTCTAATAATTTTTTAAAATGTTCGGGATATCTAGTCATTCTTTTTAAGCTTCAAAATGCATTGGGTCGATTCAACCCAACACGAGTACTAACCTGAGTATTTTTGACGCGAGTACTCCAGGATTAACGAAGGAGTAAAATAGTGGCACGCAAAAAAAATCTGATGATTCACATTTCTTTCTTGGCACCCGACGTAAAAATCATCCGCCATCCACGTATTAGGTATTTACTAAACAACTATGCAAAAGAATATAATTGATTGATTTCCCTTGCAACTGCTATCATCCAAGTATAATTTGACTTTACTATGCAAAAGGATATAACCGACCGAATTTCCTTGCAACTTTTATCATCCAAGTGTAAATTTGACATATAATTTGGTACATGTCTAAATGCCTGGAGGGTAAAGGCAAACATTTAAGGGAAAAATAATTTTTTATTAAATTTCTTTAACAACCAGCAAAAAGTTATTCGAGAAATAACTTTGGAAAATGATGAATGCATAGTATAGAAGTGAAAGATATTTTACTTTTACCAAAATAGTCTACCTTCATATTAATTATTAATAATTAATGCTATGTTTAGGTTTTGGACTTACTTTCTACCGTGTCCAAAAAGTTCAGAACTTCTGGCTGAATAAGGCTATCATCCTCTAGCATACCAAATGCATCGACAGTCTTTGTCTCATCCTCAGCCTTGGAAATTATATCTGAAGAAGAAGAAGCACATTTGTTCTCCTTGACATGACAGCTGGCATTAGGTGAAACGTTCTTCTCTCCTTCCACCACTAATTCAAGCATTATGTTGTCGAAAGAATCATCGAATAACATGCCCATCACCTCTTCGTCTTCGTTAACACCTAACTTTTTCACACCTACCATTTCACAGTTACAATCCCAAGTCACTTTATGATCCGATTTCTTCAAAGAGTTTGAATTTGGCCCATTTTTTGAAGAGGGAATGCACTTCCTTCCTAAGGAAAGACGTCTGTTTAGCAATGGACTCCTGGTGTTTAGTAGGGGATTGGTTGCACTTATGGGTGAGGTTATGTAATCAGTAAATTTATTGATAGCGTCCGTCATAGTGGCATCCCTTTGAGGCGGGGCAACCAAAACCGTTTCCTTTTCGCATTGTTTTTGGCACAGAATCTGCTCCTCTATTCGTTGTGTGCACTTTATCATTTCATCTTCAATGGAATTGTCTTCCATTAGAATTACATAATCACTCTTATCCATATCACACTCAAGATCTAGTTTAGGAACTTTGGGGAATTGGAAATTGGATGGGAAAGATTTTGGACTGTTTAACCCTGAGGTAAGCTCCACAAGCAAACAGTCTTGCTGATTCACTTTGCAAGGTTGTTCAGATGTTGAATCAACATCAACTTTGGTGCAAAATTCTTCTGGATTAGTTCTGGAAACGACGGAAACCTCTTTGGTAAATGCGTCGCAAATATTTTCTGTCAATTGTTCACATCTCTTATTCTCATCCTCTTCTTTATTCTTATTTTCCAAAGATTTCTCTATAAAAATTAAGATGTAACAAATAGAATTAAAATTGTATCTTATTAATTTAACAATTTATAACAGTCATCTTATCCATCATTAAAATCCAATTATGACTACAGTATTAAAAAGAAATAAAGATTGATTGAAGAATAGTATTTTATTAAAGTATTACAACTACTGTTTTTAAACAGCTAAATTAATTTCATCACACCTCACTAGTCTTAAAGCATCTTTTGTACAATAGCCCTGCCACTCTTAAAGCCCTCTAAATGCCCCACCAGGAGTCCATTGGAGATGAACTTCCAAGCATTGATACTTAAATATCAGAACTGATTGGCCAGTCTCGACATTTACAAACCCAATCACCGGACAACGGGGAGGGATACTTTGGTTCCGTGTGAGGCGAAGGGCGCGGTAGCACCCAGAAACGACTACCCATTAAAACAAAGCGAGCCAAAGGCTCGTCAATATATCCTTTCAACGTTATATCCTCTTGACTGTTGCGCCGCAAATGGAAGGATATATTGACGAGTCTTTGGCTCACTTTGTTTTAATGGGCAGTCATCTCCGGGTGCTACCGCACCCTTCGCCTCGCCCGGAACCAAAGTATCCCTCCCTGTTGTCCGGTGATTGGGTTTGTAAATGTCGAGACCGGCCAATCAGTCATGGTTTAGCAAGCTTTAGTGTAAAAATATTATGGAATCCCTTCGAATCTATCTATCTATCTATTTAGAGGGCTTTAAGAGTGGTGGGGCTATTGTACAAAAGAAGCTTTAAGAGTGGCAGGGCTATTGTACAAAAGAACTGGAACAGCTGCGGAATTTGGTATAAGCAAGCAAAGCAATGCTTACAGACCTCCAGAATTTAGGGGTCCCCAAATAGTACAAAAAATGTTATTTTTCTTTCATTTATTTCCATAAAATATATAATTAACCCAATAAAATTCAGTTTCCAGGTAGTAAAAAAACACTTAATTGGTTTTAAAACATTTTAAAAAACAATAACAACTGAAAGTACTGAAATATACTGTATGATCAATTATGACTGAGTAGTACACGTGCTACTCATGGCTCTAACAGAACAAAAGGATGAGTGCACCGGCGATAAACAGTGTTAAAGGCCTTTTGTTTTTAAATAAACTGAAGGGACCCCCTATTTTATGTTCCACCACTGAGAATAAACTATATATTATTAAATAAAATAGGAAAATGTGAAATTTGGACTCACTGAAATAAAACTGCATAAATAAATGCAAGAAAATTCTCCTGGATACTATCCTAATTCAAGAATTTCAAAACTACAACCCCACAAAACAGGGCTGGGAAAGGATCAACTAACCCTTCAAAGGAGTTTGCATTTTAAATAAACAATTTAAAAAATACGTTAAGCACAATTGGATTGACCATTTCAAAACTTATTAGCAGGTATACATCAATAGTTAACCAAGTTAAAGCACATCACATATTCCGCTCAACAACAAGAAATATACTTGCAAGAAATAATTGTTCTTGTAAAAAAAGCATGAGAGTTCCTATAAACATCAGCAAAGCTTTATTGCCTGAAAAATATATCTGATAGTACTTAGTTTTATTGTTTATTAACAATTTAAAAATAATACTATAAAAATTGGAATAATTCAAACCTGCAGCAGCCTTCCATCCTTCCTGGAATGATTTGAATTCATCAGCCCAACTACGCAGCTTCTCAGTGTATTTTTGCCGAATTAACTTTCTTTTGGGTTTCGGGGATAAATATTTGGAATAATCAGCTTTTGGAGTGATATCTAGCTTCAAATCAAAACCTGTTATGGGGAATTTGTACATTAAAAGCATTAGACTAAAATAAAAATAATAGAAAAACAAATATTAATCAACCTAAGTTGGTATACATAGGCACCTTCAAAATTAGACATCCAACTCATATAATTATGTAAATTTAAGGCACAAAGCAAATCAGTTTTGAATGAAAATGTTGTAAAAACAACACTTGTGGACAATAATTATACCAATGAAAATTTCCACTTTAACACAAACCAATATCCGTTATTGTAAGATTAGTAATAATAAATATTTTCGATTTGTGAAAACACTAACGAGAGCATATTTTGAAATGAAATCCAAGCAGAACGTTGTTTCAACAAAGGAAAACGGATAGGCAAAAAGAATATTCTACATAAATATAATTAGGGTAATAAAGATGAGACGGCTTTCGATGAAAGCTAAGAATGAGTTAAGCATTTTTTTAAAATGAGACATTTAGTACATGATTGATGGATACATTCACATTAAAAATTGAAAGACAAAGTCCCACTGGCAAAACGAACTGAACAACAATTTGAACTGTAAAGTTGTATAGCCATCAAGAAAACCGTAAATGAATATTTCCATTTAACAAATAAAATACCTTTCTGAATGAGTATTTCATCAGGAGATCTCGTTTCCCAATAAACCTTTTGAGAAAATATCTCATTTCTACCGGGGGAACCAATTGGACTGAGCAATTCTGTAGAAATATTCTGTCGTACATCTCTGGAAGTAGACGCTTCTGGAGTGCTGTGATCCGGTGGTTTTTTACCTCCTCCAAATTGAAATAAGAAACACGATCAGAAAGTCTACAAGATAGTAACTAGGAGTCATAATTTGCTCCAGTAAATTAAAAAGTCATTTAGGTTTAAATTATATTCAAAAGTTTGATGGAATAAAAGATAGAAACAAATCAGTTTAACAACAATAGCTACAATTTACCTTTTGCTCTCAAGGATAATCTTCTTTTAGTTTTTGTTTCAGGAGTACGTTCCATTTCATCATGTTTTCATACGCGTTTACAAACTTTCTACCTCCGCCATTTTTTCACTAAAAAACTTCAAAGGACTGTCGCAGTGCGTGTTCCGTAAGTGATAGTGATAGGATTTGAGTGGGAAGGATGAAATTGGAGGAGTACAATAATATAATAGAAGCGATTACTAAACATTGGACTTTTGATAGTCGATCATGCAGAGAAATGTTAAAAAATGAATTTCGCGAGTAAGTAGCCTAACTGATAAAATTTAAGCTCGGAATTGCATGTCTTCATCAACAACTAACTTTTATTATATTTTTCAGAGTACCAGAATGTGCTTTAAGAGGGATTTTGTCCTTATACTATCAACGCCAAATGAAATATACTCTCAACAGGAAGATGGCTAAAATAAATTATTTATATGCAAAGTAATTATGTTAGTTTTAAGGACTAGATTTTAGAAAGTACTACCTACTCACCAATTTTGATGAATATTTTTTGACATTAAATATTTGTCCACTTAAAAATTGTGTTGCTATTTTATTCGAAATAATATACGTAAGTTGTTAAGTCACTGCACTGACGAAGTTTCATCGTGATATTTCAATCAATAACAACATCGGGTAAAAAATGTATCTTGTAAATTGGCATTTTTTAATTGTTGCAATTGCACTACAATCGTAGAATATTCAGTTATGGTTAAAGTCCAGTTGAATATTCTGCTAATTGGAGTAACGTTACTTGAAATTCAACTATAATCGTAACGTCCACGTAATCTTTTGCTTGCAAGAATATTTAGGTTTTGGTGACGATTGTAATACTACTGTCTTGTATTAGTACCTGAAGTTTATGAATTGAAACCACGGTGTTATTGTTCTGTATGAGAATATATCTAATTATATAGTTAGGAGCTTGTATGGTAAACCATAAATTATATGTTTTGTACTTTGAATTAGGTAAAAAATGTATAACAATACATGACAATTTGTTATCAAAATAATTAAATTTTTATGCATTTCAAAATTTTTCACTGCTTGTTAATATTTCATAGGTAATAATTATAAAATTTGTGCATAAAATTTTGTTTTTGTAAGATATACTTCTAAAACAGGTATAATAGTTTAACTTAATATACATAACAAAACTTCTTTTAATTGCGATTTCTAATCTTATTTCAAAATAAGTACCCAATAAATTTATTGCCATGTATTTATCTTTAGATACATCAGCTCCATTGAAGCAGGGGGAAAACCTGGAATACTTCTGCGTATGGCTGAAGAAGTTGAAGTGTGCCCTTCTCTTTTGGCTCGAGCAATTTTAGAAAAGCATTATGGCACAATAGGAGAAAGTGATAAAGAAGGTATGTAAAGAGACTGTAAAACTTGTTGACATTCTTACATCACTCTGTTCTGAATTGAAAACCTTTTCTTTTACATTTAGTTTCTAGAAGTTACATATCTGGATTGATGAAGGATACCAATCAAATTGAAAACCATCTCTTAGCTTATGAAATATATTTGGTAAGTAAGTTTATAGAAGTACAGTTGTAATAATTTCGTGCAGTTGACTTATCAGATGTTAAAATATGTTATATGTTCTCCATAATTATCAAATAATATGTTTAAACGTATTATCGTCTGAAATCTATTTAAAGTCTCTGTTGTATGTATTTGTGTTTTTATTTTATTCCTTATTTTGTATTTCCTTTTATGTTCATTATATTATATATTGATACTTTGTATAGTCACGATGTAAATCTCACTTATATACGAGAAGCTACTAATAAATACAAATATTACAGTGTGTTCTTCATGATGAAGAGTATGGATCAATTTCAAATGCAATTAATCAGTAAGTAAAAGTTTTAAGTCAATTATTATTTCTAAATTTACTTAACTTCTAATTATCATATCTAGAAAAATAGCTGCCTTACTCCATAGTTTTTATTATTCAGCAATGCCTCGATTAACAAAGTATGCAGATGCATCCCGGATACCTCTTTGGTATCAAAATCTTTGTTAATAAAGGTTGAAATAGTAAGTCTTGCTCAAGTCAATGACATTCGTACCCACTTCCAGATCCATTTGTACGAAATCAGTGATGATAAAATTTTTACTTTTTTTAGTCGCTTAGTATGAAGTTTCTGAAGCTTTTTTTTGCCTTTTTTTTTGCTAAAACAATGCTGACTTTGCTACAAAGGGGCTTCTTTCACAGATAATTCGTTAATCGAGGTATTAATGTAGCTTTGGCAAAAATATTTAAAAGAATCGAATAAAATTTTAATATAAAAGATAAATAATATAAAAGATCTGGGAGTGTTATTTACCTATAACTTAAATTTTCAAAATCACATAGACATGGTTCTTAAAAAAGCCTACCAACTGTTAGGTTTTATTTTTAGGCATACTAAAAATTTTGATGATGGTGTTGTAATTAAAACATTATTTTTTCTTTAGTTCTACCAATAATTGAATATGGGTCTGTTGTTTGGTCGCCTTTTTATGAATGTTATAGTAATCGATTGGAGAAAGTCCAGAGATGTTTTGTAAGAATGTGCGCGAGAAAACTTGGTTATGATGTAAACAATATTTCACATCAGCAGTTATATTATGAGTTTGGTTTAAGTACACTATCTTCCAGAAGAACACAGGCAGATATGTTGTTTTTATATAGATTACTGAACAATCAAGTTTCTTCCTCCCAATTATTGGAGTTAATACCTTTTCGTATTATGATTTATAATTCAAGGAATAATGAACTTTTCTATAAAGATTATTATAAAAGGAATTATATGTACCACAGTCATATTGCAAAACTTTTGAGAGAGGCTAATTTACTTCCTCTCAATATGGATTTTTTTAATATGAAATTTTTGACATTTAGGAGGTCTTTGAAAAATTACATCTGTGGCAATTTATCTTATTGTGATGGTGGTGATTGATTAAATGTATTTAATGGGTATATTACTGCAGATATTTCTTCATTCATATTGTAATTATGTTAGTTTTAATTAGTTTTGTAGTCATGAGTATGTTTTTTTCATTTTTGTGATGATTTTTATTGGCCATTCTGTGATTATTTTTATAAATTGGGCTAGCTGCCCTTAATGTGCAATGTTGTTATTTGTGCAGTAAACATATAACATCTTAAAATTAAAATAAAAAAAGTACTAATTGGTTTTAAAATGTAATACTTTTACATCATCATCATAGGTAGTCTGTCCGTTGACAGGTCCGTGATTATTCTAGGTTAAACTTGGTTCTCCATATACTCTCTTTACATAAATACCACTAAATAAATATCCTGGTTAACTCCATTACATTTTTTAGGTGTAATAACAATAAAATTGTATTTTTTTACAGAGTATAATTACAAAATCAACCTGAGTGATACTCATACCTTTTTTCCATTCTGCCAAAATAATTCATAATGCATGTCATTTAATGAGTTTTTACAAATTGAAGTTATGTAAATCAATAATGTTAAGTAAAACATTAATTGCCCTTGTTTTGATTCTAAAAGCTCTATAGGTGTGGAGTACGAGATGAAGCTGCAAAGATTGGTTAAAGATCTGAAAATACCATTTCACGATGAAAATCATTTGAAAGCCTCTGGTTATGACAAAACACCGGACATTAAGCTAGAAATACCAATAGGTACAAAAGTCGTGTTTAACTTTTATTACACCTCTTTAACATATCTTTTACCATTTGATCTTTCATGTTTTTTTCTTTCAGCTGTCGATGGATTTATTGTGAATTGGATTGAAAGTAAAGCATCCTTTGGTGATGAGGAGAGTCATAGAGGTATTCTCAAAAAACAACTTTTGAGCTATGTAAATAGGTATGCTAACATTCTTTATTTAATCTTAATTGGTGTTTAAAATGGAATTTGTCACTTTGCTTACAATGAATTGGATTTTAATATCAAGTCATCAGCACTTTATGAAATATGCATATTTAAACGCATTTTATTGAGTCTGCATATTTATTTATTTTTTCCAAATTGAATATAAGTCAATGATTCAAACATTTCTACCATTATATTCCTTTTTTTTAAATGAGAAATTATTTTGTTAGCTAAGTAAAGGTTATTGATATGTTGAGTATTTAGAACAGTGGTTCCCAGCCTCGGGCAGCGGGGATCCTCAGTAGGGTTGCCAATGTTCATCAGAAGAAAAGTTTCCCGACAATCAATTTGTATCTAATTATTATTGAAAAGATGCTTAACCTTTATTAGTCATGGAACGTGCTCAGCAGCCTATGTAAACCACCTTTGCCTTTCGAAGCTTTTAATGATTATGAGCAAAAATGGATAGGGAAAAGCAGGAATACCAGAGCAACCGAAAAATTTTCCTCTGTACACTCGCTCTAGCATGGATTTCAAACTATAATTCTACCGTTTTCTTGAAAATTATCATGACAGAGACCGACCAAAGTTGTGGTATAGTAGCGATACAAAGGCAGTTTCTGCTGGCAGTGCCATTTTTCTATTTTCTGAGAAAATTTTTTTGATGCATTTCATTTTACTTTTCAGATTTGGAACTGGAATGGTTATCTACTGGTTTGGATATGTTGATAACATAACTCAGGCCTGTGATAAGCAAATCATTATAAGAGACAGTTTTCCTTCAGATGTAACACTGATGAATCCTCAATGCATTGATCCATCAGTTAATGAATATAATTTGTAGAAATATTAATTTTTCAAATGGACTCCATTTATATGTTATTGTGACAGAAATTTATTTGTTTGACTCTGTAATTAAAATGTACATTTATATTTGTTAATAATGTAGATACACAAAATAAATAATTGCTGTTTCATAAACATGATTTATTTCGATACCTTGATTATATTGGATTGGAAAAATTTTGCTTTAAAAACTCTTAAGACTGAAAGGAAATTGAAAATTGAACAAATAGGAATGTTTTCCCAGTGGATGATAAAAGAGCAACAGATTAGATGAGAATTTAATTAAGGATATTGTTGCGTCCTCTTTCCACTTCGCGTCAACACTTCCGTTTTTCCCCTAGCCCCCACTTCTCTCTCTCTCTCTAGCCTCCCAGTGCCACCTAGCGGGGAGTAATTCAACTACTAGGTCGCTACACTCGGCCACTCCTGACAGATTCCCTCGTCCTCGAGGGATGGGCAATTGGCGGAGGGGTATGGTAGTCATCCAATCTCGCGGGCCTCCGCACCAAACGTTTTGTACGGACCACCCTTCCAGCCTCGGAGTCCACATCCTTAGAGGACACCTCAGGGTCAGTTTCTGAAACTGTGTCCCCACTCTCATCCCCGTCGGAGTCACTACTGCAGAAACCGGCATGGTAGGGTTTCAGCTGGGACACGTGGACCGCACCGAGGCCTTGTCGGCGACGGTTGCGACGTCCTGGAGGATTCCTCACGTGATAGGTGACATCCGTGAGTTTTGTCACCACGGAAAATGGCCCGACGTATTTGGGGAGGAATTTGCTACATTTCCCCTTTGACCTCAGGTGCCGCCTGACTAAGACCAAGTCTCCAACCTTAAACGCTGGAGCCGCCTGGCGCCGCTGGTTGTACTGCAATTCCTGCGCCTTCTTCCTATCTGTGGTCCTACGAGCTGCAGCCTTCCGTGCTTCTTCGACTCGGCCTAGGAACCCCTCGTAGCTCTCCGGTGCTTCCTCTGGCCAGGGAAAAGTGGTCTCCTCGGGTAAAAGGGGCAGGCGCCCATAAACAAGTTGAAATGGGCTGTACCCGGTCGTCTCCTGCCGGGCCGTGTTGAGGGCAAAAACCGCATGGGGGAGGAAGGTATCCCAAAGGGCCTGCCTACCCCCTAGATACCTCCCCAGCACTCCAGTCAGCGTACGGTTCACTCTCTCACACAACCCGTTGGTCTGCGGATGATATGCAGCTGTCATGGCGTGCTCTACCCCGAGATTGCGCAATGCCTCCTCGAGGAGACCGGACGTAAACGAAGTTCCACGATCGCTGATGATCTTTTTGGGGGCCCCGTGCTTTAACACAACCTCCTCGAGGAGGAAATCGCGAATGGCTGGAGCAGAGGTATCACGCACAGCCCGCCCTATAACCCAACGCGTTGCGTAGTCCACACACACGAGGATGTACCTGTTACCCCGCTCTGTAATGGGTAGAGGACCCACATGGTCGATCCCCAGCATCTCGAAGGGATGAGAAACCGCAGGAATGGGGTGCAGGAATCCAGCGGGCTTCCCTGGCGGCTGCTTACGCATCTGGCAGACGTGGCAGGCGCGAACATAAGCTCTCGCATGCTTGGAGAGCTTAGGCCACCAGTACCTTTCGCCGGTACGGGTCCGTGTCTTCCTCATGCCTAAGTGCCCTCCACTAGCACCAGCATGGCAGCCTTCTAGGACACGGCGTCTCAGCGACCGAGGTATGACCAGGAGATGCTTCCTCCCCGCGCCGCTGTTCTCCCGGTATAGGAGGCCGTCGACCAACCTGAATTGCGAGAGTCCTCCCCGGTTCTTGGGACCTACCGCACTTCCCTCCAAGTCCCGTATTATCCGCCCCAGAGTTGCATCCGCCCTCTGCTGCAGCCCGATGGCTTCCGCTTCTGCGCCTACCGATACCATTGCTCCGGCAAACATCTCCTCAGGGACGTCGGTCGCCTCCGCTGCGCCGCTTGGGTTCCGCGATAGGGCATCCGCCACCACGTTGGCCTTCCCCTTCCGGTGCACAAACTTCACCTCGTGTTCCTGGAGAGCCATTACCCACCTTCCCAATTTAGCTTTGGTGTTATGTTTTTGATAGAGCCAGGTGACTGCAGAATTGTCCGTCACCACAGTGAATGGCCTACCAAAGACATAATGGTGCAGTTTCTCCACGGCCCAAACAACGGCAAGGCACTCCAGCTCATTGCTATGGTACTTTTCTTCTTGAGCCGTCAGTCTCCGGCTGATGTATGCCACAGCAAACTCTTCCCCCTCGCATCGCTGCAGCAACGTGGCTCCCAGGCCATCTCCGCTCGCGTCCGTGTGTATCTCACAAGACAAATCCTCCCGGAAGTGGCGGAGAGCTGGCGCGATAACAAGCTCACCCTTCAACCGCTGGAACGCTTGCTCTTCCACCGTCCCCCACTTCCAGCTGTGGCCCTTCTTCAGCAGCACATGAAGAGGTTTGGCGATGGCCGCAAAACCGCGAATGAACCGGCGATAGTAGCTCGCCATGCCAAGGAACTCCCGGAGGCTACGGAGATTCTTCGGCGCCGGGAAGCTACTCACGCCTTCCACCTTTTCCGGATCAGGTCTCACCCCCTCGCGGTCTATGCGATGGCCCAAGAAGCTCAAGCCGGTTACCCCGAAACGGCACTTCTCCCTTCTGAGCGTCAGCCCAGCGTCAGCTATCGCCCTCAGAACGGCGTTCAAGCGTTGAAGATGCTCCCGGAAGCTACCGCCAAACACCAGGATGTCGTCCAGGTAGACCAGACACTGATGCCACTTTAATCCTCCCAAAACTTGGTCCATCAGCCTCTGGAAGGTAGCTGGAGCGTTTGTAAGTCCGAACGGCATTCTTTTGAACTCGTAAAGGCCGTCGGGGGTTACGAAAGCCGTTCGTTGGCGATGGTCCGGGTGGATGCCGACCTGCCAGTACCCACTGGCAAGATCAAGGGAGGAGAAGTACGCCGACCCCCCTAAACTGTTGAGGACGTCTTCTGTACGTGGGAGAGGATAGACATCGCGCTTCGTTACCGCGTTGAGCCGGCGGTAGTCGACGCAGAAGCGCATCTCCCCGGATTTCTTCCGTACGAGGACAACCGCAGACGACCACGGGCTAGTCGATGGCGCGATTATTCCGTCGCGGAGCATATCTCCGACCTGGTTGGAGATGACTTCCCGCTCCCCAGGTGAAACACGGCGCGGTGGCTGATGGATCGGCCGCTCGGTCAAGAGGTCGATCCGATGTTGGGCGAGATCGGTCCTCGGGATCCGACCGGGAGTAGAAGCAAAACAGGCAGCGTAACGACCTAGCAGCTCCCTAAGGACCCCTCGCTGCTCCGTCGACAGCTCGTCCCCTAGATTCCACACATCCCCACCATCCTCGAAAGCGTGACGGTCCATGATGTCCCTTGGCTGAGGTTGGGAGCCTTCGATGGGGCCCACCACTTCATCCAGGTAGCAGGCGACGACTTTCTGTGATGGTTGGAAGCGAAGTGGCTTCCTCCCCACGTTCAGAACGGGAACGGACAACCTGCCATCATTGACCGTAAGCACAGCCCCCGGACTGACCCATTCCCGCCCTGGTTTGGCGCAACGTATCGTGCGAGTCGTCACTGTTTGTGGAGTCCGAGTTTTTGCACAAGCCGTCACGAACGCCAAGCACCCCGGTGGGATGTGAGTTTCCCTCACCGCGGAGAGGACTTCCACCTCCCTTGGGTTATCCTTTTCCACATCTATGGCACAAAGCTCTCTGAAGGCTGTCTTCACGCACTCATCCCCGAACGGCACGGAATCCGGCGGATAGTCCTCAACTTCCCTTCCTACGGCCTTATCTAACCTCACCCGCACCCCGGTGGAACTGCCGTAAAGCGTCGCCCCGCTCGCCATTATCCAATCCACCCCGAGGATCACAGGAAAGGGAGGGGAGTCCATTAGCAGCATCCCTCGGATCTCCACCTTACTGCCTTCTACTGCTACCGTAACGTCCACTCGACCCCTTGCCCTCATTGTTCGGCCGTCCACCCCTCTCAGTAATCCCTCACGGGTAGACGCTACCGTCAGGCCGAGCGAGCCAGCTAGGCGAGTCTCGATTACACTGACAGAAGCACCACTGTCGACTAAGGCCTCCACCCTGCTGGACCTAGGAAACGTCACCGTCACGGTGGGCAAGTTGGCATATAGGGCGTTTTCCATTAATACCGGCCCCGTGGCGCAGGGCCGGCCTCCCCGTTTCCCGGATTATAGCGCCTAGGACAGTTCCGCGCCATATGCCCCGGCCGTTGACACAGGAAACAGACAGGTTCCCGCCGAGCTGGACAATCGCGGGCGTTGTGGCCCTCTCGGCCGCATGCGTAGCAGTTTCGGCCTCTCTCCCTCGTTTCCCGTGAACGGCCCTCAAGCATGTCTAGTCGGGTCGACAGCCTCTCCACCGCTTCGCACAGCTGAACGGGCGGATCGCCGCCAGTGCTCGTCTCCATCTGCACCCCGGTGGCGGTTGACGTTGGGCGGAGACTGGCTGTCGGCAATGCGTCGATGCCAATCGTGGGGTTTCGGAATCCGCGCTCCACTGCTTCGAGCTGCTCTAGAAACACGGCGATTGTCTGTGGCCTCCCCGCCATTACAGCGGCCGCAACCTCTGGGCGAGACAAACCCCACGCCAACCTGTCGAGGATCTCCGCATCTGGTAGTTCGATCGGGCACTGACGACACAGCGCCAACTTGTCGTAAACGTAGTGCCGTGTCTCCTCACCCGGAAGCTGTCTCCGCGCCTCCACCATCCTCGCCCATGCTTCCAGGGTTAGCCGCCGCCCGAAGGCAGTCTTGATGGCCGCGGCCCATGTAGGCCAATCAGGCGCCCCTACTCCTAGCGCCAGGTGCCAACTTTGAGCGGCGCCCGAAATTTTTCCCAGCGCTACCCTTAAGCAATCGTGAGGATCCCAGCGTTCCAATTGGGAGATTCGCACGATCGTTTCGATCCAGGCGTGGACGTCCTCCCCAGGTCCTCCGGTGAACGAAGGAACGCTCGCAAGGCTGACGACACTGGGACCGACCGTCGATCTACAGCTGGCCGCACGATCTCCCCGTAATTCCTCAAGCCTTGCCTGCCTTTCTGCCCGCATCTCGGACACTAGCTCCCGGATAGCGTCCTCCATATTTTCGGTGGCGTGCGTTTCCCGTCCGGATCGCAGGTTCATGAAAAAAAAATCCACGCGCTATTCAACTACACACACCCGCGCACAAACACGCAAAACAATAAACCGAATAATCCCTAAAATAAACGAAAACTACGCCTAAACTAATCTAATCGCAACTAACTCGAACTATGCACACACGATAACTACACCCACGTGCCCACCACGTGTCGCCAATCACCGTCACTTCTCACCAAAAGTAACTAAAAACCTAAAATAATACCCTGACATAACTACCTAACTACTAATTACATTAAATCAAAAACAATTATACTAAAAACTATCTCTTAGCCACCGATGCACGCGGATCCCACTTCTGACACCAAAATGTTGCGTCCTCTTTCCACTTCGCGTCAACACTTCCGTTTTTCCCCTAGCCCCCACTTCTCTCTCTCTCTCTAGCCTCCCAGTGCCACCTAGCGGGGAGTAATTCAACTACTAGGTCGCTACAATATTTATCACAAACGTGATAAAATTCATTGAATCATGTGATTTATGTAGATACAGAATCTTTACTAAGCTATGTTAAAATATATCAAAATGATTCAGATGAAAACAGCAGGAATGTTTTAGGAGGGTAAGGTAGGAAAAAAAAGTGTTCTAAATGCTAAATTAAATTAGGATGGGAAACCTTTGTAATAGAAGACAAAAATAGACAAGGAAACAAGTTTCATATAGGAAAACTAACAATAATGTCAACAAAACAATTCATAGTACAGGTTGCCATGTAGGGCATGTTCATAAATACATAATGACTTTCTAAAAGTGTCTGTAAACACTTAATAGTGCTACTTAAGAAAGCAACAGATTACAGAGCATTTCTGTAACCATTTTCACTTGGTTAAAAGAATTTCGAACTAAAAATTAAAAATAAATTGCATGTGCTTGTGTATTGTACACAGTGTCCCAAAAGTACCTTCATCCCCAGTTGTTAAGATTGAGTAGCAAAAATAAAACACTCCTCAATTTAAAATTAACTCTCGTCACAAATTCGCCCCAAAAAAGTGAGAATTTAAAAAAAATTCACCAAATTACAATTGCAGCTCAATACAACAAAGGGCCAAGTAAAAGCAGCTGAATTGAGAGAACCTAAAATGATTAAGTACAGCAACTAGGGACAGGGCCGGTCTTACAGTTATGATGGCCCCAGGTGAAAGAATTTTCTTTGAGGTCACATTGTTGTAACAAATTTTTACCTCTTAATCATAATATATAAGATATAGTTAGTATAAAAAACATTACAAATCTATTGAAGAGATTATCTTATACAAACAAATAGGTAATGTATAATTACAAAATGTTTATTTATTCTAAATAGCCATTTTTCTTGATTTTTTGCTTGCAAAGTCTGATATTATTTCACTATAGTCTAAAGATTGACAAAGCTCATTTCCAATTGAAATAATTGAAAGTTCTACGTCTTTCTTGAGTCATTTTAGACCTCAAAACAGATTTTATTAGTTTTAGCTTAAAAAAAACTGCGTTCACCAGAAGCTACTGTCACGGGAATAGTCAAAAGAATTCGTAGAGCAATAGAATTATTTGCCAATACCTCACCCAATCTATTATAATGTACGTATTTCAATACGTCTAAATGTGATAAATGTGAAGGTAACACATCTGACAAGGTCCTAAGCTCAGTATGAAGATTTTGACCATCTACGTCACTCTCAGCTCTGTTTTCTGGATCCGATAGAAATAACTGCAAATAATTACAAGGCTTTAGCAATTCTTCTTCGCTTGTAGTCTTTAAACTATGAATATCAAATAAAAATCCAAATGCTTCTCTATATTTTTTAGCTCTTGAAATCGTTCAGTAATGTACATTATTGATTGATCTAATAGTACATTAAAGAATTCTACCTGAAACCTTTTTTACAAGATCACAGATTACCTCACCATCAGCTTCATACTATTTGCTGTGAAATTTGAAATCCATTCTCCTTATAACAAATTAAAAATTCCTTTGTCTTTTTCAATAGTACCAATATTTGCTCCAATCGTATGTGCTCACTTTGCAGAACTTTGCTCGCAAGATTTACCTGAGTTAAAATATCATACCAAATGCATAGCATCACGAGAAATTTAAAATTTATAAGTTCTTTCACCAGGGAAAGGGCTTCTGTTCAGCACTTAAATTCACCGGTTGTTTCAGAAACATCAATCAATGCGTCATAAATGTCACCTATTTGGAATCAAAGAGCTTTAACACTTTCAACTCTGCATTCCCGTCTTGTTGCAATTTTTCTTTATCAATCGATTTTTGCAATTCTTTATGAATTGTTTAATTTTTATTTAAACGATTTTTTAACTCAATCCATTTTCTTTGCGTATCAATGTGCTTCGTTGACAATTCATGTTCTCATATCAATATAGAAAGATTTTTCCAGTCTTTGAATCCAGCATTTGAAAATTTGTTTTTAAAATCAGAAAACAACTTGCAACAGAAGCAGAAAATGCAGTCTAGCTTTTTAGAATAAACTACCCAACGACGATCGACTAATTCACCATTTGAAAGTTTCCGACTGTAGAATAATACATAAAAACACCTATTACCCTCATTCACAGGAAAGTAAAAGTTACTAACCCTATTTGGACCATTATCAACCACAAAGACTAGTTGATTATTATTCAGAGGTATTGGCCACAGACCAATATCACTTCAGTCAATTCCACATGGTTCTGACTTTTCAAACCGAGTTTCTGTTACAGGTATAGATGAAACTGATGTGATTATTGGTGGTTCTACAAACGGTGTTTCATTGCGTTCTACTAATCCAGAAGTTTCAATAGGGCTTTGTTCGGATTCAATATTTTGTTGTTGCAATCCCATTACCAATTTTCAAATTCTTCAAAATGGTGCCATTTTGTGATGAAATCAATGCTTCTTGCAATTTTTTGTTTTTGTGCACCTGAGTAAAACTTATTTCCTATAATGTCAGACATTTTAGGGTATGCCAAAGCATACAAAGGAGATCTGTGAAGAAAATGTTTAATCTAATGAAATTATAATGAAGTTAAAGTTTCCTCTTACTAATAGTTATATGTATAAGTAAAATAATGTATCAAATACCAATACTTTTCAAGCAGTTGTGTTTATGAGAGTAACATCTATATTTTTTATTAAAATCTATCAAAATATCACTTAACCGTTCATTAAAAGTAAATTAAATTTATTTTAACATCCTGTAAAAGAAAATTGTTTCGAAATAGGAAATTGAACACATTCTGAATTCCTAATCTGCTGCTATCGTTGTAAATTGAATGAGAATACAAATGACAAATATTCGCGTTCAAACAGTTTATATCATAATTATATTAAAGAAATTACTTCTAATAAATAAATAAAATTATGGGTATAATTTATGAAATAAACAGGAGGAATTTCTCAGGTTATCACAATCCATGTATTTGATAAAATGCAACAGTTATAAAAGGATGACAAGTGCATGGTAACAAACACTATGTACTTGTAAAACAAAAACATTCACAACATGAAAAATTTTCTTTTAATATGTTAATATATAACACAAACATTTTGCTTCATCGTGCTTTCCAATGTTGCACACAGTCAACACAGCAGATTCTAGCATTAATAATATCTCTTCCAAAAATATACAGAAAGAAAAATGAAGACAACATGGTTTTAGAATTTCAATTGAAACTAACACAATGACTGCTCTGAGAGTTACATTTAACCCTTAGAATCCCGATCCCACAAGCAATTAATGGTCAGGTACTGTTGGTCCTGGAGGCTACACAGGCCATACAAGACTTATACTAGGCAAATGTTAATTGCAAAAATGCAGCCACCAGACTATATGTTAACATATTACCAATGGCCCCTTTGAAATTATTTTGCAAGATTGGTTCAACAGTGGTGTTAAAAAAGCATAATCTGTGCATTTTTTGATTATTCACTCCTAGAAATAAATGTGTTAATTCACTCTAAACCATATTTCCATTACATCACCTCATATTTAATGCACAATTACAGATTTTCAGGTTTTTTGCACACAGAATTTACTGCCTGATTAGATGAACTCAGTTATTGGATCAAATTTTCAATGAATGTCGTTTAACTTCAATGTTTATATAAACAAAAACTGAAATTAAGCATATTAAGATAGTAAATAAAATGAAATTCAGATGTCCTAGAAGTCCTTTTAGTTCCTGAGCAACATCAAACAACAAATTAATGTCTCAAACATTACTATAATATTATTGCAAAAGTTAAGCAGCCATCACCTGAATCATAATCCAGTAAGAAAAAGACATTTTACAGAGTAAAGCTTATCAAATGAATCTGGACAGCTAACCTAGTCAAACGAGGCAAGATACTTTGTTTAAATTTTCTTTATTTAGTATTGAAGATATTCCATCATCCTTAACAATAAATTTTTGTGTCACAAGCTCCCAAATAAACAAACCTATTTACCAATTGTCATAAATATTCAGGTTTGAGCTATTTTATAAAAAACTTATTTAGCTAAATATATGTATGACACGCCCCAAATAAAATTTCCTATACCTGTACAGTATTAAAGAAAATAATGCTAATTTATCAGAAAACTTTGCACTTAATGCTAAATTTTCTACAGTAGAACTCTAATTATCTGGATGTACTATTACCCAAACAGAATTTTAAATTGCTGTATTGCTTCATGCAGTGGCAGATTAAGACCCTCTGGAGCCCCTAGGCACAGGCACTTTGGGAGGCCCTCCTTGTAGTTCGTGATGGTATAAAGAAAGCTATGATATACTGAAAAACGTTTTATTGACAAAATAATGTTATCTTATTTTTCTTTTTCAAAAATACTAAAATAATACAAATTTACCTTCCGAACTTTTGAGGCAGCAATTGTCTGTATCAATAAAGAAAAACCTATTTTTTTTTTAACAAAATCGTGTTCTATGCATATTAGGCTCAAGGCATCTAGATCAGGCGTGGGCAAACTTTTTATGAGGCGGGCCACATTAGTTGTTGTGGGTGGTTAGGTGGGCCACATTAGGTCTCACCTAGGAAGTTATTTGAGAGAATGCGAAGGGTCCTATTAGTGAAAATCAATTATTAATACATTGTTAATACAATAGCTTTGTTATATAAGGTTTTCCGGCCATAATTTTAACCACCAAATGTGAAATTTACTGTTTCACAGTTCTCTTTTATAAAGGCATCGCGGCCCACATGAGGTGCTCTCACGGGCCAGATGTGGCCCGCAGGCTGTAGTTTGCCCACCCCTGATCTAGACGTTCTTAAGGCATTGTTCTTTTCTCATTTTTTATGTGAGAAATTTTTGAAAAGCATCTCTCTCCTTAATTTTTTAATTAAATTTTCTTTTTGCTTTCAATAATACTGCCTATGTAACAGTCAGTCTATGGGGCCCCCCTCTAAGCTTGGGGCCCCTAGGCACGTGCCTATTGGGTAATCCAGCACTGGCTTCATGTTTCTTAACTCTTATGCTGCAACACTGGAATGTAATCCCATGGCTTTGAAAAACCTTACTTTTATTACTCCTGCATTTAGGATATCATCTTAAAACACTCTCAAAACATCCCCTGAATGTTCTCCTTTGCATAAATACTAGCACCATGTGTATCATGAGTAGAGTGGAAGGAAATATATTCAAAGATTATAAATGCTATTTTTAAGGCCTTTCCCTACTTTTGGAGAGATTATGGCAACTTTTATGGCCCTGGTAATAGTTTGAAAGGCATTTTTGGACGTCTTTCTTGGTTTAAAAAAAGAGTAATTCAGTCCTTAAGATTGGTTTGATTCACTTGGGAATATACACAAATGGTGTGGTAGTTTCCTGTTGCCTTCCACACCATGCATACAGAAGGGAGGAGGCAAACCCGGTGCCAGCATTAGCCTACTCTTACAAAGAGCACCAAGGGGGCCAGCTGCTTAATATCCCTTCTGAAGGATAGATGCTGATTTATGTGTTCTCCTCATTTTTCATTTCTTTGTTGTCTTGTTCTATTGTTTCGTACAAACACAAATAGGGGGCCAGGAACCCTCTGAAAAAATCCTACTTTAGCAGGATTCGTGCCTGCTGCCATTTAGAACACCGGGCGAGTAGTAGCACCAAGGCCAGTCAAAATGCAGATGCACCAGATGCGAGGCATCTGAGCTCCCAAATAATGGAGGCCCAGAAGCTCCCAATTGTTCAAGTAGCGAATGTAAATCTTGCAAAAACTTTTACCAAAAATCACTTGCTAACTGATTTCCAATAAAGAAACACTCTGTAAAAGATATAATATTAAATCATTCGTTATACTATAAATATTAATATTGTGGGCCCCCCACTGATATTCGCATCCAGGCCCCTTCAGTGCTCAGCTGACCCTGAGTAGCACCTTACCAACTACACCATCGACACCCCCCTTTCTTGGTTATCAGACATATATTCTTTCTCAGCCATTTTTACAAAATTTCACCTGACTACGGCACCTATTCATATTACAGATTAACAATTGTGCTTTGTGCTACCTTGAAAACTAAAATTATGAGTTTTCTTTAAAATCACAGTAGCACTTTCCTTTTTCCAACTATCCAAACGACCCGTGTTCCTAATTAGTTCAGTTAATCAGATTTCTACTGTATTTGCGCACCATATGAGTTACATGTGTTCATAACAGATGCAATTCCTGGAATTCATAT
Source organism: Uropetala carovei (assembly GCA_036926305.1). NCBI lineage: Eukaryota > Metazoa > Arthropoda > Insecta > Odonata > Petaluridae > Uropetala > Uropetala carovei. The sequence goes on along the minus strand of JAXCHB010000156.1, from coordinate 1,388,347 downwards.
CGTTAAAATTACATTTACTATATTTTGCCTTTTTCCTTCTAAAATAAACATTCATGCAGCAGAATGTTTGTTACTACAAATTAAACATGTGTAATGAACTTTACATAACATAAATTGAGGAAATACATTTAAAACTAAATAACTGGATTAAAATGTATCTGCAGTAGCAACAAATAATATCCATTATACATGTTTTCACAGAAATAAAAGCATGGAATTTAGAAGCTTCAATGAAAAGTCACAGACACAAATTACACCTGTACTCTCCCTTTTAATATTGAAAATATATTTAGAATATCTACATGGACGGATAATAGATTGTACTTCATATCTTCACTATACAGGCAGTCCTCGACATCCATACATTCGACATCCGTACAATTCGCTCTTTCGTACATTATAAATTCCCACCCCTAAACCCCCTTTCATACATTGAATTCGGACTTTCGTACATTAGCTGATGAACAAACATTTCGAGGTATCGCATAAAGCGCTGTCTGTCAGCCAAGCCAACACTTTTAATAAATTACCAAATTAAAGTATGCTATGTAATAATATACGTATTATATGTAATGTAAGATTTGTGTGTAATGTTTTTTAATATTGTACTGAAATTTGACAAGATTAATACCACTGTGAAGTCGGTTAATAACCAACAAATTTTTATTATTATACAGTCTCGGCAACGTTACCATCTTTCTTTGTACATATAGCAGTGTTTCTTTGTTTGTGCATTTTACACCTATTATTTTATAAACATGAGTGAGAAACGGAAAACTGAAAGTGCTAATACAAGTGAAAAGAAACGTATGACTCATAAACTGAACACGATTGGGACAAAGATGGAAATAATTAGGCGTGCCGAAAGTGGCGAATCTTTAGCTTCAATCCGATGCTCATTGGACTTAAGCCGGTCGAGTGTGTGTTCAGTGGTGAAGGAGAAGAACAAATATAATAATACAATACGTACTGTGGAGTTCTGAATAAACACCACATTTTTTTAAAGAGCAAGGAACCGATCTACACACGCTTCGATGACGTTGGCGATATCCTGTTAGCAGACCACGAATCAATTTGAAACATAATGATTGCGCAGTTGCTTGGCTTTCTCGTGAATGACAAGTGAACTCGGCGAGATTTTCTTGCGAGTTTGGGTCTCGATTCACAGGTTTAAAGCCTTCTCTACATACGGCTTCCTAGGTACAAAAGGCTCTATTGTACTCATTGAAGTACCACTTGCAACACTACCTCTAATCGCTTCTTCACTTTCCTTATCGATTTTATTGTGGACTCGCTCACACCAAGTAATTTACCAACTGATGAAGCCTATCTAAAACTTCAATTTTCTTCTCCAAACTCATCACTTTTTTCGCCCTTTTCACCGACTTTTCTTTCATTTCAATCATCACTCTCTTTGGGGCCATGATTAGGCAATATTACAAAAAACTATGAAAATAGCAAAATGCTTGAATGAAAAAAAACTCGCACTTTCATACATTATATGTTGACACCCATAAACCGCTTTCCGTACGCGAAATTCGGACTTTCGTGCGTCAGCGAAATGACGACCGAATATTTCAAGTGCTGCTGGTTGCCAGCCACCAGTTTCTGCTGTGTCACCATGTTTGTCTATACAGCAGTGTTTATTTGTGCAATTATCTAAATATTTTATTGCAGTTTGCCATATCTCTCTATATTGTAAAATTGACGATTGTGTCTAAAAGGCCCCTGCTCAATAAAGTAAACATTTATACCATAACTAGAGATTTTATAATATTTTTTGGCTCTCTGGGAACGGAACCCTCCCTATAACATGTATATCTATATTCAACATCCGTACATTCGACTTTCATACACGTTTTCAGGAACGCATTATGTATGGATGTCGAGGACTGCCTGTAATAGCATGACAACATAGAAATTTAAGAGCTATAAGAAGAAATGCAAAGTGATAAAATGATTAGTTGATTTTTCATGCTTTCACTATTTATGCATGTGTTCCAATGGAACTATAAATACCAATCTTAACATAAATTCATAATCAAACAATTATAGATAATTAATGAAAATATCATTAACAAACTCAGTGGTTTCCAAAGATGGAATGTTTTTGTCTTATCTTTTAGTTTTACATCTGGATATATTTAGGGCCAACATTTATTTTTTGCACAAATAAAATAAATATTTATATTTGAAATTAATATTACATTTTACATTTATTGGTAGTTAAATAGGTGATGATAGTTTCATTTGTCTTAAGAAGAAGTTGTGGATACATGAAGTTTGGGAACTGCTGTATAAACATGTTGGAACTTATCGCCAAAATAAAATATATCACAAATTTCAGTGTAATATGTACAAACAGTACTAGTCAAATTCAGTCACCATTATTAGAATTAATGCATGAAAAACACCCTTGGTTATTAACTTGCATTTAGTACATTAACAACTGCATTTAAGAAAGCTCTTGAGTCAAAATATTGTACAATAATATCACAAAATATAAACATTAAAACATAAAAACTGCATAGATGAAATAAAAAATATTTGAAAAAATAAACATTTGTGAGGTGGGAGTAAAATAAAGCAAAAATAAAACTTAATAGTTCACAAATATCACAATAAAATAATGCACATTTTTATATGGTTTACAATAAGACTAAATTTCCCTGGAATGCATATGCTCACATCAAATTACATTCTCAATACCTCAAAATTTTCTTCCTTATGCTGAGATTACGTATCACCGTTATCTTAAAGTCATGGCACTCTTTGAAAATTTATCCTGATACTCAGTAATCCAAATGCTGCTGTGGTTAATTCTCGGCTGAAAGTATAAAATTTTATTAAAAAAGAAAAATAGATCTATCAGGAAGTTTATATTTTTTGCCTAATGATTCCAGAAAAAAGCTAAAATATCTTACAAGAGATAGAAGTGAAGCTGATTTCTGTTTCTTCTTATCTTCTTTGCTGAAAATAACTTGTTCTAATTGTGCTTTTCTTCTTTTCATGGCCATAATTGCAGGGGGATGCACCTGAAGTATGTGTATATTTTTTTAAAACTACATCGGGAAGAACAGCAAATAAAACAGCTAAAACCTTTGTGAACTTATACCAGAGAAAATATTGTTATAGCCTACACATTTACCAAAACATACGCAATTTGTATTTACCCATACCTCCTTTTGAGGGGCCAAGACATTGAATGTTTTCATGTCCCCTATATTTTTATTATCATCGTTCCAACCAAATGGAAAGAATAAGTTTTGAGTCTCGTCCATATCCTGAAGCCTTTTTGACATCTTTGAGAGAGAATAATGGGATGTTTCAGCTGTAGAGGGGCTTTTTCTGCTATGCTGCTTTTTCAAGAGACGAGGATGTCCTTTTCTCTCGTATTCAACTGATCCTCTAACGGTGTCCTGACTCAATGAACTTTTCTTTGTCAAGGGAAGATTTCCTATATTTACAGCCTCACTATAATTCAAAACTACTTAATTCACAAAATGAAAATTTTTCATGATGCCAATGAAAATTTTCAAGTTCAAAATGTTTTTTCAAAGATGCCAAAAACAAAATTTAAAAAATTATACCCACTTACCTAGTTTGACTTGAAATCCAATTAGGAGTTTGCACACCAGCCTCTCTAGAACTGCGAGTGCCTGCATTGTTTGCATTCAGATCAATTTTACTTATGTCTGGGGGTATATTTTTTTCGTTATCTTTTTCATCCCTGTAAACAAATTTCATAGAACTATTGGAAGTATGGGAATTGGTTCTGTTTATTGCAACATTGCCTTCATTACTGATTAATTCCTATATTTCCTTATTGAAACTCCATTATAATTATTCTTTAGTAATATAATATACAACGAAGATCTGCAACAGAAATTATATAAATACTTAAAATTGGTATCAGGCACAATTTGCAATTAAAAATGGTAGAAGCTTCTTCGTATAGGTAGACTATAAGATCTTACCTTAACAATTATCTTAAATATGAAAATAATTTCAGACTTGAAAATGAATTAGAATGTTTACATTAAACTTCATGCAATCACCGAACGAGTTATATTCCCGGAGTAATTTCGCATCTTTTCTTCGTTTAAATTACTAAATACGAAGCATATAACCTAAAATGTGCCAATTCCGCCAATTCTAACAATTAAGTCATTGATGAAAAGGATGCTGCATAAAACTTTCATAACTTTGTGCATGCTGGCTAAATATCAAGGTTATATAACATAATTACATTTCATTTTATGTAAGCAGCAAACAAAAATGAGCTGAAGAAACAATAACATATTAATACATAATTATTATATTAATTACCCCTTCAGGGTAACTTTTCCTCCACATTTTGTTTTAGATATAGAACACTCGTCACAGTCACAAGCCTCACTAGACGTTTGAAAATTCCAGTAATGATCAGCTAAATTCATCGTCCGTTGACTTTCCCTGGAGAAAAATATTTTCATTGTAAATATAATGGTACTTTTAATAATCTACACGGCAATTCAATCAACGAAACATACCGAAACCTTATGTTTTCCAACCAGATTTTCTTGGATAATTCTTCATTAGGAAAGTAATACTTTAACTTATACTCCGTATTTCTGTGAACCATTGTAAAACTCTCTAAGAAGTGATTTATCTAATTGTAGGTGAACTTTACGTAAAACGAATTCAAATACGCCACCAACTGACGTATTACAAAAGTAAGGAATTTGAGCAAAACGCTATATATTCTTTAGATTAACTTTTTTTAATTATCTCATTCAGGTAACTAATTATCTCCATTTAGCTCAACAGTAAAGTGCTGTGGGACGCTTCACGTCTCCAGATTGTTTAGACCGGTTTACTCTAATTTCGTCAGTTTGTTTTCATGTCATACTTAATGCGTAATGTTTGGATGAGAACATCTTCTGGAAGAACAGCGTTCTACAACATTGGATTGTGTATCGTGAAAGTACAATTCAAGAGAAATGAAAACAAGTTCGCTCAAGGTATATATTGCGTAATGCGCATAGCTTGTACTGAATTCCAACTGCGGATCTTTTAAGTGGAGTAGAGCCTACTCTCGTTCACCTGCGTTAAGTGAACGCCCTAGGTACCCCATATTGAATATAATCTAGTTTCTGTTATTGGGTATAACTATAAAATGCCGATAAAATTTATACTGTTCCGTTTTTGTGTACACAAGATTGATTAAATAGGCCAAAAGGTGTCATTTCTAGAAACTTGGGAAATTAGAGCGATTTTTTTCTTTGACGTAAAATAATTCTGATTGCACTATCTGTATATGTTCGTTGTACGTTGTTTTTATGCAAGTGAATGTGTGAAAATTATTTTCTTATGCCTTTAATTTTGTTTACAGAATGTCTGATACTTCAGCGCGTACTCATACTCCCGAGCCCATAAAAAAATTGATGCAGTTACAGATAGAGCGGCTGAAAAAAGAGGTAAATGTGTTTATATGAAACCATTGAAACATCTGCCGTTGTTTTCTTTTAATTTTGGTTTATTCGTTTATTTATTGCTGCCGTCATTGTTTTATAATTATATATTAGGTTATTTTTCTCATTTTCATTAGCGCTCAAAATATTTCTTTTTGAAAAGTGCTATATTATGTATATCTCTTACACGTATGAACTACGAAGGAATAAAGATATATAATTATATTACTTTATTTCTAATTAAATTCTTTATTTCTCAAGGATGACGAGGAACAGTGGATTTCTGGTGAAGAATTATATACTGAGGGGAGCAGTGATGAAGACGACATGGCCACCCGTATCAAAAGGAAAGGTCGCGATGAAAGATCCAGAATGCACAGGAAAATGAAAGATATACGGGATAGAGTGGATATAGTCTCCATTAGAGGAAAACATAGCCACAGAAAAGATATGCATAGTTCCGACAGTCGCAAAAAATCTCTGCATAGTAGCAATTCTCCGAAAGAACAAGCTCAAGGCGGAGAACCAACAGAAGCAGAAGATGAAAAGCAAGAAGTTCCTGAAGAATGTGGTGGTAGGTTGGCAGATACCGATGTCAAAGAAGAAATTCAAGAAGTTAAAAAGGAGGAAACAACTGAGGAATTTGATGAGGCCGCTGGTGGAACTTCTCTTTCAGAGCCAGAAATCTCTTGGAGACCTAAAAGAGGAAGTATTAAACTTCCTAGTCTTAGTTATGAAGGTAGGCTCGAGTTGGTTTCAAACACACCTGCCCAATAGTTTTATACCGAAACTTGCCTGAAAGTTAATTTGTACATGGACAAAGTAAAGTGAAAAACTTTCTTTGATCAAAATGTCTTAAGGAGGAATCTAGAATGTGGCAGCTTTGTGTGCATGAGATTTAAAGTACAATTTGGAGATCAATTATAGCTAAATGTTTTCATTTATGGGAGAGTAATTTTATAGGTGAGGGATCCATTTAGAATTTGCTCTAGATCCTTCGAAGATATTTTATAAATTGAATACTGCTTACACTATAGGGGCCTTAAGCTGCATTTTATATTGCATTTAGGAGTCAGCATGTGGGATTTGTTACCAAAAATTGCATGCGACAGTTGCTGACTCCAGGACGTCTGTGATTGTAAATTATTGGCAAAGTTTTATAGAAAAAAATTGAAATATTAGCAGTTAGGTAAATGCATTTATTTATTTTAAAATTTATGACTACTCAAATCATCATTAAATCTTTGAGATGAGTAGTAATATATTCACTCCCCTCGTATTATAAAAATCATTTTTTATTTACCTACTAAATTATTTTTATGTATATCAAAAGGAAAGATTTTAGTTTTGAAGAGTACTGCAGTATTTTTAATTTTTGTAGTTTATAATAATATATTTATTCGTTTTATGTGGACTACAAAAGTAATACAATTCATATTTTTTTGTTTTGTACAAAACAGCTTTAATATTTCTATCACAATAACAATACATTACTTTTTCTCTTTTGAAGATGTCTTCAGTCTCTTTCAGCTCATTTGTTCACATCACTGTATTGATCAAACTGGTGGTTGACATTCATTGATTTTCTGTCATGTGTTAGTATAATATTTATTTTTTATAATGTGCTTCACCGGCACAATGGCTGTCCTTTAGGAGTAACTTTTCCTCATTAATATAGCATTTTCAATCTTTGTAAAGGGCATATTAATGAACAACATTATGCAAGAATAATGTGCAAAAAACATCAAAAATTGTTCTTTTCTTTAACTGATAAACTCGTACTAATTGGCACGAGGACAATAAAAATGGTTTGAATGACCATGTTAACACATTTCTGAAGGATTATGTTAACATTGTATTAATTCCTGTTTAGTGATTGTTTAAAAACTGTAATGGGTGTATTCTACAAGAATATCAGTGTGTGATATGTATGAGGTACATCAATGGAAAATTTACCCGTTTTGCCCAGTACAAATAAGAGTTCTGTTAAAGGAAGATATAAAGAATTTCAAGTTGCATCAAATGGAAAGTTTTGCTCTAAGAGCAATTTTAAATCCTCCAGTGGTACAAATTTCATCTGGAAGAATATACAGGTGGACATGCTATATATAAGTTACTGCTTTTAGTCTAAGTATCTATTTGGTATCAATCGATTACATTATTTGCACTTTATCTTAATTATCAACAGTATTTAACTTATTAAGAATGTTTTAAACATGATTTTTAATGCATACATAATTCTCTGGGCTTTAACATTGTGTCCTAAGTTTGAATGCTAATATTGTGAAATACATGTTTTCTGAGATGCATCATTCTGTGAACCTTATTATTATTAAATTACATCCTAGTCTTGCATCTTAAATGTTCCTAATGTTCTAGATTATCAACATCAAAAGATTAAAGAATCAGATTTAATCTTAAGGTTTTTAATTTGGACATTCTGAATGGTATTTTTAGGCTTGCCAGTATTATTTGTGCTTGAATAAATTTTTTGCCATATGTATTTATTTGTGTAAAAAATGAGTTTATTATCTTCTCAAGTTTTCAACACTTATGTATAACATTTATTCTTGATTTGCAGTTCTTCTTGTAATGTTTAACACTGCTGTTAGCCCTTTGTTGAGCTGTGTACATTTCATAAAGTGAAACAGCAATAAATTACATTCTATAAAAAAATAGTTTAAGGGCATTTTATCATTATTTTACTATAATGTATAACGAGAATTTATTTTCATGTTTTGCGTTTATCATTTAGCTGTTTTTAGTTGCAAAGAAATGGAAATGAGAAATTTTACATTTATAGCTCCTCAAAGTTATACAAGACTGCTTTTATTCCCAATTTGTTGTTGGCACTGAATTAGGTTTGTGTTAAATTTTTAAATGCCTAATTTAAAGATGTTAACTTTTGAGAAATTCTACTGCATCATAACACCCTAAATTTATTGAATTTTAATCAAAATGTATTTGTTTTTAGAAAATAATTGCTATTTTTATCAAAATTAGCAAGAATTAGATTTTGTTTGAATGAATTTTAAACTGGTTTATTAGACAATACACCCTTTCAAATAAGTTTACTAACATGGTACAAATTCTTATTTTTTGTTAATATGCCAATCCTTACTCTAAATTATTGAGTTTGGTACATATCTCATTTCCATTGATTCATTTATCGATCATAATTTTTGTATTGAATCATACTTATGTGATGAGTGAACAAAAAGGCCATTCAATTAATTTATCAATGTGAATATTTTGTGATATGTAGTAATAATTACAGTTGGTGTCCAAGAAAAAAGAAGATGAATATGCAGGATTGTTTCTCACAGAATTTGAGAAAAAGAGGTTGGAAGAGATTTTAAACGATGATTTAAAGGATAAAGTCAAAAGCAATTCTAATCAACATGACCTAAATACACCAGTTAATGCATATAAATTGAATAGACAGAGTGAATTGTGTCTTAGGGAAATTGACATGAAACTCCAGGTAAGAATGATATTTTACTGAAATATGGCACATGACACATTAAATACCTTTCAAAATATACATTTTATTAAGTGAAAAAATAACTACACAAGATGATTTAACAAAGAAGCTACCTTCTTCACCATATTTAGCTAATAAATAAAGATACGAAAATGAATCAGAATAAAAATCCCACAATTCCAATTAAATCTAAAGGGATTAATAAGCTAAACGATTGTGATAACAAATCAAAAAATTGGAGAGACTTGGAGAACCTTAAAGAGCTTAATATTAAACTTTCAAAGCTGAAAGTTGCAGAGAAAAGGGTATGAGAACGAAGTTTGGAACATGTTGAATGGCAAAACTATGGCTGCATAATGTATATGTCTAATAAGCTGTAGTTAAACCTTTTAGAGGACAGCTGACAAGTGTATGCATCATGCACATATCAAGGTGATGATGAATCACCATGTGAGTCGGCCTGCTTTGGGTTATAGATCATAGTTTAAATATTTAATTTCACGAAGAGCATGTATATGTTGGTCACGGTCTACATTTTATTGCATCATTGGCTACTTAGTAGGAACACTTCCGACATTTAACACACAGAACTTAATATAATTTTCTGGGTATTTAGGTCCCCCAAGGAATAATCAAAGTCGCTAAAATTTTCAGAACATGGCCAGACACTGACGCTGGAAGAGTAGGTTACTGGATTAGAGAATCATTAGTGTAGATGGAAACATTCATACTTAAACAGAGAAATGAATTTGGGAATGATTTTAAATCAGGAGAATTCGTCTACTATGATAGTTCAGTGGCAGAATATCTGCCCAGCAATTGGAAGACCTGGGTTCCATTCCCAGTCATGCACTTTTCCTCCTGATTTCAAATTATTCCCAAATTCCAGCTTATGCCATTCAAATAGGGATCTTATGAACCATTATTTCCATCAAAGTTACTGATCATAAAAGTGTTAGCATATTGATTAACGATTAATTGTTCAATAAAGAACTTCATTATACATGTGCCTTTATGACGGCAATGCATCTTAATGTTTGGATGTGCTCCTGAGAAACAATTGATGTAGGAGTCAGTATTTATTTACTGCTTACATACCAAGGAGAAAGGGATTAATATATACAGTCACTTCAAAGAGTCATTAACATCCAATCTGGAAAGGTATTTAATGAAATATGATGACAGTTTTAAAAATGAGGTTTTCAATTTTATATGACAATAAAAAATGTCTAATCACTTAAATAAGGTTGGTGGACTAGAGTTTCTTGAAAAATACATGCTTTTCTAAAAAGAATTCTTTAATGTATAAGATAAATAAAATGTACTCAAGTAACATATACGAGGTGCTACCCAAAAGTTCCCTAAAGTTGAACGTCGCACGGGAACCGGTTGTAGTGCATACTAGTGGCGCTTGGTAGCGCTGCATGTATCCTTTGTGAACCAGTGTGCGACGTGGCTTCGTGCTGAGTGCACGCATTCTTTTGTTCTACGCATTTTTATAACGTCGTGTTTGTGTCGTTTTGCATTTTTTTTCGTTGAAATGGTGGACGTGAAGGAGCAGCGTGTTTGCATCAAGTTTTGCTTCAAACTTGACAAGAGTGCGGCGGAAACTCAGAAAATGCTTAAACAAGCATTTGGTGATGACGCTTTGGGTCAGACACAAACCTATGACTGGTTTAATCAGTTTAAAAATGGCCGAACGTCAGTTGATGATGACACACGTTCTGGATGACCTTCAACCGGCACACCACTGGAAAATGTTGAAAAAGTGCATGAGGCTATCCTCGAGGACCATAGGCAAACGATCCATGACGTTTTCAACATTGTGGTACAGTCATACGGGACATGCCAGCGCATTTTGTCGGACGAACTCAACATGAGGCAGATTGCTGCAAAATTCGTGCCAAGGCTGCTGTCTGAAGACCAGAAGCAACATCGGCTGGAAGTCTGCATGAAACTTCAGGAGCAGGTCAGAAATGACCCAGACTTCCTTTCTAAGGTCGTAACTGGTGACGAAAGTTGGGTTTATGGGTACGACCCTGAAACAAAACAGCAATCGTCCCAGTGGAAGAGTCCATCTTCACCTTGACCGAAGAAAGGGCGGCAAGTCAAAAGCAATGTTAAGTCAATGCTGATCTGCTTTTTCGACATTGACGGGATTATCCACAAGGAATTCGTCCCTCCACGTCAGACCATCAATGCAAAGTTCTGCTGCGACGTCCTGCGGCGGCTTAGGGAGGACATGAGGCAAAAGCGGCCAGAGAAATGGCGCAGGAACAACTGGGTGCTCCATCACGACAATGTGCCCGCACACACTGCTCTGGCTGTGCAGCAGTTTTTGGCCTCCAAAAACATGGCAGCCATCCCCCACTCCCCTTACTCGCCTGATTTCCCTGTGACTTCTTCCTCTTCCCCAAGATGAAAATCAAGTTGAAGGGGCGAAGATTTGACACCGTAGAGGAGATCCAGGCCGAATCACAGGAGGTGCTGAAGATGCTGACACAAAAGGACTTCCAGGACAGCTTTTGATCGTGGCAGAAACGTTGGGATCGTTGTGTATGCTCCCAAGGGTACTACTCTGAAGGGGACGGTGGCGATTAGGACTTTGGACAAGTCTACTTTTTTTCAGATACATTTCGGGAACTTTTGGTTAGCACCTCATACTTGAAAAGTATGGGAAATTTTTCACTTTTGTAATGGCCAAAAATTTTGATGGATTTGGTCATCTCTTTGTGTCTCCTAAATATCCATAAAATTTCGTTAAAATCAATTAGACATGTCCAAGGTGATCCTAGCTTAATAATCACAACAAATTCAAAAAAATCAACAATAGCACTTCTCTGAATATGGCTGCATATAAAGAGCTTAAGTCAACAAAACTGAATGTGACACTGCTTTGAATTTTTTCCTTATTTCACAAAAACTTCAAACAATAAATCTGATGAAAATATTTGATTTTAAATATAAAACACCATTGCGGATTGTTTTTGCCATATAAACTTAATATTAAAATCTTTGCCAAAATAATTTTTTCCTACTTATCCGTGGTACATCTTTGACAAATATATAAATTTCCTCCAATGAATGTTGATTTTCATTTAAATACCAAAGAAATCCAAGCTTTGAGGCTTAATAAGTTTCCATAACTTATTTTTACAAACTTCAGATGCTAAGCATGAATTTCTCCATGGCTTTACAAGAATATGCTTATGTCCACTTGCATGTCAAAATCATCAAATTTTATGCTATACTTTCACTGGGCAGGAACAATCTACTAGTAAAATAACAGCAACCCAACAACACAAACCTATATTCAATTTTTAATGCATGTATCAACAAATGATAAATATAAAGCATTTTATTCCCCAAGGAACCATTAAGATATTGCTGCTACTGCACAAGCAACTTAGCTTTAACAAAGTAATTATAATTAAGTCTTTGTAACACTTACTGTTATGTCAACTTTTATATCTTACAGCCTATTATCCCAGCTCCAGAAGAGACTATTAAAAAATTAGTTCAAAACTGCCAAAATTCTTCCACCAGTATTACAAAAAAGTTGCAATCTAATCAAGGTACTTCTCTGAAGAAATCAACTTCTAAGCTACATTTAACAAGTGAAGATCAGGATAATACTTTGCATAAAACTGTCATTCATGAAGAGGTATTACAATCACTTTTGCAAGACATTAAAAAAAGCATGCCTCTATTTCAGTATCGCTTTTAAATAAATTTGAACAGAGCCAATATTTTTCTCATGTCCAAAACTTGTTTTAATTTTCATGGAAGAATATTTTTACATAAAATGTTAAATGAATTTTTAAATGTTCTTAAGCAAACAACTTGTATTTAAATTAAATTGTTATATGACTGATGAATGCATGTGCATGTGTTTGTATGGATGTGATTACCAATGTTGCAGAAAAATCGAATAAATTATTATAAAAACACTAGTTGAAATAAATTATAGTTAATACAAGGTGAGAGTACACTGAGGTTTTAATGGTATCATTACCCAACCTCATAACCTTGGTCTAAATGTCAATATATGCCCATTCAAAGAAGATGCTGCAAGTTGTGTCATGCATGGACTGAAGGCGACATCCATCACAACATCACTGAAGCCACCTAGGCGATAAAGGGCATTCTCACAATCCCTCGTGTCATATATGTAAACCTATCGCAAAGTAATTTTTATTAAGTAACTTTTACAAATAAATTTTACATAGTCATTTGAATTATTTTAACAGAAAATGGTGAATAAGTAACTCACTCGTTTATCCTCAGAGCAAGCTGCAACGAAGCGACCACATGGACTGAAATCAATTCCAGAGGTATAGGCTCTGTTCAAATGCCTATTGTATTTCTGGACGCATCTGAAATTTATATTTAAAATTTTCAGTAAGAACCGAAATAGAAAATATTGGATCCATTTGCCCCTCTTCTCCAAGATTCAATTTAATTAATTTTGAATTCTTAAAAAAGGGTTGAATCGATAAAACGAAACGGTAGGGGAAGAAAAGGCAACTGTTACGCACTTTATTGCATCAAAAAATTATGTACAGGTTTCCTATTCTAATTTTTCAAAATCATTAATCCTGGGAAACATAAAATAGATTCGGGCACGGGCGCTGTAGGTCAATGTCTACCAACGCTCATAGAATTAAGTGCAATTGGTTTTTAATAGTAAGTATGTATCTTAGTACATGAAATTTTATGGGGCGCGATGTTGTTGCAAGTTGACTTTCAAAAGTCGAAGAAAGCCACGGTCGGATTGCGGAGGTAAAATTTTTGCATAATTTTACTAAATACCTGGCAGGCTTCCGCTATCATGTGATTTTTTTTCGCGTCTCTTGAAGGTCATTTAGCGAGTGAGGTGACGCTGATGATCGAATGGGTGCAACCATTCCTTTGTTCTTCAAGGCCAACGTGCTTTTCTGAGACGAGAAAGAGACCATATCCGTGTTTTGAGTTTTTTCCCATATCGGCTACCTTCCAGAACTTTGTTTTCAACTAATGCAAACAATCCAGTGCATCGTGATTTGCCTTTTGCAAACTTTCCATACGGTTAATTTTTGTACGCGGCAAGGGAGGGTGGAATTAATACGGATAATAAAAACAATGGTTTATCAAAAAACTAAACTTCGAAGATATAACTAAATTTGCTACTCGAAACCATTAAAACACGAACTTATGATCACGTACGTGTAGAATTAATTCATCAGCCTTCTTATGCAGATACTTTGGAAAATATGTTTTTCTCCACTATAATAACTTTATTTGCCATTTAAATATGTTAATATATTTCTCTATCTACACACGCTTAGCCTTTTCTCCGAGATATGAAGCTTCCGGAGTAATTTAATTCCAATAATTAGTGGCGCTTGGCGCTGTCCCAAGGAGCCTCACACGGGAATCTACGGTTTTCAGAATCTACTTGGTAAACCAGAATAGAAACTTTTTAACATGATTCTAGTTAATATTAGACTGAAAATTTTTCCAACTTCAAAACTTAATGATCGTAAACAAGTTTAATGGCAAAGGGTGGAATGGCCGTTTTTGTTTATTCCTTTCGAAATAAGGTGAAGAATTTAAGATATAAGTTGATTTTATTTCAAACGAGAGAAATAATTACACACAATTACTTATTAAGTATTTCCTTCCTTTATGTTAGTGATATATTATAAGAATTTAATAAATACAATTTACCACCAACATTCTCAGATTTGAATAATCAAAGAACTTATATTAAAAAGGACAAATGAAGGTAACATGAAGTCGAAACAAACAAAAATTAGAGAAATAGATACATCTGGCCCTCCTATAACACAGGCTCTTATAACACGGATTTGCTAGAGCACGGATTGTTTTTACTACCAAAAATTCATACATCGCGGGTTACGGTTCGCGTCAACGCGGTTTGGTTGGACTTGGGATTCCCGATTGCTGAGCGAGGGAGAGACGGCTGGAGGGCTCTTGATCCTCTTACCTTTTAAGTTTTCTTCTTTTTATTATTACTCGTATCTTCATTTCTTTTTAATATTCAATACATGGATACTGCCAAGAAGAAATCCATGACTGCACTAACTCTAGAATCAAAGTTTGATATTATACAACGAGTTGACACTGGAGAGACAGCTGCATCGCTTGGGCATTTATATAACGTGAACGAGTCAAGCAAACGTACAATAAAGAAGAACGCAGAAATTACGTCTGTGGCTCAGTCATGCTCAATAGCTGCAAAGGAAATGGCAAGAGTGACAAACCCATTGTTGGAAAATATGTTGGCGATCTGGGTGGAAGACCAGAGTCAAAAGAAGATGGCAATTAGCTCTGACACCATCCGTGCAAAGGTGCTGAAGCGTTATGATCACTTACAGAAAGAAGAGGCAGGTCCTTCAACTGCTGAGCAATTCTTAGCAAGTAAAGGTTGGTCTGACAAGTTCAGAAAGCATCAAAATCTTCACAACATCAAACTTAAGGGTGAAGCTGCTAGTGCAGATGACTTTGCCTCTTCTAAATTCCCAGATGAGTTTAAGGCTATTGTGAAAGATGAAGTACACAACAAGTTTTTAGTGCAGATGAGACTGCCTTATGACCTGAATGTGCATAAGAGAGATACGTTTTGGAATTCTTCTTCTAGGTGAGGAAGCTTAAAAGGGTATGGAACGCAACCCTCATTTCAATATGTAAAACAGGGTTCACATTATGCTGATTTACATTACACGGTGCTTTTCCAGAATGCATCCCCTGCATTATAGGAGGGCCAGGTGTACATCATTCAACAGGTATTTGCAAATAAGCTTCCCAGACAGTTTACCAGCATATGCATTAAAAGGGTTAAGGTACTATTTATCTTCTAATTATTCAGAGATTTATCATCAACACCACCATGGAATCACCTACTAACCAGGTCGTATTAGTCTTCCACACAAATTAAAATGAGGCTCTTTTTAGCTTATCTAAATAATTACAGCTGTTTTCCCAGTGATCTAAATGGTATTTCCAGTTAGTTGATCACATAAATACCCAATCATTGACTTAACTTACCTGAGTGTTCTCAAATCCCATAGTTTGACTCCATCCGAGATAGCTGCACTAAGGAACAAATTGTAAGCACCAGGAGCTAAAGCAGGGATTGAAGGGCATGTTGAACCTGTGAGCTGGACCAAGCTGTGTGGTGGGCGCTGTGTATGCGATTCTTTTATAGCACCGACAAACTTCTGAATGTTCAAGTCATAAACCATTATGTCCCTGTTAGAACAACCACCAGCAACAAGGTCTTCATGTAATTTCATTAAGGATTTAACATAAGAATTCAATAGCATTGGCAAATCCAAGAGCGAATCACCCCTAGCCCCTTATATGCCCCCATTGCCCTCAACTAGATGCATTCTGAAACCCATTCAGCAAAATAATTCCTTAATTCATCACTGACGATTATTCCTACAAGGCAAGGGAGAGAATGATCCTGACAAGGATAGGAATATTCAGAATAAGGAGTCATTTGCAGAATCTAATTTGATAATAGGGGGAATAATTGGTATTATTCCATCCCTGGAAAATTTCTAGATCTTCCTGTTCAGTAGTAAATTACTACAATAGTGGAATTGGATAAAGTGGAATTATTTTATTGGTCAAGGTGCCATCAGAGCTGTGCCCAGACACTTTGCCGCCAGAGGCAAGGTAAAATATGATTTACATAAAATGCTATTGCACAGCCCAAGCTCAATTCACAGTTCTTTTCAACATTTTTCAAAAAAGTATTCTAGGATGAAACAGTACCAATAAAATTATAAATTTTTGTGGAAAGATTCTCATTTAAGTCTTATTTTGGTAATCCTTTTGAAAGGTGCCTGAGGCAGTCACCTGACTGCCTCATTTATGGTCTTGAGTGATTTTCAACATTTATACAGGCACAGCACATTTTTTTAATGTTAAAAATTTGCAGGATTCCACTTTTAAAATATCACAAATAACTTACGGGTAAATTTAGCTCGTTATGTCAAAGTCCCTCTATACTAGATTCCAAACGTTTTTGCCATGACGTAGGGCTTGTTTCACGTGTTTCATGATGTCAAGTGGAGTGGAAAGAGATAAAAGGCGGAGCTTCATTTCCGATGGTACTTGATGTAGCACGAGACTATCACTTCCCCTTTGTCGCCACAAGAAGGCCGTGGAGCGGAACGCCGATTGTGTGGTATCCGAAAGATCACGATCCACACAGTAGCACTGTCAAAAGACGAGTGGTTACATAGAGGAGTGGGAAAATGTAGGGGAAGAGGAGACATGTGCAGAAAAACATCGCACAGAGAGAGAGAAAGTATGATCACATGTACAGATAGCCCGAGACACGTGAGCACATGGTTAGAAACACGTGAACAGGATCGCATACGTCATGGCAAAAATGTTTGGAATAGAGTGTAATATTGTAGATCAAAATGCCTTACTATAAAAACCTATCTATATTTTCCATATCAGTTTCCAACCAAAGTACATCAAGAGGTGATTCATCAACAGTACATTACAAAAAAGTTCTTTTCTACTACATTTTCTGTTGATGCTTTGTAGCCAAAATGGGCTTCCAGTTTTCACTATAAAAGCAACTTAATTTACCAATAACCAGTGCTGGAAAACGTTACATGTAACGTAATGAAAAAACGAAATAATTTTGGGTTAACGTAACGAAAAACGTTAACGAAATTTTTCAAAAAGCTGTAACGAAAAACGTAACGAAAACCAAAAATTTAATTTCGTTAACAGATTCGTTACTACTTTCTCTAGCTGGCTATAAAGCTTGTAGGGACATTCATACATGGCATCTAGGTGAGCGAAAGTGGACTAAAACCCTTTGTCACCCGCTGAGCCATTTCTACCGCCTTGTCGCGAAAGGAGTCCTACCCCGCCCATCACCCATTGTCCTTTTGGGTTTTTCCACATTTATGAAAGAAAGGATTCCTTCAGGAAGCATAAGAGAAGAAACGAGGAAGATAAACCATTGATCTTAAATGTATGTGCCACTTTCACATTCGCTGTTCCCCCTCCCAGTATATCGTCCTTTCAAACGATTGTTTTCAATATTCGTCAGGATTGGGGTTTTCCACTTACTCATTATACTCAAGTTCCTCTTTTAGAGGTCGGTGCTCTCCAAGTTACTGTCTCATCCTCTCCACCCCTGGATCCTGAACTGTGTCATTTGTTCGTGAGTCTAACTATTTAAGCTGTTGGAGAAAGATCTCACAATCAGTGCTTTTACAATTCAAACACTACCGGTCGAATTCATAGATTTCCAGTTAAACCCGGGACTAGATGGTTTATGCTAGTACCGGTCTAATTATTAAAAAAATAGTTATTAATAGTTATTAATTTTACAGCAATTAAGTAGTTTACAGAAAAAACCTCGACGAACGTAGTTGTATCCCATTGAAAGCATTCCATAAAAATTTCATAATAAAGTTTTTATTGATTTAAATTTAGAATAGGTATTTACTTAAGGAAGCGATTGAATACCTACATTCAGGGCTCGTTTCGGTTAAAAAAATGTGTGTAAGCGAGGTAAAAATTTTCCGCCCCTCTGGATATCAAAGGCATGAAATAATATTAATTATATATTAAAATAGGAAAATAAACATTTTACTCAGTTTTGTTTTTTCAAAAATATATTCAGCTGAATATTTTCAGAAAATAGAAATAAAACATTCATTGACCTTATAACAAAATGACTATGTAATGATTATATTATCGAATATTTTTATATTGCAACTTTACGATCACGCTTTTGCACAAAGAGACAAACCCTTGAGTAATCAAAATCTCTAGTATTGAAGGTTCGCTGTATTTGGGACAGGGGACATGAAGGTTATTTGAAATTACAATGCTTAAACCCTAAAAGCACATGAAACCCCCCCCCCCTTGAATTCCCCCCCTTTCAGACCTTCCCTTTTAAACCTCCCTTTGAAACCCCCCTTTTGAAACTCCCCCTTTTATTCCTCTGAAGAGGTTAAGTAAAGTTCACAGTACATCAGCATGTTTTTTAGACAATGTAAAACTTTAAAACGTTCATCTTGCCGTCCTTCTTAAGTGACACCTGTAAATGGTAGGTTTACATCTCTTACACCTTGAACCAACCCTGAATGTAAATGACTTATCATGGCGTAAAATATAGTTTTTTGCGATGTTTTGAAGTTCTGTGCAATACACCTTTGGAAAAAATGAAAATGTCAAAATCCAAAATATTGATTTTGCCGCCCCTCTGAAGTGGTGCCTGTAAGCGACCACCTATGTCGCTTACACCTGAAACCGGCCCTGCTCACATTGGGTAAAGGTTCCATATTTTTCTGTTTTACCTGAAAAATTACCTATATTCATGGTTATTAACAGTGGATTAAAACTTTATCAAACTATGCACATTTCTCTTTCTCTTCTTTCATATATGTACTTAATAAAACAATCCTTTTGTTAATATCTAAAATGTTATTAAATGCAATATTGTAAACCCATGGATGATTTACATGTATTTCTTATAGGGTATAAGAGAAGGAAGAAAGCTATCAAAAATAAACTCCAGAGAGGAAAACTTGAAATTTCGACAATTTTCTTTGTTTTCGTCGAATTTTAGATCTGTTCCAAGAATTAGAATTGGTACAGCCGGTGTACTTTCCGAGTTACTTATAAAAAATTCTACAATGCAACATGAGCATTGCAGTATTTTATTCTAATTATTACATTATTTTTGTACTTAATGTGGGTTAGGGCAATTAACCTTGATTATTAAATGTTGGATATAAAAATCCTAATTTGTATGCATGATAAAAAAAATAACGAAATCTGTTGCGACTCCTTAGAAAACTTAAAAATGTTCCTTATCTGCAACATATGTTTAGAAAAATTTTTTAACTATAATTCTAAATGAAAAACTTAAACTTACGAGGTATAAATATCAAATAAAAAGTACTCATAAGCAATTATTTCATTATAACATTAAGCGTAACAAAAAACGTAACGAAAAACGAAATTACTTTTTTGGCCGTCACAAAAAATGCAACGAATCGATTTTTTTTCATTTGCCAGCACTGCCAGTAACATTAACAGCAATAAGGCAGGCTTAAGAATTCTATTAGAAGGTATTTTCAACAACTGTAACAACAATCTATTACACTTCAGCAGAGCTGCAAACCACTTCAAAATTTGGAGTGGTTCGGTTCTAAATTTTTAGAAGTGGTTCGGTTCAGACGAGAATTTTGACAAGTGGTTCGGTTCGGTTTGCGGTTCGGTTCAACTAAATTAATCATTTGAAATACTATTCAGAAATAATTTATCCAATATAAACATTACACATTCAGTATCAATCTGTAAGTAAATCAATCAGCAGTCATTATTATTTTAAATGAAAGAAGAATTTATTTAAAGAAAGGAAAAATTGATATTTTTTATATATTACAATCCCATCATCATCTTCATTTATTTATATTTAAAAAATGGTATTTTTGATCCTAACATGATTTTTGTTCATTGTTGTTTACATATCAATTAAAAATTCTCTGAACGGATTCACTTCATATTCATTTACCAACATACACAATCATGCATAATCAGAAAGAAAATGCACCTCTAGCTTAAACCGTTTTTGAGATTATCCCTGGATGGACAGACAAACCGAAAACACAAAAGTGTTTTAAAGAAATCATTAAAAATCAAATAATATTAGTTCCTCAAGCATTTTATTTCTTTTTCTTACCTGTAATACATTTATTTAGAGGAAAAAAGATTTATAACAAGGGCCTTACCACCTGTCTCCCATTATTTAACCTCTATTCTACCACCCGCACTTGCCTTTATTTTTCTTATTCCCACACACATACCATTGCCGCATTGATAATTTCCTCCCTCCTCTCTCTGGGGTTCACCCTCTTTGCGTCTTCCACAAGACCTTTCTTTTTGTCCTTCCCCCCTTCTTTCCCGAAACCCTCCTGAGATGGTCTCCCGCCTCCAGCCTTTTCTTTCTCCTCCCACTTTACCCTTTACAACCTACCCCCCGCAGTTATCCTCTGAGATAGGTTCCTCCTTTCCCTCCCCTCCATTCCTTTCCATCTTACAAACTACCCTCCCTCCCCCCTCACTACCCATTTCTCTGTATATACTTTCTATTCTCACCATATCTGCACCTGACGATAACATTGTAATGCCGAAACCCAGGTCTTAAGAGAAATAAAAACAATGGAAGTTACAAGTTATTCCTTTGGTTCATTTATAAGAAATAAAATAAAAAATGTTTGCTATATATTTCAACAACAATAAACATTTTCATTTAATACAAATAAGATACATTCATAAGAAAAAATATAAAAAAATATTACGAAGACAAAATAAACAAACATCATTTATATATAAAAATTACAACTAATTATTTAATTTAAAAAATATCTTCTAACAATTCAGAGCCTAAACAGCTCCTCTTATCTGCCAAAATAATTTTTAATGTTGAAAAGCACCTTTCCACACTTGCTTGAGTGGCAGGTACTGCAAAAACTACATTGGCCAACTCATGAAGTTGTGGATGACTAAATTCCTTAGCTTTCCAATAATCAAGTATATTTGTTTTTATTGGAAGCCTTTCAATGTTATCGAAATTCTCCAGTTGTGACATCAAGTCTAAGTTTCTGTTCTCCACCTTCGCTTTTTTCTTTTTCTTTCCCTAAGAGTAGTAATTCAACCTCATCCAATAGGCCCCATTGTTAATAGAACTACTCACTATTTCAGCTTCAGTTTTTGACCAGAATTTGTTTCTGAAGACTGCAAGTGAAACAGTTTTTCATAAATGTCATATAAACGTTCCTTAGCCTTTTGCTTTTTTATATCATCAAGATGAATTTGGTATCGCGGGTCCAGATACATACATGCCAGTAATGTTTCATTGTCCATTAAGTTTCTTTCACGTAATGCCAATGCGCCTCCCAAAATACATGAAAATTCATTTTCAATCTTGCTAACTTCCAGTTTGCATTTCATCCAGGTGTGATAAAAATCAGACATTGTTAGCTGTTACGAATGTAATATTACACAGGCTACTTTCACAGGTTCCAATACCTTCATAATATTCTCAATTTTAGCCCACTTACTTCCAGATAAATGCAATTCTGTGTTGGACACTGCCAAGTCTATACAGAATTGCTTTAGCTCAAGCAGGCATTGTAACATTATGAAAGTCGAACTCCATCTTGTTTCACAATCCAATATTGGTTACCTATACTTTTCTCTTTTGATGTGAATCAGAATTGAGTGTGTTCTTAATTTTTTTACAATTGCTCGAGCTTTGGCCAAAGGGAATCTTAATTCATCACGTTTCAAAACATCTTTAACGGCCAACTGCAGCATATGTGCAGCGCAACGAACAGATACCATAATACCCTGAACATTTATATCATGAAGGCTTTCCTCACATATATCAATAGAATTAGAATCTATTGTGTCACATTTTTCGTTCTCTTCAGTATCACTAGAATTGACAGTTTGCTCTTCGGCGAGTAATTTAAAGGATTTTATCATATTAGTGCCATTGTCGGTAGTCAAGGAGTATATTTGCTTTAAGTCTATCTGGAATTCATTTAAGACATTTGTAATAATTTTGCACAAATTAGCACTTGTTGGTTGATCATTTAAATCTCGCAATGCGAGAGTTTTCAAAATAATCTTACCGCAGTTAATGATCTGTACATTGATACCCAAAATGGACCTCTCAAATCGAGTAGCTGTGTCTATTTTCAAAGAAATTAATCTATTCTTCAAAACAGATGCAAGCTGTTTCCGTGACAGCTTAGCCCTTCTTATTACCTCATCCTGAATATTTTGACGATTGATTTGGATTTTATTCCCTAACCCTTGTAGAATTGGATCCAATAGTTTTCGAAATCCCGAATATTCAAGCAGAGAGAATGGTCTACCATTTACAGTTACTAAACACGCATCTTTCACACTGTCTGCACTTAAATTAACACATATTGTTTTTCTTGCAGTAGTTTCAACATACATAGTAATTTTAGGCTGCGGCGAAGACTGTATTTTTGCTTTCTTTTTCACAATATCCTCATAATCCAATGCATGTTTTCTTTTCAAATGCCTCAATAAATTTTCGGAACGTTTTCCTTGCAAATCCATTTCACAAAGTTTACATTTACTCTTGTCCGTATCGGCATTGAAATCGAATTTTTTATGAACAGGATGTCGTTTTCCATTAGAATTCATGTTAATCTGGGTAAATATAGTAAGAAACAAATTAATTTAAAAAACTGACTGGATCTAAAACATGCTTAAGCCTGTTACTGAAGCCATGCATCATTAACTCAATAAATACGTATCAACAGAATTCTCAAAATCTAAGAAAACAAATAAAATGGAACACATTTAACACAAAAGACATGCTCAGTTCATTCCGGGTGGTATTTCTTTCTTTTTTCTATATTTAATCGCTTAACGCGGAGCGTTAATTTATTAATTTTTATTAAAATGACAGATTTAAACACGTATATGCACTAAAAGAGAATCTAAGGTAGAATGCAACTCTAACAGCGACATATTAAATCCAAGTAAAAAGTCATCTAAGACTAAAAAAGCAGGACATACATACAGAAATTCTTGTATTGTTAAAATATTCGGAAAATTGATTTTTCCAATAAAATACAACTTTTCACTCTATTTCGACTTGGATTCGAAGAGAAACATAAATAATAAATCTTAATTCTTTTAGCTACGTAACTATTAGGACTCTTTAGAAAACTCGGTTAGAAAACTTTCAAATGCAACTGAAAAAATGTTGCAAGTTTTTCAGTGATTTTTATGTATGTATATATGTACGTACATTAAATTCAAACGTTTTTTTTAAAAACTTACACATTCAAGTCGCATTTTTTTCACAACTGACTTAATTTGACACAAATAGCACTCAAAAACATCAAAATTTCAACAACGTACCATATTTAGTTTAAGAGCATGGAAGACCTAGAGTGTATGTACAGTATCTACACAAGATTTTTATAGTTACTGTAGAAGGATATTATATTATTTCTTTGCTGTTGCATATTCACGTCATTTCATGTTAAATATGTTCAACTCTATCGATAACAATTTTTATCGGCCATTTTAAGAAATTTAAACAAATTAAAAAGGCATTTACATACCTTATTAAAATTTCCTTGATTGAATGATAGATTTAATTATTGATGTAGAAAGTTTCTTGCTTTCCAATGGTGACGATGCACAGCGTCTCAATTTTTCCAACTTTCAATAATAAATTTATGTAAATAAAATATTTTAAATTAGTTAATTGGTAAAAAAAATATGGAATAAAATATTAGTCCGAATGAATTTATGATATGTGAAACTCGAATAAATTCGATTATTAATTCTTATTATTATATAATAAATTCAAAAAGACACTTTTAGCTTGATTCCAAACATATTACATATTGCTAATTTTTTTCTTTTGCCACCTTAGAAAAGTAATCAAAAAATCAATATGATAGTAAAATTACGTTACAACAATAATTTAAAATTAATCAACAGTTCGGGGTAGATTATCAACATACGAAGTGCAGACGCTTGTGGTTCAAAACAACCGATTATAAAATGTAGTGACCATCTTTAAATAACACTAACATGTTAATTAATTTTATTTGTCTCTTAAATTAAGTTTACTAAAATATTATTAAAAATACACTTACTTTAGATAATTCAAGGAATTGTGCGGGAAATGAATGTCTCTGATCCAAGGGATCCGCCGAAGTCCTCTCCTGTTTTTGCTGGACGATAAACCACCAAGTAATGGAAATCTCATAGAAGAACACCACACGAGAGTTGGAAAAGGAATGATGTCGTTGCAAGCTCAAACCGTTGAGAGCAACAATTTGAATTTTTCCGAAGAAAAAGATATGAGGAGAGTTAATAGTGTTCTAAGAAAGACACAGCAGGCATATTTTCTCAGGTCTGCTAATTACAGTGCTGAAGGGGGTGATGGTGATGGTAAGGGCATGGATTTTTCTCTCGGCACGAAAGCAGATTACGGCTCCTTTCTAGGTCGTAAAACGACCCTTTTGCCTGCGTTCAGATAAAGATCTTTCTATATTCTGTTGGTCGGTTTCTACCTACAGTGGTTGTCACAGTTGGGGGTTCTCACAACCCTCACCATAAATGTCTTCTGTGGATAACAATAGTAGCAGAGTGGAAAGAGATAGGCACTCTTTCCTTTGAAGCAAACCCGCTGGTTTTTCCAATGGAAATTCCCGGTCTTTTCGTTGGTCCGTACTTTGTGGATTGAGATCGAACCGAAACCGAACCACTTTTGCAAAAAATTACGGTTCGGTTTTTGGTTCATCGAAAAATTAATCAGTGGTTTTGGTTCGGTTTGCGGTTCAGCAAAATGACTGCGGTTCGGTTTGCAGCTCTGCACTTCAGTGTGTGAGGGCATTTCAGTTAGGACAACTACCAGATTAATCATGAAAAAGCAGGAAGAGTTACAGTAAAGATAATCTGGTAGGTATGATAATTCTATTTAGTTTCATTTTTTACACTTAGTCAATGACAATAATCATTTCAGGGTACATGTCTATAGCTATGCCACTCCAAAAAGAAAGCAGGGTAACGAGTTCTCATAACTACTATGTAGAAATGTATTCAACATATGTTTCAGGTGACACAAACTAGAGGCACATTGTATCCTTGCATTTTTATCTCTACAAAGACATGCTTAAGCCATTATTTTATAATACAAAAATCCTAATTATTTATAAACTGCATTCAATAAAATTGTTACACATTAGCTACGAGTGATAATACAAATCAAATGAAATTCAAGACTTCCAACAAAAACAATTAAAAGTTCCACAAAAACCAACAACATTTTTCTGTCACTGTTTTTATACTTGAATCAATTAATATTGTGATGAAAAGTACCATATTAGTTGTTTAATGAGTTATGGTTTGGTAGTGATACTTGGGGAAACATCGCAGGATAACAACTAATTCTTGAAAAGGATACAGGAATGAAACTGATTAGCAGCAGTGAAACAAGTCACATATTGAGCAGGAAAAAATATACTCTTCACTTTGTGAGACCCTTTTCCTTCAGCAGATCTGTAAATTACAAGCAAAAAAGTTGATAGAATATACGGGTCAAAACAACAAAGCGAGAGAATTTCATAAACGCACGTACCTGTGAATGCCTGCATTTTCTTTAAAAAGCAAATGAGAATAGAGATCTATTTGGTCTTTTGTTGCCAGCAAAATGAATTTATCTAGATAAAAAAATCGAGCTTGAGTGACCGGGTTTATTGAGTGACCAGGTTTAATATCAAACATTGACCTAGCCATGGTTTCTATCTTTAAAATACATTTTCGGTTTCTCCAATTCCAAACCCTGACTGTAGAGTCGGATGAACTGCTTAACTATATTTTCATAAACACACAATATGAATTAATTCTTTGCTCCACTGAAAGGAATTCCTCATAAAAACTGTGTTAACCATTATATTTTGACATGAGCGTCAAATGTTGGAAACAACATTTTTTATTCTTGACATTACCCACAACTTACCAGCCACTTTGAACTTAGATTAAAATTCAATGATGTTACAGAAGAGTCATGTCCAGAAATATTAATACTTTTATCCATCTGTGATGTGTTCTTAGGAAGAATGCATATTTGAGATGATGCGGAGTTGCATGCAATATGGTCCCCGTTCGCTTAGAAAAGAAAATTATCTGATTTTTTGATTAAATGCAAAATAAAGTCAATGGCTAAATTGTATTCTATTTATCTTAGATGAAATAAATGAAAATTTGAACAATTAGAATTAATAGCAATAATTTTGCAATATATTTTTTTGGCGAACACCTGAGTAGTTGCTGACATACTATTTTGGAATTTTCTGCTTAACAGTACATACATGCTTAAAAACTTAGAAATATATATTGCAAGGTACTTAGGTTAATGCAACAAAATACAAAAATCTCAATAGAAATGTAACGATAAAATAAAAGAATAGCAATGAATTACCTGTATATACTAATTTGATGGCAATTCCACTTGTCTTGCATACTAAAATTTTCCTATCATTGTTTTCTGGAGGGCCATGATCCAACACATTTTTCTGATGGTAACTACACTTGATATGATGGATTCCTTGGCTATTGTCTGACTTTGCAGGTACTTTAGCATTTTTATTTACGTTAGTAACTGGGGAAAACATCTTTGTCCTTGGACATTTTCCATACCCTGAGGATTTTATTTTTACGTTATGACAAATGTTAACTTTTAATTGGTCCGATGAATACATAGATTTTTCATCCAGCTTAATAACATATAGCAGGGGTGATTTCTCATTTATAGATGAGCTGTAAATTCATAAAAGGATGTATCAATTTATACAACCAATCACAAACACATTGACTCCATGAAATATGACAAAATTCTTACCTTGATAAAAAAGAAAGATACTGGTCATTTTCATCTACAGATAAATCACAGCAAGGTAAATTATCTCCTGACTTCTCAAAAACTAACTTTAGAAGGAACAACTTTTGCTGTGAAAATGATGTTTTAATCCAGCACTGAATATCATTTAAGGAGTCTCCATGCCATATTATGTATTCAATTAAATGAAACTGAGCATGTGGTAAGTTTTGCATGACCTTCAAATCTAAATAAATTGCACAAGATAACATGAATACGATACAGATATTATCTTTATTTTCAAATTTCCATCAGAATTTATCAAGTTCACACTGATCACTCTTAAGATTTCATTAGCCATTTAGAGAATTGTTAAAGAGCTAAAATTGTACAATTAAAAAAACCATTTTAAGGGCAACAGCAATAATTTAAGTTCAACTGCTTGTAAAACTATCCATGTTTTTTTATCATTTGCAGAATCTTAGAAACTTTTTTATAGTTTCATTTAACTCTTAGGCAGCCCATTAACCCTTATGAGGTCTTTAACACCACACCCTTTTCTTAATTTTATAAACTTATATTTCTCCTCAGTACCTTTCCTCTAATTCACTATCTATTAGCTTACGGGTCTGGGACACTCTTTGTGCCAACATTTCTATTTTTTTTGGGATTTTCTCTACTGTGCATTGGTTTCTGTTCACTGGTCATGCAGGGTCTAAAAGACCTAATGCTTTTGTTTATCTTTTGTTACGACGTCAGTTGTTATCCACACTACAAAATTTGTGGATAAGGGTTAAACCAAAGAAAAACCAAACATTAAAGACAAAATGTATTTCTTCGATTAGGTCCAGTATTCTTCAGACGATGGCTCCACTGCAATTAAAGATGCCACATGCAATGCCATTGAAACAAAAAACTAAAGTGAAATGTGCTTCACAAGTTAAAAATTGCTCTGCAAGACTGATCAGTTATGATGACCAATAGCTCAGATTTTAATGAACATTTGTGGAACCCATAAAAAAGTATGAAGTGTTGTATATCCAGAATTTATAAAGCTACTGAAATAATAATAAACTGGGAAAGGCATTGGAACAAGAGGACAATTAAAAAGATGAACATCAGAGCAATTATGCACAACTTCTACAATTTATATAATTCTGTTACATAAAGACAAAATAAAAAGTTCCATTGAAGAAACTAACACAATCACATACTTGGAAAAATGGAGAAACTGCAAGTGTTTTGGATTGATTCTAAACTCTGACGAACCTATCCCCCTTAGTGAAGCAGTAGTTTGCAATGAAGCCATTTCTCTATTTGGACGTATAAAACTAGAAGAAAGTGGCACTTCTTCTGTAACATTTAACACCAGTTCCAGCTGGTTACAAAATTTTAAATGCAGCTCAAATAGCCATAGCATTCATTTATTTTTTGAATTAGCAAGTGCTTTAAAATTGTGTGTGTTATTTTTATTAGTAATAATATTAAGTAAATATTAATCAACCAATATTAATTTCAGTAATATTAATGGGCATTTATGTCTTTTGATTATTTAATTTAAAATTATAGCAAACTTCGTACTACTGTGGATCGAACCCTATTAAGCACTACATTATAAACTCTTTAGCACAAATATCTTTCAGAATGCATTCTTTGTCCCAAATGAGGCATGACTGTAATATGTACTGCTATAATTGATATTCAGAGGTTTTGAAGATGCAATCTGCTTTCTGATTGCTCCTTTAATATCCTCATCAGCAGTACCCAACTTACTCTATCAAAGGCCTTCAGTCAGTGGACAAAACATATGCAGCAATCTTGGCTGTACTCTATTGCCCTTTCTGACATGATTCTTACTACATCGATAGCATCTCTGGTTCCTCGTACTTTTCTGAAGCTGATTGATCTTCCACTAGCATTTCTTCCGCCATTTTCTCTAGCCTTTTATTAAGAATCCTCGTGATGATCTTTGAAGTGTGACAGTAGGCTTATTGTTCTGTAGTCCTTACACTGCACTACTTTTGGCTTCTTCTTTAGAGGGATCATTGTTACTTCTAAGAAATCCTGAGGCCACTCCCCTGAGTTGTAAATCTTGTTAATTAATTTCATAATCACTTTTAGTCCTTTCGATCCCGTGACTTTAAGTACCTCTGCCAGTATTCCATCGCTGCCCATAGCTTTTCCTTTCTTCATTTCCAGTATCACCTTTTCTACCTTGCTTTTCATAATACTAGGTCCCAAGTTGTCTTCTTCAATGTTATCCTCTTCTTCCAGTTCTAATTGTGCCGATCCTGCCTGCTTGTTGTATAGTTCCTTAATGTATTCTTCCCATACCTGTGCTACATCCTTTACTTCTGTGACTATTTTTCCATCTCTATTCATAATTCCTTTACCACAAATTCCATTAGGCTTCTTATCTTCTAAGTCCAGTGTCCTAGCTTACATCATATTGTACCATCCTAACTTCTCAATCTGTTGTAATTCCTCACATTTTTCTTTTATCCAATTTTCCCTAGCTTTATCTGTTACCCTTCTCAACTGTTTATTTGTCTATAGTTGGCTCTACCTTCTTCACTTTTAATGTTTTTCCATTTTCTTCTCTCATCCATTTTCTCCAGCATTTCCTTAGTGATCCATGGTTTTCTGATTTTCTTCTCTCGTTTTCCAATCTCTTTATTCAAGGTATCTTTGATACTGTTTTTAATTTCCTTCCATTCTGTATCCATGGTCTTTGGTGTGTTTTCCAATTTTCTAAGGCGATCTTCCAACTTCGTGCTGAATGCATCTTTCTTTTCTTTCAGTTTTTCTAGGTCCCAAGTCTGTCTTTCTCTTCTCATTTTCCATATTTGTTTAAGCTTTATAGTTACATCGACTATTAGAAGGATGTGATCTGAATCAATGTCTGCTCCTGGTAATGTCTTCGCATTTTTTATGTGTTCCTGAATCTTTGTTTTACTAGGATGTAATCTATTTGGCATCTCATTCTATCTCCTGGGCTTTTCCATGTGTACAGTCTTCGTTTATGGTTTTTGAACCATGTATTAGTCACTATTAGGTCATTATTAACGCAGAATTCTACCAGTTTTTCTCCTCCTCGGTTTCTCTTCCCAAGTCCGTATTGACCGACAACATTTTCTTCTAGACCTTCTCCGAATATTCTGTTCCAATCTCCCATTATTATACAGTTTACCTTTCCTCTTCCATCTTCTTCATAAATGTCGTTAATTTGTTCATACATCTCGATTTCTTCTTCTTAACGAGTGGACGTTGGCATATATACCTGGATTATCAACATGTCCACTAGGATGGCTTTTAGCTTCATTGCCATCAACCTATCGTTTGTTGCTATTATTTTTGTCACGCTCTTCATCATATCTTTCCTAAGTACCAGAGCTACTCCCCTTGCCCTTCCAGAGTAAACTACTGTGAATTCTTCCGAGTCGAACTGCCTTTCTCCTTCCCATCTAGCTTTGCTCAGCCCTATGATGTCAATCCTATTTCTTCTCATTTCTTCTTTCAGGTTCTCTAGCTTTCCTGCCTTCCCCATGGTTTTTACATTCCAAGTACCTATGTGTAAGTTACCTTCGAAAAATCCTTTCCTCAAGGCAGTCCGTGCCCGGAGATCCGACTGGGAGACTATTTTATCTCCAGAATGTTTTACCTCGAGAGAATTCGTATTGTTCAACCATATAAACATTACTAGGGAATCGTAATGCGGTAGTTTCCCTCTTGCTTTCCACACTGCAGTACTGCAGCCATTCAAACTGTCCTGATCACGCCTATAGCTCTATTGGATATAGACCCAGCCAGCATAATTTGTTTTCGGCTCTATACCATACTGACAGTAGTTCTGCCTACTGCCAGGCACCGATGATAGTTTTTTAAAAATTAATTAATTCTTTTTGTGAAAAAAACCTCCATTTGCAGGGATCAAACCCTAGAACTTTGTAAATGAAAGCTGACATGCTAACCACTACACCACCAGTGCATATAATATCATTAATCGCACCAAACTAAACAAAAGGAAATCGAAACCATTCATAGTTAAAATTTCTTAATTTTTGAGTGGAGAAACAACTAAAAATTTACCTGAAAATGAAACACAGCCTATGCATTCGTGGGATTTGCAACTATGCAATATTATTCCAAAATTGCAGCAGGTCACAAGAACTGAACCAAGAGAAGTGATGGATTCCAGCATTTTCTCAACAATGTCTAACATACCATATTCTTCCACTTCATCAGAAGTCACTTTTTGATTATACATGTGCAAGCTGAATATTACACATTCTTTCTTAGGTGAATAAATATCCTCTTGCTTTGCTTGATCTCTTACCTTTGGATATATGGCCCCTGTAAAGAGTGCACCCATGCTACATTACAATAGACTGCACTTTATTAACTAATCTCACAAAACGTCACATACTGATATCTATTCTTCTTTTTTACTTTCTCATATACGAAGTATTAGTACATGCTATGGCAATTTTTAATGGAACAAATAATTTATTTGCAAATTAAAAATATATATCCAAGTTAATACCTTTTCCTGCATTATTTTCTAACTCATATACAAAATTCTTCTCAGAAATAGTAAATGTCATGCAAGAACTTGGCATGCATTTATCATTGAAACTGTAAACTTGTATAAGCCCTTTGCTTGTGCCAATTAACAGTTTACTCGGCAAACCACCAAATGAGCAGCATGTAATATAATTATTGACCAAATTTGTTGATCGATAAAGTATATTATTTGTTAGTAAATCCCAAACCTTAAAAAGGTAGAAAATGTTTTAGTTTTGGGTAAAATTTTTTTAAAATGAAGAATTACAGATGCTGAATCACATTGGACCTTAAAGTGATTGCTGTCTTCCACTGTTATCAGGATATCCAGTAACTGAGAAGAAAATGAACACATGTTTACTTGATTGGAATCTGAATTCAGAATTGTATGGAGTCTAAATCCATCATCTGTTTCTGACTCAAATATATTTTCCTGAAAGAAGAATAAAAATATAGGCTCTTTAATCTCTTTCATTAAGTAAAGACAACATTTATTTTATACTTCATACATGTAGATTTGTAACTTGAATTGCACACCTACTACGCCTCTATCATACATACACATGAATAAATAGGTAATATTTTCTGTTAACTTTACATTAATGTATCAACTTTTCTAGTTGTCCAAACTTTTTTGTGTTGGTTTCATATGTAAGATACTTCATCTGTGGTCTTATCTATAAGTTTTTTTTAGAGGGCCTTACATATTTGTATACACATTTTATGTACAAAAATATACCTTATTTATAGGCCTAATAGATACCATTCTTCTAAAAAATAAGTCACCCTAAATTGGCATACTTCTTAGAGGCTGATAGTACTCAGATAATCCAATTATAAAAAGTAGTTCTTATGACTGTCCCTTCCAGTAGGAGAAAAAAATGTAGTATGCTCTTGGTAGGTTGCTCAATTAAAAAACGATATTCCAAACATAAATTTCTCGGTTAGATTTGTGACCCTCTATTAATGGAATTTGTTTTATATGGCTATTTTAGTATGTTCTATTGCTGCTTTCATTTCTTTAAATCAAGTAAAAGTAAATACATACATTGAAATTGCAGCTTCTCATAGACCAGCAAATACTATACATAGGTTTTGGTTAAAAGAATACATTTTGTAATAAACCACTTTTTATCAACATTATATTCATTCATATGTTCGCACAAATTAGCCACTTATTTTAAAACTATATATCACGAATTACATTATAAAGGCCCTTTTTGGAAGGATACAGACATCCCAGCCAAACCAATTACTGTACTTCAACTATATATTTGGGTTAAAAGTTTAACATTTTTAATAAAAATCTCATATACTGGTCCTTTTATTTGTGAGATAATCGATGCATAAATTTTACTCTCATATTTATTATTTTTTTAATCTGATAATTTACTTACTCTTAGAAGAACTATCCAGATATCATTCGATTGGCAAAGTGCTAACCACTTCAGGGTCCAGCTTATACTACAGTGAGAAACAAAACCTATTTTCTCTCCAACAACTACTCCTTTGCTCACATGGCTTAACGAAACATCTGAAAGCAACTTGGAATAGGTTAGGGAAACTTTTCTCGGTGTTTAATAATGCTGTTACGGATAAACATATTTGTTTAATGCTTACCTTTAGAAAGATGTATGGTAGGCATTATATCCCACAATATTATTTTCTCCTCGCTACACGAACAAAGAATAGAGTTGTTATAAGATATGGCCATAGTAATAATTGGTTTTTCATGACCCAAAAGAATGCATTCCTAGAAATATTGGTTTAATTATTCAAGCGTTTAGTGAGATATTTAATCATATATAGTTGGCAATTCGCATGTCTTACATTTTTCGGTCCATTCGTTTGATCAACGATTGAAATACGAATTCCATCCTCGCAAACCTTTATTAGATTATTTCCAGCGAAAACAGGGGAGCATTTACTAATACCACCACGTAGATGTACTTCCGAGGCATTTTCTAACTTGAGAACCATAGTTCAAAAATTGTAACCTACAGAAAATATCGTATATTCAATCAAATTAATTTCTCCCTGTCATAATTCTTTGTTAATCCACAGGAAAAGAATCAATTTACCATCAAGTCTCACTGAAAGCCCCTTACGACATTTGTAAACAATTTGTAAACAAACGTGAATCATAAAATTTGAAATTTAGCTCTATTAAGAATTATTTTTTTAAAAGTTTGTGGAATTACTCTGTTATATAATTATTGAATTTGAACTGGCTGTAGATCGAGGATTTATTAAAAGAGCTATTACTCGTTTTGTTAAAATACCTCCCATATCATAACATGGTGGTAGCGGTAAAGTGGTAAGTATATCCGTGTGCGGAATAGTACAGACATTATAGTGTTTAAACGAGTTAATAGTTTATGGTCAGGCAAAGCCTATAGCATAACCAATTATGCAGCCAACAGTTGAATGTACACTTTACGAGATGGAGTATACATGTGATACAGGTAACCTAGCATACAACTCGCAGCAATTCAAGTATCGCTACCAACTTTATCGTGATGGGTTTTTACCCGATAACGTCTTGGATAAAAGAAAGGTTGCAATACTTCTTCTTCATTTTATGAAGGATGAGGGAAGGAAGATCTTTCAGTCCTTCGGTTTGACTCACTCGGAGAAAGAGAATGTGACTGTTGTTATTGATAAACTAGTGTAATGCCCGTTGAAATATCAACGGAAGAATTATAGATAGATAGATAGATTATTATTATTTTCATTTAAAATAATTAATATTACACTTTCACATATGAAATATTTTGCCATATACTACATTTCTAGTGAATATTCTGTTGTTGACGGGCTATCTTTAGTTAAACTTATTGTTAGAATAGTTGCATCTCTTTCCCTCCCTCTCCCCCCTCCCCTCCCCCCATCTTACACCTGTCACCCTCTCTCTCCCTCCCCCCTCTCTCGTATTAAAAGCATTCGAAGCACGTTTATACCCATGAATTAACAATATGACATAGAGGTCTAACAATGGAATTGGTAGCCAGGGCAACATTCTGTTAAAATGGCAATATTTCCACAAAATATGTGAATTAAACGTATAACACGAGCGATTTCGAATTGTATGCAGAAAAAGATGAACAGAATAAGAAACTTTGTAATTTTTTCTTCAAAATGGTTCAGATCCGAAGATCGTAGGTTAATTCCTTCTAATTTTAATTTCCAAAACAATAAAAGCCTGCACATCAAAAAATTGATTTTTACATGTTACCATACGGAAAATGGAAATCTTTCTTGGAGTCGAACCCAGGACTTTTTTGTAGATTTATTTTCGTCATTACCTTAAAATATGTTAATCAAGCATCCTAGCCAAATTTCAATCTTCTACCTATTCGGGAAGTTTATTAAAACGCTATATTGGCCATCGTGAAAGCGTGACCAACCAACTAACAGACCTAAGCTATTATAGTATAAATTCGATCAATACTTTATACCAGCGACTAATGTTACTTCACTTGAAACAATTCAGAAGAGGAAAGGTAATTGGTTGGGGCACATCTTGAGAGGAGAAAGTTTGTTGACAACGATGCTGGAAGGATTAGTAGAAGGTGGAAAGAAGAGAGGACGTAGGAGGATAAAAATGATTGATGACCTAAAAGGAAATGAAAGAACTGGCAAGAAACATGGAGGAATGGAGACAACGCTGGTGCCAGGGGCCTGCCCAAGGCCAGAGAACCTGATGATGTTCATGATGACTGCTACTTCAAGCGCTATATATTATTTAACGTAAACAGAAGTCTCATGAGTCATATGAACAATACATAGCAGTTTTAAAGAATCTCAGTAACACCTGTGAGTTTGGTACTCTGAAAGACAGTTTAGTAAAAGTCATCATCGTTAGTAGGATTATTGATGCCAGTGTGAAAGAAATATTACTGAAGACCGACAATTTAGACAGTAGTAAAGCCTTAGCCATTTGCAGATCCAAGGATTTGGCAGCCAAACAAGCTCAGCAAATCCAGATTAAGCAGCAACCAGTAGAAGTGGACGTGGTCACCACTATCAACTTTCCGAATTCCTTGCCAGAGCTGAGAGAAGAAATGGCTTCATTTTATGGTATAAGATTTCCAAAAGTTATTGGATGCATAGATTGCACCCACATCAAAATTAGCAACCCTTGTGAGCAAAATGCTCAAGGGTTCATTGATAGGAAGAACTTCCTCAGCATAAATGTGCAAGTAAGTACCACTTTAATGTGCTAATAAATCTCACTTTAATCTGAAATGTATCTAAGTTGGCATATGTGGCTCTGCTGTGTAGAAGTATCATATATTGTTAATGTATCCTATAAAATAATAATTTTACTATATCTCTGTAGATTGTCTCTGGAGCTAACTTAAAAAAAAATATCGTGGCCAGATGGAGAGGTAGTACTCATGACTCCAGAATTTTCAATGAATCCAATTTAAAAGCAAAATTTGATTGAAGATTGTTCAGAGGAGTTCTTTTGGGGGACAGCGGCTATGCTAACTCCATTTCGAAATCCTCGGGTATGTATAGTTTGAGGAAATGTTAACTGTGTATGTGATGTTAGTTTTTTAATGTCATATGGTAGCTGTAGTGAATGTATTCATCAACAGAAATACATAGTAAGCTATCATGGAAGGTCTGAAATTAAGTAAACTTTGCCTAATTTTCCAAGTGTAACTTTGCATTTATATTCTTTTAGCATAACTTATTGTTGGTCGAATATATATTAGGTTGATTCTTTAGAATGAA
The DNA here is from genome assembly GCA_036926305.1 of Uropetala carovei. NCBI lineage: Eukaryota > Metazoa > Arthropoda > Insecta > Odonata > Petaluridae > Uropetala > Uropetala carovei. The sequence goes on along the minus strand of JAXCHB010000156.1, from coordinate 1,351,662 downwards.
CGTTTTGTTACGGACAGCAGCAGAGGTTGCTTTTAACACTGCACACATCCAAACAAGTAATGTTGTGGGAAGGTTATTTGGGATGTGGAAGATGACTTTTAGGGCCTTGTACAGAGGAATAAATGCAAATTTGGAGACCTGTAAGGCGATGATAGTTGCAATGGCAGTTCTCCACAATTTAAGAATAGAGTACAAGATGGAAGGTATGAGGTCTTTATGAATGAACATACTTGTTTCCTTCATTTATTACAAAATCTATGAAAATATCTTACTGCATATATATCACTCGCTCGGGGAGAGTATTAAAAGGTGTAGTACCCAATAATTAGATCATACTGTTTTTAATTATATGTTACATCTAAAATTGTTTTGGTATTTAATATTTAGTGGTATTTCGTGATAGTTAAATAAAGTCACTATAAATAATATTTTTCATTATTTGTATTATGTTGTTATTCTTATTTGTAATTTTGTCATGGTGATAGTTGAATAATTCACTATGATTGATATTTAAATAATATTTCTTAATATTGTTGGTTTTCTATTAAAAACGACTATAGATGATATTTGATTATTGTTCATTATTTGTATTATGTTGTCATTCTTATTATATGTTGTGATATTTGAATAACTCACTATGATTAATATTTCAATTGTATTTCTCAGTGTTGTTTTTTTTATCAAAAACAGAAAGATGTTTTATAATTATTGAAGTTAAGCCAGTAGCCAATTGGAGTGAACCACATCCAATGTATTCTCGGAACATTGTTGTTCAGTGAGTTTTGTAGATGCCATGATGTGATGTAGATCAAGGAATTATTAAAAGGGCTGTTACTCGTTGTTGTTTTTTTAATACCTCCCATATCTTAACATAACAACTGGACAACAAATCTTGTGTCCAATTTAACCATAATTTTAAAAAAATATAAGTTAATAAAACTTTTAATTTGTTCACAATTGGTGTGATAATTCATATATCTTACGTTATTTCCATTGTAAACCGTAGTTAATAAAGCACAAATTAAGAAATAGCTCTCAAAAAATTTTAAGAAATTAACATTATTTCTAACTAGGTATATTTTCAGTGCACAATGGATGCTCATTCATAGCAAATATGTACTATAATTTTTCTCTTACGTGCTAAATAATTTCAATATGAGACAATCTGTTGCAGCGATTGAAGAGCTAGAAAGCATCGCACAATATACTATCAACAAAGATTTTCAACTTATTAATATGTTTCATAAGTGAAATTATGTTGCATTTTCAGTGTGGAATTAATCTGTTTAAAGCTCACATCTCTTCATGTGTGAGAAAATATATTTACTATAAAAGTTAATTATTGATTTGCAAAATAAAAAATCTAAATACTATTTGTGAACATTAAAGGGTTCATAGGATATATGTATAGTGACTCTCATGCCAAAAGTCATGGTAAAATACTGAAAAGGCACTTTATTCATAAAATACATATTTTTAATACAAAGTTGAATCACAGTGGAGATGGCAAAGGCTTCCCTTCCAAACCACAAAGGATGTTTCTTGCAGTCAATGTAGCCATATCTTCACGAGTTTTAAAAGTGGCACTACCCAAATGAGGCAGCAAAACTATTATTAAAGATACAATTGGGAATCATTAGAAATGAGTTATTTATTATAAACCGACAAAAAATTCTTAATTTTCTGGGAGTACAGTAGGTAATATGACTAAGAAAGTGTTTTATTTAAATACAACAACATGATTTATCACTTATATTATTATTATTACAAAGTATTTTTATAATTTAAAAAGATTTTTACTTAACATAGTTAACTTAAAAAATGGCCAGTAGGATTTTAATTGATGGATATGATCATTAAGTTTGTTTTTTGTATGTTTCAAGTTGCCTTCACCTCACTCATTATCTTATAGATTTTAAAGAATTTCTTTATCATCAATTCTCAGGTCAATAGATTTGGTGCAATGCTCTCATTGCTTGGTGACCTTGTTCACCAGATCTGATATTACTAAACTTCTTTTTATGGGGTTTCATAACATCAAATGTTTCAGCCACCAATGTACCACAAAATGCCATAGAATCGAAGTACAAGATTAATGCATTCATTGCACAGGTCACACTTGATATGATGGATAAGATGTAGGAAGAAACAGAATTTCAGCACGTATCTGCTATGCCTCATCTGTCAGCCATATTTTAAATGCTGCAGTCAAAAAACCTTAAATGCACCTGGCTACATTACAGTGTTATTTTTTGTAGACTCTAATAATACTTAATTACAAGCCTTAAAATTTGTAGAAAAACTTACTTAATTTGATACAATAGGAGCATTAATAATTGAAAACAACAATTTGGCCAATTTGATGTCAGGTGAATTGCACCAACTATGTGCAAAGTAACAATGATACCTAATTGAATTTTCCATTGCCGTGAGGTTTCATCATGAGATTTCATACAAATTGATGGTGTTAATTGCACAAAACAAATCAAAGCAAAATTTGGTGGATGACTTGATAGGCCTATAATGCTAGATTTCATCAAAACACATTCAGCCAGAGCTGTACTACTATGTCTGTAAGTATGGAAATAGATGTGCCAGAGATAATAATGATCTCTGCTCTATCCTAAAAAATAAGAAAAGTGAAAAAAACTATGAATATTTAGCTTAAATTCTACAAAAGAACTGTCAATCTCATCCCGGGTCTTGAATTCAATGAATGACCCAAGTAATCTTTTAAGTTATTAAAAGAATGAAAACATTTGTGTCTTCCACTCATAGGAGTAAATACCACAAAGTTGAGCTTAGTTTCGTTAATGCAATCTTTTAAGCTCTTACAACCTCGATTAAACTAGGTGGGCATTTATGAATTAATTGTCATCAGCAGTAATTCACCGATTCTTTGAAATTATTCTTTTTAGAAAAATAAAATCAGTGAATTAGTATTAAGTATAGCTAATTAGAAAAAATACACGTTTGTTTTAATAGTTGTATGGCTACAGGAGCAGTCTGGATCGAATATATTTCCACAATAACGTAAGTTCTACTGCGTTCGCCATTTCTGGCATGCATTTATAAGAAAGAGAAAAACAAATGCAGGTCATTAAAAATTGGTGCAACATACATTGTACAAACTTTCTCATATACTAATGCATCATTTAGTTATCTTTAGAAAATGAAAATCATATCAGCTGATTTTTAGAAAATCCAATTTTTCTTCAAATTGCCCAAGAATAAACTAGCCTTATATTCATTCATTGAGAAAAATGTAGTATTACTGCAAGGAGCTTTACGAAATTTGATCAAAAACGTTTGAGCTGTTTTTGAGAAAAATTATTGTTAAAGTTGCCTAGAATAAACTAGCCTTATATTCATTTTTTGAGAAATATGAACTATTTGGTATTATTGAAGATGTAAACTCAAGTTACTGTACGAAACTTGATCAAAATTGTTAAGAGCCGTTTTTGAGAAAATCAAATTGTTGTTAAAAATGCGTATAATAAACTATCCTTAATTATTGAGCAATGTCAACCATTTCCTCACATACTCTGCTCAGTATGATAAAATGCCTAAGTACGAGATTTCATTCATTTCTGCTCTACCGTTTAAGCTCTAGAGCCAGTAACAGATGGACAGATGGCATTGCGAAAACCACTTTTGGATTCAGCGACACCTAAAACGTATATTTCCGTAAGAATCTCGAGGTCGAATTTTTTCGCAATAACAATACTTTCTCAATATACTTCGTATATGAGAAAGTAAAAAGACTGGTGTCGTCATTAACTTACAGCAGTTCTTTAAGCGGGTGAGAGGATGGTCAGATGGCAAAGGTTCGGGAGTCATTACATCCAAACCAGCAGCCCAAATCTTCCTTTCTTCCAAGGCCCTTACCAACGCTGCATGGTCAACCAAATCTATGAGAAAGAATAATATCTTGGAATCACAGAACAGGTTGTATCTTGGTTGGACTAATTAGGGCAGTTGACTTTAAATCAGTGGTTCTCAATCCTTTCTCATCTGCAGACCACCCAAATCTTGCATTTCACCTCAATGACTATAGCATCATTCAGTTGAATAGGCTACAATTTGAGAACCACCTTCTATTCCTCATATCATTTCATTTGTGATATAGGAAAAATTTGAATCGATGTTACAAGCAAAATTTTCTATAGGTGAATTTGATTGGCATATTTGAGTTGTCATTCAAAATAAAAATTTTTGGCAAGAGTTGTGAGTTGACTGTTTTAATACCATACCTCCCCGTCCAACATTAACCAGAATTGCTGTTTTCTTCATCTTAGAGAAAGCCTCATCGTTGAACATTTCTTTTGTTTCGGGTGTCAAAGGGCAACATGCCACAACAAAATCACTTTCCTTGAGGAGTTCATCAAATGACACAAATAACGCTCCAATGGCTTCAGCTAAAAATAAATAGTAGAAAAATTATTCACCAGTGACACGAGGAAGAGAATGAATTATTAAACAAAAATTAAAGCTGGATATTACTCAATGAATGATGATAATAATTAAAATGGTACAAAAATACTATAGAGTAAATATGCTATTAGAAAATATTTCAGCCAGTTGTTTTTAAAGTGATGATCCTAGTGTTGACAGCAATTACATTAAACATTGTGATGGTGTAAATGAAAGTTGTGACGTCTTTTATTTACAAGAAAATGTGGTTCTCTCTCATTTACAAGAGTGTTTTGATGTTTATCATTCTAAACCAACATTTTAGAAAAAGCGGGTAGGTAAGCATGCACTTTCTTTAACAAAGCTGAAATTTTCAAAGATAAATAACCAACAGTTAAATATTTGTAGCAATTTAAAAGAAAACTGAATTTTTTAACCCAGTTTAGGAATCTGGAATAGGATGTGAGCATTTAGGCAATAGGGTTAACCTGCATCACTTATAAAGTTATGAGCAAATTACTCAGGCACAGCAATAAATTTCATACACTCAAGGATATTAAATTACATGATTATCTCTCATTGAAGAGATCAATAACTTAACCTTCTTTCTTAGGCTTATGTCCACAGTAAATAATCTTTTCTAAATCAAATGCTTTCACTCGTTGTGCTATTGCTTGTCCAATCCCTCCTAGACCCACAATTCCAACAGTTGATCCACGTAGCTCCATTCCCAGCATCCACTGGGGACCACTGCTCCAACTATCACTGAAATCATATAGGTAATAACAACACTAAATATAATTAAAATGACTTTAATTCTCATTTTTGTTATTCACTTGTAAATATTCGTTATTTCATATATGAAATACCAGAAAATATACTGCTGCATTGTACTTTTAAAAGAATTTATCATGTTAATGTAATATCGTTAACTCAAAGCAATTAATTTCCACTATTCAGAATGTAGCTTAATCTACGGTGAGGGAGAAAAGAAAAAAAATACCTTATAACTTTTTCAGTAAAGCTAAGAATAAGTTGGCCATTGGGATATGGCTTTTACCATCAGTGCTGGCCATTTTTATCATTTAAAAAAGTCACATTTCCACGACTTAAAGATAAATGCCACTTATTTATTTTTTATTACTTATTACTTAAACAGATTTATTTTATAAATTAATTTTGTGACTTTTCGGTAAAAGAAATAGTAACAATATAAAAAGGGATTCTTTTTTCATAAAAAATTTCTATAAATTAATTAACTTATTATTATTTTATGATAGAAATTGAGTAATTCTGCATGTGAATGTATGTATTTTGCATCCATTACTAACAGCACTAACACTATGAAACCTCAGAACATTAACAGTAATAAGGTGGTTGGGGCAATGAAATTAACCCATAGAGTAGTATAGAAAGAAATGTCCCTGTATCCATGAATATGCAATAATTTATCCTCTATAGCAGGGGTCTGCAACCTGGTGCTCTTTAAGTCTTTCCGTTTGCTTCTGCTATGCTAAAAAATGCCTTTCTTAGTACCATTTGCTCACCTGTTATCTTTCTAAATGTACGAAAGGACATTTTCATTCACTTTGACGTTCATTTTATTTTATTAATGATAATTCTAACTTTAACAAAGGTATAGCAGTGTTCGCTGGGTGCTGTAAACTGTAACTTGGTGCTTGCCATATTGGAAAGGTTGCAGACCCCTGCTCTAGCGCAAGGGTTCTTAACCATGGAGGTTCACCTCCCAAGGGGATGTGAGAAGATGTAATGTAGTCAACATGGAGCTCTTTAAATATGCCCATGATATCAACATACATATTATCAAAGGGGGAGGTGAGGTCAAGAATTTGAGCTACAGGAGAGGTGGGTCAAGGAAAAGGTTAAGAATCACTGCTCTAAAGGTATTTTTGTAAACTACATAGGCATAGCAGACTGGTGATATATTGCAGAAGATATTCCGTAGTGGCTGTCAAAAGTGCCGTAACTAGGGCGGGGCAAGCAGGGCATCTGCCCTGGGCACAACTACAAGGTGCGATCAAAAAGATTCTGGAGTGGCCGCGTGGAGTGCTAACCGGACGTTGTATGGACTTGGGCCGCTAGGTAGCACTAAAGAGCTGGGTTTATGGCTATGACCCAGAAACCAAACAGCAGTCATTTCAGTGCTGCTCCTTCAAGTCTGCAATTTCTCTTCTCTGAAAAATCGCCGATCACCACTAACACTAACGCACAAAAAAACTCGTGAAAAAAAACGCTTGCGTGTATCAACGTGACACTCGGCACACTGCTTCACAATCAAGCTCTTTAGTGCTACCTAGCGGTCCAAGACCGTACTACGTCCAGTTAGCGCTCCACGTGGCCAGTCCGGATACTTTTTGATCGCACCTCGTATGCAAGGGGCGTAAAAACTCCAAATAGCAACTAAATAAATTGGATAAAATAATTTCTTGAAGGGGGAGAGGGCGCATATTTAGTAGTTTGCCCTGAGCGCTAAAATTATCTAATTACGGGGCTCGCTGCCACCATAACATAGCATGAAAGTGTTAAAAACTTTCATGCAGATCATCTGTACGCAAGGCACTTACCACCAAATACTTAATCTTCAGCATTCAAAGTGTTAAGAGTATAAAATGAGCTTTTGTTCAGAATGCACAGTTTTTTAGAGATATCTTTTTTTCAACTTAGAATTACAGTAAAGTCTCGATTATCCGAGTGGACCAAGCTAACCACAGATAATGATAATCTCGGATAAAACGGAAGGTTCATTTTTAGGTATTAAAAATAGGCCTATGTATATGTACGTTCAGAAAATTTATTTTATACATACGTAACTAAACTAAAAGAACAATTTATTGATATTACTTAAACAAAATAGTCTTTTAATGACTTCTGCCCAACTTTGGTCGATCGCTTTTTGGCCGCCATGTTACACCGCCGCCACCTCGGTTAACCCAGAACCTTGGTTAAGCAGGCTCGGATAATCGAGACTCTACTGTATAGTACAACAATACTCTATAGACAGACCCCGAATAAAATCAGGCAAATAAAGCTGATGATGATGAATACTCTATAGAGGATGATTCTTTATAAAAATATCTTGAAGTTCATCAATATTACCTCATGAGTTCCAATTGTCCCTCATGAAACCTACGAGCTGCAGCAATGAATAACCCAATGGTAATTTCAGCTACAGCAGTACGAAGAACATCTGGTGTGTTACCAATGAGGATTTTGCGGCGTTTGATTTCAGTGACATCTATGTGATCATATCCAGATGACATAGTGCCAACCACTTTAAGATTTTCACCTTTGAGAATATGAAAAATACGTAATAATTAGTTAATTTTTAAAATGACCAATTTCCCGAAATGTGAAAAAGGCGAATATTACATATGTTCAAAAATAATAACATTGATTCCAATAATCTTCCATGTTTGTAATTAGGTAACATGTTTTGTTCATGCCAAGGTTAAGAACAAAAATTTATAACATATGAGCTTTTAGAATGCCTGAGTGACTGAAATTCCTCTCAAGAACAACAATATTATATTCATGTTCTGAATTTCCTAATATTTAATGCAGTGAGAAATCAGGGCCAGGATGTAACTATTGTGAGCCTTTCTTCTCAGGTTGAAAAATGCCCAAAATTCATTCAACTTTTGTTATAATGAAAAAGAAATATTGATAGCAAGTGTTGGGTGGAAGAGTGGTGACGATGGTTGAAAGGTGAGATTTTCTAATATGATCCATTTGAATGATCTTACCAGCTTCATCTAACATTTCCTTGTCCAGTTTTACCTTTGTGAACCAAAATATAGCATTGACACCTTTGATTCTTTTCAATATATCAGCCCTTGAAGGATATGGGAGCTCAGGACAGATAATTAATTCACACCTATAATCAAATTATACTTATTATAAAACAGCAATAATTATTAAAATGGAAGTTTCAAGAATACAAATAATTTTTATGCAAAATCTGAATAATGAAATTATTTTAGTCATCCATGGTGAAAGAGATCTAACTTTATTAAACTAAAATGAAATCTCAAAAAGCAGTTTTGTAAAAGTTATAAGTAGAAAAAAGTTAAATGTTTATGGTATAATAAAAATGAGGTAAATAATATGGACGGAGTAATGAATATGTAAGTATTGAAATACAAGAATAATTTTTTTTGAAAAACTAATTAATTTATTTACTTTAGCCAAATATTTGAGAATTACGACAATATTGCATAGTCTTAAGCAGAATAGTTCTAAAAACTGATGTTCAGTCATGTAGTTTATTCAGATTTTTTTGTTTCTCAATCTTAAAATTCAGTAAGAGCAGTTTTTCCTAAGCAAACCTGATGTTTCCTGCATATAATTATGTTAGCATGAGGGAAAAATTAATTTAAGTACAACTGGAGAAAAATATAGTAATAAGGATGATCTAGTTAAGAAATACCTGCTTTGTCTTATCAAACATGAGAGAATTTGGTCAGAAAAGAAAGCAAAACTCATCGGTGAGTACAGACATAATTGCTTTAGAAAGCCTACATAATATGTAGGTAACCCAAATTCTGTACCACTTATTAGAATGACAAAACGAAATACTTTTGTACTACAAATTTAATTTAGGAGGGGTAGATATCATGGTATTACTTCCAAAATTGATAAACAAAAGACGTATTGGAATAAAGACTTGCAATAACTTAAATACTAACTTGGTGTAGGATTAATTACCGTGTTGAGTGAACATTGGATGACTATTTAAACATAAAGATTAGACGATACGATAATTCTCCAGTGGAATGCTAATTTTCTATATATGACGTAAGGTTAAGTCGTTATTGTTACTATGAACTAGACCATAAAGCAAACTTACTTCTCTTTTAATAAGTTTATACCTTTCTCAGGTATTTCTCCGTTGCTAACCAAAACCTTTGGCTTACTCATTTTAGTGATCAAAAAAGAGGCTTAAAATTCCTTACGCTTTAGAGATTTCAAGTATCGTTGTTAGGATGACGTTTGAGTAATATAAATCCCACCGTAGTGGTTCAACGTTCTACAGTTCTCTAATGCACAAGCAAGGTTATGATAAACACTGCCAACTCATATCTATATATCTCTTGAGATGTTAGATAATAGAAAATTTTATAATTCTTACATAAACCACTACGCTGTTAGCGGTTACAAATTATTTTCCAAAAAGTAGGCTACAAATACCAAAAAGCTAAACCTGAATAAATAGAACCCAAGAATATTCCCCTACGAAAGCTCTAGTAGTATTTTTGTCACCGTTGACTAGAAAAGAAAAACTGAAAGGCAAATACTCCAAAGGAGCTGTTTCTATATACTTTATTTACTTTGTTGAAATGGCTTTCGCATCTCGTTTCATGCCCACATTTTTAAAAATATTATATGAAAATGACACTCAGTCGCGATTGGTCGCGATGACCCAAAACGTTAAACATCGTTAAGGTCGTTAATGTCGAGGAAGGACTGAAGTATCCAGATGAATAATACCCTACGGTAGATTTTTCGTATTGTAGATCGAGATGTTTCGCTATTTTTTTATATTACTCAATTCTTTAATTTTCTATTTCGAACAGTTTGACTTAATACTTGGTATTAAAAAAGTTAATGCCATGCTTGACTCATCTCGAATGAAGTTGGTGGTGAAGGTGGTGAATTTGAATCCATTAGCTTCAAAGCAGGTATCGCAGGTATGTTCAAATATGTATAAACTGCTTCTGCATAATCTGATATTACTTTCCCACTTTTTTGTGATATTGCTGTTATCGGTGCTTTACCAGCAAATATCCAGGTTTTTCTCATAACTTTTTAAATGATTAGATCATCAGTCATTCTTAATCATCTACTTCAATGCTCTTTAAAACAATTACTTCAATTGGTAGAGCTTCACTATTAGAGTTTGGTAACTTCACCTCATCATATCTCTCAATCTCATTGAAACAGACATCTTCTGCAAGTTCAATAATGCCTGTTATTATAGCCTCTGGCTTGTTGAATATCTTATTCACCTTTCTCGCAATGGCTAAGCACAGTTACATTTTCTTATAAATTAATATCGTTCATCTTAGCAGCAAGAGGAGTTGAAGGTAATGGTGGATTAAAACTAAATTATTTTTAATGTGAATTGTAAAAATGCAAATTTTTACAGGGCATGTAATTACATAATTACACGGAATAGGATGCTATCATGAGACAAACAAAATAAATTGAGCATATGCTGACTACACTGGTTTTTAAGTGATTCTGATGAGATAATTATCATGTAAATGACAGTAACGTATTATTCAAATGTTCACAGATGGCAGAAGACGATATGAGGAGAGAAAAGTAGGTAATGCTTGCATTCCTACCTCTTCTAGTAAGCTGTTTATAATAGTGGTACTATACACAAAAGAATTTCTCAATAATAGAAATCCCCCTGGACTACCTCCACTTTTTGCTTTAATTTGAATTCATGGGCGTTTTTTATCAAGGAAGTACTCATATTTGTGCGTGTGTGAGAAAAAAAAGATCCCTGGCATTGGAGTAATTCCCCCTAAACCGTGTGTGTGAGATTGTATTTGGTCCCTGGCATGGAGTAAATTCCCCTAAACCAGTGAGTACCTATGTTAATACTTTCCTTTTTTAAATATTTTTATTGTTATTAAGAGGGTTCTCCATTCATCATCATTATTTAACCATAGGGATCATAATTTATATTTTTTATTTGAACTAAGAGATAAGATATTAATGCAACTTTAAATGTATTTTAGCCAAATTTTCCCACAGGTCATTGATAAATAATCCAAGACATTACACTGAATTTACATCAATAATAATGTATTTTTCTAATTTTATTTATAATTTGCATAAATGAAGTCAAAAAGGAAATGACAGAGTTAGTTAATTCTACATGCAATATAATGTTTTTATAATGGCAGATAGTAAGATGAAAAATTTAATAAATGATGCACAATCTCCTCAGGTTAACATAATTTTAGACTAATAACGTGAAGAACAAAGGGAGGAAAGGGGTGTTTTATATATCCATATGAAGATGTGGTATGATTTTGAAAATCTGATACTATTCAGTTCTTGTCAGTGTTAAATAGGATCAGTTGAAATCTTTCGGATTAAAAAAAGTTAATACATTGCATGACAAATGCATCTTACTATTGCAAATCTATTCTTAAGAAATTAGGAATTCTACTGGTCCCCTTCATTTACATATTGAATATCAGGAATAACTCGTTGGAATTTATTAAGAAAGCTTACAAGGACATCGATTGAAAATTTTCCAGGGAAGGGCAAGGGGGATAGGTAAACTTCCATAGTTGGGTTTGGCAGGTTTAATATTTTAGGGGTTTGTTTAAAACATATTGAAGGATTATTTATGTAATGATAATGAACTTGATACATCAAGTCAGGGTTGCATAAAACAATTATAATGCAATATATTTTACATATGAGGAAATTTATGAAAATGCATTATACATATGGTAACAGGATATATAAATTTCACGTTAGTTTTGTAATTTATTATAATTATGGTGATTTTAAAATAATACTTATCTGTATATGGATAAATTAATATAAATAAATATTAGTATTGGTTTTAAACCACAAAATACCCAATTACTATGTATCACAATGGATTTAAAAAAAACTACAAAAGTTAAATCTAAAAAATGTTAGCAGTTTTGACCATAAAAATCATGGCTGGTGCAATAAGATGCCTAATTCATAATGACTGAGCGATTAACACTCATATCAGATTATGATGGGAATTTTTAAAGGAAATATGAGTATTTTTCATAGTCTATGAATACCAATACTACATATCAAATAATATTCTCTGAAGAAATATAAACTTAACGATTGTAATAATTTTTGTAAAAAAATTTTACAATTCACTCATTCTTTGATTTCTTCTTTTTATCAAATAAGCAAGATTTCAATTTTATAATGACATAATACATTAAAACAAGAACTAAAGTAAGTGATAACAACACAGAAACAAAAACATCAATGAGGTAGTATTGAAACCATGTGAGATCCATTGCTGCGGATCGCAGATGAGGGGCTCCCTTATGTCTTAGAACATATTCTGTCCAATAAACTCCTCGCTCCAAAGGTGTTTCCGGTTGATCTCTGAATACCGACGATAATTTTTTGGCATTTTTTCTATAGCTGAAAAACCAATTTAAGAATTCTGTCACCAGGTAATGAAAAAGAAGCAGAAATGTAGGACATAGTAAGTAATGGGCTAGTAAAGCTACTAATTACAAGAAAATAAAATAAAATGACTATAAACATTTTATCTCAAGGTTTTTATTTTCTAACTCAATGGATAACTTTAACTATTGAACATTTATCATTAATTGCATGGCAAAAGAATAACTTTAGGAGTTTAGTATTTCTTGTGTTAAAAAAATATCTCCAATGATTAAATATAAGTCAACTAAAAATTAAATCATAAAATTAAATTATCACAAATTGTTAATACTGAAAGGTTTAATATTTCATTTATAATTAATTGTCTATTTTGTCCTTTGCATTGTAATTAAGATTTTAATAGATCAGTGATTAAATATATTCCATTAGCATATTTCCCAACTGGAATTTTTACACCCATCAATGTAAAGTAAACATCTTTTTCAATGTTTTGCATGTGATTCTACTTACTTACTTGTTAGTGATACTTGGCTGCATAGTTATGAACAAACTAGAGCTAGGTTATTTAGAGGTTATACTCACACTGGATCATTTATAATTTTAGTAACTGCATTAACCAGCTCTTCTTTTGTGAATGTGTAGAAGCTGAGAGCAAAACCCAGACCAACTTCTGCAGCATGCTTCAAATTCGTGGACTGATCTCCATAGAATGGGAATCCAACGATTGGGACACCATGATAAGTTGTTTCCTGCATACTCAGAAGACCTCCGTGAGTCACAAAACCAACCAAATTTGGATGAGCTAAAAAAAGGTAAGATCAGTCATTAAAAAATAATCTTGGAGTTTCAATGCATTCAGACAAACAAGATCCCATACAATTGAAGTTTTAAATAAAATTGGGAATAAGCATCTCAATAATGAATATTTGACTTGATGGTCGGGAAATTCATGTTTAATCCCTATTTGTAAATACATCAGAAATTCCCCTATGTTCCCATAATTGGTGTGCTATCATGCAATATCATTCTTTGACATCTAATACAATTTGCGATGACATTCAAACTGAAGATCTCCATTGTGGCCCCAACAACCAAAAGAAAAAATATGCAGATAATTTCAAGATAATTCATTTGTAATTTAAGATCCCTTATTTTTATGTTTGGCTTATATCTATACCTTAAGTTTTGAAAGATTTATTATACATCTTTAAAGGTCAACTTATACTCCTGCTTATACAGAAATAGCAAAGCAGTTCAGAGTATGTTTTTTTAATATTTTCAAAACATCTCAATCTTTAGCCAATAAAGATTGGAATCAGAGTTTAAAGATTTTTTCCAAGTACTTACCCAGCAACGACTGTTGTGGAAGCCATTTGTACGCATGAACGTTTGAAGGTAATGGCATAGGCAATTTGCTGATATCTCCATCCCATCTCCAAAGTACCTGGCATGGCATCTCTTTAAAAGCACTCAAGATAACCGACAAACGCTCATCTTCAATAGTACCGCTTTCTATGATAGAACCTAAGCTAAAAAGTATAGCCTTTTCGTTCTTATCCATTATCTGTTGCATATCCTACAGAATTGAAACAAGACCATATATAACATAACTTATAATTCTGATGGTTTATAATAATCTTTGTAAGAGATAATTTGTTTGACAGAAATAAAGAGCAGTCTGAGAAACAAATTGCAGTTTTAAGAGCGATACTTAGATGACAACGAGAAACATTCCTATTGGTTATGCGTTAATGGAAAATCCTGTGTCAGATCACTTTACAAAAATGGTTTATCTTTAGCAACCTAATTTAATTACAGTTGGTTTAGGAAAAAACTCAAAGTGTTCCATAAGATACAATTTAAATTAATGAAAGAGGTACCTTCAAAGCTATTCTGCAACAAAAATGCGTTCTTTTAGGTAACTGTAAATAACAACCTTAATTTGTTTCAGGAACTTTAAAAAGTTGATTTTTATATAATGTTGGATAACGATAAATTAAAACAAACCTTGGGTAAAGGTGGAGGATTGGCAAGTATATGCATCCCAGCAACGTCAACCAAATTGGGCATTGCTGGATAAATTGGAGATATGGCAGGGTGACCATTTGATAGAACCAAACTAGTCCTCTTCTCGATTTCCCAAAGAGGTGGCATATCAGGACCAAAGTAACGCTTGGCAATTTCATTTTGCTTCGGCAGAGAGATAAACCTTAAAGAAATTTATCATAGTAAATTTAAAACGACTTAAAATTTCTCATGATTAATTAGATGAGAAACCCAATGCTTTGGATGGAATAGCTAAAAACCTTTTCCATACTATAATTCTAAAGGTGGCCATACAAAACAGGAGATTCAGAGACGGGAATAATATTTATATGCTTTTGCTGTTTTTGTTCGTTAATAAAACATTTTGTTCAAAATTTTAGGAAAATTTTTAATCAGACAAAAAAATACCCATCTGAATCATTCAAACAAAAAAGATGAATTTTTTAATTACTTAACCCAATGGCATACTTATCTGTCTCTGAGATAGCATAAATGTGTCCAGCCTGTAACTAACCAGGTTTGTAATAAGGTCTGTTATTAGTTATTTGCACTGTTAGTCAATGGTTAAGCATTTAGGTAACTAGAATTCCTTCTTAATGGTTCCTGTTATTAACAGAAGTTCGAATTTCTGAACCTGCCGTTGTAAAAAAAATATTATGCGAATGGATTAAAAATGAATAAATTTTTTTTTATTAATTGGCATACCTTCTGTAAAGGATCATTCCTGTACTGAAGAGTGTGTTGTGTAAACGTTCAAAAAAACTCATTTTCTGTCCATATGGGAGTGAGAGATTCGGGACAAAGGAATAAGATTTTGGGTTAGCAACTAAATCAAATGCCCAAGGCACGGCAAATTGAGATACCATGGCAATCAGTGGTACATCAAAATGATGAGCAAACCCAACCATGCAGTCATAGTAAAACATTTCAACAATCACCAAGTCAAACTTGGCAGAAAGGGAATCTGCAAAATGAAATAAAATATGGACTTTTAGAATAGAGGCAAAATAAAATTTGTACAGTGGTGAAATTAAAAGAAAATTAAAGCGAACTTAAATGAAATTTATATACATACAAACAAGGTGAAAATATAATAAATAAAACTTCCATAAATGGCAGATATTTCTTTTTTAGATAGTGAAGGCATTCAAAAAAGGACCATGGTCTTTTTTTTACTTTTCAACTCTACAAAATTAATGAAGTATTATAAAAAGTTGAAAAATAAATATAAAGGGTTGAAAGAGGCCTTGTATTACAGTAATAGCTAAACTGATATTGCAGTTAAATATTTCAATGATGATACATTAAATTAATATTGAAATCTGCAGTCCATTTGCATTAAAGTAAAAGCAAAATATCATTGCTGTAGTAATATAAAATATAACAATAGAAATATTCTAGATCATTTTTTCCTTAAATATCTAAACTTTTCTATCATTAAGAAATTGAAAAAATCAAAGTTTTAATTATAATTTCAATACTCGCTAATGTTAAAATATTATCACTCACCTAAAGATAAATACTTCTGAAGTCCTGGAGAAGATAGCTGTGTCTCACATAAAAGTTCTGCTACTGACCACAAGCCAATGTATTCTTTCAGAGGTGTATGGTTTGGGTTAATAATCAATTTTAATATTTCTTGTCGATCAACAGGTGGTATAGGAAGATGAATATCTGTATAATTGGCTGGTTTAGGACCAGAAAGGGGATATGGGCTGATAACTTCAACATTATGACCACGTTCAGCAAGGGCTTTCATTATCGCTTTGAACATAATGTTATGGCTAGGTGCTGCAAAAAGCCCCAATATACGAGCTGCATCTGTGATTTGAATGTTCAGTAGTAAAGAACACAGAGCAATGAAAGGCAATAGCGGTCTTCTGGTTAATGGTATGTGAAAACCGAACTCCATGTTGTGATCTGTAACAAAACGGCAAATGTAATTAAAATGCCTCGTCATTTTACTCGATGTGACAACAATTTGAAAAGACATTTCAGTAAATTAGTTCAGACATATAGAAATGTATTCGGATGTAAAAGAGCATTATTACTCAAACACAAAAAGGCTCCTAACAGAAACGCAAAAAAAATCATTGCCATTTGTGGCAATTCGCCAAAAGTAACTGAAAGAACTGTGAATTACCACTGGAAAGGGCTAATTTGTAGTCGAAATCCACATCTGGTTTTGCAAAATCTAGTCGCGGTTATTGGAAATATCTGATATAAGTACTTACATAGTTCATTTTTTATTTTAAAATGATTATCTTACCTATTCGACGAGCTCGATAATTCCCTATTGAATTTGCGGATAGATGTCTTATAGTGTTTTTAACAAAGCAAGAAATCGCCAGATGCAACTAACACGATCATTTATTGCATTTAAAGGCATATTTTGATTCTTAAGACTATGAAACAATCACTTATTTAGGCAACCCCGACACGAATCACCATTCTCATTCACAAAATTAATTCAAACTTCCTCGCACTCTATGACGCATATCTTACGGACTTTGTTAAGATACTATCCACATCGTACCTTTTCAGCTCGAGTACAAGTGATGTGGTGTGGATCTATCGCTTCTCGTGTCGAAGTGAAAACTTCTAAGTCATGCCACATCTCTCATTAGCTGGATATACACTAGCAGATTTATCGGCAGATTGAAACAATCTGCAGAATTATAGAAATTGTCAGATAAAACTGTTGGTTAAGGGCCCCATATATCGCCTAGCCGTTCGACCGATCTGACGTGATGTAAACATCTGAAGCAATTTTTTGAGTCGTACGATCGATCTGTGATCTCCACGGATTCCCATCAATTATCGCATCCGATCGGTCTGTTCAGATCGATCGATCGACGGTGTGTGGCGTTGTCGTCCGATATCGCGTCAGTTCAAGACCGATCGAAACGATCAATCGGGAGATAGATCTGACGATAAATCTATGGGGCCCTTTAGTGTTTCAGGAAAAATTGATGTTTTGACCGATAGATCGCTAGATAAAATCTGCCAGATTAAATGGTGCAGCTTATCGGTTGAACAATACACACCGAGAGATATTGTAGAAAGATAAATCGTTCGTGAAAGATCGACCGATTTAACGAGCGTGGACGGATCGGATGTTCGCCCATAAAATCGGAACGGAACACATCCGTCCATTCGGACAAAAATTCGTAACTTTTTCATTTTTATTGGATTTGTATGAAATTTTTTGAGGATTTTAGTAGAACAACATTTGTAAAAATTACCTTTTCCGTTATCTTACGTGAAGCACACTCTTTACAGGAGAGTAGAGAAATACGTAAATCATCCCGATCGCCAACCAGTTAGCGTTCCTGAAAAATACCCCGTTATAATACATAAACACGGCAAATGAAAATGAATTTCCAATAAGATTAGATGAATGATAGAATGCATTTCTAGCAAAAAATTACCGCATATAAATTTTAAAACGTTTTATGGTGTTAATAAATGAAAATCATCAAATACGCGTTACCATAACGTATTTAAAATAAAAAATATACATGGAAGTGACCTAATCGAGTTGAGACTTTGGACTTGTATTTTGTTTTGTCAACTTGTCCTTCACTAAGGAAAATAAGTAGCTGAACGGTGCTTCATCCATACGCAAGTAGTTTTTGAAATCGTCGGGATCATGTTCCTGCAAATGTTTCAACAACATCATATGATTCAGGTCTTTTTTAGCCAGCCATGTTCTGATCCATTTTTCTCTGCTTTTGCCTCTCCTTCTTTTGATCAACACATCTCATCATCGCGATACAGACAACAGCTTTTTCCACTCCGTTCATTTTACTAACACACCTCAATTCACAATTTCCGAATGGGTACACTGCTGTTTGCTCGATAAAACTCTCATCTTTCGAATGGCGAAAGATCAGCGATGAGCAATTTATCTCTCAAAACTGGCCAATACATCTGTTAAAATAGCACACACACGCCAAATTATCGTTAAGATAAGCTTATCGGCCGAAAAATCTTTGTCTTCGAATTTCTAGTTAGTGTGCTACGAAAGATTTTTCTGTACGATTCATCGTCCAACAAATCGGTCGATGGATCGGTCCAATTTATCGGCCGATAAATTTGCTAGTGTATATCCAGCTATTAGATTTGTGGGCGGAGATTCCTTTGGCATTCCTAAACATGCTATTTCAAAGGCAATTTACGATATCTGTAGTGGCCGCGAGATGGATCCATAACATCAAAGAGGTGTTGGAGGTGTTATCATGGAAGAATATTATTATTGTTATTATTCTTCCATGGTGTTATACAGTGTTATACAGGATGGAAGAAGCATGGTGATAGGATTTGACATACGTAACTTTGAACTAGTGCATAGTCCTAACTCTTGGATCAAGAATAGAAGATTCTTTTTACGTTAAAAATTTGAAGCGATATTTATAAATGTAGGAATTTTCCGTTAAATGCCAATATTGTTAAAGGTTATCCTTGGTTTTTGTTTTCTGAGAATTTGAATCTTATTTATCATTCTGGCAATTGATGTTTTGGAATGTCCAACATCGACAAATATTTTAATCACTGAAAGAGTTGTACATTTTCATGTTTTCCCGACTTTATGAATACTAAGGGACGGCTTAGATTTAAGTAAATCTAGGCATTCTGTTTTATTAAAAGAAATTAACATGAAACCAGTCTTACCTCGTAATATCTAAAACTATAACGGGCTATTTGGAAATTTTCATAGAGAAATTAATGTAGACCTGGGCGTCGCATAAAGTATAACTTTTCTATACGGCCCGCGAGAACTAAAGAATGCTATTTTCGTTCGATTAAATACACTAGTAAAAAATATATGCAAGTGATGTTTTCAGTGATTTTTGTTAAAATTTTAGTCGATTAAATAACTACTATCGAATAGAATTAAAATTTCCATAATTTTCTTTGATTTGACAGCGTTTAAGATTAACTGGAGTGGTTAGGTATCTTGTACCAGCCTTCTATCAAGGTACATTTGAAGTTTTCGTTGATCTCTGATGGGTAAATGGCCTGATTTGAAAATTCTTGGTATGGTGAGAACTGCTGGGATACCTCAATAATTGAAATAACAGTAGTTTGCAATCTTCTTGTAAATGAACTGTTGGCCTTTATATTATGTAAGTTTTACTATTAATTATTGCATTAAGGATAGAATAATTTTTAACACGGTTGGAGAAAACTATTATTACAATTCATAATTAAATGATTTTACATAATTTTCATTTATAAGTATTGTATAGTAAAATTAATTCATATGACCAAAACATTTGAATCACTGCTGTATTATATAGTCAGTGACATTGAAATCAATTTAGCATTGAAATAATATATGGTCTAAAAGTATAATAGTTAATGATATTTTCTCTTAAGCTTTAATATTTCTTTTAATATTATTACAAAATTGGACATACTAATTAAAAGATAAAAAATATATATAATAGAAGTAAATTTCCCGTAATACAGAGCACATAGCCATGTATGAGGTATTTATGTTTAGTGTTTTTCCAGAATAAATGTATCTGCAGCATACCATTTTTAGGGTAGTGGTTGATACCTTTTCTTGCAGTGTTCGGATTATGAATATTGATGAGCTGGTTTTTTCAGTAATTGACTCTACATGACTGGCCCAGTCTTATGTGTCTGTTATATGCAGACCAAGAAACTTTCTGTGTGATGATTGCTGGGTTGCATAGTTGTTTATTCTTATGTAGAGAGGGGTTGTGTTTGCTTGGTATGGATAGAATTGTAGATAGATAGTTTTTGAGAGGTTTAGAGTGAGAAGGTTGGCACTTGACCAGGTTTCAATTTTACTAGTTGATACTGCTGTGTCTAAAGTTAGTCTTTTTATTGTTGGAGCTGATATTATTTTGGAGATGTCATCCACAGATATCACTTCTAGTCCTTTGGATTTGATATGGATTAAGTTATTTGTGTAAAGTGTAATTAGAAGGGACCAAGGACTGATCCTTGAGGGATTCCACAGGTGACATTTTCAGAAGAATAAATAGTATGTTTTCATTGGCCAGATAGGTGGGGTATTTTTACTTTCTGGGTTGTATCAACTATGAAGGATCTTATCCAATTTAACCTATTCCCTCTAATGCCTGGAGAATTCAGTTTATTGAACGGTATAGTGTGATTGACTGAATCAAATGCTTTGGAGAAGCCATAAAAAAGACCTATTGTTTTCTGTTTGATGTCCAGGATAGGGTGTACTTCAGAAAGAAAGTCAACTATTACAGTTGTAGTTAATTAAAAAAGGGTTTGGAGACTACGGCAAAATGGATGTTTAATAAAGAAACTCCTTAACCATAAAAATTTGAATATTTAGGGATAATGACGACAAGGAAAATAAAAGGAAAACAAATGAAGAAAGAAAAAAGAAACGTTAAACTTACAGGTTTACCGGAAGGCACCTCACCAGAGACCTGATGTCAAGGCTGCACCCTCTGCCACTCACCGAAATGCTGAGATGCAGGGTACTAGTAGGTAGTAGGTCACTCATACAAACTCTCACAATCAGATGAACAATCTCTCACACGCTCAAGAAATAAACAGGAAACACTAAACTCACTCATTCATACAGGATCAAACTTTTCAGACGAACAATCACACACATACAGACTCAAGAAGAAAAAATAAAACAGGAATCTCTAAATATTCAAGGAACACTCACCATTTCGGTGATTGACAGAGGGTGCGGCCTTGACATCAGGTCTCTGGTGAGGTGCCTTCTGGTAAACCTGTAAGTTTAACGTTTCTTTTTTCTTTCATCATTTGTTTTCCTTTTATTTTCCTTGTCTTCAATGTCCCTAAATATTCAAATTTTTATGGTTAAGGAGTTTCTTTTTAAACTGTTGTAGTCAGTGTCTTTTTCCTGAAACCACGTTGAAAAGGAGAAATCAAGCTACATTAGTCAAAGTACATTATAGCTGCCATGATATTTTTATAAATGTTGGAGAAAGATGAGATATTGGTCTATAGTATTTTTTACATATGTCTACCTTCTTATGTATGGGTATTATTAGGATGTTTTTAAAATTTTGATGGAAATATTTCATGCAGTAGTGATTAATTTATTATAAGTATGAGAGGATCAGAGATGTGTGGATTGCATTTTTGGAGAAGGGTACCTGGAATTGCATCTTCTCCTGCAGCGTTTGATGCCTATTTTCGTAAATATTGTGTCTCACTCTTTTTTGTCTACTGAGTTTAGGTATATAGATTGCATGTATGAGAGGCTCTGACTACCAGGTAGGTTGATAGTATACCTATACAGATGTTAAGATATTAGGGTTTTTTATGGTAGATAGCAAAATTGATTGTTAAATATGTTTGCCATTTTTTATGGATCTGAAATCAGGTCCTTGTCTTGTTTTATTTGGAAGTTAACTAGTGAAGGTTTTCCTGAATGGGAAGCACTCTGTCAAGTAGTTTTGGTAAGGTGGTTATCATAGTACTGTTTTTTAGATAATTTAATTTGTTTCTTGTAGTGTTTTAGTGAAGAATTGTAGGAAATTATTAAGTTATTGTCATTTTACGATTTTGCTTGGTAGTGAAGATCATTTAAGTCTGCCCATTTGTTTCAATTGTGGTAATCCATTTTGGATTATAGGATTGTTTTTTATCACCATGGGAAAGGAACAGAGTAATAGAATAAGAAGATATAGAAATGGTTAAATTTTTCATCAGCAGTAGTTGCTTTATAAACTGGATGCCAGTCATTAGTTGAAAGTTTGTGTAGGAATAAATTTATCTCAGATATACCACATTTTCTTATGTACTCCAGTATTTTGTTTGTATGGGTTGTAATGTTTTGTAGAGGAAGTTCAATAAGCTGTCCTAGGTGATTAGAGAGGCAGAAATTCAGTTTTTTACTTGAAAAATTAGTTATAGAGTGAGGAATAAAAATGTTGTCAAAAGCTGGACTGGAGGAGGTGGTGGTTCTAGTGGGTGTTTTGATGGTTTGAATCAGATAAGAGGAGGATGTTAGGTCCAACAGGAGCATTTTTTGAGTGTTATCATCTAGCAGATTTATGTTGAAATCACCACATAATATTACACTGTTACTGAATGATCTGTAAACACAAGCTATGAGGAACACTCCACTATCTGTTTTTTATATTGCTGCAGCACATTCAAATATTTTTTCAGTGTATATCACTTGCACTGGTGTTATGTTGCTTACCGTTGATTTTGATAAAATCATTACACCACCATTCTTGTAAGAGGTTCTACAGAATGATGAAACTGTTGTATCCTGGCACATTTAGTACACCTATTTCTTAAATTTTTAGTCAGTATTCTGTTATGAACATTATATCAGGTTTGTTATCCAGTAGACATTTTTAATTGGTCTAGTTTGTTTAGAATACACGGAATGTGTAGGCGGGTGATTTTTAATGTGTTTAGTCATACTTTTGTCAAACTTTGGTTTGATGATTCCAGCTTTGAGCCAGGTGGTCATGTAAATGAAGCTTGATCATTCTCTTTATTTGCTAATGGGGAGTTTGGGGATTTTTCCTCTGATATTGCGCTTTCTTGTTTGGCTGGTGGTTATGATAGAGAAGGGGAGGAGTTTCTTAATTTTCTAATCTCAAGACATCATCATCACTCCATGTTTTAGTAAAACATTTCATAAATGTTGAATGTTATTATTTACTTTCTTGGTTGATTACATTGAAGTAGACAAATGAACAGTGTGTTTATGATACAACATTGATATTAAAAGTCAACTTGGAATAATAGTGAATGGTAAACCAAAGCCTGATTGTTCAATACTTTCCCAAGCCTATCCAATATGGAACTGGTTTCAAATTTGGTCCATATGCCCAGAATTTATTATTCGCATGGTTGGCCAGCCAGAAGTGTATCACAGGTACTGTTTTTAGTTGTGTCACCAATATTAAGCAATAAAATATTGTCTGCTGTATTACTACATTTAGTTATGCAGTAAAATATAGCCTCTCTCTCCCTCCTACCATGATCATTAGCAATTTTAATAATTAAATGTTTTCAGCAAGTGGAAATACAGTGCATATTGTTGGTTGCTGAATTTAAGGCTGTTGTCAATATGCAAAGAGCATTTAGACAAACATATGATAGAGATCCACCTTGAGACAAAACAATCAGAGGTTGACACAAGAAGTGTAAAGATGTGGGTAGTGTTTTTGCCCAAAAAGCAAACAGGCAAACCAAAAACATCTGATGCAGATGTTGAACAAATAAGCCAATCCTTTTATGCAGCTGACAATTACAAGCAAAGCATGAAATTATAATGAACTATGATTTGGGGGATTGTGACAAGTCAATGCAGCATACATATTCATAGTAAAAGAAGTAAAATAATCAAATTTAATTGTAAAACAATATGCTATGAAAAAGGTAAAGTTTTTAAAAAATTCACCATTTCTGGGGATATTGTTTTCGCCAAAACTATAGTGAATAATTACTTATTCAAAATGGCTCTAGCTTGTTAATAACATTAGGTTGCTGACATTTCTCTTAAACAAGATTACTTCATTGGTTGGTCATAGGTAAACAAAGTAAATTGTGTTGAGCCTGCACCACAAAACAGGTGCAAAAAAGCAGCAGCAAGGAATTGGAATACCCCTAATTTTGCTCTGTTTGAAAGAAGGGTATTGGTAAATTTCATGGAAATAAATACCCATTTTGGTGTTACTTGTTTTAATTTTGTTTCGAGTTATGAGAATATACTGGAAATTCAAAATAAAAAGAGAGCAAGGACTTAATACTGGTCCCATACAAGCTAAATTCTATTGGTCCTATGTACATATAAACTCTAGGCTTTGGCGATTCTTACAGAACTCATTCAGTCAACATCAATTTTTAACCATATACCTTTTACAAAAAAGAATTTAATTGGCAATGTTCATAATAAATCTGATATGTAAAAATTTCCTTCAAAAAATAAACTTTCTTCATTACCTCAAAAATTCACGAGAAATCAATCAAATTTAACAAGTTCTTCTTCACAGGTTGATCCCATTATTAAATATCACAAATCAAAGCAATTCCAATACAAAAACAACTGTGTGCATGCAATTTAATGTCAAGGGATGAGATTTAAATCCAGTAGATAAAGACAATTTCAGATAACTTTCTTCTAGAAGAAATACCGAGGTGTTTCAAAAAATTAAGCAGTAAAAAATGCAGAAAAATAAAAAATCTGACAAAATACAAAACCCTTAACATAATGAATTTTTCAGGTTGCATTGTTTAATTTCTGGATTATAATGCCTGGTTATTTATGGTGTATTTTTTTATAGATTATTCAATTAGATTCATGATTTACTTTCAAATTTTCAATCCTCCTTAGATTTCTTCTTTTTACCAAATATAAAAGATTTCAACACTTTAATAATATAATACATTAAAACAAAAACTAAAGTAAGTGATAACAATACAAAAGCGAGAACATCAATGAGGTGGTATTGAAACCACGTGAGATCCATTGCTGCAGATCGCAGATGAGGGGCTCCCTTATGTCTCAGAATATATTCTGTCCAATAAACTCCTCGCTCCAAAGGTGTTTGAGGTTGATCTCTGAATATCGACGATAGTTTTTTGGCATTTTCTCTATAGCTGAAAAACCAAGAATGAAACAAATAAATACCGATATACTAAACAAATCAATTGTTTTATGGCAGATATTATAAAGTTTTTCAAAAATGGATTAACCGATATAACCAGTTTTTTAATACTCGTATTCCTATAAATTGGTGTCATACATCTTTGAAACTTTTGTGGTTAATAAATTCACACAAAAGCTTACGAATTAAATGTGTAATTTCAGTTTTATCTTTAATTATGTGGTGTCTCCATCTCAGAAAACTCTCGATCTTATTCACGCTCCTTTTTATAATCATTTTTATTATTAGTCTCCTCTTTCTATCTTTCTTATACCTGTTTTCTACTCTTATGAAGCTTGACCTTGAAAATCCTAGTTGTATGCTTACTGCTGCAGCCAATGAAAGCTTGAGGGACTGTCGATGGGAAGGGGAGAAAGTCAGTCGGTCTCTCACATCGCTCCGAGCTCGACTGTGTTACCAGATCTACCGCGTTTACCCCTTAGCGTTCGCATGCGACTTTCTTCAAGAGCGGATATCGGGCAAGAGCATACTACTTTCCCATGCGCCTCGAAAACTTCAAATGGTGGTGGAAGGGGAAAACGTCCTGATTGGCCATTCACTGCGCCACGGTCAAGCTTCATAAGAGTAGAAAACGGGTATAGTACAGGCGACTCCCAAGATTCGACAGGGATACGTTCCTGAAAACGTAGTCGAATCTCGAACGCCATTTTTCCATAGATTTGCATGTTATAATCAGGGGATACGTTCCCATGTCTCGGCTCATGCGAGTCGGACCGGGGTGTCTGCAGCACATCCCTGCATACATCTATCTATACATACAACTATATATCACAGCGAAATTAATATAAAAGTTATTAAAAAGCACAAAATAACTTGCAGCCTCGCCAGTTAATTTAAGGTTATGCAAACCTGCCCTTCTCTTAAATCTGTCAAACCAGCCATCAAATTACGTGAATTTATAACTTTCTAGAATTTTCTCTTTCTGTTTCACATAAGTGTTAATAGTTGAACGACACTTTTATTTGATTCACTTGCATTATCACTATTACATTTCCTTTTAGATATCATGTCAAGTGATAAATTTATAAATAAATCAATAAAATAAATAAATTTAAATAAAAGATTAACAGAAAAAAGGGTGAAATCAGCACAAATTCAAACAATTAGAGCAGAAATAATTATGTCTACACTGAAACTAAACCTTGCATGGTTGGTCGGGACGAAAATTACTTCGTGTAAACTAGCTTCCAATTCGATCGGCTGGGTCAAAATTTCGAATTTGTTGAATCTCGAACTGTCAAATCTCGGAAGTCGCCTGTACTTATTATTTACTGTATCTGCTCATTTTATTTTGTGTATTTCTTCTCTTATGAAAAATGTAATATATAACTATAACTCTTTACAATGATTATGAAATAATTGAAACCTAAGCTTTTCTGTACAGCAAATTGAAAACAGGAGCTTTTCATGTTGCCAAGCAATACATTCTCATTGTAGGATGGAATCAGAGTCATTTGATTTTAATTTACCATTAGGGAACAATGACATTCCTATAATATGTCTTTTGTGTTCTTCCTTCATAATCATTGCTGAGTTGGGAGTAATAATTGTATAACTTATGTTCCGTCAAACAAATGTCATGCATATATTTTGTACGCGATTGTACCTACCTTGCATCATTGACTATTTTACTGACGGCATCGACCAGTTCTTCTTTGGCGAATGTGTAAAAGCTTAGGCTGAAACCTATACCAACTTCTTGAGCATGCTTTAAATTCAGGTATTGATCTCCAAAGAATGGAAAGCCAATGATTGGGATGCCATGATAAGTGGCTTCCTGTATACTTAGAAGTCCTCCATGAGTCACAAAACCAACCAAATTAGGATGAGCTGCACAAAAGAAATGCATCATGTGATACAAATTAATGGTTTTAGCATATACAGTAAAATATGCAGAAAAAGTGAAAGGTATAAGTTTCAGAAATATGGAATGATGGTGAAGTGCCATACAAAATAAGCAAAGGTAAATAACATAATTTAGTGTGATTGGGAAAATTATTTGACTAATAGGATAGCATATCATGGAAAACTCAGTCTATTTGAAAACAGAGTCAATGAAGTAAAATTTCAATCCAATGCATACAAGTAATAAATAAAAGGATTAAACTTTCAATATTTTCCTCGCAAACAATGCTTGTTAATGCTATTTATGAGAGGAAGCAGCAGAAGATAAACTCTTTTCTCTTGTGGTTGAATATTTTTCTTATTCACATTGGTCTGAAAAATTTGATTTTCAATCTGATCACAGATAGAAATGGTAACCATTCAAGATGAACATGTTGGTAATCCTTCCAGAACACTGCAGATAAAGCAATAGCTGACAATGAATTCCAAATGACTTGCATAAAGTTAAAAATCAGTTCATTGGAAAAGGAGTTTTCATTATTTCAGAAAAAGGATACCTAAAAAAAGATGATACATAGATATTTTGTAATAATCCTATGACTATCAATGAAATGCAGTCACATTACTGTTTGAAATTGAAATTTTACCTAGTAATGATTGCTGCGGAAGCCATTTGGAGGCATGAACGTTAGAAGGTAGTGGTATGGGCAATTTATCAGTATCACCATCCCATCTCCACATCACGTGACATGGCATCTCTTTCAGAGCGTTCAACAGAGTTACCAAACGATCCTTATCAATGGTTCTACTTTCAATGATTGAACCAAGGCTAAGAAGTATTACTTTTTGGTTTTTATCCATTATCTGTTGCATATCCTATGGAATAGAAATTTCAATCTTGAAAGGATTATAAACATTGGACATGAAATGCTATTTCACATGTGAAGGAATATCTTTCTCGCCATAAACCCAAGTTAACATTCCTAAAAAATGAACATCAAAATTTAACATCGACCATTTTAAAACAGGAATTGTAGAAGAGACTTTGAACCAGGAATCAATCTCAAACAAACAATTATCTTCATCATCTTAACCCTTTAACAGTCTTAAAAATTTTGAAGTTTTTTTACCACAAGTTCAATTTCAATTGATATTATTCCATAAAAATAATGATAAAAGCAGTAGTTACTTCTTCAGTAAAAATATTATGGTGTTTTCAATGCAACACAGCAAAAACTTCGGATCTTGTGGATTATACGTCTTGTTTTTCGAATTTTCAAAAAAACTTTTTATTTACCTAGTAACCAAGGATATTGGTGAACCATCGGCTCGCTTTGTTTTTAGATTTATATCAGGTGTAGCCATATTCCCGCGTTATCGCACCCTTCACCGCTCTGGAACGAAGGTATCCCTCACCATTGGCCAGTGATCGGATGGGTAAATGTCGCCACAGGCAGATCCGTCATGAGTTTGCAAGCTTTTGTGTTGTGTGAAAGTTATTAAATCTAAGTAATTAACAAATATGAGATCCAGCAAAAATAGTATAATTAGTATAAGAATTCCATATCATTTCACGCACTATTTAAAAAAAACAATCACTAACAATAAGATGAAAGCTAGAATAGAGCCTGGGGGACAAATACTGCAAAAGGTCCCAATCCACTACCAAGCCAACCCTACCAAACACCGACCTAATCCAACCCAACACCAATGAATGGGTGCCTGATTGCAGTGCCGAAATGCTGATGCCGATCATCCATTCCAGAATTTGATCCGGAATGGGACGTATAACCCATGAGATCCAAAACTTCATGAGAAATTATAATCTGGGTAAAACACTGCTATCTCAAAACAACATGTGAAGCAAATAAGGCAAAGGGTTAAATAAACATTACAAGTTTTCATTTTGAGAAAAGTGTTAAAAATTCATAGCTTCGCAAACCTTGGGTAATGGTGGAGGATTTGCAAGTATATGCATCCCAGCTACATCGACTAGGTTTGGCATTGTTGGATGAATAGGAGATACCACAGGATGACCATTCGATAAAACCAAACTAGTTTTTTCCTCAATCTCCCAAAGTGGTGGCATGTCTGGACCAAAGTATCGCTTAGCAATTTCGCTCTGTCTTGGCAGGGAAATGTACCTTAACAAGATTTAACATGGCAGATTTGTTAATATACATCCTTTTTTCATTTTTATAACAATAAACTGTCATTGTGAAAATTAAAGATGGATGAGGAAATTAACTTTTTCTCAACCTTTAATTCTAAAAATTTTTGCACAACACATGACTTAAGCAATTTCTATAGACTTGTTATCTTGATAATCCAATTTGTAATTTTAGATTTTTTAATGATCATGCTTGAAAAACTAAAAAAATGGCATTAGACAGTGCAGTACAGTTATTATTTCTACACTTTAATAAAAAAAAAAATTTGTAATATCAACTTAAAAGTTTTTTATTAATGTCATGATTTCTTTAAAGAAACTATAAAAATTTTGCATATTAAATAAAAATGTAAACATTAAGAAAAAGCCAATATTTTCAAACTGATTAATGTAAAAAATCCTTATAAATATATTCATACCTTCTGTATAAAGTTACTCCTAGAGTGAAGAGAGTATTATGCAATCGTTCCAAAAAACTCATTCTCTCTCCAAAACGTATAAATATATTTGGGATGTGTGAATAAGACTGTGGATTGGCAACCAAATCATATGCCCAAGGCAGACCATATTGGGAAACCATGCCAATCAAAGGAACATCAAAATGATGAGCAAAGGCGACCATGCAGTCAAAGAAAAACACTTCAACAATCACCAAGTCGAATTTGGGAGAATTGTTATCTGCTCAAAATAAAAAATATGTGGCTATTAGATTTAGTGAAACTTTTAAACTCTGCAACAATGAAACAATTGATCTATAAATTATATGAGAGCTGTAGACAAAATATTTTAAAACTTTGAAAACTATGTCATGGATGTGGAAAAGCATGAACTTTTAAGATGTTATGTATTCCTTATAAGTGATAAGCAGTAAAAAAAAAAGGACAACAGGACATTTTTTAAATGGAGAACTATAACTTCTCTGTGTTGTATGCAAGATGGGTTCAAGTAGACAGTTGAAATAGGCTATTTATGCCAAAAACAGATATAAATTATTTAACTAAATACTAGAATATGTAACAGGTGATGTATGTTATAGTACAGGCGACTCCCGAGATTCGACAGTTCTAGATTCGACAAATTCGAGATTTCGATGCAGCCGATCGAATTGGAAACTAGTTTACGCAAAGTAATTTTCATCCTGACCAACCATGCGAGGTTTAGTTTCAATGTAGACATAGTTATTTCTGCTCTAATTGTTTGAATTTGTGCTGATTTCACCCTTTTTTCTGTTAATCTTTTATTTAAATTTATTTATTTTATTGATTTATTTATAAATTTATCACTTGACATGATATCTAAAAGGAAATGTAATAGTGATAATGCAAGTGAATCAAATAAAAGTGTCATTCAACTATTAACACTTATGTGAAACAGAAAGAGAAAATTCTAGAACGTGATAAATTCACGTAATTTGATGGCTGGTTTGACAGATTTAAGAGAAGGGCAGGTTTGCATAACCTTAAATTAACTGGCGAGGCTGCAAGTTATTTTGTGCTTTTTAATAACTTTTACATTAATTTTGCTGCGATATATAGTTGTATGTATAGATAGATGTATGCAGGGATGTTATGCAGACGGCCCGGTCTGGCTCGCACGAGACGAGATGCGGGAACATATCCCCCAATTATAACATGCAAGTCTATGGAAAAACAGCATTTGACATTTGGCAATTCGAGATTCGACCGCGTTTTCAGGAACGCATCCCTGTTGAATCTCGAGAGTCGCCTGTATTCCTTAGGAGGCTTAGTAGAGTTGATATTTAATGAGTAAATAATAATTATTATAACCTATGCTGTCTCAGAATATTTTACCATGTTTTTTTGGCTCACTTTTACCTCTGAATATACCATCATTATATCACAGCATGAGTAACTTCAACATAACCAACGAAAAGCAGAATTTCCATCAAATTAACATCAAACTATTTTATCATAGAACTTTATCAGTCACATAATCTGCATCAGAATAATGTTGATTTTTATCTCAATAATTGCAGGGTTAAAGGATTTGGTGCTTAGTTCGAGAGCCTTCTTATGGAGATCCCGGCCCCATCAACTCGCCTAAAGTCAAGAGGATACCAATTGCAACATGACTTTCTAGCAATATGTATTTAGGTAAATACATGAATGTATCTTTTAAATTTCACGTCCCATATAATCTTTCACATGAAAAAGTATTAAGCACTTTTGAAGGTTTTGATACTGTTACATTATTATCTATTACACTTGCCTGGAGATAAATACTTCTGCAGCGCCGGTGAAGCTAACTGTTTGTCACACAAAACTTCAGCCATAGACCACAAGCCCATATGCTCCTTCCAAGGTGTATTCTCTGAGCTAACGATTGATTTTAAGAATAATAGTCTGTCATAATCTGGGATGGGAACATTAACGTCTGTGTAATTTTGAGGTTTGGGGGAAGGAAGTTTATATGCACTTGCAACCTCCACAGTATGGCCACGTTCAGCTAGCGCCCTCAATAAAGCTTGAAACATGATGTTGTGACTGGGAGCAGGTGACGCAAATAGTCCTAATATGCGTGCAGCTTCAGTGACATGGTTATTATTTGGAATGGATAAATAAAGGAACACAAAGAGCAAAAAAGTCCTTTTTAAAGCTGAATGTTCAAAACCAGTCTTCATCTTCAAAAGTTTAACTGAAATGACAAATATGGTTAACTAATTTCAAATCCTGGCAGTTGATCATAAAATTCTTTATTTTCGTAAAAATATTGGTATTTACAGCACAAATAATAAGAAAATGATACCTTCAAGCAAAATCCTATATCACAGAAGCTCACAAAAATTATATCTCTGGAAACCAATCGAAGAAAATTTATATTTTGCCGGAATTTCTACGAAGCATAACTTGTTTTAATCAACTGTTTCAATTTAAATCCACAATTAGCAACACTGCGACTTCAGAACGTCAATCAACGCAACAGCATTAATTCAAATATTGCCTTCACCACGCATCGCACTCGCATTTTTAAAAGACTAAGTCTACGCGCGTTTTAAAATGAAAGTATGATATCTAGCTTCTCGTTTCTATCTCGAAAACTACGTACATATTATCTCCGATTAGATTTTATCTCTTGAAGTGTCTTACGTAAGCAGCTGGGATAATATTTTCAAGGCAAGTTACGCTTTCGTCGGTGAATGACGTTTAATGACTGGGCACTCGACGACCTTGGCACTGGGAGACAAGAAAAATAACTTTCGCTAAAAAAAACTGATGCACGGACACATCGATGAATGTACTCTTAAATTTCTGCCGACCATTTTGGTCCTACATCACATTCGATTAAGTGGAATTTGAAATAAACAACACATAAGTATGTACAAGTAATTAACATATCCATTGAGTTTATTGTTGGCAAATTAAACTTCTGCTGACCAGTTTGATCTTACGTCATATTCGTTTAAGTGGGGTTTGAAATAAACAACACATAAACACTGGTAATTTGCATATTCATTGAGTTTATTGTTGGCAAATTAAAAACTGATTACAAAACGTTAACAATATTTAAAATTATGCAATTTGTTTTAAAAATGTGTTTATCTTCACGTCCTGCCGGTGGCCCACAGGACATTTGCCCGCGTTGCCGCTCAGCCCTTGGTTGAACGAGGCTTATATCGCGGTGCTGCGAATTTTCCTTCAAGATTTTTCGAGAACGCTGGTTGCATTAGAAGAGGAAATTGCTGGTAAACTCTACGGCTTAGTGGTGTGGCATCACGGCATTAGTTTACTCTTCACCTTGCTCTAACCTCTCCGTAGTCACCACAAATATTTCGAAATATGCGCGAAAAGAATATTCAAACATCATTCTGTCTGGAAGAATAAACGGATTATCATTTCGTTGCAACATAAGGCGTTCTGAAAGTCAGATTTCTAGGCATTCGCTCTTTTGTTTCCATTTTTTTATTTAATCGTTAACGGAAAGTCTGTCATTCTGAGCAATACATTCCACTTGAAGTCTCTCTTCGCACGCACTGATCTGCTGACACGTTTGTTCGTTACGGTGACCAATGCTATGGAACAGTGTTTAAAAGAAGGATCGAACACGCTGCTCTTTACTAGGTGAGGCGATGTTTGTTCCACAATATTCTCATTATTGGTGTTGTCTTTTATGTAATGCTACGGAGTGCAGTGGAGAGGAAACAGTTGGTGCTCCCTTCAACTGTGAATACTTTTATGGTCTATATATGTAATCTTCCGCAGGTAAAATACGACAGCAAAAGCTACCGTTCATATTGTTTTAGGCTATCGAGTATAAAATGGTTTGTGTATGAAATCGATCGGATAATTATTTTCGCATTTTGATGTTAATGAAATGACTACAGTAAGGAGCTTTATTTTTGCCGTAAATGGTGCAGTAGGTGTCGCTGGTTATTATCATTGTTATCAGCCGATTATTGTTATCAACGATGCAATAATAGCTGAGGAATTGATATCGAGGATTAAAAGAAAACGTAAAAGTAGGTGTTGGGTGAGAAAGTGGATCGCGAAAGCGGGGCTTCTAATACTTTATGTTATGAACTGAGATCAGAAGACACTGGCATTTTCACAAAAATGACGACACAAACAACACAGGGAACAAAAGAAACACACGAACGAAACAACAAATGAACTACAAAAGATGCTTGGAAACCACCCGGGAACTGACGTCTCCTGCGAGCTCTCGACTAGCATTGAAAATCTTTAAGCAGGTTTAAAAGTGATTCGAGCGCGTGCGTGGACTGGTGCGTGCACGCACGTGAAGTGTTCAGACGGTTCGAGTGCCCATTCGTAGAGCTCGCACTAGTCATTTCTCGTGCGTGAACTCGCATCGTGTGAACCCGGCCATACGCTGTCAATTATACATACCCCCAGAAAATTTCGATTCATGTTCCATATTATATTTTTTTCGTATTAACTCCATCTATTAGCTGTTAAAGTCTGTTGTAACAAGGTTTCTTTGAAGCGACGTCATTATTATTTGAATTATTTTTAATTTTATTTGTTTAAATTTTAACGTATGTTTTTTTGTGTTAATGTCAACTAATTGTAAACTCGAAAGCTCAGTTTTTCCGCCGGCATACGTCGACATAATTTTCAGCCTGTTAAATTATTTTCATCCCTTGTTATGCAGGAAGAATGGAATTCGGTAAATAACACAGCGACGCATCAATCGTGGGAAAAAAATTTTAAACCGACTGTGTCGTGCCAATTCTATGAATTGTAACAAATGTATGTATTAAATACATAATACTATACGCACGGGGCAGCGTAGATATTCCATTCGTCGCAGGATAGGATTCTTTGATAAGTTGCATTCGATAGGTTGGCTGTAAACGTTAACTACAATACCGTACTTGTGGGATATAGCATGCACATATTTTTGTAAAATTTTCTTTCGCTTATCAAGCTATAATCGATTTTCTACTTCAAAATTGCCGTACCGTGGCAAATTCGGCAGAAATGACGAAACGCATAACAT
Source organism: Uropetala carovei (assembly GCA_036926305.1). Taxonomy (NCBI): domain Eukaryota; kingdom Metazoa; phylum Arthropoda; class Insecta; order Odonata; family Petaluridae; genus Uropetala; species Uropetala carovei. The sequence goes on along the minus strand of JAXCHB010000156.1, from coordinate 1,316,853 downwards.
TTAGCGTAGAAAATATACTTTTAGGAACGAAAACTGTAATAATTGATCTCAACAAAAAGAAAATTTTGTAATTTTTTCCAATTTGGCTTCTTAAAAAAACGGGATGAGTTTCTCATTAGGGAGCGTGTGTTATTCGAGTAAATACGGTATTTGTCATACGAGCTCTTTATTAATTAGCGCTGAAATAAATGCTAACTCATTTACGATAGCCGACGAATTTCGTGTTTATGAGGAAATGCATTTCTTCGGTTGCTATCGATTCCACCATTTATAATGAAATGAAAATTGCACCGTTTTTCAAAATTTTATATTTTTATACATTTTTCGTTGCAAAATTTTAAACAGTTTTTGTAAAATCAAATAACAGATAAATCAAAATGGTAACTGAATACATTGAACTAAACTAAGGTATTAAGAAAAGTGGAACTTTCGATCTTTTCACCCGGCAAAATTTTTCGTGAATTTTTCCGCCTTAATTTCTAAAGGCGTTTTGTTTTATGCATTGGATTGCTAATTTTGCGCCTCTAAAAATTTTTGCGCTGGGTGCTTCGGAACCGTTTGTACCCGCTTCGAGCCTGGTCTGTTAATTGTTCATTACATGATCGGTCTGAAATAAGAAGTTTTCGCAGTTTCACCACTCGGAAAGTCTATTTATCGCGTCGGTTGTTTCGACGTGCGCGAACAGGTGGCTTCTACTAGTAACTCCAGTTTTTCCTCGATTTTCCCGTCGTTTGATGTTATGCATATCTTGGTGTCCGATCTTGGAGTGTCGTAACTTTTATCAAGGTTGGTATATTTTCGCTTTTTCAGCGTATGTGTTAACATTTTCTCGATATTTGCAATCCTGCCCTTTCAAACAGACGCTTCTTGCACTATACTACGATTCGTTTTCGTCCTTTAAGCCGCATTTGCACATCCTTCCTACGCATTAAAGCCAATTTCACGAAGAGTATTTACTAATTTGACATATAAAATTAATGAAATGTTTGATCTTTGTCGATTGACTTGCATATTACGAAGGATAGGTATACTTGTTTTCAAATGACGATGACAGATGCCATCCAACCCATAGAACATAGAAGAATTTTAACCCATTGACACAGTATGTTTCTCCCATACCCATGAAAAGGTTAGGGTTAAACAAGTTAGGAAAGTGTACAACGTATCACAAATGGGCGCGTTTCGTGCAGTGGAGTATTAGAAAGAAATTATATACCTGTACGTAAGAGAAATAGCGTTTTAAAGTTTTTTCTTCCTCATAAATAATCCATTTTCTTCCTATTTAAAAACATTGCATGCACACGTAAGGAAACTAAACGTTTGTTTGTGAGATTGTTTATGTTAGCAACAACGAAGGAGTAACCATGCAAGAAAATTTCCAAGTTCAACTCGAATGAAGACATTCTTGTTTGATTTTCTCGATAACGAGTACTCCTACGATAAAAATGTATAGGAAAGGAAATACTCTTCCTCACTGGTTCTACAACTTTTATTTGAAAGATATTTTGATATGACTAATACTTTACGAGATATGACGAAAATTTAATTTTTTGTCACCAGTAAAGTGATACCCCTTATTGACGTTTATAATGTACGAACGATACATTTACCTGTGTTTGCCTCGTAAAAGGCAGATTTTCAGCTCTAGTCGGTATTATAGTCTCATAATATCTGTTTACAGCGTCGCTTTATCCAACGGGTAAAGTCGGCAACCTCCCGGGGCCCCCTTATTTTAGGGATCCACGCACCATGTACTTAGACCGCGAAACAAAGATAGTATTATACCACTCACTCGTACGCGGCGCATTTTTTACCTAAACAGATTACGTTTTAAATCGTGCTTTTTTGATGATAAAATTTGATCCAATTTTACTTGTTTATACTCTTCAAGTATTCTAGTTTCAGTAAATAAACAAGATCAAGATATGACGTGGGTAACATAAACCAACATAAATAAACATGAATTACGTAAAAGACATTAGATTTATGGCGTGTGTGTAGAAGTTTCGCACCGTCCGTTTAAAATCGTTTTATAAATTAAACAAGGAAATAATTTCTTATTTTTTAAGTAAAGAGAGAGGGTGGGCCAAGATCATACTTTGCCCAGGGTCAACCGTTGCCTTAAAGCGGGCCTGTCTGTTTAAGTTCGTTCAGGTCTAACAACATACTTTTATCGTTTATCTCGGCTGTAGTTTTAGATTAGAAGTACTCTTTAATGACGTAATATTTTTTTATAACTTCCATCAAGTTTTTCTTCACGAGCGCCAAGCACCAAAAAGCGTGCATTACAAGCATGATGGGTGCTTTTTTTCTGAGATCGATGACTTACCTTTTTTAAATCTTTTTTTAGAATTCTTATCAAACTTGTTGGTTTGGATCGATGGCCATAGTCTATTTCCGCGGCTGCTATAAAATTTTGAGACCGAAGGACTCAGAATTTAATAGTGTGTTATCGGTCATATTGGCTCGGAATTATTATGTAAACATTCGCTGATAATAGCCGATAGCGTCACTTTTTCTTATTATAACTCCATGGGGGACGAATATTTGACGCTGATTTTTCAGTCAGCAGAGCCACTATTCACTATAATCTCTTACGCTATTGTATTTTATTATATTTTAATTCACAGGGATCCAAATTTATTAAAAGGAAATTACGAAAACTGTTGAATGTTGAATTAATTCGTCGACATATTTTTCGATGCTTAATTATGTTTAAAGTTTTCTCGAATTTTTAGCAGTAAGTTACAAAGACAACTGTATGCATCAGAGTTGTTTTTTTCAATCAACCTGTATAATTTTTCACAAGGCGTGGGTGTACGCCATTCATTCGAAAAAAGCAGAGGGTATACCAGAGACGTACCTTGGCGATATGGCGCCTATGGCAAAATTTTAGGAAACACCTTGTTTATGTAGGATGTAATTTTTTCTGCGTTTTAATAAAGAATAGTAACGTTTTTATTACATATAAATTAACGCTCGAGTATTAAAATAATACTTATTTATGGGAAATGAACTTTTGGCGCTTTTTCGTTAACGTTTGGCGCCTTTTGCAAGCGGCGCCTATGGCAAATGCCACATTCGCCATACCCTAGCTACGGCACTGGGGTATACGTAGGGTATGGATTTTTCGGGTTTTACCCGATTTTTACCCTCCGAACGGCTTTTTTGAAATTCGAGTAAAACCCGGAAAACCCCGAAATCATTAATTTTATCACACAAAACTTTTTAGATTAAAAATTTTATTTTAATGCTTTTATGCATCTAAGAACTTGGATGAGCTCTGTGATGTTCGTTGAACTGAAATATATATATAGTATTATATATTACATATACCATTAATTATTCATTAGCAAATCGAATATCCATTTTACTAGATTTTAGAATTAATTTCTACATTTGTCCACCCATTCTGTACTCGTGTCGAGCCATATCCCTTCATCGGAGGTTAACTCTCCAGCGGTTAAGATTACCCCTTTTCGCAGCTACCTCCCCGCTTGCGCATTTTGGGACCGTAGGCTTGTAACATAGCTATACAGTGTAACAAATGTCGGAAAATAACAAGTGGCGCATTGTGTATCTGTCAGAGTAGCACAAAGTATCAAATTAAAGAAAATGCACACTCGACCGAAGATACCAATACGCTCGATATCACTCGAATCTACAGTAAGCCATTTAGTTTATTATCATACATCGACACGGTGAGAGCGCTATTGGCAAAAATACTTTTGCGGACAAATAGTTAAGAGATTTAGTCTTATTTTGATGAGGATATTATTAAGTTTTGGGTTGATTGTGGTACCCGATGCTCTAAATTAAGCAAGTTTGCCCTAACATTACTATGTATGCCCACGGGTAGCTGTGATGTTGAGCGTTCATTTTCTCATTTACGTCATTTGCAAACTCCAGAAAGGAGTAATGTTACCGAAGAAAAACTCGCCATGCAAATGTTATTGTATGTAAACCATAAAAATAATTGTTAAATAAACATTTAAAATTTTAAATATTTTTTAAATCATCCGAATTACTCTATGTTAACCCCCGATATTTACCCAGATTGAAATTATTTATAGACCACGATAAATTTATGCCATATTTACACCCGATTTTTACCCGAATGCAAAGAAAAATAATAAAACCCGATATTTACCCCCCGAATGGATTTTTTTTTTAATCCGAAAAATTCATACCCTAGGTATACGTCGTATACCACCGTATACCATCCACTACAGCACTGGAAATTACTGATTTTCGTCAGGACCGACTCCAAGCTCGTATCTACGCGGGGTAGCTGCCCGAAGAATATCGCCTTAGCATGACTGTTTTCCAATTATAAAAATCCTATGAAATAAAACCCAGCGCGTGCAAGCATTGGATTCTTCATCCTGACGTTTTGAGGCCGTGAGAAGAGGCAGAAATGAGGCTTCCCCTAATTATAAAATATCACCAAAATCGAGACTCCGTATCTTCTTCGCATGAATCCACATGCATTTTTATTTGGCTCTTCTGGGATAACTCCATTTCTCTGAGATAGTTTCCTATATCTTGTGTTGTCGAACTTCGACCTAGATGGCCTTGCCGTTGGCTGCAGGGACGTAACTAAGAACTGGCCTCCTCTTAAAAGTCCTCAGCCCCCCCTGGCCCCCCTTCCCATTCGCTGAATGCCATCGACCGATTGTGCGGCATGTGTAAATAGCACAAATAAAGCGATTATTTCAACAATGGCCGACGACAATTGTTTCGTCAATCGTTATAAACGCTTCCCACACGCAGTTTCCTGAATAATTATCAGTATATATTTACGTTGTATAAAGATTGATAATTTCGTTGCTTAAACAAAAATGCGAAGCGATTAACGCTATCCTTTGGCCTGTTAAAGGCTTAATAGACGCTAATTGAGCGTTGACACAAAAGTACTGATCTACTCTTTTATATGTATTAACTTTCAAATTTTGGTGTGCCCCTCAAACATTTTGGGCTTGCCCTCTCCAGAGTTGGGAGGGTAGGTACGTTGCTGGTTGGCTGAGGTTTAGATTTAATTGACGTTAATGAGGATCACGGTTCTAGAAAAATTGGAGTGATCGACCGTTGAGAGAGGTTTTATCGCATTTAATTAGGTCAAGAGGAGAGATAGAGACGAGGATGGAAAAAGGTGGGTAGCGTGCGTAGGGGGAATGAGTCACCTGGGGTAGGGAATGGAGTGCAGAGCTAATTTTTTATGTCTGGCAAATGTCCACCATAAATCCAGAGTGTGTCATCGTAATCGCGAAAGGAGTCGCTTCGATGCGAAGTAAAAGTTTATCCCACGATCGTTTATGAAATTTGTTTTACGATTGCTATCCAATGTTTGCAGGTTACTTAATCGTAATTGATATGTTATAATTTGTCTTGGCCGAAGAAAATAACATATTGGGTTCAGTATCGGTCAGAGGTGCTTTTAGAAACTTTCCTATTCGTGACGTACTTAAAAAACCATGTAACAATATCCCGTAGTTTATTAAAAGGCTAGGGAAATAGATATAATGGTCTTGTCTAGCTTTTGTTTATTTCTTCCAAATTGAGCAATACATGAAGGGCTTTCAAGTGTCAGAGGGAATGGGAAAAGTTAAAGGAGGTTACAATTTAGTTTTAATTTCCGATATTTATTTATTTAATTTCAATTTTTTTAAATGTTAAGTTAATTTTGGGGTAAAACTTTGACGGGATTTAGATTTTAGACCGAGGACGGCGCCTGCACTTAGGAAACTTGGAGAGAAGAGAAAAAAAGTCGTGTAAAACGAACTTACATATTTTGGTGTTATTTATACTTTTTTATGACTTTAATGACCTTTTTCGTCGGAACTTATTTTGCTTGTCGTCCCAAAAACCTTCACTTTTCCAGGTAAATTAAATGGTGTGAAATACGAACTGTCTTTATTCAAACAGTAACAAGACTGTACCTCATATAAATTCCAAATAATAAATCTGACGAGCTTCCTAAAAATAGCAGTCGGCTAGCCTTTCATCAGAAAACTGGCTGGGCTATTTAGCGTGGGCTACATTTTGAAGCGGTGTGGTCCTGCACTGATAGCTTGTCCTTCGGCCGGATATAGACCCCCATACCACACTGATCGTACCCGAACCATATCACTTCTCGTGTCAATCATTTTGGCACATATTAAAGAAGGAAAATCTGCCATTTTTCCTAATGACTATCGCGTGATTTTTTTTACAAAATTAAGTATTTGCGCCATAGTTTTAAATAAAACTCTGAATTGCAATTTTCATTGTTTACTGAATTTCTAGAGACATCAAAGTGTCCTTTACTGGATCAATTTTTAGCCCTAATTATCGCATGAATTCTCATGTGAAGAATATTATCTAGACAATTAAACGCTATCCATCATTTATTTACTTAAATTTACTTGGACAGTGACTGTAAATAAAGTAAATTATAATTTTGATTCATTACATTAACGTTTTTTCCGCGACTGTTAGCGTATTATTATTTATATTTACGTTTTTAAAACGAGGAATAAATAATTTTATCCAAAATGTGCCCCCTTAATGTTGCTCATGCTCATTGGTTTCCATCATTTTCATTGTTCACTTGTTTATATCTTTCAGAATGGCTGACAGCGAGGACGATTTTGAGTGCTGGCTTAGTGGGAAACTTCGTGATTTAAATACCGATGAAGGAGTATTTGGTTCTTATATAAAAGGGATACTTGAAGGTGAAGAAACTTTGGATGATAAAACCGAAGCATTGGAAGGAATACTGTCAGAAATCACTGTAAGTAAATGTATGCGTTAGTAGCCGCATGGACAACGATTGAAGTCTCTCCTCCGCGGAAATATAACGCAAGTTGATTTTCCGGTCATATAGTCGCTAGTTTTTTCTCGTGTTGATGAAAAATAGTTCTCTCTCCTTCTAACTGCGTCTTTAAAACTTTCTTATCGTTGAATAATGTTAATTGTAAACAAATCAAAGTTGTAATCATGTGAATTTTTGCTGCAGGAGAATGACATCCCTAAACATTGTCGAGAAATTTTGGAGAAATGGCAGAACTCATCTAGTGTTTTGAATTCCAAAAGCAAATCTGAACCAGAGGAAGATGTTGAAGTGAAACTAGTCCGGCTTTTAGAGTCACAGTCTCTCCCCACTGTTGCTCCAAAAAGCTATACAGAAGAGGAGCGTAAAATACGTGAAGCAATTCTAGCGCAGTATAGTCAGGTAATGCATTATTTCATCCTTACGTAATCACAAATTTTAAGGAGGATTTGTTTATTTACTCACTTATATTAATTGTTTGATATTCGTCTACTAATCTTTACTGATTTAGTATATGTTTACCAAACAGGCAACGTTTTGATTTACATATTTTTTAAAGGTTGAGCTGATAAATGCTGATGTTGAGGTCTTGTATTCAAAAAATCATGTTTGAATATTTTGTCCTAAATTAAGCTATATTTCAGCAGAATCTAAAAGATTTTAAAAATTTTTGGTATGCATTAGTACAATTTCGTCCTCAAATTTAAAAAAAATCTAAGTTTCTGTAATCACCCAATTGTTTCTCACCAATTTAGGTGTCTGGTATTCCATATAAATCAACTCTTCACAGGAATAAACAGCATTGTTACTATATTAGATTTTTTAGTTGCCTCTGTGTATATTTATAATTTTTCATAGTTAATTGGTTACATTGCTCTCTCAAATTGAGAGGAACTTTTCAATTTGTGTTAATATATAGTCATAAAGCAGCCTGGTATTCATTAGCAGATTTGAAATAAGGCCAAAGTAGGCAATAGCCTAGGGGTGGCAGGGTTTTGGGGGTGGCAGGATTTCGGGGCAGCAAAATTTTGGGGTCGTCAGATTTGTATATTCATTCGCCAAGTTGCAAAACCATCAATATTTTGATTTTGATTAATACCTGTGAAAAGAATGGATTTTTCCTCTGGTATAATATATAAATTAAATCAATTTTATTGACACTTTTATGGGACAGAAAAATAATTTGGCCTAGGAGTGGCAAGTTTCCAAATCCACCACTGCTAGTATTGATGAGTTTTTGAAATATGCAATACAAGCTTCAAATGAATATTGCTTTTATAATATGTGAATTAAGATGCTATATTAATTGCAATAAATTATGCAAAGATTTTTGTTAAAATAATTAAATTGTTTATAAAATTAATGGTCTATTACTAAGGTAAAGCTCAATAATGTTGATAGAATAGTTGGGAAACCATAGCTTTGAAAATTGACACTTTTTGTAGTGTTTGGTTTTTTGTTAAGAACATTAGCAACTCTTAAGTTTATTTGTTAAATTAATGACTCTTACTGTATTTAAAGAAGCTTAATCATCTTATTTACAATATTTTATAGGAGTTGTACATACTCTTTAAATATCTTGAGTTTTCTTTTCAACGTAATCTCCTTTCTTATCTATTTTCCAGCATTTTAATCCTTAAAATCCATTTATAAGTATATATTTTATTCCCAATTTTGTACTGATTAGTATCTCATGTGTTGGGTCGATGACTGCTTCTGCTTCATACCATTTTTTGCTTCAGCCATTAAGATGGTCATTTTCTTGCAGTGGAGTAACTTTCAAGACGAAGGATGGAGAAAGAGACATTAAAACAGGATGGCTATATTGTTTTGCGTTCCCATATAATAGCATTAGAGATGCATTTCGTACAGCGATACAGTAATATATGGTGATTAATAATATAATTCATAATACAGGCGATGCCCGAGATTCGACAGGGATGCGTTCCTGAAAACTTGGTCGAATCTCAAACAGTTGAATGTCGAGCAGCACTTTCCCATAAAAGTACATGCTATTATTGGGAGATGCGTTCCAGCATCTCGGAAGACAATTATTGAGTTCCATCTCATATTACATAAAGTGAAAATAACATTACTGACGTGCTAAGAAAACAATATTAAATCATTAAAAAGCATTAAATAATTTAAGACTAAAGAAAAATGACTTCAATAAAAATATTTTCATATGTACCTGAAATCTTTCTCAACTGTGCTTACGAGACTTGGTTTATTAATTGGGAAGTTGTAAAATTTCAGCTCCAATAATATTTTTTTCTTAGAAAAAATAATAAGGAAAAACCAGATCCTGAATTGCAGTGACGCCTGCTGCACTGGTTGACGAGTGCAAATTATGAAAATGGACTCATAAATTTCTCTTTTGCTCAAAATTACTTTTTGAAACAAGTTTTCTTTCTGTAAATTTTCTTCTAATTTCTTTTGAATATAAATTTGAAGAAATAAAACTCACAAAAGTTCTTTGAAAAAAAATCGGCTGAGAGAGGGTATGCGACTCCAAACCCTGAACTGTGAATGCAAAGGGTACTCCCCAAAGATTTCATTAGTCCTTCTCTTTGTAAACAAGAAAGATGCTCTGACAGCAAAAGAAATCTAATAATCAGAGACACTATAGAGATAAATTCTTGGTCTGCTAGCAAGTAAAGATGTGGGAGTTAGCTGAAAGACGTAACCCAAACAGTAGTGGTAGTCTCACTGAAAATTCATCAGTAGATGCTTTTATATGTACATCCTATAAATATTCTTTTTTGTTTCATGGAAAATTCGACTGATTTTTCGAAGGGAATCACAGAAACTTATTTAATAATATGTTGTTCCAAATTCGACCAGTTGGCTCGGTTGGATAGGCGAGCTTTGACCGGTCGAAAGTCTAGTTTAGGTTATAAAATATAACAGTCGAATTCTTGAGTTAGTCAAATGTTGAACGGTCGAATCTCGGGCATCGCCTGTATGTAATTCTATGTCTGCTCTTTTACATTTGGCAGCTTAAAGTAACAATTATTCAATAAAAATTTAACTGTCAAGAATCATAGTTGTTACTTGTTCTAATATTAATTAATAGTAATGATACCTGTTGGGGTTATGGATTAACGCTAAGTTGTTATGTTACAAAAACAGGATTGCATTTTTCATAAATGGACCGATTTTTATCATAATAATAATAATCTTTATTGACGGGTTTGGAGTGTATCACTCTTTGCCCATGAAAAATATAATATAATACATTGCAATCACCTATAAGTGACCTCATCCACTCATAGTTAAATATTTAGTGTATACATTGAGTTTCACATATTAGAGCCTGAATATAAAATACATGCATAACAGTGTAGTCTTATAAAAGCTATATATAATATTCATTTTCATAAAAAATATGGTCTAGACCAGGGGTCATCAATTAGTTTTCTTCACGGTCCATATTAGAAAAAATGTAACTCATCGCAGTCCGGATGCCTTGCTGGTATAACATTAATAAAATGTCAAATAAAGGTTATAATAACATATTTTTGTTTCCTTTTATTAATTATTACAGAACACTTAGAGATAATATTTATAACTACATTGCAAATGTATACTTTAATGAGAAAAGTTACCCTTCTTTTCAACAATAATTTTCCCAAAATTTGGAGTCAAATTTGTACTTGATATTTGTAGCAAATTTCGAAGAAGTTTGTCGGTTTTCCGAGACCAAAACTTGTTTGTTATAAAGTTTATTTTCGAAAATGTTGATTCACATATATATGTTGAACTGAGGATACAAGTGCCGATGCTTAATTGAGAAAAAAGTGGATTATTGTGACAAGAATTGGTAAAGCTTTACCGAAATATTCTTGTATTTGTAGCGATTATTTTAATTAATTAATTGTATTATAAAATAAAATTACGAATAGCATCAGTAACGCGAAGAAAATTTCATTTAGTATAATGTATGATCGATTTTTTAAATGTCATATGTCAAATTAAGGGAACTTACAAAAATGCCAAACTAAAATAATTACTTTATGTACAAATTATTGACTTAGTTTCAGATCACGCACGGTCCGTGAAAAATCGTTGGCGGTCCAGATGCAGACCTCGGTCTGCCAATTGGTGACTCCTGGTCTAGACCTATTTAAAGTTATATAATTATTTCACATATCAATACTTAATGCAATTAATTCACATCATTCCATTGCACAAAGAAGACAGTATAACACGTATCAGATACAGTTGTGTAACTAAGACTTTACATGGATAAATAAAAATCTAGTAAATACAGAGATTGAAATAGGAACTGTTTTATTATAATCACAGTCTAAGGTTTGTTGATGTTACAATCCCAGTACCTTTTTAAAAGAATTTAAAGAGGAATAAAAGAAATCCAACCCAGGTATTGTGTTTGATAATATCATGGCATGATTAATCTGGTTGTATTTTCCATAATTTGTTTCATGCCAGTCACTAGCAAAATAAGGTTTATTTCTTAATAAGCTAGATGGAACATGAAAATTGATAGCCTCCAGTAAATGAGGCAATTGATATAATAATTTATTAATTTAAACAAAAATATAATGTCATTTTGTTGTCTGCGGTTTGAGAGCGTGTTTAAACTTAACTGGGAGAGAATGGAATCATAGGTATAATCTCCATATCTAAGTCCAAGTTTATAGGCACACATATGGAGAAGTCTATTCTGGACTTTTTCTATCATAGAAATGAAAGATGAATAAGATGGGAACCAGACTACAGTACACTACTGACCTGACTGTTGAGCAATAAATTACTTAGAAAGTCTGGATATCCTGAAATCCTTTTAGGCATATACTTTTTAAAAAGTTTTAGCTTTATCCTGTAAAAGGAAATTATTCCATATGAATCAGTGTATAAACAGCTGTTTTGTCTCCTCAGACATATACAATGAGAAATTTTCTTCCAAAAAGAAATAAGCATAAATTACACTCCAAAGTACAATATATTTTAACTTTAAGTAAATGTCGGAATAAATAGAAATTCAATATAAATTTGCTCACCCTGTGGATTTCTCTGTTGCTAAATCATCTCAGAATATTCTCCAAAAATAAGCAGTTAATAATTTACTCTATTGTTCAGCATACATACCTAAATTAAATATGTTTAATAAAATAAATTCCAGAGAATAATATTTCTTGCAAGTTTTGTTTGAAACAAATTTTCATAGAACCATTCATTTAGGAGATATTTTGCTTTTTCTTAATTTCCAGTATACAGCACCACCACCATGTAGCGGTGAATTCTGTAAACATATTCAAAATATACATAATTTACGGCAATAAGGACGACTGTATTCTTTTACGATACAAAATAATAATTTTGCCTTATAATGCTCTTCTTAATAATTTAACTATCTATATCCCAAATATGGAGAAAGACATATGTTGGCCACATCAGATTTTTTAAAAGAAATATGCATTATATGCATATTTATTCTATTATTTATTACATGCATATATATTCTATAAGTTATTTCCCTAGCTATTTAAAATGAATAACTGGAGGCTTTTGCAGACAGCATCCTTATGTTTTTTTGTGCTGACATGATCAAATATGTCTGCCTTCCCTCTGTGACCAACAATAAACACAGCACGGCACAAGGAACACTCCACTTTTGAGGAATCACTACGTACACTACTTTATTTTATGAATGGGAAATGCTCTTTTAAACTGTCAGTAAACACGCATTTTCTCTTCGGCATTTTTGATAAGGGTTAATTTTATATTAAAAATTTAAAAATTATAGAACGTTGAAAGTAGAACACCTAGAAAAAGACGTGGACAACACAGTGCTGACAGTGCAAACTGAAACAATGATTAAACGAAACTCAAATCCGTACGAGTATCTCGACACAAAGTAGTATGGTGATGCTATGACGTTTTAAGGATTAAAATTGTTTTCATATCAAATGTAACCGGTATATAACACCAAACTTAATGGCAAACATGTGCTACTTTGTCGTGAGATACTCTTACACACGCGTTCGATCCACTGTTGCCAGCTATCGTGTGAAAATGTTCGAGAAACGATGTCTTCTTGAAAAAACCGGGACATTTGGCATCCCGAGTCAACTTTGTCAGGACACCGGGACAGGGCTCTGTAAAATCTATAAATCTGGGACTGTCCCGGGAAAACCGGGATGAATGGGATCCCTAAACTTGGATAATATAAGGCTCGAGTTAAAGCGAATGCGTTGATTAAGATTGTAATACCCAATATTTGTAAAACTTTTGCTTTTAACTGTAGATGTCTGACAATGAAGAGGATGAAGTTCCTGAGAAGGGAGGGGATAATGGCAGCTGCTCAGCGGTGGGAGGAACAAGTGCTGCGGCTGGTGTTGGTGGAGGTGGAGCGAGTAACATACTCACGAGAAACACAAATGCTGAAGAGGTACAGAAGGCAGAGAGAGAGAAGCGGGAGAGAGCACGTCTTGAAAGTCAAAAGAAAAAAGATAAAGACAAGGAAGACAGGTTTGTTAAGCTTTTTTGTCCAAAAAAAAACCTTTGTCTTGATCTAATCCTTGCATGTTTATAACTCCCTCTTGGTTGAAATTTAATTGACTAGCATATTTTATTGGGTTGTAAAATTATTATTTTTCTCGTCAGACAATTATTTCATTGATTTTTTTTTCAAGAGTATGTCAAGCTTCGAAATGTAAGCGGTTAGCTGCTTGCCATCAAGCAGATTTCATATGTAAATTGTAATGAACGTTTTTTTTAGCAATGGAAAGGAGTAAAAAGTCTGTTTTCAATGGCAAGTCGCTTGTCAGACAGATGCTGTAACTATTTATCTATCAACATAGGCTGATTTTTCCCACTCAAAATTAGTTTCAGTCAAAACAAGAATGTTTCCCCTTGACTGGTTTGTATTATCTAGTCTGGTTTATGCTTCCATGCATATAAATAAAAATTATTTAGTTCTCCAGATTGTAATTTAATGTTGTGTGAAGCTGTTTCAAGCAGCCATCAGGGCATTTTAATTATCTGAAAAATTTCTGTGCTTTAGTATTAATCATACCAGCTTCATTATTGTTCATTATACATTACTTTGAATTTTCAGTGTCTGTATTCAGCTAAAGTGCAGAGATAAAATTATTTCCATTAGAAGTAAAAATACTATTTGGTCCAATATATTATTCTCTGCCATGTATGTTTTTAATTAAAAATAGAGTTGGTCTGTTTATCATTAAAATACAGAATGTTAACCAAAACTTCAAATAATTTAAGTCAGTTTAGTATATATAAATACAGATATAAAGAAAAATTATTAAACCAGTTTTATAAGTTCAAATTGCCATGGTACATCAGCTTTTTAACTGGCTAGGACGAATTTTGAACTTTAAAAAATATATAACAAAGTGGTTCTATTTCATTTTCAGAGAGAAACAGAAGCAGCTCCAGCAAGAGAAGAAGGAAAAGCGCAAGACTCAAAAAGGAGAGAGGCGCAGGTAGCTGGCCCTTTTCCTCTCCTCCCCAATCATGTCGCCATCTACCCATTACCTTTCCGATCCCATTAGCGAGGCAGGGTACGAAACCTTTGCAAGGTGGGTGCATATATATAACGCCTCGCTTGTGTCCCTGCCTCTGGTTCCATCCTCATGTCCTTTCCCGACAACCCATTCATGCGATTTAGCTTTTTTCTTCTATGTAGCATGTGTGCATTTAATTTATTTGCCACGTTGGGCATTATGGCCGTCGGCAGAAAAGCCTCCCGTTTTCGATCGCTGTCTTCATCTTCCCTCTTCTACTCTTTCTTACGTCAGAATCAATCCTCGGAAGCAGTCTTCAGTGATCTTCAGGGAAATACTTTCTACTGTCAGACGCAGACTTTCTCACTTGATTGCAACAGTGTTATTAAATTCTGGTGTTAGATGACCGTTTGCCTAGAATGTCCATCTGCATCGTAATGGATATTTCCCTTCCTGTCTTGCCCATTAACTCTCTGTGTATAATATTTGGATGTTTTAAATCTTAGGAGGCTGTGGTGTTTTATTAGTTAGTGTACATTTTTTTCACTTGTGTCGAGCGTAAGAGTTTGAAGGACTGAATGTGAGGAATGAATCACGAAGGTGGAGTTTATGTATCATCTTTTGAATATTAATTAGGATAAGTTACATGGGTTGTTTCTGTTTTTGTTTTTATTCTGATGATCCTGTAATCTTGAATATGCAAATTTGCACAGGATTGTCTATTTAATGTTTTTTCACAAATGTTGACAATGCAAAAACTGGTAATGTCAAAGCAGAAGATTTTTTACTCACAAATCTGAAGAATTCATCATTTCTGTTATCGGAAAGAAATTTTTGAAAATCATTGTTCTTTTATGAGGTGTTTACCTTTGTTCATTGTAACAGGGTACTTCAACATTTATTGATAATAATGTTTATGAAACAACATGATTTTCTTGAACTGCATGCTCAACCATTTTTCAATGTAATTCAGACGTAAAATTACAGATTAGTAAATGGTGCAGAGCATATAGAGGTAAAGATTTTGAGTGCTTTGCCAGTTTCTCATAAAATGTGTTTGTTACCTAACATAATTGCAATAAGTATCAACAGTGCATTGCCACAAATCAAGGAAATGGATTTGTTGAGATAATTCCATGTTTTAGTGAGAAGAATTAACTTCACTGCAGTTTTAAATTTATGTAGTCTTTCTTTTATATATAGTTATATGACGATTAAAACATTTACCTTAGATAATACTGATATTCTTAACTGAGTAGATCTAAAATAATCCAACGACTGAATAAATTACTCACAGTTTTTAGTGGTATTTTCTAAAGGAATCCTATTTTAGAGAATGATTTATGTAGATAGTGAGTGTATGGATGACTTTGTTCATAAATGTTTTTAGATTTACTCGCAGAAAACTATTTAGTGTGAAAGATTAAAAAAGTCTGTTGGCCTCAAATTGTGTTATTTTGCTTTCATAATTGCAATTTTCACATGATATACTGTGTTCGGGTTCCTTGCTAAAGAGTTTGCTCATTATCTAGAAACATTATTGAAAACTGTGATTGCAATTAAAAAACTAGCTCTTTGTCTAAGTATTAGAAATACATGTTGCCTCACAAATATGGTAATGTTATAGGTTGAAATTAATTTGCTGAGAAGTGAATCTTTATAAGCAAAATTTTATTTTAAAGTTCATTCCATTATTTAAAAAACTTTTTCAAAGTAGCTGTTCAGTTTTACCCTTCATTAAAGAGAGGAAATTTTAAAAAATAATTAGACAAATGGTCTTCAATGTGGGTGCAACTGCTCTCCGTGGGTTCTTGATGTATAGAGAGACCTAGGGAAGATGTTCTGTATTAGGTCAAATAAGTTGAGGTTCTGGTCTTTCTCTATTTTCACTTTTGTTTTTGTTTACAAAAACATTTACAAAAAACTTACAAAATATGCTAAGTTGTAATTAAGTTTATCTTAAGCTACATAGATAAATTTTAAGTAATTTATATTTTACCAACAGTTTAATTTAATAATTATTTTTCTGTTGGCATGTATTTTTTCTGAACTCCTACATAAATGCATTTGTTTTGAGGAATAAGGAATGTAAAAATGAAATAAGGATCACAGCAAGGTATTGGAAGAAGTCCAGTGGACACTTAATGTCATTAGAGAGCCTTTGGGGATGTCAAAGAGGACATACATGGAAAGATCTTAAGGAGGAAAGCTTCTTGAGCATGACCCTTCTCTAGTCATGGAGCAAAGACAACTAACAGCGAATGACATTCGGGAAAAAACTGGGAAGTATTAAGAGTCTGGAGGTTAATTGGTGAGGGAGTGGAGTATGAAATGTTAGCAGAGGTTAAGACCATACCTGAAGCAGAGGGGGGTCATGGTGTGGTTAGTTCTTTTCTCGTAAGATATTGGCTAGGCTGAGGGATCAGTGGAAGAAGGGGATTTGGAGTTTGGGAAACGTGAGGATTGGGTTAGCAGCATGTAACTTTGTTTTAAGGACCCCATGGATGCCACAACAGAATAGGCTGGTTACCGTTAGTCGATGGAATGAATAATGATAATTAATTTAACACAAACATATTTCTCAAATTACATGTGTTATAATAGATTTAAGACAAGCACAAACGACCATGCCCTAGGCAGGATTAGAAACTGTGACCCTTGCATGGTAGCTAGACACGCTTAACCACCCCTCTACCAAAACTGAGATGGTGAGGATGACAGCCTACCGTTTTTGGTCCCAAATCAGGCCTGGCAGATAACCATGCTTAAGGAATGCTTCTCTGAGGAGCAGTACCTGGAAAAAGTCTATCTCGGGCATAGAGAATCAAAATATTGGTATGTAGGAATGGCAGCTTTCATAATGGAGGTACTGAAGTTGGTTTTAGGATTTCATATGGATCTTGATGTGAATTCTGTTGTCCTGGATGACAAGGTTTATGTCTAGGAAGGCGATGTTGGAGGCAGAGAGCCAGTGGGAAGAGTTGTAGCAGAAAGGATTAGGAGTCAGGTTCATGCATCCACATTATGGAGACAGTGGTGCATTGTGATTTTTTTAAACTGTGGAAACACATCGTTATTTTAAATTTGGGTTCATGGGCGCCATCAAATAGGAGATGGTTTGCCCCCTTTGTTTTTAACTTAAATATAAAGAATAATGCAATATGCAACATTGATATAACTTGCATATAACTTTTGTGCTTCTCAAATATTTCGGACCCCTCCCCTTGAGAGAATCCTGTGTGCGCTACTGTATGGAGATGTCATTGATATAACTCATTCAAATGAGTTATCTGGTGGTGTGTTGAGGAAGTGTTCCTGCTACACTAATAAGCAATTGGCGTAAGTGCCCACAACAGTGTCTCCTATTTGGAGGTAGAGGTGCCCTCTGAAGGAAACAATATTTTTTTAAAGTACCATTTCTGAGGTTCTCTTACCATAATAAGTGTCCATTGAGATTCTTATCTTATGATGCTACAAAGTGAATGGTTATGTATCATCAACATAGGTAGTCTGTCCGTTGACAGGTCCGTGATTCTTCATGGTTAAACTTGGTTCTCCATATACTCCTATTTTCTGCAGTTTTATTCATGTCTTAATAGCTCTCTTTTCCTTTCAAGTCGTCTACCAGCTGAAACCTTTTCCTACCTCTTTCTCTTTTTCCATCCAGTTTTCCTTCTAGCACTTCTTTAATCATGCTCTCTCTCCTCAGGTAACGTCCAATCCAGTTTGCCTTCCTCTTTCTGATAGTCTGTATAATCATTCGCTTCTCTCCTATTCTTCGTAGTACTTCCTTGTTTTTCACCTTATCTGTCCATTTTATCTTCAGCATTCTTCTCCATGTCCACATTTCGAAGCTTTCCAAGTATTTAATATCATTTTTCCTTAGCGTCCATGTTTCTGCCCCATACAAAGCTATACTCCATACATAGCATTTTATCAACTTCTTGCAGATTGCCTGCTTTATATTTCCCGTTAATAGGAGTTTCTTTTTTCTGAAAGCGGCTTTTGCTTTTATTATTCTAGTCCTGATTTCATCGGTACATTTTGCTTCTCTCGTTATGTATAGGTAGATGTTAAAACTGTAAGGTGTAAACACCACATCCATGCATACATGTATACTTTTTTATTTCATAAAAAGGAGGCTAGCAAATACTATTGTAAAAGGGAGGGATTGTTTTACTGGAGAATCTGGAGGACTACTGACTTAGACTTTTGTTCTTTTTCCTAGAATGTGAGATTTTCTGCGAGAGCTCTCTCATGTTGCAATTTTCGAGGATATTTGTTGACTGTTGGTGAGTTATTTTGACTTTATATCTGCTGACAATTACTTTATTCAAATAATATATATTTAAAAATTCTTGAACAGTAATTTTGGGTGTTTATGTTTCTTATTTTGCATCAATTTTGTGTGTGAAGCATAATGTGCAAACTCATTAAGTATTCATAAAATTCGCGATTAATTATTGAGCCTCAGACTTCTGCTACTTTGTTGGTTTTACATGTGATGTTTTAATGTGAAATAATATTCATGTTTACTGCGTTAAAAATTAACTGCCATTTGCCTGTCTTTTGATGGAGTTATCTGGACCTACCGTATTGACCCGATTATAAGATTTTTTAAACTCAGTATTTAAGAAAAAATATTTAAACCAGTAATTTTGACAAATTTACTATCTGATTATATTCATTTATTACAATTTTTGCATTCAAGTCGTAATTACAATTATTAAAATTGCCAACACGACGAGATTGTTTTTTGACACATACCTTGGTCACTGAGCGACTGCACACGGAGATAGTTTTTCCTGCTACAGGACGTGGCTCCCGGCAGCAAGGAAGGGAATCAGTGATGCCGAGTCATCCACATGCAAGCATGAGCTTTCTAGTGTAATCTGTTTTTCCCTCCTGTTTCTGATGTTGTTATTGTTATTTGTTGTTAAATAAACTGTTATAGTCTTCATTCACACACCTACAGTAAGATAGAATGACATTTGCTGTTTTTGCTTTCAGCAAGGACTCTTCTAATTTGCTTTTTGCTACACTATGCTACATTGTAGTGCATGAAGTATCAGATTTCTAAACCCCAGCTTTCCATTGTGATAGGATAGAATTACGTCCGCAGGCATCAAAACAATTGTCATCCACTTTTACGACATACCTTTGCTTTACTCAAAGTTATTCCATACTACGCGAATATTAGACAACTCTTAGATTTTTCAGGCGCTCATTCTACGTGAATATTAGACGACTAGATTTTTCAGGTGCTAAAATTGGAAAAAACCTTGTCTTATATTTGGGTAAATACGGTATTTAGTTGGTGAAAATCTTTCTCTTTAACTTAAGAAATTGTATTTTTTTAATTAATGGCTAATCCTATTTTTAGTTTTGTTGCTTAAAAATTATAGTTTTTATTTTGATTTTTGAAATTGAGACTTATGGAAACAAACATTGCATAGATATAGCTTTAGCCAAAACAGTTGTAAATGATAAACAAATAATCTATTTACCACTACAAAATTTTGTGCAAAAATGGCAATTTACTATTTTTCATTCCTTGCTAATAAAAAAAACTTAATAAGTTCAAAGTCATGCATATACAATTGAACAAAATGTAAAATTTCTCCAAGTGCATATGTTGTGGCAAATGGAAATTGCTACATCTTATAGTGTTTCTGTAAAGGGTATTTGTTATTGTTGTCTCATTTGTGGTTGTGTGATATTACATATGTTAAACTGTCTATAATAAATGAATTATGTAGTAGGAGAGTAATAGGAAACCTTATAGAAAATTGCACTTCTTGTAAGTTTCAACCCATCTTAAGATTTGTTTTTTCACAAAATTGAGGGCAATCTAAAAGTATAAAGAAACTTCTATTTATTGTAAGACCTAATCAAAATTCAAATCTGCTCCTTATTCTTCTAGAAATTTGCAATTTTTTTTACAAAAAAATTGGTGCAAGCAGTCACTCGTGATTCTTGCTTGTCATCTGTTCCAATTTAACCCTCCCATCTGATGATATGTACAAATATAATAATTTAATTAATTTGTAAGTTACCATAGAAGTAATAATTAAATCTTTTCATTAATAATTTTAAGGCATTAAATTTCATTTTCAAGTGCTGGTCATTAATAATTCTGAAAAGCTTTAATTAATTATAACGATTAATTATTATGCTATTCCCTTTTTCTTTTAACCTTTATTTAATCAGCTGAATCTTGAGGCTTATTAATAGTGGAAGTTGAAATTGAATAGTGAAAAGCATAGTGGCTGAAATCAGTTCATGTGATGAACTATTTAGCAAGAGACTCTATAGTCCTGTAGTATGAAATTGCATTTTATAGAAAGATTATGCCAAAGAATTCAAAGGTATAATCTTTCATATACCTTAAAAAGATTAATGAATATGATTCTAGCAGTATTTTTGCTTGCCTGTATTTTTTTTCTGAGCAGTAGAAGAGAAGTATTGTTGTATCAAATGTTAATTTTTAGAGGGGCACAGAGACACAGAATGACTAAACCCTCTAGTATTTTTTCACCTCATATCTTAAACACTTGTGTCCATTTTGTAGGTTCTTCATGATCGTATAAACCTAAATTGTCGCTAAGATGTCATTAGTTTATAAATTTAATTACAGTGAGTCCCCAACACACGGGTCCGAGTTACAGGGATCCGTAGATACACGGATACATGACAACTTATCAGTGAGCTCGATTTTTAGTTCAACTGCCACTCAATAGATGATGTTACTGGTACAGTAATTCCTCGGTATATGAGCAATCGGTTTATGAGTTTTCGCTTATACGAGATGCACAAATTAATACCTGATTTTAAATTTACGAGCCAGTTTTTGCTTATAATACGATCTCCTTCCTCTCACAAACCGATCGTTTTTCTCTGCACTTATTCTCAGCTTTCGCCGGTTCCCGAATCTTCTCGAATGCGCAGAAGTCACGGCATCCCAACTTTAATGATGTAACTATTGTTTATAAAATTTATAACATGGAATGTATTGGGAAATTAATTTTTGCCTGACGAGCAGTTTTCGAGGAACAAATTAAGCTCGTAAACCGACGGATTACTGTACGTGGACGCGCAGCTGACAGCGTCGCTTTTGCCAGTTAGATTTGTTATCCCGTGGGTGCAAGTTGTGTCTTGTTACTGTACTGCTCTTCATAAACAAACTATAAACCTTCATCACATAAGCACTACTTTTTTAGCTTTAAATATCTGTTGAAACGAACGTATATGTCAAAAAATATATCGTATTTAAGCATTGTTGGACTTACACGGTTTTCAACTTACACGGCAACCTTTGGAATGAATTAACCGTGTAAGTTGGGGACTTACTTTATATTATTAAGATTTTATTTGGGTGCCCCTTGCATAATTTCTTAGCATTTGATTCTGATAATTAAAGAGTCACATATCCTTCCTGAATAGAATGATATCAGCTCTGACAAAACCAAACGCTAAGGTATGAAGTGGCTGTGTGAAACTAAAATATCAGCTATGAAGATGATAATTTCATTACTTTATTTAAGAGATTACAATTATCATCATGGACATAGCTAGGAAAACTGTTTCATTAACATATTTCAATTGAGCTTCTGTTGTGCTTGAAAAGTGTGAAAGGAAAACAGCAGTAATAATGGAGAAAAATATACTGTATTTGTTCTTGTAATAACCACATGCATGTCATGCCTATCCTTCCTATATAGTATATAATATATAAAATAAAATTTGGGTAATGTCTATACTAAAACTTTTGAATGTGGATATTGTGATGCCATGCTGCATAGCAAGCAACAGGGCAAAGTTTGATAAAGCAATCATAGTAAGAAAGATTTATGACAGGAGTTTTTTACATCATGAAATTATATTTTTGAAATATCAACTAAACCATTCATTTATGGATGATCTTAAACTGAAACTAACAATTTACAATTTGGGACTGAAGTGTGTGCCAAAAAACATTATAATAACGAGTAAACAACTTTGATTGGTGTTTTGTTGATATCCAAAAGGTCTACATATTCAGTACCTGCAGTTGGCTACTCTGATATATACAAAATTTTGTAGTTATATGCTACAGAGTATTTGACATGGGAAAGTATGAATCAAATGCTGATTTTCCGAAGTTCATCTAATGCCTTTTCTCCTGAATTTAGAGATTTTTTAATGGTAAAATTGTGGGTATTACAGAAGCAAATGCAGTATTTGGTGATATAATATTTTTATTTTTTCAGCCCTGGTAATACAAATGCTTGGTCATTATCTTTATTTTTTACATTGTGATGATTTATATTTTGATATGTATTTTTATGGTGCTTTTAAATGTGTGATTATATAATATGCGATGTGATTATTATAATATGCGATTTGCCAGTTAAGATATTTTATTCATTAAACACTGGAAAAATTAAAGCCATTTACGTTGACACAAGAATAAGTAAGGAAATGTGTATTTCTGACTGGAGTGCATAAAAATGTTTACATCTAAGTTAAATTTATTTGGAATGCTACACATTTTAGAAATAATTCTTATGTAATTAACATTATTGGTTTACTTCCTGTGTTAACTAGGTGCTTTGCCATTGTTTGAATGACCAAAATCAAATTCGGAGATTATGTGGACAAGCTTACCGGAGTGATAATATTAAAATTTTAAGTTGAAATCTTGTCATTTCAAATATATTTTTCTGAAATTTATGTAAATAATGAAGCTTTTGAGAGTTTAATAGGCTTTAATGTATTATTAAGCTCATATGAGAGTTTCTCATATTTTATTTTGATGTATCCGTGATCTATTTCACAGAAAGCAAGTTGAGAGTAGGCAGATTCATATTAATGTGTACTCCAAACTTATTTTTTCTGAAATAATGGTTCAGATATTCACGTGTACTGTTGATCGGCATGACTAAAATGTGTTACTGATTGTAAAACTTCTTTTAATAATTGATATTAAAGTCCAAAAGTTATTCTTCTCCAGGATGTCAAAAAATTATTTTATTTTATAGTTCTTGGTGATTTGTGCTTACAAATGACTAAGGTTACATTTGCATAGTTTTTTAAGCACTATTTAAATGTTTGTTTGCTCTAAACATTTTTATGTTAAGGTTTTTAATTTAGTGCTTTTTGATTCATACTGCTTTTTTTGTTTGTTTAATTGTTTTTTTTGTGGTTCATTTTTAAGTAGAATGTTAGCTTAATTTTGATTCTTTGTATTTTTTTATTCACTACTTTTGTAGATGGAAAAAAATATGACAATGAATTGGTTACATTTGATTTCATAGTTTTTTTTTTCATGTTCCCATTTGCAGTGTGAATGAGCTGTCACAAGCTCTGGAGAGGAATTTGCAAGGCAGTTATTTTCTGATAAAATGCCCTCTGAAAGTGATAAAAATGGGATTATGGAATGCCAAAAGCCCTCTTTCTGTACATAATAAAATTTTGCTTTGATAGAACCTTATTTTGGGTTGTTTGTTCACATTGACCACAGCTCATTTTCCACTGGCCATAGAATTTTGCAGCGAAAATTTTATTTTATTACAATTATTTTTCAGTGACATTTTCATTTTAAAGTATACTCAGTGAAAATACAGCATGTTCAAGAAGACGGTGCTAGCAGAAGTATCTCATCTCTTGATATAATGTAAATGCCTGATGAATTTCCATGATTTCATAAATGGATGTTGACATTCTGTTTAGTGAATTTTTGTCTTGGTGCTACTCTTTACATTTCTGATTTCCCACAGATTCTGAATGATGCTTGTTTGGTCATTCCATCAAGTAATCTTGGAATAAAATTGATCCATTGAATTTATTTGTAATAAATATTTTATCAAGTTATTGTTTGGGTTCTAAAAGTATTTTTTCAAAAATTACCAAGGTAATTGATAATTATTTTGATTGCTGGTGTATTACTTAGTATATAATCTAATTGATTTCAGAGAATAAGTTGAAATTGTAGCTGGTAATTTTAAGTTATTTAAAGACTATATGTTTTTTGCTTAGGAGCAGTCTTAGCTGCTGATTTGGCAATGGATCATGACAGATTGTTCCTCTGTTAACATAGCCAAAATTAATAGAATATTCCACAAAATAAGGATCAAAGAACATTACCTTCTTTTTAGTTAGACTATGGAGTAAAGAAAACGGCAATGAAAAAATTTAGCAGTATACAGTGTTAAAAAGGCAATAATTGGTTTATATATCTGAATTTCACTTGGTATAAAAATTAAAGTTAATTTTATTCTCATGTATAATTTCTTACTAACAATAAGTAGAAACATTTTGGTTATTACAAACATTTTATTTAGAAATATTTATTGATTTTCTCAGTTATTATGATGTAAATCTAATTGGTATATATATTTGTTTAAACAGTTGTGTTGAAAACCATATCGATAATGTAGTAATTTTCATTTTTCTTGAAAACTCGAGCTCTGCAAAAAGACAGACAAGAAGTGGAACATCAATTGCTTTTCAATTTTCTTAATTGAGAAAACATTGACACAATTATTTGTAGTGTGTCATTTCATTCTATTTAAAACTATTAGTATAACAAATATTGTATCAGATCAACATGAAAGAAAAATTTTCTTATAAGATGCAATATCATTCAAGAAGCATATCAACAGTGGATTCGAAATTTAAATTTTATGTATAACATAAATTACAAAGACGTTTAGTTTTTCAATTTGTCAATCATGAGTATTTTGGTAATTGCATGATAACAAAAACATTTACCTGACATTTGAAATTATGCCTTAAATAATTCTGATAGTTGGACACATTCTTTACTTTTCTAATATATTTTTCTTTGCATTAAACCTGTACATTATTTGTTTAACCCTTAAAGAGGTCACGCTCAGTCATTTTGACTGCATTGGAAAACCAGGCAAAATTTCCAAATTACCAATGGTTATGTAACTTCTTCTTAAATTTTCTACAAAATTTCGTTCACCCTATTTTTTTTATTAATATAGCTACATGTTATCTGTGGGAAAATTTACAACAACATTCTCGAAAAAGCTTCACAAGAAACAGAATACTTCGTTGTATGTTAAATTAAATTTAGTTTTAAATAAAAATTGAACAACTATAAAAATTTAGATGTAAATAAAGTTTTCTTATCTTGAATTTTGGAGCAGTGGACTCATGAAGTAACCACATGCTCTCTGCAAAAAAAATTTTCAGCACAACACAACAGGTGCGGGTCTTCCTGGTTTCTTTCCAGTAAAAAAGAAAACCATTTCCCAGGTCCATCATTCCCCTGTGCTGATGTCTTTCTTCCTCAGAAATCTGTGCGAATTGCCTAATTTTTACATTTGGGCTCTTAGGTAGATGTAAAAATCAAAATCGACGGTTTCGTTGAGGAATGATAAAGTTTTTAGTGAGGGTATGACAAATAAACACATCCACAAATTTTGTAGTGTGGATAACAATTGACGTCATAATGAAAGGTAAACAAAAGCATTCGGTCTTCTTTTAGACCGTGCGCGACCACGGAATAGAAACCAATGCCCAGTAGAGAAAATCCTTATAAAAACAAGAAATGCTGGCCCAAAAAGTATCCCAGACCCATAAGTCAATAGATAGTGAACTTGAGGAAAGGTACTGAGAAGGCCTGGCATTAAAGTTAAATATAAGGTTATAAAATTAAGAAAAAAAGAGTGTGGTCTAAAAGACTTCGCGGGACCTCTTTAAAGGTTAAGGAAATGCTTAATGCTTGAAAGTTGTTTTTATCACTTTTAATATGTAATCATTACAGTATATACAGGTTCCATGTAATACAATGATGAACATAAGCCATGGTGATGTTATTAAATATATAGGTATCTCATAGTTTCACGATGATCACATAATTTGAGTATGATTGTGACAGTGCTGTTTTTTTTGAAAGATGATCTCATATAAACAGAATGGACATGGTAGGTCTCCATTAACATCAATTTGATGACAAAAATGCTTCAAGGAGTCCTGTTTATATTTTTAGTCTTTCATCAAATCCTTTGTAGTAAAAAGATCAAGTGATCACAAATAGTTAAAAGCAATATAAAATTCAGGAAACACCGTAAATATAATGCGCATTGATAAAATGGTAATTAACAATAAATATGTAAAGCATTTGAAATCAACATAACTTGTGACTCATTTCTTGCAGCTAATATGATGTGTAATTAATGAGTGGTTATAGACATGTACATATCAAGTTGCTAGGATGATAACAACTAAGACTGTTGTACCATCTTTCTCTTCTTCAGAGTATTTTAATCGTTAAGATGGTCCAATTGAAAGATTTTCATATTTATATGTTTATACATATATGTATATATATATACCAGTATAAGTATGGCAGAGTTAAAATTTTTGTCAACATTTTAGAGTGAAAATAAGTAGTTGAGCTTTCTGTCATCCTTAGGATGAGAGCAAGGATCCACTAAGATTCTTCGGGCACCTGGACCCAATATCTGATTTGATGGCTATTTTTTTTTAAATTTAAAATTGGAGACCTATCTTGGAGGAATTCAATGCTGATGTTGCCGATTTCACTATATGAAAATAAAGGGAAGATCCACCTCACCTTATTTTTAAAATGGAAGGTTAAGGATATGGAATGTTCTCAATCACAGTATGGATGCCAAATTACTATCTTGGATCCACAATGGAGGTTTTCCCACAATGATTGTCTTGCGTCCATTCTCGCAGGGACAAAACTGTTCGGAAATGATTCGACCTTGGAATCAACGTCCCATTTCGGCTTATGCACTTGATCCTTATTGTTCTATTTGAGTTTTATTTACACGGTGAAAGTATTAGGCGATCATTGAAAATGCAACATATCTGGTGACAAGTGAAATAAATACATTACATAGCTATTGCCTTTTCTCTGTTCTTTTAACTGAGAAAGCAACAGGAATTCTAACCTTTTGAATCCATGTAACTCTCATGTGTGCCTTCAAATATTTGATCAGCAGTTCAGTCTACAATCTCTTTAAAGCTTGTCGCCAACATATTTTTATGATGGTTATATTCCCCGTTTTAATAAGGGAAGAGTTTCTAGCAAACTACACCGTCTGCATTGTAATTCGTTACATGGGAGGATATTGGATCCCAGTTTGGCGAGGCAAAAAGCCATTAAAGATCTGTAATGGAAACGTCTTGGAAGACTCCTTTCATCAAAATAAATTGTCACCACTAAAATAATAAAAAAAATTACATAATTAGGTCCAGCCAAAGAGAGATACTCTAGGCCAAATGTTATCACAAAAAACCGACGATCTTGGTTAAACGGGCGCACTGTTTGTATGCAGGGGGAAGTTTAAGGAAAACGATGGGCTAAACATGGACAATTTATTGTTCTTTCACAGATTATATGGGTATTGACGCCCAGCGTCCTTGTTAAGGGAAGGGAGAAAAAGCATACTAATTATATACCTTCTGGTCCCATCAAATCTAAAATACGACTTCCCCCTTTCAGATACAGTGAACAGGTTGCCCTCTTATACAAATAACAAACACTTTGAAAATATACAAGTCCTCCTGCAAAATGAAGTATACCCTAGTCGGTACACTTTTTTACAGCACTTTTGACAAAAATGACAACGATCTCACCAATGCCATCATAGGTAATTCACCATTACTTTGTCCACGGCTTCCTGTTTGAGCTACAAAAGTTTACGTAGCCAAATTAAGCAATTGATCCTTAAAACAGTCTCGATCAAGTAATGGAAATGGCACTGGTGTTCCTGGCACCTGTTTTCGGGATGATATCTTCCTTCGTTCAGCTACTGCAGTATCACTGGGATCATCAAAACACCAAGAACATAAAGGAGAGCAAAGGTAATACAATGGGATAATGGCTTAGAACACTCATTTCCGACAACGATTACATATATCTTTCAACACTGAGATCACAATGGATGGTTGGGGTGATTACACATCAGGTTAAATATATTATGGCAAGAGTTATTCTGTCTAGCCTTTTTTTTTAAGGAATCTTTAACCCAAAAAATTAGTGCTACAGGATTATGTCACCACTAATCATGGCTGATGCTACTTGGTGCATTTCCATTGACACTTTTTTTCCTATGGAAATCTTTTGTTCGGCCTAAGTAATATCAGGTTAATGCAAGGAGACGTAGCCACAGTCATGTCTTTGTTATCAATGATGGTAGTCCTGTATTAGCAAGTTGAGCTGCAATGGAGTACATGATGGGCACTTGTTCAAACCTTACTTCTCACCGTTATTTTGATATTATTGATTGCAAGTTTATCTTTAAATTTTCACCTAGGAAACAAGTGCTGGCTAATCCTTAAAGTTTTTGGAATACTAAAAAAAATTAAATTGATCTTCAGAGTTATAAAGAGAATGAGTCATTATATTTGTTGGCTCAGAAAATGGTAATTTTGTACAGGAACAGGTTGATGTTGGATAAATAAAAAATAGTTGAAGATAATCCTTGAAACATTTCTCAACTAGCTACTGACCTCCAGTAACATTTATAATTTTCTTCTTTAAATCATGGATTAACACCCCAAAAGTGTTGTAAATAACTCTGTAGTTATCTTTGTGTCTATATGGCAGATTTTCTGATTTTTTGCATGGCATAACAGATGTGTTCTGGAAAAACGATCAATTCTACTTAGTCCAATTTGTATCAGATTATATAAAATAAAAACCTGCTTTTAAATAGGTAATGCAGCAGAAGTCTTGGCAAGAAGTATTTCATGAAGGATGAGAACAAGAACACAACCAAGTTCTTTGCCCTGTAACTTAAAAAACGTCCACGTTAACAGATGGCAACGCATGCCACCGAAACAGCAATTGACTTTTAAATGTTGGAACAACTTTCACAGGGGTCTGAAGATAAGGATATGCACGGTCCTGAATGTTGCCATGCTTCTCCGATCGACCTCCAGGCACTGACCACCATTGTTCCCACAGCTCATAGAATTGGCGGGAGGAAGGTTCCTGAATCATCAAGGGTAGGGTCGTGTTCGTCCCTGTCGTCAACCTCCCCATCGTTGTTGCTCCCTGATCTCCTCTCGGCTCCACGTTTCCTCGGTGAAAGGGGTGAAGGTAGTAAAGGATCCTTTCTCAGCGTAGGAACCGAGATGGGGCTAGGAGGTAGGGAAGGTGGGCAGGGCGAAGAGGAAGGGGGGGAAGGGTTTCTCAGCGGAGAAGGTGCATGGGATGGGGAGGGTGGGTTTGGTGATATTGATGTCGGGATGGAGCTGGCAGGTGTGGCAGAAGTTATCCATGGATGATTCAGAGCTTCCTGTGGTGTCATTCGCTTGCGGGAATCCCACCTGTAAGAAACCGAAATTAAACGTCATTTAAATACTTCTTTTGGTTGGTTAGAATGATTAATAATTATTTATTAAGTGTCATAAACAAGCCATTTTAATTGGGTAGTGTAATAAAATAAATATTCCAGTTCAACATAGATCTTTTCTCTGAGTAATTCAATATAATTTTTATTTCCTATTTTTATACTGGGATTCTTATCTTAGAAATTCGTTTAATATGTTAAGCAGTACAATGAATTGAAATTTTTATTTTTCTTTTCTCTCTTTTTCATATAAAGATGGCTCCTTGAAATGGTGCATTCCCATATATGAATTTTAATGTTGTCTCTTTGCCTAGGGGAAAGTTTATATTTGTTCATTGTTCTACTAATGTGTTAAATGGGTACATTAATTACAATAGTATAACTTGGCTTTTCTTTTTTGTCTCTAAATTTAATACAGACAAGTCCCTAATTTTTCAAATTCTATTCTTGTTTGATATTCATGTATGTTTCGTAGTAATGTTTCCAAAATTTGATGTCTCCTTTAGTTTGAATGCCTGTGATCCAAAAGCACTAGAAACTACAATACAGGCAATGTCCGAGATTCGACCGTTTGACATTTGACTAACTTGAGAATTCGACTGTTATACATTATAACCTCAACTCGTCTTTCGACTGGTCAAAGCTCACTTATTCAACCAAGTCAATTGGTCGAATTTGGAACAACATATTATTACATAAGTTTCTATGATTCCCTTTGAAAAATCAATCAAATTTTCCATGAAACAAAAAAGAATATTTGTAGAATGTACTTATAAAAATGTACCAACAGAAATTTTACAACTTCTCAATTAATAAACCAAGTCTCGTAAGCACAGTTGAGAAAGATTTCAGGTACATAAGAAAATATTTTTATTTAAGTCGTTTTTCTTTAGTCTTAAATTATTTAATGCTTTTTAATGATTTAATATTGTTTTATTAGGATGTTATTAATGTTATTTAAGCTTTATTTAATATGAGATGGAACTCAATAATTGCCTTCCGAGATACTGGAACTCATCTCCCAAGAATAACATGTACTTATTTGGGAAAACGGCACTCGACATTCCACTGTTCAAGATTCGACTGCGTTTTCAGTAACGCATCCCTGTCAAATCTCGGTCGTCGCCTGTATTTGTATATACCCATAGCAATAAAAATTTCAACCCCCTTTTTAGGATTTTTGATGTCACATTTGTAAGGAGTTAGAATCTCCTTTAGAAAATCTTGCATATATGTTACTGGAATTTAGACATTCTTCTTTGATGCAGGATAAAATACCAGATACAGTTATCTCAACCCTGACATTTGAAACAGAAATTTTAATTGTCTAATAAATGTATATTTTAAACCGATATTTACAGACACATTTTGTAAATTAATCTTGAGTATGTGTACAAAGTTTGAAAGTTCAAGTTGACTGTTAGCATAGCACGCATGTTTCTAGAATTCGATTTCTGTCACATGCTTATCATTCAATGGCAAAATTATTCACTATATTGTTAATATCGTTGAGATAGGTAAATTAATAAAAATATATGTACTTCAGTTCGTACTAACAATAAGTAAGACAGCACTTCACTCAAGTCGGTAATGAAAATCCACCATTTAAGAAAAGAGCTGTTACATAGTTGAGCAGTTTTCCAGTGTGAAGGTGACAGTTTTAAATATCAGTCGAAACAGAATACATAGTTGCAGTTCAACTGCACTTTGGACCCATCGGTGGAGGTCGAATGGTGCCGTTATTTGATATAGCAATTACGTAAATGTAGTCACAAGGAAATTACATGTGGAATTAGGCCGTGGAGGACGTAATGCTATCTCCTGCAGAAGATGATCCCGATAACACCGCCAATGAATGGGGCAGTGATCAACAATTTCTTGGATTTTGCGATAGATAATAATTTTTATTATTTTTACTGTATTTGAAATATCTTGTATTGTACATCAAGTATAATTATTTAATAAATTTGGCGTTTTTGTTCATTAATTTACATTTTTAGTTAAAATTATTACCGAGAAAATGCATGAGAGTACCATCAGAACATTTAGTATCATCCCATTATTCAGTGGGCGTAAAATCTGTGGCATTTTCTAACGTCGGTCCATTATAATAAATATCCTGGTAAATATATACCCTCGTATAAGACGCACTCTACTTTTCAGCCAAAATTTTTAGGGAAAAAAGTGTGTTATGTGTGGATATATATGGCAATAACAGTCTTTACTGACAGGTTTGGAGTATATCACTCTTTGCTCATGAGAAATGTAATACGTTGCTATCGCCTATAAGTGACATCACTCACTCATAGTTAAATATTTAGCATATAAATTAAGTTTTACATATTACAGCCTGAATATAAAATACATGTATATAAAACAATATATTCTTATAAAATAAATAGAAATATTAATTTTTATAAAAAAATATGGACTAGTCCTATTTAAAGTTATATAATTATTTCACATATCAATACTTAATACAATTTGAGAAAATATAATGGCATTACTATACCACTGTTCAGTAGCCCAAAGTAACTACAATTATATAGTATTATAAGCAGGGCCGGTTTCAGTTAAAAATGTGTGTAAGCGAGGTAAAAATTTGCTGCCCCTCTGGGTATCAAAGGCATGAAATAATATTAATGATATACAAAAAAAAGAAAATAAACTTATTTTGCTGTTTTATTTTTTGAAAAAAATATTCACAAAGAGACAAACCCCGAGTAATCAAAGGTTATATTCCACTAAAGAGGTTAAGGAAAGTGCACAGTGTATCAGTGTGTTTTATACAATGTAAAACTTTAAAACGTTCATCTTGCCATCCTTAGGTGACACCTGTAAGTGGTAGGTTACGTCGCTTACACCTTAAACAGACCCTGAATGTAAATGACGTATCATGGCGTAAAATATAATTTTCTCACAATGTTTTCAAGTTCTGTGTAATAAACTAAAAAAATGAAAATGTAAAAATCCGAATTATTGATTTTGTCGCCCCTCTGAAGTAGCACCTGTAAGCGAACGCTTCCGTCGCTGACGCCTGAAACTGGCCCTGATTATAAGTCATCTAGGGAGGCCAATT
This sequence comes from Uropetala carovei, assembly GCA_036926305.1. Taxonomy (NCBI): domain Eukaryota; kingdom Metazoa; phylum Arthropoda; class Insecta; order Odonata; family Petaluridae; genus Uropetala; species Uropetala carovei. The sequence continues at coordinate 1,284,129 of JAXCHB010000156.1, read as the reverse complement.
ACATTTATGTGAGGGTAGCCATCTTCAGCAAAGCCACAATGTGTATAATAAGACAAGTGTGTGTGTGAGTACAATGCACTTTTATCATGCTTATGAATATGGTGATTATGTTGAAATCTTTTGATGAAAAGGTGCTAGATGTATGTAAGGTATGTGGTAAACCAATTACCACACCCGTGGATGATTTCTTCGGTTGATGAAACATTCTTATATTTATAATCAAGTAGATAATAGATATTCTGAGTAGAAATAGCTTCCCTATTTAATTACTCTTATGATAAAAGTAGATGAGGATTTTTTGTGTCGTTTTAACATTGAAAAATTGACTTACTCAAGGCATCGACTGATGAAATCCACAAATGGAGGATGACTGCAATCAAGAGCTGTTGCAAGGTCCTTTGACCCAGGCATCCTTTGTCTACCCCTGCTGTTTGTGACACAACGAGGGTTGTCCTTTGAATCTGTATTAGAATGAGATACTACATCAATGGGTATGTCCTCTTATTACTTTTTATGTAAATTTCACTTCAGTTGGTTTAGTTCATTAAGATATTTTGTAGAATAAAAATTTTCCCCGTATGAAGTACATATGTGGAAAACAATGAAGAACATTATAAATTAGTAGGTAGAAATGTTTTCAGTGAGAAGCTAGCTTTGGGCTCTTAGATGGCCAAAAGAGTTATACTTATTTCTGCTTTAATTGCATAAAAATGAGCCTAGAAGCCATAAAATGCATCCTCATCTATGAAAGGTTTCTTTAGTATGATTTCGTCAAGCGTTGTTATCATATTTAAAGCTGATGAGTAAACGAGAGCATCACAACACACATTTACACATTTCGTGAGAAAGCCATCTGAAAGCAACGGACTGCTATTTATAATGGCAATTCATACTATGGGATGTTACATAAAAATTTAAACATTTCAACATGATGCATTGTATGCAAAGAGAAAAATAGATGAAAATCATTGCTCTGATAAACTGAGGATAGACAAATAATATATTTTATTTATGTAAATTTGGAACAGAGGATGTAGGGGTTATCTAAATCACTTATTTGATGCATTTCACTGGCTGAGCTCTTATTCAGTTCTGAGTCAATAGTCAGTTCTTATAATTTTTTTCTCAGTTTAGTAAATAATTTTTATCAGAAAAAATAAATTTATAGTATTTGTTAATTTTTCTCTCACGCACGAAATGCATCAAATTTGCATTTAGTTTTTTCTATTCTTCATTTATTTTGAGTTGAATATTGTGAAATTATTATGGGTCTCGGAATGGAGTGCTTCTTTAGGGTGATTTAAATAATTAAAGTTTCATTTTGACACCGGTTATTGAACTCATTGAAAGAATAATTATTAATTGTTCATCAGGGATGGATTTTAAAGACATATCTGATAACAAAAGTTAGTTATTCACCAAAACCAATTATAAATGCTTACAATGGAAGATGCTTGCTTGCACTGTTGTCTTCGATAAAAGATTACGGAAGAGAGAATCTTACCAAAAAATAACCGTCTGCGGGTAGCTGATGCCAGCAAGCTGGAAGGTGGTGCCCCAAGGACCTCCATGATGCAGGCTAGCTGCTCAATTTCATTCTCTCCTGGAAACAGCGGATACCCTGTGTAAAGCTCAGCAAGGATGCAACCTGAAGAAATAAGTCATTTATTAGGGCAAATAAATTATCAAAACATCAAAAAGTAAATGTTGCTCTAGCATTTATTTTGCATGAAATAAACACAATCACAGTGTATTCATCCATTTCATTGTCATGTTTTCAGACTAAATGAATTGGAATTTTTTGGTCAATTAAGTTGGTAAATAGAAAGATGTTTTGCTTTTACCTTTCTTAATACAAGAGGCAGTAATGCTCAAAATTCAATCAATAGATAATATTGCTATAATTTCTATTGGAAGTGACACTAAAGTAATGGATTATAAAAAATAATTTGGCAATGCTAAATTTAAAGTTTCCAACGCACTTTAATTCAATTTCAATGCAATATTTTGACTTTTTGTGCCATGTATTACTCACCAAGACTCCACATGTCAATGGCCGTGCCATATGAACGTCCCAAGATGACTTCTGGAGATCGATAGAAACGTGATTGGATGTAAGTGTACACCCTCTGGTGAGAATAGCAAGAACTGCCAAAATCAATCACCTTGATGGATGTGCTGCCTCGTCTCCTCAATAGCACGTTTTCCTATTGTGGGTGAAGGAATAAAAGTTTATGTAAAAATTGATAATATAAACAAGCAAATATTCCATTTCTTTTAGTGACAAAAGGCTGAATTCCACAAGAAATAAAGAATCAAGATCACTAGACGAAATCAGTGTTCTATACTCACTGGTTTGAGATCACAATGAATTATCTTCTCCTGATACAGAAGAAGCAAGCACTGTGCCAATGATTGAGCGAAACGACGAATCAGGCCCAGGCTGAAACCTTGGTAGTTGTTCTTTTTAATAAGTTCGTAAAGGTTCAAGCTGTAAAGAAATGGAAAAATCAGATGTTTCACAAGATTAATCTTTAATCCTCTCTGGCAGATTATGAAAAAATCCTATGGAAATGGAGAAACTGTGAATTAACTTCCTGTTTAAATTTTTTTTTATTGTACACGAATACAGAGAAAACAGAAAATTTTTCTGAGTTTCATAGTGTGTATGATTTTGCAGACTTCATAACATTATGCTCAATCTTACACTATGAATAACTTTTTATAGATATTATTTAGTATTTGATCACTTGTCTTCTTGAATGATAAAGGTATTGAGTTATTTGTATGAGAGTAACTACAATTTTTTCAATACAAACATGAAACAGTATCATATGCCAGCATTCATACCTATGCATTTCATACTTAATTTAGCATTTAGTTTGTTATAAATTTTACACTGCAAATTTATATTTACCTCATGAGCTCAAAGCTGATGCAAAGGTGATTCCGGAAGTAGAAATATTCAGTCATGTGCACAACATTATGTGAGCAGTCCTTGTCTTTCTTTCTCAAGTGATCAAGGATGCGGACCTCTATTAGTGCTTGATGATGGAAGCGCTTCTTATTCCTATATAGAAGGTGAAATGGAAATTGAAATTAAATTTTAAAATATGAAAAATCTGTCTGCCACTTTTCTAAATCTTTGGGTACGTATTAGCAAGTTTATTTGTCCTGTAGTTCAGGAAACAGCAAGTTCTACAGAGCAAGTAAATTGGAAACAAGAAGCAATTTAACAATCAAAAGGCCTATTATATTAAGGCTGAGATTATGGAATATGTCCTTTTATCGTTTGACACAAATGGCATAAGCTGGGACTTTGGGAATAACTTGAAAGCAGGAGAGAAGCTGAGAAAACATCCATGTTGTGAAACGAAAATTAATTTGCTATGATAGTTCAGTGGTAGAATATCTGCCCAGAAAATGGAAGACCTGTGTTCAGTTCCTGGTCATAGAATTCCTTTTCTTCTGATTCCAAATTATTCCCAAGATTATCATGTTATATTGAAAAAAATAATCTTTGAAATTTATGATAGATTACCTGATTATTTTAATCGCCACATGCTTATTAGTCTTGTGGTCAAGGGCCTTTATCACCTGGCCAAAACTGCCCTTTCCAATGACCTCAAGAATCTCGTATCTGTAGGCGATATGATCATGGAGAACCTGTAATGAAAATAATTGCTACTAAGACACTGTTACTATGAAACTTCATAAAGTTTGGAATTTTACTGTTTGGATATTGTTTTGTAGTACAGTGAACCCTCAGTATATTGCCCCTTGATGGAATTCACTTAGGATATAATGGACAGATTTTCCAACTGTTGCTTTCTTCCAAATTTTCACTAAGGTGTGGAAAAATCTAAAATCTCGAAAGAGTTACCCAAGCTTGAATCCTAAGAAAACATGGAAAAATCAATTTTCATTTTGCAAGCCATTTTTCTTAATAATAAAATAAATATGTTCCTGCTTGCAAATTGCAAGCACCTTTTACTAGAAAATTAATACGTAATTCATGTTCTGTGCAATTATTACGTGCTATAACAATTTGTATAACTATATATCTGATTTAAATATTATCTTTCATAACATGCAAATTTCAGCAATTTAAGCCAAGATATACGTTTCCTTTGGATGTTTCAGATATAACGGCCACTCAGCAATAATGGACAGGCCTTCTCCCCCTTTAGTCCGATATATCAAGGGTACACTGTAAAATGTTTATGCCAAAGATTACGTTGCACTGCATCATGTAAAATGCTCACCTTGTTGTAGCTTCCAAGAGCGTCATCAAAGCCTCCATTTTTAGCACCACCTTCTTCACCATGGATTTTGCAAGCACCAATGCCAAGGTACCAAATTTCTGGATAATCCTGGATCTCGTTTCGTTCATATTCAGTAAGACAGGAACCACTTTGCCTAATGGCTTCTTCATTCCATGTTTAAAAAAAAGCAAGCAAAATGGTTAGGTGTGGTTCCACAGAATCTGTGTATTATTTCAATATTGGTAGGGAAAGGAGTTTTTTTTATAGCATTCTTGATTCATTGTTATTAGGAAAACACAATTGATGCAGGGATGTTTGTGCAAAAGACGTGGTGAGATTATTGCATTTGGTTTGTTCATCTGTTGTTTATCCTATCTGGCTATGTATCTTCATTAATCTACACACATATATAGTCTGTTCACTTTCTTAAGTCTCTTGACCTTCATAGAGCAAGTAGCCAATCACGAACGTTTTCCCTTCCATCGCCCCTCACTACTTTTGCACGGGAGGACAGATACCAATCACAAACAGCAACAGCAGAGAAACGGCGGTAGAAATGGCAACGCAGACCTATGAGAACGCTTCGAGAGCAAGAGTAACACTGAGTTCCTCCCACTATCTTCCCAAACGATCCGGCTCCTATTGGCTGCTTCAAGGTCAAGAGACTTTAGATAGTGAACAGACTATAACAAGTCTTTTATTGCTGGAAACATTTAAATGAAATTTGGTATTTAAGATTTCTATTGGAATTCGAAGACAAAAATAACATCCTCAGGTCAAACCTATTAACTGTGGTTAGCAGTGTCACTTTTATTAAGATACAAAGTAAAAATAACATACTTAGATCATATAAACTACCATAATGCTGGAAATATAAAAATCGAAAATTTTATTCCCGAATCTCCTGAGGAAGCTCATATCAAGAGTGAGGCTCGTGAATCATCCCTGTTTAATAGTAATTGTTGCCGAGTACCCAGTTTGCTTTCAAAGTAGAATGGGGACTCCCCTAGTGTTTCAATGTGATTAGGATCGATTTGCCTATCCTCACACTTTCTTCTATTAACTTCTCTGGCCAATTCTTTGGGTACCTATGTTTCAGTTTAGAAAATATTCAGGCATCCTATTTTAGTAAGGCATTTTTCAAATACGTAATTCTGGATCTAAAGGCTCATAGGGAAAATGTGAGCATGCAACACAATCAGCTGGATCTTCCCATGATGCTTTACAGTGGGCATGCCAAACTCAAAGAAGCATCAGGACCACATTGAAGAGATGCATGGTATAGAAGGGCAGCATTAGAATTACAGTTCTGTAATGATGGCCAGACTTGGCCAAATAGACTTTATCTAGAAGATTGGTCACTTGTTTTGTAAATAAAAACAATGATTCATTCTATTGTATTTCAATAGTAATATCCTATATATAATATTGGAAGTGTCCGTCTGTCCCCCCCTGTATCTCAGAAGCCGTTCGTCATAGAGATATGCGGTAAACTGCGTTTTGTTTCTACAAGATAGGAGGTCCCTAGAAAACTATTCTCATTTTCATAAAGTCCCGGGTTCGAATCCAGGAGACAATTATATGTTCCATAAGTTTACACGGGATTTTCGAGTTTTCAGAGTGCAAGGTTTTTTCCTTCATTCGTTAAAATACGTAAATATGGACCGATTTTCTTCGTTTTTACTTTATTCGACGACTAAAACTCTATACTATCTTATTCTTGCAATGTTTACATGTTACACGGTCGAGATTTTCAGAAATACGTAATTGTTTTCGAATTTTTACGGATATTTCGTACTCTTTCCGGGCGACCGTCATTGTTGCTTCCGATTCAATTAATACCAATTAAACCTTCAAATAGGTGAAAGAATATCGTTATTCGCTTCGCACTTTTGTTTAAGCATCTAAATTAATGATGCATAGCAACATAAATATTTATGGATAATTATTCTGTTGACTTCGTATGGGAAGCGTTTCTAACGATTTAATCAAAGCAGTTGAATCTTCCCAATCTTCCTGTCATCGTTTGAATGCTAGAATCTTATCTATTTGTAAGTAGAGCCATTATATTATACATGTATAATGTTTATTAACGCAAATAGATACGCATAAATTGAAAATTAAATGAGAATAGGGATATACGTTATTTTTTAACACATTACATGGTTATCTTCTTTTCATTGATAATCAAATTAATCGGTTGCATTGATTCTTATATAAAAAAGAAAGGACATATTATTCAATAATAAGAAACAAAGAAAACTATAAACAAATGTTCGTGATCAATTACTGTGTAGCATTAATATCCTCTCTAATATGACTTAAAATGCAGATTTCTGACCGACTTATGGGTTATTCTCCCGAATGGATGTGGAAAAGAGACGGAAAACTTAACACACAAGCTCTAAAACAGAGCTAGAAAGGTATGCTCTATTTTGCCACCAATCTCACGGGTGTAAACTAGACCTGGCACTATTCGGTTTTCGACTATTCGAAAAACCGAAAACGGTTTTCAAAGTCGAAATATCCGATTTTCCAAAAATCGGTTCTCTAAAACAGTTTTTTCGAACTATTCGATTTTCGAAAAATTCGACTTTCTAATTATTCGATTTTCCCGAATTTCTAGCGCTATGGCTTGTCGAGTGGGCGTTACCGTTGGTGGTCACAGTGCCAGAGAAGCCAAAGGTTTTTAGGCAGCGGTATCAAAACTTGTGAAACAGACAAGTCCAAGTAAGACCGTTCGTTTCTCGTTGCATATAGGAAACGGCGTGCGGTAACATTGCAATGCTGAATCGGAATATTCGGTGTTCGGCACCAACCCAATCCACGATAGCACATTTCGGGTTTCCAGCAGTTAAAAATTTTCGCCTTCGCTAAACATTAGGACTATTCGGGTTTTCGATTTTTTCTAACTATTCGAAAATCGAATTTTTGCTTTTTGACTATTCGGTCTTCGGTTTTATTAAAACCGTTTTCAAATTTTTGAAAACCGATAATCGGTTTCAGCTGCAAAGCCGGTTGTAAGTGCCAGCACTAGTGTAAACCGGACAGCGGCAAGGAGCAGAGCCCCATTACTTAAAGAAACCTCTAGCGGAAGGAATTGAATTGAACTATATGATCATACGACTTGAGTGCATAGTCCGATAATATTAGTTACTAAAAAGAATACTTCAAACTTTAGTATACATAGAAAAGTAAATATTTACGGATAATTATTCAGTTAACTGCGTATGGGAAGCGTTTCTAACGATTTATTCAAAGCGGGTGAATCTTCATTTCATCGTTTGAATGCTGGAATCTTACATTTTAGTACGTAGAACCATTATATTATACATCTATAATGCTTATTAACGCAAATAGTCTCACGCATAAATTTCAAATTAGATGAGAATAGGGACATAAGTTATTTTTTTGACACATTACATGGTTATCTTCTCTTCATTGAGATAATGTAAGTGGAAAAATATGCCTCTGTGGAGTTGTATTTTCCATTATTTACATTCCTCTATAAACTGATCTTACAATTTCAATTACCCTTTTATTTTCCACTTGAACTCCAGTATTACATGCATTAAACGTTTAACTTGAACTATTTCGAACTGTAGGCGGAAAATGATGAACAGAATAAGAAACTTTATAATGTTTTATTTAAAATGTTTCATAACCGAAGATTGTAGGTCAATACTTTATTATTTTTATCTCAAAAGGAATGAAAGCCTGCAGGTCGAGAATTCGATTTTTACGTGTTATTTTATGGGAAATGGAAAAGTTCGCAATCAGTTACTGCGTAGCATTAATTTCCTCTCTAATATGAAATTTAAAATATAGATTTCTGATCGACTTCGCATAATAAATTGTCAATACGCAAACGCAGCCGTGCCCTCAGCGAGATTCGACCGGCGAATCTTACTAATACCTGGAAAATGCATTAGTATAGTTAAACGTGAGTTATTGAGATTAACTTTTTTTTACACACTTCTTAATTTTTGATAAATTAATTGAAAAAAAACGCAAATATTGCGCGGGTTCAGCTAGTTTAAATAAAATCTCGATCGGTTAATTTGAGAGTAAAATTAGCATTCAGGCTGCAGTAAGGCAGAGAAGGGCTGCATGCGGTCCGTGGGCTGCCAGTTTGACATGCCTGCTCTACAGATTAGATTATCATGGCAATTTCTTGTGGTCCTTCCAGTTACAATGCAGAAAATAATATTTTAGGATCTTAGGGTCACGAGGGCCCAATTGAAGCACTTCAGTGGCTATATGTTCTCTACTGTGGGTTGGACGCCGTCGTTAAAAGGGATACAATCCATATTACGCTCTTTGGTAACAGTGATACTAACCTTCTGGATCGAGTGGAAGCTTTGCCCTTGGTATCGGCGGTGTGCTTCCGATACTGCTGCCGTTGCTGAGGGAACACGGCGAAGGAGTGTTGTTGTTGGCGCAACCTTCCCTCCTCTTCCTCGAAGCCCCGTCGTTCTCCGAACCCTCTGCGTTCCCGGCTCCGTTGTTGTTGTTGATCCTCCCGTTGTTGTTGTTGTTGTTGAGGAGTAGGAGGTGCCTGAGCCTAGGCTCGTCTTCTGTCTTCCCACCGCACGAAGGGGGCGGATGGGAGCGGCGGTGGCCGGAGACGGGCACGGCGGGGGCGGAGGCGGTGGCGGCGGCGGGCGTCCTGTGAGGGGACGGCCTGCCCTTCGTCCTAGACCTCTGGCCTCCATCGCCTCCGGATGAGTGTCCTTGCACGACGCCGCCTCGGGGGGTACGTGGGGCGGATTCGGAGGCCGCAGCGGGCAGCTGAAAAGAGGCGCGGAAGGGGGAGAGAGACGTTAAGTATGCGTTTTCACGGGTTCAACGGACTGGTTTTGACTGCGTATTCTGAGGAAATTGTGGCCCACGGAAGAAACGTTCACGTCTAAAAATCCGGACAAATCGAGTGTTCTCGTTTGGAGAGGGAAGGAAGTGAAATTTTAAACGCTTACGCGATAGCATCCGCTACTTTTTCTTGGATTCCTTATTATTTGAATTTTGCGTGTGATCTAGCAGATATGTTTTATCGTCGTGTAAATTATCTTCAAGGTTTAAGAGGCCTCTGGACATGATAAAAATGGAAGCACACAAGAACAACATAAGACAATCATTATCTAAAAAAAGTGAAATTTAATATGTATATTTTTATTCATAATAAATGCTATTTTATCCGTTTTCCACGCAAACTCTGAGACATCACCTGTTTGGTGACCTCCATGGAAACCTTCCTTTACATTTTTCGTCTCGTAATTTCGTCTCATATACTCTTAATAATTGAAATTCTGATATGGAAATGTAAATCGAAAACTGGATCGTTTGCGGGAATGTTCGTGTTCTTTTTTGGAAGGATTTCGTTCCAACGAAGCCGCAATACGCCGAAATCTCCCTGTATTCTCTCGTATGGCTTCATTCTAAAGGTTCGCATGTTATCTCGGCACCTTGTTTGTTTGCACGGATCGGGATGATTTCGCGCGCAAATTTTAATTTAATATATTACGGGAGTTCGTGGTGTTTTTTTTTTAAAAAGCCTATACTGTTTGTTTTCCCTGTTAATAAATATATATACATTTGAAAAAAATTTCACTCGGAAAATGTGGACGTCAAAGTAATCGAGTCTCCCTTTCGTCGGAAGCGCAAAAAATTAGCGAAGAATTTCTCAAGGCCGAAGTTTTTTTTAAAGATCAAAATACTTTAAGGATTATTATATTTTTCAACGAAAATTTTACCAAGTTGTTGAGGTGATTTAGCTGAAATTCGAACATTTAAAAAACGTTACCCGAGATTCGTCCGATAGCGTCGAAAAATTTATCTCTTAAAAATTATGTCTTATAGCTGCTGGGAGTTTCTGTAATCTTCTAGGATCAACATGTTAGATATATGTTGTTTCTAAGAAAGATATTTATTAGTACTTTATGTTAACAAGTGACGGATTTATATATATATATATATATATATATATATATATATATATATATACACATACATACACACACGTATACGTATAAATCAAATCCCCGACCTTTCCACGCTCCCTTCCCTTCCCCCCCACACCTTCACCCCAGTGTCACTGCCAAATCAGTTGTCTCTCTCTTGTGCTGACGAAGGGATCATCCCGAACGCTCCAATAACTTCTACAAATGTGTCTCTCCAACAACCCAGCGGCCCTCCTTCCGGTAGGTGCTCACTGGGTTTCTTTCAACACCTAGTTGCCCTAAATATCCTCAGTTACCTTTCCTCTTCCGTAAGTTTATATATATTCAGTTTTTAGAGCAGGGATTCCCAACCTGGTGCTCGCGAGCACCGCCGTGCTCCTGATTAGCCTGACTACTCTTATGCGATGCTTAAAATCTCGTTTCCTAGCAATAGTAAATTTAATTTGTTCGGCTGCTTTCTTTCTAAACGTATTTAAGAACATAATTAATAAACTTTGACGACGGTTTTATTTTATTATATTAAGATCATATTTTTTTTCGCAAAAGTATAGAAGTGCTCGTTCCAGGATACAACTAGATGTTCGCCACATCGAAAAGGTTGAGAACCTCTGTCTTGGAGGAAATAAGGGATGTTTAAAAGTTTGTGCAAATCTTTCCAACCTTTTTAAAGCGTGGAAGAAAGGTGTATAGTAAGATCAGTGCTTAATCAATCACCGATCCGTGAAAGGAAGGCACCGCTCCCTCGTGACGCCCTCTATTATTGAAGCAACTCCTCTTTCGATTTTCTTTTTTCTTTTGCATCTCGGCTACCCAATCCTATATTTTTTTTGCCGACCAAAAGGATTCGATCTTTCATTCCTTCTATAAAATAGACCTTATCCTCTCCGGGAGATATTCAACCTCTTGGCGGACCGAGAGAAGGAAAAATAATAAATTACATACACACATACATACATACATATATATATACACACAGTAAAAGCTGTGTTATCCAGCTATCTTGGGGACGGTGGATAGTGATTAGGAGAAATAGCCGGTTAGGGGAGCGTTTTTCGATTTTGACATCGCAAATTTAGCAATAACCAATCAAAATTGGGCTTAGGTTCACTATCGTACTCCCCAAACATAACTGTGCATGAGGTTTGAATTTTCCATTTTAATTCTTCCACACGTAGATATAGATATTTACCCATTACATGCGAAACAAACGACTATTGAAAAGTTTAGGGCGTCTGGGAAGTTTGGGGAGTACGACAGTGAACCTGTTCCCAAAATTGAATTTATTGGATTATATCTTTCTTATTGGACCTTTATTTACTCTATTAGAAAAGGATGAAATTATTTAATTCTTCCGAACGTTTCTGTGGAAACCATTCATATAATATATTATCCAGTTCCTCCATTTATGGCTTATGAATCGTATGACGTTTATTAATTGATTTACTCGTATCAGAAGATGACACAAATTTCATTAATTTATCCTTATGAGCCTTGATATCGTAGAGCGTGGAAAATCCGATGTTGAATTATTTTGCTATGGCTGCTCAACTTTCTCCTTTTTCCATTCGTTTGATCAGCTCCAGCGTTTGTGTTAGCGTTAATACAACTCTTTTTCTCTTCTGTCCCTAGCTTTTATGTATTTATTTTGATGCCATATTCAGTGGATTGGTATTTTTTTTAAATAATAAAAAGCGATAAAACTGGAAATTGTAGAAGTTCACCAAAACATCTAGAAAATGCAAATGGCTTACGTAAACAAAAACGCCATGCAGCCCCAGAAGTATACGGAGTAAATACGTTATATATATATATATAATATTTTAAGAAATTGTAAAGTGGAAGTTGTGGTATTACAAAAATACAAAAATTCATAAAAAAGAAAATAAATACAAAATGAATTGTATTTGTGTAATTGCCGGTGTCCAAGGGTGGTTTATTGCAATGTCCTCGGCAGGATTCGAACGTCCGACTTTAGCATTTGGAGCCAGACGCGCTTACCACCCCTCTACCAATTATAATGTTTGTCCGAAATAGGTACTGCTGAGCTGAAACCAAGATGAAAAAGTGATCGGTAAAAACCTGACACAGACAATTTCATGTTTTTTCAGTAAAATTATCGTCTTTAAACTTTTTCCGACGAAGTTTTAATGTTAACAAATTAGATTGATGGATGCGACTTCGTGGAATGGTGATAATTTACCGAAACCGTATGTTATTTAGAAAAAGCCTAAATATTATGAAATCTGCGTTGTGTGAATTTTGTTTAATTAAAAAAATACGCAGCATTTTCTCGAAAAAATTGTAGAAAATTATTTAGACTTGACTTTCACTAATAATGGGACAAGTGGTGGATTTCGACATTTTGAGGCCCCTGGCGCTAAACTTGTGGGCCCTGCAGTCTACATATATACCGAAACCTAACCTAGCGACTGCCCCTTTGTTTGACTCCCCGTTTTAATAAATTAAGCATCGCAGTGCAAAAAAAATAAAATTTCATTTATTTTAAAATAAAATATTTAATATTATGAGATTATACATAAAAACATTTTTCGGGGGCCCTTTACTTCAAGGGGTTCCTGGCGCGTGCCAAGTGCGAATCCCCAATAAATCCGCCACTGAATGAGACCATAGAATCTCTAGGTAACTTCCGATGTAAACGCGCACGTCCGGCCAGCCAATGTTCTCGTGACTTCCAATGCGGCCTTCCGAAGGATTCGCAACCACGAATGTGGCCCGCCATTCAGAAAAGGTTTCCAACTCCTGGTTCGGGGCAACATTAATAGAGGACAGCATCGTGCATACGTTACGAATATTGGGAGAATGTCTGTTGAGAAATAGGCCAATGGATAATTTCAGGTTCGAGTGAAGGGAAGTCAGGGTCCGTACACCTGTACGGACGAACGCCGTTGGTACGGGATAGCAAGGCCCGTACGCCGTACCTCTCTGATGTATTATTTCGTCGCTAACAAAAATATATATAGGAAATTGTAATTCCCGTTCATTAAGGTTGTTGACGCACAGATACATTTCTTGAAAGGGAGGAAAAATATCCACCTTTACCATCCTAGTAGGAATACAGTCGAACTTATATAACTCGAATTTTCCATAATTCGAAGTGTATCCATTTTACAGGACAAAATGTTTTTAATTTAACATATTTTTCTTCTATAACTCGAATTTTCTATAAGTCGAACATTTTTTGTTTCTCTTGAAGTATATTTATATTTGCGAGCTAGTGGATATAAATAGAACGAATTCTTTTCCCAAAGGATTTAAGAGAATATGGCAGACAGATGTGCATGGCGGTGCGGCGAGGCAGGAATGCGCGTTTGTACGTCAACGCTTTATACTTAATACATCTTTGAACCGCATGGTGCTTTGGCATTCAATAATGTTCATGGCCGTTGAATCCGATGATTTTAACCGTCACGTAGCTCTTTCACTAAATCCTTTCACGGAACTATAAAACCGTGTCGCTACAAAAAAAAGAAGAAAAACTGGAAGAATTTTTCGTCGCCAGACTTTATATTTTCGATTCATCCCACCCCGCTTCTCGCGATTCCTTTCTTCTTTTTTTTTCGTGAATTCCGTCGAGTGTTTCAGAAAAATTTTAAAAAATCCCTTAGCGTGATTAACCACCACAGCGAGGTTTTTGTTTTTTTTTAACGGCTGATCTATTCCACCGCAAGGTTGCTAGGTCGACCGATAAATTGGACATTGTTAAATTATCTCCTCCGTGTCCGGCGGTGGAATATTTTTTTTTAAATCTCGCGGTGCAATTTATTTTTAGGATGTGACCAGAAAAAAATAATGAAAAAAGGTTTTTAATTCTTCTCCTCTCTCTATTTCTCTCTCTCTCTCTTCTCTCGAAAATCGTACTTCTCCTCATTTTGCGCCCGCTGCAGTGTTGAGGGAGGGAGTTGGAGAGGACGTGCGGGGCCATTGGGCGTCCCAAGAGGAGAGGAAGTGTCAAGGGGGATGGAGGGGTGTTGGAGGGTTAAGGAGGATGGGAGGGAGGAAAAAGAGAGAGAGAGAGAGCATGGGGTTGACAACTGACGTCATTGCTGACGTAGCCGAGCCACTCCACCCCACCCTCTTTAGTTTTCCTTTAGCTCTCCTAGTGGAGGAATTGGGATCGATGACTTTATTAAGGCAGCAAGAGTTCTCATCTCAGTAGGAAGTAGGATAGGTTGGAGGAGGGGGAGAAGAGGAAGGAGAGAGAGAGAGGGGGGGAGGGGGGGGAGGAGAGATGGGATACAAAAGGGACGGGAGGGGGGGGGAGAGTGAAAGATGGGATAAATGGAGTGAGTGGCGGAGTGGTGTACTAAGAGAGATGTGGAGGTGACACCACAGGGCGAAGAAATGGAGGAAGAAGGAGAAAGGTCGAGAGAAAGCATGCTTAGGGTCGAAATATTGGATAAGATCTCTCGGAGATAATTAAAAAAGTTGAGGAAATGGAATAATAAGGGAAGGATGGAAAGCCAGGATGGAGAGAAAGGTGGAAAGAGAGAGAGACGTGGTGACGAGGCTGAATATATATCGACAAATTATCTCAGTTTCACTAATGGGAAACAAACGAATGCTTCAAGGAAACAAACGATTCGTCAAACTGCGCGTTTTCTTTTTAACTATTTTGGAAACCATCTCGTTTGGGAAATTCAATCAAGAAACTTCGGATGGACGCTAAAAAAAAAAAAAAAAGAATCGTCGTCGTATAAATAAATTTTTAGAGTGATTTCATTGTGGGCGTCCTGATTGATTTTTTTAATGACGTGGAATAAACATAAAAGCCACACAAGTTACGAGTTTAAATAAAAAAATACGTATTCGGGCGAGCGAGGCAAGCGATGGTAATGTTTTTGCTTTTAGATCCTTTGTGATTGATAATCATTTCAATCGAAAGAATGCTAAAAAAAATATGGTGGTACTCGAGGAAATATAAATTGAAACGGAGAGGAAATGAATGGATGAGAAAAAAAGAAAAAACCAAAGAAACGAATATGCGAGCGAGAATACACACAGGAAATTTCTCGCGAATTTTTAACCTTAAAATAAGTCCATCCGTGCGTCATTCCGCCCTGTTATTTATCCACGGTGAGACGGAATGTTCAGACGTCATAAAATTTAATTTAAGAATTTCGAATGTCCTTAATGTCGTTTCAAAACGAACTAAGGCTTGCTGACTACGTCAGTGAACATTAACTCCCAAGTTTTTATTCTTGTTTGATAAGTGATAGGCATTATACTGCATGAGTCGCAAATCTAGAATAAAATGTTGTTTGATAATAAACGTCCTAAAAATCTCTTTTATAATTTGCGAAAAAAATAATTATATAAATAAACAATGAGTATATATTAATATGCACATGCAGGCACGTATTCACATACATAAATATAACTTGGTATCTCAAAAGTCTGCAACAAGAATGTCCTATAGCTTGAAAAATAGATTATATTTTCCCATCTACTTTCACTAACATTGAAATATATACGAGAGCTATATAGAGTTTTCATTTTCCTTTATATTACAATTATCAGCATTAGTCAATGGGTAAATATGCTTTTACATATGTATATAAACACACACACACAAGCACTCACGCCAACTCAGCGAAGTTCTCTCGATAATTTAAGGGAGAAACAAGTATATATATAAAAAAAACAACTTTTTTATTTAAACAACTTTTAGGAAGTGTATAGAGTAAAGATGAAACACCAACCCAACCAAACAGTTTCATTCGATGATTTTATTGTCAATTAGAAATTGGACGCATTTTCTATGTCTCCAAACATTCGCATAAATTCTTCAAGAGTCGGAATCATTTTTAAGGGTTGATAGTAGGACGTAGTTCGGTATGTGGTCGTTGCCATTTGCGGCGCCACAGTTAAGAGACGCCATTTCCATTAATGCAACAATAATAAAACTATATTTTACTCTCCCTTGCCCTTATATAAGGTACCGATTAATAAATTTAATCGGATATAAGACATCATTTTCAACAAAAAGTTTGCGAGAGTATATAATTAAGACTTATAGTTTAGGAGATAAAAATTCGAGAAGGTCTCCCGCCCATGTTATACAACTGGGGGAATTGCACGTCCCTGGAATCGAACTGTGGTCGTTATTTTGCACGGTGCTTACACATAAGTGTCTTTATGTGTGGCACTCTTTAAAACTGAAAGAATGTCTAAAATACATGCAGCCGTTCTCGAGTTATTAGGCATTATTTGTGGTCTTAAAACTTACCTACCTACATATATACCTATATAGTATATCGCGGTAAGTTAATTTAAAAGTTGTTAAATAAGGAGAGAGAGAGAGAGAAAGAAAGAACGCTTGAAAGCGAGGTGGAGAGAGAGAGAGAAAGAAAGCGAAGGAGAAAGGGAATGAGAGATGACGTTCCAAGGGCGAGAGAATGAAAGAAAAGTGGTCTCGAAGTGAATTATGGCCGGATTTAGATTCGGACCGAGATTTCAAAACGTTTCCAGAAAGATCTTGGCTTCCTCTTGGAGACTTCAATTCAGCAGTGGGAGTGAAGTGATGGGGTTGAAGAGGAAATGGAGTATAGGAGAGAGGGAGGTAGAGAGAGAGAGGGACTTTACTAGAGAGGTGAAAAATTTTATACGGCGAGAGGAGAGGGAAGGAAAAAAAGAGGGAGAATATGGCTGATTCGATATAAAAAAATTTAAAAAAAGAAGGGCTCCACCTCTTTTTTTTTGGTGTTTCGAGCCATCGGGTCGGATTACGTGGCCCTCACCTCAAATGCCCTCGAGGCACTTCATTAACGACCTAATATTTATACACGGTATTTCGTTTTTTTTCTTCGTCCTCTCTCTCTCTCTCTCTCTCGACGGGAGAATCCGAGAGGACACGCGTATACCGATAAGGGGAAATATGACGCTAATTGGACCATTTTATTGAATTTTTACGGTCATTTTTAAAAAGAAATTTACAGGCACAATTTTCGTCGTTTTAAAAAAAAAACAAATTTATTCGTTATTCTTTCCTTTTTAATTTTAGTTTTCCTGTTTTTGTGTCTGTTTGGGTCGATTTTATTTGTTTTTTTTGCCTGTATTATCTTCCTAGGAGGTTTTTATCGACTTGTATTGCCTTTTTTAAAAGAATTTTCCAGGCACATTTTCGTCATTTTAAGAATTTTAATTCATATAAAAATGTTAGTTTTCCTGTCGTTGTTTGTTTTGGACCAAATTAATTTTTTTCTGGCTATATATCTTCTTCTTGGGAATTTTTTTTATCGACATGTACTGCCTTATTATACAGTGAAACCTCGGTCTCTCGTTTTTGAAGGGATCATGAGAAAAAGACGATGAATGCGGGAAAACGACGAAAGTGGGAAGTCATGAAGTTTTTGCTTCGGAAATGCGGACTGTACAAAGTGAACGATATATCCGGGAACCTTAGATCGAGGTTCCACTGTATTAGAAATTTAACTTTTGTCGTGTCTGGCGCTAATTAACCCATTAAAGCCCGTAATTCCGTGGGAGAGATTTTTTCATGAAACTTTGTTTTCCTGACCCATACTACACCTGAATCAATATATTTTTCCACGGAATGTTTACGATGACATTTTCGATGAGTTTTAGGGTGGCAACTTTAGTTGCCATTAGGAAGATACGATATCAAAATTGGATAAAATGCTCAAAACATTAGATACACTTTTTAATGCTTTTATTTTTTAAAACATTATAGTAAAATGACAGTTAACTTGAAAAACATTACAAAATTTAATTCTCATAAATTTTATAAAAAATTGTAATCTTTTGAAGGTATATACGGATTGACTATAAACGACTAGTTACGTAAAAATATTTGTAAGTTCTATGGAATGTCTTGAAACATTCATTTGGATGCAGAGGTACTCCGCACTTCATGCACAGGTTGGTTGTTCGATTCCGCATATCTTGCATCGGCGGGACTTTGATGCTCCCTTCTCCACAGTATGATCAGTGCGATCAATGCGGATCTCTTCGAGGGCAGGCGAGAATTGTAGGTAAGCTCGGACACCAGGAGAAATGGGCAGAGTTCCAAATGACCTCAGGATGTGAGTAGCACATAGACATTTGAAATCCAGCAAGGACATTTCATTACCAAATCATCGGTACAACAGCCATCCTTCCACCCAGCACAAGGCAGCACTCCAAAAAATGTCAAAATTTCGGAAGCTGTAGCATTTAAGTCATGGACGAGTTTCTGTGCAGCGTAAC
Organism: Uropetala carovei; assembly: GCA_036926305.1. Classification (NCBI taxonomy): domain Eukaryota; kingdom Metazoa; phylum Arthropoda; class Insecta; order Odonata; family Petaluridae; genus Uropetala; species Uropetala carovei. The sequence continues at coordinate 1,265,681 of JAXCHB010000156.1, read as the reverse complement.
GGTTTGTTTCATGTACAATGTGTTGCAACAAATCCTCTGTAAAGAAGCACCTAAAAGCCTCGGTGGGACTCTTCACTATTTCTTTCAAGAGATCTTCCGCATTTGGTCGGTAATCGCACTCAGGCTCAGAGATTTTTAAAGTCAGTTCTGTAACATCAAGAGTCCATTTTAGTGAAGAGGGGCGTTTGCGCTTTGAAGCTTGAGTTTGTTTGACCCTGGAAGCTGATGAAAAAGAGGTACTTAGTTCAGGATCCGCATCAACAACGTTGGTCTCATCTTCTTCGCCAACGGGTTCATCACAATCACCGTACCGAACTAGAGCTTGAGAGCACAGAACATGGGCAGGGAGATGATCTAGATCGCCTAGAGCTTCCTCATCTGACAAATCAGAGTCCTTGTCAGTATCTGCACCTGAAGGCTCATCAGATGGGCAAAAAGCCTAGGTTCCAAAAGCGTATTAGTCAAGGTGTAGCAGGGGCTTAGGTTTGTGTGTGTGTGTGAGAGAGAGAAAAAGAGTGATAAAGAGCGAGGGAGAATGGGAGGGAGATAGAGGGGAGGTGGGAGAGTGAGAAAGAAGGCAAAAGCATTGGATGAAGAACATTGCAATTCCAGTTATCCTCATTGAAAAAAGAAATAAAAATTTCAAATGCCACGACCAAGAAATTATTTGGTAAGAATAAAAAATTATTCAATAAAGTTTCTTTCTAATATGAGATAATAAATCTCTTTGCAGTAATGTGAATATGAATGCCGAAAGTAATCTATAAAATTATTTACGCGCACATCGTATTGACAAAATGCGTTACAGGCATGACATAATGACGAAAAGAAACAGCTGAGTGCAATAACTAACATTGTAATGATTGAGTAATTATGTAAAAAAGTAATAACTCTTGCATAATTAAGTTCAAAATTTAGTGAGGATGTGTTATAAATTCTAATACTACCATCGTATCAATTTTGGATAGCTTCACATCGGAGGAAATATTGCTATACCAAGAATAACAGTGTTTTCCACCAAAACTGTTTATCTAAATGCCCGTTGGCAACTTTAGTTGCCAAAGATATTGAAAAAGTAATAAAAAGAAATGTATTGCAGGTTAGAATTTTCTTTTTAACCAAACGTACTAAGGCGTATTTTAATTTTCATAATTCATTTCTACATCCAAGATAAATCATACAGTATGGTTTATAACTTACATTTTGTAGAAGGATGTAACAATCAGTACTTCACAGGCTATGCAGGGTTGGTTTCTTCCTACCACCAGGCATGATCAGTTCGAAATAAAAGATTTTAACCTGAGCCGTAATACAAAGCAAGGTCTATTTTCTTTCCCTCTGCAGATTCAGAGTTATCGGTTTAATTGTTATTATTTTGTAACACAAAGTGTAGCGTGGCAACTTTAGTTGCCAATGGGCTTTAATGGGTTAATATACTGTGGTCGCACCTATAAACACGGCACACACACACACACAAACACAGAAGACGCTAATGAAGTTCGTTTAGCCGGCTATGCGCCGGTGTTGTATAAAAAATTAAATTTAAGTCGAAAATATACGAAAAAAATCGACAGGATGGTCTGGATGAAAAGTCAAGCGAGCAATTTGGCGCGGAAAAATTTTTCGCGGTTACGGCATGCTGCGGTTTTTAAAGGACGTTTTATTTATTTTTTTTGAAAAAGCGAATCAGCGTGTTGTTTTTAATACTATATCAATAAAATGTAATGAAAATTACGCGATGAGTGTACGACCGCACGCGTGGTGACTTCTCCAATTAATAGCCGATTTAATGACGGCCTCATTTTTTTCATGAACCCGTTATTGCAATAAAGACAGGTTTGAACATGCACGCTCCGTATATTCTAGACAGTAAAAGCTTGTTATGGCGTTATTCAAGTTTTTCATGCAACGTATTTTTAGATTTCGGATGTGGCTAAGCGTTAGTTTAATCCGGCTTTAAATTTGAAAACTATATGATGAATAGAAATCAAGAGATGGCTGAAATCAAGCTGAAAAACTGCTTCTCCAACGGCCATAAATAGGTTTGAAAAACCAGATGGGCATTTCGGCTGAAAGGCAGTTTTCATCGGTGACGATTCGCTGATAGCAGATTAAAAAATAGAGCTGATGACGGCTGTTTTGTTTGTTTTGCTAGGTTTTCATGACACATTTACGGATATTTAGAGAAATATTATATTTTCGACATGATCCATAGAGCTATAATTTGGCCGTTAATGCTTACGGACAAAACGTGCACACGTTTTTATTCTCTCACGCCGAATATGTTCATCAAAAGGTGCGGTTAACCATCCAAATGTTTTTAAATGGGGATATGATTGTCTTAATGCAGCACGCAATGGATTCTCCGAAGAACATAAAAATGACGTCATTTCGATCGATTGCCTATATCGACCAAACATTTATAAACAAAATAATAAAATATATTCGTTCAAAAGTGAAAATACTGCAAATACCTCTCCTCGAGGATATCTACCAAACATTTATAAATAAAATAATAAAATATATTCCTTCAAAAGTCAAAATACTGCGAATACCTCGCCTCGAGGCGAATCGACAAGCGAAAATTGAAGTGACACTTGCCTATGTGACAGGTTTGAACGGAGCCCGTTCAGAACGGTCTTTTTTATTTTTACCCTCTTTCGCTCGCTTTAAACGCAACGAATCTGTTATTATCTTATCGAATCTGTCTCCGTGCTTGCGGGCAAACATGCGACGTCGAGGCTGATAGAGACCCGTTATGAGTTCTGTCGCCAAACAACGCGTAAGCTGAGAATGCGTTTAAATTTATGCGTTTGCGTGGGACGCCTCCGTTGGCGACGAGGCCAATCTCATTGGCTAACCCCCCTCTCGATTCAGAATCCGCAGGAATTCGCACCAAATACGACTGTCATGGCATGTTTACGAAGATAACAAAACCGTTCATAGTAAGGTAATGGGCGTGGATCGATGTTATCGCTCTTATTTTAAAACTTTACGACGTGAAACATGAGAAAGTTTATCGCTCAATCCATTGATTAGAAGCGGGGTGTTTTTTTCAATAAAAACCCTCAGAGAATTTGTGTCCTCGTACTAAATCGTGATTTTCAGAAATTTTCTAACTGTACCGAGATGTGCTTGGGGTGTATCCTTGAGGCGAATTTTCAGCGCAGCCGACTTCATCTAAAGTAGATTCAATTTTATTTATAACGAAGCGCTTATTCTTGAATTTGTTGTCAGCCATAAGACGAGTTAGATAATTTTATAGTGAGCACATTGAATGGTTTAATGGGATCCATTAGCGGTGAACTTCAACGCTTAGCAATTAAGAATTTTATGGCAGCGAAACTATTATATGTAACCGAAAAATTAAAAGGAGACGAGACATTTATCACAAAAAGACTTTTAGAGTCTTTAGATAGTATAAACAGTGGGACTTTTTCTATAAATCTAACCTCAAGGGAAACAAAAAAATATTCGATTTATAGAAAATTCGAGTTACAGAAGAAAAATAATAGGAAAAAATGAATTCACTTCTAGTTGTGAAAAATTCGAGTTATAGACTTTCGAATTGTATAAGTTCGACTGTATATATTTAAATGGGAACGCTTTGAACCAAATGTGCCATTTTATTCCGTTGAAAAAAGCACATGTTCATCTTCCTAGCCAAATTAACATTAGCAAAAATTTTTACGCCTAAAATAGCTCTTTTTGTATCCGTATCGAACAGAAAACGTCGCGCGATTAGCAATCTTGATGTTACATATTTCGAAAAGGCGCGGGCTACCACCTTTCGATTTTGCTGTTGGGCGGACGAAATTCGCGTTAAAAAAGAAAAAATAAAATAAGACGTCCCGCTTCAGTTGCAGCCCGTCAATATTACAGTCGCTGGATAGGCATGCCCCCGAGTGTGTAGTAAGCCAACGAGGAGATGGGCGTGGAATGAAAGGATTTTTTTAGGGAGGCAAGGGAAGGGAGGGAGGGGAGAGAGAGAGAGGAGGGAGGCGAGAGAGAGAGAGGAGGGAGGCGAGACGCGTCCCAAGCACTGATGTCTCGGTGTCTTTAATTGGTCTTTCATTCTCATGAGCTGCCTTCGGATAAAAGAGAAGGAGAGAAAAACAAAAGGAACGACTGCTGAAGCACAAGAGGACGTCTCTCTCCCGTTTTGCGAAATGCTGGTGTTGCGCAAAACGGTAGCGGAGTCGTGCGAAAAATTTGTATCGGGTGGTATAACTGTCCCTTCGGTGTACGAGATGGGCGTACTATTATAATGACTAAGCCAAACATAAAGAGTTTTCTTTTCGCCAGTTCCGTCGATAAATTAAATTATGACGTTTCCGCCATGTTTTGACTACTGATCGAAAGTTTGAAGGGATAGTTTTTAAATCTACTTTTTGTGTGCGCAGCTTTCTATTCAAGGAACCATTTCTTTTTCATAGCTTATAGGAATAAATGACAAAATAAGTTCAAACTGTAGTCAAAGAAGCAATGCCGGCATTGTACTGAGTTTTGCGGAATTTTATTTCGAAATAAATATCGTTCAAATCTCAGAAACAACAAAGGCGCACGTGATGCCTAATGTTTTATAAACTCGAATGCCTGATATTCCGTTCGTGGAACTTCGTCAGAAATCAGAAACCAGCGGCTAAAATTTGCGCCTCAGGCAACCAAGGAAATCATGATGCCCTAATATTTAACACGGAGAATTTTATTATCTTTTATTTAAAATCATGCTACGTAAAACCGTGGTGTTAATATGTGAACGCCAAGAATAATTAGAACTCATTTACCACCTATATTAAGCCGCGGAATCTCTAAGTAACTTCCTATGTAAGCTCTTATCTGATTCGCCGGAGAATTCTCGACTTCCATTGCGGCCAGACACGTAGAAAAGGTTGTCTACCCCTCAACTGTAGTCCCTCCAATAGCCGTAAAAGGGTTTTATAGCTGTTCGATGTGCATAGTCTGTCAATTTGATTTCGGCCATAAGATGAGCTCCCTATCTCTCTCTAGAACCTTTAAGGGATATTAAGATCTGCCGCCATACGTGTTGCACGCCTACGTTTGAGAGAAATGGTCTGTGCTGGGGCACCGTAAGGGTTTAAACCCGGGTCAAAAATCCATCGGCTGAACCTGTATTATACGCCGAATTATCGAATTTAGTGCCTTTTTTATTTGAAAATTCGAGAATGAGCCTCTCTTTCCAACAGCTGGCGTTGGTCTTTGATGCACGGTCTTGATTCAATGGAGACTATGATACAATGCTGTGTATAGAAGGTAGCATTTCAGAGGATAACAAGTAACGGAAGAATTGCAGAGCAAATTACATAAGCATTTTTTCTTGTTTTCGGATTATGACGTCATCATAAGATTACATATTTTTGTTGAGATCGACCGTTTCATAGTCTACGAATTCTCTTGAAATGCATCAATCAATTGTTAAAAATCGTAAAATTTTCTTTCTTTTGTTGGTTTCAACAAAGATTTACCTAAGGATCTGTCTTACATCCTGTTGTACAGCTGCCCTGGAGACGTATGCGAATACATGTATAATGCTATGACCAAAATTGATTTTATCGCAGCCTAGTGGGACAAAGAAAGTATCCATTAAAATGAATGACACCTAGAGGCGTATTTAAAAAAAAAATCGTTCGGGATTTATATTTTCCGAACGTTTCTTCGTAAACGGTAGCTGGTTTTATCAACGACTGTTCAGCCGTAACGTTAACGTACGAGAAACAGACCAGTAAAAAAAAGAACAGCCCTATACAAAAAAGCCATTTTTATTTCGAAACGGGGTCGGGGATAACCCTTCCAATACGGCAGAAACAGCCAGCCGTATCGTTTCACCACGTTGACGACGACCTAGGGACCTAGCGCTTCTTTTTTTTTTAATCTGGAAAGAGCAAGGCGACCCATCGCTAAAAATGAACAAAAATAGCGATGCAATAAATGTTATAGCGCCTGGGTGAGTCTTGAGTCTACATTCCTTCCCCTTCTCCAAAACAAAACCCCTTTTTTTTACCTCCAAAGTGATGAATGAAGTTTATTTTGCCCTCCCCTCAACCCCCCTCCCCCTACCCCCTCCGTAAAGGTCAGACTTTATCTGGCCTTATACCCACTGCTGCACACACACACAAGACTGGAAATGGGAAAGAGGGGAGAGAGAGAGGTGATTCCGATCACGCTATAGATTTCACTTCACGCGGAAACGAGCCGCTCCTGCTGCCCTCTCCGTGTGAAAAACCACTCGATCTGGGCGATAATTGATTCCTATTTCGGTCTTAATCCGCAGACTGCAAAGCGAGTCGTCGGAGGAAATTCCGACTCGTTGAGAGAGAGAAGGAGAGAGAATTAAATCGACGTGGTATGGGGGGAGGATGAAAATATCTCTCCGTTTTTAGGCGCGTTTCGCTTACAGCGTGAGCGCCTATTATCGTCGGTCGGTCCGTCCGTCCGTCCGTCCGCATGTACGTTCTCGGCTTCTACAGAACGGATTTTCATGGAATTTGATATTAAGGACTTGCAATCAAATATAATAAGAAAATCGCAAAATGAATCACGTACGCTAATCAGGGGTACCACTTTACTGGAGACAAAAAATTACATTTTCGTCATATCTCGTAAAGTATTGCTCATATCAAAATATTTTTCAAATAAAAGTTGTAGAACTGGTAGAGTATTTCCTTTTCTATACATTTTTATCGTATCAGTAGCCGTTATCGAGAAAATCAAACAAGAAAGTCTTATATCGATTTGAACAGAAAATTTCTTGCATGGTTACTTCATTGTTGCTAACATAAACAATCTCACAAACAAACGTTTAATTTCCTTACGTGTGCATGCAATATTTTTAAATAGGAAGAAAATGGATTATTTATGATGAAGAAAAGAACACTAAAACGCTATTTCGCTTACGTACAGGTATATACTAATTTCTTTCTAATACTCCAATGCACGAAACGCGTCCATTTGTGATACGTTGTACACTTCCTAACTTGTTTTTTTACAATTCGAGTATGACCGAGGTGTGGACTTTTTTTTTGAAATTTCTTCAGCGGTGTGGATATCGATCGGGAACATAAGCAGGCGGTAGCGATTGAATCTGCACGAAAATGTCAAATGGGAAATTATAAGACAATGCAGGAATCTGTCACGCTCGACTTTTTAAGAGTACGTTTTTTAAACGGTGACGGATGATGAGTAATTCGAACTTAAACGATATCTATTATAAATAGATGCTTTTTGCATAGGATATGCAAGTAGATTCTGCAAAAGTTTCAGCCTACTATCATTAATGGGGTAAACAAACAACCCCTAAAAAATTACAATTTCCGGAATTTCGGATTTTTTCCATTGGTTGTGGCCAGAAACCTATAATCGTGGCAAAATTCTGAAAGTGCCTAATAATTTATACCCTTCTCCTCATATGTAAGAATCAGCCATAATTTATAAATATAGGAGGTTATAAGTGTTTAGATACTACTAGAAGGGCTGGAAATACGAAGTTTGGCAGTACGAAAGATTATTGGATACAACCAACAGAAATCCCAAAGAATTTTATTTTTAGAGGGTTTTTTTTCGACCTTATTGTTCCATTTCTAACCCCATATAAAAAAGAATGGAAATCGGTTCAGGGCTTTCTAAACTTGCATTTTTAAATTAGTTAAAATTGTGATAGAAACTCGGAGCGAGAACAGTTTCACAGCTGAAAGAATGAGGTTTTCTTATTTTTGAAGATTAAATTCAAATCCGTTTCTGTAAAAAATTTGTTTTTAATCAGTAAAATGGGTATTTTTAATAATGAAAAGTGTAGACCATCACCGATTAAAAATTTTTACTTTGCAAAAGTCATAAACACGTACAGTGTACCTTCAAAGCAATATGAAATTCATGCAGAATGCAAGAAGCATCGTCTACTCGTATAATAAAACATGTAATCTTGAAAACGTCCCGTAGAAAGATGGAAAATCGCCGGAAGATGGTATCATGCAGCATAGCGCGGAGGCTGTGGTGTGATTTAGACGGATTACTCTTTTATGGTGTACGGAGAAATTTTATAAATTATTTCTGTCGGATTTAAACAAAACTGGAGGAGATAGGAAAGTTTCGTTTGAAAAAAAAATTTTTACCGTTGAAATATACAGTTTATACGGACTATCCCATATTTTTAAAAAAATTAGCCGAACTAAAAATAGGGAAGCTGATTTTTTTAAAGTATCGATTCTTTCTTTACGTAGAAAAGTCTGAATAGGAAACCGACAAAAAAAACGAATATTTTATCTCGACGTTCAATTTTTTGATTAAATCATACGAATGGCGAAGTTGCCATCTTGAACAACTGTAATCAACTGTAAGAATGATTTATGCCGGAAAAGATAATTAATTTCTCGGCGCCGTCTCTTTTTTCTCTTTCTCCATGATATTTCGCAGGCATTGTTTTATCATTTTTAAGTAAGAGCTAATGACATTAGAGAGGTAGAGAGGGAGTTAATAGCGTTGAATCACGCGATCTCTTCCTATCGAAACGGCGTCCGTTTTAACAGAGCGTGGCGCCCACACAAATCGAGAGTTTACATTTAGCGATATCTACGATATGTTTTAAATCGCAGGACGGCTAACTGATTAAGCGACCGTAAATATTTTAACGAAGGTGGCCGTCGTTTTTTATACTCCATCGCTTAATACTCAGGCTGAGGCGCGTGGAATCAATACCGTGGTGACTTCTACAGAGAGAGAATTGCACGGAAGTCTGCGCCGATGTTTCATCAAGGATTTAACGGTTTTGAACTCTCGGAGCACACTCGTTTATGTTACTTTATTTTATTCTCCTGGAAAGCTTAATATTTTCGTGACAAACGGTTTCGCCCTGAATCACAGTTATTTTTGTATCATAAGTCATTTCCACGTTCCTGTCTTTAGTTCGGAGGAATACTGTTTCAAATGTTCTGTCGAAATCTACTTTTTCTTTATACAGGGCGTTCAAAAAGTCAATGTGCACTAGATTATTAAATTGTCCATAATAATTACATACGTTACACACACGATGCAAGTGCACGGAGACTTTTTGAACACCCTGCATTTCTCTAAAATATCGTACTGTTAAAATTTATGCCCGTTTCAAAACATTTTCGGGCCTCAAAAACAGTTATTTTTGGATTTATGGATTCGGATTGTCTTAGTTAGATGATTTATTCGTTACCTTTTCGTCTAAGATAAATTTTCATCTGTTCGCATTGGGATTTAAACCGTTATTTAGTATAAATGGTTAAATTTTCGATAGATTTTTATTGGCTTTTAAACCTTGATGTAAAAACTTTACGTTAGGCTACAAAGATCTTGTTAACTTAAAATTTTTGTGGAAGAGCAAGAATGGCACGTTGTTCTCGTGCCGCCAATTTTCAGCAAGTCAGTGGATAATAATTCATTTGTTTAACCCTACTTCACGTTTATTAAGCTGTACTGTTTAGGTTAGTTTAATTCAGTTTTGCGGGACTGATTAATAATCCTACTTCAGAGTCGACCAGGTGAAAGGGTAGATTCTGCAAAGAGAAAAGTGATTGGATACGGTTATAAGGAGAGTTTTTTAGGGAGGACGCAGTAGTCGAATTAACGCACCTCATATTACAATGATGGACGTTTAACAAAGGACACACCGTGCTTCCTGTTGGGGTATTATCGATCTAACCCACTTTCATTTCAACCGAGGGTTCATTACGGAAGACATTTATAAGAGTCACTCGCTCCTGCTTCAGTTTTTGTATTCCCCACTCTCCCGTATTTTCATTTAATGAGACATTAATTCCCTACGTTGAAAAAAATGTACTTTTTTTCTATCCGTTAAAATTCATTTTTATGAGAATTTATGTAAAGAATAGTATTTAAGTCCGTTTTATTCCAATTTTTCTGTACGAAATTGGATATACATTCAATAAAATAAAACACCTGAAATTGTATTATAGTACGTTTAGTTGGCCATCCAGGACGATTTACAATGCGGAAAGGTTATTTTTTTAATCACAAAAATACGGTAAGGAGATTATTTCAACATAACACACACCGTGTGAGGAATTGACCTAACACATAGAAAAATGACGATTGCCAATCATTCTAGCGTTTTATCCTAAAAAGAAACCCCCGATTAGAAACTCTTATCATCTATCTCTCGCTTATCGGAATGCGAAAATGGGCGTGGGCGTAAGACGCTTAAAAGACATAATTGAGCAGCAGCGATGCCCCACTCTCACCACCTCCGCCTCCTCTTACCGTCGAGTTGGGGGCGGACACGGCCCCCGTCCTCCCTCCACCGCTTCCGCCTTTAGCAGCCACCCTGCAGCCGCTCCTCTTTCCCCACGGGTATGTGTGGTAACGTGGAGTCGGACGGGTGTGCATGACGCCCCTTGGTTCATCACTGCCTCCAAATCGAGGAACCGCCCTCTATTAAATCTCCTCAACGGGAGGCCTTCGAGAAGCCTCTTGCAACACGATATCCCATCGGGGTAACTTTTTAAGAGGTCTTCCGGATGGACCACGGGGAGAAAAAAAATAACTCTCCCCAGAGGGAGAGAGAGGGAGAGCCCGCAATCCGATCTTCGCCCGAAGGGTTCCTCAGGGCATCATCCTAGGGCCGCTGTATTTTTCATCACTGTTTATAACCATGCGTCAACTATCTGGATGTTTTTCGGGAAGTGATTCGATGAAGAATTTTGTTGGGTGAATCTTCTGTGAAATTGATTCCGGGACGATGATACAGGCTGGCGGAATAACAGAAACAAACCAGCGTTCAAATGGAGATGCCTACAGCGCTAAGCGTTTCGAAATCGACGAACTCCGCCTGCATAGGGACACATTCCCCGTCCGAGAGAGACGCGTTTTCACTTGGTTGCAAAATGGATGTTACGCCTGGGTTACTCCTTCGGAATTCCTCGACGGTCTTAACCTTCAAACGAAGAGTCCGTTGCTATAAATTTCAGCGTCAATTGAATTCCGCACACCTTGTTTTTTTCCTTCTCTCTCTCTCCCCCTTCAACGTATTTCACTTTGCACCCCCTTTTAAACTCTCTTCTCGGTACTGCACGTGCGCTATACGACCTCCTCTTCTCCTCCTCCTCTTTCCCTCCTCTTTACTACCATACACCCTTTCAGCCTCCTCCCCCTCCGTCGCACCGACCACTCAGTCACGTATTCTCCCCTTTTTATTTGTATTTAAGAATGCACTCCCGTATACAGAAAAAAAAACATTCACCGTTTTATAATACACAACAAATATTTCACGAAAAATTAAAGTGCTCTGTGCACCCTTCGATATCACGGGAGATCGCACGCACACGCGAAAAAATAAAAACACACGCGGAAACCGGTTCTCGAAGCAGCCTCGTTTTCTTTTCTTTTTTTTTTTAATTCACGGAGAAAAAGTTTCGATTCGCCCTCAGGCCTTGTCGGTAGGGAACGTACTCCGTACGTTTACTTTTCTATCACAACCTCTTCGCCGACGCACCCGCGACGAGACACGCGGCACGGCCAATCCACACGGCGTCTTCCTATTTTTTTTCCCTCCGGCGCGAACGATCCTGTAAGCTTCCTCCGCTGACTTGTGCCGCATATCCTGCTACTCTCTCTCTCTCCCTTGTCCCTCGTTCTCTCTCTCTCTTTGGGCATCCCCTACGGCCTCCGCCCCTGGTAAGCCGGCAACACGCGCGTCTCTCACATTCTCTCTCTCTCCCTACCCCTCATAGGCGCGCCTCTCTCTCCCCCTCTATCTCTTCCCCTTGCAGACGACTTCCCTGCCTCGCCTTTCCAGGGAACTGTGGGAAGAGAAGCACAGGGCGGGAGATTTGCCGGAGAGGGGAATGGACGGGGTTGGAGGGAGAGGGAGGGGAGGAAGGGAGAGGGAGGGAGGGAGGGGATTCACTAGCGTCGACGCTGACGCTCCTGTTGAAGTTGCTGTGAGAGAGGGGTTCGGAAGGGGAGGGGGGGGGGTTAGGATTGCGAGGCATGCCCGAGGGGCAGGAGGGGAATGGGTGCGCGAGAGAGAGAGATAGAGAGGGTGAAATGCTGGGATATATGGGGTTGAAGAGGTATAGGGTGGGGTAGGATAGGAGCAGAGATGAGAAATTGGGTGGAGAAAGAAAAAAAGAGATACAGGGGGATGTACAAAAAAAAAAGAAGATTGCAAATCATTCGGTTTTGGCGAGGTCTTTTGAGGGTGGTTTTTTTTTTACTCGTGCGTTTTTTTTTTTTAAATATGTAGTTCTCAAAGCAGTATCAGAAGGTTTCGATGCCGTGTTTAAAAGGTTGGTTTTGCTTACGGACGAAATGAAAAATGTTTCTTTTTCGTTCTCCTTCTTCCTCCTTCCTAAGGACGGGTTTGATCTTTTATCCGCATCCGTGCCGTCCTCTGCACCATCCTTATCGATTTTCTTCGCTGGGATTGCGAATTGTTTCCATTCGACGGCTATGGACACAAAAAATTAAACGGGGAACGAGTGGTTTTTTTTGTCACTGTGCCGGGTTGTCCGCCGACGCTGGATTGGTTGTTAACTGCACTCGCGCAAACGATTTGCAACGTGCGAAAAAAATCCGTTGATTTTTCTTTTTCGTGGAAGAAGTTGCCTTCGTGTCTTCGTTTCAACCGAAGTGATTTACGTTCGGGTAATGCGTTTGCCAATTGCTAATGGAATACGTGTATCTAAAAAATCGACGAAAAGGTTCGCAACCCTAAACATTCGATATTCCCTGCGGTTGGGAAACATTACGTGCCAGCTGATAAATGGCTCAGTTGTACAGTTTTTAGATAACTCCACCATGTAATAGGTGAATCTGTGTAAAAACACAGTCGAAATTCTATAGATCTATGATTCAAATTTTCCATAACGCGAAGTGAATCTTTCTGAATTTATTTTTCTTCTATAACTCGAATTTTCCACAAGTCTAATATTTTTTTTGTTTCCCTTGAGGTGTTCGACTTGTGGATGTTCCACTGTACCGCAGGAGGAAATTCTTGACGGAATGGCAATTGACTAACAAAGACTCTTGGTCTCTCCTAATGTTCCGTCGTAGAAACGAGAAAATAACGCTTTTGAATCCCCGGCTTTGATTTTTGAGCCATCGAGCGGCTAGAGAGCGATTCTTTTCCTTGTTTATAAAGGCGTGAGCGACAAAACCGACGCGTTTTCCTCAGTCCCAACGCTATCCTCTCGCTTTTGTATCTTTTCTTCCGTCTTTTAGCACGCTGCCTCGAATTCTTGGAACGCTCGACTTTAAAGTAAGCAATTCCTTTTATTGAACTTTCTTCCCCGCCGTTGACACAATCATCATCATCATCACCACACACACACACGCGCGCGCGTTTGATTATTTAATTCCTTAGGCGCCCTAAGAATAGAGACGACGGAACGCTTTATAACCTATTTCGAATTCTTTTGTTTTTTTCCTCTCTCTCTGTCCTTAGTACGCAATCGCATTTCGCGTCACTTCCGTCCGACTCGATTATTATGCGTTTTTCAGCCTCTACTAAGGTTGTGTTTTACTCTCCTTCGGAGTGTTGGGTTTAAGTAAAGGAAAAACGCGAGATATCGTGGAGAGAGTGACGCAACGAATGGATGGTTCAATTATTATCTCCGTGTAGGACTGTAGGGCGTCGCCATCTATGCCGCCTTGCGGCAACCTAAAGGACGGGGCTTTTTAAACGCGTTTCGCCTCCAGCATTATCGCCTATTGCCGTCGGTCTGTCCGGCCGTCTGTCCGTCCGTCCGTCCGCATGTTCGTTCTCGGCTTCTACCGAACGGATTTTAATGAAATTTGATATTTAGGACTTGCATTCAAAGATAATAAGAAAATCACAAAAATGAATCACGTAAGCCAATCAGGGGTACCACTTTACTGGTGACAAAAAATGAACTTTCCGTCATATCTCATAAAGTATTTCTCATCTCAAAGCATTTTTCAAATAAAACTAGTAAAGAAGAGTATTTATTTTCCTATACATTTTTATCGTAGGAGTAACCGTTATCAAGAAAATCAAACAAGAATGTTGAACTTAGAAAATTTCTTGCATGATTATTTCTTCATTGTTTCTAACATAAACAATCTCACAAGCAAACGTTTAATTTCCTTGCGTGTGCATGCAGTATTATTAACTAGGAAGAAAATGGATTATTTATGATGAAGAAAAGGACTTTAAAGCGCTATTTCCCTTACGTAGAGGTATATCATTTATTTTTAATACTCCATTGCACGAAACGCGCCCATTTGTGATACGCTGTGCACTTTCCTAACTTTGTTTTGCTATCTCGCGGTGATATTTATCCTCCAGGTTCTCTCTCTCGGGTGGGGGGAGGGGTGGGGGGGGGGGGAAATCGTTACTTCGTGTTTGCTCCCGGCTTATAGAGACGTTTTCGTCCACAAACATTTTCATAATTAACCGTAATCTGAGTTCCTTTTGGTTGGGCCATTTATAATCTAGGAAATTTTGTTTGTCCTTAAAAAAAAAAAAAACTAGCGAGTTTTTTTAAATATACGGTCGAGCTTCCTATAAGTCGAACGTCTATAACATGAATTTTTCCACAACTCTAAGTGAATTCGTTTTACGGCACGAAATATTTTTCATATTATTGTTCTTGTATAATACCAGTTTTCTATATAAGTCGAATATATTTTTTTCCCCCTTTAGGCGTTCGACTCGTTGAAGTTCCACTGTGTTTATCTAGATCAGGGGTTTTCAACCTTTTTATTACTCGCGTATCCCTTAGAACTACTTTTTAATGGTCGCGTACCCCTTAGAACAGTTTTTTATGCGGTACATTTAAAGTGATAATGAAATGAATGATACTTGTGTTAAGATAGTTAACATTCACAGTTTTGGCGTATTTTTCTGCTTTATGACGTCATTCTTAGTCGTCACATTGCAACTTTTTATTTCGAAAGACAAAGGATGAAGAAAAATTATAATCTTTAGCACTTTCGCGTACTCCTTCAAAATTGTCGATGTACCCCCCTAAGGGTACACTTACCACCGGTTAAAAACCCCTGATCTAGATCCTCGCCGATGTTCAGTTGTCCTTCTCGGCAATAGATTCGTTTAAATCCGCGATAGAGTTTGTTAGTTTTAGAAATTCTCTACAATCTCCAATCTCGCCCAGGACCCCTTGTTTGACTGAAATAAGTCAATTGTCAAATAGCAGGAAGAAGTCGTAACAGGTGGTGGGAAAATCGGTTAAACAGTAGCCTTATTACCATCCCGCCGTTTACTTTCAGGCACACAAAAACACACGCGTGAGTGTAGCAACACGGATCTTATTCGCCCACCATTTCTCGCAGGCAATAGCGCAAATGGTTACCACGAGGGGCGGCCAGAGCTTTTAGAGGCTGATCGATACTCTGCAGGAGTCTTACTCACACAAAAGAACCTTGTATAAAAAAAAGGACGCTTTTATGCGTCACGAGGACACGGCCAATGAACGAAAAGAAGGAACGAAATATATAAAAAATAAATAAAAAAAGCTTTCAGGTTCTGAATTTTATTCGGTAAGAAATTGGAATATTTTTTTCCCTAGAAAAACTGTCATCAAATTATCTTCTGGGAGGTACCGGAGAACAACGGAGGTTGCTTCTTCGTATCGGAGATTTAATGAAACGGCCACACTTCGTAGCCAGCTTTCTCCGATGTAATTTTCTCTAAATATATCATCTAAGGGTTATTATTTTCTTAAAAAAGCTCTCTTGAGATACCGAATTGGGAGGGGGAGAGGCACGCGATAATAAAATGAATATAGTTTAAAACAGCTTCTGAGCCTTTTTTTTAATGATCGAAAGGAAAATGCTGTCCTCTGTCTTTAAATTCAAAAGCTCGTTAGATTTAATGTACGAAGGTCCGACATTTTAATAATTATTAAAAGCAACGATCAGAAATAAAAATACAAGAGCAAAGGCACGAATGTTTGCGTGAGGAGTAGTTTCTTTTTTGGACAAACGAAAGATATACAAAGCGTAAGGACATTATGCCTGATTAAAATTCCCGGAGACGACGTAACGAATAAATGGAAACAGTAGGACTCTGATGGGTTTTCTGCGTTAGTCATGACAAATTTAATGCTTTCGTTTCATCTCCGGCGCCCATATCCTTCCCTCTTAACCCGTCGAGACATAAGCAGAATAAAAAACTGGCACAACATACATTGTACAGACTTTCTCATATACTAATGCTTCGTTTAGTTACCTTTAGAAAATAAAAATCGTGTCAGCCGGTTTTTAGAAAACCCAGTTTTTGTTAAAGTTGTCTAGAATAAACTAGCCTTATATTCATTCATTGAGAAATATGAACTATACGGTATTATTGAAGACGTAAACTCAAGTATCTGTACGAAATTTGATCAAAATCGTTGTAGTCGTTTTTGAGAAAATCGGATTGTTGTTAAAAATGCGTAGAATAAACTACCCTTAATTATTGAGCAATGTCAACCATTCCTACAAATATGTACTCTGCTCATTATGATAAAATGCCTAAATACGAGATTTCATTCATTTTTGCTCTACCGTTTAGGCTCCAGAGCCATTAACAGACAGACAGAGGGCATTGCGAAAACCACTTTTTCGGATTCAGCGACACCTAAAAAGTATATTTCCGTAAAAATCTCGAGGTCGAATTTTTTCGCGATAACAGTACCACCTACTTTCTCGATACTTCTTATGATAAAGTAAAAAATAAATATGGGCAGTTTTGGGTGTAATTGGATGTTAGGAAAAAATAGAAGGTAAGGAATCGGAGGAAGAAAGGAAAATGATGATAAAAAGAGAGAGAGGAATAGAAGAAATAAAAGGAGAAAGGGCATAGATAGAGATGGGGGGGGGAGGAGGGAGGGAGGGAGGGAAGGGACCATATCCCAGAGTTATGACTGTGTTAGCGTAACCAAGAGAGGAATGGAAATTGAGAGAGAGAGAGAGAATATATTAAAGGGAAGAAGGGAAAACTTAAAAGAGGATGATAAAAAATTTAAAAATAAAGGAGAAAATAAAATTCATTTCGGTGAAAGATAAGGGGAGGGGAGTTAAATAAGGAGGAGAGGTAGAGGGAGAGAAAGGAAGGGATAAAAGGGAGATGAAGGAAGAGAGATTATATGTGGAGAGAACTCGAAAAAATAAAATAAGAAAAAAAAGAGTTACTATAGGAGGGAATGAGGGATTTGTAAGGAAGGAGGGGGAGGGAGAGAGAGAGGAGGTAAGGGCGAAAGAGGCTTATCCGAATTATTATGAGACGAAATTAGACAAAGGAGAGGGGAATAAGGAAGGGTTAGATAGGGGGTCTCGTTAATGGGATCGGAATCCAGGAGATGGAGGAGGGGAAATAAGCTCGGAGGTCAGCGCCGAGAGACAGACAGACAGAAAAACGACTTTATTAGGGCGAAATTGAGACTATATAGTCCCTTCTTACATTTAACCCTGCGTCAACAGTTACGAATGAGAATAAAATAGCAATAATGATTTCACAGAAAAGAACCGGGAAAAAAATAAATAAATAGAAAAACGTACAAGCAAAACACCAAATTACAAATTCGGGAAATTTCCATTAAAAAAGACAGAGTAATTGCGGTAAAAACCTAGGAAAGAGAGAGGGAGAGAGAGAGAGAGAGAGAGAGAGAGAGAGAGAGAGAGAGAGAGAGAGAGAGAGAGAGAGAGAGAGAGATGCGAGTAAATTCTGGAGGATGTGTCCGAGAGATTGGAAATGTTAGAGAGAGGTGACATACAAGCGTCAGAAGGCTAAAGAGAGAAGCGGGAGAGAAGGGGAAGGAGAAAGAAAGGAAGCAGAGAGGGAGGAAGGAAGGGAGGGGGAAGGACGTACGTAGGAATCCAGGGGAAGAAGCAAATCCGATAACGTTTTTTTTCTTACCTTTCTACTTTATCGGTGGCGTGCGTAGCCATGGAGACGCGGGCATTGTGCACGACCCTTTCATCCTGAAGGAGGCGGTAGGAAATGGAACGTTTCATTACATTAACAGGCCCTCTTTTGTATGCGAGGAAAAGGCTACCTTTTAAAAAATATATATAAATGTTTCGGACTGAAGGTCGCGTGCAATTAGTAGATATATATATATATATATACATATATATATATATATTAAATTGATCTATGCAGGCTATTCCCGCTTCCACTCCAAAAGTCTATGTGGATATATAAATATAATTTTTTTCCTTTTCGCTTTTTTGTGATAATCTACATGATTTTTCACGGGACCCGTGAAGGTAAAATTTCGACATTCGCGGCATATAAAACTTTGCAATTCGCGGGTTTAACCTACGATGTCATGCACAACCGTATTTTTCAATGCGCAAGCGTTCATGTTTTATTTTCTCGTGGTGTTCATGTGCGCATGTGTACTTTCTATCCTCCTAATTTATTTAAGGTGACGAAAGGATCGCTCTTTATGCGAATTTCATCTTTTTGTCTTCCTTTCGGCTTAGGGTTTTTTTTTCATCGTTCAGGTAATAAATAAATTAAAAGTCTTAGTTCACCTGTCGTCCGCACGTGCGCTTATTTAGATTTTTAATGAAGAGAGCTTTTCTTATCTGTGTATACTTGTGGCTGAGGAGTTCTTCTTTATCTTCACATCTGTGATGCATTGAGTTTTAGCATCGCAAGGATCGGTCGTATGTTGCAAACGCAACGGAGCATTCACGCGCAAGTGGTTCAGCATGCTTTCTTCTTTATATGTTATCGTCCTTTATAATTATCTTAATCGAATGTGGGATTAAAATATGTACTATTCACAAAAATCACATTGAATTGTAAGCGTTATACGGTTGTTCTTATCGGTCACAGGCCTTTGACCGCGCCTGCGTCGAAGCATTTCAACTAACGCGAAATTTCCCTAAAAAGCTTAAGGTTTTTAAAATTCTGGGATTTCACGATCTCCAGATAACGCGACATCCCGCGAATGTCGAGGGTCTGCCGTCATTCCGAGCACGTTTTATATCCGTAATTTAAGCTATCGCATCCTTTTTCAGCACGTGGTAACCTAGGTGGAGAAAACAGGTGGCGCTCCGAAGGAACGCCCTTATAATGACGCTCGCGTACCTATTTCCGGACGGAATTGCGCAAAGCGGGCAATATCCGCGTAGAAGCAAGTGACTGACGCTCTGTGCATATATTGGGAACCGGCGAGGAGATAAATTGAGAAAGATGCGGTAGGAATATTGAGATTCTTCTGCGGGTTTAATTTGGCGGACGAGAAGTTAAAACGGGAAAGAAATTTTTCGAGCGGGAACGTTAAAGAAAAGTGTATTTAAAAAAAATATATAAATGAGAAAAACATGACGTCGCGGCGTTTATTTTTGGATTGGAATTTCAAGAGCGGGGCGTCGCGCATACTAATTTGAAATGGAATCAGGGGAGAAAAATTTTAGGTTTTCGTAGGGAGGAAGGGACTTCTTGAAGAATTTTGCATTTAAAGGCGGTATCAAAAATATTTCTGAGTGAGAGAGATTCCTCAAGATCTGTTTCGTTTCCTAAATACTTGGAAGATTGGTATAAAGTTTTGTTAACAAAAAGATCTTTGCTGTTTTATTATTTTACTCCTTGAAACCAAAATGAAATTTTTACAGTATTTCGACGAATAAAACAAAAGCTGTAATGGAAAAATAATTTCGACCGAGTGATTTTTTTCCTGCCCAAGACTATTTCGATCTTGGAGTCGCGAAGTTTTAAATTCTGTTTTCGGTCCCGACTGATTTCGACGACTATTTTTCAACTGTTTTATTACCCTCGTGCGGATATAATAAACATTTTGTCCTTAAATCAGAACTGTTGGCACTAATATTTAATGATAGGAATTGTAGTAAATTCTTGTGGTTGTATCTAGTAACAATGGTCAACGACTTCTGATTACCTTGACGTTCTTCTAAGTACACCGTTGTTGTTGTTTTAATTTCTATTTATTCTACGATGAATTAGAGACATTAGAGCGAAAGAATATTATTATACGAGCATAACTCCATTCGAACAAAATATTTTAAACTCAATGTCTGTTACTCGCCATGGCACTGATGCGCGCCTTATTAGAAGCACTAAAAGACTGAAATTAATTTTTAAATTATGAAAGATTTTCTCATCCATTACTGGCCGAGATGATAAATATTTACCAGTGTGATCCAAGGAAGTAATATCAGGTACATCGAATTGCTGAAATCGAATTGAAAGTCTTCTGTTTCTCCTATATTTTTATGGCTACTGGAGAAACAGTTTTTCACCACACAGTAGCATCATCAGGTGATGATGCTACTGTGTAGTGAAACCATGGTCGTGATTTTTTTAATAAAATAAATTGTGGAAAAAATACGTTTTTTCCAAGCTGTTCACATCCTATCACTTATGCAACCCAAAGTTCTCTCCGCGGATGGACTCGATCCAATTTAAAAATGAATTAAGTCCTCATCGTTTGGAACCAACCGATGATCGGTATAACTCCTTAAGCGATAAATCGGTGGAATGAACCGGGTGTGAACATTTCAGCTACCAAGCAGCCGTCCTCTAAGGAAACCCGCTAATCGCAACAGTAGGCGTAAAAAATGGCCCCAGCCAGTCACTGAACAGCAGCGTTGCCACATCGTGCACAATCGATGTCTCCACAGTTCTCTTCGGTCTATTTCTGTATGTGATTAGTCAACGTCGCTCCCTTCTCCTGACTTAAGGCAGAGTTCAAGTTACCCATAGTCTGCTGTAGTTTTTTTTATGTTAAGTGAACATCTGCTTTATTTCACTTATGTATGGCATGTATCAGTGTTTCTCAAACTGTGGGGCGAAAAAGTATTTTAGATGTAAGGTGAAACGCCAATATATAATACGTTCACGAATAATAAAATTTCATCAGTAAATTTTAGGAAATACGTGATAAAAATTATTAACAGTTATATAAAACAAAGGAATTCGCATTAAAGTTTATTATTTTCGCTATTTTCCAATTCAAAGGTGGCCACATAACATTCAAGGGGGCCGCGACATTTGAAAGTTTGAGAACCATTGGAACGTATGACTGAGGGAGTAAACTTGATAATAAAAAAATAAAATTATATTGACCCGAGGGAAAGTCAAAACAACCCCTGTAAGTGTGAAGTTAGAGATGGAGAAAAATTCTGAACTTGACCGGGAATCGAACCCGGGTCTGCAATTTGCCGGGTAGGTGTTATTAACAATAGGACTTGACGCAAATGTGAAGTTAGAGAAGGAGAAAATTCTGAACTTGACCCTGTAAAGTCATTTTCTGCGAAAATCGTATCCGACATGTTGTATTCCGAAGAAGGCAGCCTTATTAACCATCGTATTAGAAGCTTTACTTGGGAAATGAATGAGAATCGGTTAAAATATGGGCGTACGATTGATTTTTTTAAAGTTTATATTTATGGAGATGCCCTCTCGCTGAGGCTAATAAATTTTTAATAATAATAATCAAATTTATTAGAGTTTACATATCATACAAATATAATAATAATAATAATAGTAATAAATTGATCTAATTTTTAAATGTTTACAATTATAAGCCAAAATTATGAAAAAAGAAACAATCAAATATATCAAAAAATGTTTACAATTACTAGCCAAAATTATGAAAATCCTAAGCATATAAATTTAAATTATCATTTTAGAAATTTATAGATACATACACATATTCCTATTTATACATACAAATATATACACACATATACTCATATATACAGCATAATAACACTTTCATCGGTTTCGAGTGTCGTTTTTAATCAATCTTCAAGGTTTTGTACTTGTTAACGGCTACATTTCTCTCAAAGTGTCAACGGTGTTTTGAGTATTTTTTTTACCTCTGAAGGCATTAACAATAAGAAGTTACAAGGTTGCAGTGGAGAAAAAGAGAATGAATGGACGTGGGCGTAGGTTCGGGTCGAGAAGACGTGATTAGTGAGCCGTTTTAAAAAGAAATAAAGAGGACCCCATATACTTCACGGCTTAGTCCGTGACTTATAAGCATCTTTTATCTAGTTTTTTTAAATTTTTAGATCGGGGAAAAAAGGGATAGATAAGAGAAGGAGGAAGAAGGGTATTCTTTATGAAATAGGTCACACGGACTTGGTAAAAAAAAAAAACGGGGCAATTTTTTTTCATCTACGAGAACGAAGAGTGTAGGCGGGAGGAGGGGAGGGGGAAAATAGGGGGGAGGAGGAGAGGGAAAGGGGGGAGGGAGGGAGACGGGGTTATAACAGCGAAATGGACGAAAGATTTATCTCCATCGCAGGAACCGTTTGTATTCTCCCGGGGAAGAAATACGAGTTTGCGGAGAGCTTTGTTGCCTACGGATCCGCGCACGAGGACGGGCGAATTTGCCGACCAGTTTCTGGTTTGTATTTTTTTTTAAGTGAATTATCCTACAAACTCCCAGAGAGAGAGAGAGAGAAAGATTTTTTTAACTTTTAATCTAGCGTAATACACAGTTTTAGATGATGCAAAACAAAATAAAATCCCGACAACGAAATATTCCGGTGGATGCGTAAGTAATTTCGTCGTAACGAAATTCGTTCTAACGAGCATGGGGTTGCATTAAATACACAAATAATACTCATTTATTTTAAAAAAAAATGAACCTTGTTCACTCCACGAAGCAGATGTACGTGATTGTTTTCCTCGCTGGCAGTAAATATAAGCTTGAAATTTACGACGACGCGAATGCAATGTTGTATTTAAGAAAGTTGAGGTTGCTCAAAATTATTTCCTTGTGGTGAATTTTTGTTATAAAATATCCGTTGCTGCGAGATTTTCTGTAATTTTCAAAATTTCGGAATGGAAAATCGAGCAAGAAAGAGTTGTTCAGAAGAATACAAGGAAATTTTTACTTTGTCATCCTGCAAACTGACGAAGGCGTTTGGCCATGCACTGCGCCTACACACCAACGAAAATTTCTGCAATATCGCATGCAGAAAAATGTCCAGTAATACCTGTCTGTTTGATCAACCATTTTTACTTATTTTCATGTGTTCCGTGGCCTAATTGCCACACTTCGATGCTTCAATTCTATTCTCGCCATCAATGGATTCCGTACTGCTTACACTCTGTTCTTTTTGCACTTATATACTTAACAACTAAAGTTATCTGGAATTATAACCGTTGTCTCTCCTTAACAAAACGAATCACTCCGCGTCCAAGCATTTCATGGTCCTTTTGATAACACGATCGTTTAGGGAGGGGAAGGAAAATCGGTTTGGGAATTTCTCGAGAAGAGAGAATAGTAGATTAACAAGTTAGGAAAGTGTACAACGTATCATAAATGGGCGCGTTTCGTGCATTGGAGTATTAGAAAGAAATTAGTATATACCTGTACGTAAGGGAAATAGCGTTTTAAAGTTCTTTTCTTCATCATAAATAATCCATTTTCTTCCTATTTAAAAATATTGCATGCACACGTAAGGAAATTAAACGTTTGTTTGTGAGATTGTTTATGTTAGCAACAATGAAGTAACCATGCAAGAAATTTTGTTCAAATCGATATAAGACTTTCTTGTTTGATTTTCTCGATAACGGCTACTGATACGATAAAAATGTATAGGAAAGGAAATACTCTACTTTACCAGTTCTACAACTTTTATCTGAAAAAATATTTTGATATGAGCAATACTTTACGAGATATAACGAAAATTTAATTTTTTGTCCCCAGTAAAGTGGTACCCCTGATTGGCGTACGTGATTCGTTTTTGCGATTTTCTTATTGTATTTGATTGGAAGTCCTTAATATCAAATTTCATGAAAATCCGTTCAGTAGAAGCCGAGAACGAACATACGGACGGACAGACGGACGGACAGACGGACGGAAAGACGGACGGGCAGACGGACGAACCGACCGACGATAATAGGCGCTCACGCTGTAAGCGAAACGCGCCTAAAAAGAGATCGAAGGAGATTTTACGGCAGATGAAGTAGACAAGAGGAAAAAGATAAACCATAAGAAATTACTCGAAGGGGAAAAGAAAGAATTTTCATATGGGGTGATAAAGGAAGTTTCTGACGATAGGAAGAGGTAGATGACTCTGTTAAACCTATAATCGCGCACTAGTATAACAACAGGCTAATTGTGATGACGTTAAATTTGACAAAACCGTCCGGATGAAAAATAAACTTTGCCAAGAGGCGCGAATGAAGAAAACTTCTTCTCCTTCGATCGAAACCGATTCGCGCATTTTTCTTTTCAAAAATTGTAAATCCTTTAAGAAGAAGAACGGATTCTCGGAAGAATAGGTAGGTACAGTCTAACTTCTATAAGTCGAACGTCACGAATCTTCCGCAACTCGAAGTGAATTCACTTTACGGGGCAAAATATATTTCATGTTATTTTTCTTCTATAACTCGAATTTTCTCTAACAATAAGTCCAATAACTTTTTTGTTTCCATTTGAGTTCAACTTATAGAAGTTCCACTGGATTTATTTTTTTTCTTTTGTTTTTGTTTTAATTTCGTGAATTTTTTTTCGGAAATGTCGTATTTCACGTCCAATTACCATTTATTATACGGTTTATGCGATCCGAAACTTGGACATTTTCCCACGATCGCAAAAAATAAAGAATTTCAGGCAATTCATTTATCAACCGAAATTATTATTGTATTTTTATTAATCGTTTTGGAGAGCAGTGCATTTTTTTAATCGGGAGAATGGGATGATCACTGATCAAATTTTTGGAATTTTTATTTTTATAAATTGTGCGATGCGGAAAACCGAATTGATTTCTGGTCCCGGAAGGATTCGAGTTTGAAAGGCTCATTGGCCGCATAATTTACCATAAATTTTCAGATTCAATCGCGGAAAAGCAATAAAAAAAGGCGGTTTTAAGTATATACATTCCCACTATCATCTGACGGCTCGCTATGCACGCATGTTTTTATTTTCAAACCAATTTGACAGGAATTAAATAAATATATCTGATAAAGAAACGTTTTCTTCGCCAGATTTATATCAATGAAAAGTGAGTAATGTATTTTTTTTAAAATAAATTGATAGGTATTCCGTGTGTCGGGATTGTTGCGTCATCTTTTCTTTGCGTCGGTAGACGAAATCAAGAGACGTGCCCAGATGATATGGCGCATATGCCAACATTTTAGGAAACATCTTGGTTATGTAAGATATAATTTTTTAATGCTTTTTAACGAAGAATAATAGCGTTTTGATTATACATAAATTAACGTTTGAGTATTAAAATAATATTTATGGGAAATTGAACTTTTGGCACTTTTTTCGGGAACGTTTGAAGCCTTTTGCAAGCGGCGCCTACGGCAAATGCCGTCTTCGTAATACCCTAGTTACGGCACTGGTTGAAATCAATGGCGCTATAATAAACATTATTAATTCCCATTGAAAAACAATGGACCCCTTTAGCGTGGTAATTAATATTTTAAAATTATTAAAAACTCGAAAAAATTTCTGAGTAGAACGAGTTTTTTTTCTTTCATTTTTGAAAAACTTCATTATTTCAGTTATGAATCTGTTCGTGACGCGTTGGTGTATCCATTGTAAATAATTTTAAAATGCGATTCCATAAAGCCCTGCATTGCTTTCCATAGTTTCCTCACGTGGGTGTGAATATGAAACAATGGGGTCGGGGAAAAACTTCCATAAAATGAAATTATTCGGAATTTTAGATCTTTCCGTGTAGACTATGCCCAATCACCTGTCATCATGGCAAATTTCGGTTTTGTAGCTCTTCTATAGAAGTGCCATAAGTTTTATATCCCGTATATATGTGAACAAAGCCTTTTTATAATACGAGATTTGAATAAAAATCTCGACGTAGGAATTCGCGAGAGAGAGATTTTGTTTTTAATCGAACATATTAATCAAATCCTGGAGGAGGGATTACATTGCGTCCAAATTAAATCAGTTCCCAATTAGATTTCGTTTCACCCTTCTTTTTTTTTTCTATAGGGTACAATTTCGGCAGTCTGATTGATTTTTATATTTCAACGGATTAATCCACGTTCGGCGTTTTTCCGCATAAATCGCGAACAGTTTTTTTTTTAAATTTTAACCGCGGGATTTTTTTCAATTGACAGATACTCGTGTATTAACGGGTGACCCAAGTAAACTTAAAATTTGGTCACAAGATGGCGCCATTTGTGCGCCCGCCACAGAAATTGTCCTTAAAATTATTTATCGATTTCATTATAGCCCCTTCGAGGATCTGATCCCTTTTCCAAGGATGTCGAAAAGAACAGGTCGGGATGAGTTCAAAGAACTCCTCTGCAAACACTCTTATCCTCGGACATTTTTAAGGCGGGGTTTTAATATTTTAGCCGACTCGGAAATTCTAAGGAGCCCTCGTCTTGGGATATCTTCCAGATTCGTGACTCGCTCGCGGTACACGTAAAATATACAACTGATGAAAATGGCGCGATGGGTGAATATTTTTCTATACGCTTAACGTAAGGAAACACCTTCGACGTCACGCGGCATGGCGGATGACTTTACGATCCAATGAACCTCGTTTTACCTTTTTTTAAGCAAACGGTGAATGGTTTCTTATGAGTACCGCGTGAATTCATATTTTTTGTTTTTGGATATGTGAATTAATTTTACAGCACAAAATATTTTTCGCGTTATTTTTCTTCTGTAACTTGGATTTTCTATACGTCGAATATTTTTTGTTTCCCTTGAGGTTCCACTTGTAGAAGTTCCACTGTATGTTAAGCTAAAAAAAAAACGGAGTAATATTTCCACCAATATGGACCAATATAAAACGTGTATAACTGCTGCAGCCAGTAAAATTTTGAGCTTACATTGGTGTCACTTCTATAGTTTATTTATTATAGATCTGTAAGCTGGGGTGGCTAAATTAGTTTCAAATTCGCCGATTTTGATAAATCTATTTTCGTACGCTGACATAAAGATCCGCAAAATATCAGAACTGAGATAATATCGAAAATAACGAACAGGGTGTTAATGGTACTCACAATCAAAATTTTTCTTCGACAACGCAACCTTCAAGGAAGGTAAATTTAAAAAATTACTGGATTGAAGACACAAACGCTTTAATTTTTTCTACCATGTGTTATAAAAAATTTAAAGCATAAAAGAGTACGATTGTCATATATTACGGTTGAAACGTTCCGATACAATCTAACCTCGACAAGTCGAAACTCCACAACTCGAATTTTGGAGTAAAGGTAGACACTTGTAATATATTACAGTTAAAACCTTTCACATTAAAAAATCCTATTTCTGTCCTTTTTTGCGATACAGCCTAATCTCGATAAGTCGAAACTCCACCACTTGAATTTTTCGATTAATCGAATACAATTTTTTTCCTATTTTATACCGTCGCTTGTTAAAGCTAACATCAACGACTCGAACTTTTTTAATGCCTTCTCCACGAGATGCCAATTATCTTGGTCCGACCGTAAATGCAAATGTTCCGTAATGCCACGACGTTAAAAAAAAAAACAAAAGGCAAACCGGACACGCGTGATTACAAAGCTATCAATGAAATCTCCTTTCAAGAACCACAAAAGAAGCCGCCCTTTATAGTTATTTATGGAGACGTCAAACGACCGAGAGCGAAGCTTCGTTACCTAACCAAAATAGTCCCGCTAATCTAAATAAACTCTCCCGCCGCTGCTTTTTATACGTCGTGCTATTGTTATTTTTTTTGTTATTCTGGCTCGTACACGGGGCTGTCTTTTCCGTCTCCTCGGGGGGTTATCGGCTTCGGAGGAAATGTATCCCCTCGTTCCGCGTATTCTATCCCCCTTCCCTCCCACGCCTTGGTCCTCCTCAATGACGTATCCGCGTTATGTTTTCCTTTCCGTCTCTCCTCCTCCTCTTATTCGCCTCTCTCCTCTTTCCTTCCTTTCTCTCACCCTCTCTCGCCCACCACCTCTACCCCTCTCTCTATTTCCCGTTAACCACGGAATAATTGAGGGAACGACCTTGGCCTGATTTAGATCGTGATGCTTCTCGCGAATATCCCGTTCGGGCTAAAAGGAACGTATTTTCTGGAATACGCTTTCAGGTGGGATTGGAAATGCTTACGCTCGGCTGAGCAAAAAGGAGAAAGAGAGAGAGAGAGGTGTGTGGGAGGACGCGAGAGAGAGAGAGAAAAGGAGAGAAGAATTTTATATATATATATATATACACAGGGCCGTGCCCAGACATTTTGCCGCCCGAGGCGAGATATAATATGGCGCCCTCTGGGCTCGATGGTCTTATGAATTTATTTTGATAGGTTTTCATTTTTGGCAAATTTTGGCGCCCCCCTTCGAGAGGCACCTGAGGCGGTTGCCTCGCCGCCTCACCCATCGGCACGGCCCTGTGTATATATATATATATATATATATATATATATACATACACACACGCACATATATATATATATATATACATACACACATACATACACACATATATATACATATATAGCCGTAGCGTAGTGAAACATATCCGACTCGAATCCTGCGAAGGTAGAATTTTTTTCGAGGTTGCCCGGCTCCCTAGTGTGAAGAAAAAGAAAGAGGGTGAGATAAGGACGAGGAAAGGGGGGAATATAAGTGAAAAGGAAGCGTAAAAAATATACATACATATATATGACAGCTGGAAAAAGCGAATGCCAATGTACCAGAGGGAATTATATACGACATATTCAGGTTATGAAGCAGCCGCTCTATGACCAAATTTTGTCTATTTTATTTCAGCCATGTCTTTAGCTCGATAATTCTTCTTCTTTTTTTTTTACGATAGAGGGATTTACAAAAATTCTACATTGATTTCGAAAAAAACATGCATTACCAACATAGACCTACTTCTGACGAACTAACAAGGAAGGCTACGGCGTGAAATAAAACCGAGCTTAAGACTTATACGACTTTGGCAACAAGAAGGGTGCGAGGGGAAAATCTAAGAGAGGGAAAGAGAGATTGAGAGAGGAAGCAAGGAAGAAAAGGAGGCGAGAAAACGGAAATGACGAGGAAAGAGTTGGGCGAGAATGAAAAAAAAAAGAAATCGAGGCGCGCGTGGGAGAATTTCGATTCCGACCTACCCTTCGAGAGAGGATATGAAAAATATAAAGAAATCGACCGCCCACGGATCCCATTCAAAAGACCATCCAAAGGATATCATGTCTATAATAAATCCGCGCCCGCGGATCTCCTGATACGAATTCCTTTTCCTCCGAAAGAAGAAAAAAAGGGTTGAAGTGGAAGGGAGATGAAAAATTAATAAATAATACCTTTCCCGTCCCATATATATATATATATAATTGTAACCTCTGTCTGTACATTAGTTTTTTGTCGGGGTTTTACTTTTTGTGTGTGTTTTGCATCACAAGAAGACGTTTTAACTGGTTTGCAGAATTGTTGTCTGTCTGTCTGCCAGTTTGTTTGTTACCGCATCACGCAAAAACGGCTGGTCGAATTTTTATGAAACTTGCAGCTTATCTTTAGACTGGTACAGCTTAAAATATAGGCTATGTGGTGTATCTCAAAAACAATTTTAAGTGGGAGTTTGGGGGGCATCGATTTGGCTTTTCGACGATAACTCTCGAGTAAATTAACCTAGGAAGTTCAAATTTGATATTTATCACTTTCAATACAAGTATAAGATCAATCTCCTATATATTTATGAAAGTTTGTTTGTTTGTGCATCTATACATTTCCACACAGTTAAAGCTAGAATAATCAAACTTTCAACAAATACTTTCTTCACAAATAGGAAGATCGAGGGCTACTTTTTAATCCCAAATGTTTTATAATAATTGCACAAAATGCAAAATAACTTTGTATGCTAATGCATTGCCATCTAGAGATGGGTCAGAAAGAACGGGACAGCTCTTTTCGAACTGTTCTGATGCCTAAACTGTTCAATAAAATAACTGTTTCATAAACTTCCTGTTCTCAAAGAACAGGTAACTCTACATCTTATACACAGTGAGAAAGGTGGGAAACGACTAATTTTTATCCGGAATTGAACGGCGGGTACTGATTAAACTACGCGTATTTTCCCAATTCCTACTGTTGATTTGAATCAAATTTGGTACGATTTTGGAGGGCTCCCAGAAATAGTTCATATGTGGATTTTGTTTCTCTCTGCCCGTTTTATTCAAAACAGCGGCCGAGTGAATTCTTAAATACCATTTATCATCTAGAATTATGATCGGATTTGAACAAATTTCCCCGGGCAATGCCGGGTATTTCTGCTAGTGTGTGTTTGTGTGTATACACACACAAACACTCACACGCACAGCGTTTTCCATTTATTTTTCGTTCGGTTCTTCCGATAAAAAATTTCTCCTAGACCCCTCGACGCAGCGCGAAATTCGGTGCATATATACCTATATTATTCCGGTTATGGTCGTGCTCCGAAATCGGTAGAAGGTAAAAATATAATATCCCGAATTTTTCCTCGTTTTTGAAGGTTCGGAATGATGAAATTCGACGGCCGGGTTCGTTTACTAATGTGGGCGTATGTTTTCCGGGATCCACGGTTCCCCCTCCCCCATCTTACCGCCTCCTAAAACTTATTCGGTTGCGCGCGCTTGTGCGTTTTTCGATGTTTGTCGAGGATTAATAGTCAAAGAGGAAAGATCGATTGGGATAATCCCCTTCATCGTGAACGGAATACGGAAAAAGGGCGTGTAAAGAATGACGTGGAATTTAACAAAAAAATACGTTCCTTCCACGTTGTAAAAAAAAAATATTATCGAATTAGACGGTCCGTTTCGAATTTAATATTTTACGTTTTGCTCCGTACATAAATTTGCGGTCTTATCGAATTCCTCGTTTTATGAGCTGGGAAATATATATCTTCCGCGAAAAGGAAAACAAATGAACGACATACATTGCAATTGATGGGTAAATAGAGATAGAGAGAGCTCCCTCTGTTGGCGTATGACTTATTACAGCAGTGGTTCCTAAACTGAGGGGCGTGAGAAAGTTCCAAGGGGAGGAGGGTGGGCGCGAAGCCATGAGAAAAAAATCAATTTCTAATGTCAAATTCAGCTGAAATAGTTTAAACGTATTTTTCAATCTTGCCAATATGTGCCAGATACGTGGGTAAAAAAATAATTACGAGTTAGTTGATCGTGAATAATTATGTAAATACGAGTGCAAAGGGTTACATTTATTTCAACCAAAAACATGGTGGGGCACGACCGGTGCCGTAACTAGGGTGTGGCGAAGGTGGCATTTGCCATAGGCGCCAAACTTTCCCGCAAAATTGCCAAAATTTTAATTTCCCACAATTAGGTATTAATTAAATACTCAAGTGCTAAAATTGTTGTCGGAAAGAAGCGCTATTATTCTTCATGAGAACGCAGTAAAAATCATATTCTGTATAAACAAGGGTTTTCGTTAACATCTTGCCATAGACGCCGTATCTCCCAGTTACGCCTCTGGGCATGACGGCTTAGCGAAAACCAAAATTTTAGGTGTCATGTCAAAAAGTTTTGGAACCAATATATTACAAGAATTTCCCAAAACTTTTATCAACGTGTCGAGTACTTGGTAATTTTTCAAAATATGAAGCAAGAGCTGTTATGTCTTACAAAGAAATTGAAATAATATTTATAAAGGAAATCAAACCATCTTAAAATTTTTCACTATTGTACTGTAATAGATTTAGAAAAAATCAATTAAAAAAATCATATTACCGGTGCTAGTGTACGAAATTTTTAAGCTTCGTAGAAGAGTACAATAGTGTTGCACAAGTTCACGACGGCGCTAGCGGGTATTACGTTGGTATCCCTAGCTTATTAGGTAGCGGTTCAGATCATGTACGCGTAAACGCTATTTTTTATGAGAATTAATTGTCTATTATTGTAGTCTATTTTTCAGTATTTATCGCGCGACGATTTTTATTCGTTTGTCTGTTTGTAATTTTCGCATGAAATATAATATGATATATTTAGAGCGAAATTAAGCTCTCCTGCATTCATACGGTCCATCACAGGCGATCGAGTTTTTCTGTAATTGCACGCGTAATATTTGATAAAAATAATGCTTACCCAAAGACTTCCCAGGAAACGAGCTTTCAGCGCTTTATTAAAAAAAAATAACTAGTTTTTTTTTACCAGGAAGCTGGAAATAATTTTGCGGCGTTATATTATTCGACCGTCGTCTAAAAAAGACTTGTAAATATTCAATTTTTTCGGAGGATCGTTCGAAATGGAATCCGCCAAATACCCTTTATAGGAGTTCGCACCTACGTCACGCAGTTTAATTTATATCTATCCCGATATTAGGAATTATCTGAGGGCGTTTATCGAAAAAGTGCTTTATGCCGTCAAAGGTATCTTTTGCATCGACTTTTCATTCGTAGAAATATTAATGCGTAAAAAACGATAAAAATCGACCGACCTTTCAATGCTCCTTTTCAAGACTTGTTTTTTTTAATCCCACTTTTTCCAGTTTTTGAATAAAAATTTTCTATAAATTTCTTGAAACTAAAAATGTAATAACATTTAATGCTTATAAAAAGTAAAGTAACTTGGTACAAAAATAAACAAAAATCCCGCAACAATGGTTTCAACTTATCATCATTATGGTGGCTGTGTGATTTTGATTTTTTGTTCTATGTTAGCTTATTTTATTCGAGTATTTTTAATTTTATAAAACGCAGTCCCGCGAAGTGATTTAATAACGAATACAATCTTCGCCGAATGTCGATATTTTTCGCAGCCTGTCTTACATCCTCGCTAAATATTTGCCCAGACATTTATCACGCCAGTTAAACATTGAAAAGAAAAACAAGCCGATAAAAATTACCGACGTACCGATTTGTTTCAACGTAAACCGTTTAGAGCGATTCCAAGAAAAATCTCCATTTGAAGTTTTTTTTCGTTGTTTATCTCTGGCGCAGGACTATTTTAAATATTCGGAAGAACTCTCGCAGTCAGCCGACAAGTTTTTATGTTTACCAGACCGTTGTAAATATCTCGGAAAGTTTTATATTTTTCTTTTTAAAAAGCGCAAGGCAGAAGGACTGCAATAGGAAGAAATTGAGTTAGGTATCCCAAGATGCAACAGCGAACTTTACGATTCGCTAGATCAAAAAGACTTAGAAGGTCCCCTTAAAAAAAAAAAAAAATCTCCCACTCTCCGAGACTCTTACGTAATTTGAACTCCAGAATTCGGGAGAGAATTTTCCACGGAATATCCCCCAAGGTTTTTAAAAACTTTTCTCGTTTATTCAGCACTCTTCCTGTCCGTCTGTGGAAAATCAACTTTTTTTTGTTTTAAGAGATATTTTGAAAATTATTTGTATATTATACAATCCCTTAGTGATCTACGCATTTTCCAGTGATTGTAATTGTCCAAGTAGTTCCTCGATTTTCTGCTATGTGGCTCCAAAGAAATCGGAATTTTTCCATTGATTGTAATTTTACAAGTAGTTAATCGATTTTCTTCTCCAAAGAAATCGGAATGTTTAAAAAAATTTAAATGGCGTTATAGTCGAACTACGGAAGATGTTTGGAAAATTCTTTTCGAATTAGATAGCTCTTATCGTTCTGTGATTTTTCTAATAATTGAATTTTCCAAATAGTTCATAGGTTTTCCGTTAGGTGGCTTCAAATTCGGAAAAATTCAAAACTTTTAAATAGTATTGTAGCGATACTACTGTAGCTAAATAAGCGAAGCTTTCACGAATGGGAATTTCTATTAAGGATTCATGTTATAACGGTGTGGGAAAACCAGAACCCTGAAAATATTTTTTTTTTAGAAAACGTCCTTCCAACTCTTAATTTTAGCAAGGGTATCTTACACGTATAATTTTTTTCAGCAGAACGAAATAAGCGTGTATTTACACGAATATATTTTTTTCATCTCCAGTAACCTAGGTAACGATTGGGAAAATCCGTGACCGAGGAGCATTTTTTAAAATAATTGACGTGAAATCAAGATGGACTCAAAAACGGTCTTCGACCTTATAGTGAAGAACATCAGTAATTGCAGCAGATGTTTAGAAGTTTATTTTTTTGCAAGGGCCGTACTTCGAGAAAAAGTTAAGCCTTTTTCTTTCTCTTCTATCTTTCGGAAAGCATTTCCTTCCGAGCAATTAACCACTTCTTCCTCTCTCTCTCTCTTTTAACAATATCTCTCACTTTCCTATCGTAAATAAAAAATGTTTCGGCAAAAAAAAAGAAAAGATTTTGCTCTCCTGAGAAAGGGGATCTCCGCATTCAGGGGAAAGTGAACGGAAAATTGTATGGGCGATCAAATGCTATGTCGTTTTCGTCGTGTTTGCCCACCCTCGTTCCATTCGTTTATTGGGGCGTGAAAATTTTCACGCGGTTTTACTTAGCGAGTAAATCACCATCATTCAAATGCTCTCGGGATTTTTAAAAAAAATATCAAAGGTTTTTCTTTTTAGCTAGCCTTTTTTACTTTCTCATACGAAGTATCGAGAAAGTAGGTACTATTGTTATCGCGAAAAAATTCGACCTCGAAATTTTTACGAAAATACACGTTTTAGGTGTCGCTGAATCCGAAAAAGTGGTTTTCGCAATGCCGTCTGTCTGTCTGTTACTGGCTCTGGAGCCTAGACGGTAGAACGAAAATGAATGA
The DNA here is from genome assembly GCA_036926305.1 of Uropetala carovei. Classification (NCBI taxonomy): domain Eukaryota; kingdom Metazoa; phylum Arthropoda; class Insecta; order Odonata; family Petaluridae; genus Uropetala; species Uropetala carovei. Next base: position 1,231,135 of record JAXCHB010000156.1, on the reverse strand, counting down.
AATCTCGTACTTAGGCATTTTATCATACTGAACAGAGTATACATAGAAATAGTTCACATTTCCCAATAATTAAGAGTAGTTTATACTACGAATTTTTAAAAAGAATCCGATTTTCTCGAAAACGGCTCTAACGATTTTGATCAAATTTCGTACAGTTACTTGAGTATACATCTACAATAACACTACATATTTAATTTTTCTCAATGAATGAATATAAGGCTAGTTTACTCTTGGGCAACTTGAACAAAAATTGGATTTTCAAAAAACAGGCTCATACGATTTTCATTTTCTAAAGATAAGTAAACGACGCAGTAGTATATGAGAAAGTTTTTACAATGTATGTTGTACCGATTTTTTTTACGGTGCAGTTATTTTTGTTCCGCGAGGTGCTTATGAGAAAAAATGCTAGAACAATAGGTTTGGGATTTTCGTTAACGATCGAGAGACCGCCATTAATGGAGGACGCAAGAGAGGCAGAAAAAAGGGACCAATCAAGAAAAAGCGGCAGAGCGCAAAAGATTTGATTGCCTTTCCTCTTGAAACCCCTCTAATTAAAATTAACTAATCCGATAGATTTCAGCAAAAAAAAATCTGTCCCTTGATTTTAGACTCATAAGATACAATACAGATATGTATATACAGGGTGATCATTTTATCAGGAAACGCACTAGCACAGGCTCTCGTGCGGCTAATTCCTCCGGACTGCAGCCCGTATCGGCCACATGTGGCAGTATGCGCGGTTGCGTTATATTGTTGAAAATATCCATACTGTCTTTCTTCATCAGTTAGCTGAGCAAAAGATGGTTCCAATATGTTCCTAATGGAGGAATTAGCCGTTCGAGGGCCGGTGCTAGTGCGTTTCCTAAAAAAGTGATCATCCTGTACTTGGGGGTTCCTACGTCGCCCAACCCCGCGCCTCGCGCGAAGCGAATTTTTATGATTTTGGATTTTTTCTTTCGGTTTTTATTAATAACCTATAATTCTGCCAAATTTCAAGTCTGTAGCTCATCTAGAAGTGCCTAATAAATTATATCTTCCTATGGGACAAAAATGGGGCAAAAAGCCCCTTAAAATTTGGAATTGTTACAATTTCGGATTTTTTTCGTTAATTGTGCACCAAACTTAATCAACGTGCCAAATTTCAAGTCTCTAGCTTGCCGGGAAGTACCAAATAATTTCGTCGCTCACCCGCCCAGAACTTCATCTTTATATTGTAGATAACGGGAGACGTTACTTAATTCCAGAGCAACTTATAAGAATATTGGTGCCGTAGGATTACATCAGGAGCGTCGTTTTTTTCTTTGCAACGAAAGTATGGCGTAGATGAGAGAAAATCAGTTATACAGAGGGGAAAATGAATTAATATATTAGGGAAAAAGAGAAAATTAAAGTAATAAGGGATAGACAGAAGTAATGATTGGGTCAAAATTTAAAAGAGAACGGCTTACTGAAAGAAGCCATAGAAGGAAGAATGCTAGAAAAGAGGTAGGAAGAGGAAAGTTTATATTAGATTCATTAAAAGAAGGAATTTGGTTTGAGAACTTTAAGAGAAAAGCTTTGTATTGTCCAGATTTGGTAGTGGTGTGCCTAAAACCTACCGGACGGTGGAGTGACTATGTATGTATGTAATGCTCCGTAGCTAAAAATAAAATGCCTCTTTTTATGGCCGTATCTGAGTTATCAGCTGGATTCCAGCCACGAGACGAGCTCGATTATTCTTCTTCGAACGATGCGTTTGTTCAGGAAAAACGGGATAGAAAGTAGCGGTCATTTACGCCGATCCATTCAATCATACCAGAACAAAACACCGACGATTTTGGTCCGTCGCGAGTGGTACACCTATTCCGACACGCCAATTTGGACATCTCGCCTAATTGTTGAATTTTCTTCTCCCACGCGGACGTGCATTTCAGCGCTTAGACGTCTAGACCATCGTGGCCGGTAAGAGATTCCAGGAGAGTATCGACTAAAAATAAAAAAAAACGTAGAAAAAAAACCAGAGAGAGAGAGATGATTCCAGAAAGAGATACCGAGAGTTTTGGAGGGGGTTAGATGTCAGAAAAGGAAGACGAAGAAGAAGAAAAAAAACTCCATTCTGCAGCATTATTGACTCGTTAAGGAGGAGCACATGGCTGAGCATGTCGCGTTGCCGTGAAAACCATCACGGATAGAGAGAGAAAAAAACCCTTTTCGCATTGGGTTATAAAAAAAAGGTGTGGCATGATCCGTGTTTTATTCCGCCACGATTCTATAAAGATGCGCGAGACTGAAAAGGAGTGGCGAGATTATTTCTTCTCTGGACCACCGCGCACGCGTCGACTGCATGCACGACAGAGATGTGGAGAAAAGGAAAGACGATGGGGGGAAGAATAGAATTCCGAAGCGTTTTATTTCTATTTTATATGTATGTATGTAAGTATATTCCCATTTTTGGTCGGCGAGAGAAAAAGAGTTAAATGGCTGTCATTCGGGTCCATAGCCATGGCTGATTGGATCCTCCCCTCAGCTTCCCTGCTCCTCCCACGGGGAGGAGCCACGATCGCGCGAGGGGCCCACGTGAACGATCAATAAAACCGGCTGCAGAGGCAGAGCTAGAGAGAGAGAGAGAGAGGAGGGAGAGAGAGAGGGGGGAGGGAGAGAGAGAGGGGGGAGGGAGAGAGAGAGGGGGGAGGGAGAGAGAGAGGGGGGAGGGAGAGAGAGAGGGGGGGAGGGAGAGAGAGAGAGGAGAGAGGGGGGGAGAGGGAGAGAGAGAGAGATGGGTTTAAGGTGGGTGTGATAAATACTCGGTGGGAATGATATATAGACAGAGTTGATGGACCAGAAGATATATTCGAGATAAGAGAGAGATAGAGCGAGGTTAATAGCCTTAAAAGAATATGAGCAAGACTTCGTCCTTTTGTAACCACTTCAAATGAAACCATGTACTGGAGTGTTGTTACTGCCAAGAAATGCGATAAAAATTTTACTGAATCGGATAGTATAAAAAAATAACGAATTCCGCTACCGTGTGTATGAATTAAAAAAAGAAGTCGGTCTAAGAAAAATATAGTGTGAATATATATATATATATATATATATATATATATATATATATATATATATATATATATATATATATATATATATATATATACACACACACACACACATACATATATATATACATATATATATATATATATATATATATATATATATATATATATATTTCAGTAGCTGCTCGCGTATCTTTCTATCGAAAAAGTTAAAAAACATTCGACGTTTTCTATTTTTCTCTCCAAGAGGGAAACCGAAAGGGATAATTAAGTTAATGCACACGGGGCTATTCGAAGATGGATTATCCGTCTTTTTGTCATTCGCGAGGCCATTGAACGTGTGCATTTTCTGCTACTAGTGCCGCGAGAGAGAGAGAGGGACCGACCATATTTAGACCGAGTGGATTGTGTGTTACAAAAAAAAAAGACGACCGCACTCCGTGTGGACGTCGTAAATTACTTCGCGTTTTTTCCCGAAAGAAAAACTTTTTAAAAAATCTTTCCGTGAATTTCTCCATCCCTCTCTTGTCTCTCTCTCTGAATGCCCAGACAGAGTATTTTAATTTTGTTAGAGGGGTGGGTTATGGCTTGAGACCTGGCTAGCAGAGAAGAGAAGGGCAAGAAATTAAGAAGCAAAACACAAATATATATATATATATATCCGAGATTTAAGAGCGGAGGGTCGTTAAGAATTAATTAATGAGGAGAAAATAGACGTCGGAAACGTCCCCACACGGATAAGACGGGAGAAAAATCATCGGCCGGATTATTCGGACTTTTATACTCGTTCATTTTTGTCTGTCGAGTTATTAAATATGTACAAATGTTTCGTCGACATATACGAGTGTAAAGAACGTACGCGTAAGACTGCTTTATTTCGTATTTTTTTCGGAGCATGCCACGCCTTCCCTCGCCTCAGCTCCCGCGATCGAAAAAATTCGTAATTGCGGCTCGCGTCGCTCATTTTTTTTTTGAAAACCCCGTTTTAGTTACCCGGTCTTATGCCGAATTGCCACTACCGATGACGTAAATTTACGGCCTCGAATTATCGATCGAACTATTTTATTTTATTTTTCTTCTTATTTTGCACTGGAAGAGGCTTTTTAAAAAAAACTGTTAAACGCTACCGTACTGCGGATTCATTCTAGAAATTTATCATCGGCGAATTGCTGTCTGCGTATTCCATGTGATTTGTTTCGAGTCTTCCGGTTTGTGCTCGAGTGATGAATGCATTTTTATTTATTTTTAATGTCTCTGAAGTTTCGATATTTATGCTAACATTATTTTTATGTGATTTTGTTTCTCCATCGATCATCTTTTGCCACTACCAATATATCAGGTACTTAAAACTGTTTCGATCACGTTTGCACTTTAAAAATCTATCTTTTACGGTACAACGAGACTTTTTTTAGAACTTTTGAAGACCAACATACGTACTGGTTCCAGATACATGTGTGTAGATTTTTTTATCGAATAAGATTTCATTCACCTACGGATCATGTGGTGCAGATTCCAATAATCCAGGTACGTGTACATTTTAATTAAATTGTACAGCAGGGATGGCAAACGTTTTCTTTCTGCCAGCATTCCAGAGCTACAAAAATTGGTTTTCTTTTCCAACTTAAAATTTAAATACATCCAAAAAGACATAATTTTATGGTTTAACTTTGATCGTTTATTGTCACAGTTGCAGCTAAAAAACAAGCGATAGATTTGTTGTATCAAATTTAAATTATTTAAAAAGATTTATTGTCCCAGATCATTTATGGCAGAATTGTGGTGCGACAAGCATCTCGTTCTCGGACATAAAGTCACTATTAGTCAGTTATTTTATCAATATAATCGCAGTATCCCTAGAAGTGATATTTCATTTTGTGTCAGAAATGGAAAAATATTAAGGTAACAATCGATAAACAATTTTTTTCTGTTGCGTGGCAACCAAAATGGCCTCGGGCGTCAAAAGTGGCACGCGTGCCATAGGTTTGTCATACCTGGTGCATACAATTTAACTGTAAAAATCACGTTCAATAAAGAAACTCAATAACATCACACCAACGAAAAAAATTAAGGGCAACGGATTTTCGTCGAAAGAGACGAAGTTGCGAACCTACCTAAACTATTTGAGATTCCTCGGAATGAAATATCCTCTGAAACGAAATGAAAAAGGATAACCGACATTTTTCGGTCTCTAAAAGGTACGGGAGGGTGTGAAAAGATCAAAAGATTAATGCTTTACGACTCTACTGGGGAACCCAATTAAAAATCTCCTTTTTTTTAAAAAAAGCAACTTTAAGGAAAGTAACTCCGATATGAAAGTTCCCCTACGAAACTTTCTCAAAACTTCTATAAATGTCTAAGTTATTCGGCGGTAAATAACATTAGTTCTCAGCCTCTCTCTCTCTCTATTAGGGAATAGTTTCGAAATAACAGTGGCGGTAATAAAACTCCTTGGAGGAAATGGGGGATCCGCGGATGATTATCGTAGAGAATCATAACTAACTTTTCGCATTGGCCAAGTTCGCGGAGCGACGGTGGTGCCCTCAGAATTTTATTTTTTTCCCATGTTTACTATGGCGGCGTCGATATTTCTGCAGGGCCAGTTATGCTACATAACAGTAAAGAATGAAAAAAAACTTCCTTATAACCATTGAAAAAGGTTAACGAAGAGTTTCTTCGTCTTTTTTACTTTCTCATACGAAGTATCGAGAAAGTATTGTTTTCGCGAAAAAATTCGACCTCGAGATTTTTACGGAAATATACGTTTTTGGTGTCGCTGAATCCGAAAAAGTGGTTTTCGCAATGCCGTCTGTCTGTCTGTACGTCCGTCCGTCTGTCTGTCTGTCTGTCTGTCTGTTACTGGCGCTGGAGTCTAGACGGTAGAGCGAAAATGAATGAAATCTCGTACTTAGGCATTTTATCATACTGATTGTGAGCAGAGTACGCGTAGAAATGGTTGACAGTGATCAATAATTATGAGTAGTTTATTCTACGAATTTTTAACAACAATCCGATTTTCTCTAAAACGGCTATAACGATTTTGATCAAATTTCGTACAGTTACTTGAGTTTACGTCTTCAATAATACTGTATAGTTCATATTTCTCAAAAAATGAATATAAGGCTAGTTTATTCTTGCCAACTTTAACAACAATTCGATTTTCTCAAAAACGGCTCTAATGATTTTGATCAAATTTCGTACAGTTACTTGAGTATACATCTACAATAATACTACGTATTTCATTTTTCTCAATGAATGAATATAAGGCTAGTTTACTCTTGGGCAACTTGAACAAAAAGTGGATTTTCTAAAAACAGGCTCTCATACGATTTTCATTTTCTAAAGATAAGTAAACGACGCATTAGTATATGAGAAAGTTTGTACAATGTATGTTGTACCGATTTTTTTTATCGGCCTACTGAGGATGGAATTTTTGATTCCGAAATTTCTATCTAGGCATTACTTTTTTGTAACAAAGGAAATGCACGTGTGTAGTTTTTGGCTGGTGTTTATTTGTGCGTGTGTGAGCAAAAAAGGGTTCCTGGCGTTGGAGTAATTTTCCCTAAACCCGAAGTGTGTGAGATTGCGTGAGTGTTTGGTTCTTGGCGTGGAATAATTTCCTCTAATATGTGTTCGAGTACTGTCCTTTTTATCAATGTTTTATGGTTATAAAGAGGTTCTTCAATTCGTATTTGTTATTAACCATACGGCTCACAATTTATTTTCCCTAGAGAGTTGCAGGTTGGGAAGGAAAAACAATCCGTCTATGTTTGATGTGTTTTCTCGAGCAGACCTTTGAATATAAATCGCGTTTATTCCTTTCTAATTTTTATTGTGACAATCCTCGATTTTATTTATGTTATTTTAAATAGAATCGATTAAAAAAATACAATTACAATCCGAAATGATTTAACAGTTTTGTTTGCTTTTTTACTTATCGGCCGCGAAGGTTTCTTTTGCATATTTTCCCCCCAAAAGATATATTTTTTTTCGACCACGGAAACAGATCTAAAATAAACACGCTCCGGAATCGGTCCCGAAACGCTTAAAAAAAAAATCGATCGCACGGAGGAACAATCTCGTGTGGAATCCGTCCGGAGTGCGAAAGTCACTAATTGGCTCCTTTCTATCAAACTTTACAGAAGTCGATCAATCAAGTGGAGATCGTCCACCCTCCCTTTCCTCCTTTCTCTCCCCCCCCCTCTCTTTCCGATACTCTCTCATTGGCTATTTTACTGCCGAGTCGGATCATTCTCCCTCTTTTTCGAGAATGAAGTTTGCGTCACGCCCGCTCATTCATCAATCCCAATTATTTCCAGTTCGACGTGTCCGCCGGACGAGAGCGGAGGGGGGGAGGCGGGAAAAAAATCTCGAAAAAATAAATATTCGATCTAACGTGGAACGGAAGAAGGAAAAAAAATTATTCTGTTCGCCGAGGATCATCACGGATGGATTAACTAGTCAGTCAGTAAAAAAAAAAAAATACCGTTTGATCTCGCCGATGGAAAAATTTCCCTTTTTTGCGTTGGATGCCATTATTCTATTAGCCCCCACCACGTGGATTGCGGAGAGGGGGGATACATATACAGCGGAACTCAGGCGCGCACCCAGGATTTTCTCTTTTGGGGGCTCAATTCTAACAAAAAATACTCCACGAAATATTTGGACCATTTGGGGCCCCCTAAACTAGAGATCTGCGTATCCGCAATTTATCCGACCCGACCCGCTGATATCCGCAAGAAAAGTTGCGGTTCGGGTCGGATTATGCGTAACTTTTTGCGGATGCGGGTAGGATTCGGATATATAGCCTGCGGGTGCGGATATGAAAATCAGTGTCCCTGCTAAACTCAAAATTCGATGTCTTTAAGTATGAGAAACAATAATATAACGTTGGTTGCACCCTTCTCCTACCCCGTCCGAGCCGATAACCCTTAAGGCTTTGGGTCTCTTTTGACCCTCCTTCTTACCTTTCGAGGGACGCGACTTTCTTTGGGAGCTATTGGTGGGATTTTCCAAAAGAGAGGGTCATTGATATGTTCTGCTGATAGTCATTTTCTTTTGAATTTTTGGATTTTGGTTCGCCGATGTTGATCCAAATAATTTTTGCCTGCGGATGCGACTTAAGCTTGCGGGTCGGATAGGGACGGATAATTTATTCCTGCGCGTCGGATGGGGTCGGGTAATTCAGAAATTTTTGCGGGTACGGTTCGGATACTGATATGTAGGCTGCGGGTACGGGTCGGGTGCGGATACGGAAATCTGTATCCGTGCCGATCTCTACCCTCAACTACAGGCAAGAGTAGATGCTCCTCCTTGAGTACCTACATATCTGGTTAATACAAAGTTTAAGGTTCTTAAGTCTGAAAATTTAGCGTTTGGGGAGGGGGGGGGGGGGGGTAAGCCCGTCATCCCCTTCCCTTGGTTGCGCGATTGGTGGAACTCCTATTATAGTCGCTCCAACATCTAAAGACTCCTTGCCTTGAAAACGGGGCGTACACCAGTTAGCAGCAGCCAATAGGAGACTGTTTGTTTGGGTAGGTAGTGGGGAGGAAACCAGTCTCACTCCTGCTCTCGAAAAGATCACATCTGGGTGCGTTGCCATTAGAAATTGCGTAGTATATCACCTGAAGGCGAAAATCCGCAAGAGCTGGCAACGCGCACCGATATCTGCTCTCCCGCCTGAAAGTTGAGAGGGGCGATGGAAGGGGAAACGTTCGTGATTGGCTACTTGCTCTAAGTAGGCCAAGAGCCTTCCGATGGTGAAGCGACTATAAGTCGAACCTCAAGGGAAACAAAAAATATTCTACTTATTAAAAAAAATCGAGTTATAGAAGAAAATAACATGAACAGATTTTGTCCTGTAAAATGAATTCACTTTAGATTTATTAAAAATTCGAGTTATAAAAGTTCGACTGTATATAACATATAGTTGGCTACGGGATAAGGAGTTCTGTTTCTATAATTCCTTTAGGTTCTTTTAAAAAAATAGAAAGGGGAATTTTAGGCGTGCGTGTGTTTGTCGTGTGCGTGTCTTAAGCTTCGCTCCAAATGTCAGTCCTTTTCCAAAGTGATTGTGACACGGTTCGACGACGTTGCGAACGCCGTCCTAATTGGCTCGGGATTAAATGTAATCCCTCCAACTCCTCCTATGCCATCCCGTCGTTCATTTAAGTGTCTTATCTCGTCGTAGGAACTATGGAAGCGAATTTAGCCCGAGAGTTGGATAATTAGAAAGAAGGTGTGTGTGTATATATATATATATATATATATATATATATATATATATATATATATATATATATATAAGATTGCAACTAGTAGTTGAGAGGGATAGGAAGGAACCAGTGGACACTTACTTGGTGTTGTAGACGTCCATGGCGATATATATATGTATATATATATACATATATATATATATATAAATTTTTTTTCAAACTTACTTTGGCAGGAAAAGTGATAGAAATATATCTTGCGAAAAATAAACTGATTTTGAAGGAAAAGTTATATACATGAATGATGTGGTTTAAGTTAGGGATGTAAACATTCATCGAGTTCACATAATGGATGAAATCTGTTTCAAAATACGGCTGTCCGTGTGCAAGTCTCTCATTTGTCGCCATTTTAGGCGTTTTTTACAAACATAGAAAAAAGCGCCTTATGGTTAGATAAATTTCCGTAGTCAATAAATATGTAAGAATATACAACATATTATAATACAATCCGCATTGCTGTTAAAAATACTGTACGTGTCTGACGATAAATCGGCCGCTCCCGGTGTTTGGCCGCCCGTTTGCGTCGCGCACATCGCACTTATGGACCGTTTATGTTATTGATTAAGCGATTTCGGATACAGAAAAATAATAATCTAATAGCGATTATTCACGGCCGATGACGTCTGCTTTTCCGTTGTTAACTTGCGTCATCATTCATCAAAAACTCGGTTCAATTGCAATTGTTTACGATCGAGAAACGGTTTCTTCACTAGTCGTAAAAACGTTGGGAAAACCAGGTTCGGATATTGGTCACAAAGTACCTGGTCGTAGGCTACGAAGTACTTATTCGTCATCAACGACGATTTCGCAGATTGTGGAATCTAAAAACATTTCTTTCTTCTTAAAATCTACTATACGGGCGAATCGCATCTTGCAATGACTGCTTCGTCGCCTAAAATCGAATCAGCTTTCTCAACCTTTTTTATGGCTACTGTAGAAACGTAGTTTTGGAAAACGTTGCAGATTTGATAGCCTGACGAAAGTTAACGCTGACAGAAAGACAGACAGAGGGACGAGAAAGACCGAATGCAATAAGGCGCTTTATCGTTCGACAGAGGCGCCCAAAGATGTCACTCGCGCATCGCTTTCGGTTCATTTACCACCTTTATCCGCTTCACGGATTTAACGCCGATCTAAGGCGCCGTCTTCTCTCCTTTTTTATACTTTTATTTTGTCTTCGATCGAACGGTTGTACTGAAGGCAGGGATGAGATGCGACAGTATAAAAAACCTTCCGAGCATCTTTCGGGTTTACGATGTTCTCGAAACTTCTCTCCATTATCGATCGAAGGATTTGCTAGCTTTCGATGAGGCCTTCGCTTATGAAGAACGAGTGGAGGCAATTTTATATATTCTGCGTTAGGAAAAATACGTCGCAGATTGTTTTCTTCTTTCTGGAAGACATCAAGGCGAATTTTATGTATCTCTTTTGACTAGCGTTATGGCGCTGTTCTTAAAAAAAAAACTTACAAGGAATGCCTCTAATTACTTTTACGAAGTTTCGTCGCTAGTCAAATATCCTACCTGGGTGTATTAATATTTGGCAATGAAACTAATACTGAAAAAAATGATGCGTATGTATATATATATATTAGCCCAGTTTGTAATAAAATAGTCCTGAATTAATTATTTTTGAGAATTTGTGACGCAAGTCAAATAATCCACTCTGTTGAATTGATAATAGACAAAGAGGTGTATGCTGAAAAAGTAATACGATTTCATCTCGTCCTGTAATTAAAATGGTCTTTAATTACGATCGTATTGGTCTACATGCAGATTATTGTTTAAAAATATAATGAAAAATGAGATTAGGATATTTCATTTAATACGAGGATGACTCGAGCGTAATATGTTCCTGGACAAATAGTGTCACTTCGATTAATCGAGCGTGTGTTACTCGAAATTTCGATTAGTCGAGGCAAGCATTTTTATTATTCATACACATTAACGTGGATTTCTGTTACAAGCAGTTACAGTAATTCAATATTTATCTGTCTCACCTTGTGGTTCGATAGCAACTTTGACATTAAAAAACATAGCGATATTAAAATTTTGAAAAATAAAGTACAAACGAAATATCACGTCTAAATATTTTATAACATCGAATACAATATTCGCGAAACCTTCTTCGGGATTCCGATTGAAACCACATAGAAATGCGTCCATTTCCGGATAAAAATCATTTCCAGTTCATGTAACAGCGACGGATCATATTCCACCCAGAGAATCCCCCCAACAGTATTTTTTTCTTTCCGTTTGCAAAACAAAATTCCCCGAGTTGCTAAAGGAGGAGTTCGCCGCGATCTGCGATTTCGAGGAGAGCGTGTTGCTAGGCAATGGGTCAAGTACCAGGCGAGTGTTTTCGCAGAATCCGCCATTTAGCGCATCCAAGGGAAATCCGAAGCGCGGTTTCCAGGGAAACGCCGTTTGATGCGACGATATTACAGCCCTACCCTCCTCGAAACGCCAGGGAGAGGGCTGTTCTCTCCCGCCGACATCAAAAGCCGTTCGCTGAAAACCTATTCCGTCCCTCCCTCTCACCCTTTCATACTCAACGCCCATTTCGAGGAATAATTTTAGAGGCGGATGATGAAAAAAAATAATCGCGCATGATTCGCTTCGAAACAGCTTTTAAAAAAATTAGATTCGGAAGTGAATTCAGGGCAGTTTTAATGAAACTCTGTTTCTTGCAGAACGCCTAAAACATTAACACTTTATTTCTATAGTAACGGGCTTAATCTCTATGTAATTCGTAAAAATGAATAAACGGCGAAAGAGCACGGAATCTATTGATTAAATATACATCTAGTTCTATTAGGTTAATGTCTTTAAGCGTATGAAGAGCGTATCTGTTAATTGGCTATGTTTAAAACGAAAAAAATAGTAATAATTTCTTCGTGATCCGAACCCCGGATCTTTTCCTTCTACTATCCGATGCGTCAACTATTGCACCAACAGTACCGGATGTACGAATTATCTCCGATTCCCACAAACCTGTTTGAAAAACCGGATGAGCGTTTCGGATGGTAAGGAATCGCCCTCAGTGATGATAAGCCAATCCTTTATTTTAGCCCAGCCTTCGGTCCGCATGAGGCCCATGAGAGCATACAGGCAGCGAACCTAATAACCAACAATTTCGTACTTGTTTCTTAAAATTAAGGTAGGAAAATCTATCCTAGTGAAGTTGTAACACTAAAGGATTATTTATTGTCGATTTTTAGGCGCGTTTCGCTTACAGCGTGAGCGCCTATTATCGTCGGTCGGTCCGTCCGTCCGTCCGTCTGTCTGTCCGTCCGTCCGTCCGTCCGTCCGCATGTTCGTTCTCGGCTTCTACCGAACGGATGTTTATGAAATTTGATATTAAGGACTTTCAATCAAATATAATAAGAAAATCGCAAAAATGAATCACGTACGACAATCAGGGGTACCACTTTACTAGAAACAAAAAATTAAATTTTCGTCATATCTCGTAAACTATTGTTCATATCAAAATATTTTTCAAATAAAAGTTGTAGAACTGGTAAAGTAGAGTATTTCCTTTTCTATATATTTTCATCGTAGGAGTAGCCGTTATCGAGAAAATCAAACAAGAAAGTCTTATATGGAGTTGAACTTCGAAAATTTCTTGCATGGTTACTTCATTGTTGCTAACATAAACAATCTCCCAAACAAACGTTTAATTTCCTTACGTGTGCATGTAATACTATTAAATAGGAAGGAAATGGATTATTTATGATGAAGAAAAGGACCTTAAAACGCAATTTCCCTTACGTACAGGTATATAATTGCTTTCTAATACTCCATTGCACGAAACGCGCCCCATTTGTGATACGTTGTACGCTTTCCTAACTTGTTACAAATACTTTGCAGTCTCCCATGTAACTTTCAATGCAAACTAACGCCTAAGCAATTGCCAATGCGGTCCTCCTCATAAAAGATTTGCCCTGCCCTAGAACTAATGGAGTTGCTTTCACCGTCAGATTCTGGCCGCAAGGTTAGCTCTAAATCCTATATTTACTTAAATTAAATACGGGAGAAGAGAGCTATCTTAAACGAATACATGATCGACGATATATTTAATCAAAAAGTATATTGGAAAAGTGCGATTCGTCTGAAGCTTCCAATGTATGAAACTCGCCCGCGAAATTGGTATATGTACTGCTAGTGTGGCGCCACATTTTCGTAGGTATTTTTCTGTCATTCTTCCGTCAGTTTTTTTTTGTTCTGCTTAGCCATTCGAAAAGTTGTTTTTATTTTGCAAGAAGATTGTTATAAAAAGGCTTTAGATTTTCCGGCTGCTATAAATTAGTAGCGTTTGAGAGTACTACTATAAATTTTATTCGACATATTTGAATGACATTTTTAACGCTTGCGGGCTCAAGTTTTCAAATCTTGTAAAGACTCTCAAAATTTAACGGCATGATCTACAGTTCCTTTGGTGCGGAAAAAAATCGAAACATTTTTTATCGGCACATTTCGAAAGTTCTTTTCGTAATTTATATAAGTTTTTAAAAAGAAATTGTAGGTTTTTAGAGCGGCTGATAATTTTTTCTCGATAATCTCTAGGTAATTTGAAAGAAAAAATTGCTTTTATTGAGCGAGTTTGAAGCTAAAAAAATCTTTCATACCAGTGAAGACTGAGAAAAGGTAGATAAATATAGAGGGGAGAGACAGACAGACAGACAAGCGACTTTATTGAGGACGAAATTGAGACTATATATTCCCTTCTTACATTTAACCCTACGTTAACAGAGAAAGGGAGATGAGTAGACAAAAGGGAGGCAATACGCAGGTGTAAAAGCTTAGCACATTTTATAGAATTAAACATCGTTGAACTTATTATCCCTTATATCGCATAAAATAACATAAGCGTAACATTGGGCGTGTATGGAATTCCGAAATAACTACCGAGGTTATTCAGGGATTCATTGATATTTGTAATATTCTAGCAGTAATTAAAATAAAAAATTATTGTTAAATTATTATTTATTATCAACCTTTTTTGTATTTTAACCATCTGTTTCAATGCTGTGTTTCTGTTTAGTTTTCTTCCAGTACGCTAACATTCAACCGTTTTCCCTAACTTGTCGTATAACCTTTGACTTGAGTGTAATTACTACATTAAATCAAAGGGAAACGACAGTCATGCAATTCCTTGCTTATTATATTCCATAGAGACGTACATTTTCATTAACACATTGTATTATTTGTATCATGCAGTGCTTTTTTGTGTTAATGTCTATAAAAAAATTATTTCTTATTAAAATCTGGCATTACTCACCCGTAGAATTTATTCAGAATCGCCCGAAACGCTTTTCACCGAATTATTTCCGAGATGCTGCAAACGAGCCAAGATTTTGCAAAGCTCTGTAGATAAGGAAAGAAAGTCACGGAAGGGGGAGGGGAGGGAGTGGGGGAGAAGAGATTGATTGAGAGCAGAGTCAGCCAGAAAACAAGAGGCCAGGAGTGAATTGTGCAGTAAAGGGGGAGTAGCAGAAACCAACCCTCGAAGATTCGCTTAAGGGTAAAGGCAGTAGTGGTGTTACTATTGAGCTGTGAGGAGCTTGTTCCTTATAGGATAAAGAATTGTGGAGACGGCAAGTAAAATTGGAGAAAGGGAAGAGGCGGGGAGAGAGAGAGAGAAGGGGAGGGAGGGAGAAAGGGAGGAAAAGATGAAGAGAGAGCGAGAGAGAGAGATGGAGAGGAAAGGAGATGGATATCGCCTTTATTTCTGGGCGAGACTGAGACTGCACAGTCCTTTTTACCATCTAACCCAAGAGAGGGAGGGAGGAAGAGAGAGACAGACAGACAAACGACTTTATTGAGGGCGAAATTGAGACTACATAGTCCCTTCTTACATTTAACCCTACGTTAATAATTAAAAATGAGAATATAAAAAAATAAGGTACTGTCCTGTTATACCTCCACAAATAAACTGTCCCATAAAAACATTATCACGTCGCTAGGGTCACGATTAACAATTGAGGGAGCTACGTTTTATTTGTAGATCGAGTTAATATCAGACCTGATTGGCCGGTCTCGACATTTACAAACCCAATCACCGGACAACGGGGAGGGATACTTTGGTTTCGGGCGAGGCGAAGGGCGCGGTAGCGCCCGGAGAGGACTACTCATTAAAACAAAGCGAGCCGAAGGCTCGTCAATATATCCTTTCAGTGTTATATCCTCTTGACTGTTGCGCCGCAAATGGAAGGATATATTGACGAGCCTTCGGCTCCCTTTGTTTTAATGGATAGTCGTCTCCGGGCGCTACCGCGCCCTTCGCCTCGCCCGGAACCAAAGTATCCCTCCCCGTTGTCCGGTGTTTGGGTTTGTAAATGTCGAGACCGGCCAGTCATGTCTGATATTTAAGTATCAATGCTTGGAAGTTCATCTCCACGTTACTGTGTTTCTATTTATTTAACGTTTCCTTAGCGATAATGTTTTTATGGGACAGTTTATTTGTGGAGGTATAACAGGACAGTACCAAAAATAATAACATATAAGCATACATACACATTGGCAGAAAACAAAAACCTGAAACTAAAACAAAAAAAAACAATAGCGAGATCCAATTACAGATTCGGAAACTTCTTAAAAAAAAGACTAGATATTTGAGGTAAAAACCTAGGAAAGAGAGAAACTTTTTTAAAAAAAAGACGAGGTATTTGAGGTATAAGCCTAGGAAAGAGAGATGGAGAGGAAGGGAGTGAAAGGGATGGAGAGAGGAAGGGAGAGAGAGAGAAGGAGAGGAATGGAGAAAGGAAGGGAGAAAGAGTGAGAGGAATGGAGGTAGAAAAAGAGGAAAGAGAGAGATGGAGAGGAAGGGAGAAATAGGAAAACAGTGTGATTGACACGGAGAGGGAGCAAACAGAGCCCGGAGTGAGGTCGTTGATTGGGTTCTATTAGATTGGGTGTGGCTCTTGTTTGACCCTCTTCTCTCTCTCTTTCTCTCTCTCTCAGTTTCTCTCTCTCTTTCTTCTGTTAGGCGCCGACGGAAGAACAAAACAAAAAAACTACGGCGGAAGGAAAAAAAGAATCTTTTTTTTTAAAGCCGGTTGGAAATAATGAAAGGTTTGGCGAAAAGATGAGGTGGGACGGAAATTTATGGGTTGTCGGAAGGATTTAGAAGCAGCGCGCCCCATGGGATTTGGTCGAAGAAGTTCCCCGGTGAATACGTAATGTTTTCATCCTCGGGCGTAATTATTTTTGTGATCGTTGCGTTACGTCTTTTCGATTATCCGGGTTTAAGCTTCCCATTTACCTCTGCGTCTTTGATTAATCGTATGCATATTTATGTGAGCATGAATGTAAATGTGAGCGTGCGTACGTATAAGAGCTGGATCTTTCACTGGTATCTACACGATACCCTGAAAGTCACCTTATCCTTTCTTTTTATATAACAATCGATGCAACCGTTTATTTAGATTATCAATGAAGGGAAGATAACCATGTTATATGTTAAAAAAATTATGTACCTATTATCGTCTAATTTTAAATGAGGTCATTTGCGTTAATAAGCATTATAGATGTATAATATACTTACATAAAGGTAAGATTCCAGCATTCAAACGATGTAATGAAGATTCCACTGCTTTGATTAAATCTTTAGAAACGCTTTCCATACGCAGTTAACTGAATAATTATCCGTAAATATTTACGTTGCTATGTATAAAGTTTGACGTAGCTATAGCAATAATTTCGATGCTTAAACAAAAGTGCGAATCGAATAACGCTATTATTTTACCCATTTGAAGGTTTATTTGAATAGGAGGCAACAATGATGGACGCCCGGAAAGAGTACGAATTAGCCGCAAATTTTCGAAAACAATTGTGTATTTCTAAAAGCTTCGACCATGTAACATGTAATCATTGCAAAAATAAGATAGTGTACAATATTATCCGTCGAATGAAGTAAAAACGAAGAAAATCGGTCCATATTTAGGTATTTTGATGAAAGAAGGAAAAAAACCTTGCACTCTGAAAAATCGAAAATCCCATGTCAACTTATGGGCAAATATAATTGTTTTCTGGATTCGAACCCGGACTTTATGAAAATGAAAACAGTATTCCTGGGACCGCCTAGCTAGTAGAAACAAAACGCCGGTTACCGCATATCTCTACGACGAACAGTTCTTGAGATACAAATGGGGAAAGACGGACACTTGTAAAATTATATAAAGGATAATAGCGTTTTTATTACAAATAAATTAACGTTAATATTAATGTATTGCTTGTTTCACTGTTTATTATTTTTCTATTTCAATACGTGGCCACCTGGACATTTGCCTAATTGCAGCGTTCACATTTGTAAATTAATAAATAAAATAAATAAACGGAGTATTAAAATAATACAATGGGAAAATGAACTTTTGGCACTTTCTTCGGAAACGTTTTGGCGCCTATGGTAAATGCCACTTCGCCATGCCCTAGTCACAGCACTGGCTCTGTGCATTACGTTTCGCCGAACCTATTTACGGAAGAATTTGAGATCTCTTTTCTAGCAAATTTGACTTTGCAAAAATTCATTTTAATTATTCCAATATTGCAAGTTGAATATCAAAGTTGATTCGGTATTAGTTTATTTCATACATGCGCTAAAAACAACCGCATTCTCGCCGTCGCATGAATACGCTTTTAAGCTTCATGAAAACGTTAACAGCTTTGCACCCGAAAGCCGGACATTTCGTTCCCGACTTAATCCCTCGAGGCATTGCCCTTGAGATGGGAACACTACCGCCGCGCCTCGGATAGCCTTATCACTAAACCGAAAAGGGAAGAACCTTAAAGTTGCACGTTGACTCCTCCAAGCAAAATTTGGACGCATTAAGAGTAATATGTAAGAAAACGCCGAAAAGCTTAGCTTGTTATGTATTTCCTTTTTTCCCCGATTAAATGAATTTTATTCGCTCGTTTTTCTGCAAAATGATTACCGTCTTTAGTGTTGGAGACGTTGGATAAATATACATTTATCATTATTATTTTAAATCAAATCTAAAATAATTAAGTTACGGTTAATTATAATTTCTGAATGCTCGAAATTAAGGTTATTTTATTTAAATGCCAAACATAGTACGCATTGTTTTTTGTCGTGTTAGAAACGTTATTTAACCTAATAGCAAAAATATCTTATCTATCGGAAAGTCGAAAGATTTAGGACGATTAAAATTATGACAACAAAGACATTTTTTAAGGACAATACGAATATGTTAGTTTTCTGGAGGTAATAGTATATCTAAAATGCCGTTTGTGTACTTGACGTAATTTTAGTACGCTCAGAAAGGGATTCTCGGACATCTTTTCATTGTAAAATAACAAATAGGGATTGCACCTTCGGGCGACCTCTACGTGATCTCTTTAAGCTGGCGCCTAAATATTTATAACCAATATAAGAGTGATATAATTTTTTTCAGAACAAGATTCTTTCGGATGTCATGCTGCAAATGGAGAATTGTTCATTTTCGATCGTTCAGGTTAATATAACAAACGCGACAAAATTAAAGCAATGATCCAGATCGACTCGCCGCCGACTTTTTAAGATTGAAAATACGAGAACCAATCGAAAAAAATCACATAAAATCGTATGGATACTAATGCGCGTGGCAGCGAGTACGTGACCACGCCATGCATCTCGTGACAAAAAAAGTGACTCCATATACTCCGCCCAAAAGCGTTCTCAGGTTTTCGTCCGACGATTCGCAAAGCGTCAAGAGCAAGAGGAAGAAGGACGAAGCTTGAAGACGTTTTTGTGCACCTTCTGAGAATGAAGGCATCAAACTGGGATGTTTTCTTTTAATTTTTACCCTTTCGAATTTCACCACGTTATATTTCACTCGATAGACATCTTAGGCTTTTAAAAATCATACCTATAGGCACGCATCTCGGAAACCAGAAGTTGGAAAGGTTGTAGATGTGTAACAGAATACAAATTCTGCGATTTCTTCATAATACAACACAACTCACGTGTATGGGCAAAACCAAGCTCCTACGAGTTATCTATATATATTTTTCCGAATGTTTGTTTGTTTGTTTGTGTGTCTTAGTATGCACAGTTGCACACCCAAACTATCAGACTTACAACAACCAAATTTGGAACTGCTTTTACTTACATCTTAACTTAATGAATGGTCAAGATTTGGTCAACCTGGATTAGTCAGTGCTGCGAATATAGGAGATTAACATTTTTACATAAGATAACACCTAAAAATCGATTGCTTTTGACGTGTAGGCTTTTATTTTTTTTGCAAATTTGAATTACTTGGAATGGAGGTATGAGCTCGGGACAAAAATATGTGCTAAATCGAAAGAATCGACTTTATATTTTTTTAGAGATTGAATTCGATTTTAACGTAAAATATAGTTTTTAATCGCGAAAAAAGGAATTTTTATATGGGTTTGTAACAAGGAAAGAGGCTAAATATCATGGCAACGAGATCAATACTTTTAAATGGGAACTGATCTCACATGGTATACCGAGCAACGCCGGATAATTTTGCTAGTTCTTAATAATTCAACGAATCCATAATTCACACGCACGGACAAAAACGAGCTCCTACGAGTTCTTCTTGTGTAATTCTAAGAACGCATATATCTCGATAGGTTCCCGTCATCCCTCGCCGATTTCGTGACAATGCCTTCGACAAACGAATACCGGAGGCTTTCTTTCACCTCGGGAAACACCTTTTCTTCCCCCGCTCTCAATTGAGGTGGTCAACTTCTGTTAGTGGGAAGAGTGGTCCATATAGTACTAGTGTTATTCCCATTCTAAGTCCCTTCTTACGTACCACTCTCTGGTGCAAGGGCGGCGGTAAGAAGTCGTCCAGAAGATAGAAGGATTGCGCTCTCCTCGGAGGTGCTGGGGGCAGAGGGGAGGAGGGACGCGTACCGCTCAGTTTGGACACGGGGTGGTGACTGTGGTGGTGACTGTGATGGTGACTGTGATGGTGGTGGTGGGGAGCCGGAGGCGGCGGACGTTGGTTCTCCTTGTGTAGGAGGAGGAGCAGTAGCCCCCCTAATCCTCCGCCCCACCTCTTGCGTTTCTGCCCCTCGCCCCCTTCGCTACCTTTCGGTCGGAACCTCCCAGACCACCAGGCTGTCCCAACGGCTCTGATGGCCCCTCTGAGGTGCTGGGTGGGGCAGTTAGGGCCGCCCCACTTGACGCTGCCGGCGTCCGAGGCCCCTCTGGGCCTCACGAATCCGTAGTCGGTGTCTTGAGGCGGGGGTGTGGGTGGTAATGGGAGGCGGTGGCGGTGACAGGGGCAGGAGTGGCCTCCGTGGAGATGGTCCTGGGGCGTGGGGCAAGGTATCATTTCCTAAGGGATGCGGTAAAAAGAGGGTGCCGGGAGGGGAGAAAACAAAGAAGCAGAGGAATGCGGGGTGATGAGTGAGCTCGGCGAAATGAATCATTGAACAAAAAAACAATACAAAAATCATACGTGATGCCATAAAATGAAATACGTAGATTTAAGTTTTTTAATTCTGTCTTTAAGAATATAATTGAATAATTCGCAAAATAATATGGAATACTCAAGCCCAAAAAAACTTAGCAGTGATAAAAAATAAGTGATGCATTATGCCGTTTCTGGCAAGTGAGCTTACAGGAATATTAACAAAAAAGCAAATGAATTAGATTGAATGTTTGTATTTGTAAATATTTTTAAAATAAGAATTTATGTAAATAATCAATTTGTGGGCAAAAAAATTTGTAAGCTTTATTTGACACAGTCACATGAAAAAAATGTACACCCTTTGAAAAATGGAATATACATATAAAACAAAACAGGCCAAAATAAAGTAGCGATCTAAAACTAAGCGAGCTACAGGTCGCATGCAATTACATGCAAAAAAAAATGCAAAATCTTGTTTTTCGAACCTCTTTTTGCTCGGAAAATTTTTCTGCTGGAGAGATAGCGAATTTGTTAAGAAGATAATTAAGCTTTTTAATGTAATGATGATAAAAAATGAGCGAGGGGATTTTTTTTAGAAAAAAGCAACTATAAATTCAGGAACGAGGATGGTTTAGCAGGAAATGAGGGAAATGTTTTTTTTTTGCGGTAATGTGTTTCGGGCAGTAATTATTCAAGACACACGTCACCTCACCATGGAATGAATGGTCTACTTCTTCATTCATCATATCGCCTCCCCCCTATCGCGCATATTTCGTTTACTCTTATCCATCATCACTACTTATCTACATGCACGCGAGGTAAATAACCACCAACGGTTGAGCCATACTCGTATTGCCGCTGTATTAGGTAATTGAGGAAATTTGTTTTTTTTTTCCGGTAGAAAATAAGCGAGCTTTCTCCATAGGGCAAAAAATAAAATTGACACAATATGTGTGTTGACAATATTACATATAAATGTGAAATCAGAGAAGGAGAAACATTCAGAAATTGGGGTATTTAGGGTTAAGAAAGGGCTAACTCGAGTAAACCTTACCACACTAGTTGTCTTCACTGAGTCACATAGTGTAAAACTTTACTTTACTTTATCTCAGAAAGTGAGATAGCTGGTAAATAACGATAGTGTATGGATGGAAATGTAACTTTTATGCGTGAGTGCATATGACTGAACATAAAAAATGTGAAGGTTAGGAAAATCAGATACTCATTCCGTCTAGAAAGATTCTGATAAAGAGAATCTCCTATCGATTGACAACCATTGATGCATTGTTGCTGACAGTGCGCATCTGTTTTTCCTACACATTTTTTGAGGCTATTGAAGAAGCATTTGGTGTCAATTTTCTTCACTGTATCGTTATAAAATGACCAATGAATGTATGTTTTAAAAAATGCATTTGATATCATTCCCTTCGTCGCTATTACAAAGAACTTGTAGCCATATCCTTAGATTTCATCAAAATTTCTTTGCCTATGTAATAGTCCAAGAGGCTGATTAATTAAAAACACATACAAACAAACATACAAAACTTCCTTGCATTATTAATGGTAAATTCTTCTTCAGGAAACATGAGTTTTTGCATAATGTAAAATTTGTTCACCTTCGTTACCAGGAGGTGTCACCGTCTAACCGAAGGTCGCCGATCGTGCTTCCATTTTGTGGCAATTACGGAACGTATGCATCGTTGGCGTTACAAGACATCGACACGGTAAGAGAGACTTTGATTATAACTGATTTATTAAGTTCGCTAAATTAGCAAATGCGAACGCAATCATTTCGGTGGGTGAACATGCGAATCAGTAATGGTGATTACATTTTCTTTACCGAAGGTATTTCAAGTATACGTGCTTTTATTTTCATTCCATGACAATTTTCGAGTCTACTGGAAAAGTGTTACCTTAGGGAGGAAATTAAATATGCCAATTTTCTTTTCTCCACGGGTGAAGTGCCTGTTTAAGTTGTGATTCCTAAAAATATTAAAATTTTTGAACGTCCTTCACTGGTTCACATGGATACTATTAGGTTCTATTATGTCATTATAAAATAGCGTATTTCGTACACCGGTTTTTTAAAAAGTTTAATGTCTCTATAGTTATGTCTTTGTTGTCGCTAAGATATAAATCGATTTCTTTATTGTTCGAGGAATTCATTTCATTAATGCGCCACAGTTAGTACTTTCAATATTGCTAACAATAAGATAGAATTCCAAATTTGGGACAATCGAAATGGCTAGGTGAAATCTTAGATTAATAAGCGAGTCAAGTTATTTTATCGACTACATTTAAACGCTCAATATATTCGACAGGAGGAATGCTTGTGTATATTAATTGTCCACCATTTTACAAGACCATTCCCATATGTTTGATTCCAACATGAAAATTAGTAATTCTAGCATTCATCTGGTATGACTTGCACAAAAAAAAATTACTCATAAGGAGCAGCTCTGTTTCTTCAACATTTAGAAATCATCTTTCTCACTTTCGCTAGACGACGAAAG
The DNA here is from genome assembly GCA_036926305.1 of Uropetala carovei. Lineage (NCBI taxonomy): Eukaryota > Metazoa > Arthropoda > Insecta > Odonata > Petaluridae > Uropetala > Uropetala carovei. The sequence goes on along the minus strand of JAXCHB010000156.1, from coordinate 1,207,932 downwards.
TTCATACTGGATCATTACAGAAACTCGAAAAAAAAAAGCTTTTATAGAACCGGATAACACTTGCTTGGCAACAGATGCTAAAATTGGACCCGCCATTTTCCCCGAACCGAAAGTAAAGGGTGAGTTATAGTTGCACCTTCTCACCTACTTCCTCCATTTCATGCTCGTCTCCCCACTCCTCTCCCTCCCTCCCACTCACTCTCTCTCCCTCCCTCCTTTCTATACGCCTCTTCCCCTCTCTCCCTTTCCTCTTCCCCCCCCCCCACTTCTCCTCACAGCATCCCCCTCATTGTCATCCCTCCCTGCACTGCAAAGTTCCTCTCTTCTTCCACTTACAGCCCGATCTTGCGATTTCATGCTCTTGAAGTCGCGGCGTTGCCAAACCTCCCACGTTGTCGCCTCTTTCTCCCTCTTTCGAAAACCAGCCATCGAACCTGATTCTCCAGACGAGGGTGCTGCTCACCAAAGATTGCTTCCCTCGCTCAACTTAACACCTTGGAAGTGTTATCTAATGGACGTTATAAGAGAATGCGCGGTTTTTCCTTTTTATTATGGACGAAAATATCACTCTTTATGCTTAAAAAAATAGGCGATTTGTTATTGTTATCTTTGTGAACGTCTTTGTTAGGGGTCAAATATAATTCTTATATATATATATATATTTCAATGGCTCTCCAGACCTTAAAGTGCCCGGTGGTCTTTCTTACAAAATCTAGCTGCCAACCATATTATATTTGACCTTTTACCTTTCTTAAAATGTTTGTGTGTATCACATAAACGTTTATATCCAGTAAAAACCGCTCGTACTACGTTCTATGAAACATAAATTTCAAATTCATAGCAAATTTAAAGGATAGGTAAAATAAAGCACGTAGTTGAAGATGATGATTTTCTGAGAAGGAAATCCATTGCACACTTACTGGTGTAATGGGTGGCTAAATATGTCAGAAAGATGGGTCCGTAACTTTAGGACTTCTATAGTTCTACTTTAGCGTGAAAATAAATCCGTTCTTAAAAATAAGCGAAAGAAAAACCCCAAATTCCCTTCTCCGACATGATTCATCTTCCTCCTTCTTCGGTACGCGCGGTTTTCTATTTTTAGCTAGAAACTAAAGCGCGTGCGTTCTCGATGAAGCCTCGCATCTTTTTTTTTCAGAGAAAATTACGAAAGAGGCTCATATCGATAAAAAAAAAGAAACTGTCGCCAATACGCGAAGACGGTTTTAAAAAGTTTTAAAAAAATAAGAAAATACCGGCAAAAATGCGAAATTCCGGAGAATTTCCACGTTTCCAAGGTTCCCTTCGGATCGAACCCAAAGCTTTTCCGAAGCCATAAATCCTTTCTCTTTTCTTCTCCGCCGTCGGGTTTTTCTTTCCCTCAAAAGAAACCGTTAACGGTATTTTCCGAACACGAGAGAACTTTTCCGTATGGACGCCGTACGTCGTGGGAGGATGTCTTGTTAACGATCTCGTCGCAGAATCTCTTGCAGACGGAGAATATTACGGGGAAAAACAGTTTTTTTTAAAAACGCCCCTCGAATTAAGCGTGCTCCTGATTCGTTATAAGCGGGTCTTATTCCAGAGAAATTCTGTTCGCATTTCCAGGCAACGCACTCACGCACACGTGCGAAAACATGGAAAACATTTTTCCAAGGAATACCGGTATTTTTGTGTCTTATGAGAGAACGCGTCCTTTACTTTTAAGTTGGAAAAATATTTATATAAAATTATTATTCATCGTGACGGTTCTGACCCTCTCGCGTCCTAAACTACCATTTTGGTCCGTTCATTTTTCAAAATATCGTCTTTCTTTTTTTTTTAAGATGGAAGGTGCGGCTGCCGCGACACGCCCAATATCCGAATTCATATGTCTACACGTTGGTCAGCCTCTCTCTTATCCGATATAAATAAAAATAAAAACACGCTCGAAAATTAAAAAAAAAAAAATCCGGTCGCGACATGTTCTATTCCGAGAGTGAGAGAGAGCGAATGGTTATTCTTTTGTTTTTAGCGCTATTTTTTTTATTTGCACCCTTTCTCTCTCTTTCCATCTCTGTATCTCATCGCACGCATTCTTTCTCGTCTCGTCGCCGCTCGATAGGGAAAGTGAACGAACCTTTCTTTTTTTTATTTTCTCCACTCGTTTTTTTTTTGTAACATGGCTTTTTCTACTAGTCTTGCCATCTGCCTCATCACTCTTTCCCATAAGAGAGGAGAGGTGGAGTTTTTATGGTCATTAAAATTAGAATGAGTGATGGCCCACTGGGACTGTTGATTAACCGTTGCCTCGGCGATGCGACGCCTCGTCGACTTACGTATAAACATTTTTTTTCATTGTTTATGCGAATATATTTCGCTCCTACGTATAATTGTAATTTCCTACGTATTAAAGTCCCTCTGCGGTTTTCGTATAGGCCGTAGTCAAAATCAAAAAAAAACCTTTATTGTCATAAGTTAAATACACATTGCAAAAATTACATTTTAAATTATGTACGTACGTTTCTCTTGAATAAAGTACGTCATCTCTCGCTATTTTATTGGTTTTCCTAGTTGAAGATAAGCTGGCTTTTGTGGCTATACGCACAATTTGTGTTTTGCTGAATTTAAAAACATTGGGGAAAAGGAGTATGGTCAAAAAAACACTTTCGTCTTGAATTTCTAATTCTGTCCGTTAGGTGTCGTTTCAACATAGTTTACAGCACTTATATATTTTTAGCAAGAAAGGAAAAAGCTGTGAAGGATAACAATCGTGAGGGTATACGAGAAGGAATTATCGAGATAAACTCATGACTGAAATCGAATCGAACATTATGTACCACTGATGACGGTTGCTTTGCGGCTTTAATGCGAATGTTGCAAATGCAATATTTTCGTGGTTTTTGGAGGAACATATTCAATTCACAATGAATTTTTTTTAGAAAAATGTATTTTTCTTTGCCTAAACAGGTTGATTATATTAAGCCCAAATACATAGGATAGAAAAATTACTGTGTTAGTTCAAAAACCTTGAACAGAAAATTTCTAGAAAAGTAAGATGCATAAACATGTATTACGCTACATAGTCATCCTTTTCACATTAAAAACTAAATAAATAAAACGAACATTTTTGTGACATTCTTCAGCTCTCTCCCTCTCTCTGTCTTACGCATTAAAGAACATGCAAGTGTCATTTTTAACGCGTTCAAAAAATAAAAAGATTTTCTTTTTAAAAAAAAAGTAGTTGGATGCCATTGCGGGACGTGGCAAAAAAGTCCTTAAAAATTCTTCCTCTTAGGGGAGAGAAATGTAATAAAAGACTCGTTTTCTGACGCATTTGTCGCGGTTTTTTTCTTTTTACCGCCAACGTAATTTCCCTGGAGACTTCCCTTCTCCCTCCCTCCTATTTCCCTTCTCACATTAGGAACCCCACCCTTCCCCAAAGAGCGTGATGGCGGAGATAATTAAGACGATGCGGTCCACGGGGAAGATATGCTTACACGTTTCCGGCGGAAACTCCTCTATTTTTAAAGTATTCAAAAATTGTTTTTGAAGATAATATTTTTTTAGACAGAAAAAGTGAGTCCGATTTTTTTGGCGCTTTCTTTCTTTAAAAAGGAACGCTTATGTATTCGATTTGTTTGTCCGTTTTTTTGCGGGCAATATCTCTGGTGTCCTGCAACTTAAAGATGCCGTAATTTTCAGGATTGATTTTTCTATATAAGAGCTAAAAAAAATGGTATAAAATTGGTGGATCTAGGATCAACTGCTGAGAAGTAATTGAATTCTGTCTCCGACCCCTTATATTCATTTCTACCCCCTTAATAAGAAATGCACGAAATCGATGCAGGGCGTTATAAATTTGCATTTTTAAATGAGCTAAAAATTAAGGTAGGATCTAAGAGGCATGATCAGTTCTATATCTGAAAAAATGAGGTTTATATTTATTGAAAACGGAATTCAAATCAGCGTCGAATGGGAGCGGGCAATTACTGCTTTCTTTCTAAAAAGAAACGCTCATGTATTCGGTTTGGCTGTTAGTTTCTTTTACGGGAAATATCCCCGGAAGGCTTCAAGCCAAATTTTCAGGACAAGTCGGTCTATAGACGAGAGCTAGATGCGGCATGAATTTGGTGGATTTGGGAGTAATCGGAAAACAAAAAACATCGCCAAAAAAGTAGGTACATGCTTCTACAGATGTAGGCAACCAGCAATACGTGGTATCTGCGATTCTTTACTTCGGTGAACAGATAGCAGAGTCGGTTAATAAAGAAGAAAAGCACCTTACATAATTTGCTCCGCTATTCTTACCTCACTTGTTTTTAATTCACGACGTCTCGAATCCTCTGTCTCTTCGTTTTTTCATTTAAATAAAAAAAGGAACGTAATGTTTTACCGTCTTTCCCCTCCCCCTCCTCCCGGTCCACCAAAAGAAATTCCTTCGGTCGGAAAAATTTCGGCATGTTTTCACAGGGTGGCAGACCGTTCGTTTCTATTAAGGCCGTCCGGAGGACACGGGAGCACGCACACACGCTCTATTTAAAAAGACACACAAAAGACACGTAGATTTCTCCGCGAGAACACGGGCGACAGTGGGAGAGGAGGAGTGAGAGGGGAAGAGGGTGGGAAAGGGAGAGGGAAGGGGAGGATTCAGGTGAAAGGCATTAGGGAAGAGGTTCCATTCCGTAGGTCCCTTAACACCGTGAGAGAGGCATGTCTCGACAGGAAAGTGAGGGACGGATGGGGGAGTGTGTGTGGGGGAGGGGGGAGGAGGAGGTAGGAGGAGAAAGGGGGGAGAGAGAGTGAAGGTGCTACCTCCTGGAAAACGAGCTCCTCGCTCGAGGATGGGAAAATTAGTGAAAATATTCTCTTGGGTGTTATACTCCCCGTGTGCCATCTCGTCACGCTGTTAACTTACGTCACATGCATAATAAAGTATAAGAGAGAGAGAGAGAGCGTCAAATTTTGTGGTTGGTTAAAGGTAAAGAGAGGAAAGGCTGTAAACTCACAGATATAAAAGCGTCCAACCATACCGGTTTATTTAGTTTAACTTCCTTTTGTGTTCCGGTCGAAAAAATTTCATTAACATTTATTAAATTGCCTTTAATCCGTTCTGAGTATTTTTTTTTACTTCTGTTTGTGAACTTGGTTTTTATACCGATTTTTAAGTGGCGTAAAATGTTCTCCGATTGGATTTATAATTAATCATTTATTGATACATTATTAACAAAATACTAATTGAAGTATTTTTATGCATGTTAATTTTTAGGAAAAAGAAGTACTTTCCGATTAAAAAAATTTTTAGACACTTCCTCGAATTTTTCGCTTTTTAAGGGCAAAAAATATGTCATTTGCCCCGTTTTGGGCTCATGAAACGCATATACGTACAATATGGATAGGGAGCATAAATGAAAACACAACAAATAATGCGATAAATAAAGCACCTTAATGAAAACTACGGTGCCCAGGACATTAAATGTAAAACTATAAAATATATTCTTTCATATGTTGCACAAACGGCAGAAATTACAGTTTACAACACAGTTTTACTTCGAATCTAATATGCTAAAATTCTGATGCTTCTTTAAAACCAGTTTAAGATTTTTTGCATTTTACATTTTTCATTTGCATTTAAAAAGGAAAAATAATGAGGTAATCTTCCGCAAGTCCTCCGCCATTACGAAAAAATCCTGCGAGAGTCACCTCCTAAATCAAGATCTCAATCGATATCAATGAAAGTAGGTTCGATACTTATTCGACCAGCGCGGTCGAATAAGTATCGAACCTACTTTCAGCTTTTCCATTCACTTTTTAAAAAAAATTAATTATACACGGCGTGTGTTAGAACTTGGATACGTTGGTTGTCACCCGTGAAATTTCTGCATAAAGAACGCGAACGATATTCCGAACGTGGACGCCGGTAGAAAGCGTGCAAAACAAGAGGGGGAGAAAGCGTTATTCAAAGTGACAATCTTAGAGAATATGCCTGTGTGCACCACCGCTAATTCGAATCGCGATTTAAAAAAAAAAACAAATTATACCGCGAAACGGAACGTTTTTTGTAGCTTTCGTTAACTTTCTTCGGCGAAATCCATACGAACGTTTTCTCCCTACGTTCGCGCGTCCCTAGTAAAGCTCTCGAAACGAAATCTTCGGCTTCAATTAGTCACCCAGAGCGAACGACTAATTCGATTAATCGTCGATTCATCGAAGTCGGCAGAAAATCACTACCGAACTACCGCGCGCAATCGCATGGTTGATTGATTCGATTATCGACAGATTAAATCGCTTAATTTAACCAATGTCATATACGGAACCGTATAGTGTGGAGTATATCAAAGGAAATACGACCCGCTATAGATTTTCCATTCGAGTCCGAATGAGAGGGCCGACCGCGTAGGCAAATTTACTCGGATGGCCTAGGAGGACGCGTCTCAATAGTCATGAACACGATCCCGCGGTTCTCCTCTATTCGTTTAGAACGGCGGGAAACATCTAAATCACGACCTCGTTAACGATTGATCGATTTTTTCCGTCACGTGGCGCCACCTCCACAAAGGCGGCGACGGAGAGAACTGCGGATATTACGAGGCCGTTTTTCATCGACCTCTACGTATACATATTTCATGCGAGGTACTCGAGCGAGTGATTTTTTTTATACGACTCCGTTTAATTCTATTTTTTTTAGTTTGTCGGTCCTCGTGAAACGAATGTCACCAAGGAATCGGGAGGGGTGAAACGCAGCTCGGCCGTAAAATAGGATAGATGTCGCCATTTGTCGCGTCTGTGGTGACATAATGGTCGTGGCGGACATTTATTTATCCAACCAGAAATTGGCCTTTAATTGGTAAAACGGCACGGAATAGCACCGAAACGCTTCCAGATGAGAAAGTTTAATGTGCATTAGTTGGAAATAGTTCAGGAGAGGGCAATTACGCAAGCGGAACAAAGATGTGAACTAAAGCAAAGCGTTACTTGGTCAATAAAGAAATTAAATTGATATCACAATTATAGATTGTGAGATTTCTAAAGAAGCGTATATCAGAGGGTTAAGCTGATGAAAATTTGAGGAATAAAAAAAGTTGAAAGCCTTACCTAATCGTGGTACTACTTTTACCATAGGATAATCAGGGATCGTAATATGACATGCCAGTCTACTAGTTAAATTGTAAGAAACATTTTAGGGCTCTGTACCACCTGCGATCCAGCAGTCTGGTGATTGGCACGGTAATACATTAAGATGTCTATGTCGTTGCTTAGCAACGTTCTGATGACGACTATCCAATTGGCTACGGAAAAGCCGGATACTTTAAACGCACTGCGGTTTTAAAAAAATGTAATTTAAAATTATACTGAGCGCCAAACCAAGCTAAATTTATTTGATTTTCGATTTTTTTTCGGAATCTAAAGCGGATTCTAAGCGAATGTTATTATTCGATCCTATAAAAGAACTCTTTGCAAGGTTTTCGAGCGAAGAAATGCATGTTTATAACTTTACAGGTAAACATAAGAGTTGATACAACTCGGATTGGTGGGTGGCAGGGTGCAATGTACCAAATCCTGCCTAACGATTATCTCTCGCGGGTTTGACTCTTCCGTTGTGATCTCTAGGTTGCTTTCTGGAAAAAAAACGAGTCTCGATAACGCCCTGTCTTACGTGCAATCGATCTAGCATATATTATCGTCACAATCGTGTCCTGGTCCTTCATTCATTCCTATAACATCCTCTTCTAGACATTTTCAACCTATATATCTATGCACAAGCCTTAACCTAGCGTTCAGTCTGTATTCCTCCAGTGATACACATGTCAAATCCTTTTACAGTAATGTAATATAGTAATTGCTTATACATTTTTTATGCGAATCTGTTATCTGCGAGTTTTCGGCAGCCTCTTTATTGCAAGAAATCAGTGCATAATTAAGATATCGTGATTACAACTCGTAATATTTATTCCGTGCTTAATTGCTTAAACCTGCGCTCATTATTTACCGTACGCTCCGTAATGCTATGCGTGTTGTTTTTCCGTGTTAATATACGGATTGGCTTCCGCAGCGACAGCTTGAATTTTTAATACACACATTTATGCGTGCGCGTGTGTATCATTTATTATTTTTTTATCTTTACCAAGTCCGCCTCACAACTAACGCTTCGTTGGATGGATGGCGCCATAAAAAAAAGGCCATACTTATCTTAATATATAAAAAAAAATCGGCTTCCCAACAATAATTCTCTCGTGAATAAAGCGTGAGGAGAAGGAAGCGAGGAACACCTATTCGCATTAAAATAAAAAAAGAACATACTGAAAAAAAAACGTAAACAGTGGCGAACGATGCATCCTTAATAAACAGGGCGTGGCGGTTTCTTCCTTCCATTTCTCTTTCCGTCTCTCACTTTTTTTATATGACGCCATCTTTTTTTGTTGTTTCGAAACTAATTCCAGTTCCGCGAAATCCGACCTCTGTTCCTACCACTCCTTCCCTCCTGCCCTTGGGGGCATAGGAGGACGAAAAAAAGAAATGTAAATGAAGAATAAGAAAAAGTGGACCACCACCTCTCTCTCTCCGCCTTCCATCTAACGTCGACAAAAAAAATTAAGAGAATCGCCTACGGAACAGGAAAAAAAGGAGAGCGATTCTAATATTTTTTAAATGTAAGAGACTCGAACGAAAAACAAGTTAGGATAGTACTGCGAAAGCAGGTATTTTAAAGCGATTTTTTTACAAAAAATCTGAGATTGAAAAAAAATTGTCACCGGCATCGTTAAAATAAAAATAGCACATTTCGGGACCAATTGTACCGAGTAATATTGTACGAAGGATGTGGCTCTCGAGGTATCCCCGGAAAACACAGTCTGGTAAGGTGTCATTCCCAGCAGCTGGTCCCGGATCCACCAAATGTTTGTCACACACGTAGCTCTCATATGTAGTAACTTATGCTGAAAATTTGGTTTCTCTAGGTTGAGCCGTTTCAGAGATATAGCCTGCACAGACGGACGGACAGACAGACAGACAAAATGAATACGTAAGCGGATTTTTGCAAACAGAATCGCTAAAAAGGAAAGAAACAGAGAGAAAGAGAAGCGACCGTGGAAACGACAACAATCGACTCGTTTAAGCAGGCTTCGTCTCTAAGGAGATGAGGGGGTCGATGAAATAAGGCGTATTAAAAGTAAGTTGCTAGGCCAGGTTATTTTCAAATATATGTGTACGACGACGGTTAAAATGGTCAGTACATGTATTTTAAATAATTAATAGAAAAAAAATTCGAATTAAATTTACACAGAAAGATATGTATGTATGTAGTATATCGGATAGGACAGGTATGAAGGTACATGTGCGCGCAAAAGTTTAGCACTTCCACGGTTGAATTCTTAATCGTCTTTACCTCCATACAAAACCATAGCATTGTGCGTGTTATGGCATCATTTCGATGTCGTTCAGGTGCTCATTGACTCTCTGGAAAATTGCAGCAGTAGTTAATATAAAAGATTATAATTCAAAATATTAACCTTCAATCGTTTCTCATTTGGACAGAATTCGATTTTTCGTTTTAAATGTTGTAGTTCTGTGCATTTTTTTTTAAAAAAAAGCACTAACCCATTTTGTTTCCTTATTCTATGGAGCCTTTGATATGAATCTAATGACAATATTAATGCATAGGGGAACTAAGATTATGTTATAATATATATACTAGCGAAATTACCCGGAGTTGCTCGGTATAGCATGTGAGGTCAGTTCTCATTTAAAAGCATTGATCTCGTTGTCATGGTATTTAGCATTTCCCATTGTTACAAACCTATAAAAATAACTTTTTTCGTGATTAAATTACGCTAAATCGGTTTAGATTCGAATTCTGTCTTTAAAAAAAGATGAAGTCGATTATTTCGGCTTAACACAAGTTTTTGTCCCGAGTTCGTATCTTCATTTTAAGTAATTTAAATTTGCGAAAGAATAAAAGCCTGCACGTCAAGCAATCGATTATCACATGTTATCTTATGGAAAATGTTAATCCCCTATATTATTCTAGCACTTACTAATCCCGGTTGACCAAACCTTTACCATTACCTAAGCTAAGATATATCGTAAGTAAGAACAGTACTAAAGTTGGTTGTTCTAGGTCTTATATTTCGGTCGTGCAAAATGGGACACACAAACAAACAAACCTTCGAAAAAAATTGTATATAGATAATGCGTTTTTGAGACGATAACGCAATAATTCTTTGCCCTTTCCCCCCTTCCCCCTAATCAATTTCGCCAAACTATATTTACGCGAGTTTTCTCTTTTGCAGTAGTATTTCTTTCTCCCTTTGCAATCCTATTAGGTGCACTTTATAGGTTTCGGAGGTTTTTACTGCAACTCAAAACAAAGGAACGCGTGTTTTTCTTCATCCGAGACTATTACGAGGAGCGCGTTTTCATTGTTTCCATGATACGCCCCTTTTTATTCCTTTTCTCTTTCCCGCCGTTAAGCATGAAGATCAATTAACTGTTATGGTTTTTTTCCCTCTACGTATCCCCCAATTTTAACTCCGCACGGGATGACAGAGTTATAACAGAGGGGAGGAAGGGAGAGAGAGATAGAAATAACACACGCGAGGGAGATATAATAAAACAAGTTAGGAAAGTGTACAACGTATCACAAATGGGCGCGTTTCGTGCAGTGGAGTATTAGAAAGAAATTATATACATCTACGTAAGGGAAATTGCTTTTTCAACTTCTTTTCTTCATCATAAATAATCCATTTTCTTTGTATTTAATAATATTACATGCACACGTAAGGAAATTAAACGTTTGTTTGGGAGATTGTTTATGTTAGCAACAATGAAGTAACCATGCAAGACATTTTCTGTTCAACTCGAATTAAGACATTCTGGTTTGATTTTCTCGATAATGGCTACTCCTACGATAAAAATGTATAGGAAAGGAAATACTCTTCTTTGCCAGTTCTACCACCTTTATTTGAAAAAATATTTTGATATGACTAATATCTTACGAGATATGACGAAAATTAAATTTTTTGTCACCAGTAAAGTGGTACCCCTGATTAGTGTACGTCAATATACAATCCGTTCGGTAGAAACCGAGAACGAACATGCGGACGGACGGACAGACCCATGGTGGATCTTTCCACCATGGACAGACCGACGATAATAGGCGCTCACGCTGGAAGCGAAACGCGCCAAAAACGACGTAATGAAAATAAAAATCGGCGGTGCAAACGTTGCCTAAAACTTTCTCAAATCCGTACGCTTCTCGTATGTACTAGGTACGTTGCAATAACGTCGAGTAACGGACGCGAATGAGACGATTTGTTTTTTTTCTCGGGTCGCCATGGCAACAGGACGACGAGGGCAAAGAGAAGGATGGCGAGTTTGAGGGAGAGAACGAAGTCTCTGGTGAAGGGAGGAACCGAAAAAAAATTTTTTTTACGAAATATTAGCGGATAGCCAAATATGGCAAAGAGAGAAATAGGAAAGCAAAGAAGAAGATGAGAAAGCGAGACGGTAAAAAGGGCTAGAAAATAGGACGTAGAGGAAGAAATGAGAAAGAGGAAAAGAGAACAAATTAGAGAGAAAAGAAATAAAATGGGAATTCAGATTATAATTTCCCTAATGGCTTCCCCCTGTATTCGGATTTTTTAGTAACATTTCCCAATGTGTGTTTCTCAAAATTTTCCAAAGATGGCGACACGGCAGTTGAAGTGAATTCTGATGAAATGAATCAACTTTTTAAAAATACGATGCTTTTTCTTAGTGTCTCCATCGTTTAAACTTTTGTCTGAGGAAAAAACGATAAAAAACGCAAATATTTGGTGATGAAGCGTTTATTCTTTGTATCCAAAACGCACATCTGATTTTCCATAACATTGTTTGGTTATTGGAGATATCTTGGATAAGTATTTTTTTAAAGTGACCGTTCTGTAAATAGACACTAGGCATAAATAAATGAGAATACATTAAAAAATACATTAATAAGAATAATTATTCCAAATGGTAAGGGATTGCCGGATACTTCTCTCAGGTGCCGTGTTAGACTAAATTGATTTTAGTTTTATAATTAAAGACGCATTTGCAGGAGATAACACCTGGATGATTAAAAAAAAACAGAATTAGCCTCTGTGATAGATTTTTAGCATATAAATTTACGTCCTGTCAAAGTGTATAACGTTGCGGTTTTTAGGTTTAGTATTGTTAAGGCGTTTATACGTTTATATCGACCGTAATTTCACGAGGAGAGAGAGGTGCGATAAACGGAGAAAAGAGCCAGAAGAAAAGTACAGTCGAACCTTAAAGGGAAGCAAAAAGATGATATAGAAAACATTCAAATTATAGAAGAAAAAAATTACACGAAAAAGACGAATTCACTTCGAGTTATACAAAAATTCGAGTCACAGGCGTTCGAATTATATAAAAGTTCGAATGTGTCATAAAATTAATAAAAAAAGAGAAGCGTTTATAACAAAGGGAGGAGGGGACAACGTAAGAATTACAAGAGAGAGAGAGGGAGGGACAGACAGACAAACGACTTTATTTCGGGCGAAACTGAGACTACATAGTCCCTTCTTACATTTAACCCTAGGGAGGGAGGGAGAAAGAGAGGGAGGGAGGGAGAGAGAGGGAGGGGGGGGAGAGAGAGAGAGGGAGAGAGAGAGAGGGAGGGAGGGAGAGGGATAGAGAGAGAGAGGGAGGGAGAGAGAGTTAGGAGAGGTGAATAGATTAGAGAAAGAGGCAGTTCGAGGTAGACGGAGTGAGAGAGAGAGAGTGAGAAAGGGAGGGAGGCGTAGACCTTAAAAGAGAGGGCAGCAGCCTTGGATGTCGAACCTTGATAACCGGACGACTGCACTCCCTGTCGAACCACTGAGGCCGTTGCCCATTGATGGCAACAAAAGTCTCTTTTCTTTTAAAAAAAAATAAAAATAAAAGCTTCCAATGGGAGGAGAGAGATGATCTTCTATCCATCTCTCTCTCTCTCTCTATGTCCATTCTATGGACGAGTGCTCTCGTGGAATTTGACAAAAAGATGGTTGATCGGAGAGAAGAGAGAGAGGGAGAGAAGAGTGTGGGAAAATACGACTCCGAAAAGGAGAGAGAGGAAAGGAAGGAATGAGAGGAAGAGAAGGGGAAGGAAAACGGGGGAGATTTTTTGGGAGGTGAATACATGAGAATACAGTGGAACTTTTATAAGTCGAACCTTAAAAGGTAAACAGGAAAAGAATATTCGATTTATAGAAAATTCGAGTTATAGAAGAAAAATAACAGAAAATTCGAGTTACAGAAGAAGAAAAATTACCTAGAAAAATCGAGTTATCGAAGAAAAATAACGGAAAATTCGAGTTATGGGAGAAACATTACTTAGAAAATTCGAGCTATAGGAGAAAATAACAGAAAATTCGAGTTGCAGAAGAAGAAAAATTACGTAGAAAACTCGAGTTATAGAAGAAAAATAACACGAAAAAGATTTTTCCTGCGAAATTTCTCTTTTAGAGTTATACACAAAAATTAGATTCATAGACGTTCCAATTATATAGAAGTTCGACTGTACATAATAAACACGACGCCCGCACTCTATTACGTATTTAAACATAAAAAAACAAAAATCTCCCTACCCGGTAATTATGCTAATGTACTACTAACTCGCCAAATACGGAATTGGGGTCATTTACTATATTTGGGAGTTAATCGAGTATTTTTTTAAAATATGTATATTGCACGCCGCGAGGATGGACTTAATGGGCGGAGATGTGAAAGTAAATTCATTTTTCCTTAGTCCACGCCCGCTGACTCGGCTTAGGCGCCGCTGAAAGAAATTTATTCCGTTCGGCTCCGTAAAAGGTTATCGATGCGTCGTTACGTCACGTGGTTGCACCGGAGAGAGGAAAAAAAACGTATCTTCGAAATGTAATTACGCGATTCCAAAACAATATGGCTCTAGTAGAATACAATGAAAAAAATACAGGGTGTTATCCGTGGACAAATGGATAAAATTAGCGAGTTTAATCATCTACTATGGAAATCAGTAATGTTTTCTGTTTTTTTCTCTATGGAGATTAATGTAATTGACGAAATGAGGAGAATTTGATCACGCGTTATATGCGTAAATTTTGATTTTTATGAATTTATTTATCACTATAGGCTTGTTTTCACGTAAATGGATTCAATGGGAGGAAATGTACGCTCAAAATTTCAGCTTTCCATATTTTATACCTTCAGAGATGTAGAAAGAATTATTGAACATCTATCCGAACTGTATATGTACTATATTTCAAAACTCAAATTTAAAGAAAAAGTAATAGCAGCCTTAAAGAAATCCACACTTCAAGTTCAGCTCTCTATCGGTAACGGTTACGTTTCAATTTAAGCAAGTGAACATATAGACAGACACAAAAGTGAAATAATTATGAGCATATTTTTTAAAACGCTATAAAATGTAATTTTCCGGGAGAAATTGTAATGAAAATGGTTTTCAGTGAGCAGTTTTGTAAAAAAAATATTAAAATTTTTTTAAAGGAATCAAAATGTTAACATAAAGATCCGCGTCGTGCATTTTTCCAGCCATTAGGATATTACATATACACATAAGAAACATCGCTATAGCAGAGAAATTCTCTCAGTTCTCGAGAGCAATTCCAATTTCAGAGAGAGAGAGAGGCTTGAAAAGGCGCCTTGGTAACAACCACTATTGGCTTTGAACTTGACTTTAGCTCAAGGCCGACAACAATGTCCGGTTATTCCCCCAATTGGAGTTTTTTGTTTTTATTTTTTTATATGCGAGAGAACTTGCATCCTCGGAGCTGCTTAGAGACGGTGCCTTTCGAATCGCGGCGACTGCAGTAATTGAGGATTTAACGTCGGGACACGTATTAGAACACGAAAACTCGCTTTTTTACGCGCGCGCGTGGGCGTGTGTATATATGTATGCACGTATGTGTGTGTGTATAAACAGTCGAAAATTATAAACTTCTATGGAGATTTGATGCAACCCTGAAGAGGCAACAGGGATTCCTTAATCTGGCTTTCATAGACCAGAAGAACCATGTAAAATGAAATGTAAACTGTATATATATGTATGTAAGCCAATTATGGAAATACATAAAACACTTCGAAACTGACTCTATGAGTCGATTCTCGATAACTGAAATTTTCCATAGCTCGAATTGAAATAATTTTCCAATATTTTTCTTCTATAAGTCATATATTTTTTTGTTTCCCTCGTGGTTCGACTTTAAGAAGTAGGTACTATTCCATTTCCTCCGCGAGCTCCCTCAGTATGAATGCATAAAAGATGGCGTACCAGTCGCATGAAAACGGATCGGTCGTTTTGAAATGATTCCTCCGATATCAAAGAGTGTTTTTATGTGCTCAGTTATTCGACTATATATAACTGCAATTAAAAAAAGTGTTTTTATGTGCTCAGTTATTCGACTATATATAACTGCAATTAAAAAAGATATTTTTGCTTTGGAAGATTTATCGAAAAAAAAACCATCGATAAATAACATTTCCGATAGATCGTATTGAAATAATTGCACCGCTATTAAAGTGTTTTTAAACGTTCAGTTATTCCACTATGTTAATTGCACATTTCGATGTATTTTATCGAAACAAAAAACATCGATATATCGATAAATAACATTTCCGACGCGTAAATATCGATCGAGATCCTCGGATATTCGCGTTTATATCTCATTAAAACTTCGGGGAAAGGACTATAAGGTCTCCCGCAACGTAAAAAATCGTCTGTCAGACGCCTTGAAGGAGATTCGAACGCCCGACCTCGGGGACGGAAAGTGGTATACACGCTAGAGCTAGCCAGCCTCCGCATCCCGAGGTGTCCTCTTCCCAAGGTGCACGCGGGGAGTCCGGCGAGGTCATCGCATTTTCTTTTCGTTTGGGGAAATAAAAAAAAAGATGGAGGCTAGGACAAATTATACCCGTCCTCCCGTCTGCGAATGCGAAACAAGAGGAACACGACGGCAAAAAATAAAATAAAAATAAATACGCGCGACGGATTTGTTTTCGTCTCTTTTTTTCTCTCGGCAGAGAGTGAAAGAAGAGAGACGGGAGAGAGATTTGACCTTCAACCTTTTCGGCTGAAATCAAAACCAGACGGAGAAGAGCATCGAACTTATTAAATGGCATTGAACGCAGTGACGCAGGGAAGGGAATTATATATATATATATATATATATATATATATATAAATTGCGTATGGAGAGAGGAGGGGGGGAGGTGGAATTTGATGGAACGGGTGCTTAGCGCGGCAGGAAAAAAGGAAATGTTTGGACAGCGCCATCCCCGTGAGAGGTTGGGGGGGACTAAAACTTATATAATGAGCTCCCATGAGTCAACTCTCTTATTGTCCGAAGGAACGGAATTGGGCGAAATACTACGGAACTTTTTCTCGGAAAAATGTATCCATGGAGATTTACGTAGTCTGTAACTCCGACGGTAAAGAATTTATGGAATGATTTCTTTCGCTTTTTTATTTCATTAATTTATTTTCATTTGCTACCAACTTCGTCATTTTTCACGCAACTATGAGAACCCTCAAGAGTCAATCATTGATCGTTAATGCTTGTGGCTGTCTTTTTGTTCTTGTTATTTTGCCTCACAATCAGTTCTTTGTTCATTCTTAATTTGTTTGTTTTTATCGTGTTTTTTGTTAATTCCTTTTTTGACCAGTCTGCCGCAATTGGCCTCTGTGCTGTAAGTGGATTCTTTCGTAATAAATAAACAAACAGAACATCCGTAGCCTCTTACGAATAGATTGTTAAATAGTAGTAACAAAGACAATTACAAATATCCATTCCAGAAGCAGGATTCGAACCCGCGACCGTCGAATTGGGAGGTGGATACGCGAACCACACTACTGAAGCCGCCAGAAGTAAAAAAACATGCGCCGGATAGAGTTCTTTTTAATTTGTTTACGCAACGTGCGTGACATAAATATCTAGAGCTTTATGTTTGCTTTGTCGGTGGAATGTATAAGGGCGCTAACGCGGAAAACGTGACGTTTAGCGCGTGAACTCGAAAGGGGAATATATATCTGTAAATAGTTATTTATTTCCCCAGTTTTTAGGCGATATTTGTCCGCATACATTGATATCATCGAAAGAAAAACAAATTCAGTGCTTTGAAATAAAATAAAAAGATAGTTGCCCCGTTTTTTTTAAGAACTTTTTCTTTTATGCCTTAATCGAAGTGGAAAACGTGAGAAACGATTTTACCGAAGGTTTCCAAGGGATCGAAAAATAAATAAATACAACAATAAGGGAATTATTTTTTCGGAGTTTTAATCGGATCATAGAAGAGAAAGTCTCCTTCCACGGTATGAAAATCATTGAAATTTGAATAACTTTTCCTGTCGGTTACGACTAAGGACTGCCTGAAGGCATATTCGAACTCGCTGACTATGCAAAAAAAATCGCCGGAAGATTTAATTCGCATTTATGCGCGCTTAGTTCCAGTGGAATCTCCACGAGTAATTTGGTTATTTTTAACATTCAGGACGAGGATATTTATTTATTTTTCGGGCCCAAATTTCGACGAGATTTAAAAGGAATCGATCGTCACGTTTGGCCTATAATCGCGGCAACTTTCTCGCTTCACTACTTTATACCCCCCAGCGGAGTTAACGCATCATTCAAAACCTTTTGTGTATCGAAATAGGAAATAAATTCAGTTAAGTTAAATCCGATCGCTAAATTACTGTGTAAACCTCACCGCAAACCTCCGCTGCTCCGAATTTATTGAAATGTTTTTAAAATTTGCGTATTTTCGAAAATATTTTCAATTTTGTTATCTTCAGTCGGCGTATAATGATACAATGTGCATCTACTTTTGCACCTTAAAAGAACGAAAAAAAATTATTTTTTTAAAATGTGTAATAATTTTGTTTTATTTAATAACAATTTCTTTGCAATTTGTATTCAGTTTAGGGAATTATCGATCCGTTTTTAAGTCCTCGAAACGATATGTCATAATCAGTACAAAATCACGACATAAATGCCTCCCTCGTCTCAAGCCTACCCTATCGGATTTCATTTAAATCGCGCTTCAAATCGGACCTCCGCTTAACAAAGGAAAATATCCTCCGTTTCCTCGTGGACACTTACCAAAATTGGAGAGCCGCTGGGGGTGCTGAAGACACGAAAAACAGAAACGCGCGAAAATAACACAAAGTTCTCTCCGTCGCTGACGAAGGGCTCCGGCCCGAAAAACTTCCTACTTTGTGTTATTTTCGTGCGTTTCTGTTTTTCGTGTTTCTTCAGCACCCCCAGTGGCTCTCCAATTTTGGTAAGTGTCCACTGGGCTCTCTCCGACACCTTGTTGTCACCTTTATTATAACCATTCCTTTTCCTTAAGCATATATATATATATATATATATACATATATACCTAAATAAATAAACTGGACCCCCCCCCCTCTCTCTCTCTCTGTTTCCCATCCCCTTCGTTTTCTCCAGTCCTCGAGAGATCCGAAAGAAAGAGAGATGGAGAGTGAGTGAAGGGGTTAACGCACTAGAGACTGGATAAACTTGGCAACACAGGGGCCAGAGAGGCTGCGAGGGTGGAGGTGGGCGTAGTAGGGAGTTTTCCTAAGGTGAGACCCTCCTCCTCTCTCCCTCCTTCTCACCCCTACCCCTCCCTTGGTTAAACCGACAGGTTAGTTCCAGTCTTTCCCCCATATCTCTTCCTTCCCTCTCTCTCTCTCTCTTCCCCTCGTCCCTCCTTTACGAATCCCACGCTCTAAAAGTCAATTTCCTCCCTCTTTTGTTTATTCGCTCCGACGACGAAAACTCATTCCGGTAGTATTCCAAGACCCGAAAATCGGACGATTTTTACCATTGTTGCCGCGGCGGAGACTTCAACGCTCGGAAGGTTTTATTTTTTTCCCCCGAGGTTTAAAAGACTAGGAGGAAAAAACAACGACCACGTGACCGCTCTTCTCGATTCCTCTGCATCGGGGAGGGGGAAAAACAGCCTTTTTATTTGTCCCTTCCAATTCTCTCCTCCTAAAACGATTTCTCAAGGCTACCGTGCGTGTAAAAAAAAAAGAGTAGCCAACATCTCACGCGCCTGTTCCTGCGTCGGAGTCTTTTTTTCCTTCTTTTTTTATTAAAATATAACCCTCTTCTTCTTCTAGAAGAGGGACTTCCGGTGGTCGAGAGATCGTATTTTTGTGAGGGTCAAGGGAGATCACGAAACGCGAGTGTTTCTGTGTGTGCGTGCGTGTGTTCCTCCGCTAAATCCCGGCTGCTTCGTCCTCTCCCTATGCCTCAGTTATTTTCCGTCGGACTTTTAAAAAGGAAACAAACGTGTAATATTTCACTCGCTCCTCAGAGAAAGTCGTATTTTACGACGATTCGAATGAAAAAAATTTTAAACCTCGCCCTTTGAAGGTGACATGTATATATTTTTTAAAAAATGTATACCTACCTTTCTAAAAAGAATCTTCCGGTTTTTACTAAGGTTTGCGACGATTTTAATTTCAGCGCGACATTATAAAGTTAAAAAGAGCTGCAATTACCGAAGCGGAAAACGAATAGCTGCAAGTCGCTTCCAACGTTTGACCTCGTAGATTAAAAAAATGTTCAAAGTCAAACAACGCTTTTATTATTGTCATGAGTTAAATAATGCATCGCAGAAATGACATTTTGTTACATTATGTACGTACATTTCTCTTGCATACAGTATGTTAGCTCTCGCTATTTTTGATTTTCTTAGTTGTGGTCAAGCTGGCTTCTGTGATTAAAATGTTCATATCTTCGTTTTAATTTATATCGGTTCATTTGCTGTTTACGGAAAAAAAATAATTATTCCGTTTGCGTTTGTACATTGTTTCTCGTTAACGCCGCGAGTCCTTCTGTATTTAATTAGGATTTTTTTTCGATCGATCTTATGAGATTTGAGTAGTTTGAGAAGATTTAAAGCCCCGTCCCGAGTTCTGAAATATTAACGCCTTAGAATTTCAAGCGTAACAAAAAAATTGTCTTACACACGCACGCGCACACACACACACACACACACACACACACATATCAGCCAAAGGAGTTCATATTCGCGACGATTTTTATCCGCCGCTTTTTTGAGTACGTTAAAGGAAGGAAAAAACAGTAGGTAATTATGTCTGTGCTTCATATATAAAAAAACATTATAATGGGATACTCGATTATAAAGACAATGGGGAAAAAAGTGTGTTCGCTTTAAAACCGGATGTCCTTATATATATACATACGATCGTTAAATTAAACGATTGGCCTTTATGCTGGCAACGCAGTCTAATCAAATCGATTTTAACGACGTGTTATAAAAATCAGTCCTACCACACACGATATTATAATCACGAATACGTCCCGCGACCATTACTTACTATGATTAAACGTACATATGGCGGAGGATACAGGGATTTATTCTTCTTAAAAAAATCTTGTGCGCGTCAAGGTCTTCGCGTGAAAGAGTTGCGGTGGTATTTTCTATTTTCCTACGGCAAATAGAAAAAAAACGAGATGCTACAAGGCGTATACCTGACTAATAATGCAATCGAACTTTTATAAGTTGAACATCTATGACTCGAATTTTCCTCAACTCTTTTAAGTGAATTCACTTTACGAGACAAAATCTTTTTCCTGTTATTTTTCTTCTTTAATTCTAATAAACTGTAAGTCGAATATTTTTCTGTTTCCCTCGAAGTTAGACTTCTCGTAAGTTTTTAATGTTTAATACTTTTCCTACGTCATGAAGTCGTGTGTTTTGTAGCAGGAATTTGTAACTCGCATTGGGGATAAGGTCCTATAGAAAGGTTTCCTTGTGAGAGGGTCGTGAAGGAGAAGAAAGGGAACGGAGGAGAGAGAGAGAGAGTTTGTCATTAAAGGACGACCCAAGGGCACATAAAGACAAGCAGCAGCCCTTATGGCGAGAGAGAGAGAGGGTTGGGCCGGAAAAGGGGAGATTTAAATGCTCCAAGCCCATTTTCTACCTCTTCGGGGAAGGTTTCGATGCAGTTAAGTCCCTTCGGTTGCCATGAGACCTTTTTTTAGTGCGTCGGAATTGATAAAACGCTCATGATTTGTCTCTTCTGGTATTGAAAGTTAAATTGGCTTTTTTAAAAAGTTAAATTTCTCACGGAAGTTGTTTTATTTACACGACGAACAGCTTTTAAAATAACGGTAATTTAGTATCTAGAGCTGAAAGCTTTCGTAGCTTTGTCGGGTCCTTGGATGACCATTTACATTATCCTATGTTAGTATATAGGGTAATGGCTATAGTTATTGGAGATAGAAAATGTTTGAAATTCACCATCTTGTAGGTAGCTGTCAAAACTGAGCACAATATGTATTTTTGTCAGATCACGCTGCCATCTATTGCCATGATATATGAAATAAGTTAAAGCTAAGATATTTATCTTATGGTAAGACAGAAATCTACAACATATAATTGAGGAATACGTTTATAGTTTAAATTTTTCTACAGGGACACCGAAACACTATGCAGTAATAAGTAATACCTAACAATTACGTGTCACCAAAGCAGTCAAAATGTCATATTTATAGTGTAAATATGGCTGCCACGTTACCTGTCTCTAAGTGCAACTTCTTTGAAGCGGGAATTTTCGTGTTAAGCACGCCGTTGGCCTCATTACCGTGCATTCAGGATGGCTAATTGATTTTCCTTTAATGGCAACAGTTTCGGTAACCAGTGACAAGATTCTTTTAAAAAACTAATGCAACAATAGAATAAGTAGAGGAAAAAGGAGAACATCAAAATAACAATTTAAGTGGTACGAAATTTTTAAGCAGTTAAAATTAACGAGAGCGGTGGAACGAATTAACCTCTGCCGAGCTTGGGGTTTGTATCAAGGAAATGAAGTGGATAACTTAAAGCCGTTAACAGTTGAGTGAACCATAAGAGAATTACGTCAATATATCACGACCTCAACTGCGATTCACCGATCGCTGCTACTTCATTTTTGTTAAAATTAGCGTATGATTTGTTTCAGCAAAGGAGATTAGCTGTATTTTTTTAAAAATATTGCCGTCACGTTGAAAAGCCTACGCCTCGAACTTGGGAAGAATACAACAGATTTTCAAGCTATCGAAATTTATTTTTACGTGCAGTCGAATATCGATAGCTCGAAAGTCTATAAATCGAATTTTCGATGTACCGAAGTGCACGTATTTTCTCGTTGGTGCTCAAGGTTAAAAATTAAGATCTCTTAAGTAAAAGATTCGATGAGTCGAAACTTTTTTGTTATCCCTTCAGGTTTGAACTTCAACCGCACGTGCGCTAAAGAAAAGAAAGTTTACCTTCTTCTAATTATCGAAAATTCGAACTGCAGGACATCGATGTATCTGATTTCGACCACATTACCAAATCGAGTGTATACAGATGAAAGGGATGGGCAAATTTGGCCACTGAATAGATTCGTTCGGTTTAATTATGTTTTCTAAAAGTTTTAAAACTAAAAATTGCACAGAAAAAACGTGAGTTTCTCATTAAGAAGACAAACAAAACATATTAAATTAAATTTAAGACGCTATCAATCCAATGAATCGATACTATTTTGTAAATAAGAACTTTACAGCGAAAAGGCGCAGTCAAAAATAGGCAATTTTTATTAATGTGGGATGTAACGAAATTTAAAATAACATATCAACAGGGGGCATTGGAAATGAAATAGGTGCAAACAGGGCCGCCCCAACAGAGGTGCAGGACCCAGAGCAAATCGACCTAAGCGGGGCCCCGCCCTTATGGGTTTATATTGTGTTTTATAAAAAAATCTCAGTTATTATACGGAAAGATTCCTCAGTCGAATCATTTGAATCGACTATCGATTAATCGCAACAACTTACTTTTCCATTTAATTGGAACGAACGAATCGGTTCGTCTTAATGAGTCAAATCCCCACCACAACTTCCAAAGCAACTTTTACAACTCGGCTTGTCAGCACTGTTACATTTCTGGAATAGACACACACTCATGCATCTCCAGTATAATAACTGTTCACAGGAACGACACTTTAGACTAAAACATGAATATTTACACTTGTCTGTATTCTAATAACGATCTTAAAATAAAAAAATAAAAAGAAGTTTAAGAAAAAACCGGCAATGGAAGAGATGTTGCAGTTCTGCGTTTTAAAAAGAAAATCATTTTATATATTCCACCCTCGTCCGAAATGCATCTCTGCGTGATCGCTCTACGTTAGCCTTCCCACCAATCCTCATTCAAATAGAGAAAAAAGAAAACCTCGATCGTTCACAGACAATTGCGATCGTAACTTGATCACGAAAGGACGTTACGAGCCACTAACGTTTCTGCCTCTTCCGAGCAGCGAATAAAAAAAGGTAACCGTCGACGCGAAAAGAACCTCCCTCTCTCTGTCTCTCTCTCACACACACTACTATATAAAGTTTGGCCGTTGGGTAACAGCTTTCGATTTTGGAACGACCTTCTCGGTAGCGTTATCTTTTTCTCTTCGTTCGAAAGCGAGAGTCGGACCAGAAATCAACCGCTCGAAAAACCCAGCCGAAAAGAAGGCACGGCGAAAGTGGCGGATGCACGGTCGTTTTCATCCGTCTTTTGCTTCTGCCGCCTCCGCCGCGCCGCCACGCCTCCGCGATGCGAAGCGTGAGAAAGCGCATCGGCTCTTCGCCCGAGGGTGTCGCCCTAATTTTTTCTTTTTTTTTCCCTTCGTCCAACTGAGAACGATAAGAGAGAGAGAGAGATGAATGGGAGGAGATGGAGAGAGGAAATAAGAAAATTAAAGAAGGCGAGCGAGCGGAGGAACTGTAGGAAATTTAAAAAAAACGGGCAAAAAGCTCCCAGGAAAGAAATGAAAACGCGCGAGATGGGAGCGAGGTGGAATCGCATTTTGAAACCAGGACGAGGCGACGTGGATTGCTTACGGTTGCCCACGCCATGTGTTTGATCTTGGGGAGTGGAAAGAGGCTTACGAAGCTGGTCTCTCAAACGACTCTGCGAGGCCATTCATTTGTTTTTATTTATCTTTGTTTATTTAGGTTTATTTATATTTGTTTATTTATTTACTAGCGTAATTCCCGTTGAAATATCAAGGGAAGAATTATAGATACATAGATTGATTATTAATATTTGCATTTAAAATAATTAATAGCACACTATTACATATGAAATATTTCGTCATATATTACATTTCTAGTGAATATTCTGTTGTCGTTTAGTAAATGCCTTTGGTTTTTATTTTCGGCTATAAAATTCTGATATTCTTCTCCCACCTTGTTCTCGTCAATGCTACATATAATTGTCGGTGTGCAAAGACAGGGAAATAATTATATGTATACATATATAACGTAGGGAAAAAAATTAAATTTCGTGCAGTTAACGTTATGATTGTTTTAAAATTGTACTCTGTACCAGCGGTTCCCAAACTTTTTTTTTCGCGTACCACCAAAAACATGACAAAATTTCCTCGTACCACATAGTACTAGTACGTATGAATGTAGTGAATGTAGTAGTGAATGTGGCACCAAACTCACGTACCACAGTTGATCTGTCCCTGCTTCTTCCTATTCGAAGCAGATATTCTGCTGCTTTTCACTCTGCTCGCGTACCACTGACAAAAGCTTCACGTACCTACCACTACTGGTACGCGTACCATAGTTTGGGAACCGCTGCTCTGTACTTACGAAGAAAGAAAGCTTACTCGAATCCTCAATAATGTTCTCCGTCGTTATGTAAATAAAACTCTTTAAAAGATTTAAATTAAAAACTAACTAATTAATCAATCAGCGACATAATTTCTCTGAATACTATCTGAGCAAAAACGAATGAATTTATTTCAACATTGTAAACTGTTCTTTTGACGATTGAATGGATCATTGGACATCCTTATTGACAAAAAAATAAACTAATTGTTTATCGTAGAAACAGTTACGTAAACAAATATAAGTGTTTATTATATATTCCCGTCATTTTCGCCGAAAGAAAGGTGAGTTGTTGACGTACATGTGGCGCCGACCTATCGCGCAGAATGAGAACTCTATTTCGCTGTCGGCCATCTTGCGTACCTTACAGAACGTTTTTATTATAGAGAATATTTGTTTTTTAAAATTTATTAATGTGAATTTACATTTATTCATATATTTTTATATATATTTACTTGTAATATCTTACAGTAAAACCTCGATTATCAGTTATAATTGCGGTTGGTTAAACACGAACAATCGGAAGGATGACATTTTTAAAGGCAGAATAGTTTTTTTAAAACATTCTATTAAATATATTAGAGATTTATTTAATTAAAAAACAAGTCGTGCGCCATAGCACTCCAAAATTAAGCAATGTCTACTCAGAAAAGAAGGTATTACTTTATTAAATAGACTGACAAAGCAATGAAATTTTAGATTACTTCAGTACGCCCGGTTCGTTCGCACACGGATAATCGGGTATTTGCAGCATTTATTTGTTCGATTATAAACCATTCATTTATCTATCAACAGGTGTAAAAATTAATCGAAGGCCGAAAGCAATGCTAACCGCAGGATTCGAACCCGCAACCTTATTATAGGAATGCAGTCACTCAGCCTTTCCTCTCAAGGACGGGGGGCTAAATACGTACAAGGGTAAAACCGACGCGATCTTCGAGCATTCGACTCATTTCGATTCGATTGCGATCGATCGGTTTAAAGTCCTTCGGCCCCCACGCCCTAATCGTCCTCGTACAGATGCATTCGTTCGCGTTCTCGGAAATCGCGAGATATCTCGCAGAAGAGTGTATTTTATGAGGCCCGCGAAGCGCAGATGAAAAACAAAACGATAAACAAACAAAGAAATCTTCGTATATCCTATATATACAAGTCGAATTTTCCATAACTCGAAGTGAATTAATTTTGCAGAGAAATTTTTTTTCATGTTATTTTTCTTCTATAACTCGAATTTTCTATATAGAATATTTTTTTGGTTTCCCTAGGGCAGTGTTTCCCAACCTGTGTGCCGTGGGGTGCCGTGAAGTGTTCTGAAGCGTGCCGCAAAAAATATACTGTTTTCCCATTTTTAGTCTCATTTTGCATCGTCGGCTTTCAAAAATGTAAACCAGAGTTAATTCGACCTTCATTTCGTCACAAAGGCACTTCGAAATGAAAGAATATACGGAGATTGGGGTTAGGGGTTCAACTGCACCACGATTATTACTGACGGTGGTTAGGGAGGGGTGCCGCCAAATTCTGAAAAGTCACTTAAGGGTGCTGCGACTCTAAAAAAGTTGGGAAACACTGCCCTAGGGGTTCGACTTGTAGAAGTTCCACTGTATATAATTTCCCGTGTCTGTCTGTCCCTCTCTGTATCTTAATAGCTGTTTTTCGTATAGAAGTACGTTAAGCGCAATTTTGTTTCCATCGGCTTGGAGATCTATTCTCATTTTCATCCGCCATCTTGAATCAAAACCACAGCCGTTTAAAATGTTTAAAAAATTTACATTTAAAAAACGGAGCGTCGGAGAATTAAACTAAAAACAAAACGTGTCTTGTTAAGAGCAGATTCAAAATATTATTTGCAGCTTAACGAGATTAAATGCGAGGTCTCTGAAGCGAGCGGAATTGCAGACGAACAGACAGACAAATGCCTTTATTTGGGCGAGGTTGAGGCTTTTTACACCTACACCTAAACCCAGGGCGGGGTTGACCCGTTTAGGGTTAGGGTCCCTAGTTTACATTTAAAAGATGTTCAGTAAACATTTCATGCTGTAATTTTCAGCTTAAAAATTGTTTAAACTTTTATTACGTACATATGATGCTGCGGCATCTCTTGGTAACTTCCAACGCAAACTCTTGAAATCGTCATCAGAAACGTTCGCAAGTTCTATCGTGGCCCGCCAAAGCATTCGTAAATGCGAACGCGGTTCGCCACCTTGTAAATATTTCAGACTCCCAGGTTTCAGAAGTCCATAACGCGAAAACTACACTGTTACATCGTGCGTGACCATTCCATTCTTACCGTCTCCACCAAAGGTACAGCAAATTATCTAGGCGCTCGTTATTCTCGTGAGATATTCGGTATAGCGTAATATAATTCGAGGGGGTCAAGGGAAACATTTCAAAGAACCAGAAATCCCTTCCCCCTTATAGTATAGTTCAAAGTTACAGGTTTCGGCCGAGTAAAGCTCATAAATCCTTACGGGCGCCGTGGGAGCAGTAGTACGGTTTATATATGGCTCCCCATTTAAGACGCAAGGACGTATAAATAAAACATACCTATCGGCATTGCTTTTTTTCCCCAGGGAATCCCGAATTAATATCCGAAGGAGGAGAAAAATAAATAAATAAAAAGCTGAAGTATATAGAGCCCCTCGATCGTAAATTAATGCGGTCCCATTTCCGGCGGTTGCCTCGCGAGGATCGCAGGCACTAAATAATCTATTAGCGTTGCGGCAGCGAAAGGGAATTTATTCGTTGGACCTATTTCTCCGTTTTAACAGTAGACGCCTCCTCAGAGAGAGCTACAAAGCTACAAAGTTCCCTTCTCATTAGGAAGCAACGCTGAAAGGGTTTACGTAGAAGGCTCTAGATTGAAATTTATGTGACAAAAATGGCAATAACTTTAATGAATCAGGTTAATCGTGAAATATAACCAACTGTCTCAGGTGTGAATTTGTGGAAATTTTAAAATATATTGTTCATAATGATGCTTATCTATCTATCTATAGTACTATACAGCCGAACTTCTATGAATCGAACGTCTATAACTCGAATTTTCTATAGGTCGAATATTTTTTTGCTTACCTTGAGGGTTTGACTTAGAGAAGTTCCACCGTATTTTTTAATATTATTATTTATTTATTTTAAGAAACCCAAAAACGGCAATATGGGTGGGTGTTCAACACATGAATCATCGTGAAACGATAGGGTTAAAATTCCTTTCGGGATTTTGCTTCAATGGCTCGTGGAAAATGGTGCAAAATCGTGTCTCCTTATGAGCCGACATTTCTTGAAAATAGGTTTTTTAAATCGAAAATGAGCGATAAATAAGTTAATCATCGAGAAACTGAAAAACATTGCAGTAGCGTCAAATGAGTATCATCGCCCTATCTCGAATCACCATATCCAGATGTCATGGAATCTGTGAATCATACCGATTGGTTTTAATAGCGAAGTTACATCCGGTATTTTTCATTAAATAGAGTAAAAAATGACGCGATTAGAAATCCAGTTCAGTTGAAAATTGTAGGCATAAAAAAAAAAAGAGGTTAGGAAAACCAGATGCGCGTTTTCGCCTTCAAAACAGCTATTTTATACCAAGAGGCTGATTAGTCAGAAAAAACAAACAAACAAACAAAACAGTCATCATCAGTGGCAATTCACCGGCACTAGAGAAACCAATAAAGATTTCTCTTAGGATAAAAAAAAGTTCATCGGAATAAATTATCTGTGAATCGCCACTGATGGAGGCGGTTTTGTAGCCGAAATGCCGCTATGGTTTTTCTAACATATTTGTATATGCTTTAGGGGAAATGTATGGCTTCCGTTGATTTTAGCCATGTGCTGATTTAAAATCAAGTAATTATTCATCTGAAATATTTTCCAAAATTCAATACGAAGGTCGGGCTAACTAAGAATTTTTTTTCAAAACTGTCGGCAAAGCTAAAGACAACACGTCAATTTCGCAAACTAAATAAAAAACATAAACCCCCCGTCGACGGGGGTTTCGAATTCGCAATTGTCGTCGTTTACGCTATTTGTTTTTTTTTTTAAAGGGTACCATGCAATCTTCGATCTACGTGACTGACGGATCTCTTACGTTTCTTGAAAAAGGCGAGTCGAAAAATTAACTATCCGGTTTCGAATTTTCCATTGATTAAGATCCGTGACATTTAATTTCGCGACGGAGACGGTAACTAGCGTCGCAAGATGTCGCCTTTTCTCTCTCTATCTCTCGTAACTTTCTAAAACTCTTCCTTCAAAAGAAAATAGTAAAAAGATAACACAGTCTCTCTCTCTCTCAAGTTCCCGCAATTCGCGTCCCGACTTCGATACCACTCGATAAATACGCGACAAGAGATCCGGAACAAGACATTTTTGCGCCATAGGCAAAAGTTTTTAAAATTGCTTTCCCTCTACCTTCTGATAATATTATCAATCACGCGATTTTTATGTCTCAAAAAAAGTGTATTTATAATGTGAAGATAAAATAAAATGTATAACATATATTTTATAATATAAAACCTTAAACTTAAAAGTTCAAATTGCCATTTTTCGCGTCCTTAACTGTGCTGAAAGTGTACAGTACACAATTTTATCCCACGAAATAGTATTTTAATCAAAATTTAGAGGTAAAATAAAATATTTTTAAAAATAATATAAAACACTACATTTAAAGTTCAAATTGTCATTTGCGGCGTCCTTAGCTGTGCTTAAAGTGTAAAGTACACAATTTTATCTCTCAAAGAAATAGTTTACCTACATTGTAGAGGTAAAATGAAAATATATAATATAAAATATTTTTTAAATGTAAAAGTTCAAAATTTCATATTTCGCGTCCATAACTTTGTTACGAGACTAATCTTAGGACTGAAAGAAAACCCTTCGTCTTTTTTGTAATGCTAATGCTAATTTATTTATAGTTCAAATCGATCGGCAGAAAAAATACACCGAAATAATTTGCGACGAAAAGGACTTAGATCTTCGTGTTTACAGAGCACCCTTACCAACAATTACTAACAGTTTGCGCTTGTTTTTTTTATTTGATTTTTTTTAAGCGGAGGTATTTCGCGGCTCGCTCAGGTCTCAGAATGACGCGAAGGAACACTAAAAAAAAAACATTTTCTTAAAAAAACAGACTGGAATTTAGATAAAAAAACTTAATCTTGTTTTCGCAGAGGATGTTTCACGGTTTTCAATGCCTTGAAAAAAAAACTCATCAATGGGTGCCTTCTCAATGGATCCGGGTGCTCACCCAAACTCCGTGAAAGAGTCTCCACGCTCCACCACCATCTGTTTGGAGCGAAAACACACACACGCATAGTAATTAAATACGGCTTCGATCTTCGAAACTATTTTAGCGGAACGTCTCCAGGAGCATGAAAAAAATATAACACAACGCTTTTAGCGAACGAGATCCTAACTGGATCGGCGACGGCGAGTAAAATACATATATATTAGATAAAGAAGAAAAAAAGACAAAAGAAAAAAGCGTTTCTCACGCTTCGAACCCTAAGGTTTTCGTTGGGATTTATTTATTTTTATTTTTTAGCGGTTAGAGAAGAGGTGAACGGCGAGAATAGCAAGTGAAAAGGTGGGCATTATTAGGACGGGAGAGAGAGAGAGACGGGGTTTGTTTAGAACGGTTGCCAGGGCGCCAAAAAACCTTTACAATTAGTGTCAAAAGGGATGAATGGGAGTAGGTCTTTTAGTGGATAGAGGGCGAGGGAGGAGGAAGAGGAGATGAGGGGTAGGAAAAATGCGCTCGCGTATACGTGTGATTGAATGAAAGAGGGACACGTCCCACGTATTGGTTTTCGTATCGAGGTCGGCGTGATATCCCGTTTCGCGTGTCCTTTCTCCCGCTGCGAATATCCCCGTGCTTGTCCGTTGAAAGGGGTTTTCACTCTCTCTGCCCCTCTCTCTCTCGCATATGAAAGGATGGCTAAATAAAGTCCCGCGCGTGATTATTTAGAGGGAAATACGTAATTTCACATTTTCAGCGCATTTTCGTCTTTAAAAAAAAATGATTTTCCTGGTCTGTCTGTCCGCTTTATACGTGACGCGTACCGGAGTGATGAGTCTACAGAAACCTAATTTTCAGGGCCAGTTCCTCAATTCAAGTGTAATGTGCATTGTTAACGTAATAACTATTCGTAAAAAATTTTTTAAAAACTATGTACCGTGGAACTTCTACAGGTCGAACTTCGAGGGAAACAAAAAAATATTCCACTCATAGAAAATTCGAGTTACATAAGAAAAACGACATGAAAATCATTTTGTCCTGTGAAATGAATTCCCTTCGAGTCATGAAAAAATCGAGTTATAGAAGTCGGATTGTATTACAATGGATTAAATTAGCTTTTTAATGTCATTCCTCTCTTTCTCTCTTTGTAAATCCTCGAAATTGCTAGACTTTTCCTTTTTTTTTTGACAGTAAAAAGTATGCATGTAACATCACTAAAAATTATCGATATCTTCGTAGTCTGTACATTAAGTTTTCTCGACTTTTTAAAATGGCGAATAAATAAATGCCGGGTGCAAATGAAGGGTAACTTCTAATTTTTCTCGCCGGAATAACGCGCGCATAACAACGAACGCCTCTAATTGATTTTCGAGTCTTCTCTCGTGTTATTTCTAAAAAAAAAAAGTCTCTGAAACGCGTTAAAAGACCGGATCGCTCCCCGGTGGCAACTAAGAATGTTACCTCTATTGGGGGGATCTGGCGGACACCAAAGAACGCTAAAGATACGATAGAAAAGTTTATTTTGTAAAAAGCATGAATGAGGAGTCACGTCAAAAACCCTTGGCGCTTGGACGGTTAAGAGTGTTAAGTGGTGAAGATAATGAATAGTGTTATTTTCTCTTTCTCTATGAATTAAGAGGGAGCTTCCATATATATTCATATATATTATATGAATATAATAGAAAGAGCGTATGGACGCCGCAAAACTGTTTTAATGTTAACAAGTGTGGTAAGAATTGCAGAGCAAACTAACGTACGTACATGAGGCGATTTGTTCCTCGTTTTAGGATTATGACGTCATAATGAGATTACACCTTTGATTGAGATCGACGGCTTCATAATGTAGCCCATAAATTCCCTTAAAAATCGTTATATCAATGATATGTAATAGTATTTATGTTTCCTATTTAAAATAATTGGACAAGTTTCTACGGCAGTTAAAAATCGGAAAAGTTTCCCTCTTTATTTTGGATTAAAAACAATTGTTTGCTCTCATTTGACACGGATTTGAATGCTGAAAATATTGTAAACTTCATTCTTTCACCTATAGAACTGTTCATGTCCCGAGCTTCTATCTTAATTTAAACTAATTTAACAATGCAAATTTATTATGCCCTCAATTGATTCCATTCTCTTCTTATTAAGGGGGTAGAAATGGAACAAAGGGGTTGGGAAAAATAATTCTATTACTTCTCAGCAGCTAATCCTAAATCCACTCTGTCTAGCCCCAACGAAGACATTGCATAAAAAAATTGACTTCTCCAAGTGGCAGGATTCAAGAGATATTGACCGAACAGAAGGACGGACGGACAAACAAACAGAATTCATAAGGGATTTTTCTCCCTGATTCACATTAGCATCATGCATTCCAAATCGAAACTACTCTTTTTTCCCCCCTAAATATTCCGTGTATCGAAATTAATTTTAATTATGTTTCCCTGTTTCGGGACGAGTCAGAAAATACTAATAAAAAGGGATGTGGGTTAACTTTTCCGCCGCTTGGAGGGAACTTTGTGTTCTTCTACCTCCCATTTAACACTTTTAATTAATTTAATAATAATTCAGGCGCACGGAGAAAATTCTCTCTCTCTCTCTCTTTAAAAGCGTCGTTCTTCATCCGTTTCACTCAATTTTCTCCTTCGCTTTCTCTCTCTCCTTTCGCGCGATTCGCATCAAAATGATCTCCCCATTCGTCGTCTCGTCCTCCGCTTTAACGTGGTCGATATTTCAAATTCTGCATCGACGGCCTCGGTTTTTTTTAAACCGTTCGAAAACTTAATTTCCATCCATTAATAAAGGGCGAAGAGTTTGGAGAAAGAGGCAATTTAAAAAAAAACGAAACTGAAAAAGTTATTTGTTTTTAACTTTTCCGACTTCCCGTAAGCCTCACGAGTTCGGAGCAGTGTAAAAATTCCGTCCTTCCTTCCTTTGTTTTTTTTCCTCTGGAACTCGTTGATGTCATCCCAACTCCGATAACCTTAAAAGGCTAATTGAATGAGCGAAAAAAAAAGAAATGCGGATAATAAAGAAGTTCACGCACAAACACGCTCTCGAGAAAGGGTAGGGGGATTTAAACGAAGTTTCCCGAGCCGCGTAAATCTTTACTTTTTTTCCGGCTCGAAACTTTTCGGCCGCAAAATTTCGTTCATTTGGTGATCTAGTCCTCGGACCACGTACCGGGGATGAAAACGCTCTCTCTTGCGTAACGGCGTGGGTTGTTATAACAGTGCAGTACATTAAGACCCATCCGGAATCTTTGCGAAGTCTTTTTGGGACGTCGTAGGAACAACACCGGCTTCAATTTTTTCCCTCTTTATTCAATAACAAGTGAATATGGCGGGCACGCTTGAATTATCCACGTGTTGGTCGAATGGAAAAATTTACGCTCCTAGAATCGAACCCGTGACTTCAGTGTAGGCGGTGAGCAGCTAAAAATTTGAAAGGGATAAGTCCAAGTAGATCTTGAAAGTATGATATGAGTCGAATGGGATTTAAGTCGTTGCCCTCCCCCCGGACATTATGTCGCCGGTGGTTCTCTTAGCGTTATGGATAGATATACAGATCTGGGCGTTTATTATAGGAAACTAGAATAATAACCCGTCATGTGACGGGTAACATTAAAAGTTATAACATATTGACTTGATTAATTAATAACAAAACAGTACAGATTGCATAGCAACTCATGCTAGATTAAGCGTTAAAATCACAAAAAATACGCACTTTTACGTATATTTTAAATCTTAAATGGCAAGATACAATAAAAGACCCATACAGTAAAATAATTTAGAATTTCCTTCGTCTTTTAGTTTTAGTTTGAAGTTTCTAAGTTAATATTTAGGTATTTTAATGAGCAAAAGAAAAAATGTCTGCACGGTCAAAATCGTTTTTCCCCTGCTTTTAAATGGCATTACGAAAGGATATCTGGCGTCGAACCTAGGACACTTTATGTAAAAGTAATACATTTTCTAGTAGTAAATGTGGTCGTCTAAGAATACACCAAATTTCATATCTCTAGCTGCTTCCAGTGCTGAGATATTGAAATATTCTAAGAGCGTCATAACCAGAAAGAATACACAGAAAGGAAGAAAGACAGAATTGAAAAACTATATGATAGGAAATTATATGGAGATTTAAAAATGTCGGACGTGTTCATCGCTTCGCGTTGCCAACTCTTGTTTCGATTTAGGATAGAACGGTTGGGAAATATGTTCATTTGCTTTTGAAAGGCGAAGACATGGTGATCGAAATTATTATAGTTAGCCAATAAAATAATTAACGAGCTCACTTTACACAGCTGAAATCGAATCGTAATACCGTTTTTCCAATACTCGCAATAGCGTTGGTATAGTCGGGATGCGCGTTTTTACCTCTTTGGGAATATATTTTTAGAATCTAAGATCGGTGACTTGTCGCTGATGAAGGCTGCTGTACAGCTGAAATTGGCCTAGACGTATTGGCCTCGTAGTTTAAAATCCTTAGGTGGCTATCGAAGAAACGTATATTTTCCACATAATAAACCGGTCATAATTCTTCCCAAGGACAAAGATGGATCTTCTCGTAAATTTTAATTCAGAATGAATTTTTATCACTTAATGCCCCATTTTAACTTAAAAAAAGAAAACATCTGGTTGGACTGGTGATTTTTTTCCTCATCGCAAATATACCTATGTGATTTTGGGGAAATTTTTCAAGAGAGAAAACAAACATCCTGGCATTCGTGACCGGAATATGTACTACAAAATACGTTCGAAAGTCTCTCATTAAAAGAATGGGGAGAAAAAACCCGACATCATTATCTACGAAAAGTACCGATGCGCCACTCGTCAGGTTTTACTTGGATCGACTGATGAGACCGTTCCTTTTTCCGAGAATAATAATCGACAAAAGTAGAGCGATTCCTTTAATAGGTCTGGGATTCGATATATATATATATACACACACACACACACCTATAGTTATGCTGACGAAGGGATCATCGCGAAAGCTCCAATAACTTCTACAAACGTGTCTCTCCAACACCCCAGCGTCTCTCCTTCCGGTAAGTGTTCACTGGGTTTTTTTCAACATCTTGTTGCCCTAAATATCCTCTTTTACCTTTCCTCTTCCGTAAGTTTGTGTGTGTATGTATATATATATATACTAAGGAAGAGGAAAGGTAAGGATATTTTGGGCAACTAGGTGTTGAAGGAAACCCAGTGAACACTTACCGGAAGTAGAGCCGCTGGGGTGTTGGAGAGACACATTTGTAGAGGTTAGAGCTTTCGGGATGATATATATATATACACACACACACACACGAGTCGACCTTTCCTCCCTTTTGTTTATTTTCTAATTCCCCCCCTAACGAGATGCGTGGTGAAGGAGGTCGAGAGCTTCAGCGGTCCTCCGCCTAGGCGGCGCGCGACGACCAGAGTTCATGACGCGAACGGATTTTTAAAAAGAGGAAGGGATACAAGACCAGGCATAGAACCGAACCAAAAAGGATTTTTTTAATGACGGTGATAATGGCGATCTTCTCAACGAAATCAAAAAAATTATAATAACATTAGAAATGACGCAAGTCGGGAATGAATGCCACTGTTTTTCTTTTGTTAATTTCAATGCCAAAGCGTTTCTAGGAGGTACTTCCGTCACTATCCATGACAAAAAAAATGCAAAAGAGATAAAACAGGTTTGATTAGGAAAAAAGTTAAACATCATTCAGGAAAATAGAGCACGATGTTTAAATTATATTGTGCTAGACGTATAGTAAACCGAAGAGACAGATACTTTGTGGAACATTATAATTGGAATAAACCCGAGCTATAATTAAAAAACGCAGTAGAAGTTGTTTAAACTTTGCGCTTATTTATTTAGAAATATTCGGAATTTCAATGGTTTTCTGTGAGGGAAAAAACAGTTTTAAGGGGATACGAATAATTTTTCAGTCATTAATTTTGTAATGCCCAAAATTCGAAAGAAACGAATTTTAAACAATTGAAAATTATATTTACGAGATCGAGAGAGAGATACGGGAAGAGTGCCTTACCTATTTTTGTTACGAATCGGGTTGAACGCTGCGTGAAAGAGGGACGCGAATTATTGCTTCGGCGGTGCCCGGGGCGAGAATAAATTACTTGCGTCCCTTTCGAATAGTTTCAAGAAGAAAATTCAATAACACGGGGCAGTTTATTTTTTCATCCCCTTTTGAAAATTGAAATTTTTGGGCGCGAAAAAATGTAAAATAATCAAAAGAACGACTTTCGGCGCCCCCGGGAAACCGCCGTCGCCCTTCTCGCCGGCACCTCGAGAAAGGGAGACAAGGGAGACGAAGAAAGGGAGCGGAGATTCGAGGGACGATTCTTTCAAAATGGTTCCTAAGCGACGCAGGCGAAAGCGTCACGGACGTTCATCATCGTGCACGGGATTAATTGGTCGGAAGAGAGAAATCTTTCAGGTTTTTTTTTTTTTAAGGAAGGCTACATGGCACGGATGTTTCAAACGCCCAAATTTATAAGAGAAAAAAGAAGAGCGATTCATGTCGG
This sequence comes from Uropetala carovei, assembly GCA_036926305.1. NCBI lineage: Eukaryota > Metazoa > Arthropoda > Insecta > Odonata > Petaluridae > Uropetala > Uropetala carovei. Next base: position 1,171,513 of record JAXCHB010000156.1, on the reverse strand, counting down.
ATACGTTTTATTGGAACGCCTTAATTGGGACTCGAGTTTCTGAGAGAATTTTTATGACTCGATCAAAGAAACTGGAAGCATGCGGGAAACTTTTTAAAGATATCTTAATTTTGTTTGCGTAAGAATAAAAAGGAAAGAGGGACATTATTCGAGTCGATGGTCGATCTCTTCCATCAGGAAATCTACATAAATTACGACACGCGTTCGCTACGTGTACAGTAATAAAAAGTATCGCCGCAACGAGTGTCGTTTTAACAGAAGTTTCACTTCAACGAGCATAGTTATAACAAAAGTTTCGATTCAACGAGTATCGTTATAACAAAAGTTTAACTTCCATGAGTACCGCTATAATGAAATTCTAACTTCAAGCCCCGGGCGGACTTATCGTGGTTTACTAACCTACACTTTTACAACTACGTATTTGAACATCTACAATTTCACTTTGTCAATTTCAAGTTTATTTATACACCAAACGAGGTGAAAATTACTTCGCTTTAGAAACATATTATGCCTTGTGTAAAAAAATAACAAGTAATTTCGAACAATGTTCGTTAAAACGAACTTTCGGTTGCACGACGCGTTCTCGGAATCTTCCCAATGGTTCGTTATGTATCGTGATTTGATAGCGCATAACGTCATTAACGAGGCGCGGCCGATAAGATTTACAAGAGATGACTAGGCCGAACGAAGGAACGAAACGCTGCGCGTGATAAGAAATTTTGTTTGAATTTCGCGACCCTCGGAACGGTCACGTATTTTATCGACTACAGCAGGCGTGTCGACTTGGTGGCCCGCGAGCCGCGTGCGGTCCTTTCTGTGTCCGACTGCGGCCCAGATGCTCATTTCCGTCTCAACTAAAGCACTCGAGATTTTATACAAATTCTTTATTTTTTATTGAAAGGACACGAATATTTTCGGCGTCTTTAATGAGGTCCAAAGAACGCATTTTCTAAATTGTTGTTTTTAACGGCGAAAAAAAAAAGACTTAAAATCTTCTAGATAAAAACAATTTTCACAAATCTGGCCCTTATTAAACAACCTATAATTCTAATGCGGTCCTTCTTTAACGTCCATCGCTTTAATGTGGCTCCGACACCTCTTCGAGTTACCATCTCTGGACTATAGATGGGAGTATTTCGTCTCCTCCTAGATGCCGCCCGATGTCACCGGGCCGAAAAAAATAAACTTCATTTAACTGCTCAAAACTACCGATTTTTAAACCGAATCCCGGACCACGCTCCATTAAATAAGCCGACTCCTACGATTGCTCCCCGAATTTCGTGATGGCACTCCCGAGAAAGGCGTTAACGTTTTATTTCGCGACTACGAATTTAAAAAATAGCGAGCGAACAAACTTATACGTGTTCGGGAGTAAGTCATTTACTCGTAATTCAAGACGGAAAAATTTTCAAATATTTTATTAAAATCGAGATTTAATCGGAATTCGTTTTGGAACTCTCTAAATGCGTTCGTCCAAATATCCTTTGTTTCTTCAGACGAGCGAAAATAAAGTTTTCGTAAGGTAATTTTTTCGGCGATTATCTTCCCTTGATAAAAAAGAATCTTGATGAGCATCGCTTTTCGTACATACGTGGTGCTTGGATCAAGTATTTCCATTCTAAAAACTCAGATTATTAAGATGCGTCGTCTTCAACCGCTTGAAAATGTTTTTTTTTCAGTTTAGTTCAGAGGTTAATTCAGGGGTTCCCAAAGTGGTGCTCGCGAGCGCCGCTGTGTTCATTGGGAGCCTGATGGTGCTCTTTGACAGGCTGACCGTGCTCTCCTACGGTGGTTAATATGCAATTTCTTAGGATCAATAATTTAATTTGCTCGGTTGATTTCTTTCTAAACGTTAAGAATAACTTTGATTTTATTCATTACCATTACTGCTCTTGCGAAAGTTTGGTGCTCTTCTTTTTATCGTAAATTCTAGGATACAGCTTGGTGCTCACTTGATATTCTAGGATGTAACTTGGTCCTCGCCACATCGAAAATGTTGGGAACCTCTGGGTTATTTCATCAAGGAACGTATAAAATGTTTTTTTTCTCAGAATCTTATGGGAACAGTGGCTAAAAGATTGGTTTCTGTCTCTATGTACTAATTATAAACAGGTGTTGTTGTTGTGCCATGTGCGGTATTGGTTGCTAAGTAAATTATTTAGTTTCAATGATAGATGATGCGGATAATATCGATAATCTTATCCAACGTTTGAATGAGCCGTATGCTTATGAAGGACTGTTAATTTGCATTCTAACATCTTAGAATTAAGGATAAATATATTGTCTCAATCATTTTTCATCGCGATATGAACATAATTCACTCAGCCTTGTAGCTAATGGAGCGATTTATAATTGCCATTGATAAGCTTCCTAATTCCGCGTAAAATGATGCTCTACGGAATCTTAGCATCGATTAAATTTAACAATTCACTTTTAAATACGAGTTTTGGTCTTTAATGCACTAGTGGCGTGCGTGTCTTTCTTCGCCAAAGCAAGATTCGCGGATATTCTACTCTTGCATGTTGTCATTGCGACACGGAATGCTTTTTTAAGTGCCTCTTCAAAGTTATGGTTCTTGCCGTTACCATCGTTTGCGATGTTCAGGAGAAAATTACGGAGCCTTTCTCTCGTGGCTGAAAAATCAAACTCGCAAAAGCTATCTTCAGAACAGACGCAAAAAAAGGTTGGGAAAACCAGACAGAGCAGCCATCATCAGTTGCGAAAGGTCGATAGTAGATCCTAAAGAAGTAAGGAAGGAACTGATTACTCGGACATTAACGGCGGTTTTTTTTATAAACAAAATGTACACCCATTAGGCTGCCCCAGAAATCTCCAAATTTGGAACTTATGGCCATGAAAAATCCCTCAAATTTGGTTGCTCTAACTTTGAACGGTGAATAGAAGTAGTTCGCTGGACACGGAAGCATGACAGACGGACAAAACGATTAGATTAGCGGATAAAAATGAAACTAAATATGTATCTACTTTCGAGGAATGACTGCCGATGACGGCTGTCTCGCAGCCGAAATGCGTTCCTTCCAAAAATTTTCACGGCTATCATCGAGACATATTTTTGTCTCTTACATTTCACTAACAATAAGATTTTTCATTTAATTTCATAAGATTATATAAAGAGGAAATCGTTAAATCCAAAGAGAGAAAGGAAGAACGAAAACTTTGAACGTACATAACGCGACATACGTAGTATAACCTTCGTCTCGGCTCATGTTAAAGGGGTGTATCCGATTCGAACTAAAGGCACTCCGGGATACGACCGCGACTCTCAATTCCAAGCCCAGTTTGTTTCGCGGAGTGGTCGTAAAGGGGAGTGCTGTATAGAACGAAAAAGTCTGAGAGGGTTGGCTCCCGTTTAAAAAAATAAAAAATAAAAATAAAGTTCTCATACGGTTCAGGAAGTCAGTTCTGGAACCACCCTTCTTATAATATAAAACTAAAAAAAATAAAACGTGCTTCGTTTATATTCGTTGCCACGAACAACAACGATATTTTGTTTATATTCTTTGCTACAATAAAAGTTACGGAAAAAAAAGATATGGTAATATAATATAGAGACAATATAATAAAAACATTTCGGATTTTACGTGTTTTTTACATTTTAGAGGAAATGCCTAACATTATTTTTATTATGTTATTTTCAGTTATGGATTTTAACTCATTAATATACATTTAGCTTTTGGATTCGAATTCATTTATGTATATATTTACGAGGTGAAGTTAATAAATAATAATAAAAAGAGTATAAAAGCACCCTTCTCCCGTTCGCAGCGAGGGGGCACGAAAGGCTCGTGTCTGTGGGTTTGCCCCGCGATACTTACTTACCAACCCCTATCTAAAACCTCTCATTGCGCAGCTAATCGGGTGGATGGCTTCTGTCGCAGGATGCGGGCTTCTCTTTTTGGCGGGGGGAGGGGGGGAGGGGGGGGAGGTTAGTGGGAAGGAGGAGGGGTAGGAATGAGAGAGTGGAGAGGTCTCGGAGAGATATTAAAGGGGGAGACAGACAGACAAATGCTTTTATTTATGTGAGGTCGAAGGAGTGAGAAGTTAAAGAGGTTGATATGGTGATGGGAAGAGGAGTAAAAGGAGAGGAAGAGGGAGAGAATTAAGGGAGGAGGGAGAGAGGGGGTGTGAGGGAGGGGGAGGAGGGGGAGTGGAGAGAAGACGAAGGGGAGAGAGAGAGAGCTTTGTCTCGCGGAGTGGCGGAGACTGGCACAAGTAGACGTGACGATCTCCTCCTCTTCTTCTCTCCCCCCTCCCTCTCTGTCTCTCTCTCCTCCCCCCCCCCTTCCACTCGACTGCGGAATTAGAGAGAATTTGGGTGGGGGAGGGGGGTGGAAGAGGGACGTCGCCGCTTTCATCGTTATTTTAAAAACTCCGCTTCTCTTTTTTTAATTTAACGGATCTCTTTAAAAAAATGTGTGTGTGTGTGTGTACACACACGTTCTTATGTCGCGCGCGACCTTTTTGATTGAAGAAGTGACGCGAAGGAAAGGAGAAGAAATAGGGTAAATTACAAATATAAATTATGTATTTGTACCTTTATTTGTGTGTGTGTATTTACACATATACAGTGGAACTTCTATAAGTCAAGTTTTCATTTGTCGCGTCTTTAACTGTGCTGAAAGTATACGTACAGTACACAATTTTATCTCTCAAAGATGTAGGTAGTTTATTTACAATGCAGAGATAAAATGAAATATTTATGTATACAGTGGAACTTCTATAAGTCGAACCTCAAGGGAAACAACACGAAAAAGATTTTGCCCTTTTTAATTATTACTGTAAAAAGAATTCAATTCGAGTTATGTAAAATTCGAGTTATAGATGCTCGGCTTGTAGAAGTTCGAATGTATATGTATACACACGCACATTTATATACAGTTTAAATGCTCCTTTATTTAAAAATTTATCAACGCCTCCTCGATTCGAGTCTGGCAATGTTTGGAATCTGATGCGGATCAAGGGAAGAAATGGGCAGAAGGGAAAGATTGTTTATTTATTTATATCTCTTCATCCTTCCCCTCTCTTTCGCCTCGTCTAAACATTATTCCCCTCTGAGGCGAGCGCTTCGTCAGGAGGTCGGAATTCTTTTGTTTATCTCTCTATCCCTCGTCTCTGTCTCTCTCTCTCTCTTTCTCTTCGAAACAAGCGGCCGCAATTCTTTTAATTGAAACTTTTCTGAAATGTCAACAAAAACACGCAAGTGGGATTGACGAAGGATGGGAGAGAAAGGGGGAAGAGGGGCAAGGCGTAAGGACACGTGGGAGGGGGATGGACGATCCGACGTCTGATTGTATGCATTTCGAGGGCGAATTTTTGACTGACAAGGTTTCTGGAGCTTTGTTGATTCCGGGGAACTTTATGTTTCATTACAGCTTTACGAAAACGTCGCTTAATTCTTTTAATTCGGAAAGCGTTTTGTTGGATTACAGTCTTCGGACTGTTTTATGCTATCGCGCCAAAAGGGCGAAACAATAACGGCGAACGTCAAAAAGGGCGAGAGTCAAAAAGGGCGAAAGTAGAAAAGGAAATTAGTAAATGAACAAAACGTATTGCGGCTGATGCTTACGTTATAGCTTTGAAAAACATGGTTGTGTATGAAGAATAAAGCGCAGTGTTTAACAGGATTTAACGGTTTCATTTAGCTAGGGTTTCTACTATATAATTTCCTTCTTATGATTTTCAGACGGTTGAGTAGGGTTTGATGGAATACAGCTCCTGCCACACACCAAATTTTTTGGGATTTTTAGTCCTTAAATAATTTTCTTTTCTACCTTCGCCCATTTTGTTTTCGCATTTTTGAAGCTCGCGCTTTTTGTTTCGCCCTTTTGACATGTAACCATGTCGTATATTATGATGAAGCCTGTAGATCGCACTCGGTAATGAAAGAAAAAGCCAATGGATTAATCTACCAAAAGTATTGTGAAAAAATATGACTCATACCGCATGACCACTTTTGTTTTCGAGTTCCTTAGTATTTTATGGTTTGCATTCGTTGGATTTATGATACCAATAAAATACGGACGTATTGTCTGTTCGGTGAAGTACAAGCACTTAAAAAAGTACTTGTCTCAGGTATCCTCAATGGCCACAGTAAGGATGTGAAAAACCAGATGCGCACTTCGGCTGCAAAGTGTTGGAGATAAGTACTTTCTTAAAGTGCTTGTTCTTGACGTCTTTTCTGCCATAGGAGTAGCTCGACACTTTCTGTTAAATTTTCTATTCCTGTTGAAGAGTTATTTCAAAAATATTATATCTTTTTCAGTGTAATGTGAATATTATTGAGAGTGTCGAAAGGGACTTAAAATTTCGTCTCATACTCTTGACGTTGGCAAATAATTTTGCCGGATCTAATTTATTAATCGGTCGACTACCTTACGAACAGCAAATAACATTTTATAACGGAGATATTGACAGGTTTAATAAAAGGCTACCAAATGAGAAAATGCCTAAGGCAAGATCCGAACTCACAACACTAACACTCTACGCAGATAGGCCTTTCGAAACAATCAATCGAAGTCCAATAAATGCTTGGAATTCACGCTAATTCGCGTCCTTACGCTCCGACGCTTTCCCACTGTTTCTGTGGATCGCTAAGGTTTTATTCTCTCCTTTCTTCTTCTCCCAAATATTTCGGAATGACACGTCGACAGTGGCTCTTCGACACGCGATATATTCCCGAGAGAGAGGAGAAAAGGAAAACGACAATCGGATTGATAGGAAGCCTGATTCTGCTTCGGCGATCTTGATACCGTCTGGAACGTAAATAAAATAAAAAATCTGATATTCGATGTTCATTTCTTTTTTTTTTATTTTTGGATGGCGCGGAATTCTTCTTTGCCCTCGCAAAGTAAAAAATTCTATTGAGTAGTAAGGAGAGAGAGAGAGAGAGAGGGAGAGAGAGAAAGAGAGAGAGAGAGAAGCTTTAATCACATTCTGTGAAACCCTCTTCGGGTTTCGTTCCTCTTCCCACCCACACGAGAAAACGGGAGAGAAGGAAGAGCATCGTCAAGGGCGGATATGTCGGAAAGTGTAAAAAAGAAGCGACTATCAACGGTCATATGCGGGTCAATAACGATACACGTTGCGGTATAGTGCAAGTCGTCAATTCTTGTAGCGTCTCTAGGTGATTATCTTTGTTCGTTCAAGAACGACAAGTACCACATGCACATAAGTTGGTCCGTCAGGATGATTTTTTCAACGCTATTTCTTCTACGTTAAATTGGAATGTATTTATCTAATAATAGCGAAGATTTCCCGGCGTTGCTCGGTATAGCACGTGAGATCAGTTCCTATTTACAAACATTCGTCTCGTTTCCCATAATATTGAGAATTTTTCCATTGTTACAAACCTATAAAAATACCCTTTTTCGTGATTAAAAACTAAAATTTACGCTAAATCGGGATAGATTCGAATTCTGTCCTTAAAAAATATAAAGTGGATTCTTTCAGTTTAATACAGGTTTTTGTCCCGAGTTCGTATCTTAATTTTAAGTGATTTAAATTTGCAGAAGAATAAACGCCTGCACGTCAAAAGCAATCGATGTTTACGTGTTAACTTATGGAAAAATTTTAATGCCCTAAGTTATTATAGCACTGACTAATCCCGGTTGACCAGACCTTGACCATTACCTAAGTTAAGATATAAGTAAGAACCGTACCAAATTTGGTTGCTCTAGATCTTATATTTCGGGCGTGCATAATGAGACACACAAACAAGCAATCAAACAAACATTCGTAAATATATATACTATAAATATACTCAAATAGTTGTGTTGGATCAAGAGAACGCATTTGTTAAGTAACGCAGCGCGCAAGGAAACCGATGCTAAGCGTCAGGATGGGAAACTTTGAAAACTGTTCCCTTAGCAACGTATTGGAAGTTAAAGTTCGGTCGAGTTCGCATAAAAAATGTTCGAGAGAATTCAGGATAACTGGCAAAAGCCGTTTTCAGTAAAAAAAAAAAAGTTGCGTCCACTCTTACAGGCGGTCATTCGATACTTTTAGTAATTTTTCAGGATTCCATATATTTTCCTCGCCAATTAAACCATCTCCATTGAGAGAATATATTTTCATCGACGTCCAAATCCTAGTATAGCATCTGAAACGGAATTGCGACTCACGAAATTAACCTTATTGATTTCAGTTTCGTCTAAAATAGCCGAGGAAACGGTCTGTGGAATTCGTATTCTTGTATCCGTTCGCCGAAGATAGGCATTTTATCCTGTAAAAAATCTCAAGCGGATATTCAATCATTTTCTGAAAGTATAAACTATTTACACTTAGCATATTTTTCCTTATAAGTAGAAAAACATGAATTCGTAATTCACGAAACCCATTCATTTTAACAAAAATGTCTTTTATTTTGTCGTCGAAGCAATTTTTTTATGGTCACTGCAGCTGTGGTTCGTGCTTGTTTATTACGGCAATAAATTCTCCGTGTTATGACAATTACTTCATACAAAAATATGCGAAATGAAAATAAAATTCGTGCGCGGATCGGACTAAATTATTTTTATTTTTAAAATATCAAAGCGGAAGGCCGTTTCTTTTATTCCGTCCGGTGACGTCACGTCTGCGCAGTGTCTGTTTTCTATCGAGATCGCCCGAGAAAACTTTCTGCGATCGTCTCACCTTATACTATTTTAAAAGAAAGATCGGTTTTCTCTCTTTCTTTTACTTGCTTGTCCTTCCTGAAAGGAAGCGCTCTCGAGAAGAACATTCTCGAACACATATGCGACAGCGATTCGTCGAACCCTTACGATGCGATTTCAGTTGGATGTCGGCCGATTCGGAGGGCTGAAGAAATTCGCACGCCTCCATTCCCAACGGTCCCGTCATTCCCCTTCTCTCTCTCCTCTTATTTGTGTTTTTTCTTTGTTTTTTTGTTCTTTTTTAATTTGTTTAGTTTCAGGTATTTGTCTTCTGTTTGCATGTTTATATGTTATTATCTTTACTGTCATTCGTAATCCACAACGTAGGGTTAAATGCAAGAAGGGACTATGTAGTCCCAGTTTCGCCCTAAATAAAGCCGTTTGTTTGTCTGTCTGTCTGTCCTCTTTGGAAGGTTTCCGTGTTTATGGCCCAGAAAGACTCGAATGCGGAGAGAGGGAGAGAATATTAACTTATTTTTTTTACCTCAGGAAGTTACGAGTAATCCGTAAGCCTTTCCGTGAACGGAGGGCGATAAAAGGTCGCCTCGTGCTAAGGACGTGAGTGTGCGTGTGTTGAGGGAGATCCCTAATAAATGTCTTCCCACTCCACTCCGCTCGCTCTTCCCAACTCCACTTTTGCACCTCTTACTCACCTACTTCCTCAAACGAACTTTATCTACTTTCTCTTCTACCTTCTCCTCTTCCCCTAATTCCTACTTTAAATCATCTACCATCTTCTCTGTATCCTCTATCTAACCGGCCTTGGTAGGAGGGTGGTTGGAATGTCTGCCGTCGAATGTTTGTGTTCGTCACAATGGGTTTTATGTAAGAACGGACTAAATATTCCAAATATCGCCCTTGAAAATAAAGTTGAATTATTATAATATATTATCTCCTTCTCTACGTCCTTTATCTCCTCCTTTACCTTCTCTTCTACCATCTCCTCTACCTCTTCCACTAACATATCTACTTCTTCCTATGTCTCCTCCCCTATCTTCATCTCTACCTCCTCTTCTACCTTCCCCTCTATCTCATACTCTACCCCTCCTCTATTTCCTCCACTGACTTATCTACCTCTACCACTTCCTCTGTCTCTTCCTCTACCTCCTTCTCTACCTCCTCTTCTACCTTCTTCCCTATCTCACACTCTACCCCTCCTCTACTTCCTCCACCAACTATTTTACCTTCTTCTCTGCCTCCTGCCCTAACTACTCCTCTACCTCAGCTTCTTATCTCCTCCACCTCCTTCTCTGCCTACTCTTGTCTTCTCAACCACCATCATTACTACCTGCTCTACCTTCTATCCACCTCATCTTCTCTACTTCCTCTATATAGACCTCTATCTTTTCCTCTACCTTCTCCTCCACCTCTTTATTTACTACCTGATCTACCGTCTCCCAACCTCCTACCATTACTACCTCCGGTATCTACACCGCCTTGCCATTTCTTCTACCTTCCTCTTTACCTCCCCCGCTACCTGTTATTTTATAATTTCATTAGTAATTTCTTTCTTTTCTCTTTCTATATCCAATTTCTTTTTTTTCTCCGTTTCTCTGTCTTCCTTTTATTTTCTATCTGCTCTCTCTCTCTTTCTTTCTTCTCCCCTTCCTACACTTTCCTCCGTCTACACACTTCCATCTCTTCCTTAATTCCATCAATTATCCAAACATCACTCCTTCCGTATAGGATTAGCTTAGGCGTTGTTAAATTAAACACACTCGTTTATAATATACTAGCTGAAACGCCCGGCTTCGCTCGGGAAATAGTTTTCTTTTAAGTATCAAGCGATTTGTATTGCTTTATACTTTAAAAGTATTCATAGACTATATTTAGGCATGAATCCATTTGTACCCTTTATCTTGGCGTTAGCTATTCTTCCTCTACGGCGTGCCAAGGCGTGGATTTTCCTAGCATTAATCTTTACGTGTATATCTCCCTTTGAAGAGGACAACAATTAAGAAATTTAGCTTTGTTGCCACCTGGAAAATAGTCATCTAAACCGATAAATTTTACGCTTAAAGGAAAATTTCGAGCGATTTAGCATGTAATACGACAAAACACGAACAGAATTAAAATACCCAGTCTTTCGTGAGTAAAATAATCCATTTCCTGTGATCGTAAGTTAATATTTAGGTATATTTATATCCACATCAGTGAAGGGCTGCATGGCATTTTGGGATTTCTCCACACCATTTCCCATGAATTCTTATGGAAATAGTATTTTGTTGACCCCATGTGGTATAATAGACCCCACGGTCTGCAAACCTAGACCAAGTTCTTCCTTTGGTCCATAGGATGGCCCCTGAAACTTTTGAATTCTATAGCTTCAACGGTGTAAAAACGTGTAAAGAACATACACACATTCACTCCAAAATATTTATAAGACGACAAACACTAAACTGGTGTTTCATTTAACAACAACGCCTAACGTAATCCTATTTTTATGCGGGGTACCAGGAAGTCTCGACTCCTTCGGTAAATTTCCTCATTTTAATTTCTATCTCTGTGTTCGGTTTTTACTGTACCACCTCGTTCGTGACTCCCTTTCGCTTTTACTCTCTCTAGCCCTTGAAATTCTCTTTTTATTGCTTCTCCTATTTCTCCCTCCTCTTCCACGCTTTTCGTATTCATTTTATTTTTATCCTTCCTCTACCTCACCACTAATTCTCACTCTCCCATTTTGCCTTTCCTCTCTTTCACCTCAATAACATTGACAATAATCCCTTTCACCGAATACGGATTTCCAGATCTGTTCGCGACGGTTTCATTTCTGGATGATTTTTACTTTCTCCGTACGTAGTAATGGGAAAGTATTGCGATCACGAAAAAAATCGACTGAGATTTCAACGGAAATACACCTTTTGAGGTCCCTAGAACACGTTTAGACTATTTTCGGAATGATGTCTGTGTGCGTGTGTGTGTGTATGTGATTGTGGGCGCTCTAACTCAAAAAGTACTTGCCATATCGTTACCAAACTTCATATATAACACTTTAGTATGAGCACAAATAACATTAGTTTTTGGACAATCCCGGTTAACCGGAAGTCAAGGTTTATTCGAAACCCGATTCGGTTTTTGCGATATTTCTCCGATAATACATCATTATTGTATGCATTGACCATTACTAAAAATGTAGAAAATATAATTTCCTACATCTTTTATTGCAAACAATTTTCTATAGCAGTTAATGTTTAGGAATTATTTATAAATAATCGGTTTTTCGGTTTCCGTCAAATATCTCCTTAAAAACATCGTTATTTGTAATATTCGTGAGGACCAAAGTTGTATAGAATAATATTTTTTCCAACTTTTGTTTGGAACAAATTTTCGTAGATATTTCGGAGATATTTTGCTTTTTCTTAATACCAGTATATAGCGCCACCACCATGTAGCGGTGAATTCTGTAAACATATTCAAAACATGCGTAATTTACGGCAGTATGGACGACTGTATTCTTTTACGATACGAAATAATAATTTTGCCTCATAATGCTATTCATAATAATTTAAATATCTATACCCCAAATATGGAGAAAGTCATGTGTTGGCCACATCAGATTTTTTTTGACGCATTCTTTTCTCGAATGCACCGTTATTTACAGTTTACATATACTACCAGAATTCTAGATGTTTGTTTAAAGGTCGAAAGTTAAAAAAGTAAACTCAAAAGATGAAAAAAAAAGGTTTTATTTCCTTCTCCATACTTGTAAAACGTCCCTTTCTTTCGCCCTAATCTCGTCCTCATAATATTTCTCTCTTTTTTCTCTCTTTCTCCGCTTTTTTAAACTGTCATCGTCACAACAAATATCAGCTTTACCGGTTTCCATCCTTAAAAATTTTCTGAAGAAAATATATTTCGTCCTCCGGGTAATTTAATTACGATCTCGTGCCGGGGACGCTAGAAAATAAAATAAAACAAAATCTAATCGCCTTTTATGATTACGACGCGATAAGGAAAAGGTAAAAAAAGAAAAGAATGACGGAAGCTTCGATGTTTTTATTTTATTTTTGAAACCTTAACGACTTTTGCAGATCCTCGGCCGGAATAAAAAAATATACAAATATGCGGTGGCGGCAATCAAAAGTGACGGTTCTTCTCGTTCAAAAAAATGTTCGTTTCTAGGCGACGTTATATTCGGGAGAAGTGCTTTATTTTTAAAAATCCCGAGCGCGTTTTATTTCATAATGAAAAAATATCACTTTGTCCATCCGTTGGTCCGCCTGCCTTCCTGCTGCCTAAACATTTGCATAAATTTTTACTCGCGGGTACAAACCGCTACGCGTAGACGGTTTATATTCATAAGAGATTGTGATATTTTTCAGTAAAGGCATTGTAGGCGTAGAATTTATTTAGGCAATGTTTCATCCAAAGGTAAAATTTTTAATGTTTTATTTCACCACGTAAAAAAAAACGAACAAAACTAAAAAAGCGATCAGAAGAAGAAATTCGACCAGTAAAATTTTCATTTTTGTCAAGTTGTGTATGTATTGGACGTATGTTATTATTACTTAAATAACACAGGCGCGGTTTTTTCATGCGTATGAGATTGCCTTGACTGAGTACACTTTTAAAAGTATAATACTTTTCAGAGGGTACATCTTTTTGTTCTTAATATTTCAACGACGGGCCTTATAGCCATGAAATCTATCTCGGTAAGGTTACATGAAAGGTAAAATTGTTTTATTTCGTCATGCAAAATTCATTGAAACCAAAAACTCTTATCAGGACAAGGAATGTAATCGGTAACATTTAGGTTGTGCTACAGTGAAAATACGTACTACCGTGCGTGCATGAACTAGTATAGATGCAGTTTATTATAAACATGTATAAACATTTATTGCAAAATGGAGAATATTTTTGCTCGTCTTATTGCTAAGAACAAATCAACAAAATAGATATACTTGATAATCGAAACAAAAATAATAAATATAGGGGTTTCCAATAGCCGCACAAAGGTTATGGAAATGCATATGCGGCCACGAGGAAACCGTCATCAGTGGTGTCATATTTTATGGTATTAGACTGAAAAAACTTTAAATTTTTTTTAGACAGTTACAGATAACTGAGGAATGATTTTGTAAAGTAATATTCATTTTGTCAATTTATCGCACAGATGATCACCGTTACTTTCAGAGCTACGTTTCCAGAATTATCCCGGTCGTATATCGACATAACTACACAACATAACAACTGCCCGTAAAACGCTTGTAACAAGTATGTACTTGCTTCAGCGGGTGTGTCGTTTGGCACGGACTTAGAATCTCACAGCAATGCATACACACGAGGATCGTAACAACCGGCGTCATTATTTCGAGTAAAAGACATTTGCACGTTCCGCCATAATAATAACCGCTTCGAAAAGAAACGTGTAGCGAATTTAACGCACGGGAGTTTCATAAAAAAACGCAGGTGTTATATCAGTTATGGAAACGATACTCTTTTTGCTAGTTGTCATAGCAAGCACACGTTTCCATCGTATTCCAATAAGGTATCGATCCTATTGTGTTTTGTTGTTTTTGTTCGTTCTTATTTGACGGAAACGAGAAAATAAAGAGGAAATATTTTTATTTGTGTGTCCTTTCTCTTTAATATTAATATAAATATATATATATGTATGTGTACAATGTATGTATGTATGTGCTAGAGACGGGAATAACAAGTGACGGTGTAAGCGCGGAGTACAAGTACGGAACGAAACTGTTTCTTATTATTGTTTATTTTTTACGGGTAAAAGGTAAAAATAAAAAGGAAAATAGTTAAAGAAAAAAAGAGGCGGAGAGAAATAAGAAGATTACAAAGAAAACTTTTAAAAAATAGAAGGAGCGACAGGTAATTAAAAACGTTAAGGCACAGCGAAGCTCCAAAAATTAGGAGAAAGATAGAACTTCGAAAAAGTCTCCCGTAAAATGGCGAAATTATTCGTGTCGTCTCTGACAGAAAGAATGAGAGAGAGAGAGAGAGAGAGAGAGAGAGAGAGAGAGAGAGAGAGAGAGAGAGAGAGAGAGAAAATAAAAGCGTTCCATTTAAGTTTAATCGTTTGAAATGCAAATAAAGTTAAAAGATTTTTTTGTGAAACGAATTGAACGCTGTTAATTGTTATTTAGCGATCTCGTTAAACTGCGACATTTGATGCGAAACGTGGACGCGATTATTAAAAATTTTCCTAATTTCAACGTAAAATGCGAGTTTCGTTAGATTTCGTATTAGTTCTGACCCTCATATAACACGGATCAGCTGCGGCACGGTTTTTTTTAATATCGTATATTCACGCAACGCTGGTTACGGTTCTCATTTTAAGGCTGTTTGGTTTGACTTTTTGATATAGGATTCCAGAGATCTAGGCAGAGACGTGTTTCAAGGTCGGATTGCTTTGTTTATAAGCTTAGATGGCCAACAACGAGTTTCTATTCTCAGAGTGTGGTTGCACCAAAGAGAGGTTCGGGAATTTTGGGATGAAAGGAGGATGAATGAACGGAGGCACGGAACGCAATCTCCTTTCACTATGCGGAACGCGGTTCGCATAAAGAGGACGGAGCATTTTTTTACCCAGCGTTATTGGAGGGCCTGGTGTAGCTTTGCTTCATTCGTATTGGCATCGTGTTTCCTTGGTGCAGACAATAAAACTAGCTTCGTCTGTGGGAGATGAGAGTCCCAAACGCCGAGTACGAATATCGTTTTCACAAGTTAATAAGACGTTGCGTGCGGAACGCGTTAATCGTTTTTTTTTCACGCATCTAATCCATCACTTCGCCGTGTTTTATTCGTAAAAAAATATTATGGATTAAATAAGTCAACATTTTTCAATGACTTGCGTACTTGTTAAGATGGGGAAAATTCGAATTCTGCGTGCAATTTTAACCGTAAGATCCCTCCTCTCTCATCAAACTACTGATAGGGTGAGAAAATCTACAAATGTAGGAAAATTTCAAAAATTTATGAAAATTTGAAAAAATGGGATAATTTTAAAATTTACGAAAAATGTAAAAAAAATTGTGATTTTTTTTAAATCGACCGAAAATATGAACGTTTCCAAGGATCGATTTCAAGACAGGAGTACGTCACCGAATAAGAAGTGACACAAACGTGAGTTGATCGGCGAGAGAGGGAATCCCAGGAAAGCTTTTCTAAAGCAGATTCGGACATTACATCATCCTTAAGATCGGAACAGTTTTTCTGTATCGATTTGAGGAGAACTTTAATGCGATTGATCCGTTTTTGCGCTTTAGCTAAAAACCACGACACGACAAAGTACTCTTTTAAAAAAATAATCCTTTTCGTAATATTTGCAGACATTTCTGCTAACCCAGAATTTTCACTCGGTTTTTTTTACAATGAGGTGTCCGCGAAGCGGTCTCGGTATCGTGAGAAAAACGAAAATTCGACCCGAATTACTTAAAAGTGTTCCAGTATTCTAGGGCGTGAAACTTTTCCATTGCAAAAAACCTGCTATTGTTCGAATACCCAGCCGTCGAATTCGGCTCCGCTTAAAAATTCCAGAGGATATTTTAACAGAGAATTATCGAGCTTGTCTTATGGTTGAAAAAAATTTCAAGAACATGCACTTTTAAAAAAGTACTAATTCTCAGATAACTCCTATAGTTAGAAGAAGGTTATTAAAAAAAGCAGATGCGCATTTCGGCTACAAAGCTGTCTTCAGTGGAAAAGATTCTATTTTAAATTTTTTTCGGTGAATTACCACTGAAGACGGCTGCTTCGTAGCCGGAATGCGCATCTTTTTTATTACCTTTTTGTGGCAATTGGAGATGACCTGAGACTGTCATTTTTGAAATGCTTGTTCATGAATCCAAAAAAAATATACCGGGAAAACTCCACGGAATCCAGATTGCCCGAATTATGTCTCCTTCTTGTGGATGCCCTCTTTTGGAAGTCAAAAGGCATTTAGAAGTCCACTCGTTTGTACGATTCGTTCAATTTCTGTGTAACGCCGTGCCCAGTGGGACCCGAGCCAGAAGAGTACGTCCAAGGACGCCGGGAATGGTGAATCACGCGAGGCTGGTGGTGCCCCATTGGTAACCAGTGCTTGGCGCGGGTTCACTTGAGCGTCGAAATACTGGATTTTTAAGGGTCGGGAGATGCCTTGTTAGATGGCGGCCGAAAATCATTCGTAAAATATTTTTTAGGACGAATTATCGGGTGATTCGGACGTGTTCGTGGGAATATATAGGAATGAGTTAGAGAAAGTCTTTCCAGACATTTCGGGGATTCCAAAGATGTCCGAGGAAGTGTACCGATATTTTATATATATACTATATATTATATATATATAAAATGGGATCGGTGATTTTTTTTCTGCTTAAAATCTGAGTCAGCTTCGTGTAATCTAACGGAGCGTTGACTGGACGTCATTGACCGCTGGATTTTTTAAAAACATGTTTGTCACCTCTTGTCAAGCCTTCTTTTTATCGGTTAGAAAACGACTTTCATTCATCGCCCCTCTTCTTATCTTCTCCTCTTGGAGTTCACGGTTCACCGCTTTAAAGCCATTTCCTTTCGTTGCCATCGGGTGCGTCATCCACATCCGAACCGTTATGGAATCCCTATTTCTTGCCAGTTGCGGACGTTGTAATCGTCGTTAAAACTTACTTTCGGGCATACCCAGTGCCGGATTTGTAGATATTCTGAGGCTCCCCCTGGCGCTGAAGTATATTGGGGTTTCTGGCACTAAATCATTGGGGGCCCTTAAATGTAAGTATATGTATACTGAAACCTCATTTAACGAATATCCCTTTATTTGACTCCCCGTTTCAGTAAATTAAGTTTCACAGTGCAAAAATAATTTCCTTCGTGACTTTTAAAATGAGATATTTAATATTCTGACATTGTAGATAAAAACATTCTTTTCGGGGCCCCTTGAATTAAGGGGCCTCTGGCGTGCGCCAAGTGCGATCCCCCTTAAATCCGCCACTGGGCACACCCGTTGGTAGGTATCCCTAAGCAGCGGAATTTTTTATGCCGCGTGCGGACACAGGGTATAACTAATGATTTTTAAAAAGACGATGGCACGAGATTGGTATAAAAACAATGCATTTTAGAAGGAGCTGATGCAATGCTCTTACAAAAAAAAATGCGTTTCTCCTAGATCAGAGTTTTCCGACAGGATTTAGAGGTTCGTCACGAACGGATCATCATATTCGCAACGTATGTATGTATGTACTACCAAATTTATGAAACATTATTTAGAAAAATGCTTAACCTTTCACATAACTTTCAAGTTCTATTATTTAGCATTAAGTATTGTTTTGATGCATTATTTATACAGTAAATTCGTAAGCAATAGCGTCGCTGCACTGAAAAAATAGTAATGTATGGAGACAAAATATTTTCGTATTTTTTTACTTGGAATATACTATACATTATCATAATTCACTTCTTTTAATTTTAATTCGTGCGTTTTAAAATAAAAACGAGACCGCGTTTATTAAGTTGTTATTATTAGAATCAAGGATCCTAAGATTGTATTTATCTGCATCCTTTATGCGGAAGATTGACATTTCTTACGCTTCAACTGTTTTTATGCGTATTGTGTTTGTGAAGAGTCGTTTTTTTTTTAGAGGAAACCTCAAGATATGAACTCAGTGACCGCACGGGGCCTCATAATAATCTGCCACGATTTCATAAAATCTCTGTCATCTTTTATTCGGTATGCTTGATTCCATAATCATGGACATTAATTTCCTTTCCGAATTCTGACACACGCATTTTTCCGCTTAGTATCTACTTTGAACGAGAACGTTCGATTAATCTGTACTGCAAATATGTAAATGCAGTATATTTAAAAGTTGAACGTAACGTAGACTTATTAAGGGACGAAACGAACGCTTGCGAACGTTCTGCAACTCAGCAGTCGAAGAGAGTGCTTTGGACGGGGGGGGGGGGGGGGGAATTTCACACCGATCGTAGTTAGGAGCGAACAATTTGAAAGACGTTACCGCGTAATTTCACGGTCAAAAAGAAAAAAAAGAACAAATGACGAAGGAGGCGAGTCGTGAACATCAGCCGGAAGTTTCGGTTATTTCCTTTTGGAAAGCCGGTGGTTAGGAATTTTTTTATCGCAGCAATTCGTTCCAGAGGGTTTTTTTCAGACCCCGTTGTGTGGCGAACGCCGATCGTTGTTAAAGCGTGTGAAAACGTGTCTGCACATACATACATACAGACATATATATGTGTGTGTATATAAACTTACGGAAGAGGAAAGGTAAACGAGGATATTTAGGGCAGCTAGGTGTTGAGGGAAACCCAGTGAGCACTTACCGGAAGGAGAGCCGCTGGGGTGTTGGAGAGACACATTTGTGGAAGTTATTGGAGCTTTCGGGATGATCCCTTCGTCAGCACAAGAGAGACACAACTATATATATATATATATATATATATATATATATATATATATATATATATATTCGGAAAAATATATATACACATGCATGTGTGGAAGCAGGTAAAAACTGAATTGGTCAGGCTTTTTCTGCAAAGAAAACTGGCTAATTGACGTGCGAGAGAGAAAGGGAGTTTTCACTCATATCTCTCTTTCTCTTTCTTGTCATACCCTTCGAGGCGTTCTATTTTTGGCTCTATTCCAAACTTAATGCGAGAGTTGCTAACGGCGTCTTTTTTTGCCCATTCGAACGAACCTACTCTCTTTCTTAAATATATTCCCCTTGGCAAACATTCAACTGTGCCGATGATAAAATAGGGGAAGCGTACACGAGGAAATTGCTTCTTTTTTTTGTTCTTGTTTTCGAATCGACAAGACGCCAATTTGTTCCCTCTATAGATAGAACGTTTTTGTTCCGTTACGTTATAAATGATCCGTGTTGCGGACGGGGAGAACGTTTTATTTGTTTTCCAAGCATTGTTCGTTACGTATAGTTGACGGATAAATAAATGATGGGTGGGTTACCTAGGGTACGGTTTTTGCCGTATTTTTAGTTGATTTCTTTTGTTTTGTTTTTTATTGACCGGTTTCTTCAATTTTTCGCTATATACTATATATTTTTTGCTTAACGCGTAAAAAAAATTGAGAGGAAATAATTCTGCCGTTTTATTCGGCAATATGGCTATTAGTTTGTTACATTCGGGGTGAAAGGACGTTGTTCTATTTCCACTTCCATTTTTATTGTTAATTTTTCGCCGGTATATGCGATGGATAATTTTATCCGTGGCATATAATTATAATTAAAGACATCAGCTTCAGCGTTTCGATTACGCGTGAAATGATACTATTATGAATTAACCCTCTCTTTTTCTGTTAATAAATATTAATAGATACACGTATGTGCACTTTACCCTGGTGGATGGCAGAGGGTGCAATGTACGAAATTGTCCTCAAATACTACTCTCTTGCACTTTGATTCTGCCGTTATGGCCTATGATCGCTCTATTCTATAATCGATCTATCGATGTATCGTCGTGATCGTTTCTCTAGATATATAGTAGTAGTAATTAGGATTTTAGGTGCGTCAACAGCTAAGGTTATTTTGCACCGTCAAATTCTCTTAGAGAAAGTCAACATACGTCACAACATCCATGCCCGAAGCGGGATTCTAACCCGCGACCTTTGGGTTAGAAGGCAGACGCACTGCCTACCAGTCTAACCCGGCCGGTACTAGATATATTCGAGGTTTTTTTCAACCATACAACTTCCCCAGCAAAAGTACTTCTTCAAAAGCCACAAAACCATACGTTCAGTCGGCGATTTTCCAGCAATAACCTATTGAAAATTAATTTCTAAAAAGCTAAAGCTTTCGCTTATGGTCACATTTTAGTCAATTAAAAAATGAAGAACGAAAACTAAGCTGGAATAGGTTTTTCTGATAAAGATTAACCCGAATTTTGCGAGAATATAGAAGATATAAACGAAAAAAACGAATACAGTGGAACTTCTATAAGTCGAGCCTCAAGGGAAACAAAAAAATGTTCGACTTGTAGAATATTCGAGTTGCGCAAGAGAAATAACATGAAGAGGCCTTTGTCCTGCGAAATGAATTCACTTCGAGTTATGGAAAATTCGAGTCTCAGACGTTCGAGTTATAGAAGGTCGACTGTATTATTTTTTTAATATAAAAAACTTGATGATTTGTTACGTTTTGGTCGCCCGAGGATGGCGATGAATCGCTGAGATCATTCGTGTTTCAGTTACTATTGCGGAAATCGTAAAAGTATTTTTGTTGTGCAAATCTTGCATTTTTATTCACATAAATATTTTATAATGGAGTTCCTCAAAATAAAGCCTTGCAACATCGACTATAATATTCTTTAAGTTTGAAAGGATTTTATTTTTATCGTAAAGTAAAAAAAAAATGAATGGGTTTAGAGCCCATCGGGCGACTTCCGAACCCTAAAAGAAACACACATTCCGCGTTTTAGGGAGATAAACTTTGTCGAAAACGCAGTCGCATTTATTTTCTTTCCATTTAGAAATCTGGCTTCCCTTAAACACCTTGATATACACACACACACACACACACACACACACACACACACACACACACACACACACACACATATATACACATACGTCCCGTGATCTTTGTAGCCTTTGTTTATGGTAAATATTTACGTTATAGCAAAAGTCTGCCTGTAGAGTTTTCGTTGACCAAATTCCTCCACTGTGTTTGCGTCTGCTACCCCTACAGCTCCGTGAATCCCAGCCCTTTTAAATCACCGAGCACTATTACTCACGTAAAAATAACACGAGAGAGAGAGGAGAGGAGATGAAAGGGGGATAAACTAGGAGCGTTTCTCCTGGTAACGAGGAAGGAGTTTGAGCGATGAAGTTTGAGGATGGGAGGATGTGGAGGAGGAGGGGTGGGGCAGGGGTTGTAGGGATGGGGTGGGGTAAGGAGGTGGGGGAGGGAGAGATTTGGAGGTCAGACGCGAGGGCATTTCAGGATCTCCCGGAGATGAAGGGAACCAGGGTTTTCTTTTTTTGAAGTTTTAGAGAGACAAACAAACATTGGAAGAACATGAGGCAAGAAACGCCATGTGTGCGCTCGATTCATCCTCCCCATTTCCCCCTATTTCCTCGCACGAAAGCCACGTGTGCTAGGAAACCGCTGCAACGCACACCTTCCACCCTGGCGACGATTGTTGCGAGCCAAACACCGCGAAATTGCTCCCTCAAAAAAATATAAAAAAACTCGCACGCGTCACGCTCCGCCGACTTTTACTTATGCGTACCTGTTAAAAAAATTAAAATAAAACGGCGATGAAAAAATAAAACGAAACCCGGAAGGAAGCAGGAAAAGGAAGCATATATGCATAAAAAAGGATTATCTTCATATCTCCCCCCCTCCCCTCCAGTAAACGCCCACTTAAAGTGCTCATTTTTTCCTCCACAACTACTTTTTGTGTGTGCCTGTGTGTGTGTGTGAGAGAGGAATGCGTGTGCATTTTCGTGTCCCTTCTCCCGTGACCTGCCTCGATCCGCCACAGGGAACAAAAAGAAAAGCGTTCGCCTTTTGTTCGAGGGCGAGCGGAGTTGCCAAAAACCCTCCGCGAGATGGGGAGGGGGGGGAGTGTGTTCAGTGCCATTAGAGGGCGGCGTGCGTTATAAAGGCGTGCCTGCCAAGCAAACGACAATGCCCTTCTTCTTATCTCTTGGGAACTTATCTCAATCAACGGTGAGGAATTTTCTTTTTCTTTTCGGGGGAGGGAGGGGGGGGGGCTCATTTGACGAAAAGAAAACAAACGGTCTTGTTCCTTACCTTGGTTTTTATTTTTTTCATTTTCGTGGGGAATTCTGGGATTGTTTTATTTATATTTCTTCGCGTGAGAACGTGCGGAACGCGAGAAGTGTCAAGGTTTCCGAGATTGAAGTCGCCGTTTTCTATTATATCGAAAGAAAAAAAGTAAAAGCGAGGAGGAGGATTTGAAAATAAAAGCGAGCGATTTTATTTTTATTTTAAATTATTATGAGGCTACTCGTTGCTAAATTCTTATGACGGGACGGGTGACTTGCCACCGTAAACATTTCGTAAAATAAGGTATCGCAACCATATTTGCGAAAACGCTACCATGTACGTCCGTTAAAACTCATTTCTTTTGCTTCGGGGTCATTTAATTTAGAAATTAATGCCATTCGGTGGCGATACGTATACATTTTTTTCGGCTTTTGTTCGGTTTAATTTACAGGCTCTACGCAAAAAAGTAACAAAAAATAATGACGATGAGACCCTAGTTCTACCAGAAAAAAAAACATTGGTAAATTACCCGGATAACGCGTCATAAATAAAGCAATCACGTTTCTGAAGATTGTTTTTTTATTAAGGACGAGGAAGATTGATTGAGAAATTTCCTCGGGGTGCATAAACATAATTTCTTACTATTTGAGGAAATCACAGATTAAAATTCTTGTTGATATTTGCCTGAAATATTTAAAGCGCCGCAGTGGTGGTAATTAGAACTACTGCCGTCATCAAGAAACGGCTTAAAACATCCTAAAGAATTTTGATGGATCTCTTTTTAATTTTTTCATTATTATGGTAACGCGTTTTATTTAAACGAGTTTCGGAAATGAAACGCACTCTTTTGGCCTGGTATAGCGTATTATTATAATGGAACTTCGCATGTTCTACGCCTCGCAAAAATGCAGCGATATTCGAAGGGATTGTCGCACTGCAAAAATGCATCGATCAAACAAACGATAATTGTTATTTTAAGTTCGGTGTATCCTAGGTTCGGTACTATTTTCAATTTTGGGATTAAATATTCATTTCGTTGCTAGAGATAGGGGATATCAAACCAAGAAAAAAATATCTAGATATATTCAGTGATAACAAGTTGAGCGTTTCGAACATTTGGGGCAAAAGAACGCATTACGGCAAAATTATGCAGAATTTATTTTTAAAAAAAAACATTTCCAACGTTAAAAATTTGAAATCTTTCATCGAATGCCACCATTTTAAATTTATTAATTTGTAATCGCAAAGATGCTCTTTATAATTTTTTTACATTAAATTACTTCTACAACTGTTTTATTTAAAACGTAATTTGGATAGTTAAAAAAATTAAATACTCATTTTGTTTCGCCACTTATTTTTTTCTAAAACTTTAATTATAAACTTAAAATGTCATCTCTTACTGTTTTATTTACTGTTCACAATTGAAAGTTCCCTTGAGGACTTAGACGCTTTTCGAAATAAGACTAGGTTTTCGTGCACGTTGAGACACGACAGTTCCATTCTTTTGACCCGGCTCAGCATGGCGTTTCTCTCTCTCTCTATTCCGCTCCTTCCCTCCCTCCCTGGCTCTCTCTCTTTCCTTTCCCCTCTCTCTCTTTCCCTCTTTCTCTTCCTCTTCCACTCTCTCTCTCCTTCCCTTTCCCTTTTTCATCCGTTCAGTAACCTCCTCGCAGTACCCCCCTCCATCCTCCCATCTCCGTATCCAACCCCTTTCCTTCCTTCTGCGTCTACATTTCATCACGTCGAAAAGCTTCTATTCTGGGCACATCCTCTTTCTCCGAAATCCAATTCTCCGCCTAATACATGCTCCTTGCAGAAAGTTTACAACGCGTCTCATTAAAAAAAAAGGCATTGGCATTGTACCGCTGCTGCAATGTCCATCATCGACTTTGGCTATGTCCGTCTGTCCTCCCGACCGCAGCGCCTCCCTGGTGGAAGGACGGGTTTTGATGAAATTCGGCGTCGGGAAGGGTCACATACTACATGTACTACTAAAAAATTCAATTTTGGTACACGTACGTGAAATGCAAACTTTAGATAAACGTATTATCTCTCGAGTGCTAGCTGAAATAGACTGGAACCTTGAAACTGGTGGTGCGCAACCTTTTCTACTTGGCATTGGTGGTTGCGAAACTTTCGGCGGGCCGTATTGCAAATTGTCAATGCTTCGGCGGGCATGATTAGACTGTAAATCAGACGTAAACTTGAGATTCTGAGGTATCATATCATTGAAAATCGAGTCTTAATTAGGTTTTTAGGGTTAATATTTTGGTATCAAGTGTTTTATTGTCGTAATTTTAATATATATCGATAGGAATTTGTGTGTGATGTTTTACTGATCTCTTTTTAATCATAGCTTCGCTGACCGCATGCGGCCTTCGAGCCCTAGGTTGCTCACCACTGCTTTAAATGAATTGAAGCTTATCTACATCTACATAATACCCTGCAAGTCACCACATTGATGGGTGGCAGGGTGTGCAGCGCACCAAAGACTACCTATTAACTTCTCTCGCGGGAATCACTCTCCTGTTATGATCCCGTATGGTCCTTGGGAAAGACGAACCCTGATATTGCTCGTATTTTATCCTCGTGATCGTGCTACCCATGTAAGTAGGTGCCTCTAATATTCCTGAGACCTCCTCTAGAAGAACTTCCGACCTAAATTTCTCCAGAAGCCTTAACCTAGCGCTAAGTCTGCGGTCTTCTAGCGATATCCAATTCAACTCCTTCAAGAGTGATGTGACGCTTAATTTTTGCTCATATTTTTGCTTTACGAGTCTGGCTGCTCTGCGTTGGATTCTTTCTAACTCAGGCATCTGTCCCTTTTCGTACGGATCCCATATGCTGGAAGGTATTCGACCTGAGATCTGACCAATGATAAATAACACGTTTCTCGTACCTGTTCTGTGCTACTTCTTACTATTCTGCCTACGAAGTCCAATTTCTTATTGGCTGCGCCTACGACCCTTCGAATATGCACATTCCACGATAGATCACGACAAATGGTGACTCCTAAATATTTAACGTATTCCGCAGATTGGATATTCGATCTATCAGTTCTGTAATCGGAGTCTAATTCATTGTTCTTGCCCTACCAAAAATGCAAGAGGGAACATTTGCCGTGATTAATTTCGATTTGCCAATCTTGACACTATGCTGAAAGGGCGTTTAAACCTTCCTGGAGAGATTTTTGGTTATCCTGGCTCTTTATCTCCTTATATAAGACCGTGTCATCTGCGAAAACTCTGATTTTCCAGACTACCGGGCAGATATCGTTTATATATATTAGGAATAGTAGTGGGCCTATGACACTTCCTTGTGGAACACCTGACGCGACTTTAACTGGGTAGGAATAGGTATTTCCTATCAATGACTACTATCTGTTCTCTATTGGAGAGGAAGTCTTTTATCCAGCTCACGATATTCGAGTTTCTGCTGTACTTTCCTAGTTTTCCTATTAATTTCTTATGGGGTACTTTTCGAACGCCTTTTTCAAGTCAATGAAAACGGCGTCAACCTGAGTGTTTTTCTCTCTGCATTGCAACAAATCATTTACGAACAGGGCGAGCTGCGTTTCACATGACCTACCTTTCCGAAACCCGTATTGGCTTTTGCTTAGCAAAGAACGACCATCTAAATAGCGCATAACAGAGGTAACGATTATATGCTCTGGAATCTTACACGATAATGACGTCAGGGAAGTCGGTCTATAATTTTCGGTGTTCTCTTTATCACCGCCTTTGGCGATAATTAATTTAAATCGGCGATCCAGAGCTGCCTCTATAATCAAAATGCGAAATTCAACATTGATTTTTTACGGAAATTAGTGTTCTCATTTGAACGAAGGAAGGTAAATCTAAATGGTAATTTTAAATAAAGTGTATAAGTTAATAAAAATAACCTCGAAATTTAGCGTTCATCCAACTTATTGAGGTAATAACTCACGTCAGACTACATGACTGCAATTTACGCATGATCATTAAGATCTCTACTCCGCCATTCAAATTTACAACCCGAATACCATTCAGAGAAGGAAAAAAAACAAACTAGAAAAATCAATCAAGGACTATCTTTAAAAAAAAAAAAGCCGTCGACATAAAACGTCACACTCTCACTTCCCCGTTGCTAGGCGCCGCTTTCAACAGCCGGCAGCTGGGGGGGGAAAATAAATCTTCGGCGATTTTTTTTCCAAGGGGGATAAGAGATTTACATCGTCGTATTTTAATCGGAGTCAAAGAGGAGGAGGAGATGTTAGGGCAGGAGAGAGAGAGGGAGAGGAAGGTGGGGAGAGAGAGAGTAGGGGAGGGTAAGAAAATGTAGGGGAAGGCGCCAAAGTGGTTTTGAGCAGCAGCAGAAACTTGGAACGATGCATAAACAAGCGCTAAGCGGCCTGGGAGATTGAAGAAGGAAGAAATAGATGGGGAGAAGGATTGGGGGAGGGAGGGGCATGCAGTACGTTACAACGAGAGAGGGAGGGGGAGGGAGAGGTGGGAGGAGGGAGAGGGGGGGGGCTTTGGCTTGGTAAATTTCGAGAGAAAGAAAGAAAGATTACCGGAGCGGGCGAAGTGTGTAAAAACACGTTATCTCGGTGCACTGCGCCCCCAAATGATTGTTTGGAGAACCGCTTAAAGGGGGGGGGGGGGTTTGAGGAAGAAGGGGAGGTCGAATTTTGGGCTGGCAGAATGAAAAAAATCTCCCAGCAAGAGGCCCTTCTGGAGAATTCGGATACGAGAGAAGATTCCAGAAAAAGAGAATTAAAATATACCTCCTGTGTTTTGCAAGAAAAAAATAAATTCGAAGAAATCTGGCTTCGAGGAAAATTGTGGTCTACCAGGAGACCGTTTCTTTGTGTACAGGAGCGTTGAAAAAATTGAAGGTGAAGGGATCAACGAGGAGCGCACACAACGTGAGTTTGGATAAATCAGTTGAAAAATTTTCGTCGTTGGATTTTTTTTTAGATGTGGACGAGGAGATGTCATTCTGGGTAATTCTTGTCGTTTATAATTAAATTAAATGTGCATCGAAATGAGCCTTATTCTTCATGGACCGCGTCTCAAGTCCAGAAAAAATAAAAGTTAGTATATGTATATTATCTATATATCCGTATTTATCCATTTATTTATTTGGTTTCTTGGTATCCCAGAGCTACACTCATTTCAGTTTTAATATGCATTGAAAAAATATGATTATTCTTCAGGGACCGCGTCTTGATTCCAGAAAAAAATTATATATTACATACATACATATATATATATTCTTATCTATCCATTTATTTCGTTGGGTTTCTTGGTATTCCAAAAAGGAAGCTAATTTCGAAACAAATGCCGACCGTCTCAGCCTATAAAGCCCTCTTTCTAATCTTCTCTCGAAACAATCCCTTTTCTTTAGCTTTCCTTTATATCCTTTACAATTTGCTTTTCTTCCGACGTCAGTTAACCTCCGTACACGTTCCGCTGTTCCCGTCTCAAAATACCGTTATAAACCCTCTCTTTTATCTAGTCTGCTTTTAATCGATTCGATCAAGTTCCGTCTTTTCGAAGACGTTCAATATTTATTCGTCTTTATCTTCTCCGTTCGGGGCTTTATCGCCATTTTGCCTCAAGACTTCTAACCAGAAAATTGTCTCGAATCTTGGGAGCGCATCCCGTTTCCTGGATGTCACGTCTCGAACTCACGCGTGTTTCACAATATTGATTCAAAGAGGTTCTTTTCCCACTGGGATCCAAGTTCGACAACCCTATACTGTTTACACGTTTTGTCCTATTTTTACCGTTCCTTATGTAATACTGTGATGGCAGTCAGTGTATCCACGAAAGAAATAACTAAGTAAGCCACGT
Source organism: Uropetala carovei (assembly GCA_036926305.1). Lineage (NCBI taxonomy): Eukaryota > Metazoa > Arthropoda > Insecta > Odonata > Petaluridae > Uropetala > Uropetala carovei. The sequence goes on along the minus strand of JAXCHB010000156.1, from coordinate 1,143,304 downwards.
GAAATTTACCGCATTTAAGGAAAAATAATATAATCGTTAATTAACTCCGGCATGCATATTATTCGCATTAAAAACTTGCCAACGGAAATTACTGAGAACTATTTTAAGGTAGCGGTCTTCAATCGAGACACCGGTTCTGCCTTAATGTTACACATTGATAGTGGTATCGTGAGTTGTTGACCGGCATTTCGAATAAATACATTAAAAAGAGGTTAGTGAACACCCTGATACGGAATGTAGGCATTATATGGTTGCGAGACACGGACAATGAGAAAAGAAGATGTGAGCAGATTAGAGGCGTTTGAGATGTGTGTTATGATGTAGACTAGAGAAAATCAGTTGGACAGAGTTTTGACAATAGTGGAGGAAGAGATGAACTTAATTAGAGTGATAAGAAGAAATGGGAAATTTTGAAAGGAAAGAAGTCATAGAAGGAAGAATGCTGGGAAAGAGGCAAAGAGGTAGGAAGAGGAAAGGTTATATTAGATGCATCAAAAGAAGGAATTTGGAATAAGAACTTGAAGACAAAAGCTTTGGATAGCACAGATCGGGTTGGATATGCCTGAAACCTACCGGAAGGTAGAATTCCTTATGTGTGTGTGTGGCAGTATGTTTGTAAATCCTACCGGAATGTAGTATAACTATCAATGTAGACGCGTATTATACTTGGACAGAGCTAAGGCATTACGTAAGCTGAAAATTAACCAATTTCTCGCGCCGTGAAAAATACTCGGCTAGTTTTTCTGTCCCCGATACATAATACTCATCGAAGCGTGGTTTTTCAGAAAAAAATATTATCCCAATGTAACGCGAATAGGCTTGGCGGTCGCGTGGAAAATTTCCCGCTACTGCTCGGCTCCTTACGTAATTTTCCCGTCCGAGATTTCGTTTTCACGCTTCCGAGAAGAAGGAAAAAAATAAACGCTGTAACTATGCCAACGATAGCGGTGTGTGACTAACAAGTAGCGGTCTTCGGAGGTGATTCAGGGAACGAGGATTCTGACAGTGGTAGACAGAAATCACTGATGACGACTCCCTCGTATTTTAGAACGGGCATGAGGTTTTTCTTATAAAATCGACTTCGAATCGTTAAGACTATAATACCTTTGGCGTCACGTCGTAGCTTACCACAAAATTTGGCTATGATAGTCCAAAGAGGCTGATTGGCCATAAAACAAACAATAACACCACATCAATCGATCCGATTCGAAACATTTTTTTTTAGTATGACTGACCATGTGGACTAATGGAAAGAGGATTGTCGAAATTTCTTTCTCCGGAATGAAGCTCACATTGTTGTCATCTAACCGTCTAGACATCCTCCTGCCTGCCTGACCAAGTCTGACCGCATACTATACTATATGTCCGTCCGTCCGCCTATTCTCCTTGACCGATGCATTCGGTTTTCTTTAAGATATACGTAAGCCACACGCCGTAAGAGAAAAACAGAAATTTTAAATACCCTAACAACCCTTTTAAAAAACCCCACGCTAACTAAAAATGTAACTTGCAGAGCCCGTAAAAAAACGCTATAGCAAAGAAACGAAAGAAACGCTATCCGAACCGCGCCCTCTTTCAATGTTTATAGGATCTTCACGCCGTCCGGAAACCGTTGAAATATACAGACGCTTTAGCGACGACGAAAGGAAGACTCCGATGGGATGGAAGAATACTATAGCGAGATACTGACTCTCTCTTTAGGTTTCCGAGAACTTTTATTATTCACCGGTTTCCGACCTCCTACGAATTTCCTTTTCCCTCCGTCCGGATTCACTGCAGACGCAGGTTGGGTTGGTTGGGAAAGGGAGGGGAGGGGAAGAAGTCGGAGGAGAGAGGGGAGGGAGAGAAGGGGAAAAGGGCGGGTCAATTGCGGTACAGGGGAACTTCTTTCAAATCATGATTTCTTCTTTCATCCCATTCGCTCATTTCTCTCTCTCTCACACACACACACTCTGGGACGTGATCTGCTCGTTTCCGAGATATTCCGTCCGGTATGAGATGAATAGCCAGAAAGAAGAGCGTGAGGTCTACTTATAACCTCTCAAAAAAAAATCAGAGTCGAGAAACCCAAAAATTAAAAAAAAAATTAAACGAAACCAGAGTTTTCGATCACGCAGGCGAAATCTCAGACTGGCGCCCTCTTCGTGTTTCGCTTTTTTTTTCGACGCACGGGTTTTTTTTTTAATGGTTCGGGGTATGATGTATGAAAACGAGGCAAAATTCGTGTATATATGGCGTGCGTTTCGCTCGCGTTTGGGGTTTTTAGGAAGGGGAACGGGAATTTTTATCACGTGTGGAATTTTTTTTTTTTTTTTAGCGGTAGAGTTAACGAACTGGCGTGGATAAAACCAAATTGACGAACTATTAATCGAATAGTCATAGAAAATTATGGGACAACCCTGTGCACATCTCGGTTGCAATCATCAGTGGCGCTTAAACAATAGTAGATTGTAAAAATTTGTCATAGTCAAAATTTGTAATAGTGGAGTGGTAGATCCTAAAATTGTTGTGATTATATTATCGGTGAGCCAGCACTGATGACGGTCGCTTAGCAGCCTAACTCTTCACCTGGCCATCCCAGGATTTTTTACGACCATTAGATAGACACGGTCTGTCAATATACTAAAAGTATTGATGTAACTATGAAGAGACAGATCACTGTTAAAAAACTATTCGTGGCGAAAATTTAATTTAATCGGCCTAGTTAGCGTGCTAGCAGCCATTTCGTACCGCACCGTGCGTTTTTCAAAAAAACGATAATTACAAAATAAACGATCCTATAGCTTGTTTTCTTCGAGATTTATGGCGCCGAATTAAATTATGTAAATCTCGTAAAAAGGACTGACGCGTGGCCAAACCTGAGTTCATGCCGTTATTGTACAACGTTTAATAAATGCAAAATTGCGAATTATGAAAACCGCAGTGGAATTTCTATAAGCCGGACCTCGAGAGACAAAACAAATATTCGACTCATACAAAATTCGAGTCGTACAATAAAAATACCACGAAAAAGATTTCGTCCAGTAAAACAAATTCACATAAAATTTATGGAAAATTCGACTCATAGACTTTCGAATTATAGAAGTTTGGCTGTGATTGTATCGGTGGAAACCTTGAGGTTTCTCACCGCAATTATATCGAACTACATTTCGATTCGATATATTTCTTCGCAATAATTTCTTCTCCCCTCTTCCCCCTCGATAACAATTCAGAGACTGTTTGACAAATATGAAGCTATAAATGATGAAAACTGCCATGTTGAAAACAATTCTATCGATGGAAACCTTGAGGTGCACTTCTTACTGCGTTTATATATCGAACTAAATTTCGATTCGATATATATATTTTTGCGATAATTTCTTATATCCTCCCCCCCCACCCACCCTCCCCCTTTCAAAACCACATCAGTGGCAAAGGAGGATTTTTCGTTTCCTTCAAGACGGAATTCTCAAATGTTTTTAACAGTCCAAGTCGCGTGTGCGATATTCTTATTTATTTTTCCCCTTTCTCTCTTCCTCCCTTTTAAAACCCATCCACTCATCCTTCCTCCCCCCCTCCCCCCCGAAGGCCATTGAAAGAGTAGACGAGGAACACATCTGTTTGAGGAAGGTGAGTAGGAGGAGGAGGACAAAGGAGGTGGGGAAGGAAAGGTGAGGCGATAGAATGAGAGAGAGTGAGAGAGAGGGCGGCACGAGAGATGAAAAGAAATAGCAAAGTACAGGGAGGTGGAGGAGGAGAAAGGGAGAGAGAGGGGCAGGTGGCCACCGAGACCAGCCTCCCTCCCCCTTCCCCCTCCCCCACCCCCTCAGCACATGCCCACACACGCATACACACAAGTAAGAACACGCTCGGAAAGGCACACCTGCCTCGGACGGCAACACCGCAAGACTTCCTCGGAAAGATTTTTTTTTTTGCCCATAAGGATCTCTCTTCTCAAGGAAGAGCTTCATGTGTAACGGAGTGGAAATCTCTTCCCAATTTAAGATTATAGCACGATTTCGGTTATTTTTTTATTTCTCCATTCGGAAAGCGTTCAAGAAATTTTCCGAAAGTTCTGATTTTTTTCGTTAACGTTCGAGGTCGTATCAACCGAAAGGTTAATTATTTTTAATTTCGGTGCAATACTCCGGAACCTTTTTAACTCCTCGACGTTTACGCGTACGGACTTTGCAACCTTGTCTCGGCAGCTGTACGTATCATGGCTTCTCCATGCTCAAACTTCCATGACGTTGAATAAAGACAGGTGGACGGGTAAGCGAAATAAATTAAAATGGGATGCTCCGAGGAGCAAACAGGGATTTTTTGAAAAATGACCGGTCTGATGGGTTGACTAATATCGAACTGCTAGTCTTCGATTGGAAGCCGATCGGGAAATTTCTACTTCACCTCTCTCGGTGCTTTTCGATTCAAAGGAAGAGGTTATATGATCAGAATCGTCCGAACGATATTGAACAAGTGTTGGAATAGAGGAAGGGAATCGACTCCTCGAATCGATGCTCTTTAAACCCTCTAAATTTACTTTATTCATTCTGCCTTTTTGTTCCCTTCTGATATCCGCGTCGTGTGAAAACGCACGTTGCTAACATACCAGTAAAACAACAAGTTAGGAAAATATTGCGAAAGCAGATAGGTATTGTAAGGGGATTTTTTTACACAAAATTCTAAGATTCATATTTAAAGATTACTAAATTCTTGCCACATGTAGCTAGCTCTCATATGTAATAACTTACCCTGAAAATTTGGTTTCTCAAGGTTGAACCGTTTCAGAGATATCGCCTGCACGGACAGACAGACAGAGAAAGTGAATACATAAGCGGGTTTCTGTAAAAGAATCACTAAAAATGAGCCGCTGGATATTACAATATTTATGCTTTCTTATGATTCGATGTTAAACTCTTTGACCTTTTCCAAATAAAGCGGAAGTGTGTAAGGTACAGTTTTTATAGTTACTATAGGTTGTACAGACAGGGTGTTCAAAAATCCACTGTGCCCTAGATTATTAAATTGTTCATTACTACGCAGTCAGAAGAAGAAGAAGAAAAATTTAAAAAAATATTACGAACATTCTGACGATACCATCTGGGCTGTTGAATGAGGAAGCAATAATGTTGCCAAAAAACTACCGAAACAAAAAATTAAAAAATATAATTTGAAAAAAAATTTCTACCACTAGCACTTTTTAAGCACCCTATACTTGAATCTAACTTTTGAAGAAATAACCATAAATTATTACATTTAATTCATTTCGATTTTGTTTATTGCTATATCGAAAATACATAAGCCGATGTTTTATTTTACCGACAAATGAAGGACTTTACTAATTTCGGAATTTTTCTCTCCCCTCGCGTTCGCGTCCTACCTATCAATCCATAGGCAAGGTGAAGGTTTAAAAAATAATAATTAAAAAATTACGTAGCTATTACACGCGGCAGATTGTACGAGCCACGGCAAATGCTCGGTAACGGGCCATGTATCGTTTTAGTCTATAATGGAACGAATACGATATCTCAGTCACTTGATTTTCGGGGGGAAGGGGGGGGGGGTGCGGGTGGGTGGTGCGGGCAACTAATACGTTGCAAAGACATCAGGCAGATGCGTAGCATGAAAACACGATCGCTGCTTTGACCCCAGTGGGGTTTCGCCTGCCATCAATCTCCGCTTCGCGACAGGAAATCCCAACATCGATATATCGAACGATGTATCGATGTTGGATTTTCGATGGATCGCAGAAGAAAGAACCTCCCTCTTCGATATCTCTTTTTTTCGTTCACCGTTAGGTTAATTCGAGAGCTGGTCGAATCGACTTAGAAACGCCTCTTTTTTTTAATCGTTTCCGATGTGTGGGTGTGTGATCTACGGTCGGTTTTAGTTCGGTATTTTTCCCATAGAGAGGTGGCCATATGGTACCCTGACTGTAAAGGAAACAATGGTGCCCCTTCACGCGTGGGGGTAACTTCCGGTCTGTCGTATTCGATAGAAAATAAAAAGGGCTTATGTTCGCCTTAATAAAAAAAAGGAAAAAGATGATTATGGTTCTACAACACTTGGGTCGTAAATTGGGAGGCGCGCTAGTGTGTTCCATCTATGAGAAAATTCCATCAACTTTTTTCATTTGTGTGATGTGTTATCGGAGCGAGACGTATTTTTTGTTGGCTTTCGGTTTAATGTAATGCTCGAACTGAATAATTGTAGATTAGCTTCGGTGGTTACGGAAGAAATAGATTTCACGGTTCATTGCCTTTTTAAACTTTGTAAGTGTAACCGTAAGTATCGGCTTAGTTATATCGTTCCATTCATATCGAATGGAGATAAGGTCTATTACAATTCCATGCACGTCAGGACAGCAGATTTTCTAACGGAAGTCGAATCGATAACGACTCCATTTCCTAGTTTCGCCTCGGTGGAAGTCTAGCGCAAGATACATATAAGTATGATTATCGAATTAATTTTAAATTAGTAAAACTGAAATGTTTATTTGAGATAAACGCAGGAGAAATCTTTGGTGTATATTTTTTTATCACTTCTCTTTGAGATTTGTATCAACTAATGTCAGCTTTTTTATTTTACCTATGATCGAACGGTTTCCACGGAAACATCTAACAATAAGATGTATGCAGTCAAATTCTTAATCGTACAAGAATAACTCGTCTTTAGACACTTCACTTGGCAAGATGGCGATGACCAGATATTCATTCCTACACGACATTTTATGTACTCTTTCCGATGCTGAGCAACATTATTTCGTGTGCGTTTTATTAATTTTATTCACGCAACGGATTGATATTTCGCTTTTGTAGATAAATATCTGCTTAAATCGTCCAAAAAAAACACCACTTAAATATTGTTTTATTTATCGTATCCACGCAACGGATTTAGAATTCACTTTAAAAAATTCTGCCGAAGTAGTTAAAAAGACAACGCTGTTTCCTTTTCCGCAAGCCAATAGATGAGAGAGAGAGAGAGAGAAAAAAAAATAGTTGCAGTTCGGTTTTAAACATTCACGATTCTGAACCTAACAAAACCGTCTCGCCAAAGGACGAAAAATAAAAACGGAAAACCATCCGCGAAAAAAAACCAACAAAATACTTGGCTTTTGCGCAAATGGATGCCAAGATCAGTCCACCACGTTAACAAAAAAACAAAACGTTTTTTTTTTAATTTTCCCTTCCTTACCTGCACCGGTGGAACGAAAGTGGAACTGCGAAAAGCGAAACCTTCAGCAGCTCGACGATGCGTGCCAAAATTCGCGAGCATAAGGTTTCTTTTTATTTTATTAAGGTCTTGCGTTGCTGATGTAACCCAAATCGATTTTTTTCGACGCTGCAGCACCGCCTAAATAATAAAATCTCGCGGAAGCTTTTTTTTTCGTCCGTCGTCTTACGGAGGGGCACATAACTGCGTTCATCACGGTTTTCGATAATATCATAGCGGAGATGTAAGGTTTTTTTTATGTATATGGAAAATTGCGCGATCTTAGAGCGCTTAAAATAGTCATAGCACGATACAAAATGGGTGCCGCGTGCATGGCATCGCGCACACAAGAACTCCATAGGCGTCAAACTGAAGTATTATGACGTCACCGGACGACATGTGGTTTAAATTTGGAGAAATATGGCGTGTGCAGTGTCGTTTACGACTACTTTCTCTACGACGGGATGGATTTTTAGTTAAAATGCATTTAACTATTAAAAAAATAAAATAAATCGACATTTTGGGAAAATCGCCGAGAATAAACTGTTTACGTTACGTAGATACGTTGCTGGGCTCGTCGTCGTCAAGGTTTCTGTTCCTGGGGGATTTTATCGACATAAATACGAGATTTCTTTCAACTGTATCGAACTGTTTGACTTCCTGTTAGATGGATAGGTAATTTATTCAGCATATATATATATATATATCTTCCCAGAGTAGCATGTTATAATAAAAGGAATGAAAATATCAAATTGCAGAAAAATACACAATGGGGAAAAATATACAAAATATGTGTCAGTCATTATAAGGAACTAAATAACTTGCTCCTAAAAGTATGAAGTGAATTATGAAAGAAAAATGTAAGAGCAGACAGGCCGACCGCAGAGGGAACTGCAAAAAAAAAACCTCACGTTCTTAAAAGATTCGGAATCCGTGGAAAAAAAACACTCGCACGTTCTTTTAATATTTTTAATACACATACACGTCGTAAACGAGGAAGTAAAAGTGTCATCGACTCACCTAATCCTCGCAGTGATATATATGGTATAAATTCAATAACTATCGTTGAGTTGGAATTAATCCCAAATTCCCATTTGTTCCGTAAGGATTCAATCCGTTTACGTTTCTGGAAGTTCGTATAGCGTCAAAAAGGATCGAACCGTTTTCATTCACCCTTCTGCGGAAAATTTCGGCTGAACCGGGCTAATTCCATGCAGGGAAGCAGGGCCAGACCCAAGAGCGAGAGAGGCCCGGATTTTCGGGACCCGGTGGGTGGATCTTTTCTTTTTTTTGGGGGGGGGGGGAGGAAAAGGGGAGGGGGGGAGAGGGTCTCTTCTTCCCAGTCGAGAACTTTTGATTTACGACCGCTGTAAAACGTCACGAACCGTAGATTACCCACGCAGGTTAAAGGATTTCCTCGAACGGGCACACAAAGCGTACTGTAAAAAAAATGAAGATCAACCAACACGTATAGGCATTCGAAAAAAAAGGTGTCAATGTTTTTCACTTGCTCTCGTCGGTAGAGAGTGGTGATTGTTTTGGAAAAAGGATAAGGAGAGACTTTGTTTATGAAGACAGTGGGGAAAAATCAGCTTATGGGGCTCTGATATTGTGTGGAAATTATTTTAAACCTAATGGAGTGAATGGAAGAAAAAAAATCAGCCTGTAACCTCTGATTTTCATATTGAGAAGAAATTATGTTTAACTTAATGTGCAGACCACGTCGGGGATCATACGGGCGTTTATAAAATGTTTCTAAATATTCAAAATCTCGATTTTACGCTTTACTTCGAAAGAGAATTGTTGGACCAACCATAGCATTGAATCTAATTCGCAAAACGTGTCTCTCGGATACCAATAACGAGTTTTGGGGAGAAGCATATGAGAATTTCGGCTGCCAAGCAACCTTCGCCGGTAATAATTCGCTCACATCAGATTGAAAATTCTGAATAATCCAACTTCTGCGAATCTTCGCTGACGAAGGCCGCTTTAAATTCCGAAATTCACGCCTGGTTTTCGCAACATTTCGAAATTCTGAAGAATCTACTATCGATGAATCTCTTTCGATGGCGGCGACTACGTTTTAACTCATACGGTTCAATCCGACCTTTATTCTTTTTTTTTTTGCTACTGAATACACAGTTTGTCGATGTGCGTCGCTTAAATCACTCGCGTGTTCACATCGCACGCGTAAATTCGACGCGAACTTTTAACGATTTTTCTTTTGCAAAGCAGCGCCCTAAAAAAAAAAAAAAAAAAAAGCTCCCGCGGAGGGGCGTGTTGGCTGTATCGACTGGCTATGCAAACACGACACCATGAACACACGTACGTACACACACACACGCTGTGGGACACGATCCATTTCTATGTTATTGATTAAAAGATTTGAGCCGTGAGACTGTGTGTGTGTGTGTACGTTGCAGGAGTTACCATGCAAGATAATCGCATCGGCGATGCAGAGAAGGCTACGTTAAAATGGCGTGGTTGTTGTATAATTTGGTCACGCGTGTTAAGAAAATTACATGCACCAGTCATTGTTATTATTTTAGTTTGAAAATAAAGAACATAGGCTTTTTTTTGTAAGGACCGCAAGAAGAGAGATGAACAGTAAAGTGGAAGAGCTACACCAACACCATTTTAAACAAAAACACAGCGTGGAATTGTTTTTTTTAGTGACACGGAAAACATGCTCTTTTTTAATATATATATATATATATATATATCTACAGCGACCGTTAACGAGGAAAGGTTGTTAGTCGTGTTTTTTTTCTTGGGACACACATTTAAAAACAAAAACAAAACAAAGGAAGAAACGTCTACACACCGGAATCATGTGTTCCTTTCTTGTAGAGAAGTTGTCGTCCCCCTTTTCACGTCTCCCTCCTCCGGTACGGGCTTCGAATCCCACGGCGTTCTCGTGTCATCCGGAATCCCGGAAGGGTTTTGAAAAAAATTATATACGCTTCTCTTCCGGATGTAGTTCCTCCTTGGAGAGCGAGAGGTAGACGGTTGGGCGGAGGAGAGAGAGAGTGAGAGAAAGAAAGGGAGCGGAAAGAGTAAAACTAGCGGGGAAAAATAATAAATCGCGCGAATAAAAAAGTGAAGATCGCGGTGCGCGAGGAAGGATCACTGGCGAGACGAGAGGTCCTCCGTCGCCATGGGATACGGATGTCCACACACTGGCACACTCTTCTTCTCTTCTCCTCGGTAAACAAATAAAAAGGGGTGTACAACTCACTAAGCGTCACGAGTATAAAGGGGGGAGGGGGGGAGGAGAGGGAGGAAACAATGACTAAGGGAAGAGCAAGTGAGTAGTTGTAGCGAGAGGGGCGTGCGAATAAAAATAAAACGTCGAGATTTCCTTTTGTTCTTCTTTTGTCTTCCTCACGGCACAGAGAGAGAGAGAGAGAGGGAGGTATTTTTTTCCTTTCTCAAAAGGTAAAAAATGAAGAAAAAATTACAAAAGGGAAGAGGTATTACAAAAAAAAGGGTAGTTACAGTCGTCTCTTTAAGGGCGAGGTTGGAAAAGGATATACCGGGGGGAAAAAAGGTATTCAGAGAGAAAGGCAAAAAAGAGGCGTGGGAGTTACTTCTTTCTCTTCTGAATGGGTGGCGCTAGCAGACACCTCTCACACTAACACTTTTTTTTTTTTTAATCTTTCGCGATTTTTTTCACCATCGGTTGAAACTCAGAAGAAGAAGAAAAACAGAGGTAGGTACACCCACGAATAAAAATGTTTTTTTTAAATAAAAAAACGTGTTGGGTTGTATAGTTCGCAGGAACAGGTCGCAGGTATTTTTTTTCCTTCTTCGAGGATGCTAGACGACGGTTCACCTTCTAGTAGAGACGGGTTCGTAGGAAAGAGTCCGGGAGATGTTTCGGAAGAACAGCTGAGGAGAACCGATCTTTAAACGTGTTCGGATGTAAAGTTCACAGGAACGGGTCGCGGGTTTCTTTCCCCTTCTTCGAGGATGCTAGACGACGGTTCACCTTCTAGTAGACGGGTTCGTAGGGAAGAGTCCGGGAGATGTTTCGGAAGAACAGCTGAGAAGAGCTAAAGATGGGAGTGTCTCCTCTCTCTCTTCTCCTTAACGGCGCCTCTTCTCTTTTTCGCCCAACTTCTTCGTCTAGTACGGAACGGCCCAAAGGAAAGCGTACGCAAAAAGAGTGAGTATTAACCGGATAGACGTGTAGGCGGAAACGTATGTAGAGAAAGAAAGATCCTTCTCCTATTCTCGCCCGGTCACGCTACCCTATCTTTTCATTCTCCTCTCCCGTGCGTGCCCGACGGATTCTTCTTCCTTCCTTCTCTAGCGAACACACACACGCACAAAACGCGCACGGTGACAGAGAGAGAGAGAGATAGAGAAAACCCGCTCACTCTCTTCCTTCCTCGCTGCCGTCCGACTAGCAGGACCCTACCAAGCCGTCTGTCTGCCTTCCCTCTTCTCCGGTTTTGAGAGAGTGTGTCTGTGCGAGCGGCTGTGTGAGAGTGTGTGTGTGAGTGTGAGTGTGGTAGGTTCCTGCCCGGGCGAGGAGGGGAAGGAGTGGAGGGGAAGCTATAGAGGGAGTATCGGAGGGGGGAGGGAGGGAGTAAAAAGGTTCTACCCCTTCTCCCTACCTCTTTCTCTCGCTGTAGGAAGAGTAGGGGGATAGGGAGAGAGGGGAAGGAGAGAGAGAGATGGTCGAAGAGAGGGGTAGGGTTGCAGAGGTGGGAGCGGGGTGAGGGATGGAGGGGAGGGAAAAGGAGCTAGGTGCACTTTTTTTCTTTTTTTTTTTTTTTAAGCGGCGGGTTGATATTAATTCTATAGCAAAATTTAGCCGGCGTTCCTCGGTGTATAGCATGTGAAATCGGTTCCCATTTATAAAGCATCGATCTCGTTGACACGGTATTTAGCGTTTCCGTGGTTATGAAACCTGTAACTAGGGCGGGGCAAGCGGGGCATCTGCCCCCGGGCACAACTACGCAAGGCGGACAAAAAAAAATTCAAATATTAACTAAATAAACTAGGGAAAAGAATTTCTTGAAGGGGGACAGAACGCATATTTAATAGTTTGCCCCGGGAGGTAAAAATATCTAGTTTCGGGGCCGCCTTCAAATATATACCTTTTTTCGTGATCAAAAACTACTTTTTTTGCTAAATCGGCTTAGGTTTTAAAAAAATTATAAAGTTGATTTTTTCAATTTAATGCATGTTTTGTCCCGAGTTCTTATCTTCATTTTAAGTAATTTAAATTTGCGAAAGATTAAAAGTCTGCACGTCAAAAGCAATCGATTTTACGTGTGCATCTTATGGAAAAATATTAATCCCTATATTATTATAGCAATAACTAATCCCGGTTGACCAAACCTTGACCATTCACTAACAATAAGTTTAAGATGTTAGAAAGAACCGCACCAAATTTGTTAGTTCTAGATCTTATATTTTGGCCGTGCACAATGGGACACACAAACAGGCAAACATTCGGAAATATGTGTATGTATACACACACACAGATATATATATATATATATATATATATATATATATATATATAAAACATGCGAAATTCTAATAAAAAGGGTGAGGTTATGTAGAGGAGATGGGAAAGGGTATATTTAGGAGGAGAGGGAGAGGAAAAAGAGAGGGTTTTTTTATAGAGCCATAGAGATGAGATAAAAAACACGCGGGGTATACAGGAGGGGAGGAAGGAGGGACTCATTCGCATGCACGGTCGATATACACGTATAATATAAAAAAAATATCGAAAATTTTGCGCGTAGATGGCAATGATGGAATGAAATTTAAAAAAAATATATGGAAGGAATATGGTAAGACGAAATACGCTCTCCGTAGCGAGTTTCTGCAATTACAAAAATATAATAATTTTTTTAGTAAACTCGAAAAAATATTTTTTCCTCGAAAATGAATTCACTTCGAGTTATGGACAATTCGAGTTATAGACGTTCGATTTGTGGAAGTTCAACTCTGTGTGTGTGTGTATATATATATATTTATTTATATTAGAGGACACTGTTTTGTTTTTTAAATTCGTCGTCGTGAGAATCGTCATCAACGGATGAAATGCTAAAAAATATTCGAGAATCGATAGTAAACAAATGTTACGCGAAAAAAATACGCCGAAATAGGACATTCGTTAAAAACTCAAAATTTTCTAATCGATCAATTTTTTTACTTGGAAAAAATATCCACCGGCTAAATTATCCGTTACATAATTCTGCCTCGTGTGTGTTTTTTATTTTTCGACACTTGATCGAATTTCTCAACAAAAAAAGAAAGAACGAATTGCGGCCGCTGTGTAATAAGAACGGCAAAGGAGTTCTCTTCTGTGTGTATGTGTGTGTGTGTATAGCACTCTTGCAACACGGAAAACCTTGGTGTTCAGTGGCCATTGCCGTGTCCAAGAGACTGCATACTACGCAAGGACGCGAGTTGGTAACTCAAGATGCAAAAAAAACTCTTCCTGCCGTCTCGGATTAAGCATATCGCATATAAAAAAAAGTAACGTAGACTTCCTTCAGTCAGCGTAATAATAAACGGACATACGTAGCTTTCGGCACGCACGTTGATGAAACACACGCGGAAGTGCTCGTCATGGTAGGATGACATATCACGCAGGAATGACAGGTATTTTTTTTCGCGAAGTGAAATCTGTGCACGAGGATGATGTTAACGGGCGGACCTTTTTTTATGGCGAAATAAACTCGGACACGTTACCGAAATTGATTTTCGTCGACGTTTTTAGAGTGGTAAAGGGGAGAGAGGATGGAGCGTGTTTTCCACCTAGTGGTCGTGGGTTTCAATCCGGGCGATGGGTTATGTTTTTATATATTTATTTTTCCCTTCATTGCGGCAAGTCGGCCAAAGCCAAAGTGGTGACGAATACTGTAATATTGGGCCTATAAATAATATCTTTATTTTATACACCAATTTAAATTATGAAATTGCACAAATTTATATGCAATACATAAATAGAATAATAAGTAATTCATACATATAATATAATACATAAACGATTCCATTAATTAGACTTTGCCAAATTAATTTTAACCTATTTTAAGATATTGATTCTATCATCATTCTCGTTGTAAAAGGCGGGGAGTGATCTTTATCGGATGTCGATAAATGCAAAAATTAGTCAAATAATGCAAATATTTCTGGATTAAGAAAGGATTAGCAACCTCGCATTATGGTTGAAGTCAAATTTAAAAAAATCTTTCTGCAATAGCCATAAAAAGGCTAGAAACAATCTCACAAAAATACGTTTAATTTTCCTAGTTGTGCATGCAATATTTTTTCATTGGAAGAAAATGGATTATTTATGACGAAGAAAACAACTTTAAAACGCTATATCCGTTACGTACAAGTATATAATTTCTGTTAAATACGTACTTCATTGCACGAAACGCGCCCATTTTTTGATACGATGTACGCTAACTTGCTTATCCTAATTTCTGTAGGAATTTTCAGTAGATCAACACCTCTGGACAGTAATTTATAAAGCTTAACCTTTTCAGCATGCCCCTGACAGTTGGTTAACAGGTGCAACTTGGTAGGCTTTACAGTTTTAATCGAACATGTTAATTTGCTGGTCGAGATGGGAGTAGTGAGAGAGGGGGGGCCACCAATAATACATACAATGGAACTTCTATAAGTCGAACCTTAAGGGAACCAAAAAAAATATTCGACTTATAGAAAACGCTAGTTAAAGAAGAAAATAACACGAAAAAGATTTTGTCCTATTAAAAATATGAATTCCCTTTAGAGTTATGGGAAATTCGAGTTGTAGACGTTCGACTTATAGGATTTCGGCTGTGTTTTCCCTTGGGTCAGCTCGTAGTTACGCCACTGGTTTTAAGTACTTAAACGACTTAAAATTTAACGCGCGCTTCGATTGCTAATCAGTCGCGTCAGTGCTGACTCACCGATTCCTTTTTTTTTTGCGGATCTCTTCTTTTCGTAATCGACTTTGAATGATTCACCTCTGAACCTTGTGGTTTCAGCAGTCGTTTTGTCGACATCCTGCAGCAATCGAATTTATAATTCACTTCCGTGTTGAAAAAATACTTCATCCGCATTTATAACAAGATATCGTCGCATTGACATAGAAACGATTCCAGCCGATCATTTGTTTTTTTTTTAATTTCATTTCATTTCGAGGATTTCCATGATTATATATATATATACACACACACAGGGTGTCCCAGAATTAGTGTCTACAGACGTAACCATGCGAATCCTTGAGAAATTTAAAGTCGAAAATGTTCTTTGTAAAAATTTCGGAAGACGCATAATTTCCTCAGAAAACGTGCTTAAAGTTGGCAGTATGTGGCAACACTGTACTGGGAAAGGGTCGGTTAAGATAATGACTCTAGGGTCTAAAATGGCGACACTAATATGTTTATCATTATTTGCTTGAAATCTTTCAGCTCCTTAACTTGCTTTTATTTATTTCTGTTTTATTTTTATTTCTTTTCTTGATCAGTGACATGTGGCAACAAACATCCATTTAACTTAAAAGATTGGAAACAGAGGAAATAAAAACACCCACCCACGAGTTAATTATAACTTTAAAATAATATAAGCTTTGTGATGTCGTAGCGTGAGGTTTCTACACTCCATGCTCACAATCAGCCGTCCTCAATGCCCGTCAGTCTCCTTGGGCCGCTATCCGTTATCTATCCTTGTACTCGTTAATTCCCAACAACTCAATTAGTAAACACGCGCTTTGTTCTGTTACATAACACATGTCGAACTTCTGTAAGTCGAAATTCTATAAGTGGAACGTCTATAACTAGAATTTTCCATTTACTCGAAGTGAATTCATTTTACGGGACATACTAATCCTTTTTAATTTTATTTTCCTTCTGTAACTCGAATTTTCTGTAAGTCTAATATTTTTTTTCTCTTCGAGGTTCGACTTACAGCAGTCCCGCTGCATATCCCACAGTAGTGCGTCTCAGAGGGGTGGGAGCGAAACACGTTTTGGTATTCTAATTCGTACGTTTATATGTATTTTTTTAAATGGCGATGCATGTTCCCGGTATGCTATAAATTCATTTAGTACACCATGCTATCACGTGGAAGTTGACTGCAAAATGCGTCATTTCCTGCATGTAATTACATTATAGGGTGTTGTATTCGGGCTAATTAGGGACTAACACCTAGTTGGGATCATCGACCCTTTCGAACAATCGATTTGTTCCGATTATCGATTCGTTCGAGCAATCGAACGATTTAGGAATCGATAATTTAAGGAAATAAATGTAATCGCAGTTATGCCATGTAATATACGTACATTTGATAAGAAACAACGAGTTCGTGAAATTTTTATTAAGAACGACGATTGATTTTATCTCGCAGAAAATTTCATCGGTGTTGTAAAATTAAACAACTCATTGACTTGTTTTTTTAATCGATTCTCGAGAATTAACGGAGTTTGGAGTAACAATTATCTTATAATAATTGACCTAGGGATAGCTTAAACTATGTTGTATTATCATTATTATTAAGTTATTATTCTTGAAAACAATTCATACATTGGTTTGTAAAATTAAGTGCGTGATTCAGCTGTTTTTGTTTGTAGCGGATTGTGGTGTTGGTTCACAGCCATGTTGTCTTGCCGTAATATCTGATTGGGCGACTGGCATTTCAATTAGTTGCTACCCAACTATGTATTACATTTTTATCATTTCCAATATCAACATAGAGTCAGAGCACTTATTCAGATTGAACTTTCCAACACGCGTAATGAAATTATACCATTTTCAGGATCATGCAAAATGAATACGTAATAAAGCAATTTTATTTTCTACTTTGTCACGCGGCGGCTTATGATTTTTTATGAATTTAATTATAAAAACGTTCACACGTATACCTGTTTCACCGTTTTATTTAATATCATCCAATTATATAATATGATCCTAGGTAGCAGAGCCATATTTTAGTTAATAGTTTTCCCGTTGCATGTTTCAGATTTTTTCCTTTCCTTGTAAATTGCCGTGAAATGGAAACTTCTATTAAATCCCTTTTTTTTTCAACTTCACCTTAAAGTCAGTGTATCCAATTCTTTTATTTTGACCTTTAGGGAAAGTAACGTCGACATAAATTGGAACGGTAAATATGTACGTACAAAATTACTTCCTTCACTGTCGGAGTTGTAGCAATTAAAACTGCTATTTTTTGGCAAAATTCGTAACGAGAGAATTAAAAAATGTAACTGGAAATATTTTGTAATTAATTTTTATTTCTGATCTAGTTGGTAGGTAAATAGAACAACACTCGGTTGTGAGAAAAAGCTTAGTGTGTGTTTATATATGTATTTATCTACTTAATTTTTTTAGGGAGATAGAGTAAAGTTCCTTTCAACGCTATTTTAGGGGAAAAAGGGCTCCTTGAAACCATGCTTCGCAACCTTTTAAATTTCACGGCACACTTTGTCTCTTCAATTTCGCGGACCACCGTACCAAATTTATCGGGAATATAGGACATCTTTACCATCCTGTAGGAACAAATAATATAAAATCGCCGTGCGCACACACAAATGAATAAAATTGTTGCTAAAATCTGCATTTTTCAAACCGAAGTAATCCTATGATAAAAATTCCAATTCTCCAGATACGAAGCAACTTGGTCTTAGTTTCAAGTAGCGGAAACAGCCTAAGAAATCGTACCATAAGAGATATTTGGTATACGTGGTCTTAACGTTAGAAGAATAATATGGCATTTTACCCTTTCCTGTAATTTCAAATTTTACCGCGTGCTTTGTCGCGGCGCAGTAATGTGCCGCGACACACCGGTTGCGGAGCACTGCCTTGAATGATCAAAGGTGGAAAAAGGATTTTTCGAATCCAGATGAAATTATTTATTTCGACATTATGGCAAAAGGCTTTGAATTTGAAGAAACATTCAGCGTATAGTTTTTTCGAATACCCATCATTAAGATGTCCTGAAACCTAACCCATTAAATTGGTTCCATTTTTAAGAGTCGCATAAAGATCCTCCTATTTTTTTAAATATGGGAATCCGACTGGATCGTACGAAAACGGCTGAAAATATCCTTTTTAGGCACGTTTCGCTTACAGCGTGAGCGCCTATTATCGTCGGTCTGTTCGTCCGTCCGTCCGTCTGTCCGTCCGCATGTTCGTTCTCGGCTTCTACCCAACGGATTTTCATGAAATTTGATATTAGGGACTTTCAATCAGATGTAGTAAGAAAGTCGCAAAAATGAATCACGTACGCCAATCAGGGGTACCACTTTACTAGGAACAAAAAATTAAATTTTCGTCATATCTCATAAAGTATTGCTCATATCAAAATTTTTTCAAATAAAACTTATAGAAATAGTAAGTAGAGTATTTATTTTCCTATACATTTTTGTCGTAGGGGTAGCCGTTATCAATAAAACCAAACAAGAATGTCTTAATTCGAGTTGAACTTTCTTGCATGGTCACTTCTTCATTGTTGCTAACATAAACAATCTCACAAAAAACGTTTAATTTACTTACGTGTGCATGCAATATTTTAAATAGGAAGAAAATGGATTATTTATGATGAAGAAAAGAACTTTAAAACGCCATTTCCCTTACGTACAGGTATATAATTTCTTTCTAATACTCCATTGCACGAAACGCGCCCATTTGTGATACGTTGTACACTTTCCTAACTTGTTTATACAGTGGATCTTCTATAAGCCGAACCTCAAGGGAAACAAAAAATATTTGACTTATAGAAAACTCGAAAACACGAAAAATATTTTTTCCTGTAAAATGAATTCACTTCGAGTTATGCAAAATTCGAGTTACAGACGTTCGAATTACAAAAGTTCGACCGTGTTCGCCGGCTCCCTTTTATTTTTTTTTTACTTCGCGCCCTCGTGAAAATGGGACTCTCCGTTCGTTTTTCCCTTGCCATCCGAAGGAGAAAGCGATGAAAGGCGAGAGTTTTCAATCCTGATAATGACGTTTTTCCCTTTTTCCACTCCCTCTCCTCTCTCCTCCTCCCCGTCACCCATTTGGTGGTCGTGAGCTACCGGAGGCGTCCCGATTGCCTCCTTCTCTCCCCCTCTCCCCTTAAGGGTGAAAACTGTGTCGATCTTCATTTTCTGAATTTATTTTGGCGACGATTCGCGAATTAAGAAGCTTTCCGACGATGAACACTTTAACGTGTACGTCGTGATTAAAATTACAAAAAAAATGATTCTTATGTTCAATCCTTCCGACAGACTCGTGGCGCCGACCTACCGATCGGAATGAGAACTACTGCCTGTGGCGGCATTTACCCAACGGGTACTACTGGGTTATCCCGGACCCTTTGTGAAAAATAATTTTTTGCGATAACCCTTTCCCGGAAAAAACTTTAAAACAAACTAAGAAAAAAACTCAAAAAAAACTTTTTATTTACACGTAACCGAGGATATTGGCGAACCTTTGGCTCTGTCGCGCCCTTCGCCTCTCTGGAACGAAACTATCCCTCACCATTGGCCAGTGATCGGGTGGGTAAATGTCGCCACAGGCAGAGCAGTCATGGGATTGCAAGCTTTAGTTTTGCGTGAAAGGGTTATCTAAAAAAATTATTTTTCAGAAGGGTTCCGGGATAACCCAGTAGTACCACCCAACGTCTATTTTGCTTATCATTGTTGCATTAATTACAGTCATATGATAAACAATAAAAACAATTAGTTCCACTTGTGCCCGCAACCGGCGCCACGAGTCTGGACATAAGAACCAAAAAATAATAATATGACCGAGATAGCTTTGATTTAGTTGGATTCCAATACAAAAGGGAACGAAAACAATATTCCTCCGAATTAATTCGGTTCAATCCCGATTAAAAATTATACAACAATGCGATCTAGGTTGCTGCGCATTGCCAGATGACGCCGAAATCTCGGTCTGTATTGTTGTGTAGTATTTTTAGCGGAATTAAAGTAAGCTATTTTTTTAAGCAATCGTTTTCATTCCTTTTATTTTTCAGATGTGCCGTTTGTGAACAACATGATCGAATTTCGGTCAAAGTGTCACGTGATTCGTGTTACCAATCGTTTGTTAAATTTACGTCACTTGTGATAAGCAACTTTAACTGTCTTGTATTTTTAGAAGAGTAGGTTAGGCCATTTGCCTTTCAATAAGGAAGTCGGAAGTTTCGAACTCTTCCGTCGGAAGTTTGCTATCGTCAATTGGCCTTGAGTGATGTTTGAAGAGATGACGAAAAAATAAAGAACAACATCAGTTATTGATGCTCAAACGTTCTAGTGAGTATTCCGATCACTAACTTAAGAGCGTTGGTTGTAAATTAATTAACCATACATATTTTCTTCGATGTGCTTTTTTTTTATAAATAACTCGTTTCAACGATTATCTCTTTAGAGCAATGTTTAACATTTAGTAGACCGGAGAGCACCTAGAGGTATTCATTAAGATAGGAGGAGCACTAGAACAAACTTTTCAGGAAAACATTTGTTACCTACCAGCTTGAATGTCCATCATAGTACACTTTTCAGCATTAAAACGATCTAGGAAAAAAATGAATGAAAGAACTAAAAAATTGGAATCAAATTAAAGACGATCTCTCACGTATTATATATTGGTTATTTAATTGAACAAGTTAGGAAAGTGTACAACGTATCACAAATGGGCGCGTTTCGTGCAATGGGGTATTAGAAAGAAATGATATACCCGTACGTGAGGGATATATATATATATATAATGCATGTATGTATGTGTGTGTAACACAAACGCATCACGTCTCTTCCTTCTCTCTACTTTACAAAGGGTGAGCATTTATCGAAAAAAAAGTGAAATCGATCGCATGTGCACATGTCGTTTCATTTTTTTTATTATTCGATGAAAGTTTTTTTAAATTAAACTTCCGTCCGAGTGAAACATAATCGACCGACAGATGGCCGGGAAGTCTCTCATTTTTTTCGGCTTCTTTGTCCCTTTGTCGTTGTCGAGGCGACCAGCTTCCGGGTCCTCACGCGTTAAGTAAACAGCGTCTTAAACGAATTTTGTTTCATTCGAGCGTTTTCTCTAATTTTATTTGCGAAAAGATAAGTAAAGGGTTGATTTAAATGTGTGTTAACGCGCTCACCTTATACTTAATAGTTTTCTACTGTTATATTTTAAAAAATCGAAGGATTAATTAGACGTTCGTATTTTTTTACTGAAAAACACAAATTAGGTAACTCTTAAGGCTATGAGATGGCTGTAAAAATACTGGTTTAATTTCTTAATCGACGAAATATCCGCCATCAGTGGTATTTTATCGATTCTAAAATCGGAACACTTTTGAGGGATATTTCATTATTGACATTTTTACTTGGTTTAACCGGATTTTTATTCCAAACTTCACATTTAGTAATCCAATGGAAGAAAATAAATGACCCCTTTGACCAACGCATTCCAAGACGAGGATATTTTCGTTATAGTTGTCATGAGCTCGATATTGTATCATCTAATGGATTTTAGAATTAAACTATTCACCTAGTAATATATAAATATCTGGGTTGTTTATGAAATTCAGCATTTGCAAAGCAAATCCGTTTTTAAAGGAAGGACAGTGGATATTTTCAAAGTGCTTCCACCGTGACTATTCGGCCGCGAATAATAGCTTTTGTTGTGATGAAGTGTCCATAATAACGACATTCATTGTATCGAAGTTTTACTGTAAATGTAGATGTTGTGTATGGCGAAACTACATGACCAAAGGTTTTAAATAGGCGTTACATAGCGATAAATGCTTCATATTAATATTTTAAAGGTTTTTATGATTGCCTTTACGCGAAATTAGCATATATATATATATATATATATATATATATATATATATATATATATAAATACTTAAGGAAAAGGAAAAGTAATACTAAGGGTAGCAACAAGGTGTTGGAGGTATATATATATATATATATATATATATATATATATATATATATATATATATATATATATATATATATACACACACACACACATACATACATACACACATACATACATATACACACATATATATATATATACACACACATAGTACATACATAAGGAACATAGCGCTTTCTCCTGTCCCTTTGTCTCAAATTCGCGGGGGGACTTTTTTGTGCAGATTTCCCGATCTACCCGCGAGGGTGTGCATAATCCTCATCCGCCACCCTTTTTTTATCGATTGCCGCCTTCCGACTCTGAAGGCTCACGCCGCTGACCCCATTCTAAAGGGAGCGTCATTCTGCACACGTGGTTGTGCTGCTGCTGCGCTGGGAGACGTGGATTGCGAGGAGGGGAGTAAGCTTTGGCGTGGTGGGTGAGACTATGCATGGAGCATAGCAATGGAGGAGGCTAATTAAACCGCGCCAGCGTTTA
This sequence comes from Uropetala carovei, assembly GCA_036926305.1. Taxonomy (NCBI): domain Eukaryota; kingdom Metazoa; phylum Arthropoda; class Insecta; order Odonata; family Petaluridae; genus Uropetala; species Uropetala carovei. The sequence continues at coordinate 1,120,751 of JAXCHB010000156.1, read as the reverse complement.
TATTTTTCGCGGAGAATAAAGGAGATTCGTTTAAAATTTTAATTTCGAAGAAATATTCATCGTGGTAATTTATTAAACCAACATAATATACTGCCAGACCCGGATTTAGCGTCATCGTTTTTTCCGTAACTGAAATTTACGCTAAAGCGGGAATGGCGGTAAATCGAGGTTTGTGCGATTGCCCTGTCATGAACATAAAATGGAAGTTCTGTTCATCTGCGATTCATAGGCGGTATACCTACTATAAGTGGGACGCTAAATCGGTGTCTGACGGTATTTATGTGATGTACAGAAACGGTTAATTTAATTAAAAGTGTTTTGCATAGCGTCCATCCTCAGCGCCACGCCACTGGTCTTTGTTACCAATACGATCGGAATATTACTCAATACGGCGGTTGGTTGTTATTTGAAGTTAGCGCATTGTTCGCCCAAAAAGATTTATGACAATAGGAATTTAATCGTGTATACCTACACTATATTAAGAGTCAAAACGTTTAACTTATTTACCCAAATTTGATAGGTAGGTCATATTATATGTTAAATGGGCTTTCGATATTTTTTTGCCTAGATTAAGATACTGACAGCGATTTTCTGCCCTAAACATTTTAGCACGCTAAGTATTAGGCATTAAATTAGGCTGCTTTTAAAAATTAAATCTTGTCATTGAAACAGCTCTCAATTTCACACGCAAACCGAGTTGCTTAATATTTAAATTTTCTGGCAATATTGAAACATGGTTGTAGCTCCAAGATTTTCTGGATTTCTGTTTCGTTGAGGCTCAATTTGAACGTTCTGCGGTCCACCTACCGTTCAGGACGTGACACTTAGAAATTACTCGATTTATTGAATTGTCCGTTAATTATCTTAGAGTAAATTTCATATCATTGCTATAAATCATAATTCGTTTAGTCGTCTTATTGAAGCAAACTAATAAGGTCATTGTATTCACAAAAAAGACTCTCCAGTTTTAATCGCCTATACTTAATAAAGTATTTTACCTAAAGCGTTACTTATAGGCTATAAGTCATAAGCATAACTGGGAAATTTTACTTATGTATTAACCTCATTAGATCATCCCACCTATCCCAAAGCTATCTGATGATTTAGAATCAAGTTAACGACTCCAGATATTTTTTTGAAATTTAATTCTTGAACCTTGAACTATCTATATTAAATACCCATAATAAATAATCACGATGATTAAAATATGGATAACACTGTTGTTATGACTACAAAGTTATGAAGAGGCAAGAGTTGATTGAAACGTCCACTGAGAAAATCTTGAATAGCGTTGGCTATTTTGTGTTTTACTACTTATTGAAGCTAGTGCACGATAATATTACCATAGTGGCACAAATTTCCTACCGTTACAGTAGAAACAGTTGCGCGAGTGGCTTATTCGAATAGTACATATAAGCATATGAGACAAGAGCCGTTTTTTAAGAATACCATTTTACATTCCGTTCGGTATTATTCAAATACAAAATCGCTTAACTTTACTAAGGGGTTGCTTTCGAGAGGATTTTGTTGAATGCTTCCTTCTAGTTTAAATGTGTCTTGTCGTTTTCCCGAAAAAAAGAGATCGCTGGATGATATTTAGGTGGAACTGAAGGAAATACTACTATGTACTCGAATCAGAGCTGCTGCGCCCAAAAATTATATTATGTATAAATTGGAACCATATGGATATAATTCCTGATTAAAGCATTATTCATCCTGGTTATTTCTTAACGTTGTAATTTTTTCCTTTTGCCGCCTCTGTAAGAACGATAAGTTAGCAGGAAAAAACCACAATTTCCTTCCAATATGTCTGTGCCCAATCGAGTGCAGTCCATTTATCTCTCCCCTACAAGGTTTTCCCTCCCTCCGAGCATAGTCGATTCACGTTAATATCGAATAGTAGTTCGGATACAGTTTATTCTACAAGGGCAGCTTTTAAGGTCCAATGAATGTTTTAAAAAAATAAAGTATTATGTGGCGCCAACATTAAGTGACTGCGTTGTCGAGAATCGAAGATGCTGGCCGATTTTCATCGATAGTATGTACAGTGAATAACTCGAATTTTCGATGAGTCGAAGTATACATTTTTCACGTTCGTATTCATACAAGTCAAAAAGAAGTTCTGTAACTCTTAGGTTTCGATAGTTAGAGCTTTTTTTCTGCATTCCTTCGAGGCTCGATGCACGTTCGACTATTTAATCGAACGCTGAGGTGGGATTCGATAGGAAAGACGAAAACTCCCTAGAATAATCGCTCAATGGTACAGATGTCCCTGATAGGTATTCTTCCTTTGGGGTGCAAGTCTTTCATTTGCCGCCCCTTTTTAAGCGTTCTTTACGAAAAAAATTTCCGTAGCCAATAAATATGAAAAAATATACGGCATGTTATAATACAATCCGCATTACTGTTAAAAATTCTGTACATGTCCGACGATAAATCGGTCGCCCCCGTTGTTTGGCCGCCCGTGTGCCTCGCACACGTCGCACATGTGGACGGCTTGGGACATAATGTCTTTTCATTAAGAGAAACGGGGAGTATTCGAGCGGTGTATGCCCCCCCCCCCTCCCTTTCCATCTCTCCCTCCTCTCCCCCTCCCCCCTCTTTACCGTGCGGCACGCCAGAAGGCACTAAAGTAAACGTATTGCAGCGATTCCACGGGATGAAATTCCATCCTCCCATTGCCTCTCATGAACCTATATACGTATAAGAGATCTCAGCGCCCCAGTTTTTTTCCTACACCCTAAACAGAGGAAGGACGCGGTGCGTTACGTCTCCGCGAAACAAAGGGACGAAAATGGCGGGCGCCGGCGTCGTCATGACCTGGAAAAACCCTTTACTCCGCGAAACATTTATTTCTCTATCGGGGTGGAATGTTTTTCACCTCTTTCGGAAGGAAAAATAATAAAAAAACGTTTGAGACATGTGTCTGTGGCGATTGTTTACGACCGTATCCAGCCTCAAGAGTAACCAGAAGGAAATTTTCTTTTTTTAAAGGGTGCTTATCGCCTATGAAAAAGTATTTTTAAAGATTTTTTTCGGATGTAGGTCAGGATATTTTCTGTGCTTGAACTCGATTGCGCTTTATGATTTAGAACAGTCAAAAAAAAAAAGAAACTCGAGTGTTACTAAGTTAGCTTTGAAATAAATATTTGGAAATATATAGGGCGAACGTTACGTTGGAGACCTTTGAAATCTTATTGCTATGTTTCTTTTTCGATCGAAATTTTTTAGCGCTGTGGGAAGCTGGCCCGACAATGTTGTTATGGAGACGTGTGTTCTTTTAATGTCTCCTCCTGATTGCTGAGGGGGGCTTATTCTCTTGATTTTTGGGCGAGAATTGGAAAATAAAAATCCGAGCTTATAAATTTTTGCCAATAAATACCTTCAGAAAATAATAAATATGTTAGAGTTGCAACCAACAGCGAGCCATTGAACATCACGACGATTTACTTCCTAAATTTTGTAATATTTTCATGAAAATGTGACTTTTAATTTTGATACTACAATGATAGCTGATTTAAATCGGGTTATTAATTGAAAAGAATGAATGTGTAAACACATATTTCAGAGCCCGATAATAGATCAAAAAATAATTAATAAAATTATTCGAATTCTTTGGCACAGAATTATAATTTTTCATGAATTGTGTTTTTAGAATATAATATGTTTTTCCCCGCTTGATTACCTGAAAAGCGTGAGGATGGTTATACATATTTCTTAAATTAATTATCTGGAATCGACATTTCTGCCAATCACCAATAGGGTGAAACACTAGGGTAATATCGTGGGCGTACAAGGAAGATACACTAAGCCCTCAAACCCTGTTTTTGAGTAAATTGAATTTTAGTGGATATTCACTGTCATAAAAAATCCTCAAAACGACTTACAGAAAAATGTGGGCGTCACAGCAGTGTATTACTAGAACTAGATAGGACTTAATGGGTTCTCGCAGTAGGTAGATCGTTCAATTTGGGACGTAGTGGCATAAATAACTCAATTTAGCCTAAACTTGGACTTTGTGAATCTTCATTGAACGCCAACGATATAATGACAAATCTAAAGATTGCAATACATCTTTTGACTGACGAAGTGCGGCCCTCGGTAATGATTTTGATTGTAGTTTCACAATTTTAAAACTTTTTAAAAAATTCTTTCAAAGACGAATTTTAAATCCGGCATCGCAAAAAAACGGAATCAAAGCCGGAAATTCTTCGAAAGATATACAGTCGAACTTCTATAACTAGAATTTTCCACAACTCGAAGTGAATTCATTTTACAGGACAAAATTTTTAAAAATTTATTTTTATTCTATAACTCGAATTTTCTATAAGTCGATTATTTTATTTGTTTCCCTTGAGGTTCGACTTACGTACGTTCTACTGTGCACTTGCTCATGTCACTCCTATGAATTCTATTCTATATTTCGTATGTATATATACATATATATATATGCTTAAGGAAAAGGAAAGGTAATAATAAAGGTGGCAACAAGGTGTTGGAGGAAGCCCAGTGCACACTTACCTAGATTGGAGAGCCGATGGGGGTGCTGAGGAGACAAGAAAAACACAAAAAAACAAAAACGACACAAATATGGAGCTTTCGGGCTGACACCCTTCTTCAGCGACGGAGAGACATATACATATATACATACATACATACATAAATATGTATATATATATACACTATTATACTTCATCCATTCTTTCTTTTATTTCAAGAAATCGTTCCCTTCATTACCCCTAGAATCATATTACATATATATATATAATTTTTTAACGAAACCGCAGAGAATTCTCGCCAGCAGAGGGAGGTTCGTTGGACTAGAAATTTAATCCCACGCCCGGAGGACGCGTGTCGTGGAAGAGAATTCTTCCATCGAGTCGAAGGTCTACATCGCGGATCTGAAGGAGAGTGAGTGAGAGAGAGAGAGACGAAAGGGTGAGAGAGAGAAAGTGTGTTATTTAGTCTTCGACAGAGGTCATAATCATCACACTTCTATCCGCTACAATAAAACCCCCTTGTATCCTCCTTGTGTCCACATGCTACATAGCCGCGTTCTCAGGCCGATTCTCTCTCTAATACCCTTCCCACCACCACCTCTCTTTCAACAGGAAATAATTTGCCCGAGCAGTGCGCGCCTGCGCGCATACACGCGGTTTCACCTTGGCCTAACTTCCGCTCTAATTTATTTGGGACAGTGGGACATGAAGGATAGAGAGAGGTACGAAAATGGGTCACAAGAGCATCCAGCTCCTGAAAACCATCGCGATCAATAAAGTTGCTTAGAGGGGTAATAGGGGGAAGGGGAGGGGGGGGAATATAGGAGATGGGATAGGATAAGAGGAGGGGGATATGGAGGAGGAGGTCACACCTCTTAACGCGCCCATTGCTTGGTTAAATGGAGGGTGGTGTTCTCTTCAAAGGCCTCGCTTCGTTTCCGGATAAAGGTGGAGGATGTTGGGGGAAGGGGGGAAGAGAGGGGGTGGCGGTGGGGGCGGAAGAGGGGGGGGGGGGTTGGAGCGGAGGCAGGCAGTGGTGGCATTATGGATGGTTAAATGGGGCGACCCTCCGGAGCGCCACACGTTAGGGTATGGGTTTTTCAAATTAAGGGGCCGCGAAATACTCAAAATGATCCTCGAATCAATGCCGGACATATTGGGGGCACTTCTTCAATTAAAATTCAAGCTTTGATGGCATTGGTAGAGGGGTGGTTATCGTGTTTAGCTCAAATTCTTAGGGTCGCAGGTTCGAGTCCTGCATAGAAGGCGTGGTCGTATCTGTTCGTCCTTGTTATTGTCACCGTGAAAGCTCATTAAGTGGTGTTTGTAGGCTGAGAAAATTTTTAAAATATTGAATAATGAGATATTTTACATATTATATAGGAGCGTTTTATTTTTAAAAATAATTTAATATACAAAATGTCCTTTAAAAAACCGGCCGGGTTAGACTGGTAGGCAGTGCGCCTGCCTTCTAGCCCAAAGGTCGCGGGTTCGAATCCCGCTTCGGGCATGGATGTTGTGTTTGTCTTTATTAAAAGACATGTAATTGGGGTTTTCCTCTATGTATTAAATAAAATATTATTGTTATTATTATTAATTCGAATCCGCGATATTGCAAAAGGTAAAATTTTGGTCTGCCAAAAACGTTTCCTAATTTAACCGGCCCGCAGCGAAAAATTTCCGAAAGTCTTACACTTTAAGGGGGGCCCCAAAATTTTGCGAAATAAATTCGTGGTCTAATTTTACAAGGAACCGGCTCAAATTCAACGTCTTTTTCTTCTATATTAAACGTAAGTAATAATTCGCATATTTTCATGGCAGATTCATGGGTGGGACAAAGGAAAGAAAATTAGAATCTGAAATGCCCGACTTGCATGTTATGTAGTCTTAAAAGGGGCCCTCTAAACGAATCTCTTACGTCTCAAGGCCCTAAGGACTCTTTTAAGGCCACCGCTGGGTGGGATGTAGGTGGGTGTGGTCGTGCAGTTCAAGCGGTTGCGGTTTATAAAGTATGAAGAGGGTGCACACACACGCACGTACGTACACACTCACGCGCATACACAAAGAATACACCCAAATTCCTCCTAATGTTTTCGTTGCGCATAACTTTCAGCCGAGTCAGGTGTTATAAGAAAGGGGCGAGGTTATGCAGATGGCCCACGCTTGTTACGAGGATGGAAGGTCTGCGCGCGCACTTTTTTAATTTGTTTTTTCACTCTGTATAAAAAGAGACGCAGGGTATTTAGGACGCCGGATTAAAACTCGTCTTTGCAGGGAGACTACTTTTTCCTCTCGCGTTCTTCTCCTCCTCGCGTGGGAGAACTCGCTGCTGCTCTCTTGGGCGAAGATGGTGACTCAAAAAAAAGGACCGGTATTGGAGACAACGACTCGAGACGAATGGAAATTATTCCGACCATCTCTCTTGTAAGAAGGAGGTGTGTAGTTATAGAGGTGTCCTCGACTGTCTCTTGTCTATGTAGGTTTATAGGATGTACGCTGGAAGGTGTTCGGGAAAAAAGGTTTTTTGAGAAATTTTCCATCATATGTATCAACGATAAAATAAAAGTGTGTGTGTATATATATATATATAAACATAGGTTAATCGCGAATTATTTACACGTCAAGTAATCCTTAACTAGCTGCCCTATTAGTTCGGGAAAAATATATTTGAGAATTTTTCTTATCGTATATTAATAGCTACGTAAAAGAAGATGTAAGATTTATGTGAAATATTAAATACGGCAGACACCTTGAGATGATCGTAAGTAATCCAACCATCTTATGTATGACTTTGAAAAATACAGGAATAGCATCATAAGGTGAACCTATTAAACAAATGTGGAAAATTATTTTATGTTTAACGATGATGTGACTGAAAGAAAGTTTGGTATCAAAGTTGAAAGAAAACAGTTGAGGTAAGAATTGCGGAGAAAATTACATAAGGCACTTTTTTATGATTATTGTGACATCATCATAATATTGCACCTTAGATTGAGATCGACGGTTTAACAGTCTATAAATTCCCTTTAAAAGCGTTGCATCAATGCTATGAAATAACTTTTCCCATTTAAAAGCATTGGACTTGGTGCAACGGAAGTTTTATTTCTCTTTGTTAAAAATCGTAAATTTTCCCCCTCTTCTTTAAGAATTAAAATAATTAAAAAAGGTCGGAGACAACGACGAGATGAATTAATTAAATTAAAACATAAATACTCCTTAACCGTACAAAGTGAGAATATTTAGAGACAAAATAAACAATAAAAAAGGGGTTTAAAGAAAATGGATTTAAACCCATTTTCTTTAAACCCCTTTTTTATTGTTTATTTTGTCTCTAAATATTCTCACTTTGTACGGTTAAGGAGTATTTATGTTTTAATTTATTTAACTCTTCTTTAAGGTTTAAAAGTAATTTTTCGCTCTCGCTCGATACGGCTTTGAGTTATGTTTTAGGAAAATATAAACCCTAGTATTTCAGCAATAGAACTCTTCATGTCCCGAGCTATTATCTTCATTTTAACTAGTTAAAAAATGCAAATTTATGCACCGATCTCATGCTTTTGTTATTAAGGGAGTAGAAATTAAACGAGCGGGCTAGATAATATAATTCGATCCCGCAGCTGAAGCTAGTCCACTAAATTTTTACAATGTCTAGCCCTCATGTACACTATCATGAAAATTTGGAAAAAAAGATTCAACCATCAGACCTCTTAAAGAGAAAAGAGAATCGTTAAGAAATTTGGCAGTTTTCGGAGGGCATGGCGAGGCCGAGGAGAAGATTTTGACGCAACCTGCAATTACGTATATCTCAGCGGAGACATTATTAGTGGGTCTAGATAAGTTTCCTCCGGCGGGAAATGTTAAGTTGCATCTATCACGCAACCAAAAGTATTAGTTTGAGATACAAGCTTCTCTGAAACAAATTACGTCGTTCTTCGTGGGAGGCAAAAGACTGCGCGCTAAGAAGAAGGCGTTTAGTTTTCCAAATGGACAGGATCTGGGATTAAATCTGTCTGTAATCGAAAAAGTTTTCTTTGGAAAACAGATATTATGTTTCGTTCACTTTTCTCTTTGACATTATGCAGTCCAGACTGAATTTCTTTTAACTGATTGAAACTGTAAGAGGCATAGGCGAACTGAAAAAAATCAAGAATTATCCTCTTTCATTAAATGATTTACTTTAGCGAAGTCCAGAAAATACTTTTTATGTAAGGATCCTTAGCTATTTATCGCCTATATTATACGTAAATAATATAATACCCATGCATGAATTAAGGAGATTAGCTTTTGTGTTTCGTCTAATACATGATGTAGGCATCAATAGTTTTTTTGGCTCTGTAACATCATATATTTTGTGTGTAAATTACTTACAAGATACAAGAGGATAACTCTGACTTTCTGATAAAGAGAATGTGTATGCGAAAATGTTTTAGATGAAATAACTAACGCAAAAGTAATTCATAAAAAGGATATGCTAATATATCGCATTATTTTATTTAAGCCAAAATACAGCCTGTGGCTATGTTAAATCGAAATGCTTCTCGTTCAAAAGTTGAAAGTTTCTTCTGAACTTACAATTAGAATAATTTCGGTCACATTTATTTGTTTGTACTGCATTCTACCGAATAATATCCGTATATAATCTCCCATTAACGCTAAATAAATTTTTTAAGTAATGTTCCCACGATTATGTCGGCAATTTGATGCCTAGTTTGGTAGTGGACGATGTTTCTTCTTTTAACTGTACTCAATATAGATACAATCCAATGAAACTGAATATTGTTTTGTGTGCATAACTTTCTATACTAATTTAAGAAGTTAAATCGATCATTAAGATTCTGCAGTATTGCAATATCGATTTGTGAACACTTGTTTATTCTAAAATATTTTTTCCTGTTGGAATTAATTACCAACATCGTGACACAAAATGTCATGAACATACGAGTAAATCTCTATCTATCCTTCTTGTTAACCAACAATGCAATGAATTGCAATGAATGCCATCAGTTTCATGTCAAGCAACTGTCACTATTCGATTACATTACTGCAGACCTTGTAAAATTGAGGCAATTTTGTTTATTTTTTCTTATTGAAATGATTTTAGGTGCAATTTGAGATATTTTTCTTTGCGCAAATAGATGAACATACTGGAAAAGTATATAATCAGATTAATAAAATTTTAAATATTATTTTAACCTTGTTTCTAATTGACTGAGAATGAACAATTATCTCTGGTAGATCTTCGTTTAAAAGTTTAATGTTTTAGACGAGTTAAACAAAATAAATTATTAAAAATTAAATTTCATATGATTATTTTAAACTTGGGAATTTTATCCATTAATTATTTACTCATCACAAGTGGAATCTTCCACTAATTTTGGAAGATTTATAATCGAATTTAAATTTCCGTCATTCCTGGTGTTAAATTATTTTTTGCCTTATTCACCCAATAAGTAGCTTCTAATGGGCTTTCTCGTCAGTCAACTCTTCAAAGTGTTCACTATAACTATATATATATATATATATATATATATATATATATATATATATATATATATATATATATATTGTTTAAACTTCTAAAGGTTCAAAATGGGTGGGGGTCTTTGCCATTATAACAACGCATCCCTTAAAAAAATAAGGTCGTAACCTCTGAATGATGAAGTTAAAAAAAAAACGGAAACTACGAGGCAGCCTTTCTTGAATGACGGTTCGTTGCACCGAAGATTCAAGCTTTTATACGGTTTTTATTTTTGTAAAACTGCCGAGTATTAGCTTTTTCCAAAAAAATAAAATGAAATTCAGTCCTTGTCGCTCTTATTATGAAGCGCCTTACACATTCTTTCACTGAGATTTGGAGAGATAAAAAAAATGTATCAAGGAAATTCTTGATGAAGGCGTCTTTCATTCAGTAAAGGAAGAGGGCTCTCTCATCGTGGTCCATCTGCTTCTTATCTCTTTTAAAGAAGGCGATCTCGCTTTTTTCTTCTTCGTCAAGGATATCATGGCCTTTCATGCGGAAAAGATGCTCGGAAGAAATTCCTAACGATGTAAGTTGGCTTCATAAAGGAGATTAAAATCTTACAAGGTTTTCCAAACTCGTGCGGAGCTTATTTTTGTAGAGAATGGTCATTAAAAGCAGTTTTATATGTTTACATATATATTAATCTACCGTTATAAAATTCCTAAAAGCGTTTCCTAGAATTCCCTATCGAAATTTGCATGTTTTATCAAAGAAGAAGGCTTACTTTTCGTATAATACGATTGGATAACATTTTAACGAACGAATTGAAAAAAATTCGAATATCTTGTTGTACGACGTTATGAAATTATTAATATAATATTAGTATATTTATGCAGCATGTGGGTGGAAGGTATTTCCTTGTATAAATATGTGCGCTCGTTGAAGATATTATTGCATGTATTTTTATTCTGTTTAAATATACTATATTGATATGACTTTTTTCTTCGATAGCTCATCAAACGGCAGTCAAGGACAGTCGCAACGAATTCAGCTGTCGCAGTTTCGTCGAGAGCCAACTCCCATGCACGCAGCAGGATTCGACATGGAACATTGGAGAGAAATCACTCTGCCCAAGTAAGCTTAATCAAGTATAGGGTAAAATACAACGAAATGCCATTATAACGAAATTTTGTCACCCTTAAACCATTTCGTTGTACTTAAAATTTGTTACGACGAATACTTATCAGTATTACGTAATAAAAACCACGCGTTTATTCACATCAAGTTTTAAGATATTTTCCATCTAAAAAAGTGTAAATTTCACCTCACAACGGGTATACGCACATGATCTTTGTATTTGTAATGTTTTGAGTTAAAATTCAAAAAGCTTGCTTATAAAAGTCAATATTTTTCAACTGATTCTGCTATGGTAAGTGGGCTCAAAGGAAGTTTCCGTTGTAGCGAAATGTTCGTTATAACGGTAGTCTTTTTATCGAGTTTAGTTGAAAATCAAATTTTTCACCTCCAATTTTCATCAGGGAATCAAAGAACATACTTCATCGATATTGAATCGGAATTCATCTTGCTAAATTCCTTTTTTTCTTTAATATTTCAAGGTTTGTGACATATACTATAAAATTAGGTGTTAAAATATCGTATATCGGAATATTTATTTTCAAAATTTCCGGAATTAAGCATTGGAGAACAGGGTTGCCACTTCAAATTCGTCAGTAAACTGGAGAATTTCTAATCTAACACGGAGATTCAGTAATTTAATCCAGAGTTTCTCATAGGTGAAGATGAAAAAGTATTTTTTGCTATATTTTTAAATGTTTGATACACAATAGTTGATTATCATTCATACAAATGTGAGGAACGTATTTATTTATTGATCTATTCAATACTGCTTCATATATGTTTTCAAACCCCGTGAATTGTACCCCTAAAACCAGGAGACTAGTCTCAAAACCTGGAAAGGTGGCAACCCAGTTCGAGAATCGAATTGTTTTTGGATCTTTACGAATAGCTTCGTTTCGGAAACTTAAACGCTTCAAAGTTTTATAAAATCAGCAATTTCCTCGAAATCTAATATTAAAAATACCTCCGTTTCACCGGTTAACTGTTAACTGGTTCGTTTCTCATACTTTAGTAATCTGAGGACCTATTGCCTTTCAAATATTTTTTGCGGACCCCCAGATTATATATCTATATTTATAGCTAATAGAGTATTTATTTTCCCTACGTTTTTAGAAAATCACCATCCCTCTGTAGCAGGTGTGCACCCAGGATTTTCTTTTTGGGGGGAGGGAGGGGAGGGGGCTCAAATCTAACAAAATATATTCCACCAAACATTGAACAATTTGGGGTCCCCTCAACTACAGGTAGGAGCAGAGGATCCTCCTGAGTACCTACATACCTGATTAACACAAACTCTTCGAGTTTAAGGTTCTTAAGTTAGAGAACTTATCGTTTTGGAAGGGCCTAAGCCCGTCAGCCCCCCCCCCCCCCCCGCCCCATTCTCCCCCCTGGTTGCGCGCCTGCTCTGTAGCATCATTTTCTCTAAAAGTAACGAATGCTTGGAATCCTGTGTGCACTTGTAACGGTATTATGATGCACGTTTTATTATTTTTAATTGTTATTAATAATTCTCTAACATTACTCGCGGACCCCTGGACTACTGGGAACACACAGTGGGTCCGCGGACCCCAATTTAAGAAATGCTGGGTTAACCGAATATAAAAAAAAAAGGTATTGGTCGGTTATCCCCCCGCAAAGGGAACTATCCTGTTTTGGCCCCGCAAATATTTTTCATGGTAAATATTTATTGTTGAGAGGCTCATGGGATCGCTATGTAATATTTTTACCCTAAGGCTTGCTAACCCATGACTGATGGGCCTGTCGCGACATTTACAAACCCGATCACCGGACAACGGGGAGGGATAGTTTGGTTCCGACCGAGGCGAAGGGCGCGGTAGCGCCCGGAGACGACTACCCATTAAAACAAAGCGAGCCGAAGGCTCGTCAATATATCCTTTCAATGTTATATTCTCTTTACTGTTGCACCGCAAAAGGAATCAATGTAATTTGCGGGTGGATAACCGACCAGCACCAAAAAAACTTCAAATTCCTATTCTCCCCCGACTCGAAAAGACGAACCGGAATCCAAGAGAGAAGGTGAAAAAAGAAAAAATAATTTCTCGCGAACGTCCATTTTGCATCTCCTGCATAAAAGGCGGCTACGCCTCTTCATGGAACGCCCACGTTAATTTACATACCTCGTCCATGCGCGAGAGAGCCAGCGTGCGTGTGTGTGTTTGTGTATATATGTGCGTTCCGTAACAGAGCGAGAGTTGCGAACAGCACACACACACACGCGCGCGCGCGCCGGAGTCCTTAACAACACTTTCTCTCTCGCAACCGTAGCGATGGACCCGATACTACGTTCCTGGACAAACAGAATGTCCGTTGCCAGCGGCTACGAGGTGTAACGGATTTCGTGAGAGAGTGAGTTTGAAAGAGGTGTAATTATAAACGTGCCCCACTGGGAAATCAGAGGAAAACCCCTTTTAGAAATTCCTGTAATCCTTTCCGCAGATAAACACACGCTCCTCTTTTGTTTTTTAACTTTATGCATTTATTTTTAATATTTTCCTCGAAACGCGTGGAGAGGAAAACTTATTCTAGAAAATTTCCTCTCCTTTCCGAGAAAACTAAAGGAAAGGGCGTTGGAAGTGACGCGGCCATTACGGCACACGCCCATTTTTGCATCCCTCCCTTTCTATCTCTTTCTCTCTCCCTCAATCTCTCTACCTCTCCTCCTCCCTCCCTCCCTCCCTCTCTATTTCCCCTCTCTCCCTCCCTCCTTCACTCCCTTCCTCTCTCCCTGTCTTTCTCTCTCCTTCCTTCCGAATCTGTAATTGGATCTCTTGTTTTTTTGTTTATGTTTAGTTTCAGGTGTTTGTTTTCTGCCAATGTGTTTGTGTTTATATTTATTATTATTATTTTTTTAAATTCTCATTAGTAATTACTAACGTAGGGTTAAATGTAAGAAGGAACTATATAGTCTCAATTTCGCCCTTGATAAAGTCGTTCGCCTGTCTGTCCCTCCCTTTCTTTCGCCCTCTCTTTCTCTCGCCCTCCCTTTCTCTCGCCCTCCCTTTCTCCCTGCTTTTCTCTCTCCCTGCCTTTCTCTCTTCCTCATTTTCTCTCTCCCTCTCCCTTCCCTCCCTCCCTACCTCTCTCCCTACCTCTCTCCCCCTCCCTCCCTTCCTGCCTCTCTCCCCCTCCCTCCCTTCCTGCCTCTCTCCCTCTCCCCACCCTCTCTCCCTCCCCCTCACACACCCTCTCTATTTCCCCCTCTTTCTCTCCTCTCTCTATTTCTCCCTCTCTCTGTTTCCCTCTTTCTCCCTCCCTCCCTCCTTCACTCCCTTTCTCTCTCCATCCCTCTATCTCTCTCTCTCAAACACGCATTTAGGAGCGGTATATTCGCTGGAATTCGTGCGAAAAAAAGACAAAAGAATATTCATGGCAACGCTTTTTCTCTCTCTCTCTCTCGGGACTTTTCGGGATTTTAGAGAATAATTAAAAAAGAAAAAGGATACGAATTCTTCCATGACCGGGAATCAAGCCTGGGTATTACTAATGAGAAAGAAGTTAGGAAGGTGTACAGCGTATCACAAATGGGCGCCTTTCGTGCAAGGGAGTATTTGAAAGAAATTATGTACGTCTACGTAAGGGAAAAATCCTTTTAAAGTTCATTTCTTCGTCATAAATAATCCATTATCTTCCTGTTTAAAAACATTTATTGCACACGTAAAGAAATTAAACGTATTTTTGTGATATTGTTTATGTTAGCAACAATGAAGTAACCATGCAAGAAATTCCAACTCGAATTAAGACATTCTTGTTTGATTTTCTCGATAACGGCTACTCTTACGATAAAAAACATATAGGAAAAGAAATACTCAAATTTACTAGTCCTACAAGTTTTATTTGAAAAATATTTAGATATGAGCACTACTTTAAGAGATATGGCGGAAAGTTCATTCTTTGTCATCAGTGAAGTGGTATCCCTGATTGGCTTACGTGATTCATTTATGTGATTTTCTTATTATCTTCTAATGTAAGTCCTTAACATCAAATTTCATGAAAATCCGTTCTGTAGAAGCCGAGAACGAACATGCGGACGGATGGGCGGACGGACGGACAGACAGAGTTATTTATTATTAAAGATTTCTTTTTATTTATTTAAAAATTTGATTGTCTGTTCGAAAATAAAAAAAGATTGTCGCATGCTGCCTGTTATAAATGTCACGAATGATGGATTGAAGGTAGAAGTTAATACTGATTCTGTAAGCTTGTCTTGAGGAGGGTGATGATTTCTCGCGTTGAACTGCTAAGAGTATAATACAGCCGTGAACATCAAATGCAAACCTTATAGAGATTACTTTCACTTTCGTGAACAAGCGCAGGCGAGTAAGACGTGCTAAGGATCACGCGTTTTCGAGATCACTCTTTAAAAAAAAACTTCGAATACACGTAACAACGTTTTACTTTCTTGAGGAGACAAGAAGCGTCGTTTATTATTTTAACGGTTACTAAGCAAATGATGTTACACACACAGGTTTACATAGACTAACGTGCACATAATAATCCGTACAGCTAACGTATAGAAAAAAGTTATTGAAAACGCAACACTGCGAGATTATTTTTGGAAATTTTTGGAGACTTTTCAACCGGCGAAGAGTTTCAGAAACCCTTTCTTTTTTTTGTCGACTCGAAATCAAAATGCTCATCCCATCATTTCCCCGCTGAAAATATTTTACGAAAATTGATTTCTTTTCCATAGGACCGTGATTTTTTTTTCAGATTCGTATTCAGGAAAGGCATTCGCCTTGATAGGTAAAAAACGTAAAATTTCTCCTCTAATGGGGAAATTTTATTATTACGAAGTGGGCAACTTTACCTAAAAATTTGTTTTTTTTTTGTTGTTGGCATATTTTATGCGCGGATCATTCTCACGTTACTACTGCCGAGTCTTCCTTTCTCCCCCGATCGCGATTTTTTGCTTTCTTCCCATTCCCTCTTTCCTCGAAATGGTCTCGTCACATTCCAATCTAATTTCCAATCTCGTTTCTTTTTCCTTTCCTCTTGTTTCTTTCTTTTTCTCTCATTGTCTCTCTATCACTGCCTTTTCATTTCCTTTTTCACTTACTCTGTTCCTATCCCTGGAATGGAATGGATGAGGGGACATTATGGTCTCAATTTCGCCCTGATAATAAAGACGATTATCTATATATATATATATATATATATATATATATATATAAGAGATGAAGAAAACTGCGGAAAATAGGAGTATATGGAGAACCAAGTTTAACCTAGAATAATCACGGACCTGTCAACGGACAGACTACCTATGATGATGATGATATATATATCTTTTTATTTATAATTTGCTTTCTTTTTCACTCACTTTCTATCTCTGTCCTAACATCTCTTTATGCCTATCCTTAACACAATGTATTTCTCTAGTACCCATAAAAAAAGATCAGGAAAAATCATATGCGCATTTCTCCCAGTGGTGATTCGCAGTTTTTTTTTTAAAGTGTAATCCGAATAGGTTAATCAACGCCGATGACGGCTGTTTTTTTTTAGCCCTTCCCGGTTTTCATAACCTTTCGTTGTTACTATTGGAGAAGTCGTCAGTTTGATTTCAGTCATAAAGTGAACTCTGCGATTCCCAAATTGAATTTCCTCTCTCTCTCTCTCTCTCCTTTCAATCTCCCGCAGTTAATCTTTTTCTGTCTCTATTTTTCCTTTCTCTTAAAATCTCTCTCTCTCTCCTTCTTCTGTTACTGCCTCTACTTCACTACCATCTCTCCCTTTTGTCGCTTTCCTTTCCTTTCTATGTGTCCGTCGCCTAGCATTCTCTTATCGATCCCCCTGCATTCTCCCTCCATCTTCGTCTCCTCTCCCGATTTCTCTCTTTCTCTAACGTCCCTCTTCCTTCTCCCATTCCTTTTCCAAATTTCCTCCTCTGTCTTCCTCTATGTCCATCCCCCCCTCTTCCCTATCTCCATCCCTCTTCTCTCTCTCTCTCTTTCTCACTCTCTCTTGCCCCTTAGGGTCGCATCAATTTCACTTTCACTGCATTCCATCCATCCCTATTTCCACCGAAAAAAATCTCCCCCTCTCACATATAAATACGTTTCCGTTCGGTTTAGATAAAAAATAACATTCCTTCGCCTCTTACTCTTTTCGAATCTCCAAGAAAAAGGGAGAAGAAAAAGAGGAAGGGTAGGCGAAGGGAAAGAAAAAAAGAACGCGAATGAAAATGCCTCCCACGCATCTCCGGAGCCGCAGCTGCTTTTAAGGAAAAAAAGGATAGGAGGGAGATCTGGCAACGCCGCTTCTCCTCTCTCTCTACCCCTCCCCTCTCAACCCTTTTTCTTTTACCCCTCCGTTGCCCTTTCTTCCTCCCACTCTCTACCTCCCTCCCTATCACCAGGGCTACGCCACTCCCACCCATCCACCCACCTACCTATCTCTCTCTCCCTCCCTCTCTATCTCTCTCCCACCCCTTCCCACCCTCTCTCTCTCTCTCTCCTCCCAAGATCTATAGAGCTGTGTAAGGTTGGTTGGGGTCAAAGTTCTCCGTGCATCCTAGAGCTCTCATGAGAGAAACAAGGAGAGAGAGATAGAGAGGGGAGAGAAAGAGGGAGGGAGAGAGAGAGAGGGATGGAAATATGGAGAGGAGAAAAGGGAAAGGTAAAGTGAGAGAAAGGGCGGAGGAGAGAGGGTAGGAGAGAGGAAGAAAGAGAGGGAGGGAGGGAGAGAGAGAGATAAGGAAAGGGAGAGAAGGAAAGAAAGGGAGGGAGGCAAGGAGAGAGAGGGTGGAGAGAGCGAGGTAGAGAGAGGGAGTAGGAGGGAGAGAAGTGAGGAGAGGGAGGAGGAATAAAGAGTGAGAGAGGGATGAAGAGAGGGAAGAGAAAGGGAAACAGAGAGACAGAGAGAGAGAGTGTGAGAGGAAGGGAGAGGGAGGGATGGAGATGGGATGGTGGCACGAAGAGAGAGAGGGATAGATGGAGAGGAGAAGAGAGAGGGGAGAAAGAGGGAGGTAACGAGGAGGGAAAGAGACAAAGAGAGGGAATTAGAGATAGAGTGAGAGAGAGAGTGTGTGTGTGGGACGGCGATAGAGAAAGGAATACGGAGATTGTGGAAAAGAACAATATATTTCGTCTGCCTCCTCCCTCAACCCCTTTTAAAATCCTATTTGTGTGATGTTGGGGGCGTCGGTTGAGAGAGTTAATCTGACTCCTAAAATGCATGAACGTGTCTCTAAAAGGTCCTCTCCCTCTCTCTCTCTCCAAATGGACGAATCTAACGGTCTCCTACTCTTATTGCCGTCGGCCCACGGAGGAGTGAGAGGGTAAAAGGCGGGCTTGTATTTTTTCTTCTTCTTGTGGGCGGAATATACATTATGTGTCCGATCTTCGAGTCGTTCATCACGCACTATATTTTTATCGAAAAAAATCGATTGTTTAGGAGACTTTCATGGTATTTGTTGTAATTTTCTCCTTATATTGAAAGATGGAGTTCCACGCGGTTAAGGCTTTGGTCGTGGGTTTTTTATGTGTATATTTTTACTGCGAAAGAACTTCGAGTCAAGGGCAATGCGTTTTCGAGCGAACCGTCGCATGAAATTCACGTTTCTCTCCCTCGAGACGGGATATGAACGTGAGGCTTACGTATCTCATGTACCCACCTGTACATTTGTCTTCACAGTATTAGAAGGATTAGAAAAAATAGGTTTTTTCGAATTAGAATTTCAACGAGGATTTGTTGCCGTATTTATGACAGACACTCAACGGTATCACGGAAACGTTTATATTGCTCGTATGTCTGCATCAAATCGCTTTACTAGTTACCACCTGGGTTGCCACCTCTCCGGGTTTAACCCAGAGTGTCCTGGTTTTTAGCCTAGTCTCCGGGTTAAGGGTATAATTCTCCGGTTCAACAACATATATGAACCTGTATGAAATAGGTCAATAAATTAATACGTTCCTCACATTTGTATTAATACTAATTAAGTACTGTGTATCAAACGTAAAAATACAGCAAAAACATACTTTTCCTTCTTCACCTATGAGAATCTCCGGGTCAGATCAGAGAATCTACGGGTCATTGACGACAATAACCCTGGTTACTACTTGTAATTCTCAAGTTCGGTATGGTTCACAAATGAAATGAAACCAATTTTTACTTTCTCATTTACGAAGTATATTGAGAAAGTATTGTAATTGCGAAAAAATTCGACCTCGAAATTTTGACGGAAATATACGTTTTAGGTGTAGCTGAGTCCGAATAATTGGTTTTCGCAATGCCGTCTGTCTGTCTGTTATTGGCTCTAGGGCCTAAACGGTAGAGTGTAAATGAATTAAATCTCGTACTTAGGCATTTTATCATACAGAGTAGAAGCTTTGAAGAAATGGTTGACATTGCTCAATAATTAAGGGAAGTTTATTATACTCATTTTTAACAACAATGTGATTTTCTCAAAAAACGACTGTAACGATTTTGATCAAATTTCGTACAGTTACTTGCGTTTACCTCTTCAATATTAGCAAATAGTTTATATTTCTCAAAAAATTAATATAAGGCTAGTTTATTCTTGGACAACTCGAACAAATTGGGTTTTCTAAAAACTGGCTCATACGATTTTCATTTTCTAAAGATAACTAATCTAGGCGTTAGTATATGAGAAAGTTTGTATAATTATGTTGTACCGATACTTTCATATAGAATGTGTACAGAGGAATTATTGGGACTGTGAAAACAGATCGATAAAAAATGCATGTTTAAATGCTTTTTAGTTCGAAAAGGTTGTTTTTGAGATTCTGTTCATCTGTAGCATGTCGTGTGTTGTCTTTTCTTGGATGTAGAAGCTAAAGATAACATAAGTACGTTTTAGGGAACAAAGGTTTATATTTATCACGGTACTTATGAGGTATCTGGATAATGTGGCCGAATTGATTCCGGATAAAAATGCAAAATATGGTGTCTTTTTTCCTTTTTTTTAAATTATTTAAAACTAATGTGCTCTTATTTTACGGAGAATGTATCCGAGGATTTGCTTTTTCCTGTTACGGTTCATCTTTAAATTATCAAAACGCTTTTACATTCTTTTTCTGAAGACCGCCGTAAGCAGAGGGTGCGAATTGCCCTGTATGTACGCTACATTAAATTTCTGTGAGTCTGTTTCGAGAGAAAGAAGGAGCGATAAGTACCTGTCCCTTCTGGCGATTATTTCTCCCTGTTTTCTTGTGTACTGTGGTCTGAACCTCTACTCTCATTAGCAACAGTAGCACCAACTATGGCACGCACATCCTCAATAAAAATAGCACAAGCCACGCCCCTCTACATTTCTCTCTGTCCCTCCTCATGTCACACTTTCCTGAGACGTCGTTTTTCAAGTCTAGTGATACCATTAAAAAAATATCTGATGTGGCCAACACATGACTTTCTCCATACAAAGCAATGAATATGATTTCCCTCGACATCAGCGACTTCGGGAATAATTATCAGCAAATACACTTGTGAATAATTTTAAAACATTTTCAATAGTCTTTAATTAAAATAAAAATACAATCATCCTTTTTAAGCACCATTATTGGGTAGATAATACTTTCCAATTTCTCCGATAGGTGGTGGCGCTGTGTACCGGAATTTTACGAATAAATTAATTATATACTAAATGGAAGGTTCTACGAAAAATTGTTTCAAACGAAAGTTGGAAGGAATATTATTCTCTATAATTTTGGTCCTTATAAAGATTGTAAATAACACCGTTTTAAAGAACATATTCGATGAAAACCGAAAACACCAATTGTTTATAAATAATTCCAAAAAAATAACTGCTATGGAAAATTGTTTCAAATAAAAGTTGTAGGAGTTACCTTCTCTACATTTTTTGTAATGGTCGATGTATACTATAATGGCGTATTACCGCAACAACAGAAACGGGTTTCGATTAAACCTCGACTTTCGCTTAACGGGTATTGTCTAAAAACTAATCAGCTCTTCATGCTCATACTAAAGTGTTATATATGAAATTTGGTAATGATATGGCAAGTACTTTTGAGTTAGAGCGCCCACAATCACACACGCACACACAGACATCATTCCGAAAATAGTCTAAACGTGTTCTAGGGACCTCAAAACATGTATTTCCGTTGAAATCTCGATCGATTTTTTTCATGAAAGCAATACTTTCTCTATACTACGTATATGGAGAAAGTAATAAGCAGGTTTCGTCGTCAATACGTTTCTCTATTTAAAGTGAACGTGAAAATGCGCACGTTTCGTCGTTAAAATCTTTGACTTGATCTTTAGAAGGGATAGACTCGATAATCGTTCGAGTTCTTTGAGTAATCGACTTTGTGCGCTTGAAACCTCTTGTAACGAATTTGCATTTATATTACTACCGCGTAAGCCACTGAAATCGTATGGATGGAGACGCCATTGAAACATGCCTACAATCCAAGGAGAGTATCATCGTGTCCTGGATGTGATAAAGAGGAGCTAAGTCAGAAATTTCTAGATGCATGCAACCATGGCAAAGTAAGACATTCCAGAAGGAATTCAACGTAAAGGATGCAGTTATAAGTGCTGCAAAGACTTGAGAAAAGGTACCCAAGGACATTTTAACCAATGTTTGGCATAACCTGTGTCTCACATGAAAAGGAAATTGTGCAATATTTATTGAAATTTGCGAAAGGATCGCCATGAGATGAGTGCCTTTGCTGATAGTTTATAAATACTGTCTTTCACACTGTGATCTCCCTCCAACCTCATTAGCATCGGAAGTGTATATCTACTATTTACTCCTCAAGGAATTTCAGGCTACCGAATTTTTCGGATGATTGTTTCCTTTGATTCTCATCATAATTCAATGATAAAAGACGTTACGTATGTAGACTGTATGACTGACGACATCAAGGATCATTTTTATTAGAGCAATTACATATCACAATAGGATATATAAGCCTGCAAGTGAGATTTTTATAAAGAATGTTGTGCACCACCCCCTGCCGCCAGCCTGCCTAGTGAATTGCAGGGTATTATGTAGATGTAGTACATGAATCGGCTCCTATTCTGTAATTTTACGCCCAATGTTGTTCGTCTGCACAGATGAACAGTGGATAATTTATAACCAAACATTATAACTCACCATGAGATCTTGTCATTCTTATGAAAATTTATTTGCTTATGTGTTGATATATCCTGATATAATATCGCATGCAAAAGGGAATTATTGCACGACTTAATTTCCGAGCAGATGAAACTATGTTTATTGCTTCTAGTTAATAAGCTGTCTTCGGATAAAAATCATTACTGCAACTTATGTGGCCGCCATTTCGGCTCTAGGTTGCTTGTTTTCTCCAAGAAATGAGACGTTAAATAATTTTGTTTTTATCTCGTATGCCATTAGCCAAGTAAAGGATGGGGAGAACTGTTACAAGGGTAATTATATTTCAAACGCGTTATCAAACCTTTTTTTAAACATGTAGAGATAACGGGGATAGTGAAGTAAAGAAACCAAGAACGGAAGTGGATGGATTAAGATAGAGAAGGAAATAAACTCATCCCTCGATTTGCACCGTTAATAAATTCCTGGGAAAAAACGAGTGAAGCGAAACCGTGCTATTTAGGATGGTTTTCTCCATAAGAATACTCGAGGTTACATTTGAGCGCCATCTTCAGCTTAACGCACAAGAATTTAATTGCGTTGTATTGATTTCTTTGCCCTTTCTCATAACTTCTGTGAGGCGTTACAATATTTTATGTTTTCTTTTTTATACTCGGAGAACGTTTTGAAAAGTGTGCCGAAGACCGATGGCCTTGAAGTCGTTCTCTAAAAGAAAGCGGGAGCTAAATCGTGCAATTCGTGGGTTGAGATTAGTTTCGTTGATACATTTCAATGGCGCAAGCAGGTATTTGCCCGCCATCCCTACCCTAAGATGGCAGATAACCTTAACAAAAGCATAGAATATGCGAGTGTCAGATGAAAATAAGGTGGATCTGAGATGTTCAAAATTAGAATCAGTACCTTTATTCATTTTCTTATCTCATTTCACGAAGTTTCTTGCAGATAAATCAATAAAAAAAAGTGCTCGGCTGGTGATGTATTGAAGTATATGCCTCCCTCCCTCAGGCTAAAATTCTGGCTGGGTCGCTTATATCTTTAATCCTCTGATTGATTTGCTCGTATCACGTACGGGCACTCATTGCGTGCTCTCTCTATTTTGATTTGCCATTGTTTTTCGCATATTGATAATTATAATGGAGTTTTTGCTGTATAGCGTTGAAAATACCGTAATACTTTAAACTAAGAAGTAACTACCTACTGCTTTTATCATTATTTTTATAGAATAATATCAATCGAAATCAAACCCTCGATAAAAAAAATTAAAAAATTACTAGACTGTTAAAGGGTGGTCCCCGAAACGATCTATTTCTTTTTTGCAATGAAACAGCAACTATGATACGGACAGAGACTGAATCGCATGGGCGAATGCGCCAGTTTGCGGATAAACGAGTCCCGCGTGACTAACACGAGGGTGAATAGCGCGAGTTTTCCCGCCGGTGTGCAAGATGGCAAATAAATGGAGACTTTACTGTCAGGGGATCATTTCGTGCGTCATCCTATGTACGAGAACGGAAAGTAGCGACGAAACCTGGTGACATTTCGTGGCGAATTTCTGAAGAGGTGGATAATGCTCCCGTCTGTATCTTTCCGAAGGAGACTGCTTCGCAGCGGCGGAAGTGGTAAAGTAAGCCGTGGAACAGCCATTGTTCGTCGTCCTCGTCGTCGGCGGCGGCGAGTAAAAGGGAGAATAAGAAGAGGAAGGGGGAAAACGGTTCACCGAAAACCAGAGTCCTTTGTTGCTCGCTTAAAAAAAAAAAAAAAAAAGTTACGACAGACGGCGGATTGCTAAGGGTAACGGCGATGACGAAACCTCCCTCGTCTTGTGTGTGTCGTCTGGCGCGTAATGTTTTGCGATCGCACGATTCGCTGGCGTTATTACAGAGGTAAAACGTTTCTAAAAGTCGATTCAGCCGCGTTCGTTTGTTTTTTTCGTATTCGATGGAATCCGAGATGTCGCAGCTCGAGAACATTTTTCGACCTTCTTAATGGCGATGGTTGAGGTTGCGTCATCAGTTGCGTTTATTCCGCCATTACGCTTGCACGACGACGTAGAACGTATATATGTAGGTATATGTTATTTTTAAAGCATCATTATCAAGTACGAAGAAGTAAGAGAATTCGCCTGAAATTGTTGTCCATTGATGACCAAACCTTTTGATACATTACGTTGTTGAGATACATTCACATGAACATTATTGCCTAACAAAGCGTCAAAGAGCTAATGGCTGGGGGTTAAATTGCATTGTACACAATTTACTTTACACCAACAATTGCAAGTACATAGGCCGCAGGGAGATACCAGGTATTTTTTTAATCATATTTATTCCATGCTAAATAAATGTGGGACAAATTGGGCCACCTCCTATTATTGCCGACCAGTAATATTTCAGTCCTTATTTGCACGGCTGATAGAATCTGTATTAGTCCTCCTCATTGTATTCTGAAAAAAACAGCAATATCTATGGTTTCTATTTGACAAGTCTTCTCATATAACAAAGTATTGAATCCGTAGCTTTATAATGCCTCTAAAATGCAGTAAAGGAAGAGCAATTAAACCTGAGCTTAAGCATTCCATATATTCTTATAGCGGAAGAAAATTAATTTGATATTCAAATTGATTTTTTAAATCACACGAACCGCGTGTTTGTTGCTTAAAGACGTTTAGTTTTTATAAATAACGTTCTGCTTAGTACAAGTAAATAAAAGCACTATTTAACACTCGGAGAGGAGTAGAAAATGATGACTAAGTGTAAAACATAAACACATTATATAAATTAATACCTACATTCCATCTGAGAATGTTGCCATACTACAAAAACTCTCAGGTATAATTACGCTAGTCCACACCCCAAAAAAAAACAATGCTTCCAGCGGGAAAGGTCATTTTCCTTTACATCAACAACTTTTTCGTTGCTGGGGTAAACAAATTAAAAACAAAATCAAATGATAGAATATTTAAGAGACCTATGAAAAATTATATTTCGCATTAAAACATCTGTGATGCCAAAATCTTTGCTTCTATTTCTATTGCAAAATATTTGTAATTATTCTAATAGCAAAGTATGTATTATTTCTTTTATATTTTATACGTGCGATAATGCACTCTTCAATGCGACGAGCTTATATTCGGCAACGCTGTGCTCTTTTATCTCTCGAATTTTCCTGCTATTGATCGTATTTTTTATTATATAGTATATTAAAAGCATGTTAACTGTTATCAAACTTTGAATCAATAGCATTTAATGAGACGGAGATAAATCCTTGAACTTTGTGCGAGCAAATATGTTTTCTCGAACCCCCGACAGATGGCCATTCATTTGACACGAACTTTAGTATTTAATCGTTGCAATTATATATGCGACAGAGTACGTCACGTTTCTTAATTTAAAAAAGTCAGCTTTATGAAGCTATATATATATACGATATATATATATATATATATATATATATATATATATATACACACACACACACACTAAACTTCATCTTTAAAAATTACCCAAGCTTGGTCGTTATTTTAGTTTAGACCTGCAGGTCCTTCCAATGTCAACGTATTTGGTCAATTACAGAGCTTAATAAAGCTCTTAAAAATAACATGGAATTCAAATCGAGACGGAAATAGTTTCAAATAAGCCGTGGACTCCGACCGTAACTATAATAAAACTCGCGAAAGTTCCACCCGCCTTTCTTTTCTTTTTTTTTTAATGCGGCGCTTAAAAAAATCCATCTCCGCGAGGGTGGATACGGAACACGTGCGCGCACCTTATGGTGACGTAATGCCACCGAAGGCCGTTCAAGTGCTTCTGAGCGGGACTATTTTTAACTTCTATTTAACAGCTGCGAAAATTTCATTTCCCCGTCTCGTTATGCGTTCGCGCATTCCGGTGGCACGAAACGAAATTTTAACGCGTCTTTCGTAAGTTTCTGAAATTTTAAGAATAGTCGATCCTGTGTGACTCGAATCTCAAAGGGAATGCAGACAAAGTTCTAGGCGTAGAAACTCCTAAATAAGGGAATTCGTTTGTTGTCTGTAATCTTTCGATGTGGACGTTTTTCCATTGCGGTTCGAGATATCGAGGTCCGACTGGATGCGATTGCGAAAGAAGAAAAATTTCCACTTCCGTCAATCGAAATTTCGAGTTATCGAGGTTCGTCTGCGGTTTTTAGAGAATTTTAGCTTATCAGTTTCATTGGAATACACGTAGAACTAAAGGCGGATGTTTAGTGGATTGAATGCACATATGGTTTAATCAGCCCTTCAATGGCCGTAGGAGTTTCCTTGATCTCTTTGTTGGACGACGAAGACCATTCGTCTGAACGTAAACCTTTGATTCAAGATGTCCGTGAAATTAAAAAGATTTGCTCTCACATCATACATCTTACAGTAGAAATACGTTTCGTCTAAACTGCCTAGGCCAATAATGTAAATTCAAAATTTACCATTATCATATATGTATAGTATCATATATATAAATACTTATGGAAGAGGAAAGGCAAATAAAGATATTGAGGGAAACTAGGTGTTGAAGAAAACCCAGTGAGCACTTACTAGAGTTGTGTCTCTCTTGTGCTGACGAATGGATCATCCCGAAAGCTCCATCAACGTCTACAAGTGTGTCTTTCCGACACCCCAGCGGCTCTCCTTCCGGTAAGTGCTCACTGCGTTTCCTTCAATAACTAGTTGCCCTCAATATAATATATTTAAGAATATATGTATGTCTATTATGAAGCGAAAAGATAAAATTAAAAAACAATTGTGCAAGTGTGGTAGGAAGGGAACCCATGTGCACACTGACCGATGGCACCGGTGGCGAATGATTCTGGAAAAGAAAATTGCATGGTGTATGTCATTTCATTTAGAGTAATTATTAAGTAGGTAATATTTTTTACGCCGCATTAACGGCGAATACGTGATGCATACAGCGTGAATTTGCAATACGTTCGCATCTAGATGCATGTAACGAATTGACCATATACATTCGACGAATTTATTTTGTTTGTCAGTTGTTTTCGAAAAAGCGTTCAACATTTACGTTTTTTGGTATTGCTGATAAATGTTTTCCAAGATAAAAAATTTTAGGGCATAATATCAATCATACTACCTACGTTGGTGGCATGAGGGATGGAAAAATGCTTATTTTATGTCAACAATACAAGACTGTTGCTTACTGTGGTTTACTGTGTACGATATGTACCAGTCTTACGGAAACTACTCATTTTATATATATAGTAAAGTTGAACGTATATTTGTATCATGTTGCAAATAAAGTGCCATATAACCACAGGTGTGACAAACATCGAAATCTTATCGGATAATCCATGCATACAGACTTAAATAACCTTGATTCTAAATCTCATCACGTTGAAATCCCTGGATTTTGGAGGAGGCTCCTAGATTTTGTCCAGGCCTGCGTGTTTGCGTATGCACACATATTTATTAATTTATTTGTTTTATATGTCAAGTTAGGCAATGATGAAATCTTTCGCGCTGCTCCGTTTCGTTTATCATCTTCGTATGCACATGAGTACACAACCTCATCGCATTAGCCTTCTACATCGTTCGGCATTGCAGCGGGCTGGCCGGGGGAAGCGTATAGTGTCGTGAGTGAAAGTTTTCGCTGTTGCGGAGCTCGTTTTCCTATTTTTTTCTTCTTGTTTAAAAAAGAGTCGATGGGGCGAGCGGGCGAGTAACTAGTCTGCTGAAGGGTGGACTCGAAGAGGGCGGGTGGCTTAAAGAGGCATCCGAAAGGGAGAAAGGGGAAGGAAGAATGCGGGGTGAATTCAGGAGGGGAAGGAGAGAGAGAAAGAGAGAGAGAGAGAGAAAAGATGGCGTTTCGCACGAAAAATAAAATACATTCGGAGGGAGTAGTAGCCTTTTTATTTTATTTTTCTCCTTTCGTCCACGTCACAAAACGCAAGACTCCGACCTATAGACCTCGGACACGTTTCGTTGCATCGTAATATACAGTGTGATCCGTTAAGGGTTGGGGACAGAGCAAAAAAGCTGAAAAAACGGAAACATTTACCTTTCGCCGCCGTCTTATATTTCCCATGATTCTCAGTCCGCGCATGCGCAGTGAATAGGTATCGCACGACAAACTCCCAAGTTTTATCACCAAAAAACGCAACAGATGAGCGATTTACCACTTCTTGCTTCATTTTCACGTTTTTATTTCATCCATATCACACTGTATAACTCGAAAGGTGACAATCGAGACCTTTTCGAACGGCTCGTCGTCGTCGTCGCGCGCGCCTATGTGTTTTGTTTTTACGTTCCCTGGTTTACTTTTCTCGAGTGTCTAGCCCATGTGTTTTTTAAAAAGGTTTTTCTATTTTAAACGTTTATGTTTACGCTTTGGAATTGTTGATTTGCTGCTTAGTCATTTACTCAACGGAGAGAAGTCGAACAGTCTAAAGTCAAGGGTGGGCAACCTTTTCTGCATTATGGGCCACTTTGGAAATTGCCAATGCTTCGTCGGACTGGATTTAAAGTTAATTCGGAAGTTACCTAAAGATTCTTTGCCCTCATATGCGTGAAGATCGAGCTAAATTTTAGGTTTTTGTGGTTAACATTTTAGTATATTAATAATCACGATGGGATTTTGTCTTAGAAATACCTTTGATAAAGGATCAAAAACAAAACATTTAAATGTACTAATTTGATTTGAGATGGATTTACTAAGGGGTTCCAATTAAAAGCTAGATATTTTAACGGGTTTTGATATAGAAAATGTATTTTTAGTAGGTAAATCAAAAGAAGAATGAAAAACACTGAAAACCATGAATCCCTCCCTTTTCCTTTCAATTTCCATTGTCAAATCGTCACCCTTTATTTCCTTCGTGTACCCCAAAAGTGATTTATTTTATTTCTCCCCTTGTTTAGAGCTCAAGTAACGGCTTGGGTGAATTCGCTAAGAGAATCGAGATTTTCTTTTCATGACCTTGTCGTGGCTATTGGAGATACCTGAGATGAGCACTTTTTTCAATTTAAAAATATTTTTGAGCGATCATTATTGAATGACTTGAATGGTTTTTGAAAATTTGCGTAACATGTAATTAATTCAACCCATTTAATGAAGTTTTTTTTCGGAACGGATCTGCTGATTAATTTATTATGCATCCTCAAGGTCCGCCTTAATTAATTAAACAACGGAGCCTTTATCACACAACGTAAAACTCGTGTGAATCAGTTCGTAAGACAATGAATTCCCATTCCTAATTGGGTTAGACGCGAGGCGCAAAGTAGTCACTCGTGAAGATTTTTTTTCGCGATATCATTTAAACGAATTAATAAGTGGCACAAGAATGGCGTAGAATCGTCGAAAAATAAAAACCATTAGTCACATCTTAACGATAAAATTTGAATGATATGACTTAATTTCCACGTAGCGTGTTGGACATGTATATCATCATCATCATCAGCCTTTTTCAATCAACTGACGGATGAAGGCCTCCGCCAGACTTTTCCAGTTTTCCCTGTCAACTGTCTCCCTCGTCCAAGTTTTCCCCAAGAAATTAACAAGCTCTCTGTCCCACCTGTCTTTCGGTCTTCTTATCTTTCTTGGGATCCATTCGATGACACTGGACGTCCAACGCTGGTCATTTCTTCTAGCAACGGTGATAATTGCAATTTCGTCTACCTCTGGGCATCGAATGAGGTCTCTTTGTTCCCAAACTTTTCACCGCGAAGAGTAGCAAATTATTCAATATAAAATCGAGAAATCACCACTATAATTTTTTAAATTACTACTGTTGATATAAATACGTAAAAATAAAGCAACGTAAAAGTTGCCATTAATGTTTTTTCGTGCATTTGGGAGGCAGATAATATAAATTAAATTTCTGAAGCTTGAGAGCAGGACAATTTCTGATTTATTGGTGCAATATTAACTGTATATAAGAGGAGCTTTGGCAATTCTTTTGAAGTTCCTATCGTAGCTGCAGCGTCGCTGCTTCTACGCAGTCACTCGATAAGTCGATAAGATGCAGGAGTGGGTATAGTATGCGGAGGGTGGAAGGAGACGAAGCTCCTCACATGACGTCAGCAGTAACTGGACGTTAAACTTAATCTAGCTAGGTAAACTGATTTGTTTTCGATTCCAAATAAGTACAAATGACATTTGTTGCCTATAGAAAAAAACAGCATTCGGATGCTTTCTTGGATAAATGAGGAAAATCTGTACAAAATTCCTTTTCTAGATGTTTCAGCGTCGACGAATCAAAGAAAAATTGTTTTTCACACAAAAACATTTATTACTACCGGTTTAGCCTCTTGCAGCGTTATCAGTAGTAAATTTGGTTCAGTGGAAAATACAATTTTTCTTTAATTCATTATGGAAGCATTCCAAAAAGTTTATTCTAAACAAGTTGATTTTGTTTTTAGCATATTTTTTCGCAGTGGTGTAAGGCAGTGGTTCTCAACCTAATTTTTTGTCTGCGTCACCCTATAATGTTCAGTTCATTCAGTCATGCGTCACCCCGTTAACAGTTCCATTACCTTCAAGCCACATTTAATGATAAAGTGGGCTTTCTATAAACACATAAAGGTAAAATTCTGGCATTTATATAAGCACGAGTGTTTATTCTCCTTGTTTTATTGATATTTATAAGCCAAAATATGATATACTGGGAATTTATCAAATATTCGCTTCACCCCTCAATAACCGTCGCCTCACCCTGGGGTGTCATGTCACCCCGGTTGAAAACCACCGGTGTAAGGTGCTTGCATGATATTCTAGGACACAACTTGGTGCTCGCCACGTTGAAATGGTTAGGAACCCTTGGTTTAAGCTATATACTATGGGTAGCCAAACCGCGGCTCGCGAGCCACATGCGTCTCTCTTAAATACTATCCATTCAACGTTTTTCACCTCAGAATACAGTGAAGTAGTGTGACTTGAGACGTTTTTGGGATGCCTAAAGGGACATGCAAAATATCTGAATTGCTTCGGATACAAGTTATGGACTCCTCGTAAATTTATGAGGACAGAATGTGTGTCATGCGGCTCTCGAACTTCTGAAGATCATCGTATGCGGCTCCGAGGGTTAAGTAGGTTTGGCCACCCCTGCTATACACACACACACAATGTTGTATAAGCGATTAATTATCCTTATCCTACATAAGAAGTACCTTTTACCCACTTTCGTTTCAAACTTGAGCTCGATTCGTCATATAATCCGTGAGAATAACAACCTCTCAACATTTAAAAAAAACAAGAAACGATCGACTTCCGCTTGTCAAGAAACTCGGTCGTCAACTCCTCCTACGCTCGCTTTCAATGCTTTTACTACGCGTTTATATTTGTCTTCCCCCGATTGCGATCTGTGACACGGTTTGATTAATTCTTAAACAGGGCCGAGGGCGAATAAAAGAGCGAGTATAGGGAGAGGTCGAGGGAAAAACAAAAGTGACTCGCACTCCGTTATATGTATTAAGAAAGGGAATCTATCGCCCCTCAGGAGTTTTAATAAAGCCGCTTCACGTTTCTCCGAAGTGAGAGACTTTTTTTTTTTTAAAGACTCGTTAGGTCGTTATGAGTGGACACGTGATTGATACGGAAGCGGGTTGGATGTAGAGGGAGCGTGTGGATGGGGGAGGCGGGAGATTATGGGAAGAGACGAGGGACATTCTCACGGCTTCTTTCCTCCACCACCCTTTCGGTTAGCTGTGGGTTGTTGGGATAGGCATTGCGACGGAGATACTACTAAACTAGGAGACTCTTTTTTAAAAAATCTGATGTGTTATAGTACATGACTTTCTCCGTACATGTTAATGAATATGATTGCTCTCGACATCAGCGCCCCCAAGAATAATTTTCGAGAATTACACTTGTAAATAATTTTTTAAACACTGAATAATTTTCGCCGTGGAAAATACTTTGGAACGCTTTTCACGCTGAAAAAGCAATAAGAGGAAATAATTGTTTGCTGTTACTATGTATAACAAAATATCGATGCGCAATTAAAATTACCCTTGGAAGCGCACGCATCGCTATCAACAATTAGGAAATTTTATCATAGCAACGGATACACTTAGCGATTTAACGTAATTTCAGATGAAAAATCAATATTTCTCTTAAACAATCGGTTTTATGGAAAAATGTTTCAAACAAAACTCGTAGAAAATTACATTCGCCACAACTTTGATAATGAGAAATATTTTCATAAATTGAGCTCTGAAGGAGATATTAGGAAAAAACTGAAAAACGACGCGAATAAACCTCCGCTTCCGGTTGACCAGTTTATGCCAAAAAATTTTAAGACAACGAATTACTAATAAAAATCTTAAGTATAATATTTCGTGCTAATCTGATTATCCGTTTTTATTAAAATTCTCACAGGAAAGCATACGTACAGAAAGTCATCTTCGAGAAAACAGTGAAAACGCACCCTGTGAAACCTCAAGACGCGTATTTTCGTTGAAATCTCGAATTAGATTTTTTCACGAGTACAGTACTTCCTCCTATACTACGTAGCTGTATGGAGAAATGAAAAAAACGCATGAAAAAGATCACGACTTGCCACGTACTGGGTCAGTAACAGCCGTGTTATGTTCTGTCTTCGATTCGGACACTCGCAGAAGAGGATCATAAAAAGCTACGGTGTTTGCACTCATTATAAGGGATTAGAGCAGGGGTGGACAAACTACGGCCCGCGGGCCACATCTGGCCCGCGAGAGCACCTTTTGTGGCTCGCGATGCCTTTATATAAAAGAGAACCGTGAAACAGTAAATTTCACATTTGATGGTTAAAATTATGGCCATAAAACCTTATATGGCGAAGCTATTGTATTAATAATAATTGGTTTTCACTAATAGGACCCTTCGAATTCTCTCAAATAACTTCCTATGTGAGACCTATTGTGGTCCACCTAACCATCCACACCTACAAATGTGGCCCGCCTCGTAAAACGTTTGCCCACCCCTGGATTAGGGGCATGCTTCTCTATCTAACTTCTCTTTCATTCGGGTAGAATTCTTTTTTTTAAATTTCGGTTCACAATGTGCATCGCATAAACATTCTCGTTCGATGGTCCATTGTGGTTCACAAAAGTTATACCACTGGTTTCATAAATGCTTTTCTGCGCTCGAGAAAAATATTTTTCAGCATTTCCTATCGTACTGATGAGTCGTGGATTATCCAAAAACTATAAAATGTTAAATTGGAGAAGATTTCCAAAACAAATCAATCCTATCGAAAGGTCGAATTAACTTCATAATATACGTATATACGTAATGCTGCGAAACGTTCCTTAAATTTTTTTAAGCTGGCATAAAAGAAATATATGATTTTCTGGTTTCCTAAATTATTAACTTAACTGAATGGATCGGAGTAATTTTCATGAGTAAGGTTTTAAAATGACTACTTAAAAACTAATGCATGAATAAAATTAATTTTCCGTGACAATAACAACGCCTCCTTGTAATCAATTAAGAATATGAGCGTATCGGCGTATCTTTAGATTACGCGAAGTTGCAGTGGATTTATGTAGTTGATAGCATCGTAATAAATATATAAATAGGCTCTGAGTAAAACCGATTCAAAACTACATCGAGGGCACATTCTTAAGACTGCTTTTATTAAAAAACCTACAGCAGATCCTTTTCTGTTTATGTTTTAAAAGTTCCTCTATCACGCTACGTAAAAGACTGGAGTCATCTTCCTAGATACTATATTTATTGAGGAATTATTTAATTTTTCCAAGTAATTATACGCGAGCAAGCGAAACGGAAATATTCAGTGATATACAGATAATTTTGAAGAAGAGCGCTGTGGTGAACTTATGCAATCTTTTTCGTAAGATCAAGAGACATAATTATGGTGCGATGAAATATCCCTCCACGTCATCTTCTTATCTTCTTAGAAATATCTAAATAACGTCGAAACTCCGCAAGAGTTGAAATAGTCGGCATCTTAATTTTGTCGATTCGAATTTTTAGCATATGCTATAGTTTTCGCAAGTATATTATTTTTTTAAAAATCTGAGAGAACCTGGACTGTCCGCGCAAAATTTTCAGGCATTATACGTTTTAAAGGGCGAGATGCACGTTTATGCAGTAAATAAATGGCCGTACTTACTTACGGTTCATCTGTTCTCGATTCTGATTTACTCAACCTCGTCATGGGTACAGAAGTTATTGAGAGAGTCGACTGAATTTGAAGCGTTTAAAACCTTCTAAAGAACATAAAACTTTAAACAGGGTTTGATAAAAAATTATGGAAGCTACTTTTTTAGAAGCTCCCCTTTGAAAAATCATGCAAAATTTTGGACCTTTATAAAAGTCGAGTTAAGAGTAATAACTGTTACATGTCCATAGTTTTGAACTTCTCCAATGAATCAGCGCTCACATTTTCTAGCTTTAATTCATTATTCATGCGGACTTTCCGGCAACGCTCTTAAAGTTTCAAAACGATTTCTTTGGCGGAACGAATTTTACCGTTTGGTGAAAAGTAAAAAAAAAATATATTTTAGCAATAGATTATATAAAAGATTCATTTTGAAATTCGAATTATTTTAAAATGCACGTTACTTTTCTATTTTACTTTTAAATTTCTACGTTATTAACCGAATGATGATTCATCGAACTTCGTTTCGGTCGATTTTTCGCAAAACTTAAAATAGTATCGGTAATCATTCGCTCTTTCATTAAATCTCACGGCGCATTAATTTGTTTATTTACGCTTTATATCAAACTCGAATAGCTTTTATTTTTTATTGCTTTTTTCCCTCGCTTGCCTTTTTATTTAGTTTTCCGAGATTGGCAGGGGGAATGGGTTAGGTTGGCTGATTCTACACCTAAATATTACCCTGAAATTCAACTGAATTTTGGGTGGCAAGGGGTGAAATGCAACGAAACCTAACTAACGGTTATCTCTCGCACGATCTGACTTTCCTGTTGCCCTCACCAGCGGATTCGCATCACTCTGTGGGCATGAATGAAAGCCATCGTCTTTGTTGTACAGTAATTCTCCTTGTTTGAAGGCTGCGAATTACTGTTTATGAACCAACGACCAAAATTCAAGTAATCTGAACAGTAATATGTTGGATACTTGCTGTTATGAGGTCAGCGAAACGTATCATACGTATGATATTGATATAAGCCGTGTCTTCCTCTAGTCCAGACCTGGATTATCTATTAAGCACAATGGGCACAGTGCCCAGGGCCTACCGAAAAGTTTTAGGACAAAATATCATAGTTATAGTATCAAAGTATCATATTCATATATTATATAGATCTATGATTATATTATGGGCCTACAAAGACTGTAATCCGGCTCTGATGGGACCTATACATTGTATACAATGCGAATATTTACCTATAGAGTTATCTTGGGGGCCTACGATTATGAGAGCGCCCTGTACCTACAAAGACTTTAATCCTGCCCTGCTCTAGTCCCGTGTTTTACTTCAGTTCACATAAATAAAATTGTCGCTATAGTTAAATTTTAGTTGTAGTGCATTCCAACTTCCCAATATTTTGTTGCCAAAATGACGCATGGCCTTGCGAGCCAGCTTTGTCCAAAGCAGGCATATCAAACTCGAAGAAGCATTAGGGCCGCATGGAAATGGTGCATGTTATGGAATGGCCGCATTAGGATTACAGTTGTTTAATGAGGGCCAGAATAGGCTAAATAGACTTTATTTAGAAGATTGGTCGCTTGTTTTGTTATAAAAAGTCTGTTGTATCTCAATAACTAAGAAGCAATCTTGTCTCTTTTACACAGATATAAATTATTTATATAAAATCTCGAACGATTTAGTTGAGAGAAAAACTAGCATTAGTGGCCGCTGTAAGGCAGAGAAAGGGCAGCATGCGGCCCCGTGGGACGCCAGTTTGGCATCCCTGATCCAAAGGAATTTGTTGCAGAAGTCATTTTCCCGAGAAGTTAGTACATGGGCGCACGGCTCGTGGTAAAATCCTATTTTTGTTTCCTCCAGGGTTTAAAGCGATAAGTTTTTCCAAAGAAAACGTAGCGACGGGCTTTGGGCGGATAATCCTCGCGTCCCGTGCGCCATCGACAGCGGCATTAATAAAAAAGTGCACTGGTCACGTGAGGTGGGTCACCCCCGTCCTTCCTGTCGCAAAAAGAAAACATATCTCTCACGTGGAGCGGTCGATGTATAGTTCGTAATTTTTTTCCGAAAAAATTATGACGTTATCTTCGAAAATCCTAGCGTTATTGGAGTAATAATATAAGCCATCTCCGCCGTCGAAACTGCGGATATGGATTTCAGCAAAAAAATTAATAAAATCTCTTTTCGCGTACCTTATTGCGTCCACAAGTAGGCCGCACGTGATCTGAGAATTAAAGAAAAGCAAAACATGCAACGAGGCCTTAGAAATGTCTAAAAGGACAAATAGCGCCAAGAGGGTCGACACTACGTTAAATGTCTCTACGGCAACGCATGTCCGTCGGACTTTGGAAAGGGAGAGGCAATCGAACTTCTATAAGTCGAAAGTTTGTAACTGGGATTTTGCATAACTCAAAGTGAATTCATTTCGCATGGCAAAATCTTTTTCGTTTTATTTTTGTTCTATGCAACTCGAGTTTTTTTATGAGTCGAATATGTTTTCGTTTCTCTTTGAGGTTCGACTTATAGAAGTTCCACTGTATTTGTCTGTCCTTCTCCAAACGCTAAAGCAATAACTCGAGGCGAAGTGATGAAGGAGAAAATATGCAAGACGTCCTCGGGCGGCTTTGATTTGCTCGCCGAGACTTCGATCTGCGGTGTATCGTACCGTTTTTAGGCGCGTTTCGCTTACAGCGTGAGCGCCTATTATCGTCGGTCGGTCCGTCCGTCCGTCTGTCCGTCCGTCCGTCCGTCCGCATGTTCGTTCTCGGCTTCTACCCAACGGATTTTTACGAAATTTAATATTAAGGACTTTCAATCAAATATAATAAGAAAATCGCAAAAATGAATCACGTACGCCAATCAGGGGTACCACTTTACTGGAGACAAAAAATAAAATTTTCGTCATATCTCGTAAAATATTGTTCATATCAAAATATTTTTCAAATAAAAGTTGTAGAACTGGTAAAGTAGAGTATTTCCTTCTCTGTATATTTTCATCGTAGGAGTAGCCGTTATCGAGAAAATCAAACAAGAAAGTCTTATATCGAGTTGAACTTAGAAAATTTCTTGCATGGTTACTTCATTGTTGCTAACATAAACAATCTCCCAAGCAAACGTTTAATTTCCTTACGTGTGCATGTAATACTATTAAATAGGAGGAAAATGGATTATTTATGATGAAGAAAAGGACTTTAAAACGCTATTTCCCTTACGTACAGGTATATAATTGCTTTCTGATACTCCATTGCACGTAACGCGCCCCATTTGTGATACGTTGTACGCTTTCCTAACTTGTTATTGTTCTCATTCTTTTGTTTAGTCTGAAACTGCCCAAAACAACCGCAGATGTCGACGGAGAACTCTTTCGAAATCGAATGGGAAGAGTGTTTTTGCGAGAGATAATCCTCGTGACTTTGTAAGTCTAAAACATGCCCTTTGATTTGCGTACGTAAATCAGCAGCAGAAGCCAAGTGTGATTGAACAAGGAGACTGCCTTCATTTGAACAATTTTTTATGAAGTATGATAAATTTTTGCGAAGGGCGTGCGAAGAGTTTTCTCGCTTGAAATATTTCAATCTTGTTCGTCAAGCTTAAAGAAAAAAAGTTTGCCGTTTATGACATAGGATTAGAAAACTGCGCTATCGCTTATACGAAGTTTATAAATGTCTTAATTGTTATCGATGTGCTCGATTAAACTTTCAGCGTTTAAACGGAAGCGAATAAAAAAAAGAGATATTCGTTAAAAAGAAGTGCAATCATATTCACCCTCATGAATTAAAAAGTCTACCTGTTGATGATTTTTAGCGTTTTTTTAAAATAAATCTACTTGTGCATTTGGTCTGTCCGTCTGTCGCGATAACTCCTCCTAAACGAAAGCAGCTAGAGACTTCGTTTATTCGCCAATCGATTTATTATTCCGTCTTGTTCTGCATTTTTCTAGGTTTGTCCGTCTTTTCCTCTGTTTGTCTAAATTTTCTTTTGAAACAATCGCCATTTACTGTCTGCTTCATGTACGATTTCCTTATTTGTTCAGTATAAATTGATTTTTTTTTAAATAAGAATTTAGAATAAGTTATCGTTCAACTGCGACAGTTCACGTTGATCTGTTGTTTCACCTCAGTATATTTGTCTAGGTTTATGAAAAATTCATCGCTTTAACAGTTAATTGTTCACACTACCCAGATTTCTGTGCTTTAAGTAAAAAAAAATATAGGAATGGTTATGGATGGCTTTGCTTCAGGGATGACGAAAAATGATTTTTTTCTGCACATAACAAGCT
Source organism: Uropetala carovei (assembly GCA_036926305.1). Classification (NCBI taxonomy): domain Eukaryota; kingdom Metazoa; phylum Arthropoda; class Insecta; order Odonata; family Petaluridae; genus Uropetala; species Uropetala carovei. The sequence continues at coordinate 1,082,225 of JAXCHB010000156.1, read as the reverse complement.
TCTCTTTATTCTTCAGATTTAAGTATAAAACATCACGTTAAACACGTAGCGAATTCTCCAAATGCTTGTTTTAAAGTGCATGAAATTCGTAAAAAAAAACCTCAGAAAAACTTTTGAAACTTGCCTTTGCGAGATATTCCTGCGAAAAGTTTTATTTTCTCCAAATGAAGCTCTTGGATGTCAGGGCTTAATGGATGGTAATTAAGTTTGCAAACTTTTATAAAGTCGGGACGAAGTTTTTTAAAAAAAATAAATTGTATGCTATTAATCTTAAAGTTTTAACGAGTGATCCACATCGTATAAATTGAGCCTAAGTTTTCAATCTTTTTTTCGCTTTGATGCATTAGTAACCGTGATAATTTCAGCCGATTATTCTCATCGGAAAACTTTTAAAATCATATCTCTCGTTGGAATAATTTGTCTCGTTTCACGAAAATTTAATAAAAAGTAATGATTTCGTCGTCAGCTAAAGTAATTCCTTTGCATACGATTACATAAAACAACACTTCCACTAATTATATCCTAGAACTGTTCAAACGAAATGTTTTCCGGCCAATCCAAAATACCTATATTGGTTCGATACGTAATTATGTCTGTGTTATTTATGAGCTAAAACATTTTATTCTTATTATTTCAGCCACTTGTTTCATTAAAAACGTCACAAAGCTTTCTGAAGAGCAGTTTTAGCGTTCATCAGAAATTTTCGTTTTTTTAAAATTTACCAGAAACGTAATTTTCCAAGGCTACCAATGAGAGTTTAGTGTGATTTTTAAGCAGGGTTAACGTGTTACTTCAGGAACGGTAGTTATAATTCAAAAATATTCAGAGGCATCCACTGACGCAGTCAAACCTCACCAGAAAAGGGTTTAACCTTCATTACCTCTTAACGCTCCCACTCCATACTTCAAAGTATATTTCCTTGCAATATAAAATTTCATAACTATGCTGCAAAAATTCAAAATTGTTTTCAACACTGATTCTAAGCTTCAAGCTCTATTCTATTATACAGTACCTGCACCGCCGTTTTTAACGCCTTCAAAATTGACAAATTAAAGGTACCATATACGAGGTTGGCGTTTAAACAGGTGAACACGAAAATGCATGCATTTTTGTAAAGAAAGAATATCGAAAGTATCGAGTTCCATTCACATATTATATAAATCAGCGGGAAAAAACACAATGGAGCAGGTGAAATAAGAAATTAAAGCAACGTGAAAAAGTATCGATTTTTCATTCAACACCAGGATATACATAAAATGACCATGCTCTTCTTCCGCGCGCTGAAATGTTATTCACGTATGTCTGAACCATTGTGAGCTTATTTCACAGCGAAAGGGGGAATATTTTCTAGAAAAACTGAGAATATAGCGATAAAAATTTTCGATATATTGCTATTATTATAATAATAATACCAGATAAATTAGAACGACGGACATTTGGCATTTCAACCCTCGTCAATTTGTTAAATTCGTGCTTGATTACTAACACCAGTTCACATTTAAAAAAAATCAAACCGTTGTCTCGTCATTCCTATGCATTACCTTAAAGATTATAATTCGGTCTATTTGCTAAAAAAGAAAACGTTCAATATTTTTTTTCCGTCGCTCAATGTTTTCATAAGTAAGACGCATGATATTCTTCACACTCGTTTATCACAAGCAAAAGAATCTGAGAAATTACCTTAGGACGTAATTTAAAAAAAAATAAACGTAGGAAAAAGAACACTCCTTTGCCACCTTTTAAGATCGGAACTTTAGGTGTTTTTTTTTTTAAAAAACAACTTAGATCGAACGACGCGTTTCAATCAACGATATAAAAAAAACTTAGATCGAAAAAAAACAGAGCCACACACCGATGCAATCCCGAGGATACCACACCAGCTGATGAGTTTTCGCATCCGGTGTTTGAAGGAGTCTGGAAGATTCCCTACCTCTAGAAGCAGCATGGCGGCGAATCCAAGAGGTTGTTGTTGTAGTAGTTACTCTCCGACTCTTAAAAAAAAAAGAAACGTCTTCTTCCTCCCTCTCTCTCGGTTTCCCGGTAATAAAGATCAGACGAAACAGCAAAGCGCAACGAGCTAGGTGTCGGTCGAGATTGTTTGTTTGTTTGTTTTTTTTTTAAGAAATAGAGCGAAGGCTTTTGTTACCACATTCTTAAAACCCTTGGTTCTCATCTCCTCTTCGAGGAGCAGCAACCGTGGGACTAAAGAGGTGGTTTTTGCCTTGCTCTCTCTACGGTGTACCGATACAAGCTATCGCGGAAACGAGATGGCTACTGAGGATTTGCGGTTTTACCCTTTGCAAGTTTATGCTATGCCTATGAGATTGAAGGGTTTCTTCCCTTCTTCCTCTCCCTCCCTGCCTAATTCCTGTGGGACGTCACTCTGTCCCCCTTAACGTACGTCCTCGCAACCACGCCCCCCTCCCCCTCCCCTAACCCCTTTAATCATTGCCTCCCCAGACCCTTCTTTCTCTAACTTGCCGGGCTTACGAAACGTGAGGACGGTGTTGGGAGGGGGATATAGTGTGTTGATGTTCTCTCCCTTACGCCTTATCCAGATTATTAGTGTGAAGCTGGCCTTACACCTTATTCTCCTTCCGTCGTGTGTATACCGTTTTTCCTCTCAAGTTTTTTAAAACTACCATTCATGACGCTGGTGTGTTTTCAGGCGCGTTTCGATTACAGCATGAGCACCTATTATATATTAGATCTATGGTTAGTTGCAACAAAGAATTGAGAAACATCATCATAACCAATAAAAAATAGATTGCGTGAATGTTTGGTACCTGGCGTGGAGTAATTTCTCCTAAACAATCGTGTACTTTCTTTTTTATTTTATATATATATATATATATATATATATATATATATATATATATATATATATATATATATATATATTATAAGAAGGGTTCTCCATGTTTTTCTCTACTTCTGTCTTATTTTTTAGCCTGTTATTTATATTATACCTTTTTAAAAGTACCCTACTCACCATGTTCCGATATCTGTATAAGGACAATTACCAAATAGAATTTCATCGTCATAAACTGACTAATTTTGTGGAGAAATTACATGCATTAGTGAGCATCTGAATGAAAAAACAAAGATGTATCCCTACGATCCAAAAGAGAATAGTAGGAAAATTCTGGTCTTGACATTTTATGAAAACCGTAGCAGTTAGAAGAATATTTATCCTTTCCTTTGGATATCATAATCGGCTATATAGTCCTCTGCGTATTAAACTAAAAGTCTTAACTTTTAATTTGAAAAGGAACCACAATGCCGTCTTAACTGATAGGCAATAAGAAAAATAAAATGTCATCTCAAAATAATAAGAATGATCATCTGTTCCACCCGAAGTCAAAAGTTCATTTTGCCTTCTTACGTTCAGTTTAGCTCCAGACTTTATTTTTTTTTAAACATATGCAGAGAACGAGGAAACCGCCTCTTCCGTCTCCTACGGCAAATCCACGTCCCACGATAACCTTGCACGTTGAGGGTTGGCGCCTTTTTTTTCTCGAATCGAATTACTTAAGATGACTCCAGCCAACCTCGTCAACCTTGATATTTATCTTTTACTTCCATAACAAAAGACGATAAAAAACATTACTTGTGTCGAAGAAATAAATAGAAATTCTTAAACGCACACGCTTTTCAAGCTCCTTATAAGCGAATTTCGTCCTTTTCTTTTTTTTTCTGAAAAACGAATCATGTAACGACTTGGGGTGAAAAAAAAGGTTGGGCGTTTGTTTAGAATTCACTTCCTTATGTATGTTCCTTTTTTATTTTTACTACTTCTCCCACACTCTTCCTCCCCTCTTCTCCCTCTTCCCCCCCCCTCTCCCGTCCCTTTCTTTTCCCCCCTTTTTCATCCTATCCCCTCTCCCCCTCTCTTTTCCCCTCCTTTATCTCATGTTTCCTTTCTCCTTTCACAACCTCGAAACAATGTGCGAGACGGGGCTCCCTTTCTCCTCTTCTTTAATGCCTTTCTTCTTTTTCTCTCCCTCTCTACCCCTCTTTCTCCTCTATCCCCCTCCCCCCCTTTCCTCCATCCTTCTGGTGTCCTCGCTCCCTTCTTCCTTGGCTCCTTCCTCTCCTTCACTCCTGCGACAAGTCACCTGTTTAACACGTTTTCCTAATAAAAAATCGGTACAACATACATTGTACAAACGTTCTCATATACTAAGCGTCGTTTAGTTATCTTTATAAAATAAAAATCGTATGAGCCTGTTTTTAGAAAATCCAATTTTTGTTAAAGTTGCACAAGAATAAACTAGCGTTATATTCATTCATTGCGAAAAATAAAATACGTAGTATTATTGTAGATGTATACTCAAGTAACTGTACGAAATTTGATCAAAATCGTTTTAGCCGTTTTTGAGAAAATCGAATTATTGTTAAAGTTGCCTAGAATAAACTAATCTTAATTATTGAGCAATGTGAACCATTGCTATGTATACTCTACTCAGTGTGATAAAATGCCTAAGTACGAGATTTCATTCATTTTCGCTCTACCGTCTAGGCTCCAGAGCCAGTAACAGACAGACGGCATTGCGAAAACCACTTTTTCGGATTCAGCGACACCTAAAACGTGTATTTCCGTAAAAATCTCGAGGTCGAATTTTTTCGCGAAAACGATACTTTCTCGATACTTAGTATGAGAAAGTAAAAATGGCGAATGAACTCCAAAATACGGATATTGTTTCCTTTGTAACCATCCCGACTAAAGTAATAATCCAGTGTGTCTAAATGGGTTAAATGTTGCCTTTCTCTGCCACATAAAAATTAGTTCACAACCGCTTCCTCTCCGTGTTGTGGATAGCCGATACATTTCTACGTTTTCTTTTTAACCGATCCCGTGGCGCACAGAACGTCGCACCCGGAGCAGTGCGTTGTCCGGAAAAAATAAATGGGAATGGATACAATTTCTTGGATTTGGATGGGAGGGAGAAAGATTGTTAATGCGGCAGAGGAGAGGATGTCGTAAGGGATAGAAGGATAATTCACGTCCTCCTTCCCTCTGCCAATATGCATTTTCTCTTCGACTGAAATTGCATCGGAAATTTTCAATCGTAGTAGGCCTCTTGTCTCGGGACGCTCGTGTTCGTTCCTTTTAATGCAGCGATGTCAAACGGTGCCTAACTGCGGCCAGAATGCTGGATTTTGTCTTGACTAAATCTTTCGAGATTTTATTTGAATGCTCAACTTTGTGAAAAGGATGGGAAGTGTGGAAACAGGTGAAAAAAATCTGCAATGACCGGGAATATAAACCGGGTCTTTGTCTGTCGCGGTATTTCGGTGGTAGAATATCCGCCCGGCAAGTGGAAGACAGATTATGCCTGTCGCATAATGATCTTAGGATCATCCATTCCTTCAATTTGTGAAAAGGAGACAAGATTATGTCACTGTAATTGAGGTGTAAAATGGAATAAGTTTTCTAAATAATTGTTTTTAATGGCAGAAAAAGACGTCCGGTCTTCTAGAAAAAGTGTTATTTTTCCAACTCTTTAACTCTCGTTTTAAAAAACTATAACTTCTTTGATATCCATCGCTTTAATTGGACCATGATGCCTCTTCGAGTTTGACATGCGTGGTTTTAATGCACTCTATTGAGGGTTTTTTTTTGTTTCAAGACAAAGACAACTATCCTTTCCCTTTTACCTTAAAAATATGCCTTTTTAAAGCGAGGTATGTGGAGTTTTTTTTTAACGAGAAAGCTGATTAAAATAACCGCCCTTGACTACATAATGCGGTCGCTTAAAGGTTGGCTCTTATCATTTTTTGTGAGGACGGAGAGTATTGGCTGAATAAGTCATTCGGAGCAAAAGTTTTACGTGTTTATTGTGGCTGATACGTAGCATTATGGTTAATTGGTTTCCAAGACATGAACCAAAAAGATAATTTTCGATATAACCCCGAAAACTAAAAAGTTCAACGAACTCGAAAGAACATGCATGTGCAGAGAGACAAGTGGTAATTTACAAGAAAAAATAAGAGAAAATCTTTATTTATTTATAGATTTTCTTGTTTGTCCTCAGTTTTTTTCTTACCAAGTTAAAATCATTCATACGTAAAGACCTAAGCTAAATACGTCGCTGACAAACGGTAACGACCGTTATTTTCCCAGCTTTGCAAAACGATGAAGATGTTCAAAACGAACGGCGAGGGAGGAAAACGCTGCTCATTTTTTTATTTTTTTTATTTTTCTTTAGATCCGTCTGTAAATACGAGCTGTTTAGCACCGACCCGTTAAAGAGCGTTATGAAGCTAAACGATGTCTCGCTTCTCTACGACACTGCCCTCGGAATATCTTCCAAAGTAAAATGCCTTTCGTCGAAAAGTACATACATATAAAGGTTCTTCGTGTTTCTCGTTCCTTAATAGTATCTATGTACACTTTCTTTCATATTTTCAAGCGGCTGTAACGTCTTAAGAAGCGCTATAACATTGTCGCATTGCATTATGATAATTTCATAATCCATCTTTTTTTTAAGCCACAGAAAAGTAATTTTTCATATTTAAAAAAAAATGTATACAGTCCTTTATTAGGTTCGTTTGTGAGGTGATTTATGTAACTAAAAGGCGGGTGAAAAAAATGTACCCTATTTCAGAATTAAAAAAATAAACGAACGAATTGTAAGTATGAAGCAAAAACCAATTAATAAAGAGGTCTTTCAAATTTACGTCCATCAATACAGATTTTCAAAATGTCTTCCATCATCCTGAGCACACACGTGAATTTGTGCGACACGGTTGCTTATTTTAGCCACCGCAAGATTACGCGCCTAATATTGTTCATAGTGGTTGTTGTAAAATTATCCGAGACATTTTGAACCTACGACAGAAAGGGGTATTTAGTAAAAATAATGACTTTATTCCTGATTAATCCGCTTTATTATTCGATCCTATTTCGTACTGTTATCCTGTAATTTCATTTTGTTATCGGGTACATTTTGTCATATTGACCCACTCCGCATTATTGCAGGTCAGATTTTTTAGCTTGCTGCGGAAATATTTTCAAATTAAAATAAAGTACTTATTTATTTAATGCTTAGTTTTTAAGTGAACGATTAGTACAGTTAAATATACTTATTATGTAAGAAATATAAGCAGTGAGCCTGCGCATTTTGACGCTAAGTCTTTGACTCCCATATTTTTCAAAGGTGTTTGGTAGAATTGTTTTTTGTTATGGAAAATGATATGCGTTTAGCCATGTTTTAATCACTGATTTCAACTCCGTTGAATTTTCCAGATAATAAATAGAATACGTGCTTCAAAGTATAGGTTCTACGAGTTTGATCTTGCTTGTCCTCGTATAATCCTAAATTAAATCACCGATCTCACCCTTAACTGAAATTGATCTCCCAGAGAACTCCGAATAAGGAGAAAGTTTCGGATACAAAGCAGACGTCTTCAGTGGCGATCCACCGAGCGTCTATTAAAACAAGTTCGGAAAGTGTACAACGTATCACAAATGGGCGCGTTTCGTGCAATGGAGTATTAGAAAGCAATTATATACCTGTACGTAAGGGAAATTGCGTTTTAAAGCTCTTTTCTTCATCATAAATAATCCATTTTCTTCCTATTTAATAATATTACATGCACACGTAAGGAAATTAAACGTTTGTTTGGGAGATTGTTTATGTTAGCAACAATGAAGTAACCATGCAAGAAATTCTGTAAGTTCAACTCGATATAAGACATTCTTGTTTGGTTTTCTCGATAACGTCTACTCCTACGATAAAAATGTATAGGAAAGGAAATACTCTACCTTACCAGTTCTTCAACTTTTATTTGAAAAATATTTTGATATGAGCAATATTTTATGAGATATGACGAAAATTTAATTTTTTGTCCTCAGTAAAGTGGTACCCCTGATTGGCGTACGTGATTCATTTTTGCGACTTTCTTACTATATCTGATTGAAAGTCCTTATTATCAAATTTCATGAAAATCCGTTCTGTAGAAGCCGAGAACGAACATGCGGACGGACGGACGGAAGGACAGACGATAATAAGCGCTCACGCTGTAAGCGAAACGCGCCCAAAAATCAAAGAAATTGCACGCAATCGGTGAAGAGAGTTGAGTTTATTGACCTTGGTAATTGACTGTCCGTGCGTCACCACTGAGGACGGCTGTTTTGTAACCGAACTTCACTCCTGATTGTTTCATCTGCTCCGAGGATGGCGATCATCCACTCACTACATATATTGGGAAAAGGATCTTGAGTGTCATTACAGAAACCTACCATCCGGAACAATATGGCTACCGCAGAAGAGACTGCATTTACGTAAACTATAGCATTTGAAAAATGCCGAACGAGTAGCGGTCAATTTAAATTGTCCTTGCTCGAGCGTACATAACATCAGTTGCGATCGTTATCTCTTAATTCTTTCGCTTCTTGAAGCTGGTCAAGGAATCCACAGGTGGACGGGTGACGCAGTGCCTATTTCCATGGAGACGACGGTCGCCGTTTTACGACGTTTTTGTTGTCTTTGGTTTTATTCCACCTCCGACATTCCGGCGCGTCGTCTTTCAGTCGCGTGGTTTTTCTGCGCGTCCGCCTCTTATAACCTTATAGATACACAGTGGAACTTCTATAAGTCGAACCTCGAGGGAAACAGAAATAATATTCGACATAGTAGGTATAGAAAATTCGAGTTATAGAAAAAGAACGATACGAAAATGATTTTATCCTGTAAAATGAATTCACTTCGAGTCATGGAAAATTCGAGTTGTACACGTTCGAATTATTAAAGAAGTTAGTCTGTATTGTGTATATGTGATAAGTAAGTAATATTGTATATAAGTAATCTAAAAACATAGCATTCACCTACAAATGCAGGCAACCGACAATACATAGCATATATGATTATTTACTCAGCTGGAAAAATATCAGTTGGTGAAAAAAAAGTGCCTTATGTAATTAGTTTTCATACGATATACCGCACCTATTAGTATTCCAGGTAAAGAAGTGAGACTTGTATTACCTTGGAAACTAAAATAGTGTGTAAATTTATTTAAATCCGCAGCTGCCTTTTCTTTTTCCGATTTATACTCGTACAAACCACCCTTGGTCCCAATTAGTTTGGATAATCGGAGTTTTACTTTACCAAATACATATAAAGAGAAACTTGAAAAATACGCACGTTTTAGTTGCTCGTTTGTCCGAGAAAGTGTTTTTAACAATTCCGTCTGCCTGTATTCATTCTTTGTTTGACGCAATTGGGGAGAAATATCACATTTTTATAGGATATATTTTTCCATAGAAGCCTTGTCGAAGTCAACCATATCGCCCAACAATGGAGTGTGGTTTCGTCTTTTAGATTTTCTCAAAAATGTCGATTTGCTCAAAAATGGCTTTAAATGTTTTTATTAACATCCAAACAGTCCTGGAGTTTGTAGTCGTGAGCAATACCTAAGCTACGTCTCAAAATATAGCCTTACAGCGTCTAGTCATTACACATCGATTCTTACCCTTAGCAACCGCTAAGCTTTCCGTATAACAATGTAACCAGCGACATTGTTGTATTGGCATTCAATGCGGTATAACCGTTTCAGTTTAAAGCGATATTAAAACGGGCATTCATAAACAATCCTCTACGTAATCTTGTAATTTAGGATTTTTATCTGACAAAGTAAATGCATCGGGATTGGGCTCTGTGCTTCTTTAAACGTTTTTCGTCTCAAGAAGGCCACAAAATACATTTTTTATAAACAGTATAAAAATATTACAGGGTGGGCCTAAAAAACATAACCGTTTACAATATGACATTACAGGATAACCATACAAGATAGGATCGAATAATAAATCGGATCAGTCAGGAATAAAGTCATTTTTTACTAAATACATTTATTTATTTATTACATTTATTTTTTGAATTTGAATTCGGAGACATTTTTTGCCAACCTTTCATCTATGTTAATAGTAGAAAATTGAGGCATGCAACACGTCCTACCATTGATGCGTCAATTAATTACATGAAGTTAAATTAGGTTTAGCGCTCTCTCGAATGGCGCGGCATTTTACAGGAACCCATCCGCCGCTGTGAACTAGGGATGGCTTTATTTATTATTACTTGTTCCTTCGGGATATGCGGAAAGTTATGAAGACATAACTTATTTCTCAGGGATTAAGCGAAAGAGATGCTAAGTGCAATTCCTCCCCTTTTGAAAGGAACGCGTCTCTCGGTCTGTCTGTCGACCGCATATCTATGCGAAACTCGATTCGAGTTCAGTCGACGCTGTGATGACATCCTAAAGTGACGCAATCAAACGCCATTCACAACCGCGCGTTGCGGGAGAACAAGATAGGAATACGTTAAAGTGAATGAAGAAGCCCTTCCCTTTTGACGGTTTAATGTTTTATTGAAAGTTTGCGCGGAGGAGGCGAGCTTCTTGCCAGGCAAATTCCATTCCATTAAAGGGCATTCAATCAAACCGTGAGGAGGCAGGCAATGCGACAGGAATTTATAGAACATGGAAGACGTCTTTTTAAGGGTGAAGCTAAGAGAGAGAGAATCTTCATACGTGATTTTTTAAAAATATGGGTCATATGCTCTGTCGGACGAATATTATTTATACTGGTGTATAGCCCGTCAAAAATGACGGGATGAAAGATAATGAATGTATATTCAATATAATAATTTACGAATATTGTTTACTCTGGTTGCTATGAAAATAATTTTCTTCTCTCTCTCTCCTATTAAAAGCATTCAAAGCACGCTTACACCCATAAGGATTGAAATAACAATAGGATTTCGAGGTCTAACAATGTAATAGGTAGGCAAGACAACGTCTCGTTAAAATGGCAAGATTTCCACAAAATATGTGAATTAAACGTTTAACATGAGTTATTTCGAACTGTAGGCGGAAAAAATACTAACAAAATGAGAAACTTTATAATTTTTCTTCAAAATGGTTCAGATTCGAAGATCGTACGTTGATTCTTTCTAATTTTAATCTAAAAAAGAATGAAAACCTGCGCGTCAAAGAAGTCGATTTTGTAGATGCATAAGGTTTTATTATTAGAAGCCTGAAATTTCTCAGGATTTCAGTGTTGACGAATCTCTACGTTATGAATAACAAATTTTCGAAAGAGGTCACGGTTTCGACTCCATAGGATGAATGTCGTTTCCCATAAGATAACACGTAAAAATCACCTTAGTGGTTTGAAGGCTTTCATTCTTTTACTCTTTAAAATATCTTAAAATTAAGTTATCGACACGAAATTTGCGCTAAAACTCTCCAAAATAAATGAGAATTCTTATTCTTATACTCTGTCTCATTCGAATTCTCTCATATTTTGAATTTACGTATCCTCGAGTTTTGGTAATTTTTTTAACATTTCAATAATAAGATTCCATGGTTACCGGTATTGTTGTCCTCGGTAATTTCCGTGCATGTGCACTTAAGTAAAGGCTTAAAGATCGAAAATAAAATTAAAACTCGCTCGAAATGACCGAAGATATGAATTAAACGCACTATTCATGTTATTCATATTTTTTAAATCAGTTTTACTAAAACCCTATTTCTGGTTGTCTCTCTCTCTCTAACGCTCTGTACCTCAGCCATTTTTAATCTCCGGGAAATTCTGCTCCTAAGTTTATTTTTTATCGAGTTATTCAACTAATTTTCTCAATTTGTTATTAAAAACCAAGCATACATCCCTTATAAAATATATTAATTAAACTCATATTCAAAACATATTCCCGTGATATTACTTAATCTAAAACCAATAGGTACATACATGGTAGGAACGAAGGAACAGCGAGCAAAGGGGGGGGGGGGGGGGGGGGGGAGGTTGGCCAGCATCAGCGAGCAGGGGGATTGCCTCCTAGTGATTGTATAAAAATATAAGGGAATGCGTTGTTGCTTTGATTTTTCTCATAACATAAAAAGAACTAAGGTTCTGCAATGATTAGATAAAAGTAAAATTCGTTAATATGATGCAAATCATAAAACAATCAATACCTAATTATTCTTATACACATGGTCACGCCACAAAGGGAAATGAAAAGTAATTACACGAAAATAATACCTATTCATTATTAAGGTACGAAACATCATGAAACAATATACTCCTAATTATTCTTATTTATACGTAGTATGTACATTGCCATCACACGGTTTCTCGACAACCACGCGCGCACACATACGCCGCCTGCTAGAACAACAATGGGGAGTGGTTCTGTTTGTTGCGCCTTTATTGTTTCAAAATAACCTCGTCTCCATTATCCACTATTTTCTCGGCAGTAACTGCTCAATCATTGTGCAGATAATGACTGCATTACTCCTACATCATAAGAAGGACGGCTGTGTTTTACCCCTACCTCCCTCTCTCTCTCTCTTCCCCCTCTCTTCCCCCTCTTTTTCTACCCTCCCCCTTCCTCCCCCTCCTCCTTTACCCTTCGGCCACAGCATATTTGTCTCGAGAACAAGTCCCTTGTAGAGCGGAGGCAACTTGTGTATTATGTATATATATGTAAGCTCTCTCGATGCTAGGTTCCCATTCCGGGAACATTTCAACCTTGAGCAGAGTAATGGCGTTTGATCAGAGTCTTATAATAATAATCCCTTCGTTTATTAAACGCGGCAGCGCCTTGGTCATTTCTCTCTGTCTGTCTCTCTTTCCTCGTGAAGTCACTCACTCTCGATAAAGGGTTGAATATAGGATACAAAAGGTATTTTTTTAACTCGAAACGGAATGGGTTTTATTTAATACTATATAGTATAAGTGCCCTTCAGATATGACGGGGAGTGATATGGTTTATTGGCACGGTACACATTAAATGAAAATGTATTGAGTGGACATAAATTCGGACAATGCACGTACAGAGTTGGTTAGCCGCTTCCTTTTTATAGTCTTCCGCACTATTAAAATCCTTCCTGGACTCTGAATTTGTTTTGATGCTCCTTTTCATTTGAATGACGCGCTACGCAAACGGCGGTTTTCACATTAAAAAAAAATCTTTTATAATTAATTGAACTTTTCCTTGAAAACAAAGTTGTTGTGGAATCTCTCTTTGGTTAATTTTATTTAATCTTCGTCGTTCATCGGTTGCTTGCTGACTTGCATTTGCACGGTTCAATGCATTCCGTGCAGCGTTCTCTCTTCTGATTCTTTCTAACGTCTCCTGACTTTGCCTTACAACCCAACGCCGTCTCCTTCCTCTAGCTAATCTTCGTTTTCTATCTGCTTGTGTCTCATCATTTCCATCCATTGCAATAAATGAATAAAGCTTATTTTTTTGGAGACATTGAAATAAAAATTGAGCTTACTAGTTAATCAGCGGAATAATTTATTTGAAAACTATCAGAACGAAAACGAATCACCAATTTTTTTCAACATTGTAAACTGAAGCACACCAAATTTACCTAAATATTATCTTTCAAATGCTTTAATTTGCTTAAAAAATTGTCAATTTCAGTGAAGAATTTATCGAAGAAAAATTGATTTGAAATATATTCTGAATAAAGTTGGCTTTGCGTAATAATACAAATATATATTAAAGTGAGGATTACAAAGCAATGATCACAAAATATTACTACTTTTATTCTAAACAAATCAAAATAAAATATTAGCCTTATTGATATCTAACTCAAACTTCGATGAATACTGCACGTTATAACAATGAAACTCGGTCGTTATGTAAACAAAAAAGCACCGATTTATTTTGTTTGTTTACTTTGCTTGTTTCTATTGAACGAAATGTTAACAAAATTGTTAAATCAGTCAACCAATCACAAAGGAAATTAGTAGTATTCGATTAGAAAAATTACCCGGCGTTACTCGGGAAGTTTATAATTTGCTTTGTTTTCTGTTTTATTTACGTAACAACGGAAACCTTGGTTTTGCAAATGCAAACGGTATAACATGTGAGATTAGTTCCCATTTAAAAAGCAATGATCTCGTTGCCATGGTATTTAGTATTTTCTCCATTGTCATGATCCTATAAAAAATACCCTTTTTCATGATTAAAAACTAAATTTTACGCTAAATCATCTTAGAATCGAATTTTATCTTTTAAATTATACACTTGATTATTTCAGCTGAATACTTGCTTTCGTCTCGAGTTCGTATCTTCATTTTAAGCGATTTAAATTTGGAAGAGAATAAAAGCCTGCATGTCAAAATTAATCGATTTTCACGTGTTACCTTACGGAAATATGTTAATATTGGCAGTATTGGCTAATTCCGGTTGACCTGACCTTCACCATTAACTAAGTTAAGAAGTAAGTAATTACCATGCCAAATTTGGTTGTTCTAGGTTTGGGCGTGCATAATAAAACACAAACAAACATACAGACACTCGGAAGTATCTATAAGTTTATATTTACTGTTTATTTATTAGTGTATTAATTTGTTTATTGGTGTATTCATTTTTTTACTGGTGTATTGATTCGTGCTTTTATTTATGTATTTTGTATTTCTCTATCAGTATCAACAATTCAAGAACAAGTACTTTTTAAAAAAATACTTTTCTGAGTATCTCCAATAGTAACAACAAGGTTATAAAAAAACCCAGATGCGCATTTCGGCTACAAATGCCGTCTTCAGTGGTAACACGCCGAAAATGGATTGAGTTTTTCTTTTCCCAGCCATAAGACGAGCTCGATAATTCTCTGTTGATTTTATTTAGCATCAATAGCTCAAAAAAATGTTTTTTTAAAAAAATTGTTTACTATGTTTATTAAGGTTGAAAACGGTTCGAGCAGGGTCAATACGAGATTGAAACCCGACTAAAAGTCGAAAACGCCATGAATTTCTCAATCTAGTACGAGAAAAAAATCCTCCCCGGCGGGGAATCGAACCCCGGTCTCCCGCGTGACAGGCGGGGATACTGACCACTATACTACCGAGGACTGGTGTTGAACACAATTGAATTTCAAATGCATCTTAATGATATGTCAAGGCATTATAGTTATTGAATTGACCTAAAGTCAACTTTTGCGCATTTATTGTATGAAATGCTTAAATAAAGATTTACCAGATACTACTCTATTAAACTACACGTTATCTCTTATTTTTGTTTCTACGATATTCCCATATGATGTAGGTAAGTGATTATTTCTGTTTGTCACTAGCGTGTTTACGGTAAAAACGTTCGTGATAACCTTAGTCAAAACGGAAACACTGCCTTTGATTTGCTTTAGAAACTTTCCCTTTTCTCGATGATTTATGTAAGAAATATTACTAAGTAGGAGATTGGCATTATTAAGCAGAGCCCAACAACGTCGCTTGAATAAAATAAATTAATAATTACTAGGTAAGACGCGCAATTGTTGCGCGAAATTTCGTTTTCAATTTTCAAAAGTTTATTGTTCGACGTTACTGCTTTAAAATATGATTCAAAGTAAAATTCATATATAGAAATCCATCAGAATGACTAAATAGAATTTGCAGCTTAAGCAAATTTACGGCGGAAATTCCTATTTAGCATTTAACAATAAGACTCGAAAATGCTGTGACAAGGCCGGTTGCCATGGAAGTTAACAGCACCCATTGTCAAGTTACCTGAAAAATATGCGGTTTTTCGATTTTAAAACATATTTTCCCGCTGTTTCTCTCTTTGATAGTATTAAAATACGTTTTTTCGGGCTCACTAAAGTCCAATTCCAGGGTTCGTATCCCGATTGCAACATACGTACTTTAAAATGCAAATAAAAACGACATGAGGCAATTCTCATACATCCATCTTTCTATATCTATAAATCCGAAATTCCGTTTTTGTTTGTCTGCTATACAAATTCGCAGTTTTGAAGATATCGTCACGAAACTTCGCATAGGTATATAATTTTAACCCACGAGCAATATAGACTATATGACAGTAAATAATTAGTTGGGGACGGTGCTTAACTCAATAAATGCTGTTTTCCATCTGGTTCCGGGCAACGACGGGTACTCTAGCTAGTTTCTTATAAGGAGGAAACGAACGCGTCTGGAATCGAACCAACGAACTCGAGGAAAAAAACCGAATACGCCTTGCACCTTCATGGGATTCAGTTCTGTCCAACCATACCATATTTAAGGGGTTGATTTTGTCTTCCGTTTTAACGAAAAAAAGGAACGCGCATACAAAAAAAACAGACAAACCCACACACTGAAATAACACATAAGATCATAGCAGGATTTCATAACGATATGACGGAAATATGGATATGGAAATGGACCTTAACTGGCACATAATACATATACTATTGTGTTGGAATGTTTTGAGTTAAGAATTTAAACGCATGATGCTTTTATGCTGGCACTTGATAAAATCAAGCTCGAGACTTCATTTATTGTTGGTTTAAATCGCGCCGTAATTGGTCCTTTTTTTAGATTCCTTTATTGTGTTTTATTTGCTAAGTAAGGATTCAGCAGGCATTATTAGCTGCCATTGGAAGCTTTAGCTGGAATCCGGCCAGCGTCTTAAGGAGAAAACATGTATTGAATAGGGGATTGGGCGGTATTATCATTTCAAATGTCTCTCCATCCTTTATTATATATTTTACCAAGAAATCAACCCACCGGTGTATCTGTGAAATTTATAAAACTTCTTAAAATTCACGCCGCAACCAAAAAAATTACTTTAACATAACTTCATTAATGTTTCCATGGGAACAGTACGATGTACGCATAGCGACAGCTGACGACAAATATGAATCAAGCGTTAAAGGAAGCGGCTTAGCAACAGGTAGCAACGGAGAAACAATATGACCACAGGGGAATTTAACGTTGCTTATCTCTGTAATCCTGTTAAAGTGAATAAATGACGCTCTTGTATATTCAGTTACCAAATGTTGTTGCTGCCTTTCAACCTTTTACGGAAATCGAAATGAACCGGGATTTTCTTATTCCTCGTTATTAAAGGAGCTTAAGACTGACTATTCCATTACCGTTATTACGTATGTAATAACATTACTGTAGTTCATACAATAATGTCACCGCTTACATTGTTACCCAAACAATAATGTTCCCGCTCACAATACTTACAACGCCTTCCTTAAAAAGGAAGGGTGAATATTTTACTGGAGTGTAGCAGTTGGGTTGCCAAGTGTGTCATGTTCACCCGGAGACTCCGGGTGAAGTAATGTTTCTCCGGTTTCAGGGTTTTACATCAATTTCTCCGGGTCAGTGCATTTAATTAGTAATCACAAAAAAATGTAAACTCGTCCTAAAATATCAATTAACTAGAGGCTTGTGATAACTAAACATAGATTTATAATTAACACGTACTGTAAATTAATGATTTTTTCAGAGGGTAATTTATTTTGCGAAGCTTGATGCCCCGAGTTCGATTCCAGGAACTTACTTTTACATTTTATTTACTAAGTTGGAATTTTGAAATCCGCCATGCTAAGTATTTTTCTTTTGCCCGGTAAAATATATTAGAATTGATACCTACATCGAAACGGGATTTGTACTAGTGTCCTCGTATAATTTTATTTTTAATCTCGTTTCTTCGAATTTCCTGTAAATGATGATGTTTTTACATTTTGCATTGCTTTAATTTACGATACTTTTTCAATGAGGCAATTCGTGAATAACAGAAAACCCGTGAAAAGCGAAAAAAAACCGGAATTCCTTCAAAATCTCCGGGTCATGGAGGTATTAAAGTTGGCAACCCTAAGCAGCACCGGTTTACTCCATTCCTTCGCACTGACGCCACTGACGGAATCGCAAAAAAAATACTTTTTCGAATTAGGGTCGCTTAAAACGTGCGTGTTCGTCGAAATCTACAAGTAGAATTTTTTAACGATCGCAATACTGTCTCTTTGTGTATGAGGAAGTAAAACTTGGTCATTTTTAACTAATATATACGAAACAAAATGCAGAGCGGGGAAAATCGAATTATTGGTAACGCATTACGAACGCGTATCTCTCATCTCTTTCTGCGAGCTCGTTCTTCTTTTGTCTTTCGTGTGGCACATCGCATTATTTCCGCTCCTATCCAGAGTATGGCTTCGTGTTTACAAATCACGCCTCTCTGGTGGCCATAGAAAAATGTTGAGGGAAAATACCCATGTGCGCATTTCGACTACAAAGCAGAAGTGTTAAATGTTGATTCTTCGACGCAGTTAAAGCTAAAAAGAAAAAAATAAACTCTGATTTGTCCAGCACATGACTTTCTTCATACAGAGTAATGAATAGGATTGCACTCAACATCGGCGTTCTTAAATAATAATTGTCGAAAATTAAATTCTTCGAATAATTTTCACATTGAAAATTACTTTGAATCCGTTTTCACTTTGAAAAATAAATGAATAAGATAGCTGTTGCTATGGATAGCAAAATATTGATGCGCAAGTAAAATTATCCTTGTTATGGTATCAACAATTACACAATTTGTCATAGCAACGGAAACAGTTGTATCATTTAGCGACGTACTTAACAGAAAGTCAGACAGTAAATCAAAACGTCTCTTAAGCAATCGGTTTTATGAAAAACTCTTTCAAGCAAAACTTGTAACAAATTTAATTGTCAACCACTTTAACGCAGACAAATATTTACATAAGTTGAGTTATAAGAGCAGAAAAACAGAATAAACGACGAGAACAAAGCTCCACTTCCAGTTGTCAGGTCTCAGGCAAAACCTTTT
The DNA here is from genome assembly GCA_036926305.1 of Uropetala carovei. Classification (NCBI taxonomy): domain Eukaryota; kingdom Metazoa; phylum Arthropoda; class Insecta; order Odonata; family Petaluridae; genus Uropetala; species Uropetala carovei. The sequence goes on along the minus strand of JAXCHB010000156.1, from coordinate 1,063,638 downwards.
TCGGTCCTTGAGTGACTGAGAAAAATCTTAAATACATATGAAGTTTACGTGATTATCCGATCATTATTTTTTTCAGTTAGAGCACCTTTGAGTGGGTATTTTTCGCTGTGAAAATAATTGTTTAAAAATTATTCAGAAGTGTAATTGCCGATAATTATTCATGGGGACGCTGATGTCGATGAGCAATCATATTATCATTATTACCCTGTACGTGTGTGCTATAACGCATCAGATTTTTTTCAGTTTGATTTCAGCCAGAAGTTGAGCTCGATAATTCTCACTGGATGGATATGGCTTCTCGTGTTTATCTGGTCACTCGCAGCACGTTTTTTCCACATGGTCCTTTACCATTCGGAAAAATAAAATACGTCCTATTATACCTTCCGTTCACTCTCTCTCTCTTTTGTGCATCCCTCTTTACCTCCCCTCCTTACCTCCCCTCCTTACCCTTCCCACTTCTCCCACCATCACCCCATTTTCTTGGACCGAACAGATTGAGGGCGCGCCTGTTTTTTTCTTTTCCGCGGAGTGTCGGCGGACAACGTGACGCTCGGTCGCGACAAAAATAAGACGCGTACGACGTGCGGCGACAGTCGTTTTAGAACTGGAAAAATCGGGAAAAAGATTTCTTTTTTTTTTTATTTGCGCGAGACCGGAAAGTATAGAGGATTCCATCCTGATTTTTTCGGCTTTACGAAGCTGCTGGTATGAAAAAAAATCCGTCATCCTGCAATAAGAGGTGTTTCAGTTGAACCCATTCAGTTAAATTGAGCGGTAATTCGCCGTTGCTAGATTTATAATATTAGAATAGTTTATAAAAACATCTCTTACAGATATTTAAAGACGTTTAGTTTCTTCAACAAATTCTCCTGTTATTATGATTATAGCGCTGCAAAATTTGCGTTGTTTTTATTTTCTCCATACTTAGTACACATATGGGAAAAATCGAAAATGGGATCTCAACGGAAATACACGTTTTGAGGTCCACTGAGTACGTTATGACTACTTTCTCGATGATGTCTGTATGTGTGATAGGAATTGTATGGGCGCCCTAACGCAAAAAAGAAACTAATTATCAGATCAACACAAAGCTTTATATTTAAGATTGTTTATTAATGGTTGAAGACCTGAAAGGGTTTTGCCTGAAATTGGTCAATCGGAAATGGAGGTATATTCTTTTGATTTTTCTAAATTTCTCCTTTAGTCCATAATTGATGCAAATATTTGTATTTGTCGAAGTTTTAGAAAATACAATTTTCTACAAGTTTCGTTTAAAAATTGTTTTCATAAAACGATTTAAAAAAAAGAGATATTTCGATTAATCGTCTGAATGTATGTTAACTACGTACTACGTCGCTAAGTCATGCATTGGCTTTGGTTGCTATGTTAAAATTTTCTAATTTCCCAAGGGTAATTTTAATTCCGCGTCGATATTTTGCTATCCATAGCAACAACTCAATTTCCTTTACTTATTGATTTTTCAACGTGAAAAGCGATTGAATGTATTTTTCAATGTGAAAATTATTCAAAGTGTATTCAAATTATTCACGAGTTCAATTGCCGATAATTATTCTTGAGGGAGCTGAAGTCCAGGGCAATCATATTCATCACTCTGTGTGTAGTATTTGCTGGAAACATCAGATTTTTTTAAACACGGTAATTCCTAGCTTTTCGCAACGCCGCGGCGCCGCGCCGTATGCATTCGCGAAATGCGCCAAATTCAAAACTTCTTATGATTAAATTTCGTCTTTTTCACCAAAATAAGGGTAGAATTTATTTAACGTAGTATAATGAAGCGTTTTCTGCATTTCAACAAAACAAAATCGCCCTCATTCATTTGTCCTTAGAGATGCAAGTATTGTTTATCTTCTTCTCGCCATAATGTTTTTAGCGTCTGGTGCCTAATGGGAAATCGGGAGATGGTTGCATCTACCGTTGCTTCATTACCGGGAGCTGGGAAACGGCTTTTCATTTATGCCTCGGCGAAGGAAGCGATGCACGTTGCAGTTCCCGTTGTGCTTATTACGTAGTTCTTAAAAACTTCTCGGAAGAGGAAGGGGGTGGGGGACGGGGGAATAAGGGCGACGACGCCTGGTCCATAACGATTCTCGGAGTGCTATGTATTTTCCTCGAACGGATGAGCACTTAGCGATCTTCACAGACGAAGATTTTCATGTCTCTGAGCTAAGTAGTCTGCTAAAGGAGTCATGACGAATCCATAACTTCCCGGGACGGGATGAGATATCTTCTGCTGAAGCGTCCATTCTATTCCGTACGTGAGCTTCACTTGAAATAAATTAGCCCCTGGCGGTGGACGCATCGCTGTCAACAATTAGAAAATTTTATCACAGCAACGGAGACAATGGTATCACTTAGCGTCGTACTTGACGTATGTAAATTCAGACGAAAAATCGAAAATGTCTCTTAAACGATCTGTTTGTGAAAAAACGAACTAATTCAGTTAGCTTTGGTTAGGATACTAATAAGGGAAATAAGCGTACACGCTCCTGAATTAATGGTGTACGTTTTTGGTCGCAGTTTATTATGATAAATTTTTTTAAATTGTTGATGGTGATGCGTACGCTGGCAAGAGTAATTCTAATTGCCCATAGATATTTTGTCATACATAACAACAGCTAACAATATTGTTTACTTATTGTTTTTTCAATGTTGAGATTGTTCAAAATGGTTAATAATTATTCACAATTGCAATTGCCGATAATTATATTAGAGGGCGCTGATGTCGAGAGCAATCAAATTCATTACTCGGAACGGAGAAAGTCATGTGCTACACACATCAGATATTTAGAATGAATGTGCATTGACTTTGACTTTTGGCTTTTAAAAATGTTTTATTGCCTCAAAAAACATGGAAATTATGTCCGTCAACAATAGATTTAACAATTAACATATAACAATACTGAACACCATATTACACGTATTTTACGGCAACGCCCGTTTAAGCTAGATGCCTCTTCAGGATAGAAAGGCTATATATGTAGTTCGAAAAGTTTGTAAGCCATCTGGCAGGAGGATGAGCATGCATTGTCACGTCATAGCCCTTTGGTTCTTTTCGTTATCTCTATGGTGTCATATTGATAATGATTTGATGTAATTTTTGACTTTGGATATCCCAGGAAAACAAATATGACAATATACTTTATAGCCGTATAATTTTATCGCGATTGTTTAAAAAGCCGGACGTAAAAAAATATATACTATATGCAATAAAAAATTGATTCACTCGGTTACGTTTTCGAAGATATATATTTACGTTCCTCATTTTTTTAATCATTTATTTGTTTTTTTTCGACGTCCTTCCCGTAGCAACGAAGCGAAACCTTATTCCATAAAATCGTTTACTCCTTCGCATCGATGGATATTCTGTCCGTCGTGTGGAACGCCGTAACAGAGTTATGCAGATCCTGCCTTAGGCCACAGGCGTGGTCATTAGTCCTTTTCTCCAGAGCGTGCTTTTCCTGGTTGGGGAGGAAGGGGGGTCGTTCCTATCGGAATCTATATACAGGCTGGCGCACGAAATGATACCCCATTTGTTTTTTCAACAAAATAGCAGCTATGTCACGGACAGAGATTGAACCGCGTGGGTGAATGCACTAGTTCATGGAATATGAACATTATCTTCATGAACTAGTGCGTTCACCCACGCGATTCAATCTCCGTCCGTAACATAGTTGTTATTTTATTGAAAAAACAAATAGGGGAACATTTCGGGGGCCACCCGTTAGCTCATTTCAGTACCGATGGTGGTTCTATTATTTTCTTAATGGACTTTCGCGGTATGAAGCTTTTCTAATGTACGCAACCACGAGGAAAGCCCAAGTGTGCGCGATTACTGTACGTATCGGCACGTATTCTTTGCGAGTAATTAATTTTGCACTCTTTAAGATATAAATTTAATATGTATATAACTGTAATTGTTTATAATTAGTTTTCAAATATGCAATTTTTTTCAGATAATTAATTTGTCGAATTTTCGATTTTCATGGTGACTTTAAAAGGTTTGGAACCCAACGATTCCTTTTTTTGCTTCTTATGATGGACGATCCGTGGATAGGCACTGAGGAAGGCTTGCACGTAAGCGGAACGTTCGTCATGTTTTCGCAGTTCATCTGTAGCCATCGGAAGATAATAGAGATTCCAGCCTTTGGGTGAGTTAAATATTTCGCCTTTACATACAGAAATATTTTTATTAGTTTATTTAATAATCCACTATCGACACATTATTAATATTATTACTATTGTAATACCATAAAATGAATATGATTGGGTCGAGCGGGTCAAATGTGATTAGCACATTATCATATTAATTTATCAATTCATTAGGCAGATTGACTTTTCGAATTATACTTAAAATGACGATGGGTGATGCAAAAAACCTAATTTATTTTATCAATTACTCAAATTTAATCTTTAGAAACTAAAAAAAATATCAGTAAAAAAAATGAAGGTGTTGGAAGCGAAATATGTTTTCTTTCATAACCTAACTTTGCAAGATGTGTTTATTGTCAAATTTTTAGTAGTGTTGGTTTTATGCAAAGTCAAACTCGATGGAGTTTTAAAATAAATCTTCATTCTTAATATGAAATAATATCGATGACATTTGCATTTTGGTAATAATTGCTCCGTTAAGGACTGATGTATACACTATAAAAAATTAATACTATAGATCATATTTTACTTTAATATAATGCACTGACAAGTGAAACTTGAAACTCTGTAATTTCCTATCTCGAATATAATATTTCTTTGTTGTACGTCCTTAAAGATTTTAATTTTTCTTATTTTCGCATTGTTTCATTCTCTTGCTTCGGTGAATCTCCCAAATACCTGTGACCTTTAAAACTGAGCTAAGGTGATAGCCATAGCAACGGCACGAACATTTTCAATTAATTCAAATCGAATGTATATTTCTATTTTAAAAAGTAACTTTCGAGAAATAAAATTACGTGCGATTCTTTTTTGTTAACATGAATTTTTACGTTTATTTCGAGCGACGTTAAATGGGCCAACGTGCCGTGATTTCTTTTTTTTTTTAAATTGGGGCGATCCGTTGCTATGCATACAAAAAACAATTTATATTTACGATGTCTTAACGCACTAATATTTATTTGATGCGTGATTCAGCCTCGGTTAAAAAGAAAACACAGCACCGGAATGATAAAAGAAATGACGGAGAAGTGACGGAGTGCATATTTTACGTACTTCAGCCTCGGTTTCAAAAACACTATCAGCGTGACACAAAATATGACGAAGAAAAACGTCTTTCTCGTTCGTGTCTTTTTTTTTGTTGCCTGTTTTCTCCCCATTCGTGCCGTCTGAATCAATGGAATTTGAAAGAGAGAGAGAGAGAGAGAGAAAGGGAAGAAGAGCTCTTATATGTAAACTCCGTATAACCAGATAACATCTGCAAGAATGTAGCGCCGTCTGAGAAATACAAAGAAACGTAAATATAAAAAAACGACGCGCATCCTCCATGGACCCCTCTAGAGGGAAGGGGGGGAGAAAATATAAAACCGGATACAATGCCCTCGATTACCTAAAGATAGAAAGTTTCCACGGAGAAGAATATCCGAATTTAACCCATCCGCGATTTATTTCGGAAATGCCGCCACGAATCCTAAAAATACCACCGAATCGTTTCGATTTTGTATTTTTTTTATTACGCCGTTCGGATTTCGTTCCTCTTTTGTTTTTCTCCTCCCCCACACTCCCCTTATGTCCTTCCTCTTCCTCACGACCTTTTTGTTTTTTTTTTAAGCGGATAAAATAGTACGTCTCTTTTTCCGCATCCGTGGTCAGTGTATTTTTATATTTTTTCCCTTTTGCGAGAAAAAATGATAAAAAAAATTCCCGTCGCGTGACTCTTGCTAGAGTTTCGCTTGGACTGAAGAATAAAGTAAAAAAGAAAGGTTGAAGGAAAAAGGAGAATGTTTTGTGTGTGTTTTCTACAGCTGAGAAAGCGAAGAGCGAGCGTGTGCCTTACTCTACACTCCTGCGTGATCACGTGACGACACGCACACGCGCGAACCATTTCGAAGATGGTGGCGCCTTTTGTAAAAAAAAAACCCTTACCCAAGAAAATGAGTTTAATTTCATGTCGTCATGGATCTATAATATGCAGAGTTCTAGGAGAAGATTAGATCGTTTTTTTCTGACGTTGTAAAGAAATTGCTATTTTTTCACATGCAGTGGAGCTTCTACAAGTCTAACCTCGAGTTAAACAGAAAATATTCAACTTATAGAAAATTCGAAATATGGAAGAGAAATTACACGAAAAATATTTTGTCCTGTAAAATGAATTCACTTCGAGTTATGGAAAATTCGAGTTATAGACGTTCGACTCACAGAAGTTCGGCCGTAGGTACTTAGAAAATGATACTCGCGATATTATTGCTACATCGGGCGTTCCTTTTTTAAGAAAAAATCTCCAAGAGCTTTAAAAAAAGGTTTTGAATGGCAGATGTGCATTTTGGATGCAAAGCAGCCGTCGTCAGGAGTTATGCACCAATATAAAATTATAAACAAGTAAGATACCCTTGCTAAAATTATAGGTGGAAGCAGGTTTTCTGAAAAATTCTTAGGATTCTGGTTTGACTTCCCATTTTAAGCAGGGTTCACCCCACGCCTTTGGAATGTAGGTCCTCACTAGACCTTCTTATCAGTAATAACTTCACTCCTTTAACCCTTGTACTTTAGCTACTATACTACCATTTCAACGTTTTCAATTTTCCGAATTTGAAGACACCTAGTAGAAAATATGTGAACTAGTCATCGTACAGTAATAGGAAAATTTATAGATCATTAAGTTCTATCTAATTCAAGATGAATTTTCCAAATATTTTCTATACTTCCTTTCAGAATATTCAAGTTTTTATAGTGAATACTTTTTCGACGAGTGTTGAACGCTAGTGTTTAGAATTATGTCGGCGCCTCTAAAGACCGAGTGTATCAATCTTCTCCTTGAGCTTTGGCTATAAGTCCTAGCCACTATAATCCCGATAAATGTCATCGATCAAGCAAATGATACATTCGGCTTAAACTTGTGCGGGCTGATTGAGAGGTTGTTATTTTCACTAACGGTAAGGTTCTCTTAAAATCGTCAAAATATTCACTTTTCTTCTTGGATCTCAAGGGCAGTTACGACGACAAACATTTTACTCGAAGATGTGAAACAAGGAAGATGACTTCCTACGTAATTTCCCAATAGAGTTACAAAGCACACTTGGAAATTTCTGATTACGATTCACAATAAAAACTATAGCTGTAATAAGTGCTTTCACCGGCATCTGCGTTTTTTCTTAGATTTAGACACATTTCATAGAGATTCCATGTTGAACATGCAGGTCTCATCCGAACACAATGGTTCCGATAGACTGATTTTGATTCCTTTAAAAAAATCGAAATTTTTTCTGTTGTCCGAATAACTGGAAAAAATAAGTTCACAATAATATCTGAAATTATGTTTTAAAATAAGAAAAATTCCCGTCTGTATTTAAGTAAATCGTTTGACCGATGTCACGGCGAGTGAAGTGATCCAACCAACGAAATTGCTTTCGCCGTGGAAGTTTTGTAAAATCGGTTTTTTTTTAAGGATAATTTCTAACGTATTTAAATAGTGTTAGCGGAATGTAAGCAAAAGCATTCTTTTGTCTACCGAGATTGTGGCCGAGTTCCTTCTGCGATCAAAATTTTTTCGACGCAAATTAAAAGTTCCCTACGCTCGGTTGTTCTCGTAAGTCAGCTGTAGAAAATATATCAGTAACTTTTCCTTTGATATAGATTTTTTTATGCGGATCATGATTTAGATCGCCTGTTCGCGACCACAGTTTCGGATTTCAGTTTCCAACTGGAATCGCAGGAGAAGAGAGCGTCACTAACGGGCGTGACGATAACCTGATTTAGATGAACGCAGATAATAGTTACTGCGATATTACAATCAGCGATACTAAGCGCATTATCCCTTAGAAAAGCTCGCGTTTTCATTATAAAATTTCGTCAGCGCATCAACTCATTTTTAAATTCAACACGTCCTCACATTAACGCGAGTTTTTTTTACCATTTTTACCTTATTTTAGTAATGTTACTTGTTTCAAAATTCATTTAAGCTAGGCTGAAATTCAGTCGTTTTCATTAAACCAACATAGGGTTCCACCGAATAATGCATCTTGCATATAATTTACACGTCGAATAATTGCTGCTACGATAACCCTCAACCTGGCATCAAGCGCAGTGCCCGTTTTTTCCGCTCAGGTAAGCGCAGATTAATACAAAAATAATTCATGACACAGCGGATTTTAAAAAAAATAGAATTTTATCTTTCGATTCTACCTGAAACGTTCCAATGATTTTTTCAGCATCCCTTTAATACTGCAACACCGGCCTCAGATCTCTTTGGCGATCTTATTTGGGGATGTTGTTTCTACCGCAATGCCGTCTCGTAACCATGGCTACGAAGTGGCCCAGGCAGACGATGGAGTGACTCTCTCCCGCCCTCTCTCTGTCTGTCTCTCTCTAAAAAGCCGCAAAAAACATGTTACGGTACACATCAGCCGAATTTGATATTATATCCAGCTGATGCTCGTTTCGTTATTTTAATTTTTTTTAGCTCGATGCCGACAACGTTAATTTTTTATAAGAACGAGAAAGGATAGCCGATGGATACAATTTTAATACATTTATTAGCATTTTCTTCCTAGTTTTGTTCGGATTACCTTTAAAAATGAATAATCGAATAAATTCTGAATAGCCTCAAATAGATTTTGTCAAGTCGTGTTTTCATGCAAGGATAACGTTAGCGTTTTAGCTGAAGAATAGCAGCTTTCTCTGCTATGCTACATTTACAACAGAACTACAAAGTAGGCTTCCTCGGTGGGACGTCGCCAAACGTTGATTCTAATACTATAATAAACGATGTACAAATTTATACAAATAAATTATATTTTTATTCTAATAATACAAATTAGGTATCATCATTGGCACGCTGCCGAACATCGATTTTAATATTATGATAAACAATGGTTGAATTATTTTACTAGTGAATGCTGTTTTTATTTTAATAATCCCATTCTATATTGCTATAAAATTATCGATCAATCACCACTGTGTACTTGCTAGATTATCGAGCTTATGTTTAGAACGCGAAATGGATTTCTACAAAAAAATATTATTTTTAATATCTGCGGGATTATTTTTTAACACCTTCACTCCTTCGTTTAAAAAGAAACTAAAGAAGTAATAGTTCGTTCTATTTTTAATATTTTTCCTATCTTTTTTTTCTCTCTCTCTGTCTCTCATCCCTATTTGCACTTTTCAATTGAACGATAGCTATGATCGATCTTTTTCCTTGCGGCGGAAAACATGACAGCACGCGGTGGATAAGGAACAAGGCCTGAGATTGAGATCTTTCCGTTTTGTCCTGAAAAGGAGGAGAGTGGGAAGGAGGGATGGAGGGGTAAGGGGGAGGGGTAAGGGTGGGGGAGTGGAGGGGATACTAGTCCACAGAGACCGTTGAACTAGAAAGTGCGATCAATACCATTTCCTACAGGTGTTTACAGTCTGAGTTAGCCGGAGAGCGTAAAAATCTATGGAAAGAAAGGAAATGGCATGCAGAATTGAAATGGCGCATGGGTGTTTGTGACCCTTTCAGAGTTGAACCCGGATATGGATACAGTAGTCTCGCGCGCGAGAGAGAGAAGGCGCTTTATTTTATTCACGAGGGCGCAGTTTTTTTTTGTCACTAGGCTATAAGAAACGTTTGAATGCGGCAAAAAAGAAAGGGTTTTTCAGAAAAAAAGTTAAATGGGTCTCGATCGCGAACAATTATGCAGCGTACGAATTTTCGTGTTCATTTATTTTTATTTTTTTTAAATAAAGAGAACGTTAATTTATCACGAAACGTTGAATTGTATTATATACTGTCTTTTTATGTGCGAAAATGTTTTCACATGATCTCTTAGAGGATATTTGACGGTGTTATCAGCTAAGGAAATTTTTAATAAAATGTATGCATGTCTTTTAAATTTTTTTACGTTATTTATCTAGAGCAGAGGTTTTCAACCGGTGGTACGCGTACAATATCCCTTAGGGCAGAGGTGGGAAAGCTACGGCCCGCGGGAGCACTTTATACGGCCCGCGATAATATTGCGAAAACGAACCATGAAATTTCGTATTTTTGGTGAAAATTAGGGACAGAAAACCTTTTCTTGTGACAATTAGACGATAGAATGATATTATCAATTTTCACAGATAGAAATCTTCGAATTTCTTCAAATAACTTCCGAAGTGGACCCTAATTTGGCCCGCCGAAACATTTTCATCCGTTAATGCGGCCCTTCTCATCAAAAGTTTCCCCACCCCTGCCATAAGGGTACGTCAAGAGCGGTGAAGGGGTACGCGAAAATGTTAAAGTTTATAATTTTTCTTTTTCTTCGTCTTTCTAGCGTGATTTCGGAATCGAAAGTTCTAATGTTACGACTAACGTAAGTGTAACGTTATAAATCAAAATTAGGGCAAAACAACGAATTTTAGCATTGCAAACATTAGTTATCTATCTTAATACCAGTGGCATTCATTCATTATCACTTTAAATCTATTAAAGGGTACGCGAACATTTAAAAAAATTCTCTAAGGGACACGTCAGAAAAAAAAGTTGAAAACTTGAAAATCCCTGATATAGAGTACCTAATAATTAATGGCCAAAATATTTCATTGCAATAGAAGCCAAATTTTTTACAAGATATAGGTATATGAAATTTATATTCTAAAACAAGGGATTTTGAATACGTTAGCCACTAACCACATTTTGCGAATAGGCCAAAAACCTTTAAGGAATCGATGTTATTCACCATTTATATTTTTTCAATTTCCAAAAAATTATTCGGAATCTAGGATTTTTCATAGTATGTATGTCAAATGTTTTACGCAATAGTCAATTATGAGTATAATATCAATCATACTTTGTTGGAGGTGAGGGATGGAAAATACTTATTATATGCCAGAACTTCCAAAGTCAAACTGTTTGGTTTACTATGTATGCTATATAAGTCTTGATTTTAAAATGAAATCAATAGATGAGGCCGAGACCGTGGAATTTCACGATAATAGATAAAATACGGCGTTGTTAAAATAAAATAATTTCTCACAACACGGTTTCAAAAAATACTTTGCCACGTAACACACTACACAAATACGACCGGTTTCGGTGAATAATCACCAGCTTCAGGTAAAAAAGTACTTTTAAAAGATAAGCTTTTATACCCGCAGGAGATAGGTGAGGAAGAAAGAATTTGGGGAAGGGAGGGGGCGAGGAAGGAAAATAGGAGTGAGAGGTGATAAACGGACGGGGAGAAGTTGGGATTGGTTGGATCAAACATGTGACGTGAGAGGGAGGGAGGAGAGGTCATCTAGTTTATTAACGTGGCTTATATTTCGCATCATGTGGTATATATAGTGCTCTGATGGTTCTAAACAGTGAAATAAAATATATAGGAGGCACATTAAAATTTAAGGCAAAGCGTATCAACCATGCAAAAGCGAAAAACTTATTATTCGTATTACGAAATAAAAAATTGTATTATTATTCGTATTACGAAATAAAAAATTGTATTATTATTCGTATTACGAAATAAAAAATTGTATTTTAAATAAGTCCAGCTTAAATTTACATATTTTTGTATAATTTTTGTCATTTTATAAATACTTATTAAGGTTAATATCCATCTAATGTTTATATATATATATATATAGGGCCCTGTACTTTATTGACATGTGTCAGAGACTAATTGGTGATTTTTTTTTTACAGCTTAGAAATTTCTAAGGAAAAGTATTTTCTTGTCGTGTCATTCATTTAACATTGCGTCTTTATGCAATATTTATCATATTTTGAAACTGTCACCTTTCTATAAAGCATCCGAAATACTCTGGTGACGACGCCTTGTTATATAAGCTAAAATTGTGGAATTTAGTAGTAAGAAAACTACCATCTTGTGTTTCTTAGAAATTAAATGAATTCGAGTCGTGTGTGGGCAGCTTCGCACCATGTTAGATAGAACTCCTGAGATTTACCGCTCAGATGCTAAAGACAGGCAGACCAAGTGTTGAATGACGTGATGAATCTTTCGATAGAAAGACTCGGTGATGTGAAAATAATGTCTCTGGAAGTTTCTTCCTTTCGTAGAGCTGTTAACGATAGAATTTATGTGGTTCTTTTGTGGACAAATTATTCACAGATGGCTGTACTGCTGAAACTAAAAAAAAATTAATATTTTCCCATAAATTCAATTACGGTAAAAACGTTACTGCGCACTTTATCAATAAAAAAGTGCATTTTTTATTTTAAAATAATATGCAGACTTTAATAAGATTAAAAACTGTGAGGGAATCAACATATTCCAGAAAATGGGTTAAATCTATGTCGTCCGTCTTTATTTGATATCTTAATTTAATACTAATCTTACAGGTAATTTTAAGTCAGATTATTAGATTTATTTCAGACATGGACTATGAAAAAAGACTACGTGGTAAGAGGCTTTTGAGATATGTACCTATGTGCCGTAGACTGGACAAGGTTGGACTGAGAGGGAAAAAAATTAAGTTTTAAATGCTGCATGTGAAGATAATGGCTAAGTTAGTAATAAGGAAAAGGCATGAGAAATAGGTTCGTGAGATTACCATATAAATGTCTTAAATGAAGGTAATGGGTTTGAAATGAATACGACAGGTTCCTGGAATGGGACGGATTAGTATTGCAAAAGAACTATAATGATTAGATCCATTAACTTATCTAGAAAACGCACGCTAATTTCGCATTCTTTTTTTTTAAACGGGTGACCTACTAACACTTTGTTCATATAATGAATAATATCGTTACTTAATAAGATTTTTCTTTCAAATTTATGCAAAGTTAAGGCTGCGTTACATTTATCGCATTTGCGCTGATATATTACCTTTCGGTCAAGGAGGGGGGGGGGGAAATGTTTCTAGAGCCATAGGGTGCGGATAATGCTGACCCACAAACGAGAAAGCTTGCACTTTACTGCTCTCAGAAGTCGTGAAAGAGATTACACTATAGGTTAGAAGTAAACGTCTCCACGAAGCCAGTGAGTGAGAAGTTTTCTTGTTTATATAGGTCAGTCCAATTTTATGCGTTCGATCCTAATTGCGATTGGTTTGTAGGACAATAAGCGCATCTTGGTGACATTTCTCGACGTTTATGGTCTTACTCGAATCGACGTTCTCTTGCGATTTGCCGTTTCCTATGAATTTCACTGCGTCATTCTTCGTAGAAACACAACAATAAAGAAAGAACTCTAAAGGAAAACATGTATGCGTTTTTTTTTTAAAGGAAGAAATACAGATATGCCGCGAAACAAGTCTGAATAAAATAGGCCGATGTTTTTTAATGACAGCTGTGAACAGAAAAAACAAGAAATACCACTTTATGAATAATTTCCCTGAAAGGCTTTTATAGAAGTTATAGTTTCTTTTCAGAAAACATTTAAACGACCACTAAGGAGAAAGAAAAATTTATAAATCTCACTCTTTTAACAGTATATTTCGTCTTTTGATGCTCACCAAGAGGTAACTGTTGGAAAAATACACACCGCGGAAAATTCGGCCACAAAAAAAAGTTCCTTTGCGTATTAAAGAGGCTATGTTGGATTAAAAAATTTTAAAATGGCGCGACTCGTCCCGGCGCTTTTATTTACCCTAACGAATGCATGCAAATATTTTGAAATTCGACTAGTTTTTAGCACAGTAGATCTGTCGCGGGGTCTGTGAGACCCACCTGAGTTTCGTTTCTTTGATGAAAACCAGAGTCAGCCAAACACTGAATGGGGCCCGGGTGCGAATGTCATTGGGGGCCCAACGATATTAACATTTATATTAATAACGAACGATTTATGGAGTCCCAGTTTAATATTATAACTTTTACGGAGTGTTTCTTTATTGGAAATCAGTTTGCAAGTGATTTTTAGTAAAAATATTTGCAAAATTCACATATGATACTTGAATAATTGAGAACTTCTGGGGTTCCCATTATTCGGGAGCCCGGAAGCCTCGCATCTTCCGCACCCCCCCTTTGGCCGGCCTTGATGAAAAATAGATGCCAACATGTATATTATCGCTACCACACTCAGTACTCATCCTCTTCCACTGTTCTACTTTAGTTTAGTCTGACGGCCTAAGATAAATCATCGCGTGTGTAGAATGTATAGTCTTGTCACTTTCAGTGCAACAGATCTTGCGCCAGCGTTCACATCATAGATTTGTACTATCAAAAACGTCGCTATATTGTATCAATGTATTCATTTATGCTTCATATTTGTCGTGAGAACGTACATTTCTCAACTTAAAATTTGTAAAGTGTGTACCTAACTGTATTCAGATCATAATTTTGAACTATCAAAAATGTCGCTATGTTATTATTGATTTATATTCAACATCAATATTACCAAAGTCTTCATTAATGCATCTTATTCATTCTGAAAAATGTGTATTTGGCTACTTGAGGATTTTTTGATACTTAAAATGTGTAAAGTACCCGAGTTAATTCTAGAAATATCAGGATAGAAATTTTAAATTTATCCGAACGTCATAAAAATATCCCTGAACCTTAGTGAAAGTTAACAATCAATTCTCATCGAATCACATTTTAAAATTAAACGTCCTACAGACCAGCAATGGTGTTCATGTAGTATGTGAATTGAAGTCGGCGTCGACTTGTTGAGTAAGCGTCTATCAACTTTATGCTCGGAATGAAACTCATGCAAAGTTATCATAAAATCGCACGCGGCCAAAGTTATTTCGTGCAACGTATGTCTACTCAAAGAATAAACCTTACACATTCGTTGGGGTTGGGGTAACCTACAAGAAGTGCGTTTTGGCTTACTAAGCGGTTTCTCATCGGGATGGCAGGTAAAAATATCGGAATACATATTAGCTGCTGCGCGCGAAACGTGAACGGAAGCGTTAACGGATTTGTGCAGCCAAAGTCACGTCACTGCCAAAGACCGCGTCGTATTTTAAAAAATAATTTCCTGAAGAGCGGATAAATCTGGGTCGCTTCCTCAGTTGTGTTCCTCAGAGAAGTGTATCAACAGTGGTGGAGTGCGTCCTCATACGTACAGCAGCCGTGGCATATTTCTCGAAAGTGGGTTAATTGACGGCGCGCGTGGGGATTCTCTCACCTTTAAACTTAGGCCGTTCCTTCGGACGTCGATGAAAGAAAAAAAAAATAACTGACCTTTTTGACTTAATTGCGAGGTTGGCATTTTAATTTATGAAAAAAACAATTGCGGGTTTGTTTATTAATTTCTTCACACGCAGCGTAGGAGGAAGTTATTGTATTCGTGAAAAAAATCGAATTCGAGATTTCAACGGAAATACACGTTTTGAGGTCTACCTGAACACGTTTTCACTATTTCATTAATGAGGAATTTTGTGGCATTCAAAATCAAATAATTAGATCAGCACAAAACCTTATACATAAGATATTTATTAGTAATTCAAGTTCTGAGAAGATTTTGGCTGAAACTGGTCACCCGGTAGTGGAGGTTTTTTCTTGTCGTTTTTCATTTTTTTTCCAAATATCTCCTTTGAAACTTAATTTATTTAAATATGTATCATTGCCAAAGTTTTAGAGCATGTGATTTTCTACAAGTTTCGTTAGAAACATTTTTTCATGAAACGCAATATTTAAGAGATATGTCGATTTTTTCGATTGAATTTAAAAGTAGGTAGCTAAGTGATACCTCAGTTTCCGTTCCTATGATAAACTTTTCTAATTGTTGATAGCTGCCAAGGATGATTTTAATTGCGACCAAAATTATTCAAATGCAATTTGACGTCATATTTTGTAAACTGACGTAGATCTCAGGGCCGCCAACGTTAATTTTAATGGCGAATATCTGACGATATAATTTGAGATTAGCTGTGTAGAATGCGCATCGATATTTTTTAACCGTAGCAAAAAACAAGTGTTTGAAACTTATTTCTTTAATTGTGAAACGCGATTCGTTGTTATTTTTACTGTGGAAATTATTCCAACTGTTTAAGATGATGCACGAGTGTAATTGTCGATAATTATTCTTGAGAACGCTGATATCAAGAGCATCTTGTAAGTACTATTGCAGTCATATTCATTGCTTTATAGAGAAAATGATATGCATAGATTTTTTGTCACGCATGAAAAATATAATACACAAAAGATTAAATAATTAATTCCTCAAAAATAAAAGGCGTCGGGAACGGTGACCCGTATTGAAGTGCTAGATTTTATTTTTTTACGCAAAACACTTCCTGACAATCTTCCTGTATGATTTTAAAACCTAAAACAATTGGTATTTTGGGTACACCCGTTTTCTTTGATTTCATCTGTATTAAGACAAATAGAATAACAATAAAGCCCAAAAATCCGCTTATATTGTAAAAAAAATCATAAATATACACTCTCTCGCACGCTCCTCTCTCTCTCGCACGCACACACGCACTTCGGACTTTCCGTTCATTCTATTTTGTAAGATTTTAAACGTTTACGGTATCAAATTCATCTAGACAAGTCAAAGGATCAGCTAGTCAGTCTGTTATATCCAGTGTAAATTCATATTCCCGCGCATATTCACCAATAACTGCTTATAACCGCTAGATGGCGGGAGTATAAAGCGGCAAGCAAAGGATACGAAAAATTGTACAAATTTAATTGTCCGTCACTTTGATTCGAAATGGCGAACGATTTAATTATCAAATGTCACGTATTTTGCCGCGTCCTGCAACTGAAATACAGGGATGAGTGTAGACTACTTTGAATTTGCACTTTAAAATTACTTAAAATCACGGTACGAACTTGAGACTTGGATACATCTTTGCGGGAAAGAAGAAAGTTTATTTTTATTGTAGACAGATTCTGAATTCTGGTCGAATTCGCGTAGAAATGCAGTTAGAATCAATAAAATACGTGATTTTATCAGTTTTATTACAATACCAATTATAAGCTACCATGACATCTCCCATTGTCGCCGAAATTGAGAGTTCAATGCATTTATATGGGAGAAAGGGGGAGGGAGGGAGAGGGTGAGGGAGGGAGAGAAGGGAAGGAGGGGGTGGAAGGGAGGGGGAGAGAGTTTATACGTTATTTACGATTTTTCACATGCAAGATTTTCTTCCTTCATTCATTTAAATAGGAAAATGCGGAGCGGTTTTCTTCATTTTTTCTTTATTCGACGGTTATAACTGTGTAGGTACTATGTTATTCATGCGATGTTTACATGTTACACAATCGAAGTTTTAGATTCACTAAATCCGTTGAAATTCAACGGGCACTCCAGCTAGTTGTGCTATATTTATTAGCATAATTTTTTAAGCAATGATACACAAATGTGTTGGAATTGAAATAAAATTGTCTTTATTTTCGGCACCTTTGGTTCACGAGCAAGAGATTCAACTCTTTGACGATCATGAAGTAAAATGTCGAACCCTAAGGTTAAAGAACTAAAACGAATGGAGAAACTTCCTAATAACCATAAAAATTAAAAAAAAAAGAAAGTACTCGCATAGGGGAATTTACTCCGCGCCAGGGAGCAAACACACACGCAGCCTCACACACTCCGGGTTTAGGGGGAATTAATCCAGCCCCAGGAACCCTTTTTCGTTCACACACGCACAAATGCACACAAGCCAAAAACCACACACGAGTACTTCCTTTCTAAAAAAACTGCCTAAATGCGCATTTCGGAATTCCATCGTCATTAGGCCGATAAAAAAAAAGAAAATAGTCCGATGAACAACATCCTCATATTAAATGATAAGCCTCCGCAATGAGTGCCGATTTACGGATTATACGTATGTAATAAATCTGTAAAGGAAACTCATAATTAATAAATTACTTCATACTTCAATCAGTCGTTTCGTAAAACTCGTCGTGATCGCTGGTTTATATAGAAGCGTTATTATAAACGCTGTTTAACCTGTTTCTATCTACATCTACATAATACCCTTCAAATCACCAGAGTGGTGGGTAGCAAGTGGTGCAGCGCACTACCCAATAACTTCTCTCGCGGGTATCATTCTCATGTTTTGATCTCGTATGGTCTTCGGTAAAAACGAGCCTTAATATCGCTCCGTCTTACAGTCGATCTCTCGCATTTTATCCTCATGATCGTGCTTACCCTTGTACTACGTAAGTAGACGCTTCTAATATTCCATCGAATTATTCACTGCGTATACCGTAATATATCCCACACACAAATGAATTTATCCTGGGGGCAAATGTCCGCGATGAACTCCACGAAGTAACGCAGTAATTAATTCACGAGCTGCTTCAGCACTCCCGAAATAGCAATTTAAACGGATTAAGCTCCTCTCTCCGTTACGCAAATCAATGCCCCCGCAACATATCCGGCGTTATTTACGGACACTCGATACAGGTATGTTTTTTAAGGATCAGATTAACCCATTATATCCGCCATGTTGCGCGGATCCAATTAAATCGGTGGGAACCGCCCTTTATTCCCTTCGCGTCGAACCTTAGCCTCCCTCCTTTTTTTCTTGCTCTCCTGTAACCTTGGCACCCACGCTTTATTCATAAACGTACTTAGTGACCATAACATATCGAGATCCTTTGCTTCTCCCTCTCTCTTAAATGTAAGAAGGGACTATATAGTCTCAATTTCGTCCTCAGTAAAGTCGTTTGTCTGTCTGTCTGTCTGTCTCACACACACACGATCAGGTGTGTTCCCCTCCGCCAAATCCTCGACCCGTTCTCAGAAAACCCTTTTCTCATCTCCCACACGAGAAGTGCAAATTTTCAACCCCATTTTGGGGAGTCCATCTTTAATCTCAGAACATTCTCCAAAGCTTTTATTTATTTTATTTTTTTTTGAACGGGCATAAACACCCTTTCTTCGTCTGCTCGCAAACCCTCTTCCCACGCCTTTTGACCCTCCTTCCTTTCTCCTCCTTTCGCTATACATATATCTTACCCAGACTTTCCCTCTCCCTTTCACTCTCCTACGTACTCGCCCATACTGCCTCCGTTCTTCACGCTCTTTTTACTTTCTCATACGAAGTATGGAGAAAGTAGGTACGTATTGTTATCGCGAAAAAATTCGACCTCGAGATTTTTACGGAAATATACTTTTTAGGTGTCGCTGAATCCGAAAAAGTGGTTTTCGCAATGCCGTTTGTGTCTGTCTGTCTGTTACTGGCTCTGGAGCCTAGACGGTAGAACGAAAATGAATGAAATCTCGTACTTTGGCATTTTATCATACTGAGCAGAGTATATATAGAAATGGTTGACATTGCTCAATAATTAAGGGTAGTTTATTCTACGCATTTTTAACAACAATCCGATTTTCTCGAAAACGGCTCTAACGAATTTGATCAAATTTCGTACAGTTACTTGAGTTTACGTCTTCAATAATACTGCGTAGTTCATATTTCTCAAAAACTGAATATAAGGCTAGTTTATTCTTGGGCAACTTGAACAAAAATTGGATTTTCTAAAAGCCGGCTGATACGATTTTTATTTTCAAAAGATAACTTAACGACGCATTATAATATATGAGAAAGTTTGTACAATGTAGGTTTTTGGCGCCCCGGGCAGCTGCCTGGTTCGCCGGTACCTCGGGCCGGCCCTGGTTGTAGTTCTCTTGCTTTCATTTGTTACTGCCTCCAATATGTATTTTATATATATATTTCTTCGGTCTACTATGCGTGGATTTACCCTGGTTTTTTCCTGTTTTCTCTTCGTGAATGCTTTCTGCCATTGGGATTATTTTTCTGCGATCAACGAGACTGATCAGTCGAAGTATTTATGCCCAAGAAATTTCAAACCTTCAGCATTGTTTGAGATCTTTCGTATTTCTTTTACTCGCTTAAATGTTTCTTAATGTGCGGAGTCGTTACTTTAGTGTATATTTTTTGCATTTCATTAAGCTGTGGTAAACATTCAAATGTTTATATCGAATTTGCTTCTAGAGACGAGTGGGTCAAATGTAATAAGGGACTAAATATTCTCAACTTAGCCTCTCTATCGTTCTTTTTATCAGTCTTAGGCTTAAATGTAAGAAGGAGCTATATAGTCTCAATTTCGCCCTTAATATATTCGGTTTTCTGTCTATCTGTCTCTCTCTCTCTCTCTCTCCTGGTCTCTCTTGCTTTCTCCCTTTCATTGGTTTTTATCTTTTCTCAATGTTATTTCTATGCATGAATTCCGTTGTGATTTTAGAGTTGAAATTTTAACTCTAAAAAAAACAATTTTAACTTCATTTTTCACACGTATCGTGTATAAGAGTCTTTAGGCAATTTAATTTAAATCCGTTCCGTCGAAGCTTTAACGACTTACACTGCGGCTCGCCAAAGGATTCGCTACCATAAATGCGGCCCACGATGGAGAAAAAGGTTGCCCACCCCTCTCTCCAGAGACACCCGTCTTCTTTTCGGTCTTTCTTTTTTCTCCTCGGTAACTTTCTCCTTTTCTCCCTCCCTCCATTTCCCCTCCCTCCCTTTCTCTTTCTCCATTTCTCCCTCTTCTTTCTCCGTCTCTCACTTTTTCCCTCTCTTCCTTTTCTCCATCTATCCCTGCCTCCCTTTCTCCCCTCCCATTTATCCCTCCGCCTCTCTCTCACCCCCGTCATCCGTCTCCTTTCTTTCCCCACTCCCCTTCTCTTATATAGCTTTCTTACCTCCCTCCCATCCCTTCATCTACGCTTCCCACTTCAAACGCAAGGTCTTCTTTCCCCCAAGCGTGGATGCCACGCAATAAACCTCGGCCCGCTTAAAACGGAGGAAGGACGAGGTTCGAAAATAGCTTTCCTAAAAGGGAGAAGCGTTCTTCCTTTACCCTTCCACTCCTCGTGAGTATAACTTTAGCCTCGATCTTAATCCGGACGTAAAACCTCTCTTGCGATATTTTTCTTTTCCGGGCGTGGGAGAGGCGTGTGTTTCGGACGCGTATTAGGTTTCAATGGTCTTGTGACGTAACGAGGTCTCCTCAGACGTGAAAGGTTTAGGGTAAAAATAAAAATGACCATTTCTGAGGTGAAAAGTTTCACGAATTTTGCTTTGTTTTTATTTTACGAAAGGATTATTTCCCTTGAGTGGTTTGTGGAGAAGGGGAATGACCCCGCACTGTCACGGCGACAACAATCAGGATCGCAATCTCCTAAGATAATCTTAATCATCGATTCGGTGTTGTTATGATTGCCCGTGGGCTGATTTTGTGGGAGTTCTGAAGTAATTAAAAATTTTCCCTTACAACATAAATTCCTTTCCATCTATAAATTACCTCGCCGCTTTGTAAGTTTATTTGTTTATTTTTCGTTGGCTCATAAACAGCACTTTAATGCACGATAATATTAATATAATATTGTTAAATTAATTGAAGGTCAATACTTTGTGAATGACTTATTCAACACAGGAATCGCATTTATTCGAGTGACTAGGATATTTTATTTTTCAAATTAAATAAAATTTCACAGAGCTGAAAAGACATTTGAAAAAAGAAAATTCCCTCTAAAATTCTATAATTCGGAGTATCTGCGTCCATTAATAACCGTGCTTTACCTAGTCTCAAATTCACACAAATGCTTTGCGTTTTAATGCATTTGAGATGTTTCAAGAAAGGATGCCTATCGTGACAAAATTACAGTCTAAACTTTTCTTGCTAATGCTTGTGAACCACTGCTCTATATGGAGAAAGTCGTGTGTTGAACACATTAGATTTTTACGGGCAGTTTGATGCCTTGTATACTGTGCCACCCGCCAATACGATGAGCTGTAAGCTAAAATTAGGCGTATGTAAAGTTTTACGGAAAACGCTTACGTTCATTTCTAAATGCGCCGTTTTCCAGGAATATATCTCCAGCGTACCTCTTGGGAAACGTGTAAGAGGTATTTTGGAGCCGATTGAATTACCAAAAGGGACGGAGATGGAAGCGTTTCAAAGCTTTTAAGCAGTGAGCTCTCGTAAAACTTCGATTTTCCATTTCACTAGAAGGAATTTCGGATGAAATCTTCGAAAGGTCAAAAGGCTTATGACGAGTATGAGAGCTTTCACTTGCTGGGTCAGCGAGGGTGATTTGCCAAAATATAATAGGTCTGTACTTCTTGGGGAAAGGCACTCCCGCTGGTGCACTCGGGTTTTGAGGAACAACCCCCAACCACGAAGTTTCGAAAAGGGCGTTGTTGTTATCCCAACTACAAACGGAAAATGGGTTCTTCCCATCCGAGTCGTATGGCAACAAGTGGCGTAGTCGAGGTTGCATAAGATTCAGGATGTGTTTTTTTAAAATCAGCATGGCGATGTACATATAAGCGTTCAGATACTACATATATTGTATTGCGCCATTTGAAGTTATCAGAGACAAAGACATGTACTGGTTCGTATCTCAGCGGCATTCGAACCCACGCGCTAATTGTTGGAAAGATGTGTTACTGACCCATTCGTTAAAGGCCAGCAAACGACGACCTTCGTCTTTTTATTCTCCTGATTAGTTATTAGTTCCGGTTTTATCGTTTATTATTTATATACAAGAAAAAACCTGACATTATCATGAGTGAACCTGCTAAAGGGATAAATTTCAATTTTTAAAGCGTTGTAACTCACATCGACATGATCGCTTGTTTTAACTTTGTTCATTATATGTAATATACGTACTGTTTTTACAGTTACGTAAAATGTAGCTTTGCTGCCATGCTATTTTAATGGCCAATCAAATAATTTAATAAATGAGTAAAATATAAGGGACGAAAAAATAAATTACTACGCGGTGACTATTGTTGATGATATAAACGCCCGCCTTTTGAGAAACGCAAATGTTAGTTGGGAAAAATTTTGGTATTTTTAAGAAGCCAACGTCGAATGAGTTAAAGATGCGCTTAATGCAAAGTTATTGATTTTTAATTGTTTTTTCTGCGATAAATGATTAAGATTTAACTGAAACAAAAAATAATTAAATTTAGGGGAACGAGTTAGTGGTAGACTAAAATATCTGAATAAATACCCTGAAAGCCACCGCAATCGGTGTGTGGCAGGGGTCATTCAGAGATATGGTTGGCAAATGAGTGTCACGAGCCCAATAGAAGAGCTTGGATTTGAGTCTCTGGAGATACTGCGAGAAAATTCTAGGCACCTGCCATAGCAGAGATTTAGATCAGAAGACTTTTACTGATGAATTATAAGGCGTAAATAAGAGCCCACCTTACGTAGGACACCACGACCACATTGACAGGATTCGAGAAATTGTTTGACGTCGACTTCGTCCCATCGCAACAACCAGGGCCGGTGTGAGGCATGTGCGGTCGGTTCCCACGAACAGGGCCCCGCGCTTCATTAGGGGCCCCGCACAAGGCTCCATTCTCATCTATTGAGATTTAGACAATTTTTTTAACCACATTAATACGTTCCGGACGGAGAGGCCGACTGGAGGGCCATCTTCAACAATAATTTCACAATAAAAAGAGTCCGTCGCCAGAGGGGAGGGAGGGAGGCACTACAAGCGTCATTTTTTGCGTCACCTGGCATATGTGTACATACATAAATAGGCCCCGCTCGCTATCGAACTAGGCCCCGCAAATAATCACGCCGGCCCTGGCAACAACAGACAGTGAAAGGATATAAAATGATAGTCTCGCGTCGTCGTCGATGCTGGGATCGATTCTAGAATTCCATCGAACGGTGTTTTTTTCATCCGTGATAAAAAAAAATCGAAGAACCAGTCCCGTCGTAAGAAGAGGGGGTCGGAATGATCACTCCGACTCAGTCCTGTTATCCTTGTCCTCTTCGAATGACCGCATCATCATCATCATCATCTGTGGCGAGTTCCTTCACATTAAGCCGGAAACGAGGAAGATCGTTCCACGCTCGTTTTCTTTTCCCCTTTTTGCGTTTCGTGAATCGATTGGAAGAGAGAAAGAGAGAGAGAGAGAGAGAGAGAGATTGATTTTCTCAATCCCGTTGCGTTCAACCGATTTTTTTTTTCGAGTTTGAATTTCTCGCTGTTATTAAACCATAACGGTCTTTCGATGGAGTTGATAGTTTGATTCGATTTCCTGGTCGTTCGTCAGTTTTTCCAAATGGCTTCGATGCGTTACTACTTGCCTTTCGGCGATGACGAGAAAATATTACGATTGAAAAAAAAACTGCTTCTGACAAAATGCCCCTCTACAATAGCAGTAAAAAAAAGGTCAATAATACCAAATTCGAATTTCAGTTGCAAAGAAGCCGTCATTGTACGGCATTAGATTCTAATTATGAATAAGGTTCGAACTCCTGATCCGAGTTAATGAGGGTAATGAGGTGTATGTGTTGCGGTCAGTTTTAGAGATGGTCCCAGTTGTTCGACACGAGCCATGAATAATAAATATCATACGGAGAACAATTAATGTTCTTCTTAAAAAGAGACATCTTTATCGTAAACTCCTCCCTGTGATTCGCCATCACTGATGACGGCTGCTTTGTAGTCGAAACGCCCGTTTGTTTTTCATGGGCTTGTAATTTAGATTTTACGCATGATGCGAGCTTGATTATTCTGTATTGTAATTAACCTTCGCGACTGAAACTGCAAGGTGAAACAGCCGAGCATTTCAGTTAAAACGTAGCCATACTCAGTGGTAACTCACCGGTCGTCCATTCTGAGATTATAATTCTCTCTGCTTCCATGGACCGTTCGTTGAATGTACATATATATTCCGCTAGTTATTAAGAATAAATATTTATGTGATTGTTTCCTTGTAGTATATCTGCCGTCTTTAGTATAAAAATAGTCACATAACTTCATCTTCTGCGACTATAAAAAAAAAAATTCCGTATTCGCTGTCGTGTTTCTCGAAACGTAACATGGTTTCCCTTTTCTCATGAGAGAGTTCAAGCGCAGCATCAGTTCCCCTCCTCCGTTATGGACTCATCCGAAGAAAGGTAATGCCACAATACACTCCAGATGGCTCTCTCTCTCTCCCTCTCTCTCTGTCTCTTTCAATCCCATTCTAATCATGCCCTCTCTCTCTCTCTCTTACGTTTTTCTATGTGCGTGCAAAAAATAAATTCTTAAAAAGAGAAAGGAGGGATTTCCATGGTTATCGATAATTATGTATAAACGCAATATCGGTAGTTATAAACAATATACCTGTGATTATGAACACAATATTGACAATTATAAACACAATATCAGTAGTTATAAACAAAATATCGATAATTATACTAAGCAAAATATCGCTAGTATTTGACACAGTATCACTGATTATAAACAAAGCCTTGACTATAACATGTACACAGCACATTATTTTTAGTACAATTTTATATATTTTATTTATGTATAACTTCTTGTTACATAACTTTCTTTTTCAATTAATCGATTAATTGGTTAAAATTAGAAAGATACAATTTAATAATTATTATCAGTCGAGGTTGGGCTTTGTTTATAGTTGGCGATGTTGTGTTTTTAATTGCTCATATTGGGTTTATAATTGTTGGTATTGTGTTTATAACTTTCGATATTGTGTTTATAATATTCGATATTGTGTTTATAATTGTCGATGTTCTGTTTATAATTGTCGGTATAGTGTTTATAATTGTTGGTATTGTGTTTATAATGGTTGTTATTGTGTTAATAATTGTTGGTATTGTGTTCATAATTTCCGATGGCTTAGAACTGTTACGGGTCAACATCGATCGCAGCGCCAATTTGTCAGGTCAGTATTCCTAAGGAACGATTTTGAAATGTTTCAATATAAGCAGACAACCTGGCGTCACATCATAGCCAACCTCCCGTTATACAACAGACAATGTGTTTTTATTAATTACTAGCTGAAACGCCCGGCTTCGCTCGGGAAAGAGTTTTCTTTTAAGTGGCAAACGATTTTTATTGCTCGGGGCAAACGTTCCCCATTCCTTAATTACGGAAGCAATGCTTACATTAACATTTACTATTTTATGTATTGTATCGTAAAGTTTTACCATTAATATAATTACGCATTAACGTCTTACTTTATATTCACATGGATAGATGCACCGAAGCCTTTAAGGCAGCAGTAAAATTATGTGGATTATGTCAATAGGTACTATTAGCCAAAACGTGAACAATAAACAACATCTTGGTTACCGAACAAATGTAAGTAGATGTATCGATTTATGTTGCGATAAATCTTTCAATGTTAATGGTAAAAGATAACAATGTTCAAATATTCCTTAAAAATCATTTCACTCACTTTAAAAGTACTCATAGACTACATTTAGGCATGAATCGACTGTACCCTTTATCTTGGCGTTAGCTATTCTTCCTCAACGGCACGCCACAGCTTGGATTTTCCTTGCATTAATCTTTACGTGGCCATCTTCCTTTGAAGAGGACAACAATTAAGAAATTTAGCTTTGTTGCTGCCTGGAAAATGGTTATCTAAACCGATAAATTTTGTGCTTAAAGGAAAATTTCGAGCCATTTAGCATGTAATACGACAAAACATGAACAGAATTAAAATATTCAGTCTTTCATGCGTAAAATAATCCATATTTCATGATTGTAAGTTAATATTTAGGTATATTTATATCCACATCAGTGAAGGGCTGCATGGCATTTTGGGATTTCTCCACACCATTTCCCATGCATTCTTATAGAAATAATATTTTGTTGACCCCATGGGGTATAAGAGACCCCACGGTGTGGAAACCTAGACCAAGTTCTTCCTTTGGTCCATAGGATGGCCCATGAAACTTTTGAATTCGATAGCTTCAACGGTGTAAAAACGTATAAAGAACATACATACATACACACACACACACACACACACACAAGAATATTTATAAGATTTGGCAGAATATACTTATAAGAAATTGGTTAAAGGGAGGAATGAAGACTGAATTTTTTTTAAATAGTGCGTGAAATGAAATGAAAATCTTAAACTAAATATATAATTTTTGCTGTATCTGTTATTTGTTAAGTGCTTATTGTTAGATTTAATAACTTACACGCAAAACGAAAGCTTACAAACCCATGGCGGATCTGCCTGTGGCGACAGTTACCCACCCGATCACCGGCAAATGGTGAGGGATAGCTTCGTTTCAGAGAGGCGAAAGGCGCGATAGCGCCCGGAGACGGCTACACCCGATATAAAAGGCATTATAATCTAAAAACAAAGCGAGCCGAAGGTTAGCCAATATCCTCGGTTACTAGGTAAATAAAAACTTTCACTTATTAACTCCAGAGAAGGTTGTTTATTTTGCGGTAATACCGTAGCACGTAGTTCATTTTTTGACACAAATTGGCGCTGCGATCGATGTTGACCCAAAACATTTCTGTTCCTTGCTGATAATGTGTTTATATTTACCGATAACCCTGTATTGTACCCGCCATTGGTTCAGATACATATTTCGTGGATATACATACACACACCAGCTGCGGACACAGGAGAAGAGAACAGAAGGAAAGACTTTTTAACAAGATTACTTCCGCTAGAGAGCACGTGTCCCTTTGCATAATCCGATATTCATTTCGTTTTTCCCACGTCCTGGTCACGTGACCGTCGATCTGATAAAGAACGTCGCCGTCGTCGAAAGCTGAATGTGTTTCTGTGTGCAACGCAAATTTCTTTTCTTGTTACGTCACCTTTTCATCTTTATTTCTTCCGTGTTTCATTGCATTGGATTTCATGTGTGAATAACGTGACTGATGAGAAGAGTCGCGCAGAATGGCATTTGTAAAAAATCCGTACAGAGTAATGAATATGTTTGTTCTCGACATAAGCGTCCACAAGAATAATTTGAGGCAATTAAACTCGTGATTACATTTTAAACACTTTCAATATTCTTTACATTAAAAGAAACAATAAGTAAAGAAAACTGCTAGCTGTTGCTATTGGTAACAAAATATCGATACGCAATTACAGTTACCCTTGGCAACGTACACATAGCTACTTCTATGTCCCTCCACCCTTCCCTCTCCCTCCCTCTCATTCCTCTCACTCCCTCTGCATTCCTCACTCCCTCTCGCTCGATACATATAATATGAAAATGCTTCGTCTTTCTATTGTATGACCTATGAATAATGAGGCAATAATAGGAATTTCGAATCTCAACAATGGTATTCGTTGTCCAGGAAACTCATCGATAAAAACGCGATATTTGGTCAAAATGTCACATATTCGTTACATACGAATAATTTGGAACGGAAGGCGAAAATCGACGATAAGAATAAGAAACCTTGTACATTCCTCTTTAAAACAGTCCACGTTCGGTGATTGCAGGTCAGTTTTTTCTAATTTTAAATTGCAAAATGGTGAAAGCCTGCACGTCGAAAGATCTCATTTTACGTGTTATCTTACGGGAAACAGAAATTATCTCCCGGAGTCAAACCAGGGTCTTTTTTCGGGATTTTTTCGTCATTTCCTTTTAATGCGTGATACGTGCATTCCTTCCCAATTTCGAACTCGTATGTACCTACTCGGAAATTATATCTTAAATCGCGTTTAGAAAGTGGCTGCAAAAGTATGTAGACAAAAAAATAGTACAAGAAAGAATCCCACGCCTTTTATAATATACATACCTAGAAATTATACAGAAGCATAGAAGAACTTGTGTATAATTCTTACTTCACCTAAAACTGTCAGGCATTCTACAGGGTGCCTAAGAATTGTACACAATTCCTGGATTATACACTTTTTCTATAACATACCCACCTGAGTTATCCCTAATAGTCCGACGTTTAATAGGAACACGTGCGTCGTTCTCATCTGAGATGACTCTCACGTTTGTTACCTACGTGATTGTACGCTTCATTATATATATATATATATATATATATATATATATATATATATATATATATATATATATATATATATATATAAGCGCAGGAGGAGACTCAATTACATATATTGTTTAAGAAAAATTCTTGTTAAATCATATCCTTCTTCAGGAGTTTACATGTATCATTCAGTGTACGTTCTTCCAGTGATGCCCAATCGTCTGAGAACACTGTAATTGGTCTTGTCAGCGATTTGTTATTACGAATCTATTTCTCCCGCGACGGTTGTTGTTTTAAATTCAGATTTCCTGAGTTCCGTGGCCTTATGACATATCAAGGTTTTATTAGAGAGGTATCATAATTGTTTAAGAGGTATGTTTTTGTACAAATTTTACATAATACTTTGATTATGTGCCTGTCTAAAATTCCGGGCCGTGAACTTAAATTTTCTCCAGTTAAATCGCAGTGTACTCTTTAGTTTGTATGTCAGGATTGAGACAACAATAGAAGCTCGAGTTTTGACGACAAAATGGTTGCCAAGGCAACAAACGGTTAAAAGCGTATTTTTTTTCAAAAATATATTATTAAAAAGGATAAATTTGAGCGATTTTAAATTTATTGTAAAATCTGAAGATAAGAATAAGAAACTATTAATTATTTTTTAAAAACACTCTCATTGTCAGTCCGAAGATCAGACGGTCAATTTTTTCTAATTTTATTTACCTAGCAGAAGAATGAAAGCATGCGCGTCGAAAAATCACTTTTCACGTGTACATCGCACGGGAAGAAAAAATTGTACGCTGGGGTCGAAGCCAAGTCTCTTTTCGTCGTTGACTTTTAACGTGTGTGATTGAAGCATTCCCGCAAATTTTAAATCTTCTGCCTACATGGGACATTTGATAAAAAAACGTTTTAAAAAATTGTCACATAGAGCGACAGAGGAAGCGTCTTATATATCTCGAGATTCACAAAACAAATTTTTTTCACATCTGTAACAATGAGGAAGTTTAACTACCATGGCTTGCTTGCATTGCATTGCGAATCCAATGTTTTTACATGGGAAATATCCATCGTAATTCAGGTTTTCAATTGTCATTTCGCTTTTGTTTCTTTTATATTGATACAAATAAGAAGCTTTGTTTTATAGCATAATTTTATCTTATGAAATTATGTACGTTTTATCCACCTTCGATAAGATCAAAGCACAATAACTACGGTATAATTATAATTTATTTCGTAAGATTCATTAAATGTGAAAAATGTGCCGCGGATTCAGTACCTTGACTATTTTTTAAAAAATTAACCGTAATCACAGGATTACATCTTTAACTTCTAATCTTAATTTCATGCTCCACTAATGCCTGTCTGTAATTTTTAACTGGCGATTACTGTACCAGTCACATTTTAAAATTTATGTATTGTCGCCTTTTAGAACGTAACGCTCTTGGATTTTGCATTTTGTTTCCATTTGGCTTTCGCGATGATTTTAGTAACTACTACACCTCTCTTCGTCCGACGTTCTGCGGAAATAGAAAAAAAATATTTTCAAAATCGTGCCTTTGCTGCTATTTTAAGAGACGCTCCTAACAATAAGTAACCGAGCCATTATCCTTGTATCGAGCCATGGGAACTTAAACAATCGGACGGTCACCATAACAACCCTCCCTCTCCCTCCCTCTCTCATTCCGAATCGGCGGGGATTCCCACGTTCTGCTCACCTCTTCGACGAGTTTTCCGAACGGATCCCGTATAAAACTCGACGAAGACGAGAAAGCGATTCTTTAAAGCACGTCGCCTGTCAATCAAAACGCTTCGAAAGCTCGGAAAAAAGAGCACAAAAAATGTCGGAGAAGATCCGGAAGATTTAGCTATACCATTATGTCGGAGTTGTTTTCATGGACTTTTAGCGTTGCGGCTGCGATTTTTATTATGTCATATCGATCTTGCGAGCGCGTCTCTCATGGTACGTGACTTTCTCCGTATAGAATAATGAGTATGATTCTTCTAGACGTTAGTAAATAATTATCGGCAATTAGAGACGTAAATATTTTTTAAACACTTTCAATAATCTTCACATTGAAAAAAAAACAAGTAAAAAAATTGTTAGCTGTTGTTATGGATAAGAAAATATAGATTAACTAGCGGAAGTGCCCGTTGAATATCAACGGATTTAGTGAATATAAATCTTCGACCGTGTAACATGTAAACATCGCAAGAATAAAATAGTATAATAATATTTCAATTTAAATCAACACATATTTAGTTACCATGTAAACAAAGCAAAATCGCACACGGAAATTGAAAAACGATATTACGTTAAAATTTTTCCCATATAAATGCTTTGGACTCGCAACTTCGGCGACATTGAGAGTTGTCATGGTAATTTATATATGGTATTGTAATAAAACTGATAAAATCACGTCTTTTTCTGATTCTAAACGCATTTTTACGCAAAATCGAGATTCTTTCTTCAATAAAAATAGACATTATTCTTTGCTTTATAGATATCTA
This sequence comes from Uropetala carovei, assembly GCA_036926305.1. Classification (NCBI taxonomy): domain Eukaryota; kingdom Metazoa; phylum Arthropoda; class Insecta; order Odonata; family Petaluridae; genus Uropetala; species Uropetala carovei. Next base: position 1,032,372 of record JAXCHB010000156.1, on the reverse strand, counting down.
TAGAAGACTATATTACCTAAACAGGAGTTTCGCCTTTCTATGAACAAAATACTAAATGAACTCCGCAAAATCTCGCAGACAAAATATATTAACCACATCAAAAACTGGCTATTTAGAAAAGCGGAAGAATTAGTGATTTAACTTGATTGCATAAGTCGTAACTGTCGCCTCTGTCTTGCGTGTTTGCACGCACGAAGCATTGTCTTTTCATCTCACGTTGATTAATAGGTATATTTAGGAAACAAAACAGCAAGGATTAATAATGTAAATCCCTGAACGAAATGTAGCGTGTTTCGTAATTTATTATTCCTTTAATAATTTTAAATTAATCGTCACGCATTATATTATATTATCAGTTCAATTTTTCCCATGTCGTTTGAACCTTGGAGATTTCAATCATGCTCTTAGAAAACCTATTGGTTCTTCTTAATATGAGGCACGGAACTGCGACATTATTCGTTAAACAAGTCACCATTTTGTCCCAATTTACGTTTTTATTGAATTTTGCATTAACTTTGGATACAGGCGAAGCTCGATGGCTCGAATTTTCGATGAGTCCAAATACATATATTTCCCGTTTGCATTAGTGTACATACGCTAGAATGAAATTCTATGAATCTTATGTTTCTATTACTCTAAATTTCGATCACTCGTAGTTTCTGTTACTCAAAGTTTCGATTATTCGAATTTTTTATTACTCGAATTTTTAATTACTCGAATTTTTTATTATCGATTTTTTAATTACTCGAAGTTTCGATTATTCGAATTTTTTAATACTTGATTTTTTCATTACTCGAAGTTTCGATTACTCGACGTTTCGATTACTCGACGTTTCGATCACTCTAAATTTTGATCGCTCTAAGTTTTGATCACTCGATATTTCGATTACTCTGAATGTCGATTACTCGAAGTTTCGATTATTCTTATTGTTTATTACTCAAAGTTTCTATTATTCGAATTTTTTATTACTCGATTTTTTCATTACTCGAAGTTTCGATTACTGGACGTTTCGATCACTCAAACTTTCGAAGACAAATCATTTTAGTCTTTGGTGGTCCGAGTTACCGAGATGTCTTTTTACATGGAATTTGAACCTTTATGTAACGGGAAACTCTACCAAAAGATTTTTTTATAATTACCCACAACAGGAGAAAAGTAAATCCGTTCCCTTTCTCTCACGTCTCCTAGGGCCAACAACCCCTGCACACACATTACGGTTTCACCAAGCGTGCGAATATCGTACAATAAAATAAAAGATCGCTCTTTATTTTTGTCTCCTGGGAAAGGACGAAAAGTGAATCCGTTTTTCTTTCAACCGACGCTTCTAAACAAACAGAGGGGAGGAAAAAACATAATAGCCTCTCGCTATCTGCGTTATTTCGTCCGTGTCTTGCGTTATTTTTGTTTTGGATCGCCGACCTTCTCGCTTCCATTCGAAAAATCCGTTCTCCATTTTTGCCCTCTACGTGAGCCGCTTCTTGTCCGTTCCTTATCTGTCGCGGGGGAGATTAATATATATATATATATATATATATATATATATATATATATATATATATATATATATATTAATCTCCCCCGCGACAGATAAGGAATATATATATATATATATATATATATATATATATAGGCCTCCAAAAAGACTAGGACATCACCATGGTGCACAGCGCGAATCGAATCATAGGATGTTTAAGTTTTTAATTTCTCAATGTGTAATATAAGAGAAAGTATTGTATTCGTGAAAAAAATCGAATTCGAGATTTCAACGGAAATACACGTTTTGAGGTCCCCCAGAATACGTTTTGACTATTTTCTCGATGATGTCTCTTGTGTATGATAGGAATTCTGTAGGCGCTTTAACTAAAACTAATATTGAGATCTGCACGAAACTTGGTTTCTTTCTGGTCGGATCCATTATTATTTTTTGAACAAATATTTCCGAACAAATTTTCCTGCGCTTGATCAAATTGCACAAAAAGCCACTGCTCCAGAAATGACGCAGAATGGAAAAGTTCTTTTTTGTTAGGTACTGCGAAAATTGGGCTCCATTGCAGGTAATCAAATGAGAACGTTTTTAAAAGTTATCCGTTCGGTCGGGACATTTTCAATGTTTTCGTTATCAATAATAGGTCGTCGAAACTTTTCAGGGAGTACGACACCAAAATCCAAAAAATTATTATTGTATAATATTGACTTTTTTTATAATGGAACAGAATTGTTCATTATCATCCTTGTACATGCACATTGCGATTCCATAAAAAAATTGGAGATGCCGGGGATCGAACCCGGGGCCTTTCACATGCAAAGCGAACGCTCTACCACTGAGCTACATCCCCTGATCTAGGTTCGAACAGTTACATTGTCGCAATTTCTCCATTATTGTCAGTTTCTCATTCTGAATGACGTATGCAACAATCAAAATTATGTGTTTTAGACTTTGTAAACTGGAAAACTCCGCTGATGCATTGTCGGAATTATTTACTAGTAATATTTTCGATTGAAATCAGTTTCGTAGTTACAATGGTCTTAAAAGATCTAAATACATTAATCCGAATTATACTGATTGCATTTGAATAGCACTGATATTTTTAAATGGTCGAAAAAATTGGTTAATAGACGAGCCAGTAATTTCAACCAAGAAAGTTTTCGGGATCCTCCAATTTCGTTTTAATTCTTCTTCGTGTTTTCAGGCACCGCATTTCGTTAATCGTGGATTAAGCTCAGTGGTGGAGCGTTCGCTTTGCATGTGAAGAGTCCAGGGTTCGATCCCCCGCATCTCCACGTAATTCTTACAGGAATAACACGTGTTTGGTTAAAAAACAATTCTGCATTGCGTTCGGGTTTGTCCCAAAAAATTTTGTTCACATCAACCTCTGAAACTTATCTCAATCTCTGTTTTTGCTAATTTACCCACAATTGCAATGCCTCAATTTATCTTGAATGGCAATAAATAATATTAGTTGCGTTCGCTTTGCATGTGAAAGGTCCCGGGTTCGATCCACGGATTCGATCCCCGGCATCACAACTTTTTTCTTGTGCAAATCTCGATGAAACTATATATATCCAGTAAGTGGACGATTAGAATATGTTATCAACATATTTATTTATTTCATAATAGTTTAATTGCCCGTAAAATACACAGCGTGTGGGCATGAATCCAGTATTGAGTTAATGTCGAAGGAGTTTGAGATCTATAAATTAGCTAAGCGTTAATTAAAAATAGCAAATTCAATGAAAAATCCAAGGGTCGACATAAGCGACAATTAAACTACCAATAAACTTTCAATAATCTTTACATTGAAAAAACAATAAGTAAAGAAAATTGCTAACCGTTGCTATTGATAACAACATATCGATGCGTAATTAAAATTACCGTTGGTAGCGTGCACATAGCTCCTTCTCCGTTCTCTTCCCTCCTCCTCTCCCTCCCTCTCACTCCCTCCCTCTCACTCCCTCTCTCTCACTCCCTCCCTCTCACTCCCTCCCTCTCACTCCCTCCCTCTCACTCCCTCCCTCTCACTCCCTCCCTCTCACTCCCTCCCTCTCACTCCCTCCCTCTCGCTCGATACATCTACGTATTTCTATCGTATCACGTGTGAGAATTGAGACAACAATAGGAATCTTGAGTCTCAACAATGATATTCGTTCCCCAGGAAACTCGTCGATAAAAGCGCGATGTTTGGTCATTATTTGTCGCACATTCGTTAAATACGAGTAATTTCGAACGGAAGGCGAAAATCGACGATAAGAATAAGAAACCTTGCACTTTCTTCTTTAAAACAGTCAACGTACGGTGATTGTAGGTCAATGTTTTCTAATTTTAAATTGCAAAAGGGTGAAAGCCTGCACTCCGAAAGATCTCGTTTTACGTGTTATCTTACGGGGAAAAGAAATTATCTCCTGGAGTCGAACCCGGATCTTTTTTCGTGATTTTTTTTCGTCATTTTCTTTTAAATTTCTGAGTCGTGCATTCCTGCCAAATTTAAAAACTCGTACCTACTCGGAAATTATCTTAAATCGCGTCTAAAGAGTGGCAGCAAAAGTGTGTAGACAAGAAAACAAACAAACAAGAAAGAATCCCACGCCTTTTATAATAAAGATTTAACAGGCTTATCTACTAGAGCTTTTAACGGCGTTGTGCGCACGTACATTCTACGTCGATGCAACAAGAAAGAACGCGACGCACGATAACTCGATTCGCTCCACTATAATCTCTCGCAATGGAGGTTGCAACCGTGATGGCAATCCGGTGGCGTCCTCCGCGTCTCTAACTCGAAGCTCCGATTAAAAGAAAACGTCCAAAGTGTCATTGCCGGATAAAAACGTGAGGTATACGGGGAAGCGGTAGACAGAGTTAACTTTTTCGAGAATTCATCATTTTTATCTTTATCAAGAAGATTGCACGATGGACGATGGAGGTAGAGAGGGAGGGAGGGAGGGAGATGAAGGGAGGGGAAGTGATTTCGGACTCGTAATCGTAGATGATACGAGCGATTAAAAAGTCAGTCGACGTCGACGTTAAATGGAGTCAAGATGTCGTCTCAAGTGAATATAGCGGTGAGTACATGAACACGGCAATTTTGTGGAGGAACATCTTTTTTTTTCGATATTCGTTTCAGGGGATCGATAGGTTTGTGCAATCTATTTCCAAAAAAGTGTGCATAAAACTGTCGATTCTCTCAGCCCTCGAGTTTATATGGATGCGTGTTATATACTGTGATCGGTGGCGGTAATTTATGGTGTTCCGATATGGAGACTAACGACGAACAGGTCCGTTCCGTGACGTAGGTATAGAATTTGCTAGCGAGTTGTATGCGTTATCAAAGTTTTTTTCTAACATTTGTCGTTTTTTTTAGATTTAATTTCGAAAATTGTCACCTCTGATAGACGCCAAAAAACGTCACCATATCAACGTCTAACAATTTCAATAAGGAACTCCTTAACCGTAAAGATTTGAATATTTAGGGACAAAATCGACAAAGGAAGTTAAAGGAAAACAAATGAAGGAAGAAAAAAGAAATGTTAAACTTAAAGGTTTACAGGGAAGCACCTCACCTCAACGTCGCAACCTCTGCCACTCACCGAAATAGTGAAATGCAGGGCACTAGTGGGTAACCAATCACTCAAGCAAGAAACAAACCTGTAAGTTTAACGTTTCTTTTTTCTTTCTTCATTTGTTTTCCTTTAATTTTCTTTGTCGATTTTGTCCCTAAATATTCAAACTTTATGGTTAAGGAGTTAATTTATTACGTCTATTTCGCCGTAGTCTCCAAACCCCTTTTTATTGAACGTCTAACAAGTCAGCTGTGCGGGTGTCAATGACGTGTTATATCTTTAAGCTCATTCACACGTTCTGATAGGTCGAAATTATCAGAACTCATAAATATCAGACAGATGGTTTTTTTGGGAGACAACACAATGCGGACAGACAGACACGACTCGTGATAAACACGGATTTTTTAAAAAATCGATCGATTTCAGTTTCCCAAGTACATATAGTCTAACTTCTTTAAATCGAGTGTCTATAACTCGAATTTTCCATAACTCGAAGGGAATTCATTTTAAAGGACAGAATACCTTTTCATGTTATTTTTCTTCTATAACTCGAATTTCGTTTAATTCGAATTTCTTTGTTTCCCTTGATATTCGACTTATAGAGGTTCCACTGTATATTTGAGAGAGAGAGAAAGACAGACAGACAGATGGACGAGCGACTTTATCAAGGGCGAAATTGAGACTACATATGTAGTAGTCCCTAGGGGCCTAGGCAGAGAGTGAGATAGGAAATTCTAACATATGATGGAGTTTTTTTTTTCTAGGCTTATCAATGTATCAGAGATAGGCTGATGATGAAATATGGCAGTATAAGATTAAAGGAATGCTTCCATTCAAGGGCAGTTCGCTGTGCTTTAAATCACCATGGAAATCGTGGTTATGGGCGATGTGAAATTGGGATGTTCTCGTACGCGGCATTAGTTATAATCACGTTTTTGTACTTTATAAAATGGTATAATCTCCATGCACAGTGGAACTCCTGTAACTCGAACCTCGAGGAAAACAAAAAAAAATATTCGACTTATTGAAAATTATACAAGAAAAATGAAACGAAAACGATTTTTTTCCTATAAAATGAATTCACTTCGAGTCATGGAAAATTCGAGTTATAGACGTCCGACTTATAGGAGTTGGGCTGTATAATGTTATTTCGCCACTCAGGATACATTGAGATATTGGCATATTTGCCTTTCTGTTAGGTAAACTAGGTAGATTAGTGGTGAAAGAGAGAGAGAGAGAGAAACCTGTTTTAATTCTACAATGCACGTAATAGTCATGTATTATACTGTGGAATGACGCCATGTTACTTTAGAAATATTCTAATCATTCTTCTCTATAATGGAATTCCACGAGGAAGAGATTAGACTAAGCCTTATCATCCATATAAAAGTTTAAAAAATTCCAATTGGATTTCCGCATTCTCTTATAGGACTAATATTATTCCTTGCCATTCAAGATAAATTGAGGCATTGTAATTGTGGGCAAATTAACAAAAACAGAGTTTGAGATAATTTTCAGAGGTTGGACAATACTTTTTGGGACAAACCCGAACGCAATTCAGAATTGTTTTTTAACCAAACATTGCTCTATTCCTTCAAAAATAACCTGGAGATGCCGGGGATCGAACCCGGGACCTTTCACATGCAAAGCGAACGCTCTACCACTGAGCTACATCCCCTAATACGCCTTTAAATATATACACACGCAGTTTATCCATTACTGTAGTAAATATTCTCGATAACGCGTCAGCAAAGTTTTCCAGAGTACAAAATCTAAAACACAACATTTAGATTGTTGCTTACGTCATTCAGAACGAGAAAGTGAAAACAATGAAGAAATTTTAACAATGGAAACTATCGTGTTGAGGGTTATTCCTGGAAAAAGAATTTAAAAATATCAGTGCTATTAAAATACAATCATTATATTTCGGATTATTGTATTTAGATCTTTTAAGATCACTGTAACTACATTAACTGACTTCAATCGAAAATATTACTAGTAAATAGTTCCGATAATGCTTCAGCGGAGTTTTCCAGTTTACAAAGTCTAAAACACAAAATTTTGATTGTTGCAGACGTCATTCCGAATGAGAAACTGACAATAATGGAGAAATTGCGACAATGTAACTGTTCGAACTTATATTAGGGGATGCATCTCTGTGGTAGAGCTGTTCTATTTGAATGTGAAAGGCCCCGGGTTCGATCTTCGGCATCTCCAATTTTTCGTGCAAAGTTTCGTCTTGGCTCTTTCTGAAAACTTGTCTTTTGCATCAACCTGTGAAGTTTCTTTACTAATTACCTACTAGCAAGGCGAATATTTATTATCTTGAGTGGCAGTAAATAACATTAGTTCTAATGAGAAAGATTAAGGAAGAAATAGATGGGAGATTTTATTTTTTCATATTTTATCTAATTTTGGGTGATAAGGGTTATTTATAATCTCTTCACCTGATGAGCGTCTTCTGGCTCGCTTGCCTTTCTTCGTCCGCGATTTCTTTGTAAATCGACGATAGAATTTCGCTATATTTTTTTTCGGAATTCTCATTATTTTTAAACTAACGCATCTTCATTAACCAGTTTAATTATTAAAATGTTTTTCTCTTTTTTAATTTCTTCCATTTGGATAACGTAGGAACGAGTGGAGCATATTTTAAATTTGCATTTCAAAATTAGTTGCAATCGAGCACCAAACTCACGAATTAAAACGATCGTACGCCTCAAAGTACAAAGTTTATTTTGAGAGTATTCGAATCCATGCCGAAATATCGCGAAAATACATTTTGAAACTTAAAAACTGCCCATTCGTCATGACTCTAACAATGCGAAATTATAAATTCTATGGCAACGTAATCCCATTGTTGCCGCCAATGGGAGTCCAATGCTTTTAAAGAAGAAACAAAACTCCTTAGTATGCTTACCTTCGTTTTTGTTTTGTTTGCATTTTAACAAATAGCTTTATTGAAGTTTTTTAGATCATAATATTCGTTGCATTCATTTCAACAAAGCCTATTCTTTGACAAGCTGCACATGTCACTTAAATCAACTTTTAATATAATAAAAGAACCAAGAACATATAATGTTAACGATATAATTGACATTTATTTTGTATGGTTTATTTAATGCTCACAATACGGCATTCACGTTTTTAACAGTACCTATTATTTAATGGCTCCCCTTCGTTTGGAGCTAAGCCTTATTGTCAAAGCTGGATTTTGCCTAAATGATATGATGCGAAATGAAATTATAGTTATATTTGAATGCGATACGCTTGGAAGCGGATTGTTTACAAACAAATTCAGTCAATTATTAAGAGAAACCAAGTGATTTTCACTTTTCTTTGGCTAAAACTTTTTTTGTATATTATCCCGCATACGGCCGAGAATTGTCAGCGAAAGCAGATTCACTAAATCCATTGAAACTCCACGGGCACTTACACTATATAGTGTTAAAATAAAACGAAGATATACATAAATGTTTCGCTTCTTGTTACTTTTTCACCTCGCTAAATACGTATTTTGTTCAGAACACGCGTTGATTAATGTCGGTTTTTGTGCGAACAAAGCAACCGTGATAAACGCCGGAAATGAATCGTTTCAAGCCTGCAGTAAAACATTTTACGGCTTCGGTCAACGAAATTAAATTACGAGCAAAACTTTTCCCCAAGATGCGACCAGTACATACACGATTTTTCTCCATACAGAGTAATCAATATATGATTGCTATCGTCATCAGCGTCCTCAAGAAAAATATTCGACAATTACACTTGTGGATAATGTTTAAACGTTAAACATAAAGCTCCACTTCCGGTTGGCTAGTTTCAGCCAAGACCTTTCCAGATCTTGAATTACTAATAAAAATCTTAAGCATAAAGTTTTTTTTGCCGAATATTAGTTTTTGAGTTACATACAAGGCACACAGACATCATCGCGAAAATAGTCCAAACGTGTTCTAGGGTCCTAAAAACGCGTATTTCCTTTGAAATCTCGAATTCTATTTTTTCCCTCACGAATACAATGCTTTCTCCCATGCTACGTATATGGAGAAAGTAAGAAAACTTCACCCAATCGCAGTTTAAAGTATCACAATAAAGCAGTTCGATTTCTGCATATTTTATTTAAAATTCTAACTTATAAACGTGATATATGCGGGAGAATCAAACACCAACGCCGCAAAAATCTCCATGTTGAAAAAGGTGTTTCAGGAAGACATCTAAGGCACTGCGAGCGAAGTTAAGAGAATGAAATAAAAGCCATCGTTATCACTTTGGATGATGGAAGGGGTTAAAAACACAAAAATCCTCTTCCATTCCTTTATTTAATCTCTCTCTCTTCCTCCCTCTCTCTCTCCAGAGATAAGGATTTCTCCTAACCATATCGCGAATTCCAATGTTGAATCACATCTTCATTGATTTTGCGCAATTAATTAATTCCCTTACGTTTCATTGTCTTCGCGTGTTGATGACATGCGTTCTTAATGGTTTTTGGCGGCGATTCTTGGAATATTACCCAATCGAATCGACACGCTTCGAAATTATATTATCGTGTACTGCTTACTCTGAATTAGGATTCGCAAAACGAAATATGGTTTAAGGTAAAAATTTTAATCCCTTTTCACATTAGTTATTACGAATAATTATCTCTCCTGTTCAGTCTTATGATTGTCCGTACGCGTTTACTTTAGATGTTATTGCGGCTTGCAATTGAATAATCGATTGAATGCTTCCGAAATTGGAGTTTCAAAAAGGGTCAACAATGGTTTAAGAAACTGTCACTTTGGCACACAATATTTCTGTCATACATGCGTGCATAAAATGTTTTTCCTTCTTAGCAAAAGCGCTGCATTTATGGGACCACTCAATGAATCTATGATGGACAAAATTTGACATAGGAGAAAGCGAAAAGAAGACTGATTATTAGCACTAGACTCGTCGCATTACGTCATAGTGAACAATGGTATCTGGGCGTAAAATTCTAGATCAAGGGATTTCAACCGTTTTCTTACTCGCGTACACCTTAGAGCAGAGTTTTATGATTTAAAGTGATAATGAAATGACACTTGTATTAGGATAGCTAACTCATGTTTATAACGTTAAAATTCAAATTTTTTGCTTATGTTTCTGTTTTATGACGTCATTCTTAGTCGTCACATTGCAACTTTTGATTTAGGCGTCATGCCCGATAGACAGAGTAAGAAGAAATTTTATAATCTTTCACACTTTCTCGTGCCTCTTCAAAAACCTTAGGGATGCGCGTACCACCGTTTGCAAACCCCTGTCGCTTCACACCATATGGTTATTATATTTTTGAGAAATATGGCTTTCAAAAGAATAGCTCCTGACATCGAGCTCTCTAATCGGACGAATTTTAATCGGAACACTTAAGACCATCCCTAAAAATCGAACAAGAAAGTCTTAAATCGAGTTGAACTTTGAAATTTTCTTTCATGGTTACTTCTTCATTGTTGCTAACATAAAGAATCTCACAAACAAACGTTTAATTTTCTTACTAGTCCATGCAGCATTATTAAATAGGAAGAAAATGGATTATTTATGATGAAGAAAACAACTTTAAAACGCTGTTCCCCTCACGTACGGGTATATCATTTCTTTCTAATACTCCATTGCACGAAACGCGCCCTTTTGTGATACTCTGTACACACTTTCCTAACTTCTTTTCGTATTCAGGGAGTAACTAAAGCGTACATATTCATCAAAATCTCGAATTTAAAAATTTTCTCGTACAAAGAATTTTACACATTTGTTATGTTATAAAATAAAAAGAACACGCTTTATATTCCCTACAGAATGTATTATAATCGGAGTTTAGGTTAAGTACAATCGACATTTCAACTATGGGACGCTCGCATTCCGTCGACTATCTCTCTCGCATTGTCGTTGGCGCACATTATTGGAATCTAATAACTCAAATCAGCGTCATAAAACACGTAAAAATCTCTTTTCCTTTCGGCGAGGCAAAAGAAAAAATCTCTACCGAATTATTTGTAAATAACCTCTGAGATTGCCTCAGAGGAATTTCGCCGGACATCAAATGGAACCGATTAACTTATATGTGTGCGACTCGCCGCCGTCTAATGCTTTTTTTACGAGATAAGCTTTTCTTTTTTTTAAAAAAGAGGAACATTATCTCGAGATTCTTGTAAGGCGCTCGAGAATATTGCTTTTTAATGGCGGGATATCATGCGAAGAAGCCCAACCTTTAGTGCAAGTACGCTATGTACATTTAAGCAGGAAAGTCTACAATGTATTGTGTGAAAGCTCAGTTTCCTTACCTTAAAGAATTACGGTAAACTTCGTCCCAATACTTTATATAATATATGCACGACATAATAAGATATACAGAGTGATTAAAAATAATATATAAACATTTTGTATTGCTGTATTTCGTAGATAACTTGGTCAACTTGTATGGATTTGTTGTATTATATAGGCAAGATAATATCAAATAATTAACTATCATTTATTACTTATAATTTATGTTTAACTTTTTTATTAATTTTAGTTTGTGTTTAATCAATAACCATTTTGAGATTCAGCAACAATAATTACTCTGTTGTTGTTCTTCATTGTCTATATAGACCATGAGTCAATCACAGACAACCGATTAACTGGTCTGATTAACGTGGAAAAGTTTTACTTATTCGATATCTATAAAAACAAATTATAAATGAGTACGTTTTATGATAAATGGGCGCGTTTAGTGCGATGGAGTATTTGCAACTAACAATAAGTGTTATGCTTAAATATGTACGCGTATTTACGTAATTTTAGTGTAATGGCTAAATGCTGCAAAACCATTTATCAGAAATTATGCCAGGTAAATGGAAAAATTTTTATTGACCAATTTATTTTATAATCAATTGCAATCAATCAAGCAATCGAAGATTATGTATAGTTCACCTCACTTGTAGTTGTAATACGCATTTACGTTTACGTGCTTTTCTTTCTCGAAGATAATAAATCTACTTCCGCCCACAAAATGCTGCATTCAGTGTGATTCAATGATATTAACCGTATTTTCGTAACTATAGCACATCTTATTTATTTCAGTTGCTGCGAAGACTGTTTTCATTACAACAATTAAGTAACTGCTTATGAATTTTTCCATGTTCAAAGTGAATTGCGACTTTCTTTTTTGATTTTCTTGAAAACAGCTCCTCATCAGGCGCGTAACTTGGGGGGCGCAGGCCCACGCAGCGCGTGGGGGCCCCAAGATATTTGCGGCTCCACAAAAATACTTAGAATTTTTCCCGTAATCTGCCGTAAGGCATTCGAATGAAAGTTATCATCGCTCGAAATGAAGTCGGAAATACCAATCTCAAGTGTTTGGAGTTGTTTTGTCCTATACTTATAATGTTAGAATTATAGAAGTCTCGATGTATTTTTGGAATTAAAACGTAAAAACTATCGATAACAATCAAAACGGTATATTAATTTCATATATTTTTATATAAATGGGGGTCCCAAAAACTTGACTTGCGTGGGGTCCCGAAAACCGTAGTTATGCCCCTGCTCCTCATACGATAAAGATGTAGGTATTTGGAAGAAAATGTTCTATTTGGTCAGTTCTACAATTTTCATTTGGTATTACTAATATTTTACGAAATATGAAGGAAAGTTAGTTTTTTTGTTTCCAGTAAAGTGGCACCCCTGATTGACTAACGTTATTCATTTGTGTGAATTTTCTTATCGTCTTTGACTGTAAGTCCTTAATATATAAAATTCCATGAAAATCCGTTCGGTAGAAACCGAGAACGAAAATGCGTGTGGACGGACGGGCATAACGAAAGTTGTAGGCGCTCACTTTGGAAACGAAACGCGCGTTATTGCTGCTTTTTTTGGGGGGGAAAATGTCCATCTTGTTTTTCCCGACCTTTTTATGACTATCAGAGAAACATACTTTTTCAATTAAGAGTTCAGCGATAAGACTCACTCTTGATTAAACTTTTGAGAAGATGAAATATATATTTTAAAAATATAATCTCGGAAAGATTCGATGAACGTTGTAATCAGGGTGAAAACGTCGCATTTCGGCGATGTTATGAGTATGCGTGCATAAGCTCAGCTCGTCCGAGCAACTCGTATTTCATTTTCAGAGTGCTTTTTTTGCGTATATAAAACCGAAGATTTCCCTAGACTTTAGTGATAGGATTCCTCCTGCTTTCCGAGAATCGAGACTGCAGGTTCGTCGATTCTGTTTCTTTTTCCCTGCAGGTGGCTCTATATTCAACGTAGCTCCTTTCTGGAGCAGGCAACAGTCTAATTGAAACACTTTTGTTACGGTTTCGCAAGTTTTCTGGCACTATTAAAAAACAAGTTAGGAAAGTATACAACGTATCACAAATGGGCGCATTTCGTGCAATGGAGTATTAGAAAGAAATTATGTACCTGTACGTGAGGGAAAGAGCGTTTTAAAGTTTTTATATTCTTCAAAAATAATCCATTTTCTTCCTATTTAATAATATTGCATGCACGCGTAAGTAAATTAAACGTTTGTTTGTGAGATTGTTTATGTTAGCAACAATGAAGAACTAACTATGCAGGAAATTTTGTAAGTTCAACTCGAATTAAGACATTCTCATTTGATTTTCTCGATAACGGCTACTCCTACGATAAAAATGCATAGGAAAGAAAATACTCTTCTTTACAAGTTCTACAACTTTTATTTGAAAGATATTTTGATATGAGCAATAATTTACGAGATATGATGAAAATTTAATTTTTTGTCACCAGTAAAGTGGCACCCCTGATTGGCGTACGTGATTCATTTTTGCGATTTTCTTATCATATTTGATTGAAAGTCCTTAATATCAAATTTCATGAAAATCCGTTCAGTAGAAGCCGAGAACGAACGTGCGGACGGACGGACAGACCGACGATAATAGGCGCTCACGCTGGAAGCGAAACGCGCCTAAAAAACAGTGATGGGAGAATTGCATATAGCATATTACACAAGGCGCTTTTTTGCCCAAAGACCTAGATTACTCCCACAGAAGATGATCCTAGATCAACCAAATTTCTACCATGCCTATCTTTTGTACATACGTATCAACATAACCTGAAAATTTGGCTTCTCCAGATTGCGAGATTTCACACAGGCGGACGAATGGACAGACAAACTGAGCAATATGCGATTTTTTTCAAATAAATAAGAATTATATATAAAAAACAACTTTTTTTATTAAAAACTTTTAGGAAGTAGTAAAGATGGAACCAGGGCCGGCCAGTGAGATTTGATAGGTGTGGGCGAGATTTGATTTGGCCGCCACTAACAAATTAAAATTTCCTTGCGACCCTTAGAGGATAGGTTAGCCCTGTTTCCATGTGATTACTTACCTCAGCCTTCATTAACACCATCATACCATCACACTATTACACGGCAACTCTGTGGCTACAGGAAATGACTTTCTTATTAGGCATACGTAAAAGAATTGAGTCAACGGAAAATATTTTGTAAAATAATAAATTTTCGTAAGAGATATATTTCGAAAAACATGCGCTTTTAAATAAGAATAATTAAGAAATACATATTTATTTTAAACTTCTTAAGAATTTGAAACATTTTCTTATAGCAAGACTTACATAAAACATAGAGTAATGCAAGTATAAATGTCTCAAAATGCACCTAAAAATGTACCCTTCTTGACTTAATGGCAGCAAACTCCCACACATTTTAAAAATTGTACATTTTTGTTTTCTTTTTATCTGACATTTTATTGGAAGTCCTTTACGAACACTATAAATAGAAAAGTAAGTGAAACTTACAGTTGAATAGTTTGAGCCGGACTGAAGGGGCAATTCTTGAAAGTGATGGATATCCGAAAATACTGTAAAGGCAGTGTGCGGGAGATCAATTTGTTAGATGTACGTGGCACTACTTCACAACTCTTCACCTTAAAGAAATGCGCAGGCACCTTAACAAATTACGGCATTTTTAACACGGATTATTCCAAACCAAAGAAAGGAGAGGGATTAGAAAATTCACAACGCACCCGAGCTATGTGAAAATCCACACCGGACTACTGGTTTCTTATGTCTCACCCCTGGCCAAAGAGCCCGGAATGTCATAAGAGAAACTGCATTGTCTGTATGTAATATGAGCCACTTGTTTATACTAAATCTGTTTACACTCTCTGTAAGCAAAACGTAGGTCTTGAACTCATAGCTGTTGGCTCTTTGATTGAAATTTTCAACCATGTCCGTCAGATAATATCTGGCTGAATTAAGGGAGAGTGCTATCTAGGAAAATAGGCGCCTTAAGAAGAATCAAAGGTTCCTATTGTTAAATTCATAGAAAGCGAGCGTCCAGAGGAGGGCGAAAACAATCGAGTTAAGTTTGTTGGATGGGAAGAGACGGGTCATATCTCGCCGCCCATTTTCGCAAAGGATGAGTGGCCACCCCTGGCGAGGGGCCGCCCACGTCGCCCACGCCTAGGACCGACCCTGGATGGAACACCAACATAACCCAACGGTTTGATTCGATGATTTTACTGTCGATTAAAAATGTTACAGTCTTTTCTTCGTCACCAAACATTCGCATCAATTCTTCAAGAGTCGGAATTATTTTTAAAGGTCGATATTAGGACGTCGTTCGGTATATGGCCGTTGTCATTTGCGGCGCCACAGTCAAGAGACGCCATTTCCGTTAGTCCAACAATAAGAACTCCATATTTTACTCTCCCTTACCCTTATATGTTCTATAAGGTATCGTTTAATAAATGTAGTCGGATAGAGGACAACATTTGCAACAAAAAGCCCGCGAGGCCATATAATTACGGCTTATAGTTTAGGAGATAAAAATTCAAGAAGGTCCCCCACCCATGTTATCCAATTGGGGGAATTAAACGTCCCTGGAATCGAACTCGGGTGGTTATTTTGCACGGTAATTACACATAAGAATCTTTATGTGTAGCACTCTTTCAAATTGAAAGAATAGCTAAAATAAATGCAGCCGTTCTCGAGTTATTAGACATTATTTGTGGTGTCTTAAAACTTACCTACATACCTATGTATATATGTTTCCTATAATATATTTTGAAAGGTGTGTTTGTTGATTTGTTCATGGAACTCCTCCTAAACGATAAAAGCTAGAATAACCAAATTTGATACGATTCGTCCTTACATCCTAACTTAGTGAATGATCAAGGTTTTGTTTCTGTCCGTCACTTTGATTCGAAATGGCGAACGATTTAATTATCGAGCGTCACGTATTTTGCCGCGTCCTGAAACTGAAATACAGGGATGAGTGTAGACTACTTTGAATTTGCACTTTAAAATTACTTAAAATCACGATACGAACATGAGAGTTAGACACTTATTGCCGGAAAAGAACAAAGTTTATTTTTGTTGAAGACAGATTCCGAATTCTGGTCGAATTCGCGTAGAAATGCGGTTAGAATCAATAAAATACGTGATTTTATCAGTTTTATTACAATACCAATTATAATCTACCATGACAACTCCCATTGTCGCCGAAATTGAGAGTTCAATGCATTTATATTGAGTGAGACTATATAGTCTCTTCTTACATTTAAGAGAGAGAAGGAGGGAGAGAGAGGGAAGAAGAGGGAGTGAGGGGGAGGGAGTGAGGGGGAGGGAGTTAAGGGGAGGGGGCTAGAGGGAGGGAGAGAGAGGGAGAAATTGATTGATTAATATCTTTATTGGGGCGAGATTGAGACTTTGTAGTCCCCTCTTCCACCTAACCCCTCGTAGTAAACAATAGTGGAGATTTTACAAGCAGGTAGAACACAGATAATATAAGAGAAAAATAAGCATTTTCAAGTGTGGGCGAAAAGAAAAAAAAACAAAGGTTTCACAATGATATCATAATTCTATAACCTAAATAAAGCCGTGAAATTATATACTTTGTAGAAATCATAAAACCTGAGAAAAAGTAATTACTAAATATGAAACGACAATTATAATATCACTAGGTATTGTCAGTGTTCTGTTTGTAGTGTCAATAGTGATTTGCGAATCAATCGTTTGAAAGATGCAAGAGATGATGCATTTCTCGTTGGTGGAGGTAGCTCATTCCACTGTCTGCAATCAGTAACTGTGAATGATTTATTAAATAAAACTGTTCTATGATGGGGAATAAGCAGTTTGTTGCTACCTCTAGTGTTGACCATGTGTACGGTGTCGAGGCTTTTAAATTCTTTTGCTAGATACTGTGGAGTGTTGAGGGATAACACTTGATAGAGTAAGGAAAGGAGATGCAACTTCCTTCGGGATTCCAGAGTCATCCAGGGCAATTTAGTAAAAATATTCAGAAATATGATCTGATTTATTCAGAGAGGGAGAGAGAGGGGAGGGAGGGGGAGTAGGGAAGGAGAGGATGGAAGGGAGTTTATACGTTATTTTCCATTTTTCACAGTGGAAGATTTTCTTCCTTCATTCGTCTAAATAGGAAAATGCGGAGCGGTTTTCTTCATTTTTGCTTTATTCGACGGTTATAACTGTGTAGGTACTATGTTATTCTTGCGATGTTTACGTTACACGGTCGAAGTTTTAGATTCACTAAATCCATTGAAATTCAACGGGCACTCCAGCTAGTGTATGTGTGTGTGTATAAATATATATATATATATATGTATCTCGCGGTATATATATCGCGGTATATATATCGCGGTATATATATCGCGGTAAGTTAATATAAAAGTTTTTAAAAAACGCTAATAAAAATATCATCGATGAGTTCATGTTATGTAAGGAGATTATGTAATCAATGTGCATCATACCTTATTTACTCGTCGTAGAAGAAATATAAGGTTAAAATATGGATGGGGCTCTCTCTCTCTGTCTCTCTCTTTGTCTCTCACAAGTCTCTGAGATATGTATAAGGAAGAAGAATTGAAAGATGCGGTAAATTTCGCAACAGTTAAAGAAGTCGTAGAACACATTCATGACCAAGTTTTCCCACACCGTCGTAATCCCCTTTCTTCGACTCTGTTGCATTATGGGAAATATCCTCCTCCCGTTCTCGCACACTCGTTCATTTAAAGGTGCGATAAAGGAAATCCTTCATGTATTCATTAGCCGTTTCTCTTAGTTTATTGTTTATAACCTCGAGGAGCGTGGAATTCGAGGTGCGATGAGCTACATTATGAGTCGTAAAAAAAGTAGTACCTTGTCCAACAAAGTTCTTCATATTTCAGATGAATAACTATGTTAACTTCCTCAAAAATTTTTTTGTGTTAGTTAACATAGTTATTCTTTTCTTCTGAAATATGAGTATCACTTACCGCAAGGTTGAGCCAAATTCTTGGATTATACAGTTCTTCATCTAGGAGAATTTGAACGCGCCTTGCTTACAATGTTTTGTGTTTTTGGAGTCTATAAATGCGAGTTAAAGTAAGCGCACTTATGCAAATATGAAACAAGTGAGGAAAGCTACAGAGCAATTAGCATAAGGCAATTTTTTTCCACTCACAAAATACGTTCATTTGTTTTTTTTTAATTTAATTTATCAACGATTTCATCTTAACACTCGAGGATTATGATAGCCAGACAGAAATTCGTTAATTATACTTTGTACTACGTCGTGGGAATGATTTTGTTCTGAAAATTGCGTCCTCTGGATCACTGTTATCGTATAATAGGCACTTATAATTTACTTTCCTTTTTGCTTGTTTACTTATCAACGAAAACCTTGGTTTGCAGACTGTATACCATGTGATCTTTAGAGAACTAGGTTTTTAAAACCGGAACTCTTGAAAACGGTAAATAATACTTGCTATTTACCTATATTATTGTTCAACATTTGTTATAGAATGTCGGTGTGATGTTAAATTCGGAGATGATGCCATTAATTAGCAATTGATCCTTTTAATTACCATTTACTTCCCAGCTACCGATTCTGGATCTACCCAATTTTTACCACATGTAGCTCTGATGTAGAACTATCTATTCGGGAATGTTGACTTTTGTCATTTTTCAGTTATTTTTTTTTATTTGGACAGACCGAATGCATAAGCAATTTTTATAAGGAAAAATGTGCTAGTAATGACAACGACTTGAGTCCTGCAAATTGAATTAAACACATTTCATGGGTTTCCTGTTAAAGACCGCCGCGAGAGAGAATGTTGTAAATTAATCAAACGATTGTTTTTTTTATGGCGAAGGCACGTGTTGTGATTATTTAACATGTGAGTTTTTTTTATGTTTACGAATAATATGCTTGTTATTACGGACACAGTGTTTACTATTTGGACAAAATTACATCGTACGCCGTAAAGGATTGGATACAGAAACCTCCCGAAGGAAAAGCGCTCACTTTATGTGCTCACTTGTTGGATCCGACGATTCTCAGTTCTCAAGAAAAACACTTGTTTTATCGGGGTCTTTCTTGCCATATTCCGAAGGAATCAATCCGCGTCGCATTGCATAAGAGTGTTTCCCAACATCCCTCTTCGTATTCGCCTTTGTTTGCGTGAAAACGCCATCGATGCCACCTTTTAGAAAAAAGAATCCATCTTAATATGCGAGCTCTAAACTCGCTAAAATAAAAAAAATAAGAAGCCTGATTTTAGAGGAGGAGATTTTAAAGACAGACTGTTATCAATAGCCTGTTTGTAATTTTTTGTAGGCTTTGTTTCACATGACATTATATACTGTGCTGTCTCTCCCCTATTAAATGATATAAGATCCTCATACACCTTTGAAAATTTTAAGACCGGGGTGTGCAATCTACGGGTCGCGAAGCTTTGATGACCATGCGGTTTATTATAGTATTTAATACGGACGACTGTGTTTTTTAATTATAATTGTTGCCATAAAAACTTGATATGTGAACTTTAATAAATGGTTTAGACTCGATTTTCATTTTTAAACCGACGCGTGATATTTTGAACGAAAGAAATCAAGCTGTTCTCTAATGACTTGTAATACTCCAAAGCACTCAAATTTACGAATGCGGATCGCGACTTAAAAAAAAGGTTCCATATCACTGGTTAGATTAAGAAATCGATAATAACAAGTCGAGTGTCATTCATGAACTTGGATAAAATTATCGCTTTTTTCATCTATCTTTAAATCTGAGGGTACTTTTTTTTATTCCGCTATGAAGGTTTCTCCCATTACGTAATTGACGAACTGAGAAGAATTTGGATTTTGACCACCTGTCATGCTATGCGTAAATTTATCTTTCCTTAATTTATTTTTTATGTGATTATACCGCCACATATTCGGTCACTAAAAACCTTCTTTTAAAGTGGCACCAATGTGGAAATGTACGCTCAACATTTCAGCTTTCCATATTTCATATTTTATAAAAAACATTTATGGCCCCTTATCCGACCCTGTACATTTTTCAAAACTCGATTTAAAGAAAACTAAATGGCATCATAGATCACAAGCACCCTGAAAATTTCAATCTTATATCTCTAATTGTTTACTTGCTATTTTAATTTAATAGACTGCATAGACGAACAGGCAGACAACGAAAACATAAGCTATTTTATGAAACAAAACGCGCTTCAAATTAATAAGATACGTTTTTTCGTTCTATGTAATATCTTCTAGATATATTTATCTATTTTATATTTTAAAATATCGGTTTTTGTGTACCTGAGATTCTTTAATGCAAAAACTTGCTCTTTTATCCGCATGAAAAAAAAATGTTCCCGGAAATAGACAAATCGTATATTTAAATGTGCACAGTAGTCCAATGTGCAAACTGGGGTTTATGTTCTAGGAAAAGGACGTGTTGGGTAAAATCGCGTCGCGCAAATTTAATGGGAAAAAATCACACATTCCTGTAGGCTAAGAGCTTTCTCACGTCACATACGTAAAAATGCGGTGCATACTTAAAGCAAGACCGCGTATAATTCCAATTTAATTCGATTTTGGTTAATAATGTTGCATTCATTCAACCGTGTGTGTTAAAATACGTGTTGGGGATACTCGAGTTTGATCAGGGTTTGCTGTGGACATGAATATAATATGCATTAACATATTATCTGATAATATAATCCTATATTGAAATTATCGTTAAAATTTTGCAAAGTGTATTCGCCTGCTCTCAGCAACCGTCTCCATCGCAACAAATATGACAGTCACGCTACAGTTCGCTCATTTTAGTATAATATTTTCTCCCATCAATATTCCTAATTGCATCTCGCCCAATCGCTATATTATTTCTGCTCGCCTTTTGAAATTTCACGTTCGCGTTTTTAAAAACTCTGACACGATCACGTCTTTCAAGGCCATTATGGGATTGTGGGGGGAGAGATAGAGATGAAAGTGAAATTTCACCCCTGGGAGAGATATTCGCGGGATTCGGCACGCGAAGAGGTTCATGGGAAAAATATGGCGGACCCATGCATTAAAAGACTTTTAATGGATATTGCGCCCGTTATGTCCGCTATTATTATTTTTTTTCTTTGGAGGATGGCAGCAAGTGATTAGTGTGATGGTGTCGGCGAGTCTGTTTTATTTTCTCATACGCTCGGATGGGCGTTTGAAATACGAGAGAGGGAAAATGGCGGGGAGAATGGGCGGTTTGGGCATTTATAAAAAGTAATAAAAATGACGTATAGGAAGCGATGTGTCTCTCCCCTTACAAATGGGGCACACGATAAGACCAATGAAACGTTATGCCGCATGGACATAAAAAAAAACACCAACAATATTGCTTTGCAACTCGAGTTTTCACTTTTTTTATTTCATCGGAGCGTTAACCCCGTTGAATGAAAAAATATATATACGTATTTCCGTAGTCCATTAAATTCAGGAGGAATTATTCATTTGTTTATTTTTTAAATCGCCTTCGTTAATTTAGTCCTGCTTCGTGTAGGGAAAATGTATTTTTTTTTTAAAAAAAGGTATAATTTTCAAAAATGTGTGTGGCTCCCGCCTAATCTTTGTCCTGGGTTGACCAAAAAAATCCAATTTCGGGAACGTCCGTTGATTTTTACTTGATTTAAATTGGGAAAATGGTTTAGGTCGAAACGTTGTCCGCAATATTTCACCACACAAAATTAAGCTTTACTCAAGAAATATATATATAGATGTTATCTGCTGTATTTTTTTCCACTTAATTATGGAAATTTCTGATTCTCTCTCTCTCTTTCTGTCTGTACGTAACGACTTTTCCTCGTTTTAACGAAGTTAAAAAACTCAGTATATTAACCGTATTTCACAATTTGCTTGCTTCCATGCTAAAGTACGAAATTTCCGCGTCAATGGCAGAACTTAAAGATTCTGAATTCATTAAATGTACTATCCATTGCATGCCAATATTTACTTCCTAGTCAAATGGTTTGCTAACGTTATACTGAGCAAACAAAACTCTTAATGGAAGATCAATAGTGAACGCTCCACTCGTAATTCCACCGAGTGAGTTTTATTGGAATATGATTAAGTATAAAGGTATAATTACCTAATCCAATATATCTAGGACGTAAAAATATCAGCTATAATTACACGTGAATGTAACGCTGTGAATTTAAAAAAATTATTATCATTATGGGCAAAATATTTCCTAGTTGTGAGTAATTTTTAAAATTTTCAATTCCTCATACCTTTCTTAGTTTAAAGCGTTTTTTTTATAGAAAACTTCTATTTTAAGTATAGCAAAGCGTTTACGTAATTTTTGAATAGATAAAAAATCATGCTCAAAGCAAATGCGTGAATATAAAAGAAAAATTACGGTGTCAACACATGCGTAGTTTTAGACCAATTTTTGTTGGCAGCATATTTTGAAAATCATAGAAGAAAGAATGCTAGGATAGAGAGAAAGTGGAAGGAAGAAGGTTTTATTAGATTAAAATAAGGAACTGTATATGAGAACTTTAAGAGAAAGGCTTTAAATAGCCCAGATTTGTCAGTATGTTTGTGTCTATAACTTACCGGAAGGTAGAATTACAATGCTTGCATACATTACATTTTTGTCTTTTATAAAATCTAACAAAAGCGCACTCAACACGCGCGTATAAATAAACGATGGTCAAGGAAATTCCAGGAAACTCTCAGAGAGACAGAGCATTCGAATTTGCTGCGATATTCCCAAGGATTTGAAAAGCAGGTTATTTCCTTATTTATTCTCAAACGTAAACACGTGAGACACGTCATGACTGGTATTGAAAACGCTAATCTTATAACCTTGAGAGAGTGAGGAGACTGCCTTCTTTGTCCGGTAAGCCTTTTTTTTTTGGAGGTCACAGTTGATTCGCTGAAGGCATCCTCGTTGGAATAAATTAAAACGCATACAATTACCGGGACAAATGCGAGGACGACTTTATATTAATGGCGGCTCAATTGCGGATTATCGCACGACAAATCCTCCGGACCGGGGTTCGATCCTTGACCACGCGTTCCTGCAATTTTCATTTTGTTTATGTGTTATGGACTAAGGCAACCTTTTAAACTTAGCGAGCAGGTGACTGTATAGTCATGTAGTATTGTGAAATCGCATTTTATAATATGTTCATGCCAATGAATTCAAAGGTACTGTAGTCATACAAAAGATTAACGAATATGAATTGTAATTGTGTATCGTATCCTCGAATTCCAAGCAAGTACCGCTATTATTTTGCAGTAAAATACGAGTGATAGGAGTGAATAAAACCAAACCAACGGGGGAACATTCTTAATTTTGTGAAATGCTTTTGGAAAGGAAATAACAGAACGGATTAAATTGCTGCAGATAGGAATGCGATTTTGTAGCATCGCAGAAGAGCACCGTCAGGCTGGCATAGAGCACGACACCAGGCTATCTAATTCTAAGAGCACTCATGCTGCTCGCGAGCACCGGTTTGGGAACTCCGTGACTAAGGTTAAGGATCCTGAATTCGTACAGAAGGTTTGAGATTCTCCACCGAAGAATGTCCTTGCGTTTGAAAGTACAGTATTAAAAATTGAAGCAGAGCAAGCGTGGGGGAGGAGGGTCGTGCGTTCCCTTTAGGCACGCACGCACACGCACGCGATGGCAATCTTTGCAAACTTCGTTTCATTAAGCTGGGGGGGGGGGACTAATTTGGCTCCGTAATAAAAGCCACCGAATTGGTGTCCGTGGTCTCTATTTACTGCCTTTTTCTCTCCCTCTCAACCCTTTTGCCTTCTCCTCTTATACCCTTTACAAAAGTCCCTTTTTCCTCCTCCTCCTCATCTTCCAGTCTTTTTTGACCTTATTCCTTTAGGTCAAGGTTGAATCGCTTCCCTCTCTTTTGCTAAAAGGTCGCATTCGTTTCGGCACTTCGGGTAGGAGGAGAGAGAGAGAGAGGGAAAGGCCTTCTTTACTTTTTTTGACGCCATTAACTCCAATTACAGATACAGTCAGTCTCTCCCGGAATGAATTGGTCAGGGTTGCGTAATTCAGATAATGTGTCTGGAGTTGGAGTTGCCTTCCTTTTACGGTTCTTTTTCGTTTTCGTTTTTGTGTTTTTTTTAACCTTACGATGAAACATTTTAGCGCGTTTTTTAAAAAATTGGATGTTGTCCAAACTTTCAGTTGGAGTTATGAGTAAACATATCTGCCTTTTTTTTCCTCTCTAATTTGTTTTGCTGAAAACGATAGAGAAAAAAAAACGTTATACTATTTGTCCTGCTAGTTCGGGTGACGTACGTAACCTGCATAAAAGCGTTGTCGTAATACTAGATTTATCAGGACATAAGCTGAATGTCGAGTTAAAAAGCATATTCGATAAATTTCTCCCTTTCAACTTATTAATTATCGATTCCTAATATATATAAATATATATAAATTGGAATTTTTTTCTCCCATAGAAATTAGGTCTATAAAACATTTATGGAATGCATAGGAAAATCCGAAGGTTGGCACCGTCGTCTCTTCAATTGTTTTCACGTTAAAAAAAATTTCTGTGTTTATTGGACGAAATAATTGGTGGAAAGGAAACTCCCAAATTGCCAACCATTCTGCATCGCAATGAATTAAAGAAAAATTGTATTTTCCACGGAACAAATTTTAATACTACAGGTTTAGCCTGTTACGGCATTTATTCTGTGGAAAATGCAATTTTTCTTTAATTCATTATGGAATCCTTCCACAAAGTTGAGCCTAAACAAGTTGATTTTCTTTCTTCTGCATCACATACATCATAATTCGACTATTCATTGAAATGTAATTCATTCCGGATGGAAAACAATTAGTACTCGAAGATATGACAACGTGGACGAAAGCGTAAACGTGTAAGATGAAAAACCTTAAAACAAAGAAATATAACTTTATGACCTAAAAATTTCGCATTTCCTTGTATCATCCAACGTAAACATTAAATGGACTTGAACACTGGTTCGCCGTATTTTAAAAATTCGTAGCATCGTGTATCTGTTGAGCCTTATCGTGTGATAGAGGTGTTGTAGCGATTAAAAACATCAAACTCAGATATCCCATGGCGTGAGTCAGCGACATATATATATATATAGGTGTATATATATATGTATGTATGTATGTGTATATATATATATACACACACACACACACATACATATATACATATATATCATACTGCTGCTCTGTTTATGATCTTTCTGGAAACGTGTAATAGGCTCTAAGGATAGGAGAGAAAGGTCAGTTTATAATTTGGGGTGTATCGGTGCTAGTCCATTAACGTCGCATGGAGGCCCCGTGTGTGAGAAACTATATATATATTGCCTCTATTTAGAAATCACGTTGGCTTGAAAGTTTGGAGAGAGAGAGAGAGAGAAAAGGAAGGAGAAGAAAGAGAAAGGAGACGGAGAAAGTTTAAGGTAGGTGCGTAATAGGAGTTCATTAATTAAACCACATTTTCTCAGGCTTCTTATGGATTAAAGAGATTGTATGCTGAGATAACGTGTTTTAGTTCGTTATGACGACGTCGGCAAGGCTGATGTTTTTGTTGGAGGGGATGTTAGTAGTTACCCTTTCTGCCTCTTCGATGCTCAACATCGTTAAGCTTAATAGAGGAACCTCACCGCTGTGGCTTCTTACAACTGAGGCGGAAACAGACACTAGATAATTATTATAAGAAATTGCTTTATGGCAAGAACAGCGAATGTTAGATTGTACATTTTTACCGTGCTCTAGAAATTCGCGATGAAGTATTGTATACGGTAATAAATACAAAGTCGAAAGCTCAAAATTGTTACAGATATAAATACATACGTGTCACAAAATTTGTTTATCCAATAATATTTTAGTTATTCATATATTCCACGTTTTTTATAGACTTGATTTATTTCGAGTTATTGTGCACGAAAAGAAATAACAGGCTCTTCTGCGGTCCTTAAAATCCCGTTTATTTAAACCAGTAATTTAATTCGCTCGGCTGATTTATTTATAAGCGTGTCTAAAAACATTAACAATAACTCTGACGTTGGTTTGATTTTATTCACGGTCATTCCCGTTTTGGAAGTAGTATAGTGGTGCTCGCTTGATATTTTTTTATAAAAGGAAAGGTTGGGAACCCCTTATTTCAGGGGTACGCGATAAGGCCGGCTCCCTTAAGAGAGGGTCGCCAAGTCATAACTTTTTGAGATCCGATGTCGCAACCAATAATTTTTATATAGATAACAAATGGATGAATGAAATTGAGAACGGAGATTTTTTGAGATAAAAAAAAAATATATATATATATATGACGTGAGTCTAATTTCTTTTTAACTATTTGTTTTATTCGTTAATGACTAGTTAAAAAGTAATAAAGGTCTATCTGTTTAACTCGGGAGAGTTTAAACGACGGGGAGTTTTGTTGATTGCAGGAAATTATGCTGTGTCACACATACATTTATTGTTCGGTCATAAAGTTCTTAATTTCTCCGTATCTCTCTCTCTCTATCTATCTCCTGCTGCCTTTTTTTTCACAAGAGTGTCGGCGGCTTAAAATCAAAGCATTTTGGATTTTCCACATTCAAACACACGGCGAAGATTGTAAAGCGAGTTAATACATATTTTTTCCAGTCGATTCACGAAATAAACTCCTAAATAATTTATTCTTCCATATGAAAGTTTTAAAATATTATGTATGACGCATAAAATCGAGGAGTTCCAACAACGAACGTTTGGAAATAACGGAATTTAATTTTCCTGCCTTCGATTTTGGAATACGCGTCAAATCGACCCACAACTTATTTTTGATTGCGAGCATAAGGTTGAGAACCGAGAAATATATATAATATATATATATTTCCGAATGTTTGCTTGTGTGTCTCATTATGCAGGCCCAAACTATGAGACCTAGGACAACCAAATTTGTTACGGGTCTTCTTTACATCTCAACGTAGTGAATGGTCAAAGGTTTGGTCAACCGAGATTAGTCAGTGCTAAAATAATATAGGGGATCAACATTTTTTCACAAGATGACACGCAAAAATCGATTTCTTTTGGCATGCAGGTTTTTATTCTTGTAGTTATGTCGATTTAAAACATAATCCAGAGTAACGCTGGGTGATTTTGCTAGTGTAAGATTAATTTCAAATTATTATAAATATTATTTTATTTTCGCAAAAATAAATTTTATTAAAAACATATCGCCACACAAAAATAAAAAACATGGTAACACAAAATCATTCCCTATTCTCGACCCACTGGAAAAAAACCTTTCCAGATCTCCATTTTGCGAATCACTGGATGATGAGATCCACGCCATCATCCTCTCGAGATCCAGACGCTATGCATTAAATATGAGCCGGTTTTCGCCACCTCCTTCTTAACGATCGAGCTGTTTTTTTTTTCAAGCTTCAATCGCGGTATGTTTTTAAGTCGACACAAAAAATATAAAAAAAAGCAGGACAGAGGAGATAAGGGCTTTTTAATGGACGAGATTCGCGTATCTCCTATCGATTATCGCTTGGAAAGACGTCTCTCGGAAAAAGATAAGACCTCAAATGGTACCAAGAACTGCATCGATCGATACCCATTCGTGCGTTAAAGTAACTGGCGCGATCGCAACGTTACGGAAGTTTTCGCGACTCTGCAATAATTTAAAAGCATTCGGATTCGGGTCTATCATATAAAACAGTTCTATTCATACATATTTTTGCTTGCACTTACCATTCAGATAATTTCATCGCCACATTTTTTAATGAAAAATAAATTTGGCTAAAAATGTCATCAACATCATTGGAAAATGTACACTTACTCTGTACATTTACCAAATGGTTTTATTCAAGCAATTTAACGAAGGTGAAAGTTGAAATAGATTGAGGAATTGTGGTATTATGAGGTAACTAAGATAACACCAAGATTTTGGTGATATTTCTGGTACCGCTTTGGGTGTTGGTACCACACATTGAATACCGTTGCTATAAACCAAAGGGGTGGAATCTACGGCCCACGAGAACGTTTTTTGCGTTCCCCGAAGATCTGATGAAATAGAGATACATAAAATCTAAAACAAAAATTCATTTTTTAAAAGAAATTCGAATAATGGTAACAATGCATTTAATGTTGAAATGTTAACCCTGAAAAACTTCATATAGTTTTGTAGTGCCGACAAAAGTGTGATTTTTTTGTTTCACTTTGGCGTCTGTCTGTGCACTTAAATTTAAATTGTGACGAAACCATGAAGGAGATGAGAGCTGAAACTTCGAGTGTAGATTTCCGTTTGTTTTTTTTTATAATGAGCTTTTTAAATATACAATTCTGGATTTGGACCTGTTTCAAAATTTGTTTTTTTAAAATATCTCTGAAAATATAAAAGATGGATAGCTGAAATATTGAGCGTACATTTTGACGTTGATGCCACTTAAAAACAAGGTCATAGCACCCGAATATGTAGCGGTATAATCACATTTAAAAAATAATGAAGTTAATCTAAATTTACGTATATGACAGGTGTTCAAAATCTAAATTATCCTCATTTCGTCAATTAGGTTAATGGGAGAAATCTTAATAGCTAAGTAAAGCACGAAATATTACCGAACTTCATAATAGAAGAAAATAACGCATTAATTTCATCCATGTTAATGGAAAACACTTTACATGATCCCTAAGAATTTTTAGGTAATTTCCGAGTTAGACTCTAATCCTGCCCGCCAAAGCACTACCAACTTCCAATGAGGCTCTACGATGGATTTGCTACCACCAATGCGGCCCGCGACGTAGAAAAATGTTACACATTCCTGCTATTAAGCCTTTCGCGGATGGAAGAGACATTTCGGTGGAATTGGCTCTTTTTTTTCGATCAAGTTTATTGAGGAAGTCGGCTTCGATTATTTTTTAAGGATCGATCTGGAATCGACATTTGCGGTATCGCAAGGCTTACCGAGCACGGAGGATACGTCGAAACCGATAGTATGCTATTTTCCGAAAGACTGGAAGAATATCGCGCGCTTGGGGGTTAATGAAAGTTCCTCGTAAATCGTAAAGAGCGTTTACGCTGACGGCCGTTTCCGAACCGAAGCCATTAAGACACTCCGGCAGGGAATTAAATTTGAGGCTAAGCGTTCTTTTATTTTCAAACGGCTTTTCCCGCTGTGACCATATGGCGGCTACTAGAAATGTTTTTTTTTATTTAAGCCTCTCTCTCTCTCTATCGGTGTATTGAGGCGAAAATTTTTCAGGAAAAACGGCTACCACGCCTAGATTAATGGAAAAAAGTGTGTTTCTCAGAGTGTCGAATAGTATACCGCCATGCTTAGACGCTCGTGTTTTGTTTTAATTAGCTCGTCGGAAATAAAAAATAAAACAGGAGAACCTTTTAGAAGTGTGAAGGCCGTCACCTTTTTTCCCATTTTAAACGTAGAAGAAATTACAAAACTTTGAAGTAAATGCTACCAAATTCTCAGTTCAGGAAAGGATGATGTTTATCACATCTGTAAAAGAAATGAAGACAACATTAAAAAAAATAAGTATTCGCGAATTCTTGGGAGTACAAATATACTTAACAAAAACAAGTAATGTACCCATGCTAAAGTAAGAGATGGAAGCACGTTTTCTTAAAACTATCCCCCCATTTGGAAAGCCCGCACCTCTGGTATGTAGATCCTTAATGAACATTTTCATCCGTGAAAACTTCACTACTCTAGCTTCGGTAGTTTGGCATACAATACCATTTCAAAATTACAAATTTTCCGATTTTTGAACCACCTAATGGAAAATCTACTACTACTTTGAAAACTCCAATCATTGGAAAATTCATAGAGCAATGATTTATCTAATTCAAAATGAATTTTCGTATAAGAAAAAAATTGATTGTCTACAAACGGACGGACGGACAGACAGATCACATAAGCACTTTTTTTAAAAAAAACGTACTAAAACACACACGTCCGTAACCCGGAAAGCAAATAGTTTGAAGCTTTGAACCGAGAAGAATGTTTACGGGCTTTAAAATGTTACTTTTCCTGCATTTAATCGCGGCAATCGAATTTCCGTTTGCATCACATAACCAAGGCTTTGACGCGTGTGCAGTGGGGAAGCCAGCTTCGGATCAAAAGGGCGGTATATCTTATCTGTTTGATTTATAATTTTAACTGACGTTCTAGTCTTTCTTTATTTCAGCCAACATTATTGGGATTTGATAGGGATTAATCGCGGAGGAAAAGAACAAAGGACAAAGCTTTTGAGAAAAACTATGGGAATGTTCGTTATATTATATTTAAGAACAAAAAATAATGTGAGAATGAAGTTGTGCATTTAAAAATCTGAACCTTTTATACAAAAAAAAATAACCGGACGATCGCAATTCCTTCTTAATTCTAGGCACGTTCGCACGTTTGCGACTTACAGAAGAACACGGAAGGAGCTGAATAACGAAACGGTTTATTATACGCGAAAATTTTATTTGAACAAATCGGCCGGAGTAATGCGCAGCTGCTGGAATAATCACGTCATAAACGGCTTAACGATTTAACTGTTAACTGAATATATTTCTTAGGAGTAATACGAAAATGTATGTTATCATTTCGTGAGGTTACTGGTATTTATAATGAAACTGTATTAAAATCGATAAAAATCGGATTCAGCTAGGGCCAAATGCAATGCCATTGACAAAATGTGTGAAAATTCAACAGAACTAAAGAAGTAAATGGGCTCTTGGCAAAAAATGATCTTTTTCCGAGGAAGCCATGCTAAAGAACGAAGATAGAATGGCAAATTGGATTTACAAAACACGCTTCAGATACACTGAACCCACGGTATATCGGACCTCGATGTAACGGACTTCGGATACAACGTACAGAGGCGTACCTTTGCGATACTATAGCGCCTATGGCAAAATTTTCGTAAACGCGTTGGTTACCTAGAATAGGCATCATTTTTTCTGCGTTTTAATAAAGAGCAATAACGTTTTTTTATTATAAATATAAATCAAAGTTTTAGTATTAAAAGAACACTTACTTATGGGAAAATTAACTTTTCGCACTTTTTGTGGGAGAGTTTGGCACCTTTTTTTTCAAGCTGCTCCTATGGCAAATGCTACCCTAGTTACGACACTGACAACGGACAGACTTTCCAAGTGTTGCTTTCTCCCAAATTTCCACCGAGGTCTGGAAAAATCTAAAAATCTCGAAAAATCATCCCAAGTTCGGTTCCTAAGAATAATTCCGTTTCAAATTAGAATACATGGAAAATCAATTTTCATTTCGCAAGCCATTTTCCTTATGGTCACTATGATATATTTCATTTTTAATGATGTTCTTATATAAATATGCTCCTGTTTGCAAACTGCGAGCAGCTTTTGCTAGTAAAATATAAAAATGAATGAGTAATTCACGCGATTCATGTTTTTCTTTAATTAATTTAGTAAGACTCCGCGCAGTTATTGCACGCACTCTAACAATTTGTATAAATATATATAGCAGAGTAAAACATTATCTTTCATAACATGCGCATTTTAGCAATTTAAGCCAACATATACGTTTCCTTCGGATGTAACGGACACTCGGACAGGCCTTCCTTACATCGAGGGTCCACTGTACTACGAATTTGTCCTAATCAACCATTAATTTTATGGCGATTCAAATCCCATTTAAACAAATGTTCAACTTCTCTTTGTACAGTACCCGTCGTCAAATCTCGTAAGCTGCAGCAAAGTAAAGTAGGTACCCTTTGCCAAAAAAATGTGTTATTTTTACCGGTCTTTCCAATAATTTCTTCGGCGTATCAGATTAACGAGATGGATTAAATTGAAAATTTTAAGCAAGGCGTTAAAATTGCTTTTATTTAGAGTCAAAAATAAAAAAACTAACATCACTCCCAACGTAAATAACACGAATTAATTTTTTTCCTACGCGGGTCGCAAAAATACCCGAAAAAAATGAAACACAAGGGTTGCATTCCTGTTCCAAAGCCAGCGTTCCGATAAAATTAAAAAAAAACAACATCGTTCTCGACTCCTCCGCGGAATCAAAATGAAGAGCACGACACGGCAGCGATTCCAACGACACCTGAGCTACGCGAAGCGTGAAAATGAGAAAAAGGGAGATCGGATCGATTGCAACCAATGGGGACGGAGAAAGGGAGAAAAAGGACGGAGGGACATGCATATGTTTTTTATAGAAACACGCAAAACATAAACAGTTTCAGTGGCGAAGAAATTTGCTTCCGCATTGAGATATGTAATGGGGAAGAAATGAGGCGTATTAATAGGACGAATTCGTGACATGGAAATATCATAATCTAAATAGTAATATATATATATATATATATATATATATATATATATAACGGATGATTTATTGTTTAGAAAAAACATGGTTCTTTTCGAATAGAAGATAGAAGAGTAGTAAGAATTAGTGGCCGAGGAAAAAGAACAGCTGCGAGAGAAGATAGTGCCACCGAAAGAAATTTAAGGATTAAATTTTTTAAAATAGAAAGGCCATTATTATTTGTATGTCACTGCATTCAAACGGGAAGTTTCTCAAACAAATTGGATTATTATATTATATTATTGGATAAGAGGATCTAAATATAGAGAACGCAGAGTTACGCGGAATATAAAGAATTACAAGCACGATTCTTTCATTATATTTTCCAGTCCCTACATATACGTGTCAATCTCTTCTTCGTTTCGCTATAATTATTTCAACGGAGAATTATATATAGAGCTCGTCTTTTGGCCGAAAATATCATGAAAAAGCGCTTTTAAAAATTATGCTTGCCTAAGGCATCTCCAATAGCCTCAACGGCGTTATAAAAACCAGTTACACATTTCGGCTACAAAGCAGCCTTCTTCGGTGGTAATTCCACGAAAAAAATTCAAAAAAATTATCATTAAAGCATTAGTTTTTGTTTTTTTTTTAACCCTGACATAAACTGCACTTTAACGGCTTTATACAGTGAGCACGTCAACGGCAAAACAAGAATTAGATCTTAGATCTACTAAAACGAGCGAATTAAAATCTTATATGGACAGTTTTCATGCGCATTTTTAGGGTGTGTGACGATAAATTTTTTCATCGCTCCTACCACCCGATTTGAACCTTCGAATTAAGAAAATATAGGTCACTTTGAAAAAAAAACGAGACAGTCTATAGGACTTCGAAGCGGCATCCTTCTTTAACTCGAACCTTCCTTTTGTTATTTCCTTTATGTCCGACGGACCGCTCTTTTTTTTAAAAAAAACTTAAACTAACGTAATTTTCTCTTCCTTTTACAGAACGATCACGTGTGGGTGAAACCGCTCGCTCGCGGAGAATTCGAAGTACCAATCGGAGCCAAAGTCATTTCCACAACTGGGAAGAAGTTGGAGATAGTCGACGACGAAGGAAAGGTAAGTTGAACGTCCCGGACCTTTCATTTGTTTTTATCAAAAATAATCTTCCGATTCGGTCGTATAGCGAGCCACGTGATCATTATCATTGGCATAGGGGTCATACTCAGGAAGATTGATGAAGTTGACTTGGTCGTTGAGGAACTGCGTAATTTTCTGTATATAACGCGTGTTTTTTCACGAATAATTGACAAAATGTTAAGGTGCTTGTTATACAGGGTGTTGCAAAAGCCGCACCCCATAGGGATTTTAATCACTACAAGGATAAATCATAATAAATGGTAATTACATATTGATTTTAATTAATGCGTTCAAAAAGCAAAATAAATGTTTGAATACTTAGTGATTTTAATTAATACAACGCACGATCATAGCAAATGTTCGAGTTGTTGGCCATTAACTTCAAAACCCTATGGGGCACGACTTTTGGGCCACCCTGTACATGGTAACAAACGCGTACAACTTTTTCCAGTCGGTAAATAATTGGTATTTTCGGACACATTTTTACTAATAAATCGTACTTGTCATTGCATTACGATATCATTGCATTACGATATCATTGCATTAAAATATTTTTTTAACCAAAAGTGATAATATTCATTTAATTACTTTCATCACTAAAGCCTCTGGATTCTTTATCACCGTCCTCAAATAGTTCGTCGGCAATCTTGTGTTCTCTCTCTCATCGTCTGCGCAAATGTGTCGCCGTGAACGTCCCCTTCATTCTCGTTATTCACCTAGGTGAAATACTCATTCCATATTATGTCGTCTTCAGAACCATCCATAACGTTTGTGAGGCAAGACTTTTAAAATCCACGTTTATATCGTAAACTCGCAGATATTTCGCTTGTCGGCAAGGCGAGAACTGTCTATATAGCGCTAATAACCAAGTGAAAAATTACATTGGTGTTTTTACAAAAAAAATATTTTATGCATGGCGTTAAGACAATTTTCACATTTCGTGACAACATGGGAGCGTATTATATTGGGTGCGTATTATAATCGGAGAGTATTTTCGAGAGAGAGAGAGGGGGAGAGAGGTTATAAAATGTTTACATATTATGGCCAAGGAAGTAACGCACGTTAATTTAAAATGGCTTGTTCGGGTATAGATATAGAGCATTGCGACTGATAACGTTAAAAGGCGTTAAAATTTGCTGGAAATATTCAATTGGATATCTTTAAAGGCGTGCGCGCATGCGTAAGGGAATTAAAATCGAATGCTGTTCATCTGGAAACGCCGTGCAATTTTCGTGGTTTTCAATAAAGTCTCTCTTTTAACGAGAGGTTATAACGCAGTTCGGTGAAACGGATATTTGTTTCCCGAGAATGCCGCTAATGAAATACTCAATTTCTTTTGTATCCTGATTTGTTGTTAGAGAGATCCGTTATCGCTGTGCTCGAGAGAGGCGATTGCAGTTTGTGGAAGTCCTTGGAAGATAAAATTCTCGTTAAGATATGAAAACCAGTCAATAATTCACCTCCCTTGAAATGAATGGAAAGGAAAAAAATATTTCTTATTTCTCTAAAGTATACACTAAGGTCACTTTCTGTTATCTTCTATTTTTTTAAGAACTAATCTGTCAACCATACTTTATGGTGGTAATTCTCTAAACTTCCAACCCCCACGCTCCCATAAAAAGGAGTAAATTAGTTATCTCCCTTCCCAATGGCGTGATATATGCGTTATTTATGTTGCCATAACACTGTGTAGTTACCAGCAAATAAATGATAATCTGCGCGGTATTTGTCAGTTTGTATTTTTTATAAATCTTTACGGCATCAGTAGCAATTTCATAATACATTTACGAAATTATACCCATGGATGCATTATTTCTCCGATAATATATTCCTTTTTATTTATGGCAGGCAAACACTAACTCTCTGCTCCTCTGTGGCGAGGATTCCCAAAAATTTCAACGTGACGAGCACCAAGATGTACCCTTTGGATATCAAGCGAGCACCTCCATACTTTTGAGAAAACAATATACGATCATGAATAAAATCATACCAACGTAAAAGTTTATCAGTAATGTTTTTCAATGTGCGTTTTGAAAGAAAGCAACCGAACAGATTAAATGAGTGCTGCCAGGAATCGCGATTTTATGCATCGTAGAAGAGTTAACTGTTTCAGGCGTAACATGGTGGAATTTCTTCATGTTGTGTAGAAATAAAGAGACTTACTTCTTGGTAATTCCACGTAAACATTTACTTTTATACGATCTAGAATTCGTTGCTGTGCATCGTCACCAGGTTGTTGATGTTGCACAGCAACGAAACCTAGGTCGTTTTTAAAAATAAATGTTTACGTAAAATTACCAAGTGTCCCTTTATTTCTAAAGTCTTAGAAATAGTTAGAGACGACAAAAAGCACCGGGGTGCTCGAGAGGACGAGGTTGGTAACCTATGTAGCAAAGAATAAGATACTTTTGTAGCATCCTGATAGAAATTATGTCGAAAATATCATAACAGTCGGAGGCTAAGCTCAGGACCGTCGCGTAAATATTTCTGCCTCCCGAGAATTACGCCCCAGTTCACGACAAATAGTTGCAGATCGGAGGAGGCAATTTCATAACGCCGCGCCGCCCCTAGGAAAGTACCGCCTTAATGCGGACGTCTCTTAAAACTCACATCACGCGACGGCTTGCGTAAAACAATACACTACGCACTCGATAAATAGTACTTTTGTATTTTTTTATTTCGTTCTGTTCTGTTTTATATTTCGTTTTATTGATGGTTTATGTAAATAAAATTGGCCGATATACAGGGATGGAATGTTGTCATTTCATGAACCAACCTTGCTTGAAAACGCTACAGTGAATCAGTGCAGCAAAATGCGCGGTAGTTGCATGTTCATAAGAAATCGTATTTTCTGAAATATTCAGTCAAAGAGAAATAAATTTTGAGGTTCTAGATCAGGGATGGCAAATAACGCGGCACCCGTGCGATTTTACTCGGCACGCGTGAGCTTGTATTTTCTGTATAAAATATGAAGTTCCTTATAGAATGAGTAAACTGGTGGCACGCGAAAATAAATTCTGATGGTTCACGTTACCTTCTTGGCACGCGACACAAAAAAATCACTTGCCGTCCCTGTTCTATAGTCTCATGTTTAGCAATAAATTTCTCGAAAAATAATCCGTTTAATATTAATCGATTTGCCATTGAAACGTACTTCTTTTTGTTTCCTAGTCGGCTTTCTCGAGTCGATTTATTTCGAGTACCCCTCTTCAGGCCGGAAAGGAAATCCAGCGAGGAAAAAACAAAGGCAAAAAGTGATTTACGCAAATGCGCACGAATTTTCCCCTGACGCCGCTAGAGAATTGATTCCGTCCGTATTCCGATATCGCGTGTCAAAATTTTGTATGTATCAGAGCTTCCAATCTGCTTGTAAAAAGAGGGGGAGAGGGGGAAAAGGCTGGCTCGGCGTAATGGCCACCTGCCTCACTTCCCTTTCCCATTTACTCCTCCTCTCTTTCTCTTTTTCTCTCCTCCGAAGAAATCCGGTCGTAAATAAAGGGCCCGTCCGATCGTTAGCCAAGGGGGGCATCGGTTCGCTGATCTCATCAATTGCGTTCGTGCAATATTGACCGCCGATGAGTTCAGGCGATAAGGCCCTAGCGCGCATGCCCGGATATATTCGAAAACAAAAAAAATAATAATGAACGGCTTTAGCGGAATTCACTTCCGCATTGCCCGTGTGAGAGGTCAATATGCAAATCCCGGCGGAAAAATATACTCGAGGATGGAGAGTAAAAAAAGAAAAGGGTCTGAATGCGCATTTCTTTGTCGAGAGGAAAAGCTTGGAAGTGGAGTTTTCTTTTCCTTGTTTTTTTTTATTTGTGACCTAGGAAAGCGTGATTAATTGAAAGTGATCGGTGTTTTTTTCTTTGCCTGGAATTTATTTCTAATGAGGATAAAGCGAGGATGGATTCCTGTTTTACGCAAAACGCTCTATTTATTACGAGACACTGGGCCTTGATTTTTTTCAATTTGAAAATACATGTACATGAGAAAGAGGGAAGGTAAAAATAAGTTGCGAGTAGCAAATACGTGTTGTAACGTAATAGGCAAAAAACATACGATAGGATCGCTGAAATAAAAATAACATGTTAGACATCTTTGCTGGAGCAAGAGGTGGAAGCGGGTTTTCTCAAGAATTTTTCGGGTTCCTGGTGCCTTTGAAGATTTAGGTTTAAGGGGCGAAACGAATGAAACGTCCTGTTTGGGTTTGAATTCTCCCTTCCTTTTGAATACTTGAACCAAGGAAGATTTTATTTACATATTTGAGTGCTGTAAACAATTCTAGAAATTTGCATAAAGTGTCCTCAGCGTTTTTATAAGAATTTTCATTTTGATATTGCATATTTCGACCGGCGATAATTTTTTAAATTCCCAAACAGTGTTGAAAAGTTCCATAAAATTCGATTTTGAAAGTACGGAACATTTATTTCTTAATTTTAGAATATTCCAAAAAACATGGATATTTTTAACGAATTTAAACACCTTGCAAATAGGAAATACAAATGAAAACAACAATTTCTTTTGTCTCTTCTTTTGGGTAGGGGGCAATCCCGCACCGCTGAAATGTTATATTCCCCGCTAGACCTTTTCATGCGTGAAAACTTCACTCCTATAGCTTCAGTAGTTTGCCTACAATGTTATTTCAAATTTTTAAATTTTCCAATTTTGGAGCCACTTAACGCAAAATCCATGAACTATACTTGGAAAATCCAATCAGTGGACAATTCATAAATTGAAAAGAGCTATCCGATTAAAAAGAATTTGCCAAATATCTATTATAATAAAATAAGCTGGTTGCCCACAGCAGACGGGCAGACAGTGTGATCACACAATCACGTTTTTACTACATACTAAAAACATGCGATTAAAATTGATAAAAATGAATTATTTTCCGATCATCTGCGCATGCCAGGGCGAGTTACTCATTTAATGTTACCTAAACACATTTTGATTTTATTGAAAATAGATTTTATTTTACACTGCCTGCAATATGTCTTTTGTCCCCTGCCATACTTTTTAGACACGAAATGTCGAATAGATCTGCTAGTAATATTTTATTTTGGTTTCCTGTGAACCGTGATTGAGTGATTTGACTCGAGCGTGTCATTTTTTTATCGCCCTCTTTCGTATGAATGGTAAATTACATTGAAATAATTCCTTCCAGAAATCGCGTTGTACATAATATATGCGAGCATTGGGCACAAGTCCTTGCAAAATACGATCCTATAGAAATAACCCTTACATTTTCGAATAACTTAAATTTCTGACTTTATGAGTTACTACCGAAATTTTAAAAATTCCAGGTTCGCATCTTTGTAAAAAAAATCATGGGAATATTTCCACAAAGTCTTTATAATGGCCTACTTACGTTTATTTTCACCGTTTGATATCTGGTTGCGAGTCTTGATAACTGTATAGCAGAAAACTTGAAATAGCAATTTTTTATTTCGAGGCGACCTTTTAAATGCGGAATTCGATCGTTTTCTCGCACGTAAATAAAATTAAAAAAAAATAAAAATTGAAACGGGTGACCAGATGAATATCTAACATCGCCTGAGAATGGTTCTGCGTCAAAAATTTAAATAAACGATTTCCGAAATCTCAGCGTCACTGATAGGTGGTTTCATCGAATCCGATACGCCATTTCCGTCCGATTGCAAAACAAACTTAAAATCAATTTCCACGTTTTACTATCTGATACGTGCTGCGCATGGAGGAATTAAAATCTTACGTGTATTCTTTAGAGAAGAAAAAGTAATAAGATATTTTTTTCATGGTTAGATTTTATAGATTAGAAAAAAGAGATTATGTTGGATGACAGAATTTCATTTACGTACATACATTAAAATTCCGTTCTGTCAATTAAAAAGTGTTGGTTAAAACTCGAACATTTTCTAACTTTTTCTTTCTTGGTTGATTAGCACACAGATGACGCAAATGAGTTTTTCGCAGCTTGCATTTAGTTTTTGGCATGAAAATAAATGAAGTTCGAATAAAGGAATGGGTAAATGGATGTTCATGCAAATGTCCCTTTCTCAAGGATTGCAGTGCATACTCTTTTATCGAACAAGAATCATTTTTATCAAACTTTTTGTGTCATGAGGTCGACATAGATCGATGCGATTAAATTGTGAAAAGTTAATGTTATTAGAAGGCTCTAAAAGAAGGAATACTTCTTTGGCGTCTAGTTCAGTTTTTGACCAAATGGATAAATTTGTTATAAACATATTTTATAATACATAATTGATGAACTTACAACGCTGTTCAAATCGAATACCGTATTATCAATTTTTTATGCAGTTCTGTCTATAATGGAACGAAAATCGTATTTGACGATGCGATTTTTTTGTATCGTAAGTGGGATATAATGAAACGAATAAGTTTATTAAAAGCAGATAATCTCCCAATTAATTTTTTTCGTAAGATTTATTTTATCCATTTGTTTTATTATCTATAGTTCTAAAATATGCAAGTGCGGGAAGCGTTATGATATTCGCAATTTTTGTCTTTTTCATATTATTAATTATTCGGAGATCATGCTCTGACACTTTTACTTAGAGAAGTTGGATCTGATTTTATAATTGGAAAAAAGTGACTACAAAAGTGAACATTGAAAAAAAAACATAAATAGAACAAAATGGCAATTGCTATTTTTTTTATTCTGCTACCTACCTTACTTTTATAATGGAAATTAACTACGTTAAAAATATTCTGGAAGTTCCTAGTAACCATTAATTACTTTCGCTGCCCTTGGATAAATTAGACTTCAGAAAATTTTCGGGTTCAGACTCTTG
Organism: Uropetala carovei; assembly: GCA_036926305.1. Lineage (NCBI taxonomy): Eukaryota > Metazoa > Arthropoda > Insecta > Odonata > Petaluridae > Uropetala > Uropetala carovei. Next base: position 991,832 of record JAXCHB010000156.1, on the reverse strand, counting down.
GTGGACGAAAAGCTCGTTCGTTATTGAATCACGTTCCATTTGATTTTGAAAAAAAATACCTGCTTTCTCCGTCAAGCTACGGCTTGCAATCGTCAATCATTAAAATCATTAACAAATTTATTTAAATTATGTAATACATTGCGTAGTTTTTTTAAAAAACAACAAGTACTTCTGGAAATCAAATCATGTGAAAGCTACCTATTTTTTTTAACTCGTCAACGACTTACAAATTTTAACCAGTCGGAACATTTCGCCGAGAAAAAAAATTAAATTTAAAATTAATCGAAACGAAGAAAGCGACGTAAATGAGAAAATCGGCGTTCTAAAACGTAGATTTTCCGAAGATTCCTGACCTAGAGAAAGCCTTCAATAATCAGAGCACGGTATTATAATGCAAGGTTAAAGCAATTTCTGTTATTTGAAATCAATCTATCCAAGCGTAGCTTCGTTCAGGAATGCGAACTAAAGTTATTCGCTTTTTAGTATATAATTCGTCATGGAAGCATGTGTCTTCGGTTTTAATGAGTTTTTTTATATCTTTAAGCGCCGGAATGATGCGCTAGGGTACATTCCAACGCACGCCATCTATTTAGTGCACTTTATTTAATTAACGCGATTATGTTTTCGCTCTGTCTGTCCGTCTGTGCAATCGATCAAATTAAAATAGCAAGTAAACGGTAAGAAATAGAAGACTGAAATTTACAGGTGTATGTAATCTATGATGCCATTAATTACGCTGTCAAAGAATATTTTCGGATAGATCGGTGGGTGGCAAGGGGTGCCTTCAAAAATTTCACATTAAGATTCTGATCAAATGGTTAAAGATAGAAAGTTATTTTTTTATCAACATTTGTGTGACCTTTAATGCCATATAGTATATCTATAACTCCGCAGGAGAAATTTTTTTGAAATTTCGGAGTGCGTCAGGGGAGCCATTTTAGGCTCGTTTCGCTTCCAGCGTGAGCGCCTATTATCGTCGGTCTGTCCGCCTGTCTGTCCGTCCGTCTGTCCGTATGTTCGTTCTCGGCTTCTACCGAACGGATTTTCATGAAATTTGATATTAAGGACTTACAATCAAATATAATAAGAAAATCGCAAAAATGAATCATGTGCGCCGATCAGGGGTACCACTTTACCGGTGATAAAAATGAACTTTCCGTCATATCTCGTAAAGTATTGGTCATATCAAAATATTTTTAAAATAAAAGTTGTTGAACTGGTATAGAAGAGTATTTCCTTTACTATACATTTCTATCGTAGGAGTAGCCATTATCGAGAAAATCAAACAAAAATGTTAAATATCGTAAAATGCTAAGATGAATTTCACTTATTGTTAGTTCAACTCTGTCCGACAGTAAAAAAAAAAGACTTCAAAATTTTGCTGTATTTCCATGGTATTTGGAAACCGTCGGCATCGTTTTTGCGAATTTTATATCGGACATTTTGCATCCATTGTGTACTCATTAACACATATGTACCGCCATTACTGCAAGTCACAACATGAAATTATTCCACATAGTCGACATATAGAGTCGACACGTATAATTAATATATTAAAAAAATCAGATTTAATGCATCATTTTTATTTTAATCTGTCCAAGAAAAAATGTTCAATTCTATGGAAAAATCTCCCATTTTGTGGCAATCCGTCGCGAACTCTCGAAGCTTTTCACTCGATTGATAGGACATGTTTATTTTTTACTTTTTAACTCACCGTGAGGCACGGGACTTTTTTTTTTTTGCTGCTTGTCATTAATCATCGTGTTTTGAAAAAAACGCCCCCTGTGTGGTTTCTACATTTCATTTTTTCCTCTTATCAATAGAGTTTTTTGTGTTCGTCCAAGCGTCGAATAATGCAATATCCAACGATACATGATTTTTTTAATCGAAACAAAGGTCACGTGAGAAATCTATCACGTTCGTGCGAAGTACAAGGGTGTACGGGGAAACGAGTAAACGGACACAATAGCCCATTTTTCGCGGTGCAAAACACCAAAAAAAAAAAAGAAACGATATTTCGGCGTGACCTATAATTTGGGTACACCTCGATTACCACCGCTGTCACGCTGCGGAAATCAGCGAAAAAATTACGGAGAGTGACTTTCGAGGAATTAATAATATATTTCGAACTTCTCGTGAATCGAAAGATGTTATATTTCAGCGCGCAGATATTTTGACGGCTGCATCTTATTTAGTGTTTATAAATTATTCACGAGTGTAATTGCCGATAATTACTCTTGAGGGCGCTGATGTCGAGAGCAATCATATTCATTACTCTGTATGGAGAAATTCATGCGCTGGACACATCAGATTTTTTTTCGTGTCGGTCATGTCTTCTAAAAAAAATTCATATCAGCTGAAATTTTGAACCTTGTACATTTCTAGAAGCTTCAGTCTAGAGTTCACTTGATATTCTTTTAGTGATTCCATATTAAATTCTTTAGTACTGGAGCGATGTTTTCCTTTGGACCATGGGTTTCCTCCACGAATCCAGTTTCACAGAAATGAACTTTTTAAACTCTAGTTTCATTCGAAATTCTGCTTTTTCTGAGGAGGAGAAGTTGTTTCTTGAGTTTTCATTTATTGTTATTAATGTATCTTTTAATGGGTAAACGCTAATTAAATTATATATGGACGTAGATGAATTAAATGTGCCCGCATCAATACTCATACTAATCACTTTAAAATCAAAAGATTGAATGAAGTATTTATTTCAGGTATATCTAATAGCCGCAACAAGGCAATAAATAACCAGCAACAATATACTTTATCTAATTTTACAAGTGTCCGTCTGTCTGTCCCCATTTGTATCTCGAGAATCGTCCGTCGTCAAGATTTGCGGTAAACGACGTTTTGTTTCTACTATCTAGGAAGTCCCTGGAAAACTATTTTCATTTTGGTAAAGTCCCGGGTTCGAATCCAGGAAACAATTTCATTTTCCCTTAAGTTTACACGGGATTTTAGATTTTTCAGAGTGCAAGGTTTTCATTCAGTTGCTCACGTAAATTCGAAATATTGGCATACGAGCTTTGGACCTGGATCGTTTTAAAGAAAATTGGTCAAGGATTCTTATTATTATCGTCTTTTTTCGTTTACGATTCGAAATCACCCGCATTTTAAGTTTAATGCACGTAATTTGCACTAAATTCGACATTTTATCGCTAAATGCCTTGACGACGTGCATTGTCGTGCTCGAAGTCCTGTTGTTGTAAAACCACATATAGCTTACGGGCGTAAAATTAACGTGTTTTATAAGCCGTTTAAATGAAGAGAGGGTAAGGGGAAAAGGAGGGTGGGGAAAAGAGAGAGGTGGAAGGGAGAGAGGAGAAAGGGGAGAGACAAAGAGGGGGAGGGGGAGCGGTAGAGGGGATAGTGAGAGAGAGAGAGATGGGGGAGAAGAAGAGTTATGCAAGAATATAGTAAAAGACATCTTTAGTAGAATAGTTTGCAACATTAATTATTGATTCACAGTTTTATTAATAAATTAATTGTTAAAAAAATCCGCGCAAACATTGCGCGGGTACAGCTAGTAACAATAGTATGTACTCGCTATTATCGATGGAAAAACCTTGGCTCTGTTATTGTGTACGGGCTTCATTGTTATTGTTGCGAGCACTTAGGAGAGTCAGACTCGACTCGACTCTGACATTTTAATGCGGCACCCTTACATGTCGTATCTTATTGAGTGAAACAAGTGCTTCAGCCATCCGGGTAACTTTTTACGGTTATCAAAGTCGAATCTCTCTGCATGCAGCGTTTTTTTTAAGTACGGGTAGAATTCGTATTTTTTTTTCAGAAGAAATAAATCTGGGAGATATTCCGCAAAGCTTTTCTTTTTCAAGGACAAAGGCTCGTATACTATAGCGCTGTCTGAAACATTCGTCTGCCTCTGCTCTTTTTTTTCGCTCTCTACGTTCCGATATCCCGTCGTTTTCTTTGGAAACGCTTCGCCCTTTTGTTGACATTCCTTCATATTTTATGCATTCGTCGGAGCCTGGAAAGCGCCTCCTATACTACGTTCCATTTCTTGGAAGGGCTTCTACTTTAATCTTGGTCGCTTTTTCCCGCCCCTTGACAAGCGCGTTTCCCCCTGTAAAAGTTATGCCATAAAAAAAAATAAACAAGCAGTTTTTATCGGTCGAATTTTTTTAAAAGAAGAAATTTGTATCTTTTGTTTTTTTTCCTATTTCGGTCGACCTGAGAAGTTTTATTTATTTGTAAAGCGCCCATCCGCAATAATTTATTCTATAATGCACTGATTTTGACGATGTTCTAAAGGTTTAATTTATGCAGTGATTTTTGTACGATCGTTATAATTCTCCATTACATTACTTGTCTTTATGCTGTCATTTATCTCTCTGTTTTGACACCTTCATTACTTTTTCTCGTATTTAAAGTTTTAAAGCTACCTATTAATGTCATCATAAACAATCATTTATTGCTGTAACTACAGCGATAGTGTATTCGCAATAACTATTACAAGTATTTTTCCAATTGTAGAAATAAATAGACTTACTTGGTGAACTTCACCGGTTGATGTCGCACAAAACCTAAACATGGGTCGTATAAAAATAAATTTTTATGTGGAATTACCAAGTAAGTCTTTTTATTTCCACAATTTGAATCAATTCTACAAAGTGACGCCTTAAACAATTACGTAACTGTATTTTCTCCAAATGTTGAACTTGATCTTCCAATGTTTAGGAAAAGACGTTTATGTTGATTTTTGTCTTATATCTAGATAATATTTCAAAATTTGTTGATATTTTTACGGGTAAAAATTTTACCTCTGCTGATTTGGGTTGTAAAAAATTTTTCTCTTTATTTGTGTGTTAAAATCTACGCATCAAAATTACAAATCACTAAGACCTATTCATATTTTTAATTATGACTTTTATTATTACCGTTGTAATAATAGTTTTTATTATTGTGACTATTTCTATTGCTAATTTCATTTTTTTCTCTTTTTCCGTATTCCATCTTTACTAGTACCACCGTGATTAACCATGTAATTTTTTTAAATTCCGACCGTAGATTTTAAATCCTAACCCTGAAAAATAAAAAAGAACAAATTACTATATAATACATTTTATTTCCATGAGCAATGTTTGTCGTTTGTTTAGGTACATAATATAACCCTATAATATATAATTCAAATAATACAAGACTGTACAATAGTCGCGTGTGTGCTTCAGCAGTTCAGTATATATCTACGTCTTGCCTTCCGTCGCACTTCGATTCTTCGATTCATCTGCCATTTGTGCCCTGCAAATCTCGCATCACCTGCAACAACTGACCGATTGTTGCGTTAATTCATAACGTTTCGGGGAGGATCCAAGCTATTTTTCGGCGGCTTCTTCTTAGAAATTTGAATTAACGTACCGAGAGACTTCGAATCGCTTATCCAGCAAGATTTCAAAATTCCTGTAGCGACGTAATAGCTCGACGATTTTTGCATGACGACCTTTATCATAACGAGCATTCCAATCGCAACGCATTTTTAAGGGGAAACTTAACATCTTTATTTAAAACTTTAGGCACAACTTTACATCAGATTTGGAAAGGGAAAAAAAACTAAAAAATTCGTTTTTAAAATACAAAACTTGTTGGAAGATTGAAACCGTCCTAAATTTATACTTTAAGTTTATTTTTATGATAAACAAATTAGATGCCATTGCAAACCATGCCTTAAATTTGTATGTGTTAATAGTAGGTGTGAGTATAAGTGGAGGAAAAATTCTGCGTATATTTCGAATCGCGTCGTAAATTGTGACACAAACCACATTCATTGTGAGGCGATTATTATATTATAGACTTATTGTTAGATCGCCGCATGTTTGTGGAGACTAAAAATACCTTATTCAGCGCTGGGGATCGGCGTAATTTTTGCGGAATATATTTCACCCCGTTCTCGTCAACCAAATTTGTAATTAAAATGTATATGATAATTTGTAATTAATTTGTATACTATATCAAACCTGACCAAAGCGTTAAATGTAAGAAAGGACTTTACAGTCTCAATTTCACCCTTAATAAAGTCGTTTGCTCTCTGTCTGTCATATGTCGGTTATAATTCCTCGATTTATCTTCTTTTCTCGCGATTGGAACAAATTTTGTTTACCTTTCCAGTGATTTTTTAAAAAATGTTCGAAGCGTACAATTAAAAATTTCATATGCATTTTTTTCGCTCGCGATTGGAATCCCGACGAGTTTTAAATTTCTCATTAGAAATTTGAATTACAAATTATATGAAACATTTTTCACTTCCACGTAAAATGTTGCAAATTCCGTCGTGTTTTTGATACGTGCTAGGGTCATTCAAAACTATTGGATAAACAATACGCGCATACCAGCTACAACTTTGGGCGTACTGAAGAACGGTAATTTAAACGCAACTTTTACTTGCAACTGTTTTAATCTTCCGCGAATACCTGTTATTTGCAAACATTAGCAATCAAAAAACTATTACAACTACTGGAAAATCCTTAAAACTCCGGTGGCCATAAATATGTTTATATTATCAACCGTTTTATGACCTATGTAAATTTCTGATTTTTCAAATGGATTCCATCCATAAAGTATTTACCATTTTTTATAATTTCCGGAGCTGTTTAACGACAGATTTTTTTATTTAATAAAACAATTTTGTCCATGGGAAGATTAATTTGGCTCACATTTAATATTCCAGTCCGAAAACTTGGGCGGAAAACGCTATAACATTCTTTTATTTAGCGGGAAAATGAAAATCGACTCGAATTTAACACTTTTTTTCGGTCGCCTTTCTTCTTCCTTTCGAAAAAAAGGCGTGGCAAATTGAAGAAAAGAAAAAAAAGGACGTTATCCTCCTCTGATTTGCGTCCTCGTGCTACGTACCCAATCCTTAACGGCGGGAGAGCGTCTTTTTTTCTCTTTGCAAATGGCCTCCCGCTAATTTTTCCTGCACGCCGAGCTCTTTCGCCGTTTCGTTCGCTTTCTATAGTCCGAATGAGAACTCACGTTGCTCGGCCGCGTCTCTGCGTCAAATCCGCCCGATTCCCTGGCTTCTTCGCCAAACCTCTTAATCCACTTCGTCTCCTCTTCCATTTTCTTTCCCCACTCCCCCCCCCCCTCTTTCTCCATTCCCTCTCTCTCTTAAAATGTTAAATGTAAGAAGGGACTATAATATAGTCTCAATTTCGCCCTCAATAAAGTCGTTTGTCTGTCTGTCTCTCCATTCTCTCTCTCTTAAAATGTTAAATGTAAGAAGAGACTACTATATAGTCTCAACTTCGCCCTCAATAAAGTCGTTTGTCTGTCTGTCTGTCTCTCTCTCTCTCTATTCCCTCTCTCCATTCCCTCTCTCTCTCCCTCCACGCACGAGACGTCATCCCCCTGGCGTCGCTTTCTCCTTTTCTTTCTCTTTCTGCCTCATCTCTCCCATCTCCTGACGTCAACGCCTCGCCAGATTAAAATTGGGTTTCTGCGTTTTTTTCCCTTCCTTTCTTGAGTAGCGCGTCGCATGCCACACGGTACATTTATTTGTGTTGCGAGGTTGGTTTGTTTTTTTTATTTTCCTCCATCCTTTTCAAGATTTTTGCCACAATTACTTTGTCTTTTAATAGAAATTTTTGGAATTTGTAATTTGCTATTTTGCTTGTATGTTTTTCTATTTATGTTATTTTCTGATTTATTTCTGTGAAATTATTATTACTATTTTTATTCTCATTTGTAATTGTTGCCACAGGGTTAAACGTAAAAAGGAACTACAGTAAAACCTGGTTAATTCGAACCTCTATATTTCGAAATTCGACGTAATTCGAATTTTTTAACTCTTGAAAGAGAAAGGGTGTATGTAATCTATGATGACATTTATTACGCTGTCAAATAATATTTTTGGAGAAATCGGTGGACGGCAGGGGGTGCTTTTAAAGATTCTGAGCAAATGGTTCCGAGATTAAAAGTTTCAATTTTTTAATAAACTACTGAATACATAAATTTGTAATATGATTATATTACTTAGTTTATAATTTTAAATAAACCTCAATAATCAAAAAGCTCTTTTTCATATTGCGGCTTCAAATGAAGCTCCCATTTTTGTTGTTTTTGTACCAGTTCAATAGAATTATTAATCAGGTATAATTCTGTACGTTCTATGCAGAGCCGTGCCGGCATATGGGTGCAGGGGGTGCATCGCACCCGGGCGGCAACATATTAGGGGCGGCAATTCACGGGCGGAGGGAAAAATCTCTCTTAAGTTTGTGTTTTGCACAATTTATTTCTTAAATTAAATACAACTTTTAATCCAAAAATCGAAAAAAATCTGGGCCAGGGTGCTTTTATAAGTCCGTAAGGGGAGGCATAAACTGCTTGCACCCGGGCGGCAAATATGCCCGGCGCGGGCCTGGTTCTATGTACAGTCATTTCCAAAAGTCAAGCGACACGGCTCGGTCACGCCACACATAGGCCGGAGCTGAAAGTTCCGAGTATGTTGGTATCCATTGCTTGAGGGGAACCAGGAGAGGGGAATGATAGGGAGGGGTGGAAGACTGAGGAGGTGGGTTTCGAAGCCTGCATAGGCTTGCAGGGAGAAACGAACGGAATCAGAGCTGGTGAGACAAACGCCATTCAACAGTGCGAGAGGATCCAATCCAACTCGGAAAAAAGGACTCTGAGAGGTTGCCTTCGCATGCCAAGGGTAACAAGAAAACCTCCGAGAGAAGGAGGCGTGTAAACGGTTCGAAGAGAGGGGAACATGAAGAATATTCCGCGTCTAGAAAGCACTTTCGGAAAAGATGCAATATTTTCATCTTTGTGAGCGTTATTAATGCGAAATGCTAGGCTGCACTTCACTTCGGAAATCGTAAAAAATCATCAATGGGTCAAGGGCAAAAATTATATAATACTCCATAAATTAGGATGACAAAAATGAGAGCTGTTGATTTAGTGGAGATACTGAATGAGCATCTTCTGCCTATGTCAGACAGATAGTGCCAGACGGCGAAGACGTGGTAGTAATACAAGATAATTCGTCGTTAGTTACGGCCGGTGTAACTCGACAATTTTTTTGACCAGAACTGGAATATCAATGTCCTGCCCTGGCCAGCTCGCTCGTCGGAATAAAATTTTTATTCCACCGTACTGTATCACTCAAGCGTCAAGAAATTGTCAGCACGAAAATTGCTTTTTCGGGAGAACATTAGGAAGTATTTACATCTTTTATCCAATCAGTTTTACCAAAACTCTAATAAATGGCAATTTATCACATGTAGCACTTTTCTCACAGATAGTGGATACATTTTATATTGACTTTATTTAAATTTTCGAAAAAAAATTTTATTCTAGCAGCATTTAATAGGCAATGAAAACAATGAAAGATTATGTAGTGTTTTATTTTAGTATTTAGTGAAGTCTCAGCCTGAGTCGATCACTCCTTGCATTCGACGGTTAATGAACCGTACTAAATTTTCACATATTTGTGGCCGTCGCCCGATTGAGCCCCAGAGTTCCATAACATTCTCTTCAAGATCGGCTGCCGTCCTGAACTTTCCTTCCGTCCACTCATTCACCATTATACCCCATAAGTTCTGTGGGATTCATATCCGGCAAGCGAGCTGGCCAGGGCAGAACATTGATAATCCAGTTCTGGTCAAAAAAATTGTCGAGTTACACCGGTCGTATCTAAGGATGAATTAATTATCTTGTATTACTACCACGTCTTCGCCATCTGGCACTATCTGTCTGACATAGGCAGAAGATGCTCATTCAGGATCTCCACTAAATCAACAGCTCTCATTTTTTTATCCTAATTTATGGAGTATTATATAATTTTTGCCCTTGACCCATTGATGATTTTTTACGATTTCCGAAGTGAAGTGCAGCCTAGCATTTCGCATTAATAACGCTCACAAAGATGAAAATATTGCATCTTTTCCGAAAGTGCTTTCTAGCCGCGGCATATTCATTTATGTTTCCCTATCCCATTGTAAGACATCACTGTGGACTTCGAACCGTTTACACGCCTCCTTCTCTCGGAGGTTTTCTTGTTACCCTTGGCATGCGAAGGCAACCACTGAGACAGTCCTTTTTTCCGAGTTGGATTGGATGCCCTCGCACTGTTGAATGGGTTTTGTCTCATAGGCTCTGATTCCGTTCATTTCTTCCAGCACGCCAACCCAGGCTTCGAAACTCACCTCCTCGCTCTTTCCTCCCCTCACTATCATTCCCCTCTCCTGCTACCCCTGAAGCAATGGGTACCAACATACTCGGAACTTTCAGCTCCGGACTATGTGTGGCGTGACCGAGCCGTGTCGCTTGACTTTTGGAAATGAGTGTACGTATAATGTACATATATTTCATCGATACAGATTTTAATAACTTGATTCTAAATCGTACTGCGCTTAAATTTATTATGGCTCCTGGATTTTGGAAGTGATTCCTAGATTTGGACCAGATGTATGTTACGGGCAAATCCCGAAATCAGGCACATCGCGATTTTCCCGGGCAAAATCTGAAATCATTTCAGAAAATGCACATTTTCGGGATTTTCCCGGTCAAACCGCGATGTGACCACATAGCTTTGGGCAAACCTAATGAATCATATTTTCCTTTTGCCCGACGCTTGCGCGATGGCCTACAATCTGCTTAAAAGGATTCGGTCGGTTTGGTAAGTCGTGTCTAAGATAATTTTCGTTCAAATAGGATTTTTCTAAAAATAAAATGTTTTTTAAATTCTTTAAAATTATGCTGAACTATACTTTCGTTTTTCCCAACGCTTGCGCGATGGCTTACTAAAGACCTACATCACTATGACGACCTGTCTACATCTGCAGTTTACCCTGCAATTCACTAAGCTATCGCGCCATCGCCATCGTAGAGGTTACTTTAAAAGCTTATATTTGAGCTGAATCTCTCTATATCATTAATGTTTCGCTTGAAATCGCGTTGAAATAATAGATACGTAACTTGTGCGCTACATTTTGACAGGAAAAATAAAAACAATACTATTTACTTCACTGAGAAAACTGGACAAGAGCCACTAGGAATAACAACATTGATATGCAATTTACAAGCCCTTGCAGGAGTTCCTCAGTATTAACATTTTTTATGCAAACATATTTTTTGACATTTCACTATCATTCTTTTTATGGATTAGTAATTCAAGTCAGTGACTTTCTTGCTTTTTTCATCAGATATATCTACTTCGAATGTCACTGGTAATTTTAAGGGTCTTTTACACGCATAAAATTTTTTACTTTTTTCACAGAAAAGATGGATCCCAGAAGAGAGCCGCATCAAGGTGATGCACACATCCTCTGTGAAGGGCGTGGAAGACATGATATTGTTAGGTGACCTGCACGAGGCTGGCATTCTTCGAAATCTTCTCATTCGCTACAACTCCAACATGATATATGTATGTAACTCTCATATGGCACTATGTTTTGTTTCTAAAAAAGTATGCCCATACCTCTTATAATGCTGGCTCTTTTTATGCTGCTTCATTATAATGCTTATCATCCTGGAGAGAGTTTCATGTGGGTATATGCATCGCGTAAAGCTCTCCTCTTTCGTCCGAGCTGTGTGTTCAATGAATGAGAGCAGCATATACCAGATGGCTCTACACAGTGCTGTAGTGGATGGTATATGGTGGTATACGCCGTGTACCCTCTGTTTTTTTTTTGACTGAATAGGGTATACGATCTGCTTTTTTTGAACCAATAGCATATATCCATGTCTTATGAAAAATTATATAGGTTGATTAAAAAAAATAGCTCATACGTTTTCTCCTGGCATTGTAGCATTACAGTCATGTAATTTGCTTTAAAATAACTGGGTAAGAACCCTCCCTCAAAATTTTACATTAGTATACAATATACCTTCTGCTTTTTTATGACTACAGCACTGGCTGTACAGTGGGATTCAAAAGTCTTCGGAAAAATTGAGCGGCGCCACTTTCGCGAAGAGTGGTAGTCTTCATTCCTATCTGACGTCTAGGCATTTCCTTGAACAGCGGCTATTTTAAAATCGCGATATTATGGACACGAGTCATACGACGAAGCTTTGGTTCGACAAATGAAATAATTACACTATTTTTTCGTGAAATTCGCTTGGAATAAATTTCTTGTATTGTGATTGCTATTGTATCTGTTTCTTGGAACGTAAATAATATCGATAGCACAATTTTGACCTTAAAGTTAACTAATACACATCAGTGAACGAGAATATTAGGGGGAATTACAAGATTTTATCTCGACATTGGTAGCAAAGTTTTTCATGAGAGAGTATGTAGCAAATTGTGCTTCGATTCCCCCGTGTTTGTTGAAAAATAGATCGGCAACTAGAGTAGTTCCCCGGTTTGCAGGAAATTGCGCCGTGATCGTATATCGAAACCATATAAATAGAACATAGATTTTCGTGACTAAATTAGTTCAAGTATAACAATAAGGCGGTGAGTTCTAAGTAAGTATTTTTCGACATTATCCGATATAAATATGAAGCCTTTCTTTGAATGAGCTAATAGGACGTGATGAAGATAACAGTTATTTGGCTTGAATTCGCTAATATATTTCGTTATTTTCCGCATTATATATTTTATTTCAGTCACACACACACGTATTCCTCGTCTCCTTTCACTTTTTTCGCAGTTCTTCTCCTTCGCCTCTCGCCTTTCTCAGTCTCAGGCCTTCTTCCTTCCCAAACGCTGGGGAGGAGTCTGTCGAGGGAGAAGGTCTAATGCCCCACGACTAAGTGCGGATACCTCCTTTCAGCAAGCGTTTCGTGGTCATTTTCAGTAAGGAATTTCTCAATACTCACCCGAACTTTCATCGTTCCATCGTTAACATTGGTCATTTTTCGGAAGGGAAGGGTCTACTTTCTAAAAAGGGGGGACAAGGATAGTTGCTGTGTGCCATTCTCTTCTTACTTAAATTGCAATAAATGTTGATATCACTTAAATTATTCGATATATGCAAAAAGTATTCCTACGAGGACCTAAAACGAAAAACAATTAAAGATTGAAATTAATTTGATTTTGGTATCTCCAAAAGCCATAAAAGGTTAATTAACCTTTTATGGCTTAAGAGCGAGAGCGATCTCAAGCACGCGTCCCGCGACAGGTTAGTCAACGACACGAAGCGAAGATTCGATAGCGTGTTGCTGCCGCTACCTACTGTTTTACATAGAGTAGGACCTCAATGGGGCACCATACAACACAGTCGTGAATTTCGGACACTTAAAAATTTTTTGCATAGCATTTCCCAAGACTTTCTTCTACGCACCCGTGCGCTCTGTTGAACGAGGAAAAGGACAACTCATGCTGTTTTGTCTACAAAATAACGTCCGCGACTAACATTTCCAGAAAGCATATTTGCGGTATAAATTCCAGTTTTAAGAGTTCGGTTTTCCTTTTTTACTTCCTTCCTCTGTTAACGATGGAACGATGAAAGTTCGGGTGAGTATTGAGAAATTCCTTACTGAAAATGACCACGAAACGCTTGCTGAAAGGAGGTATCCGCACTTAGTCGTGGGGCATTAGACCTTCTCCCTCGACAGACTCCTCCCCAGCGTTTGGGAAGGAAGAAGGCCTGAGACTGAGAAAGGCGAGAGGCGAAGGAGAAGAACTGCGAAAAAAGTGAAAGGAGACGAGGAATACGTGTGTGTGTGACTGAAATAAAATATATAATGCGGAAAATAACGAAATATATTAGCGAATTCAAGCCAAATAACTGTTATCTTCATCACGTCCTATTAGCTCATTCAAAGAAAGGCTTCATATTTATATCGGATAATGTCGAAAAATACTTACTTAGAACTCACCGCCTTATTGTTATACTTGAACTAATTTAGTCACGAAAATCTATGTTCTATTTATATGGTTTCGATATACGATCACGGCGCAATTTCCTGCAAACCGGGGAACTACTCTAGTTGCCGATCTATTTTTCAACAAACACGGGGGAATCGAAGCACAATTTGCTACATACTCTCTCATGAAAAACTTTGCTACCAATGTCGAGATAAAATCTTGTAATTCCCCCTAATATTCTCGTTCACTGATGTGTATTAGTTAACTTTAAGGTCAAAATTGTGCTATCGATATTATTTACGTTCCAAGAAACAGATACAATAGCAATCACAATACAAGAAATTTATTCCAAGCGAATTTCACGAAAAAATAGTGTAATTATTTCATTTGTCGAACCAAAGCTTCGTCGTATGACTCGTGTCCATAATATCGCGATTTTAAAATAGCCGCTGTTCAAGGAAATGCCCAGACGTCAGATAGGAATGAAGACTACCACTCTTCGCGAAAGTGGCGCCGCTCAATCTTTCCGAAGACTTTTGAATCCCACTGTACATCAAACAGCACCCACCTACATTAGTTTTAAACATTTCCCTCAGTCATTTGATTATTTTGCCATGTTTTTTGGTAGCACCTAGAACTTAAAATGTGTGGAAAAAAAGGTTGCTAGTAAGAGTATGTATGATTGCAGAGCAAAATCTCGATGTGGCAAGACTTTATAAAAGTCATACAGATACTCATTCTAACAAGTAGTACATATTACTATAATCCGAAAATTAAATTCCACATATGTAACGTCAAATAATTATTGATGGTTGTGGTGTTTTTGTTTATTATAATGAAGTTCTCATTATATGCTGTACTTGTATTATCAAGATCACACTGTATTTGAAAAAATATTGATAGTGAAATTCTTGAATTACTTCATTAATAGACAAAATAAATACTTGCAGACTTACACTGGATCAATTTTGGTGGCTGTCAATCCATATCAAGTGTTACCAATATACACGATGGACCAAATCAAGATGTACAAAGACAAAAAAATTGGAGAACTGCCTCCTCACATATTTGCCATTGGTGACAACAGCTACGCAAATATGAAGAGATATGGACAAGATCAGTGCATTGTGATCAGGTAAACGCATCATTTTAACTTAAATTAGGTATATCGAATTCTCACGTAAATTAAAAACATTACTTTTTTACAAACTTTTTTCCAAAATCAAGTGTTTTAATAATATAACACATTTAGTATATAAATCTCTACCTATGAATTTAATTTAATATATTGTATGCATACAATGAAAATATAGCATTGATCGAGACTTTGAAGAGTTTGAATGATGGTCATTGTAAAAGCTTCCATGAAATACATTAAGTAGTAGCATAGGTAATAAACATATCATTTGTATTGTGAATGTATTCCAAGTACTGAAAGTTTATATAATGCAATGGATTATTTGATTGTATTTGGATTGCAGTGGTGAGAGTGGAGCCGGAAAGACGGAGAGCACAAAGCTTATCCTCCAGTATCTTGCTGCCATTAGCGGAAAGCACTCTTGGATTGAGCAACAGATTTTGGAAGCCAATCCAATTTTAGAAGGTGTGTTCATCAGTTTTATCTACCTATGGTGAAAATCGCCCAGTCCTATGCAATTTTCACTCTTATATTTACACTCTTGGTTAAGAGCATTTGTCAAAATTTCTCTTGATTTTGGTGGAGACTCTTATGTTTAAAGATAGGCTTTGTCTAGTGAATCAAATAACTATTTGCTGTGGTCTAGTTTTAGCCGTTATGGTAATTTCCTATAGCAAATACCATTGTGGAATTTTTCATATTTCATATAGCATAATATATTGCATAATTTTATGAATTATTTAAAATAATATTTTATTGGTTAACTCAGCACTTTTTTCTTTCTTACAGACAACATTAATGTCTGTAAAATTAATGAATTTATGCTTTGTTTTATGACATGAATAGAGTGAAGGTTTCAGCAATGCAGGGGAGTCCGGTAGAGATAATTCTGAATCATATTTGTCATAAGTTATTGTGGGCCCATATTATTTTTGCATCTGGGCCACTATATTTTCTGCTATGCCCCTGCATAAATGCAAAACCTTTAAAAATCAAATTTTCATGCTTTAAAATTAGTAAAAGAGTGATCTCTTTACCTTATTTTTATTTGAATTAATATGTAACAAGTGTTTTTAAAATATTTTCATAAAAAATCATGTACAGCTCGTTACGTTGGGGATGCATTCCTGGAAAGTGCAACGTAAATCGAATTGACGTAAATCAAAGCAGTTTTTCTCATAAGAATCAATGATATTAGGAGGGATGTGTTCAGGAGTTATGTGTAGTTTGGAAAAACCGATTTCTGTAACTCATCAAGGCTAGAACTTGATACTCATCAAATTAAGTCTGAGTTTGGATGGGAAAAAACACATGTAATAGATCCAATGGAAACAGTATTAGATGACCGAGCAGACGAGAATTTCCCATCCGAATAAACAGAAGTGCTCCGTATCAGGGTCACCTGCAATAAGATGATAACACTGCTGTGTTTCTGATATGATTTTTGGACACTCCAGAACTTTCTAGAATAAGATCAGTGAGAGGGCAGCATAAAATGAACAAGCGGGCCGCAAGTTTTAGACCCCTGAGATAACAGCTTCAGGAAGGTGGAAACAAAAATTTTAAAGAACCTTAGACTTCAATTGGTGTAACATTGATTTGAAATGACATAAATTGGCACACAGGCATCAATTGATCAGCAACGTAACTTCGAATTGACATGAATCAGTACGATGGAAATTGGGGTATATCTCTATACTTTAATGCTTAAAAAGCATCGTAAATAGTCATACACGTCAAATTTGGCTGGTAAGTTTTACAAATGCTAATTTATCATTTTAAGTTTACAAAATTACGATGTTGGAACAAAGACAGTTTTTGAGGAAGACGAAAAAGAGAACTGTACTCCTCGAGTAAAATGCATAGGTAGAAATAATTTTTTCTTTTAATTTCAAAGTTTTGATGCTCATTCTAAATGACATAGATATTCACCAACAAAATTTATTTTCCAAATTTAAACTTGTTACAGCGTTTGGAAATGCCAAGACAATTAGAAATGACAACTCATCACGCTTTGGAAAATACATAGACATCCATTTCAATCAAGACGGTGTCATTGAAGGTGCCAAGATCGAGCAGTATCTTCTGGAGAAATCGCGTATTGTTTCTCAAAGTACAGATGAGCGCAACTACCACATATTTTATTGCATACTAGCTGGACTTTCTAGAGCGGAGAAACAAAAGCTGCAACTTGAGGATGCATCCCATTACAAGTACCTTACTGGGGTAAGGCAAATGAAAATGTCATTATATGGTAAAGATAGATGGCAAACTTATCAAGAGTTACCTCTGAAATTATACGTGAATTTTTCACCTGATAAATAGAATTAAAATTAATTAGATGAATTATTCTAAGAGCATATAGTTAACTTTTACTTTTATATATGTCTAGGGTGGCAGCATTGTCTGCGAGGGCAGAGATGACCTTTCCGAGTTTTCTGACATAAAGTCAGCTATGAAGGTTTTAATGTTTTCAGAACAGGAAATATGGGATATATTCAAGCTGCTTGCTGCTCTCCTTCATATAGGAAACATAAAATACAAAGCAGCTACTATTGGTGAGCTTTATTGCTCTTTTTGATGCATCCTTTCAATTAACTAAAAAATTATCTAGCTTGTCTCATGTTTGAAAACAAATTCTATAATAAGTAAGTGTCTAAATTAGAATATTAAGTACTGTATATCTTTGAGTATAAGTCGAGAAATTTCTTGCTTTTTTAGGCCAATCAAACCCTACCTTCAACTTATATTTGAGTTGCGAACTAGATGGACATTTTTCTGGGTCAATAATTAAACGACTGGCAAAAAACAACATTTGACTGACCTTGAAGCGCGTTAGAATAAAAAATTTACGCTAATTAGCTGAAAATACGAAGACTAATGATAAAATAATACAGCATCGCCATACTTGGTTTCAAAGGAAAACTTAAAATTTATATTTTATCTTTAAAAAAACTTACCCAAATGAGTGGATTGAAGAGAAGAATCAATTCAGTACTCAAGCGTTGGTTTTTTTATTTTCATCCTGAATTCTTCAATGATGGCATTTCATTTTTTACTTATAATCATGGAGTGAACAGAGCCTGCATTGCAAATATGATCACCAATTTTTCCTTTGTCTTTTAAAATTGTTGCAATTGTTGAACGATTGAGATCATAAACATGACCAATCGAAGCAAGCGGCTCCCCTATTTCTGATCTATGTATTACGTCCATTATAGTTTCCATCGAAAACGCTCGACGTTTTTTACCACTCTTAGCACTTTCACAAACACTACATTTACGATTGTTTTCCATATTTCAAGGGTAATAAAAAGCAATACATATATAAATACGCACCTGTATGGTTTCAAATACAAACGGCAAATGTAAAGTGTTGACAAGTTTACGTGTTCTTACTGCGACCGATGTTTGTAAGCGTGGGAGGGTATGTTCGTAAACGAAGTGCGAGGTGCAATTCATTGGTATGTGGAATGTTCGTAAATACGAATTGTTCATTTCTTGAATCTTCATAAGTAGAGATTCACCTGTATATATATTAATTTTTTTGTAAACTTCAAAATTATCTTGTTTTCATATTCTTAGCTTCGACTTATACCCGAGTCTTGGATTTTAGATGCTGTTTTAGGCTAAAAAGTACACTTTGACTGACAGTCGAATCACCTTATACTCAAAGGTATACGGTACTAACCTAATAGCTGTAACGAGGTTATAAAAAACCAGATACACATTTTGGCTACAATGCAGCCATCTTCAGTGCTGATTCACTGAAAGTAGATTCATATCTATATTTAATCACTACTGATTAAATATATTTATTCAGATGAGTATATTATTCAATTTTTTATATATTAAAATATAATGAATTAAATATAACTATTCAAACTTTAAAATACATGTAAATTTCAATTGGGCATACACGGAAAAATAAGATCGAGAGATAAGAATACTATTCCCCAGTTTACTTAAGAATTTATGGAATTAAATTTACCTGGCGTAGGGAAATTTGTTTGCCAATTAAAAAGGGCATCTTCCTTTCAGATTTATCCTTTAAACTTTTAAATAATTAATAAATTATTTCCATAATTATTCTTTTCAAAATAAAAACAATGTAATATAACAGTTTAGTTATACTTTAATGACTGTTCGATTGAATATTGTCAGAAGGATAATCATAATGATTCTCATACAGCTTATATGGATGCTACCGAGATTCCAGACAAAGCAAATGTGAAGAGGGTTGCATCTCTGTTGGGGGTTGGTGATCAGCCGCTGATTGATGCTTTGACAATGAAAACAATATTTGCCCAAGGAGAGGCTGTGGTGAGTTAGTTGTCAATTATCTTGTGGTGTATTTAATGTTAAATATTATAATACAGGTAGGCCTCGATTTACGATGCTTTATTATACGCCGTTTCACATTAACGCCTTTTTAAAATTATAAAGAAAAAAATCAAAAAAATTTTTTAAAAAATACATGGTGATTCAAAAGTAGCTTGACAACTTTGAATGAATGTATATTTTCATTAATAGGCATAACTTACTATTTTAAAACATGAGATTGCAGCAAAACAGAATCACTTGTGGTGGTATATAGAATTACGACTGGCAGGCTTGATGTGTTCTGCTACAATGTTACGTTTTAAAGCAGCTTGTATCGCCTATCTATAAAAATATACTTCCATCGAAAGTTGTAAAGCTACTTTAGAATCACTCTGTATATAAAAAGAAAATTTGAAAATGCAAGCGTAAACGCAACAGAGGAAATAGATACCTATGCGATGGTAGTGTCGTCGTCATTTACTTACTTCTCGTCTGCTAGTGAGCTGTGCCTTAAATTTTAATACTTTCTTGTGTTCATTAGTGCCTTATTACTTTAAATAAACTGTGCACCCATGTCTTCTAAGCGGAGTGGTGAATCTGTGCCTGCACATGTTAAAAAAGCCTCAAATCTCTAACGATTGAAGTCGTATGGAATCTGGTGAGCGGCATTCAGAGGTGTGCAAGACCTTAAACTTAACACCTTCTATTGTTACGACCATTATGAATAATGCTGAGAAAATCAAGCAATCACATACAGCAATTGTTAATGTAAGTGTTTCTAGAACAACTTATTCAAGGAGTGAGATAATGGAGAAGATGGAGAAGTTATTAGTGCTGTGGATAGATGATTTAAACCAAAATAACATTCCTGTAACACAGGCAGTGGTTATGGACAAGGCTAGAAGTTTGTTCAAAGAAATTAATGAGGAATTGGGAGGGACTGAATCATTTTCGGCTAGCAGGGGCTGGTTTTTCCGGTTCAAAAACCGGACCAGAATTCACAATGTGAAAATTACTGGTGAGGCGGCTAGCGCTGACATTGCAGGTGCTGAGGAATATCCGCTCATATTCCAAAAGTTAATGGACCGAGGCAGCTACGCCCCTGACTTGGTCTTTAGTGTTGATGAAACGGGGCTATACTGGAAGAAGATGCCTGGTAGGACGTACATAGCCTGTGAAGAGAGGTCTGCCCCTGGTTTTAAGGCTGCAAAAGATTGGCTTACATTACTTCTGGGTGGTAATGCATCAGGCACGTTTAAGTTAAAGCCGATGTCAGTGTACCATTCCGAAAATCCACGTGTTATGAAGGGCATTGTGAAGACTCGACTTCCTGTTTTCTGGCGCTCTAATAAGAAGGCGTGGGTGACCCAAACCCTTTTTAGTGAATGGCACACTTCGTACTTTTGTCCAGAGGTGGCCCAATTTTGTGCAGCAAACAACGTTGTTTTAGTTCTTGACAATGCTCCAGGTCATCCAGCCAACCTTGAAGATATTCCTAACGACGTTCTGAATGTGAAGGTCATTTATTTGCCACCCAACACCACCTCACTGTTGCAGCAAATGGATCAGGGCGTTATTGCGACCTTCAAGGCGTACTATTTACGTACGACCTTCAAAGGGATTGTTGAGGCAGTGCAGGCATCTGACTCAGTGACTGTGAGGGACTACTGGAGGTCCTACAGCATCCTTAAGGCGATTAGTAACATTGCTACAGCGTGGAAAGAAGTGTCACAATTATGCATGAATGGCGTTTGGAGGAAATTGTGACCTGATGCGGTGTCTTACTTTCTTGAGTTTGAGCCAATTTCAGCAGTGGTTGAAGATGTCACTCGGATGGCTAAGGATGTTGGCCTTGACAAGGTTGACATTGACGATGTCAGTGAGTTGCTACAAAGCCATGGTGAGCCTCTTTCAAAGGAGGACTTAGAGGAGCTGGCTGCACAACAGGCTAAACAGAACTCTAAGTAGGAAGGGGAAGAGCAGGAGATTGTACCAATTAGAAGCCTCACCACAAAGACACTTCAATCAGCTTTGGCACAAATACAAACAGGCTGTGAAACTCTATGTGATAATGACCCAGACTGGGAACGCAGCTCTTCCATCCAAAGAGCTGTTACTAACATATTGAAGCCCTACTATAATATGTTAGAAGAGAGAAAGAGAAATACTCAGCAGACGTCATTACTGCAGTTCTTTTCTAAGGACAAAGGACCTGCAGAACCACTCGACCCAGACGACCCTCCACCAGGCCCATCCCATTAATCCACCACCACTGTCAAAGAACATAATAAAGGGGGCAGACAGTGGCGTTACTACATACCTACTCCAATGATGGCTCTACAGGACCGATGTAGTAAGTTAAATTTTTATTTTATTACTTAGGTTTTATCTAAAAATATTATTTATATCTCACAATTACAAAATAAAAACAAATATTAAAATAAAAAGCATTTATATTAATTCTTATGGTTCAATTTTCTTAGTGAAGGAACCTATCTCATTTAAATACATTATAATTATTCCTCGATTTACGCCGCTTCAGCTAATGACCCTGAGGTGGTGGAACGTAACCCCGGCGTAAATCGGGGCCTACCTGTACTAGAGTAAATCCTTGTCAAAAATTTTGGGACATAAAGACAAAAATCAATGGTCAATTTTTTCTGATTTTAATTTGTAAAAGAATGAAAGGCTGCATGTCAAAAAACCACTTTTTACATGTTATCTTATGGGAAACAGAAATTGTATCCTGGAGTCGAATACAGGTTTTTTTTGGGACTTTTTTCATCATAGACTTTTAATATGTGATAGAAGCATTCCTGCCAAATTTCAATCTTAAGTTTGTTAAAAACAGCATTACAGGCAGAGTGACAGAATAAATTTTTTATACTGAGCATTCTATTTGTTACTGTTTTTGTTTCCATTACACTTATATACCCAATTTTATTGCTTAAACCTAAAAATTTGTTAGCCAATCATTCTTTTAAATATGCTTATTAATTCTTAAATTTCTGTATCAAGGTATCGAGGTTGTCAAAAGCTCAATCTTCAGATGTAAGAGATGCCTTCGTAAAGGGGATTTATGGCCGATTGTTTGTCTTAATTGTTAGCAAAATTAACAATGCCATATATAAGCCAAAGCTTTCATCGCAGAATGCAATTGGCGTACTGGACATATTTGGATTTGAAAATTTTAGAACCAACAGGTTAGTGAGTTAAATGGTTCCTCACAGAAAGTATCAAACTTCTTATTACAATAAAGGATATTTACCTATTAGTCCTGTTGTTTTAACACTATTTGATTTGTTTTGTAAAATGTGCCTCCTTTAATGATGTTATTTATGAAAGGAATTTTTATTTTTGGAGGAGTTAAAGACAAATATTTCTACGTAATTTTTTTGGACTATTCCTGGAAGGTTATGGTAATTTTTAGCATAATATTATTAAATTTGGATTGATGCCATAGTAACCTCAGAATCATACATTTTTAGCATATTGTGAGAAAGAACATCTTTTGAAATTTCATGTCTTATTTGCTCTGAAATTCTTATCATATGAATTGATTGACTGAAGATTCTAAAGTACTGTTTGCTTTGCAGTTTTGAACAGTTTTGTATCAACTACGCAAATGAGAATCTGCAGCAATTTTTTGTGCATCACATTTTCAAGCTGGAGCAGGAAGAGTACAAACGTGAAGGTATCAGCTGGACTCATATGACATTCATTGACAATCAAGACATTCTGGATTTGATTGGTCAACAGTCACTTAACATAATGTCATTGATTGATGAAGAGTCCAAGTTTCCTAAGGTATTAAAATGGTATAATATATACTTGCTGTAAAAAATTCTCAAATCTTACAATTTCATATTTTATCTTGTTATTTGGATGTTTTTAGTCTCTGAAATAATAATTATTCTATAATAGCAGTTCTAATGCTGAGTATAATCATAAGATTCAAGTATATTTGATTTGAATAGATCTTCAAGATGTGCATTTAAAGAAAAACCTTAACTGTAGCATGATTATGATTTTATTCACTTGTATGCTCTGGTGAAATTACATGCCTCTGTAAATTAATTATTGAAGCCAAAGAGTGCTTTTAAAAAATTAATTATGTGTATTCTGAATTGATCTCCTAACCAAACATTTAGCTGCATATTGATTTGGAATAATATGTTTTATTTAAAATTATTATTTTTTGCACATTTTTTCTTTGAATTTTAATAACTTCAAAGTTGTAGTATGTAATACTTTCCAAGAGAACATAATGTTTAGATACTTAAAATTCACAAGTTTCCATGCATGAAGTGCAAGAAATATGTTAAGGCAAATAAAGCATTGTTGCAAACAAATTTAAAAAATAAAAAAGTTAGGAATCATTTTATATTTATTTGTATTTAAAAATGCACATCTACAATGACTTACTTAAATGTTTAATGTTTCTTTAAAACTACAGGGAACCGATCAAACGATGCTTGCTAAAGTGAACAGTGCGAACCAGGCAAACAAAAATTACCTGAAACCAAAGTCAGACATGACATCATCTTTTGGGCTCAGTCATTTTGCTGGTGTTGTCTTCTATGATATTAGAGGTAAGGAATAAGCCCACCATATATGATGAGATTTGAGTTGACTTTTTAATCTTTCAAAACAATATCTTTGAATATTTTGGTCAACTTATTCACCAATTATAAAATATGGGCCTTAATTCCTGGTGAATGACATTGAAGTGAATAAATATGGTTTATCCTCCAATGTCAGTGATAATCATTTTGAATAAGCTGTTTCAGGGCTTAAAATGCATTTAAAAGATCTTTATAGTTAGCATTATATATATATATATACCGTATTTAATTGATTGTAAGCCGACACCGATTGTAAGCCGACCCCCACTTTTCACAAGGCCACGCAAGAAAAAAAAATTGATTTTAACCCTCTCGCGACTGGACCGCCCGAGAATGCCCGTTAATTCTTATACTCCCGATTGCGTGACCGCCCTAGACCGCCCGGAAAATACGCTTTCAAATTTACCTCTGAAAACATTGACTGGATGGCTTCTCTCTCGGAAATGACGTAGTATACCATATAAACACGAGATTTAGATCGTATTTGGCAGATTTTTCTTAACTTTGTATACGAAGAATTTTTTTAAAATATTCGATCGAAGTTTGCTATTTTTTTGGACCCTGAACAATCTAATATGTCTTTCAGTAATTCTTCTACCTCGGAGAGTTTTCAAAATATATATATTTGGAGATTAATGTATAATTGTTTTATTTAATGTTTCCCATTTGGTGGCCATCTTGAATTTCTCCGGACTTTTAATACCAGCAGGTGCCCCACACCTCAGGACTTAAGAGGGTTAAAGTATTAACTAAAATTACGGTGATATAAAATACATTTTATTCACTTATTCATAACAACTTCTACGAAAAAAGTAATTTGACCTCACGGGATCTTAATATAATAATACCCTGAGAATAAATAATGTAAATAATACGTGGTGCGTCAAAGTCTTAAAGAACGCAGCAATAGCGCTCGTATGCGTAAGGAGCTAACACAATGGCTCATTTTACTCGTGAATTGAAGCATTTGCCCTCCCCTACCCTCCCTCCTCCACCTGTCATGTTTCAGTGTTAGCTCCTTACGCATACGAGCGCTATCGTTGCATTCTTTTACGACTTTGACGCGCCATGTATTATTTACATAATTTATTTCTTCGTAGGTGTTCAGTCAATTTGATTCTTTTTTTTGCATATATTTAAAGATCTCGCGTTATAATGTAACTACATACATAAATTCATTGACTACTTTTTTTGCCCCTGATTCTAAGCCGAGTGGCGATTTCTGAGATGCTAAAAAGGTAAAAAACAGGTCGGTTTACAATTGATTAAATACGGTATATATATTTTTTGTAAATTGCAATAAATATCAATGAATGATACTCTTTGACATTGTGCATGCAACTAACTGTTTAGAATTTCCCATATAATGTTTTTATCATTTTAAACACACAGAAAAAGAGAATCTAATTATTTACATTTCTAGGTCTTACAGTTAACAAAAAACATTTGTTCTGCATTTTTTATATGCAGTTTTATTACCTGATTATAATGTTTGCCATTTATTTTCATGCATCCTAGTTATGTAGTGTATTTTAAATACTTTATTATTTTTTTAAAAAAGGTTTCCTGGAAAAGAACCGCGATACATTCAGTTTGGATCTGATGCAATTGGTCCACATATCAAACAATAGTTTTCTTCAGCTTTTGTTTGCTGAGGATGGAGTGGGAAGTGGCTCTGGTGGGGTGTTGAACATGGGAAGGAACACGCTTGATTCCAAGCGACGAAATCCTACGCTCTCCTCCCAGTTTCGTAAGTCTTTGGATCAGCTCATGAAGACTTTAAATGCGTGCCAACCATTCTTTGTGCGCTGCATAAAACCAAATGAAGCTAAGAAACCAAATGTGAGTTTCTGGATATAATGTTATAATGCATTCCCTTATATAATAAAAATTAATTTTAAATTTTAAATTTAATAAAAGGAAATATTGTCTGAAGACATCTGTGATTTTGATATTTTATTCAATGTGTTTGGTTATAACTTAGAATATGTATTGATAATCATTTTTAATGAGTCACATATATAGCCTTATACATACAAAAGATGTGTTTATTAAATTTAAATTCATTGAGGGATATTTAAGCTCTCATACAAATAGTACAATAGTCCCTTCCGAACTCAGGGGTATGGATGAGTTTATATGATATAAATGCTTTTCAGATGTTTGATAGATCATTATGCTGTAGACAGCTGAGATACTCTGGGATGATGGAAACCATTCGAATAAGACGTTCTGGATATCCTATTCGTCACATGTTCAATGACTTTGTGGATCGTTACAGAATCCTTGTGAATGCTATTCCTGCATCTAAAAAGGTATTTTTATTGTCTTAATCAACAAGTTACCGAAATATATCTGCATCGAATAAAATTTTTAAATTCAGAATAATAATAATAATAATTTATTTAACACAAACAGGTTTCCCCAATTACATGTGTTGTAATACATTTTTTATGACAAGCACAATCGACCATGCCCTCGGCAGGATTCGAACCCGCGACTCTTGCAGTGGGAGCTAGACATGCTAACCACCCCTCTACCAAAATCTTTTTAAGCAAATGAAATTACAAAATAATGGATGCAAATTTCCCTATAAAATTTTTATTATTATACTGTTCATTTTTTCATTGTAGATTTTAAATACCACAGAGATTTGAATGTGATGATTTCATTTAACGTTTGTGTAAATGTGATAATGGGCCACTTCATTTTGACACTAAGAAAAATTTATATATGTATATTCAGTGTTTTTTTTGTAAAAAGAAAAATAGAGATGCCTGTACTCATAACTTGATAAATTGTAAAATGCCTCTCTCACCCCCTCCCTCTCTTCCTGCACCCTCTTCCCCTTCTCTATTGAATTTGTGATGAACTTTTATAACAAAGTTGATAATAAAAATCATTTATAGAAGCAGTTTATTACTTTAAGTTTTAAAGAATTTAAAAATGAAAACGTATCAAAATTAGATGTGTGTCAACATCACTCTGAAAAAAAGGTGCGGGTATTCCGTATCATCGCATACCATCAAAAGCACTGTGTATATTTATAATATTTTATTTTGATTAGTTGCTATTAAAAACCTTTGGTATTAAAATTATTGTTATATCTGTAATCTCATTATATCCATGCTTGTTACAAATGAGTTCCACATTATTTTTATTAGGTTATGACATTTATTGCCAGTCAATATTTGTAAATTACACCATAAAGAGGTTAAAACTGAAAATGTGTATACTCGGGTTTGGTGATGCAGCAAATGATGTCTCCAAGGATACTGGGGCATGACGATCAAAGATTTAAGAACCTTCTGTTCATTGTCTGAGCCATTAAAATGGTGTATAAATATAGGATATATTTAAAAGTGATGATTATCATTATAGGTGTGATTTTTCTTCAAAGATCAATATTTTTGCAGGGTGACTGCAAAGCAGCCTGTCAAAAGATCCTGTCTGCAGTGCTTGCTAAAGGTTCAGACTACCAGCTTGGGCACACTAAGATATTCCTCAAGGATGCTCATGATCTGTACTTGGAACAATTGAGAGAACAAACACTCGCTCAAAAGGTGTTGATAATCCAGAGATGTGTACGAGGATGGTTGTACAGACGAAGGTGAGTCCAAAACTTGTGTGTTATGTATTGATTTCATGCCGTTTATTTCTTTCAGGCATTTATTGTACATGTATAGATTTGAAACTACTGCAGAAATTACTTATCTTTATTATATCAATGTTAATCATTATAAAGCATAAATTTTATATGTAAATATATTTTTAAAATACCTCCATTACTTCCACATTGGAGGATTACATATTTTATCATTTCACCATTGGAGCATATTGTTACTCTTACAATTAGAAGAACTTGTAGGATATCAGAAACCCAATAATAAATAAATAAAAAACTTTTTATAATGAAAATAGATGAAGTTTAAATAATGCACACCTTTTGAATAATGACCAAAACTTTATGAAAATGGGAAATTGAATTTGTGATTTTATTTTTAATGCCTGCTTATTATAAGCTTTCTTTGTCTTTATGGATAAGCATGGTACTTCTCTTAATATATTCAAAAGTTTAATAAAAAATTTTATTTGCAGATTTCTTCAGCTTCGTGCTGC
Organism: Uropetala carovei; assembly: GCA_036926305.1. NCBI lineage: Eukaryota > Metazoa > Arthropoda > Insecta > Odonata > Petaluridae > Uropetala > Uropetala carovei. Next base: position 963,847 of record JAXCHB010000156.1, on the reverse strand, counting down.
TGCTCTGGTCTTCCAAAAGTGCTGGCGTGGACGTAAACCTAGGAGAGCGTATTTGACTCAGAGACGTGGATTCCTTAGATTGGCTGCATCGATTCAGTCTCGTGCCCTTTCTTATAAATTCCATATCTTGCGCAGGAGAATTATTAGACTGCAGGTAAAATTGTGTAGAATGTGCAGCATGCATTATGGTTATTTTCCATAGCATAGTCATGCAAAGTTTTACCATAAAGTTATATATCTTCATAACTTGTGTAAGCTAAGTCTACTCAATTTATTTTTTTCCCTTAGGCTTATTGTCGTGCGTACCTTGCACGCCAAGAAATCAATCACAAGGTGAAAGCTATTATCAAGATACAAGCTTTGGCACGAAGCCTGATTGCTCAGAAGATACTCTTCAAAGCTAAGGTATTTAAATAATGGCAGTACAGTATACTCTTAATTAACCTGGAGAGAATAGAATTTGTAATACAAGAGCATTGGTAATTCAAAAAAATATTGTTTCATGATAAAGTATATACCTAAAGCTACAGGCAGTGCCGTAACTAGGGCGGGACAAGCGGGGAATCTGCCCCAGGTGCAACTAAGCAAGGGGTGCAAAAACTCCAAATAGCAACTAAATAAACTAGAGAAAATAATTTCTTGAAGGGAGAGAGGATTCTTATTTGGTAGTTTGCCCCAGGTGCTAGTTGCCAGGCTGGCTACAAATATTGTTTTATTATTTTATAGTAATTTTTTTTTAGAAAAAATGATCAAACACTGTGTTGAGGAATTCAAAGGTAGCTCACTCTTCTTCTTCATTTCATCACTTTCACTAATCTTTCTCATCACCAGTTATTCATTGGATTCCTAGTTTGAACTTACCGCTTTCTGACCATTCTCATACCATTCAAGTCTTTCCTTTAGTTTCATCAGTTTAGAGTCACGTTTTCATCAAGAAATCCTGTGAATTCCTTCTTTTCTAATTGTAAAAGTTACTTTCATGATAAAAAGAATTGTTGATTACAGTTCCTTTGTTGTACATTTAAAAAAATTGTATTATTCTTCAAAACTTTTCTGTTGAATGTACTTTATATACGCACCAACCGAATCTGATTGAGCTTGTACACCACTCGTTCTTCCTTATATAAATGAAGACCATTAATTCTTATCTGAAAAATGGTAAAAATGCAATATTGCCCACTTTCACGCATGAGAAATTAAAAAATCAGAAAAAATAAACACGGTTCATCAGGAGTGCACTGCAATTATGATTTTTGATTGGTTATCTAAGTAACTTCTGCAGCCTCTTCAGCTAGAAAGCAGCCATACTAAGTAGTAATTCATATAGTGTTGATTCCTTAGAGAGTCTGTGAAGATGTTCTTTTGAATCAATGGTTAAAGGATTTAGTTTGACCATCAGTGTGTTTCAACCCATAAAAATTAATTAATTTTTTAAATCCAGATCTCTCCTGAGAAATTCCAAGCACTCGAAGAAAAAGAAACGACTTTGTGTCAATTTTATTGCAAAAGCTTCCTTTTTTATTTGTGTTGCAATGAGTCAATTTTGCAGAATGAAGCTTTTGTTTGTTTCTCCTAGATCCACAAAAAAGTGGAAAATATTGAAATTTTAGAATTTATTCTCAATTCTAAATCTAATTTCCTTTCATAATTTAGTGGAGACGAAAGAAGCACCATGAAATACTAGGCAAGAGAAGAGAGGAGGAGGGGCAGATGAAGAAGGAGGGAAGGAAACACTACAGGGACATTGCAGAGCAGAATTTTAAGGTAAAATGCTTAGTAGGTAAAAGAAATAATAGAAAAAATTGAAATTGAAAATCTGTATTTTTATAAATTAATTACAAGTAGCTGCTATGTAGCGGTACATAATTGGTATATGGGGAATTATTTTAAAAACCATTCTATAAACATGAATTATGTGAAAGTGATACTTAAAATCAGTTTCATGAAACACTGCTTCAAAAATCAATTCTTCAACAGTGATTTCTAAAAAAAAATGTTTTTGTTGAGTGTTGTGTGTTTATTTGAAGAATTGTTTTCAAAGAATTATCTTTAGTATAATTGTTGCCCAAGAATTTTCTGCTTATATTAATTACTCACCATAGTGGTATATATCTGAACAGTATAATCAGTGGTAGATTTGAAACTTGCCATCCTTAAGCCAAATTATTTTTCTGCCTGTTTAAAAAAATTTCAATAAAATTGGTTTAATTTAGTATATATTATACCAGAGGAAAAATCCATTTTTTCTTGGGTATTTGTGGTTACCGTAATTTTCTGATTATAATACGGAACCTATATAATACGCACCCATGTTTTCACAAGTGAAATGTGAAAATTCTCTTATCACTATGTACAATATGCACCTATTTTTTTTTGTAAAAGATCAATGTAGTTTTACTTGACTTTGTGTAGTATCGGGACAGTTCTCGCCTTGCCGCCAAATGAGGTACGTGTGAGAGAGTTTACAAGAATATCACGTTACATTCTGACTCTCCCATTAAAGATCGCTATGCTGTATAAAAACATTTTGTCTCAATGTCGTCTTTTGTATTAATCTGGTCAGTTGGAATACAAGTTCATGGTTTGCTGCCAAACTAGATATGTGTGAGAAAGTTTACGAAAATATGACGTTATTTTCTGACTCCCGTTAAAGATCGATACAATGTATAAAAACCTCAGTCTCAATGTTACCTTTTGTATTAACCTGGTCGGTTGGAATAACAGTTCGTCCTTACGTAGATGATGAGAACATAAGATCGCCAAGGAACTGTTTGAGGACAGTGAGGGGAGTGGTAATGAATTCCTAGGCTTTAGTAATTCTGACAGTTAAAGTAAATAAATAAATATTCTTATTTTTGTTTTGAAAAACAATATTTAAAGGAATATTGTGGAAATGCATTGAAATGTAGTTTTTATTTGTAAAAACATGTTTGTTATCTAAATGCATTTGAATGTACGATTTATTGGTAAAAACATGTTCAAAAATATAAATTATTTCCGTACTGAAAAAAGTTGTATGCATTTATAACCATATATAATACGCACCCTAACTTTTTGTCAGTTATTTCGAGAAAAAAATGCATATTATAATCGGAAAATTACGGTATTAATTTGACAAGCTTCCTTAGGTGGGTACCAATGGTCTTTCATGATTTTGAAGTAATCTTCTCCGACCTCAATAATTTTTAAAATCACACTGAAAGACCTCTTTACTGTGCTTCCTCATATACTATATTGACAGTCTTGCAACTTGGCGAATGGATATACAAATCTGACTGCCCCAAAATCCTGCTGCCGCTAGGCCATTGCCTACTTTGGCCTTATTGCAAATCCGCTAATGAGTATAATGTATTCAAAATTGTTCAAACAACTCGTTGCAGACAAGAATGGCAGCCTTTGAAGAGTCGTGGGAACAAGATGCAGAGGAAGCTTGGAAAAATGAACGCAAGATTGGTATAATGACAAAGGGAAATGAAGCAAAACGCAAGGTACCAGTGGATGAGAACCGCCTAGTGGACGACGTATTTGATTTCTTGAGGGTCACCAACACTGGAGTCACAACTATTGAGACAGAAGGTGAAGGTGGTGTTGGCCAACAAGTTCCCACTAACACTGGTCCGTCAGTATTCAAAGTAAGTTTTAACTGGATCTTCCTCATGTTCTGTAAAAAATATTTCACCTCTAGAAGGTCTTGTCTGCTTGTCTTAAAAATTCTATGCAAGAAATCGACATGCCCCAATTATTTTTTGAATTATTATTCTTATATTTGATGAATGTGAGCCTAACATTGCCGTTTTTATAACTTTTAACGTGGTTTCTTGTGATTAATGTTCCAATCAAGGAATGAATTACACTCCAAACATTTGATTCTTCAGGAGAATGATTGGATGGGCTCCACTGAGCATAGCTTTCATTTATTATTTTTCTTTTTGTGTACTGAAAATATATTGATGTGCATCTAATTCAGTATGCTTCTGCAAGCATTTCAATTTATTCTCAATAATGTGGTAAAAACAGCCTCTAAAAATTGGTATTACAGTGGGTTCTGCTTATTAGAATCAAGTCGGGGATCTGTTATTTGATTCAATTAAATGGCTGATTCAGTAATCCGGAGTCTGCGTATTTTAATAATGGCAAATAAGAAAATGTTAGAATAAAGTTCATATCTCTTTCGTATATAAAAATTTCATGGTTTTGAGAGATATAATATAAGAAAGTTTATAACAAATAAAATTTTAAACACTAATTTCACTTTTAATGTTATTTTAAAAATAGTTATCTAAAATCGTTTGAATTGTGACCTCCTTAAGACGAGGAATCGAGTCATCTTCCATCGGTGTACGTATACTATACGGCCGAACTTTTCCGCCCGTCCTCCTCTCAATTCTAGTTTTTTTTTCTAAGGACAGCTAAAACACGTCTGACTTCTTCAGCAGTAAACAGTATACTTCATGGTAATCTTCCTCCACTTCTTCATCAACACTTGAATTGTAATTTCGAATGTCAACTACAATGTCATCTTCTGTCAATAGGAACTACAACAATGTCGTCATCTATCGAATTCAATCTACTGAGCTCTTCCTCAACTTCCTCCTCTTCGGTTTTCAATTCTGCTCGATGTGATGAAAATCTGCTTTTCTGTAGCATTTAGCAACTTTATGTATACACCCCTGCATTCACTCATTGCCGCGCGATTCAATAAACCAAAATAAGTGATTCCAATAAGGGAAGGTTTTGTAAAACGTTAGATACAAAATGGTTTTGGTTTTCCGGTTTTGATTCAATAAAGCGACTGATTCAATTAACCACTGATTCTAATAAGCGGAGCCCACTGTATTACAATTTCATATTTTTTCCTTAGGTTGTGACCAAAAACCTCTTAATCATTACTAATTTCAAGTCTCTAGTTCATCTGGAAATGTCTTATAATTTTTATGCTCGCTTGGGGCAATAATGGGGCAAAACAGTCCCTAAAATTAGAATTTTAACCATCTCGAACTTTTTCCATTGGTTGTGACCAAAAGTCTATAATCTTGCCAAATTTCCAGTCTGTAGCTCATCTAGAAGTGCCACGTAATTTTTATTTTCCTATTAGCCGAAAGTACCCGGCGATGCCCAGGTTATGCCAGACGTCTTTGGCAAATAAAATTATGTATTATATGGTAATACAATCGTTTTTCCCTTTGCGCACCTCAAAACGTGTATTTCCGTTGAAATCTCGATTTCGAATTTTTTCATGAAACAATACTTTCTCTATACTACGTATATTGGAGAAAGTAAAAACTAATTCTGAGATATTTCTGATACCTATGAATTGGGCCGGGAGGGTCCATGGAGGTCCAGAGAGAACGTGAGCATATGTGAGAGTAATAGGATTTCGAGTTTAACAATGTAATCGGTTGGCAAGGCAACTTCACATAAAAACGCTAAATTTTGTCAAAATATATTAAAACGTTAAATTCGAAAGATTTAGATTCAAAAGCGATGAAAGACGATAAGAATAAGAAACTGCATTTATTTTTCTTTAGTACAGTCCAAGTCCAAAAATCGTAGGTCAAATATGTGAATTTTAATAAGCAAAATAAAATAAGGTTACAGGTCGAAATATCGATTTTTCCATGTCATCTTATGAATAATGGAAAACATCGAACCAGGGTCGATTTTGGAAATTTTTTTTTCGTAAATGGCTTCTACTTTAAGAACCGAACATTCCTAACAAATGTCAATCTTCTAGCTACTTGGAAAGTTTGTTAAAAATAGCATTACAGGGTTTCCGATTTCCCACCGACGAAGTCATTTTTATAATATGGATTGGGCAATAATACGACAAAAAAGCCCCAAAAATTGAAATTTTTACAATATTGGTTTTCTTCCATTGCTCCTAGTTTCATATTAATGGCATTATAGCCCTCTGGTTGCCATTAAAAGCTTACCCATGTAAAAGCATTGAGCTCATTGCCATGGTAATCGATTGTTGGGACCCAGAAAAATTCCCACCTTTTCTGATAAAAGCTAAATATTTACACTAAATCTACAGGGATTTGAATTCTGTCTTCAAAAATAAGAAAATACAATATCGTAGCTTTCTGATGGTTTAAGTACCGAGTTCGAAACCTGAGCGAAAATAATTTCGAAAAGCAAATATAAAAACCTCTGCACCGATTGACGTGCATTTCTTTTCGGGATTAATGGGACAAAAACAACCCCTAAAAATTAAAATTTCAATAATTTCAGATTTTTTCCTTCAGTTATGGCCAAAAACCTTTAATCATCAGGGCTGCACATAGGGTGTTTCGTGCCCGGGTGCAAGATATCCCTGGGGCATCTCCTACTAGCGAAATTTCGTGGTATGATCAAATATGACTTTTTTCATAGATAGAAAGTGGAGTTGATGTATCCCATAACGAATTGATTGAAAAATTTAGTTGCATAATTTTTAATATAAACATATCATTTAATATCTGCTTGAATGAAAATTATAAAACTCGCCGCACATATGATTATAATTCAATTCTCTATCCTGTTACCTTAATGATCAATCAAAAATTCCTATATTTTTGTCCATTTACAAGCCAAATTAGATTCGATATTTATTCTGACAATAAGAAAACAAAACTTCAATTATTTATGCATTCCTACGTCAAAGTTCTGACTTTGTATATTTAATTTTAAACTAATTAAAAATCCAATGAAGAAGTAGATGTCAATAATTCTCTCACTATTTGGAGAAATTGTTTCGGTATTCGAATTTGGTACTAGGTATTTAGAAATGAATATGAACATTAACATAGGTGGGAGATCGTGAAGGAGTATAGAAAGCTACTTTTCGGAAAAGCTATACTAAACCGATTTAAAACAGATTTGGGATTTCCAAGACTCGGTAAGTGGGAGAAAAAGGATAGGCACCTGGTATTCTTCCAGCGAAAGGATTTGTGATAAAGGTCAGTGGTACTTTACGAAAAGATTGCCGACTCAGCTGGAGCTCCTCACTAGGGTCGGGATAGCAATTAGCAGGGTAGCGCCCCCACCTCTTGGCGACTCCTACGGTGAACCCATTTTTGGTCACCACTGATACGTGTTCTAGCGACCCTGAGTCATGCATCCTCATATCGCAAGGGATCAGAAAAATTTTGCCTGGAAGATTTTGTGTCATTTTGATATCTCCAACTTTCCCTTTTCACTCAGACAAAGGAGGAAACATTCCCAAGTCGAATTCCAATAATATATAGATACAAATACATTGATTGGAAGGCACTCCGGCAAGTTGGGGCCCAGGTGGATTGCACCCACTGCATCCCGGGTAGGCGCACCCCTGATAATCATTCCAAATTTCAAGTCTCTAGTTCATCTGTAAATGCCTCATAATTTGTATCCTCCTATGTAAGAAGCAATAATATATTATAGAGATATAAAAGTGCCTACATAAAACTTTTGAGAAAGTTGCTTTAAAACATTTGCTTTTCAGGATCTTGGGCATGGAAGTCCAAGCCAAAAGGATTTCATTGACCTACCAGAAGAGGAATCAAAAGAAGGCGATGATCTCAGTGAATTCAACTTCCAAAAGTTTGCAGCTACTTACTTTGAGAGTAACATCAATCACATGTATTCTCGCAGACAACTCAAACATCCACTTTTGCTGTTATCCAACCCAGCCGACAATCTGGTATGTTACGATATATTTGAATTTTTATTATCGCTTATGTTTCTTAAAAAAAATACAGCCTTAAATAAAGCAGCTATGAGATTATATTCATTTTATCCTGTATTGCTTATTTTTATTATTTCGATATTTATTCATTGTATAAAGCAACTACCGTAAGATGAACGTTTTTGTCACAAATATTTCCTAAAAATCATGCTGCATCTTATACTACAAAGGTTTAAATGCTGATAAGATATTTAAAGTAAAATTTAGATATATACAGCTTTAAAATTCTCGCAACAGTGTTTTCGGTTTTCTATAGAACATCAAATGCCTGTTTTCATTCTGAAAAATTTCATCCTGTGTATCAGGAATAAAAATTAAATTGATTAAATGAAAATTTTCAATAATATTTTTAGTTATACAGTTATATCTTCCTAGAGAACATAGCAAGATACAAATAATCACTTGTTTACAGGCAGCCCAGGCCCTTTGGATCACCATTTTGCGTTTTATGGGAGATATGGCTGAGCCTCGCTATACCACTGTTGATCGTGACAGCACCTCTGTGATGTCTAGAGTCTCCACCACACTTGGACGAGCCTGGGGACAGACAAACAACAATCTTTTGACAACAATAAATGGAACTCATGATGTGGTAACTATAGAGACCTTTAGTTCTTTTGAATGAAATAATTCATCATTTAATTTTTATTTAAATTCTCTTGGTAACATATTTCATCAATTCATCATATTTAGCAATAAACTTAACAGATGTAGCCTTCACGTGATGGAACTCCATATTCGGGAAAGAATAATAGGATTCCCTAAATATTTATCAATCCTTTTTTAAACTTTAGGAAAAGAAATTATAATTCATTTTTCATTGCTTCAAAGTACAGTAGAGTCCTGATTATCCGAATCTCGATTATCTGAGGTACATGAGAAAAAAGTTGCAAAGTATTATTTTGAAATTTTGCAGTTGGAAAGCATCACATTTGATACGTATCAAAGTGGCCACACTGAACTTAGCATTTAGGGTATTTCGATAATAAATTCAATTTATTTCACAATAATCCATTTGTACTTGTATTTATTTCAACATGTAGTGTAACTAAGGTATGTATTGTTATATATAGTATATAGGCCCACATATTGAATGTAGATATCTGAAAACTATGTAACGGCTTTTGTTAATGATATATTGAAAGTCTTCGCATGTTTTCCCGATATGGGCAACGTTTTGCATTATCTGAGTTTTTGATTATCCAGGGTCAGTGCATTCTCATCAACCTTGGATAATTGGAACTCTACCATATGCTCTTCTGATTAATTTATCTTATTTATTTGCTACATTTTTTATTTCTATTTTTATCCATGCTTTCATTGTATATTAACTTTTTATAATACTCATTAATAAATTCAGTTTTATGGCATCATTATTTCTGCTATTTTGTCCATTTATTTTCATGGTTGCAGAGGCGTAGCGTACATGTAGCAAACAGGTACAATGCACCGGGAGTCCCAGTCAAAGGGGGCCCTCAAATGCCCCTGACATCTTATATCTTTCATGATAAAATTAATGATAGGGGCCCCAAAATCAAATTTTGCACGTAGGTCCATAAGAGTTTGCTACTCCACTGCATGGTTGTAATTGTAATATAGTATTATCTACCGTATATACTCATGTATAATGCACAGTTTGAAGACCAAATTTTCAGGTCATAAAGTAGGGGTGCACGTTATACATGGGTAACACTTTTGGGCACTTAAAATCGGAAGTTAAAGTTAACCTACCTCACGCCAGATTCTCACTTTTGGGGTGAATTAAGGGGAAAACCACAATAATTATCGATAATCCAGGTTATACGTATATTAATTATACATACGGAACACCTAATTACTTCTACACAGTTATAATTCCATCCCCTTCAAATATTCCACATTTCACTAGCTCTTCAGCTGATTGCTGTAGTCTTTGCAAAATCGCCAGGTAGACTTCCCGCAAAACACACATAGAAAACAAAAAAGCAGAATAAGCAAATTGAAATAATTTAATTCAGTTAAGATCCCTCGATATTCGTCCTTAATTAGTTCCATGGAAACTGGACGATAAGTGAAAAGACGATCATCGAGGGCTATTTTCCCTTTAACACAGTGTTATAAATGTATAATTCCTTCCTAAAAACCCAAAAAGCAGACCAAAAATTGATATTACCTTATATTATGGAGTTATTGGTACTATAAACGCAATCTATAGGAAACTATGGCTCGCGGGCCACATCCAGCCCATGGGAGCATTTTATGTGGCCCACAGAGGTGCGATGTAAATGCAACTACAAATGCGGCTGCCATGTAATTGATTTAATCACAAACACAGAGCTCAAATTCGCACTCAACAATAAAAAATTGCGCCAAAATGCAAACTAAGGAAGAACGAACAACACGGAGTGAGGCCGATTAACTGAGATCAGTGGAGTCAGTGGTTTAACGAATACTAAAACCGATCACCCAAGACTCCTCCTAAACTCAACGTGATTATGAAATCATCTCAGTGGTGTGCTTTAATTTGCTGTTAGCCACAGTCACAAGGGGAAGACAGATATCCTATGTGATGTTTTCATTTCTCGATTGTAAGGTTATAAGTTTATACCTCTGAGAACGGTAAATCCATAGCATCTCTTTGTTTGATGAGTAATCGTCTGAGAATCCCTCTTCATAGTTTGCAGCTATTTCAATGGATGAATAAGCGAGGGAATGGATGAATGAATGGGGGTTTGGTTGTAATTGGTTATGGACAAATAAGTGAAAGGACAAAAATCAGGGGAATGAATAGCAAGGGATGCCTGTACAATTAACAATGTAAGTCATTTAAAACGTGTAGAATGACATGTATGATCTTAATCTTAACTGTCGTGTTTCCAGTTTCCAGATTTTTTTGTTAAATTTTCGCATTATTCCTTCTATTATACAGTTTTAGAATGAGATAGGAAAGAGGGAACCAACATCCACTATAAATCAAAACTCTTATCTATTTTATAGATCCCTTTTTGTCTAATTTAAAAGGATTGGCAACAGTGGAGCAACAGTTTTCTATGCAGTATCAGTTTGGCCAACTTACTGCATGAAGTTGCTACCATCTCAACTCAATCACTTTCATTATTGACGATGTCTCTCTAATTGTAAGATGTAATGTGGAGATTATTGAACATAATACTTATGGGCAAGTTCAAGCATTTTAAAATTGTTAACTGGCGATAATTTAATGCTTTAACGTATTTATTTACGGTACTCTAGTTAATACTTAACATGGCGATATAATTCTAAAATTTTGTTCTTATACCCCACAAAAATCAAGGGTGCACGTTATACACGGGGTATAAGAAAAATTCAGGATTTTTTGTCAAAAAGTACAGGTGCACATTATACACGAGGGTGCATTATACACGAACATATACGGTATGTATTTTATTGCTCTCATTCGACAGATCCTTAACAAAAAAATATTCCTGAGCCAACAACCATAGTTCATGCTCAATATCAACTTCTCATTCCCTTCTCAATATTACCAAATTTGATAAATTATCATCCCAACCACTTAAATACACCTTTTATTGCTAATAATTCTATAAAAAGTTTTTTTTCTGACTCTCTAATTCTTGACAGTTTTATGACATTCCTTTTCTTCTAATTCATGTATTGGTCAGCTCATTGCAAAAATTATGATCCCATTGCAGATAAATGAGGAAGTGGATGATGCACAAAGGATAGCAAGCATTCGAGAAAGGAAGAAATTGGTTTCCCTTACACTCAAACGCAAGAATAAACTGGGAGAGGATGTCCGAAGAGGATTACTTAACGACGAATATGCCTCCGACAGTTACCAGAATTGGCTCCAATCTCGTCCTACATCAAATCTTGAAAAACTCCATTTTATCATAGGTCACGGAATACTGAGAGAACAACTCAGGTATTATTTTAAAATATTAAAATATAAAATTTTATTTAAGTGGAAAATGAGATGACGATTACTGAAATTTTAATCTCTAGCTAGAAGTCATATTGATATTAATTAGGGGTGAATTCCATTTATTTCAGGTATAATTATTGATAGCTGACAGTAATGAATGTAAAGCTCAGAAAATTTTATGATATCAAGTTATAATTGCATTCTCTTTCCTTTAAAAGGAACATATTCTGGATACATTTTTAAAAATACAACTTAAGTTAAATGATAATAAGATGGGACCTTTTGATAGAATTTGCAAAGATATGTTAAGAATAGTATCGCTCAGTAATATTTCATGATATTTTCATAGGGATGAAATCTACTGCCAAATCTGTAAGCAGCTAACGAACAATCCATCCAAGACCTCACATGCAAGAGGATGGATTCTTTTGTCTCTATGCGTTGGTTGCTTTGCTCCATCGGAGAACTTCGTGAAATACCTGCGTAACTTCATTCAGGATGGACCTCCAGGATATGCACCATATTGTAATAATCGATTGATGCGGACTTTCAAAAATGGAACACGATCTCAACCCCCGAGTTATTTGGAATTGCAGGCAAGTCATCATGCATCCTTTTCCAGATTCAGAGATATTCATAATTTTTAAAAAATTTTTAACATTCTTTAGTGATTAAAGAGCTTGAGTACTTCTAAGCAATTAATTAATTAATGATTTCATTAACAGTTTCCAATTTCAGACACATGAACTAATGTAATTCCACACTACTGATGAAACTGATATATTTTAAAGCAATACAATTTTCCCCTGAATATTAATTAATTATAACTATAGATTAAACTTCTTTTTAATATGTATGAATTTTACTTTAGCTGATATTTGAGTCTAAAAAATCTTTTCTGTTCTCCGAGGTTGAAATCTCACTTTGCTTAGGATTGTTGCAGAAATAATAATATCTCTATCAATATTTATCCGTTTTTATTCCAGTTATAAAGAAATCTGTCCATAAATCTCTTTAACCTTTTTTGTTCTTTTCATTCAAGGCTACAAAATCAAAGAGACCAATTTTGCTTGCTGTAACTTTTATGGATGGTCGCACCAAGACCGTACGAGCTGATTCAGCTTCTACGGCCCATGAAGTTTGCACACAGCTTTGTAAGGAGATTGGCCTCAAAGACAATTTTGGATTTTCTCTCTTCATAACTCTTTTTGACAAGGTAAATAATTTTATTGATTGAATCGGTGGCAAAATAAACATTTGTGCCACCGTGATATAATTTTGTAATCCAAGGTCAAAACTTAATCTTCATTTTGCTGGTTTATAAAGGTTTCATCTCTTGGAAGTGGAAGAGAGCACGTCATGGATGCAATCTCCCAGTGCGAACAATATGCTAAGGAACAAGGGGCACAGGAACGCAATGCTCCTTGGCGACTTTTTTTTCGCAAAGAAATCTTTGCGCCGTGGCATGATCCTACATTTGACCGAGTCGCCACTGATTTGATCTATCAGCAAGTGGTTCGAGGAGTGAAGCATGGAGAGTACAGATGTGGAAAGGTATGAGCATAGCAATTTTTCTCCACAAAATGAATTGGAAATACAGTGAGTCCCCGACTTACACGGGTCCGAGTTACACGGATCCGTAGATACACGGATACATGACGTAACTTATCAGCTAGCTCGATTTTTAGTTCAACTGCCACTCAATAGATGGCATTACTAGTACAGTAATCCCTCGGTATACGAGAAATCGGTTTACGAGTTTTGCTTATACGAGATGCGCAAACTAATACCCGTTTTTCAGTTTACGAGCCAATTTTCGCTTATGCGACCTCCTTCCTCTGGCAAACCGATCGTTTTTCCTGGCACCTGTTCTCGGCTTTCGTCAGTTCCCGAATCTTTTCAAATGCGCAGAACATCACAGCATCCCAACTTTAATGATGTAACCATTGTTTATAAAATTTATAACATGGGATGTATTGAGAAATTAATTTTCGTTTTATGAGTTTTCACCGTACGAGCAGTTTTCGAGGAACAAATGAAGCCCGTAAACCGAGGGATTACTGTACGTTGATGCACAGCTGACAGCGTCGCTTTCACCATTTAGATTTGTTATCCCATGGGTGGAAGTTGTGTCTCGTTACTGACTGCTCTTCATAAACAAACTATAAACCCTCATCACATAAGCACTACTTTTTTAGCTTTAACTATCCATTGAAACGAACGTATATGTCAAAAAATTTTATTTAAACTTTGTTGGACTTACACGGTTTTCAACTTACACGGAGACCTTCGGAACGAATTAACCATGTAAGTTGGGGACTTACTGTATTGTTTTTTGGCTTCATCCCGTTCACTACTACATCCATACATATATCGGGTAGGGTGGCCACCTCACAGTGTATGGTCTGAAGTTTCAAGGAAATCATTCTAAACTTTAGTCTATGGGTATGTGCAGAAAATCACCAGAGTTTTTGCAATATGACTATTTTATTACAATTTCAGTACTTTTTTTGGGTATTTAGAAATTTCAGTGTGGTGAATTATTGCACAGTGCATTTACTGCTTGTTTTTTTGACCCTTGAGAATTTGCATTTTGTGTAATGTTATGCACTGAAAGGTGCAAAAAGTAACCAAAAATATAAATTTAAGTTTTGAGATTTTATGTACTACGTATACATATTTATACATATACAGGAAACCCTTGTCATTCGTGACCTTGCTGTTCATGGTTTTGATGGTTCAAAATTCTTATTGTGATCAAACCTTGTCATCCACGACACAATCATGCTCTCATTTGAAAATACCTGTGCACTGGTGTTTCGCTAATTCAAAGGCATATTTTTCAGGCATAATCGGGTAAAATCCCATTATTATGAACATTTTTGTCATAGAAGAAAAGGAGTGTAAGTCCCAGCAAGTATTGAGCGCTGATGAGACTGGATTAATATGGAAATGGAAGTCATCCAGAACTTATGCACTCCTGAACACCTGTCCCAGTGCCATGTTTGCATCTCAATCCTAATCCAGTTGTTAAAATCCAACTCTTAGGAATTGAATTTCGACGCAAAGTTATTCTTATTGGAAAATTACAAGTATTAATTACTTTGTGCTTTCTGGTGAAGCTGCATAGAGAGCATATTTAAAATGCAGCTTCACCCAAAAGTACAATCAATCATCACTGACCACTGCAAAAACTTACAATTGAATATTAATTACTTCTATACCGTGACACTTGTTCTAGTTTTTAGAATAATCCATCCCGAGTTTTAATTTTGACTTTCAGTTACAAACTAATGAAATCTCAAGCATGACATAGCTTTAATATTGTTATATTGGGATAATGGATTAATTAACTATAACTGTTTTTAGAATTAAATATTTTTCACAGAAGGTGATCTCTAAATGAAAGAAATAGGTTTCGTTCAGCTAACTCTGATCCCTAACCAGTGATATCTCATTTAGTCAAGGTTCTACCATTCGGGAATTTGTCATTTGCAATGTTTCCTCAGAATGAACCTCATGAAATGCAAGGGTTTACTGTGTTTGTGAAATTTTCTTTGATTTTGTTACTTTAAGTTTTGAAAAAATGACTAAGTTGTGAATTTTATTTTTTATAAATTGTTATTTTTCATTTTTGGCATTATTTGTGTTGGTTTATGAAATACCATAGTTTACTCCAATAAAATTTAAACATGGCCTAATTTTTTTTGCTCGCCGTTTTATTCCAAGGTTTAGAGTTGGTTCAGGTGGCCACTCCGAATACTGGGAGTCTGAAAAATAATGCTGGAATTTCATATTTTTTGAAAGGGATAAGATATAAAAATGAACAAATTTTAATGTAAAGGGAAAAAAGTAGAAGTTTACCTAACAGATAAATGGCTTCTATAAAAGAACCTCTTCTTGCTCTGAGAAAAACCAGTTAGTAGTGTAATTCCTTCCAGAGGCACTCTGGAGTAACAGTGAAAATTGCCTGCATGCAGGGCCTTGCCAGCCTGGGGTGCAGTGGGTGCTCAGCACCCAGGCTCCAAGTAGTTGGAGATGCCTTTCCATCAAGATATTTGTATCTATATATTATTGGAACGCGATGAATGTGGGGTGATTTTTACTCTTTCACTCCGGATTGTTTTTCCTTCAAGCAGGAAGGGAAAGGCAGAAATAACAGAGCGATACAAAATTTTTCATTAAAAATTTACCTTCTAACTCCCGCAGTATGCATTCACATTGTTCTATCCTTGGAAAGGACGCATTATTAGAGGCGACCAAAAATTGGAGCTTGGAGTCAGCAGGGGAGATGGGGCACTGCCCTAATCACACTCTCCATACTAGAGAGGGTCTGTGGCGGTATTTCATTTGTACATTTCCCACGATTGTAAATTGGTTTTTGTATGGACTAGGATTGACTATATAGTAATCACGTTGGGGGAGGGAAGGAGGGCGCTGCAAAATTCTTATGCACTCGGGTGCCAAACACCCTTGGCACGGCCAGGGCGTGTGCAGTCGGTTCCTCGAACAGGGTCCCACACTTTATTCTCATGTATAAAGATTTAGGCAATATTTTTTATCACATATTAATACATTCCAGACAGGGAACCGGCGGGCTATCTTCAATAAAAATTCCACAACAAAAAGAGTCCATCACCACATGGGAGCATCATTTTTTTGCACCAGTGGGTATATATTACATATGTACATAAATAGGCCCCACTCCCACTCACCATCGAACTAGGTCCCGCAAATAATCACGGCGGTCCTGGGCACGGCCCTGCCTGCATGATACATGCGTTTATTTCTTCCAAGATTTTCAATCTTACTGAGTGTTAATTACATTTTAATAAAAATTGCATTGAATGCTTGAATATAACGTAATTTGTTTTGTCAAAGTTTGTGTTGTCCTAATTTTAGTTACTACCTTTTTTATTTTATTACAAATTGAAAAAGTTGGGGCAAATATACTTTTCGGTATTTTTTCCACAACAAATCCCGGAAAACCAGGACATCTGTACACCCAACATGGAATTTTCCTCTCGTGCTCTTGTGAAAAGTAAGGGTCAGCTTACAATCAATTAAATATATAAACAGTATATCTAAAAAACAACTTATTTAGTTTAAACAACTCTTAGGAAGTGAATAGAATAGAATATCGTCTTTATTTCTGGGTGAGATTGAGACTGGGCAGTCCCTTCTGCCGTCTAACCCATTGTCAGCTACAAAAATTAAAAACTTACAAAAATTTTTAGATACAGAGTAAAGGTGAAATACCAACCCAACCCAATGGTTTGATTCAATGATTTTACTGTCAATTAAAAATTGTATGGTCTTTTCTTCGTCTCCAAACATTTGCATAAATTCTTCAAGAGTCGGAATCATTTTCAAGGGTTTAGGTAGGACATAGTTTGATATGTGGCCATTACCATATGCAGAGCCACGGTCAAGAGACGTCATTTCCATTAATCCAACAATAAGAAATCCATATTTTACTCTCCCTTGCCCTTATATGATCTGTAAGGTATCGATTAATAAATTTAGTTGAATAGATTTGCAACGAAAAAGTCTGCGAGAGCATATAATTACGATGAATAGTTTTAGAGAAAAATTTTATATCATTCCATCCATATATCCAATTGAGGAATTAAATGTCCATTAAATCTCTTTAAAATTGAAAGAATAGCTAAACTACATGCATCCATTCTCAAGTTATTAGACATTATTTGTAGTGTCTTAAAACTTACCTACCTACCTACATATATATATATATATACACACACACACACCTGCCTATGTGTGTGTGTGTATATATATAATTAGGTGTTGAAGGAAACCCAGTGAACACTTACCGGAAGGAGAGCCGCTGGGGTGTTGGAGAGACACATTTGTGTCTCTCTTGTGCTGACGAAGTGATCATCCCGAAAGCTCCAATATCCTCTACAAATGTGTCTCTCCAACGCCCCAGCGGCTCTCCTTCCGGTAAGTGTTCACTGGGTTTCCTTCAACACCTAGTTGTCCTAATTATCCTCATTTACCTTTCCTCTTCCGTAGTATATATATATATATATATATATATATATATATATATAGTGTGGGACCGTGTACCCGGCATGCTTGGTATCTGAGGGGGTTTTTCTGGAATTCGGGTAGCCAGGCCTAAAATGTACAAACAAATGCATAACCTAACATCGTTCTTTTGGGTCTTTAAACCCAGTGGGTGCTGATTCCTCTGGTGCAACAACAGTTTTTCTAGGAATATACCTCCAATATAAAGAAGTCTCGTCAGCATTATACACCTGCTCTGCAGTAAAAATGTGAGCAAAAATTACGAGAATACAAGCCTTCACCATCGACTGGTTATAAAACAGTCGCACATCAGTGGCGCCACCAACAAACACAAATTACTTGGCACGCGTTTTAAATATTACACTTTGTCAGTTTCCAGTTTTTGGAACGTTCCAGATTCTGGGTAGCCAGATACAGGGTCCCACACTGTGTGTGTGTATATATGTGTGTATATATATATATATATATATATATATATATATATATATATATATCGCAGTAAGTTAATATAAAAGTTGTTAATAAAAGGTGAAGGTGGGTCTCCTATACTTAACCCATTAACCGCCATATTAAACACACATTGCCCTCCAGGTCTCTTCCTTCCAGTCAGTTTATTTCTTTTCCTAAAGGCTGTTGAAGTTCAAGAGCATTTTTGGTTATAAGCAACAGGTTACCTGCCACCTCACTGTAACTGAATATAATATTTACCCTATATTTTGGTTTAATATCAGATCTATGGCCATTTTAAAACAGGGTGAGATTTTTTTTCACTGTTTTAAGCTTAAATGTTACTTATTTAGCATTTAACAGTCACAAAAATATGTAGGTAGATAATCCAACACAAATTTCCCATGCAAATTAATTGACGTGTCCAGCACATGGCTTTCTCAATACGTAAGTTGTCACCTAAAATCAAATAAATATGGTGGTAGGAACAGTTCAACTTATTGTTAGACATTTCAGCGCTAGCAATCCAGTTGTTGTCACTGCCACATGTGCAAGCTACCCACTAAACTTCAATTTTGAATAAAATTGAATATCTCTTGAAATATTCCTCATATGAAAATTTATTTTAAACAAGAGTTGTAGAAATATATATCTACAACTTACATATATATATATGTGTGTGTGTGTGTGCACGTGCATGTGTGCATGCATGTGTGCATGTGTATGTGTGTTAACAAAAATTCAGCTTTAAGTGAAATATTTAAGAAAAACTAAAATTTGACAGGAGTAAATCACTACTTCTGCCTGACCGATTGTTATCAAAATCTTTTCAAATCTTAAGAATATGTATAAAGACAAATGTAGAATTTCATGCTGATCTGATGAATATCTTTTAAGTTAGAGTGTCCACAAAATTTCTGTTACACACATACGGACACACAGACATCATCGAGAAAATGGTCAAAACATGTTCAGGGGATCTCAAAACGTGTATGTCCATTGAAATCTTGAATTCGATTTTTTTCATGGAAACAATACTTTCTCTATACTATGTATATGGAGAAACTAAAAAGAGGAAATAGTTATTCAGAACAAAGAGGTAGGGCCAATGTTGTGTGCTCAGAAGTGAAGAAATTTTAGTCTACATTGGTTTGTGGTGTCACAAAATAATTAGAAGTTGTCACTTATCATTCTTTTAAGTAACTGGAACATGTTGCAATTTAATATCTCTTGTACTGCTATAAAAAATTGTGTTTTTTTTACATTGAAATTGTCTGTAACATTTTCATGTGAAATTTTTGACGTTGGCAGGAGGAAGACACTGCAATGATAGCTGCCCAGCAGTATTATGTAGAACAAGGTGACCAGTTCTTGCCAGATCTTTTGAAGGGCTTACTTCCTAGCTACATTCCAGATTTTTATCTGGTCGGAAGTGGAACTAAAACAATTGAATGGTGGTCTCAGATTACAACACAGGCATACAAAAAGGTATGGCTGGATTTTCCTCTGTTTAAATAGCTTTTGTTACTTCAGCCACATATCTATATATGAAATTTTAATCAATAATGTAAATGGTTGTACTATTTTATACTTTTTTGATACAGATTGGCAAATCATTTAAATATTTTCACTGACCAACTGAAATAATCAGCTTAAATATGATTTCTATGGATGCTTTCATAATAGATTTACAATATATACTTAGGTAAAATCTTTGCTGTGTAACTGAACTAATTTTCAAACAATTATTATTTATTTAAAGGTACAATGAAAAGATGCTTCTAATGTTTGCATTATCTAAAAGCATTCGCTAAATTAAATGAGAATTTCTCATTGCTGACTATTCACATTATGTACAAACTCCACAATGGACTGTGATTACTATTTGAATAAAATGAAGATTTCTTTGCCAATATGAAGTTACAGATTCTTTTAAATTATCCTTATCAGGACAAATAAGGAAGATAATTTTTACAAATCTCAGTGAATTTTCACGGATTTAAATATAATTGCTTTCCATTCTCCTCATATGCATCATTAATTTGTCAAATTTGTAGTTACTAATATTTTGTACGTGCTCGTCTTTATTGTTGCTTTACCGTCAGTTCTGATTTGTCTCTTCCATAGAGCTATTACTTCCAAGAAAAGGTGAAACCTTTACGTGTTAAGGAGGATGTGGTGTCATATGCCAAACTCAAATGGCCTCTGCTCTTCTCAAGGTTCTATGAAGCATTTTGGGTGTCAGGTGAGAATTCTTTTCTTTCTGAAATTGAATTTGTTCAAGCGAGGGTTTGCTGTATTTCTTTCTACTAGCAAAATTAAGAATTACTTGTAATTTTTCTGAATGCTACGTCAAATGCATACACGCATCTAAAAACTTATTCTGTAGAATAGAGTTTTAATTTGAAGTGATTATAATGGCTTTAAGAATGAATATATTTCCATTGCTAATCCTCTCATTTAGTTAATAATGTTATATATCTGGGCTGTCATTCTCAACTTTTTATTTTTTATAAGTTGGGAGTAATTTGAAATCAGGAGAAAAATTCTGCCATGACTGGGAATTGAACCTGGATCTTCCACTTCCTAGGTGGATATTGTACCACTGAACTATTGAAGCAGACTAATTCTCCCATTTCATCCATTCTGAAATGGGAGAATCAGTGCTCGAAACGGAAAATGTTACGAAACAAAATGCTTGTATTGGTAGTGGAACTGAAATTTTTATGAAACAGAACGCTTGTTATAAGGGATGGCATTTCTAAAGGTCTGACAAAATGGAATGGTATAACTTAGTTATAAGAATGAGAATATGTTTCTTACATAAATTTACGTTTTTTAGTATAAGACACTGTCCTTTTACATCTACAATAAAAATAAATTTAGCTTTAGACATGTTCTGTAAAATATCCTCTATTTATTATATTAAAGTGCCAATAACTGTAATTTCATAAACCCTTAATGATAAAATGTGAGGCAATCTGTGGAAAGTTGCATATAATTAAATAAACTTACCGTATATCATGATGTACAAGTCGACCTGGCATATTAGTCAACCTTGACCTTTCTGCTTGAAAATACAGATTAGGCATATATTCGCTGTATAAGTTGACCCCCATTGTTTCACTTAAAGATACTTCTCATGAAATTTTTTTCAGACAAAATCAAGGTCCTGTACTATCCAAGTTTTAAAAAAACAGAAATAAACACAATAATAATTATAATATATAAATATTGTTTAGAGTCTGTGCTGTTCTTCTTGAGCCTTCCATGTGACAGGTGTTTTAATTTCAACCAATAAGAAACTGCTATTCTCGGAGAGCTTGACCCACTAAATAATGCTTCCTGTAATTCGATTGATTTCAGCTGTTAACGATAGTATTGAAACTAACTATACCTAGTGATCGTAATTGATCTCTATGGTGGTAAAATTCAATAAAATATCGCATATGTGTACCTCACATAACTTTTTTCCCAAAATGTCGATAAGAAAATGGACTGCATCATACATGAAGATTTCTGGCCAAGTTTAAAAATTGTGAGTTTTGAAAGTAAATTTATTGCAACTCGCTTGCATCTACATTTATACTCGCAAAAGATGAAGAATCCTACGAAGTATACGTGTATCTATATGACCAAGCAAATGTTTAGGGTTTCAATGCACAGTTTATACTGCCGTTGGTGCATCTTCAAGAGTGAGATGACGTAATATTTTATAATATTAAAGCTGTACCTTTTATTTGAGTTTTAAGTTTGTTATTGTTACTCAAAATAAGTTGTTCTGTCATTAAAAATTTACTACCAATTTCCGCCTATACGTTTGTCAGAATAAGTTGGCATCTGGTGTCTGTGTTCGCCGAATTCATCGTGAGCCGCTGACGTTCCTTTAACCCGGGAGAGAACAAGCCTATGGGGAATCCCCATACTTTTTTGTTTTTTTTTCTAATTTTCCGCTGCCATAGATGTTAACTTATTCCAGCACTAATTCATTTTTTTCTCTCCAAACTGGCTCAAAAATAAGGGTGCGTGCAGTAACTGAGGGTGCGGGTTAAATCTTCTAAAAATAAATGTCACAAAATGTAAACACCGGAACAGCTGATTCAAAATGGCTATCACCTATACTGAAAGATCAACTTTCTTCATAAATATCAATGTCATTCATCTCTAATTTAAGGTTTACATTTTAGATTTGGTGTATAACTTTAAATTTTATGAAATATTTTTTAAGCTTCAAAAGTCGACTTATACGCCGCAATATGTGGTAGTTATTTTATCTTAGCTTGTTAACTATGTCTGTAAAACTCTGAACAGTGGATATTTTTTTATAAATCATATTTCAATTATTGAAATTAAAAATGAATTATTTATTCATATGTTCCTTATTCATGACAGGTCGTTATCTTCCCAAGAATGATGTTATTCTTGCCATCAATTGGACAGGATTCTATGTAGTTGATGAGCAGGAACAAGTCTTATTGGAACTTTCCTACACAGAAATAATTTCTGTTACACTTAAAAGGTTGGCTATTTTTTTTATTTGAAAATACAGGCGACTCCCGAGATTCGACCAGGATGCGTTCCTGAAGACGTGGTCAAATCTCGAACAGTCGAATCAGCACAAATTCAAACAATTAGAGCAGAAATAACGATGTCTAGACTGAAACTAAACCTCTCATGGTTGGGCGGACCAAAAATTACTTCACGTAAACTAGTTCCTAATTCGACCAATCGATCGGCTGGGTCGAATAAGCAGGTTTCGACCAGTCGAATTCTCGAGTTGGTCGAATCTCGTGAGTCGCCTGTACTGCCAATAATATATTCACTTATGAATCCCAACTTATGGGAATTGTGCTTACTGAAAATGGTAGATCTCTCTTGAAGTATTCAAACAGTAAAAGAAAACGTGATATCACAATCAGGCTTCTATTTAAATTTCTCATGCATAGTTTAACGCAGAGAATTTATTTCTTTTTGTCCATAGCCTCCTCAAATGGCGGCAAAATATAAAAAAAGAGAAATTTTGTTAGTGAAGGATGCTGAGTTTTTGGACATTATCATTATTCATACATTTTTGCTTGTTAAACAGACAGGTTTCTCCAGGAAAACCTTACATGGCATTTCCAAAATTGTCCCTTGGAACAGTTCATGGAGAAGAGCAAGTTTTCCATTCACCAAGTGCTGACACAATAACAACACTTCTGGAAGAATTAATTTCTGGCCTTAAAGAGCGTTCCAAATATGTTGTGGCCATCAAGGAGGGCAAGGAGAGTATGTATCATATCACCATGATAGGCAGACAGTAATTAAATTCCAGCATTTGTTGAAAGACAGTCTGGCTTGATGATGGTGGCAACAGTACAACCACGCTGCTCCCTAAAAGAAAGATTTATTGCACATGAAAGTGAAATAACTTTTTAAAATAAAATATATTGAACACTTTTGTAAAAAGTTGCTTTATCTATTAAAATTTACCATTAAAAATTTTAAATTGCATCTGGCCCCATGATTTTCTAAGCTAAATCCGTCTAAAGAAATGTTTCTCTTTATAATTCATTAAAGAAATGGATTTTTAACTTCTTGCAACATAAAATTTTGTGGCAAAAGAATCGATGAATGAAACAAAGACTATAAAATTTTAATTATATATTTTCAGATAAAAAAACTAGAATTACAAAGAATTATTTAAAAATCTGTTTATATATAAGAAAGTATATAAGCTTTCACTGTCATTTTAAATTTATATATTTTTAATATATTTATTTTCATGATAAATATTATACAACCCTAACAGAATTATTTGGTTGGTTAATTACCTATTCATTGTGATGCTGGACAATTTTATCTAATTTTAGAAATCAGCTTTGAGAATGGGCATTTAGAATTTAATTTATCAAACTTCTTACATTACATTGATTAAATCAATGTAATTTCTTAACTGAAAAATAATTTAAATCCAATTTAAATATGAGTTTGTGTTAAAATATTTTAAGTAAAAAGTCAGAAATAAATTATTTGCTCTAGTTTCTTAATATTTATAGCTGGATATTTATTTTTGAGTATTGGAGATTTTTTTGAGAAAAAAAGTCTACCATCTCATTCGATATTTTATCATCATTTTTGATACATTTATTCTTAATGAAGTACGGAATGTAGATTTATTAATAGTTAATTCATGCATTTATGAATAATGCATATTTTTATGATTGCCTTGATCACTCACAGAAAGAAATTTTAATCATCTGCTATTTAGGCACTGAGAAGGCCTCACCTAACACTAAGATGTTGACATATCAAAGAGGTGATCTTCTCATTTTGGAAGATGCATATGTTGGTGCTGCCAAAAATGGTGCTGATTGGTTGAAAGGCCATTCAGATATTTCTGGAGCCAGAGGCTACTTCCATTCTGAAACCATTTACATCCTGCCTACGTTTCTGCAACCTCCATCTAATATTGTGGTAATGTTTTGGTTTTTTCGAGACATTCATGTAATCTTTTATGAAGTCTTCCTAAAATCACCACTTAGAATAAGTTCTTTTAATTTAATATCAGATTGAAATACAATTTCAAATACTCATTATAAATATTCCATATCTCATTGGTTGGTGAGGTATAGTTTCTTAAAATCCTGTTATAGACGTCAATGCTGGTGATGTTATCTTGGAGAACTTATTAGTCATTCAAGCAAAAGGTTGATTCGTCATTTGAAAGCAATTCCATGAAAGAATTTGAGCACGAAAATCATTGGAAATTTTATTCTAAAGTCTGTTATATGTGTTTGTGAATGGTTTGCTGTTCGTCAGGAATATTATCCTATTATTGCTGCATATTTCCTGAGAGGATTTTTCCTATTTTTAAATAATCCAATTTCCAACAGGCACTCTTCAAAGAGGAGGGAGTTTTGGAGAAGGGAGCCAACCGCTCTCAAATTGCTTCCAACGCATCCACAACATCAGCAATAAAACCTCATACACTACAGCAATTTGCCACGGACCATTTTAGGTAAATATGCTTAATTTATATAAACTTTTATCCACTACAAAGAAATCATATCCATTGGTCATTCAACCGCAAATATTTGTAGCACTGTATAAAATATAATTTTTTTTATATTCTCATTTAATATGTTCAAATTTCTAGAGCACTATGGCAGTTACAGTTATTACAGATAGAGGGATTCCACAATGCCATACAAAAATAATTTAAATTCCAACACAAATACATTCACCCAGTCCAAACCCACAAAGCTTACAGGTTTCCATGCCTCTCCTGTGACCCCAGTCAGCGACACATGCAGCACACCCCTCGTCCCAGGGTTCATGGGCTTCCATACCTCTCAGCGACCCAAGCCAGCAACACACCAGACACACACAAGGGATCACGGGTTCCTACACCGCTCCAGTGACCCCGGGCACAAACACACTCAGACCCACACAATGCACCAAAATAAAAGAATTCTCCTTTAGAAGATGCTGAAGAGGGCTACTTGGTAGCCAAAATGCCTATTCATCTTTTATTTTGGTGCACTGCATGGGTCTGAGTGTGCTTGTGATCACTGGAGCGGTGTAGGAACCCGTGATCCCTTGCATGTGTCTGGTGTACGTTGCGCTCCTGTGTCCTTGCTGGTGTGGGGGGTCGCTGAGAGGCATGGAAGGCCATGAACCCTGGGACAAGGGGTGTGTGCCAGGGTTGTGTGCGCCGCTGACTGGGGTCAGAGAAGAGGCATGGAAACCCATAAGCCTTGTGTGGTTGGACTGGGCGAGTGTATCTGTGTGGGAATTTAAATCAGTTTTGTAGGGCATGTTGGAGTCCCATTAAATATTTTCAAAATTATTTATTATTCAGGAACAGATTTAAGATGATTCAAAGCAATATGTTACAATACTTTGGTAAAAAGATAGAAAATATGAGAATTCTGATTTTTATTTTCTCATTAATTACAGTTCGCCGCCAAGACAGTCCATGTCCCGTAGAAATTCAATGACCGCAGCGAGGCGCGCAATTCCAGATCTATGGCGTCATTCGCGAGACCCACTCAAGTTACCACTTCTGAGGAAGCTCATAGGAAAAGAAGAATTGTCTGCAGAAGCCTGTTTCATATCAATTGCAATGCTCAAGTATATGGGAGACCTTCCATCTCGCAAGCAACGGCATTCCAACGAGCTCACGGATCAAATATATGACGGAGCCCTCAAACATGTAAGTCTTTTCCTTCCTACTGATAAGATAATTTATACAAATGTAAACATATAATATTCAAATATCCCAACTAAATCAACTTTGAGATGGAGTGGCAGGAATTTAA
Organism: Uropetala carovei; assembly: GCA_036926305.1. Lineage (NCBI taxonomy): Eukaryota > Metazoa > Arthropoda > Insecta > Odonata > Petaluridae > Uropetala > Uropetala carovei. Next base: position 937,434 of record JAXCHB010000156.1, on the reverse strand, counting down.
ATGTCACACAATATGGGTTAATATCCATTTTTTTTCCCCCATGGGCTGACGCCCTATTATCACTACAATCAATCAATACAATTTTGACTTACATTTTAAAGAAAAATACATATACTGTATCATAGGAATTAAAATACAAAAACATAATAAAAAAAGCTTAAAAGACATTCATAAAAATAAATACAGATTAATAAACAAACACCTTAAATGGGTTCATAATAATACCATATTTAAATTTTAAGTACATATAAAATCCTTTGGTTAGTAATGTAAATAAATCAAAGAGCAATAGGAGCATTAACTTTAATTTTTATTTGCCTAATATTAGTGTTAAAAATATCAATGTGATAATGATTGAAGTATATATTGCTAAGACGCTGCATCTGTGTTAGTGGTGAATTGTATAGATAATTCTTTGTTATAACTTCTGTGATAAAAATGTCATTAGATCTTGTTAAATGTTTAGGGACCCTTATATGTATCAATGATAACAGTTGGGGACAATCCACTTCATTATTTAGCAACTTATATAAGAAAGTAATATCTAAGATAATTCTACGGAAACTTAGTTCATGAATATTAAGACTGGAAAGAATATTAGTATAAGATAAGTCATATATATTGTTTCCCATTCTATAATTTATAAATCTTAAGAACTTATTCTGTACCTTTTCCAGTGCATTAATATGTTTATTATAGTTTGGAGACCAAACTGTGGAGGCATACTCCATAAGAGGTCTAACTAATATACAGTAAAGTGATTTAAATGTACCAATACTTTTGAATTCACTACTATTTCTAACTATAAAGCCTAGCATTTTCAAAGTCTTGCCTTTGATGTACTGAATATGTGGTACAAAGGACATTGATGAGTCAAAAAACACTCCAAGATCTTTTATTTATTGAAAGCAGAATCGAAAAATTCTTATAATTTTTGCTTCTTAAATTAATGTTTCAACCTCATTAGCATGCATTGAAGTGATACAGATATTATGTTCAATTCATTCATATTCAGTGTTTATTATATTTAACTCTTTCACATCTTTAGCCTGAGACTTAATTTATTTTCCTTAACATTTTTCTCTGTTTATAACATTCACAGTGTTTTTGTTTTACATGATGCATACCCTGGAAATTTTTGAAAATTTGGCTTTTGACAATTTTTCTTGACATTACAAGACAAAATCCTATATCATAGATTCTCATTTCTTTAGGTGAAATTCCATCTCATAATTATTTACCTGAAATTATCTTTTTCGTAAAATAACTCTCTGTATATAGGAAATCCTTCGTGATGAGGTCTATTGTCAGCTGATGAAACAGCTCACAGACAACCGAAATAACTTGAGTGAAGAAAGAGGATGGGAGCTCATGTGGTTGGCCACAGGACTTTTTGCATGCAGTCCTGGTCTACTCAAGGCAAGTAGGAACTTCACCTGATTTTGTTTACCTCATGAAAATGTTTTATAACAGGATCCCTTCTTTTTGAGTGGGGCTGAGTTTTGGGACAAAATAAAATATTACCGTTAGGAAAGTACTGATTTGATATTTAAAAGTTTATATTAACGAACTATTCTATGTCTGTCCAAACCATTTCTAGTGATCTGATATCAATTTAATGAAATCTCATTAAAATTTGAATCTTCAGAAAATACTGGACAAGATTTCAATGGATTGTGAGACTTAATAAATAAATAATCATACAAAATATTTTCATAGCCTCAGCCAATTTAAAAAATATATTATTTTCATTTGATTAATTTTTGATATAGGAGCTGACCATGTTTTTGCGCACAAGACGTCATCCTGTAGCTTCAGATTCCCTCCAACGCTTGCATAGGACTTTGCGCCATGGACAACGCAAGTATCCACCTCATCAGGTGGAGGTGGAAGCTATTCATCACAAAACTACTCAGATCTTTCACAAGGTCTACTTCCCAGACGATACAGATGAAGTAAGTCAATCACTTGACACTAACAGCTGAAACTGCAGAAAATCCAAAAAAGTTTACGTATTCATGCTTAATGTAAACAGTGATTATCAAATAAGAATTAATTCCATCGAAATTGACATTTTTTACAGGCATTTGAAGTAGACTCCTCAACCCGCGCTAAAGATTTTTGCCAGAACATTGCTCTACGACTCAAACTCAAGTCTGCTGAAGGCTTCAGTCTGTTTGTTAAGATAGCAGACAAGGTTATTTCTGTCCCTGAATCAGAATTTTTCTTTGACTTTGTCCGTTACCTAACAGAGTATATTAAGAAGACACGGCCTGCAAGAGATGGTAAGATTTTGTGATACTTGTTGGTAAGTTTTCTTAAAAGAAAAAAATTGCTTCTTTGATCACTGTCTTTCTGTGGATCAACAGCTTTTTTATTTCATGAGATATTTGGAAAATTCTTTTTCAATTAGATAGCTCTTATTGATCTATGAATTTTCCACTGATTAGATTTTCCAAGAAGTTCATAAATTATTCACAGTGTATTTGAAATTGTATTTTTTAAAAGGTTCTCTTCCATAAAACTCTCAAGTATGTACATCAATTCCACATTATCATTTTTCTTTTCATGCCATAAAACAAATACATAATTGGTATTTTTAACATTGTTGATTTGGATTAAAATATTAATTATATATTTTAAAAATAAATTAGTGATACTTCTAGGTATTTTATTATAAACTCAAGTTAGTATGCTTTCTTGTGTATGTGAAGGTATCATACCGCAGTTCCTGTACCAAGTGTTCTTCATGAGAAAACTCTGGGTGAATGCTGTACCAGGGAGAGACAGGAATGCTGATCTTATTTTCCACTTCTATCAGGAGCTTCCTAAATACGTTAGAGGTAAGACAAAATAGCATATCTGCTGAAATTACAGTATCTTTTCACCACTAATATGTACTGAAAGAGGAAATTTTTTTATTCTAATGTAGGATTGGCAGCATTATATGCATAGAAAGTAATCATACGAGGGAGAGTCAGAAAATATCCTCAATGTATTTAAAAAATTTTTTTGTTGGCTGCGCTACTAATTGCATGTGCAACTCTAGTGTGGACTCTCTTAGTCATTTTGGTGTGATTTCGACCTTGAATGGTCAGTTATTGTGTCATTGTAGCGGTGTTAACATGGCCACTCCACTTGCCGTATGCACCAAAGAGCAGCGTGCAGTGACTGTGGACTGAAGGAGTACCAGGGGCAGAAATCCATCGAAGACTTTCAGCACAGTATGGGAACAGTGCTATGCCACAGCGGAGTGTGTACGATTGGATTAACATGTTCAAAAACGGTCGCACAAGCGTCACTGATGAAAAACGATCGGGATGCCTCCATGTCTGCTACTGATGAGAACATTGAACAACCCACGCCATGATTCTGAATAACAGACGGGTGACTATTGATGAAGTGGCATATCACCTGCATATCAGTCATGGTTCTGCCCATGAAACCATCCACAACAGACTTGACTTTCATAAAGTCTGTGCGAGATGGACTCCCAAACAACTCACAGAAGAGCACAAGTGCAACCGTTTGGACATCTGCCTACGCTTTTTGAGCCGCTATCATAAAGAAGGTGATGCCTTTTTGGGACACGTCATCACTGGGGACGAAACATTGGTCCACCGCTACGAGCCAGAGAGTAAACGCCAGAGTTCGGAATGGAAACATCCAAAATCGACGGTCAAAAAAAAGTTCAGAACTCAACCAACAGCGGGAAAAGTGATGCTCACAGTTTTTTGGGATTCACAAGGGCCAATATTGGAACACTACCAAGAGAGGGGCATAACAGTAAACAGTGATCGTTACAGTGAGATGCTGCGAGACCAGCTGAAGCCAGCAATTTGAAGCAAACGCCGAGAACTATTGTCGGAAGGTGTTGCATTGTTGCACGGCAATGCCCGTCCACATGCTGCTGCCCAGACTGTTGAAACCCTCCAGCAACTGCACTTTGAGGTGTTGGAGCATCCTTCGTACAGCCCTGACCTCGCTCCTTCAGACTATCACCTCTTTGGTCCACTCAAAAACGCTTTAAGAGGCCGCCGATTTGCCAGTGACCAAGAAGTGAAGGAAGCGGTGCATGCTTGGCTTGTCACTTAGCCGAAAACATTTTTTTCTGAGGGCATACAGAAGCTTGTGCAATGTTGGACTAAGTATGTTGAAAAGCAGGGGAACTATATTGAAAAATGATACTCTTGTAAGTTCTCTATTGTTTTTGTATTAATTTTTTAAAATACATTGCGGATACTTTCTGACTCACCCTCGTATGTTCAAATTAAATGATTTTATTATTGCTAATAAAGTAAATGAAAAACAGTATTAACATGCAGCTGAAAATAAATAAATATATATATATACAGGGTGTATCAGAAAAACCCCGAAATATTTTGTAGGGTTATAGAGGAGACCTAAAAAACCATTTTGAGATAGGGAATGAGTGGTCGGAGAAGCCTCTGTTATGCGCCAGAGAGCACTGAAGTCAACGCGTTGAGGTGATCATCCACAATGCCAACCCAGATGTTCACAGAGAACTGTTGTTGATGGTGGTGGATGGAAGTCACGTGTGGATTATCATTGGCACACACATGGCTGTTTCTGCAGTTGTAGACTCCATCCCTGGTAAAACAGGCTTTGTCAGTAAACAAAACATACTACCTGAGAAAACCAGGGACTTCTGCACAACGATGTAATATCCAGCGGGAAAATTCCTGTCTTGGTCCAAAATCATGAGGGCACAAACCCTGAACTCACTGTGGGTGATAAGGATGAAGCTGCTGTTCATGAATGACCCTCCACACAGCACATGCAATAGCACGGGTACTTGTTGATGGCTCTTCTCTTACGTGCTCCAACACCTCTTCCTCAAACAAGGGGGTTCGGACTGACCTCTTTGCACCGCAGTCTTGTTTTGATGGCTTCACCGATCCTGTCTCCCGCAACCGTTGGAACACTGCTGTGAATGTGATGTGATGGGGATGTGTTTTGTTTTGGAAATCTTTCCCTGTAAAGCTGCGCAGATCTCCATGCACTCCCTTTAGCTTCGCCATACACAAAAACAATGACAGCAAGTTCCGCAGTTGTGTACTGAGCCATGCTAACCACTTCAGTTGTAAATGTCAAATGTCGAGTAAGCAACATCAGCTGACTCGGACAGCGTCATAGTAGCTACGAGGCCTGAAAGGGGAAGAGGGGTGGAATGTTTGAGAGTTTGTTTGCCTCCAGGTATACTTGAGGGTTTGTATATCTTCCAAACACAACCTCGACGTTTGGTGTTCTGTTGTGCTTAACGGAGGCATTGCCGACCTCTCATTTCCTATCTCAAAATGTTTTTTTAGGTCTCTTCTATAACCCTACAAAATATTTCGGGGTTATTCTGATACACCCTGTGTGTGTGTGTGTGTGTGTGTATATATATATATATATATATATATATATATATATATATATATATATATATATATATATATATATATATATATATATATGTATGTGTGTGTGTGTGTGGTATTTAGTGATCCATTTATCCAACTGTGAATATTGGCTTTTATTGATTCATTGATTATTTAAACTTGTTAACAGGATACCATAAGTGCACAAGGGAAGAAGCAGTTCTACTGGGAAGTTACATATACCTGGCCAAGTATGGAAACAGGCCTTTGGAGTCTCCAAATGTAACGTGAGTGCCAAAAAATTATAATCACTTCTTAAGATTAAAACATTAAAATATATCAAAACCACTTTAAGAATGCTGAAAGTTCATTTAACCCTGCGGTACTTGCGTGAATTTTTCGAGCTTCAGTACTCATGCAGGGTGCTCCTGACATCCTGCACATATTTTTGTTAACAAAATTTATCATCAGTATTTGATAAATTTCAATTGGGTATATTTTTATACTGTTTGTGATTAATTGTAAGTTAACTTTAGCAAAATACAAGATGATTTAGGATTATAAATATATTTTGTAAAAAAAAGGTTCGAGAATTTTCTTATGAATCTTTTCAGACGTCAATAGATGAAGTAACAGTTGACGGATGCCTAGAATATATTCATAATAATGCCAGTACTGCTGGATTAATCAGAATGATGTGACAAAAATAGAAATGCATTTGTTAATTACTGAAAATCAAATTGATACACTATATTTACTGATCAATAAGACAATTTTTTCCAAAAAAATAATTTGTCAAAAATTCTGATTGGAATTACACAAACACCTCAGTTTTAAAGCACTTGTAAGAAAAGGCTTGATCTAATCTGTGTTGCTATTAATAAAAGGAACAGTGACCTTTGCTCTTACTTTATTATTTAATTATTACTAAAAATGAAATTATTTTATTAACACAAAATATTTTACTGGATTTTGTGAAGAGCTCATAGAAACAATATGATATGCTGAAGAAGCATTCCCATGGAGCTTGTCTGTTGGCTTTTCTGCATGATTAAAAGAAACTCAGACAGCTGATCCATCAGCTTAGATTTTTAAGTTTAATTATCGTATGTTTAATGTTACTTTTCAAATATATTTCAGGTATTTATCTTTTGTTCTCTTACTAATGGTTCTTTAAAATTTTAAATGCGTATGTGTATTTGACTGCTTAGATTAATTTTACTATAAAATGCAATTTAAAATGTTCATATATTTCAATTTAAACCACAATGTTAGGCACATTTTATTTTATAAATTAAAATCTCAATTGCTCCTAACTTTTATCTTCATTTTTATTTATTCGCACAGACCATTTACAATATGGTTGTATGCTACCAATGTTTGGCAGGTACATTGTGGAAATACAGTGGAATCCGATTTAAGGTTCTCCCATTTTACGTTTTCCCACATTTAAGGATGTTTTTTTGTGGCCCCAACCAAAGTCCATATAAATAATGTATTATGTTACCCGAATTAGTGTTTCTCAATTTTGTGAATTTCCTACATTTAAGGGACAAAATTCTGGTCCCTAGATGGACATCGCCTCAATTTAAGGTGCGTTTACACAATGCAGCATAACAATATATTATTTAGTAGAGTTGTAATGTAATAATCCACGCTATTTATCGATGATGTAACACATACCGGCATTGTTACATTAAAAAAACTCAAATAATTAATATTTTATCATGCTGTGTTTTGTCAATCCACCTTTAATCCTTAAGTCATCTGTTATGTAAGTTACAAAAGTTGCAGTGACATCATTACGTGAACATGGATTTTGTTATGCTTCGGTTCCCAGGCACTCGCTCACTGACGTGATGTGTTAGCTGGTTGTGCCACTCGTGTGTACTATGGCCTGTTAACCCGAAAGGAGACAATCCCCCAAAAATTTGAATGTTTATTCAGAAAAATGCTTCTTATACACCTACTCATCCATCGCTGGAGCATTTTCCTACCCCACACAAAACAAGCAATCATATTTGAGTTTTTCGCATAAAGTACCGAAATGTAACAAATGTGCTTAAAATCTAATGATTATAAGGACAGGGGAAACTCCAACTGCTATTGTTGTCATTTTGTGTGCAGTGTTGTGCACACTCAGCTGATTACACGCGCTGACATGTCTGCCAACGCTCACCGCACTACTTCATTGCTGGATAAATTATCTTGTATGATCCATGCGAGATCAATTATCATATTTACTTGAATAATACCCGTACCCATGTAATGCCCGTAACCCCATTTTTAGTGCTAAATATTTGGGAAAAATGGAATTTGTGTAATGCCTGCACTTCCAAAATTTCTATTTTGATATTTTATGGCAACATCAGTTGAATAATCCATTTGAAGCAGAGTTTGATAATACAATTATGGCAACAAACAAATATTTAAGAAGTGACGTCTAAAAATGACTTTTAATACTTTTTAATGTACGTAATCATTAAAAATTGACATTCACTGCCATTATATTACACGAAGACTACTCGAAAACCTGTTTTGGAGTCTAGTTTCTTGATAACGCAGAAAGGTTCCATTTTCAGTCGTCACACATTCTTAAGTTATTATAAAATGCACGGTATATTGCACCTACGGAAAAATGCTGACTCAATACCTATCGCCAGGTGCAAAGTATTGAGTAGATGTTTTGCAGGTGGCCTTCCCCCAAAAGATGAATGGGCAAATCTCATGTAATGTCCGCATCACCCCATTTTGATGGGAGCTTTTGGAGGAAAAGTGCGGGTATTACACGAGTAAATATGGTATATCGTGTATTCATAATTGTATACGAACTTAAAAAATTGAAACAATCTGCACACTTGCTTGACTCCTGCTATAGTAAGTACATCTCAAGTGAGTTTATTCACATAAAAGTTTTAGGAAAGTTTGTCGTGGAGAAATTCTAGATTGCAAATGTGCAATGAGGGTCACAACCACGAAGTTACAACTGATTTCATCTCCAAATCAAAATCTTAACAAATCATCTTCATCGGAACAGTATGATTCTCAGCCGTCCTCGTTCCATGAAATCTTACGAATGAAAAAATTGATCATAATCACTTCAGAAATCAATCAACACTAAAAGCTGCAAGGTTTCTGAGCAGCCTAGACGGAGCACTAAAGGTCATAATACAAATTAAACGACTTCGTATTTTTTTGCTACCTGTGCATTTCTTCTCTCGTGGTTACTCATCCACTGGGATGAGTGTATGTTTACCATCCCTGCTGGCTCCAATATCACCCCTCTCCTGCCTCTTGATGCATTTGCCATCTCCTACACCCCATTCACTGTTTTAAGTGATAGATGACATTTTATCTGGTAACAATGTCAGCGGTGAAAATTAATATGTCATATACTCAATGATTAGCTGAAAAAAACGTTCAAGAAAATAAGTATAATTTGTGGCAGACCTACCTGCCAGGGGCACCTGAATCCTTCGTCTCTGTTAACAGAGCAAGGATCCCATGATCACCCAATTGACTAAAGGATGCACGATGTTTGACCCACCCAACCGCCAATCACCGACGAGCTGCCATCCCATGGCAGATATATAAACCCGACCCAGATTCCCCTTGGCACTCAGGTTCTCTGGTGATGGCGACAGAGATAGTCACCGAAACGTCAGCTATTAGGTGCGCTGTAACCCAGCTAGTAACCCGAGAAAATTTCATCACAATCATCTGCCGGGAAAGTTTCAAATCTTTCTAGTTCTCTTTCTTCAGAAATTTAGTAATACCGTTCCACTAACTTAACAAGTGTTCGGTTTGTAATATATTCCATTTCATACACTGTCAGTAATTGAATGTCAGACAGGGCAATATGTACTTGAAAGGACGAAAATCAATAAATTTTCATATTTTCTAAAAATTTAACAACCGGCTTGCAAATTCAGAGAAAAATTAACAAATGGCTTGCGCAAGTCGGATTCAGCTCATCACTGCATATACTTCTACATATTATATTTCAACCTCTTCACATCATTGCTCTCGGCAGTGTAGAAGTGGGCTTATGGGTATGAACTGGTCAATATGCTGGGCAACTCATTGACAGTGTAGCTTTTCACTGTGATGGCAAAATAACTCCTAATGTACTGGCTTTCTGACGTTGAGTGTTGTGTTTTCATGCAGGTATACAGACACAGTGTTTTCTTTGTGGCATTAAAAACACTCACTAGTTGTGCCATTTGTATGGATGTCTGCTTCATTTTGTGGAGAAGATATTTATTTAATTTGGTGATGGTTTATTAATATGGGTATCAAAATGAGTAAGCTTACTTTAAGCAAAAATGTTTCCATAATTCATCAAGTTGAGGTCCATCCAAATGTGACAAGAATAAAGATGGCATACCACCTTAGATTAACTCCGTCTTCTTTGAGCAATGTTATCTATCTGTACTCTTAATCAGGGGCAGATTGGGCCGATGCTGCTCCTGGGCCGGGGATGCCTGAGTGGGTGCTGCCTCAGCCAGGAGTTGTTGCTTTTCCGTATTCTAAAGTAGTGTTTCTCAAACTATAGGCAGCGGCCTCCTAGGGGGCAGCAACATTATTTTAGTTGTTAGGTGGGCCGATATCCGAGTATTTGACCAGGCCGATTTTTGCTCCCAATCCGCCCCTGCTCTTATTATTTGTTTCAATTAATAAAAATTTGATATTAATAAACTGCTGTTTAGTCTTTAACTTTTAGACTACCCCCATTTAAGGTATTACTCAATTTAAGGTACAAAAAACTTGCCCCCCAGGCAAATGTTAAATGTATTTGCTATAATGTATGACATCTTTCAGAGAGATCCTGAAACAAATTGTGCCAGCTGACATGCTCAGGACAAAAACCAACAGTGACTGGGTGAAATCTATTACTGAAGCCATAAAGAGGAATTCTGGTGAGTTTTGACTGTGGTGAACAATTTTCCAAATGGTGCAAAACTCACAAAGTCTTAATGTAATGAAATTTATACAAAGAACATGGAATCAGTGTTAGTGTACTACATTTTTAGTAACCTTTTCAGTTAAATTTTAAATAGCGTTTTTTGATTTTCCTGAAATCACTTAATGCAGGATAGGTTCTTTTATATCATCACAATATATCATGGTCTTTGTCAGTCTTTTATATAATTTTACAAGTGTCTGTCCATCCATCTGTCCCCATTTGCATCTCGAGAACCATCCATTGTAGAGATATGCAGTAAATGGCATTTTGTTTCTACTACCCAGGAGGTCCCTGGAAAACTATTTTCATTTTCATAAAGTCCCGGGTTTGAATCTTAGGAATCATTTATATTTTCCATAAGATAACACGTAAATAAGTTCACTTTTTGGTGAGCAGGCATTCATTCATTTGTTCATATAAATTCAAAATACTGGCAAACGAGTTTTGGACCTGAATCGTTTTAAAGAAAATTGATCAAGGACTCTTATTATTATCATCTTTTTTCGTTTATGAATCAAAATCGCCCGCATTTTATGTTTAATGCACATAATTTGCCATTTTATCGCTAAAAAATACCTTTACAATAGACATTGTTGTGCTCGAAGTCCAATTGTTGTAAAACCGTACATAGCTTACGAGCGTAATTTAATGCGTTTTATAAGCCGTTTTAATGAAGAGAGGGTGAGGAGAAAAGGAAAGAGGGGGGAGGGAGGGGGATATGAGAGAGGGAGGGAGAGAGAGAGAGGGAGAGAGAGAGGGAGAGAGATAGGGAGGGAGGGGGGATATGAGAGAGGGAGGGAGGGGGAAAGGAGAGAGGGGAAAAGGATAGAAGGGAAAAGAGAGAGGTGGGAGGGAGAAAGGGGAGAGACAAAGAGGGGGAGGGAGGAGTGGGAGAGAGTGTGATAAGGAGAGAGGTAGGGGAGAGAGATAGAGAGGGAGATGTTTCAATAATGCAAGAATATATTAAAAGAAGTCTTTAATAGAATATTTTTCTATGGGGATATCATTTGCACCATTAATTGAGTCACATTATTATTAATAAATTTGTTGAAAAAATCTGCACAAACATAGTGCAGGTACAGCTAGTATGTATAAATTGATTTGTTCCTCAAACAATGGTCTATGGCAGCGGTTCCCAAACTATGGTACGTGAAGCTTTTGCCAGTGGTATGCGAGCAGAGTGAAAAGCAGCGGAATACCTGCTTCGAATAGGAAGAAGCAGGGACAGATCAATTGTGGTGCATGAGTTTGGTGCCACATTCACTACTACATTCATACTTACTAGTACTGTATGGTACGAGGAAATTTTGTCATGTTTTTCGGTGGTGTGTGAAAAAAAAAGTTTGGAAACCGCTGGTCTATGGCATTTTTATGATACATTCCCCTAAATTTGACTGCTAAAAATTATATAAATTTTTTTGTTGATAAAGTCATAACTGATTCCTAACTATTATCAAATACTTATTTAACATGGTGAAGTAAAATTATGAATACTTAAATCTTTACCTCTGAAAATATTAATTTATGCAGATGAGAACTATCTGAAAGTTATATGTATTTTTGTTCTTGCAAATACATAATCATCGATATCCATGCATATTAGACATAGAAATTTGCCTATTTTAAAATCAAATTGACAGTGTTAACTCTTCATTTGTGGGTAAAGAATAATTGTAAGGAATAATATTTATAATGCATATAAATTTATATTGGATGAACATAATCCAAAATTCTCATTCGTATGATGTATTTCCACTTTGAAAATGTTTCTTTTTATAACAGTTCTGAGCCAAGATGATGCCAAGATGGCTGCTCTGAATCTAATTGCACATTGGCCAACATTTGGATCGGCATTCTTTGAAGTGAAGCAGAGCAGCGATCTTAGATTCCCTGAATTGGTGATTGTGGCTATCAACAAGAGTGGTGTTAGCATCATTCATCCACATTCAAAGGTGAGAAAGAATGCGGCATGCTTAAATGTCAATGAAGTTGTTATATGATGACAGGTTCCAATAAATCAGAGTTAGGGTTATTTTAATGAGTGCATAAAACCAGAATGGAACTTAAAACCTGAACCAAAAAAATGATATTATTGGTTGGAGAAAAGAACTGAACCCAAACTGAAAAAATAATGATTTTTAACCCAAATTGAAACCAAAAACCATTATTTATTTTGTTCCACTTTTTGATTTGCATAAATTTTGCGAATTTTTGTTCCTTCCCCGTATGCATTATCAATTTTTATAGGTTAGCACTTTTTGTATATATTGTATAAACATGAAACAATTGTTTTATTATTAGATACTTGGTGAAAATGAAGAATAATCAAAGATTGACACATTTTTATTTAAATTTAGCTGGTTGGTCTTGACTTCATACCTACAAAACACATATTAATTGGCTTTCTTGTCGCAGAATACTCCACTTTTGAAAACCTGTAATGCGTACGTGGCTGAAAGCGGTAACTTGTTTATCGCATTTAATGATTTTTTGTAACTTAATTTTCAACTTGTATCCCTTTCAATGCATACTGGAATGAATAACTTTCATATCAACTTTGTTTCTAAATTTATGTTTTAAATTTATTTTTACTATTGCTGTATGTTTTATTTTCATAAATTATCAAATAATTACCAGAATGTCTGAATTCTGGTTATAGTAACAGTCTGAATGTGAAGTACCTCTATACTATTTCATTCTTTTGGAAAAATAATCATGTTAATTGGTTCAAGTTTTCAGAAGTATGCTTATACCTGGAAAGTAATATAGATACAAAGAATATTGTATTCTTTTTGTTTACTAGTCCTATGCTAAGTCTGTATTTAAATTTTTACAATGAACAACATGGATGTTGTGGTTATGTAATGTCATAATGCAATTTTCATTTATCTTTTAACTTCAGGTCTTGTTCACTCTCGACAAATTCCAGATAACTGTATTTATATAATAAGTTGCATAGTTCTTTAATACTACAATTATTTACTTACAATTTTCTTCGTTTTCAATTCAGGACATATTGGTCACCCATCCATTCACACGTATCTCAAACTGGTCGTCAGGAAACACGTATTTCCACATGACGGCGGGAAGTCTCGTCAGAGGAGACAAACTTCTTTTTGAAACACCTCTTGGTTATAAAATGGATGATCTTCTGTCTTCGTACATTTCTCTTTTGGTTTCTAACATGGGGAAAAGGAAGAGTCTGATATTGGGATGAAGGAAGAAGACAGAGACTTTCACCTGAGCTTTATGAAGGCCACAACTGCTGCATATAATAAGTAGCAGTATATATACATACCTCTGTAAATTACACATGCATATATGAACTTGAATTTTTAAAATTTTGCTTGTAAATGATATTCTAAAAATATTTCCTCTATTGTAATTATTTGAAAAATAATAGTAATTATTGAATTTTGTTGAGTCCTTAAAAAAATCAATTAAGTTATTATATAATGAATATATTTTTCATAATTGTAATTATTATCATCCATTTTCATACAATTTGAAGTTTTTGGGATTTTATACCACTTGGGCGTAATTTGAATAAATGTTCTCAACTTCATATTACTGCGGAAATAAATATTCATCCATTTAATTATATTGGACTATTACTTTTGACTTAACATAAGTTCAAAATAAAATTAGCTAAAATAAAATGAATTTGTTTCATACAAGACTTATGATTTTGAATTATTTTTGTAAATTTGACTTGAATAGCAAAGTTTAATTTAAAAAAATGCTTTAAATTGCATTCAGATTGATTGAATATTGCTCAACAAATTGATCTAATGATGAAACAACTGTAAATTAGACAAAAATTCAAACATCATTTTTCTCAAATTGATGTTTATATAACTTATTTGCCTGCTCTTGTTAGCTGTAATGTGATATTGAGCACTCATAAGATTTTTTAAAATTGCTCTAGTATATTTTCAGAATATGTATTGGGTCGGTTCAAAATGTTTATTCAGTAATATTAGTTAAATCTGTAAACAAAATTCTTTAGCGGTTTTTATTGTTTTCTTGCAAAGACTGTAAATTTATGGCTATGCAATTGGTAATTCCCAGTATAAATACGTGTTTTTTCTCCTATATGCAAAGCATTTTCAACTGAAAATTTAATTTGAAATTCTTTAAAATCTAACAGTATTAAAATGGATGTAATGAAAAATATTAATTATGAGCCCTATGGTTAATCAATGAAGGTGGATGGAGAAACCTCCTAATAACCATAAAAATATTTTTTTAAAGGAAAATACTCACTGGTTTAGGGGAATTTACTTCACGCCAGTGACCAAACACACATGCAATCTCACGCACTGCGGGTTTAGGGAGAATTACTCCAACGCCAGGAACCCTTTTTCTTTGTCCACAGACATACAAATACACGCCAACCAAAAAAAAACACATGAGTACTTCCTTTCTAAAAAATTGCCAGGTCTTTTTTGATTGGACTATTGACGATGGCATCGTTGATTCTGAAATACTTATGACCATGAGCAAGAAACTTCTGAAGCGAAAAAATCTTCAAATCATTAATACTTGAACTTTAGTGTTACTAGAATGACCTTTAATATACTAATACTGATTTAATTTGACTGCTGTAATGAAAAGATATATATAAAATAAATGGCATTTATGATAAACTAATTGCTTTTCATGTTAACAGGTAAAACAACTACATTTGAGTATGATACAAGTTTTAACAATGTCTATCATAAACCATGGTATATGATGATTCATTGGTTAAGACAGTGGTTCTCAAAGTGGGGGGCACGCCTCCCTTGGGAGGCACGGCGGGTTGTCAGGGGAGGCGCAAGATTCGCCTAGAATCTAAAGGTAGAGCCTTTTAAATAATTTTTATTTAGTTAGTTTACTTTGGAAGATATTTGTATTTTATATTTTATACTCTACTGTTTCCTTTTCTTTTATGCCTAATGTTACAACTTACCTTACAATCTTACATAGTCAGGGAGGCGCAAAAATTTTTCAATTTGTCAAGGGAGGCGTGAACCAAAAAAGTTTGAGAACCACTGGGTTAAGAGAATGGCCCTGCTTTACACTGCAAAGATGTTTCACTTTTTAAGCAAGGGCAGATCCAGCCGTCATCCTTGGATGGAAGGAAGATAATTAAGGATGAAAAATAAATTATTTGAAAATATTTTTAAAAAGGACAGATTTTAACATGTATAAAAATAAAATTGGTAACATTTTGCACAACAAAATACATCCAGTAAATAAGTAACATTTCTTTAATGTATTATTTTTTATTATTTTAGTTATTTTTTTGGTCTTCTGAAATCTTGGACAGAGAGGGTGATTATCCCCTTTTACTACCCTCTCCCTCTGGATCTGCCCTTGTTTGGATTATGATGCATTGTGCATAACCCTTCTTCAATATGGATTGTAAATATACTATAAAAATTCCAGTATAATAATCATATTGTCAAAATTTGAATATGGCTGTTCAATATTTCTTACTTGCTAGTTAGAATAACCAGTGTCTTTCTGTCATTTCATAATATATTTTGATTTCTGTTGTAATTATCTTGAATTTGAATGTATTTGTAGCTTCTCATATACCTACCAGTGAAGTTTACATTGTCAGTAGACAAAGCATCAATATAACATACAGTAATTATTAAAGTAAATATAAAATAAGGAAGAAAATACAAATGCGGTATGGAGATTATTGATGGATTTTAAAAGATAATATTTAAAAATACATAATTTGATAATTATGGCATATTTTATTTAGGGCTGACAAAGTCATCTCATCAAAAATGTTTTCAGAACTGAAGAATTCATATAAACTAAATAAAACCCTTTCACTAAGGCATAGTTAACATTTTTTGATAAGTTTATCATATTCCATGATTTTAAGGTGATATGGTAGTTTGTTAAAAATCAGGATAGGTATATGATTATAACCTTTTTATGCATTAATTTTAATTTCTTTATGACCAGTTCCTAATAGAGAATTCCCATTAGATATTGAATAAAAGACTTTTTTATAGTCAGTATGTATGTAATAGATACCTATGGAAGAATTTCTGTTATTTAAATATATGATCACGTTTATTATTCTGTTATTTAATAATAAAAATATGTGGTTGAAAATGACTATAAAAATCCCCATTTTCCAAAACTTCTTTTTGATGGAAATGGTGTGTTTGCATGAAGTGGTCATACTTTAGCCCACTAAATATTTGCTGATTTACATTGTCTATGATTCCAATGTTGTAGAGTGAGGTGAATTAAAAAGCCAACCTCAGATAATTTTGTTTAAGAACACCACTTAATTACGCTTACGCATAGCGGGTCTGAATATCACCGTGCATATAACGTATGTTATAAAACATTTTTACCGCGTTTCAATCAACCACTGCCATATTGGCATTCCCCACTTCGATATATCGCTTAAGTCGAAAGGATCCCAAAGATCACAAACGTCAAAATACAATAACAAAAATGGATACTTGAAGTTGTTATGTTTTAAGTTTGTTAGTTAATGTCAGGCAGGCTTTGTATTCGGAATGTATCGTTTAAATTCTTATAAAATACTGTAACGTACGCTCGAGCAGCTATTAGGAATTTAATATCTTTGAAGGATAAGATGTTTCAGCTTTTTAAATGGTTATATTTTTAGGCCAATATAAAGTATAATCAAGTTCTACCTGGCCGTGTTATTATTGATAATATGATATGTATATTTTAACGTAATTATCTATGAGTAATTCTCATGAACTTATCATACAATGAAGGTTTATCTGAACGCTTTTTAAACTAGATGTTTCAAGTGAGCTGGTGACAAATTTCATTTCAGCCATGCAAATTTCAAAGGATTTATTGTTGTCTTCCTGTTGCTGAAAAATATGATCGTTGTTCATGACCTGCATTTTATTATTGATTTGGTGAGTGGGACTAAAGTTGTGATTTTTAATAATGCTGTTTTCTTTCAACGTGATATGATTGGAATGGTTAATGTACTAAAGAAATGTTAATAATTATATTATTAAATGTTGTGTTTGGTAGTAATTGTTTCTCATCTGATTCACGTTGATGTGTTTAATTACTTTATCTCTAGATGAACTGATTTACAAATAAATGCAATGGAAACACACTATGCTCGGGCATTTGCCAAATTCATCCTTCTCGTGAGCAATGCGCGGATGATTTTTACCCTTAAGAGATACTCTTTCTACAAATTCTCATACATTTTTATATTGTATGGACTCTCTTTGGTTACTTCAGCTCTTGGTGTTTTTAGATATGGTATGTATGCTTTATTTACTTCGCTAAAGTAAGCATTTCATTGAATAATCTCAACGAAAAAATAATTTCGTTCAAATGCTATAATTCTGCTAGGAATACATCAATTTCCAAGTTCTATTGAAGCAGCTGTTCTGTTTAGTTTCTGGACACGGTTCCTTAATTGTGGCCACCTGAGAATTTCATTTATCCCAGTAATCTATTATAATAAAAAATGTATTAATGCAGCCAAGATACCCTTTTACTAAGGGGATTATCGACTAATTAAATATGCTATAAAAACTAGTAATTTTGATGTTTTAACAATTTCTTATATAAAATTGTTGTTTTGCCTTAATCGAACAAATCCATATTTGAAATGAGTTGTTTACCCAGATTATTGTCGTTATTTTTTGGTTATTTAATAATAAACCGTATTTTTTATTCGTGTTTCATACCGAAGAATGTTATCCAATGAAATAATGGAGTTGTTTATTATTATATTTTAATTTTTCAGGGAATCCAGTTTACGGGCCAAAAATAAAATTGGTGTATGAAATATTTAGGAAAGTGTACGCCAGCGTCGGTTTACCATTTTTCGTTATAGAATTTTACTTTTACCAGCTCTATATGAAATCGGATCCGAATTCCAATTATTTTTTTGATAATTTTTTTTACCAAGACAAAGGAAATCAAAAGCTAGTCATTCAAGAACTTGCCAAGCTACTCACACCAAACGGGATGAATGAATATAATCTCTACGTTTTAATAATTCGCTCATTGGCTGTTTTGATACTTCATTTCGTTTTACTTTGTGCGTTGTCTGTGATTTTGGTCGTCTTTCGTTTATTCCGTTCCGTCGGTGCTCCAGCTTTGCTAAACATTGGTTACATATGCAGCATTTTGTGGTTCAGCATTTCGAACGGTACCAGTTTATTAAACCTTTGGGGATTAGCCGTTATGATCTCTGCATTTATGGATAAGTTTGTCCTGAGCCAGCAATCGGAATTAGGTTGGCGCTTGGGTATTCCTGTTCTGTTGGATGAGTTGAGGATTCTCAACTTGGTCTTCTTTACTGTGTTTTCAGCAAAGGCTCTAACTGATTGATATGCAACTTTCAATAAGAAGGAATTTGTTGTTCAGATGCTGTTATTCGTAATTATAAGAAGCGTAATCATGTCAAGGTAATGACACTGTGTAAAACTGTGTTTATATAACATGGACTTACTGTATTTTTGTAAAAGAAAATAAAATTTGAAAAAATTTATTGCTGCTTTACATATTTTTTGCTTTGTGATCTCATTATCCACGTCAAAAATTTCCCAGATTATAAGCTAGCACGATTGTGTTTTTTCTCATTTATATAGCGTTACTTTCAACGGCACTTTGCCTTGAAAGCGAGGATTTTTTTTGCACAAATCAAATTTTTGTGATTTTAACCTCCAGATGCCCACATTTTATTCAGATTATTTATGTTGACCCAGAAGTTAATTATGCTGTAGTATTTCATACATAAGGGTGATACATCATCGTCACCTGAAGATGATGTATCACATAGAAACCGAGGTCATATTGAAACAGTGGAACATAATAGTTTGTTAATTTATTTGTCCAACGTGAAACAGTCCAACAAGTGTATTGCCTGCCATCATGAATTTTATTGTAATCCATGATGTTTTTTTTACAGAATATATTACATAAATTTCTGTAGAATTTCTCAAACTGATTTCTTTAGAATCTCAATAAAACGAGACGTTCTTATTGCAGCAATAAGTCATCCCTTTCATTCTCCATGATAATTTATTTATTCGTCATAGTTTTCATTTGCAATCATACTGCTAACTGTATTATTGGGTATAAACTAGAAATTATTCTTATTTTTGTAATTCCATGGAAACTTTCATGCAGTGCTAATGTTGGTTGTGCAAATGTTTATTCTTCAGAAGGAATTGAAATTTTAAAGCAATGCCTAGCAAGGGAAGAATAAGTAGTGTGTGAAAATATTTTCAGGTAATAAAAGATGAATAAACTTTTTGCTGCAGGTGTATGTTATCACTGGGAGTTATTAATTCTGAGAGTCAGAATTATTCAACTTAAGGGCTGTTGTTAGGACTATAGGGGCCCTAGGCAGAGCAATTCTTTTGGGCCCCCTCATCCCATTAAAAAGGAAAGTATGTAGAAATAATGGAAGTAGAAGAATAAAGTAAATTGTAGAAAATGTAAAAAAAACCCTTGCTTTAAAGTAAATGAACATAATAGAATTTTTTTCTTTCTCGCCTTCAGTACTGCAAAATTATCAATCATTTCATCATGATCATTTTAATCAGCAACCTCATTTTCAACACAAAGCAGCGCCATAGTCTGGAAAATTTCATGGACTATAGTCTTTGAAAAAATTCCTGAACTATAATCTTTCAAAAATTTCTGGGACTATAATCTTTAAAAATTTTCATGGACTATAGTATTTGATAAATTTCATGCATTATAGTCTTTGAAAAATTTCATGGACTATAGCCTTTGATAAATTTCCTGGACTATAATCTTTGAAAAAGCTCATGGACTATAGTCAGAAAATTTTCATGGTCTATAGTTTTGACAAATTTCATCGACTATAGCTTTTGAAAAATTTCATGGACTATAGCCTCAAATATTTCATTGAATATGGTCTTTGAAAAATTAAATGACCTGTAGCCTTTGAAAACTTTTAAGGACTATAGTCTCTGAAACGTTTAATGGTCTAAAAGCCTTTGAAAAATTTCATGGACTATAATTTTGAAAAATTTCCTGGACTATAGACTTTGAAAAATTTCATGGAATACAGCCTTTGAAAATTTTATGGACTATAGTCTTTGAAAAATTTCATGGACTATATAGTCTTTCAAAAATTTCATGACCTATAACCTTTGAAAAATTTCCTGGACTATAGCATTTGAAAATTTTAATGGACTATAGTCATTGAAAAATTTGATGGACTATAGTCTTTGAAAACTTTGATGGACTATAATCTTTGAAAAATTTCATGGAATATAGTCCTTTGAAAAATTACCTCGACTATAGCATTTGAAAAATTTAATGACCTATAGCATTTGAAAAATTTCATGGACTATAGTCTCTGAAACATTTCATGGGCTATAATAATCTTTGAAAAATATCATGGACTATAGTTTTGAAAAATGTCATGGTTTATAGCATTTGAAAAATTTCATTGAGTATGTCTTTGAATAATTTCATGGTCTTTGAAAAATTTCATTAACTAAAATTTCATGGAATATAGTCTTAGAAAAATTTCATGGAATATAACCTTTGAAAAATCTCCCTGACAATTGTCTTTAATAAATTTCACAGTCTGTAGTCTTTGTAGAATTTCATGGAATATAGTCTGAAAAATTTCATGGACTCTAATCTTTGAAAGATTTCATGAAATATAGTCTTTGAAAAAGTTCATTGAATATAGTCTTTAAAAAGTGTCATGGACTCTTTCTTGTCTTTGAAAAATTTCATGGAATATAGAATTTGAAAAATTTCATGGACTAGAGTCTTTGATAAACTTCATGGACTATAGCCTGAAAAATTTCATTGACTATAGTTTTTGAAAAATTTTATGACCTATATCCTTTGAAAATTTTCAGGGAGTATAGTCTCTGAAACATTTCATGGACTATAATCTTTGAAACATTTCATTTTGAAAAATTCCATGGACTCTAGCAAGTGAAAAATATCATGGACTAGCCTTTGAAAAATTGCATAGAGTCTTTCGAATATTTCATAGACTACAGTCTTTGAAAAGGTTCATGGAATATTCTGAAAAATTTCGTAGATTATAATATTTGAAAAATTTTATGGGTTATATTCTTTGAAAATTTTCATGGGCTATACACTGTAAAATTTCGTGACCTATAGCCTTTGAAAAATTGCATGAACTTTAAAACATATCATGGACTTCGAAAAATTTTGTGACCTAAATTTTCATGGACAATAGGCTCTGAAATATATCATTGACTAAAGTCTTTGAAAGCTGTCATGGACTATAATAGCCTTTGAAAAATTTCGTGGGCTATAGTCTTTGAAAAATACCTGGACTATAGTCATTGAAAAATGTCATTGACTATAGTCGTTGAAAAATTTCATGGAATATAGTCTTTGAAAAATTTCAAGGACTATTGTCTTTGAAAAACTTCATGGAATATAGACTGAAATATTTCATGATTTGTAGTCTTTGAAAACGTTCATGGACTATAGTCTGAAAATTTTCATGGGCTTTAGTATTTAAAAAATTTCATCGACTATAGCATTTGAAAAATTTCATGGAATCGGTGCAAGGCATTTTTAATTTCTTTTTAAAATTACTTAAAATTATTATACGAAGTCCGAACTTGAAGTATTAAACGGAAAAATGAGTGAAAATAATTATTTTATAAAACAATACGAATTCATGCTGAATTTGCTTAAATATTTTAACTGCATAAGAACGAGAAGTTTTGAAATTTATAATGGGAAATTTTATTTTTTAGTTTTGTAATAATTCTCCAGAGACGATCATTAGAGTCAATGAAATATACACAAAAATAAATCCAAGGGAATTCATTATAAACAATGAGTATAATACAATGGAAATATGAATAAATTTATTTATTTAAAAAATTGGTGAAATCACATATACAAATATCTTGCACACGCTTTTAGGTTCACAGGAGGTAAAAATCATAACATTCACATAATGTAGAAATTTTATCAATACCAAGCAAAAATTTTATAACTTTTAATATACAATGCATTCAATGGAAATATGAATATATTTATTTAAACGTTCGATCAAATCACATATACAAATATCTTGCACATGCTTTTAGGTTCACAGAAGGTAAAACTCATAACATTTACAAAATCTAGAATTTTTATTAATACCAAGCAAAAATTTTATAACTTTTAATATACAACGCATTATTAGATTACATTCATTAGTTTTCAGAAACTTTAATAAAAATTTACTTTGCGAGCTTGAACACTTTCCAGTTTAAATTATAGAAACAGAATTTTTTTAATAAAGTGGTGATTTTTGTCTGTAACACTGATGAAGGAAGGGATATTTACATCAAAAATATTTTTTATTTGCCTAACTTAAAAGAAAAATATGCAGGAACTATATATCCCAATAAACACACACACGCCTTTTTACAAAAGTAATATAATTGAAAAAACTTATTTCATCTAAAGTTTCCCTAAACTTGGAAACACACCTTATTTACATAGCTAAATATGGGTACAAACATGGTACCAGGAAGAGTTCCTCTTATTTTTTCACACAATGATACTAAAACTCTATCTCGCACATATTTTACAAAAGTAATGAAATTGAAAAAGTAATTATTTTACCTAAAAGTTACCTTCATCTTTTCACAACATTTTTCAATAATATCTCCATTTTAATACTTAATTTTCTTTAAAAACTGAATCATATCACATTTTACGAAATTTACACTGGATTATATTTTATAAACAAACTAGCTGAAAGTATCCGGCGATGCACGGGTTATGCCAGACGTCTTTGGCGAATAAATTGTTTTATATGGTAATACAATCATTTCACCTTGTGCGCAGTTTTTTACCAAAGGATGAAGGCATTATAAAATAGGAAAATATGTTTTTATATTTATTTCAAAGCTTGCTTGTAAACGTGTATTTCCGTTGAAATCTCGATTTTGAATTTTTTCATGAAAACAGTACTTTCTCTATACTATGTATATTGGAGGAAGTATAAACTAATACAATACTAAAAAAATACGCGAATTTTAATAAGCAAAATAAAATAAGGTTGCCGGTGGAAATATCGATTATTCCATGTTGTCTTATGAGGAATGGAAATCATTCTCGGGAATTTGGAATTTTTTTTTCGTAAATGGCTTCTACTTTAAGAACCGAGCATTCCTACCAAATGTCAATCTTCTAGCTACTCAGAAAGTTTGTTAAAAATAGCATTACTCTACATAAGGATTGATGGAAATCCGTTGGAGCAAGTTAGAGAATACAGATATCTTGGTAGCTTAATAACTAGAGATGCCAAATGCACAGATGAAATCCTTAGTAGAATAACGAAAGCAAAAGCCTCATTCAGAAAGAAGAAACAGTTGCTTTAACCACTTTCTCATTTGACAATGTGAAATTTTTGGATGGAATTAATTAATTAGAAACAGATTAATTTCATTCATTTTATTAACTTATTAGTATATTTACATTACTG
This sequence comes from Uropetala carovei, assembly GCA_036926305.1. NCBI lineage: Eukaryota > Metazoa > Arthropoda > Insecta > Odonata > Petaluridae > Uropetala > Uropetala carovei. The sequence goes on along the minus strand of JAXCHB010000156.1, from coordinate 913,592 downwards.
TATTTACATATGTAAAATATATATTGTTTATACAAATAAATAAATGTAGGATAATATTTACAGAATTCACAGATTTAATATTTACAAAGGAGCGGAGGCTTAATATTTAGGCTTTAAATAGATAAGAAAATCATTTGCAATCATTTGATTCGGTCCTTTGCAAACATCCGGGGTAGTCCTCCCATCCGGTAACGCATCTCCTCTGTCTTCTGCTTCTTCAGATTTGTCTTCAGCTTTTCCCAGCATCTTTCAATGCCCATGACAAATATTATTTAGTCATACAGAAACTCAAAATATCATCATATTTAAATTGTATAACTTGAAAAACATTCACTATGGAATTCCTATGCCATGCCCTCAAACTTGTTTAAATTAATGAAAGCAATGCGCAATAAAAAGAAGTCATACAAAACTTGTGCCTAACTATAACAATTTCATACGGGAATATATGATGGTACCCGATTTCTTCCTCTAACATAGCAAATTCTTGACAAATAATTTGTCCTCACAAACTCAAAGCAAATTTAATACAAAGCTATTTAATGAATTGTGGAGGCGAATAATGGAACTGAAATGGATTGTGAATTAGAATATTATGAATTTGCAATCATAATGCACAGGAAGCCCAAAACAAAATAGCTTGAGTTAGGCAAACGTGAACAAATTAGACCGTCCTTAAATATCATATGCAGACATGCAGACCCATCACATGGTTTCTTTTGTGGTAGGCATAGAATAAAGCCAAACATCCCAACAAAAACTACCTCTATACATTTACATATTGACTCCCTTTAACTTATCTAATCCAGAATGTACTTTCCTTACACTGCTGTTGCCACTGCTTCCAATATTTCCCAAGCATAATGTGCGCTTTCAATCTAGATAACCTTATCCCATCACTCATGGTGATATTAATTTAACTCCAGCATGCACACATATTGCAACCCCAACTCGGTGGTATCTTGCAAGTTTTCACTTGAACATAAGAAGATAAAATAATAATTCTTCCAATACAACCTTTCATGCAAACCCACACTGATTAATACTGCACTAATAACTCACATTTCCTGACATGCTTATTGGCCATTTTATATACAATCAGACCTCTGATCAAAGAGTCAAACCACCATAATCATAACAATGGGAATATAATTACTGTTTAGAATTAAAGCACTCCACCCGTCAAAATAACAATTTGTTCATTAGCATTTACCTTGATGTTGTCAAGTCGTTCATACTGATATTGTGTTAAAATGGTATCAATATGGTTATTATAGTCGTTTCGGCCATCATAACCATATTGAGAGTTCGCCATTTCGAATCAAAGTGACGGACAGAAACCTTGACCATTCACTATGTTAGGAAGAATCTTACCAAATTTGGTTATTCTAGCTTTTATCGTTTAGGAGGATTTCCAATAACAAACACACGCTTCAAAATATATTATATAGATAATAACAGCGCTATTCCTATATTTGTTTCGCTTCATTGTCCCGGCAACCAATAAATATTAACCCGATGTAGAGAAATCTTGATATAGAAATCACTCAAGGTTGGAAATGGATGTAAATATAAATATTAGAATGTTTTGTACAATGAACTTCGAACGTTCTCATACTGCCAAAACTTCGGTGAACGAAATGTAAACAATATAAACTATAGAAAAGAATGAATTACAGTAAAACAACAAATAATACTCATCAGGAATTGAAGAAGATCTCGTATAACTTCCGCTGCAACATAACCAAACCATTCGTTCACTTGGAAAATATCGATGAAACTCTCACTCTCGGAAAGGCAAAGCCTACACATGGTGAACTCGTGTGTACGCTCCATGCTGTTAGTTTTCATTAACTCGAAAAGAAGATTTGCTCTCTCCTACCGAAAACCAAACATCATACACATAACGACGCCATCACAAGCAATTCCCGTGTATTTCGAGGATTCAAGTGCCGATGGCGGCAGCACAGTCGCTGTCGTCTGCTAGAAATGTTTGTATAGTTTAGCCCGTTGGATTGATCGTGATATTCCTCCGAGTTTAGGGTTGGGTTGGGTAATTTAGCTCGATATCATCCCTCACATAAGCATGTTTTGCCCAAATGTGCTTCGCCAAAGGGAAAGTACTTCAAAAAAGATGTAGTGTGTCACAATGTTCTAATTATACTGAAGGCATTACACTGCAGTTCTTCCCGGAAGATGCTGAAATGAAAAATTGGTAATGCTTTACTGAAAAATGTCTGTTTGTAGCGAACATTTTACTGTTGAATCGTTAAAATTGCAACGAAAGTATTTTGATGTTACCTCGGTGGGTAGTTTTTGGAAACCTAGATGTAACTAGGTAGGTACCCAACTTGTCACAATAGACGTATCAACCTATTGCAGCAACTCTGTCTGCGAGAGGAGCTCATTGGTTTTGATGTGTACACCTTGAAATTTTAAGGTTGTGCGATGAGCATTTCGTAAACTTACCTATAGTAGCACTTGGGACGGCATCAGGCAGAGCCGGACTGGCAGAAAATTTATACGAGCTAAATTGCTTCTTATTAGGAAAAACTATGTTGTGATCAAGGGGCTCTGTTTATATAAACCCATGAAAATACTTATACAATTACTCATCCAAGGCTTAATAATATACAATTCGCTGATTGATTATATCGCATTTTAAGTGGCAGTTTTCTTCACCAAGAATGCGTTCTAAATTTCCATTTCATTCGAAAACTGAAAGAAAAGCATTAAAAATCTGAGAGATTTCCAAAAAAAGAACGGGATATCTGCTAAGCCTAATTTCAATCCTCGACATTTCATAAAAATTGAAAAGGGACCCCCGGCAATCCATAATTGAAACTTTCTGTCAGAAAAAAATCATTTTTTAAGCGAAATAAGAAGACTCCTAAAATCTTTTTAGATTTATATTTAATTTCATAATCTTAAACACCAGTTCTTTAACTCTAAAATTGCAGCAACTTCAAGTTAATTATTTTTCGGTTCTGATATAAGAATTAGAGTATTAGAACCTGACAAATAGTTTAAAAGAATACTCTACTAGAATAGCATAGAATCAACAATTTTGACAGTAAATCACATTGTATGTGTTATTGAACCTTTATCATTTCTTCATTATTAATTTCTTACTTCACCACACTCACTAGTACTTTAAGAACACAGTTGTTATCATGCTCTGTGTTATCTAAAATTTGAGGGAAAGCCAATTAAAAGCTAAAGGATTTATTGAAATTGAAATAAGAGTTCAAAATTTGTTCATATACATATATGTATATATATTTTAACAAAGAGACATTTGGATTTTACTAGTAATAATGGTATTAGCGTTATAATATTTATTTCTTCTATGTAAATAAAAATCCTCTTTACAGCAAAATAAATAAATTAAAAATGAAATAAATTCTATATCTACGAGTCTATGAATAAATTTTTGTTATCACATCTTCAATATTGCCTTAACCCCTCAAGTCTGTATTTAAATTACTAAATAGTGTAGCTTACGATATGTTTTTCCTCTAACAAAGTATAAAAACTAACAAACTGACAGGAAATTGGTGATCCATTGAAAGATCACATATCGATGGACTGCTGTGACACATATAGTCCCATGAAAGACTAATTTATGCTGATAGAATCGCAATTTAAGCAACATCTGCATTTGGCGAGTATGTAATTGGGCTATCGGCTTAAGGGGTTAATACTATATACATGACCGTGCACATTTGCCCCTCCCTCTAGAATTATTGGTTGAAAAATAAGAGACATATCATTCAGAATATTTTATAGAGGAAGATAAAATAAAATAAATATTATTGAAGTTGAACAGTTTATGTAGGAACTCGAAGAGGGCTGAATGCAGTCTTATCACTGGAATAGTTTCAAGCTGACCCTGGTTTTCGTTCCCCTTGCTCCCACAATATGTTTCTGTGAATGCTGATGGCAACATAAAATCTTTTACAATTTTGAAATTTCCTTAAGTTTGCCTTGGTTGAGGCAAATTGTCTAGCCATCCTCTACCTTCATACTATAATACATTAACTAATCCTGGTTATATGGCTAACATAAACAAAGAATTAAAACTTATTAGTAAAGTTTACCAGCCATCATGATATAATAATATTTATTTTCCTTATTTTTGTCGAACAGTATATTACATTGCCACAAACCATGACAAGTTCTGTGTCCTGAGTTTAGATGCTGTCTTCTCCAAAGCAATTTACTAATTTTTAAATTGAAACAAGTAAGATACACTTACTAAAGCAACAGGTGGAAGCACATTTTATTAAAAATTTTCAGAATTCTGTTTTGCCTCCCTAGTTGCAGAGGGGGAAACCTGCAATGTTGGAACGTAGACCTTCCCATTCATGAAAACTTCGCTCCTGTAGCTTCAGTAGTTTGGTTAAATACCATTTCAAAAGTCACCTAGAGGAAAAACGATGAATTACATGAGAAGTACAATTGCAGTGAACTTCAAGGATGGATAAGAGCTATCTAATTCAAAAAGAGTTTTCTAAATACCTCTTTAAAAAAACGTTCATTGTCCACTGACAGATGGACACAAAGTTATCATAATAACATGTTTTGGCTTTTAAGAAAATGAGCTACAAATTGTGATTATTATGTGTAAAAGGATATTAATTTAAAATATTATTTGTTCTACCCTGTGTGGATAGCTAATATTCTTCTAGGCCATTGGTGAATTCAGTAATACCTCTTTAAAATAATGATACTAACTTTTTAAATAACTATGTACTCATACAAGGAAAAACATTGGAAATTTTCATAATCTGCTATTTCGTGGTACCAATGACTAAATGTTCTGATTACATATGTGTTTTCTGGAGACTCGGCCACTTGGGCTATTGTTACATCAAATATTAGCTAGTTTTACATTTGTAGGATGACCCCACAGCTGATATTTAGTTATAATAAAATTCCACAAAACAATATTGCTTGCTCTTAGAGGTGATAAATCCATTATGCATGATGGCTGGTCATAAAAGTACTTACAATCTAGACTCAGCAGTGTGTCAGTTTTCAAGTCATAATAACTCAGAATTCAAGGCTACTTTGGCATCAAACACACTCCAATTAATTCTCCACAGGATCTCCTCCTGATAGAATCCAATTTAAAAGGAAAATGCAGTTGGGCTGTACATCAGTAAAGATTGATTCAAAATTCACTCTCATGGCAGCAATATCATTTGAATAAAACTTCAAAATTTAATATGTTACATAATTCTATGAATATGAATGAAAATAACAAACAACAATTCAAACTATGCTCTTTTGATTGGAAATGCAGATTTGATATCTCCCCAAGTTTCAGGAAGTAAAGCCTGCTTCCCTTATTAGAAAAACAAAATTTACAATGAACGTTGACATAGCTTGTTGAGAAAAGACAGAAAATTTGTTATATTTAATTAATACATATAACGGAACTAAAATGTGATGCAGTCTCACTTCACTGAACATGACCAATCTTTGACGATGGATGAAGCAGAACTAACAGTGACAAGCTGCTATTCTTGCTATCCTATATTATTGCGATCTCTTAAATGCGAAGTATGAGCGGAGGAGACGTAGGGGAAGAGATTATAAACAGCAATGTAAAACTCACCCATTAGGTCCCAGTAGCCATGCGATTGATTAGGGGAATTGCTGCCGGTAGATCTTCTCTCAAACAGAAATGTATCACAAAGTAGGACACTTTGCATCCTAATTATCATTAGAGTAGGACAAAGGACATTTTACCTCAAAGACTTGATGGAAGAAGTTTACATTTCCTTATCTGGGACACTATTGCAACTTCGTTTGTTTTTTGATGGCCTATTGTGCTATTCGATAATTACACTCCTGGCGACAGAAATATCTTATAAACGAATTGTAAAACTTATGTCACATTTAAGCTCATGACAATTTGATGTATAAATTAAATTAATTGATATAGAAAATCAAAGAATCATTTAAAGTCATCGAAAGTTTACTTAATTAATAATTTAAATAAATACTCATGGTAAAATTAAAACATTTTATTTAGAGAGAGTTGCATCATACATTTATTAGCCTAAAGTATTATCTTCAGATATTAAACAGTGATGTAGAAACTAACAATACAAGATTTCTGTATGAAATAGAAATCACAATTTAAGATAAACAACTATAAATTACATTTCAACAGTAGAATTCAACATAATTAATGAAGATTCAGTCATAACGTAATATCTTCCTAAACTGGGAAACCTTTAGAACCTGTTTTGCATCTGATAACTGTGGCGTTTTTAAAAATATGAATGGAATGATTTCTATACCATTCAAGTTAAGCATATTTCCATTGGCACCCAGGAGGTAATGCTTAAGCCATCGTTGCTCATTATTTAACATGGCGAGCTCGCTGGGTTACGCCAGCCCTACACCATGCTAACGCTTGCTAAACTTAAGTACTCTCATCTGTCTAGCTAAACAATGTAATCGATGACAAAATGACTCATACATACAACCATCACCCATCACACACACACACCACCACCACTACCTAAAGATGTGCGCGCGCACATCCATGCACTACCATCATACACACATTCACACACCTAAATACTACTTCTACCTACAAATCTTTGTCGCACCTACAAACCTAACTTTGTCGCACCTGCTAATCTAAGTTTGTCGCACCTACTAAACTAAGGTTGACGAACCTACTAAGCCGAGTTTGCAGCCCCACTCTCCTAACTAAGCAGCACCTTCCCTCCTAAGTAAGCATCACCTACTCTCCTAAGCCCACAGCTCCCACCCACTCCCGTAGTCCTCGCTTCCCTGCAAAAAAATCAGCATGGTAGTTTCAAGAATATTTAGCACATGCTCATTTATACTATATTCTAAAATTATGTATCCGTGAGCTTTATGATACGTAATTCTAAAATAACAGAACCGAGTAAATGCTTACAAAAATAAAATACCACATGGCCACATACACTTCAGGTATTGCATATAGTGCCAGTTTTACCTATACCAAATTTAAAATTAACATTGCTACAGGCTTTATATGTATGAGAAAATTGTGAAGTCTAGTTGATTTACATCTTTTGAGGTTTTAAATCCCGAAGTAAAATTGAAAACAGAAACATTACCAACAATTTTCATCTTAGAACTCTTTAAAATAAAATACAATTAAAAAATCATCTTCTGAAGAAATATTTTTATATTTCATTTCCGAATAAACGCATCACCAAGTCTCTGTTCGTGACGTTAAAGCAAGCCGAATTTTCCTCACACGCTACAGAAGAACCTGACTGCAGTACTATTCCTTAGTGCAAATATATACTTAATCTGAAATATCCCAATGGTGTGATCATGCTGAAATTGAACAACAGCTAATTATCACAAACACAGTGCGATATATTCTATTCAACTTACTGACTGCAGAATAAGAACAGGTGATGCATTTATTTGAAAATGAACGGGTTGATATAACAGGCAAAGAATTCTAAATATATATTAATAATAAATAATATCCAACAGTTACGAAAACTTTTTCAACATGTAAACTGATGAAGTTGCCACATTCGGAAGAAATATATTATATGTCGTTATATTTAAGAGATATTTGAGTACCTGCATACGTCCAGACATTAGCAGAACCGAAATTGAATTTCATTCAAGATTAATGAAAAAAATACTTCCAACTTGAAATTCATATATATTAAAGAGCTATTGATCATTCGATATTTTAGTACGTGAAAACGTCGGGAAGTTCGTTTCGCCAAAAAACATCCTCGTATTTATAATCGGTTAATTTGAGAAAATTCAGTAAAATTAATCAAGAGCCTGAAAATTTATGGAAAAACACAAATATTTCCGTTCAAAGTCCTAGAGGTGGCAAGCCTACCAACAACAATAAACACTACATCTGAAAATGATACTGACTTAATTCAATTCGGTTCGAACGTATTTCTCGAATGATGTTCGTGATATCTTACACGAAATGACGTGTGCATTATAAATAAGGGAAATTGAGCTTACCGCGAGCGTCCGTGTCTGTCCAGTGTGGCGTTGATGGTTATCTGCAATTAAGAGCAATCACTATATTAGCAAAAATATTTTAGACATTTCCTAAAACGGTCTATTATTCTAACGCACGATTATAGGTATTTTATCCGTAAGCGTTTGTCTTTATGAGGAGAACTAAGGCCTCATACAAAACTATTACAAATAATTTTTAATTACCAATTCAACGTTAAGTAATAAAACACTGAATTGCTCAAGTAAAATGACTGATATACTTAAAAAAATATTAAATTAAGAATTGATTATAAATAAACATTACCGTTGCATTTTGCAACTCAATGCAACACAAAATTTGGTTCAATGTCTACTACTTATTTGTTTCTTATGCATGGACATTAAAACTTAATCACTATATTCAAAAAGCAAATAAATGTAATAGATCAGGATATACTGTTTAAAGAATTGATATACTTAATTTTCACTTTAATTATGGCAATAACACAACAATTTCTTCCGCTTCAACTGATGATAAAGCAGACGAATAAACCATAGACATATAAACTCATATTGGCTAAATCCAATATACGACAGCAAAACTACAGTCGCCGTTAACGACGTCAGAGAAATTATAGAATTTAGAAAAATTGCTAATTAATTATGATTATTCTTGTGAGGCATTTTATATGCCTGAGATCAAAATAAGACTACCATACCACTGTGTTATCCCTCCAGTGAAACCATTAATTACCTCCACTAGGAGATAACCGCGCCACACTGCGATGATACACCCTGTGTTGGAGAGGAGCTCTGTAAAAACAAATCACTATTAAAAAGGAGAAATTAATAAAAACAGTACAATTACATCTAAACATACTTACTCCTGCATGATGAATGGTGTCTGGGCGTCTTCGTTCTTCACTCTTCGTGCATTCGGAAAAGAAATGCACGTCTCCAGCATCGCCTGTTTTCGTTCAGGGGAAAAGATATTACCGGTACATACGTTTCGAAATTCGATTTAGCATTTATCGTGGAAAATAAACAATAATATGACATAGGATAATAGTACGTGTCAATTGCGTAAAACATCGATCGTGTGGAAATCGTATCGTGGTTTGGGATTTTGTGTGCACACAGGGTGGGAACCTTGGCCAAGGTCGGGGCCCCGGGAGGGAGGGTGGCAAGGGGTCGACCCACCTGCCATGTCGTGCGTTAGATGGGGTGGAAAGACAGACGTAGATTACAATTATGTATATGTATACAACCTTAAAATACTATTAATATAATATATAATGTAATATGTATAATATAGAAACGAAGTGTAGACACAATATAAAATTAAAAATGCAAACCGTAATTACTCGTTACCAATCCGTAATCCACATTCGCACTCTGTCCTTTAGGACGGAGTACGATATGAACTGCCCGACCGACCGCTCAACACTGCACTGAACAGGCACGTCCCGACAAGCAATATGGCGACATCTATCGTTGTGAGAGAGGGGGAGAGTGTGAGGGGAGGGAGGGAGACGGAGGGAGGGAGGAGAGGTAGGGAGGAGAGGTAGGGAGTGAGGGGAAGGGAGGGAGAAGGAGGGAGGGAGAAGGAGGGAGGGAGAAGGAGGGAGGGAGAAGGAGGGAGGGAGGAGGGAGGGAGGAGGAGATGGAGGGAGGGAAAGAGAGGGAGAGAGATGGAGGGAGGGAGACAGACAGACAAACGACTTTATTGAGGGCGATATTTCTTCGTTAAAATGTCATTATTGTATTTACAATTCTATACAAAGGTTATACAGAATGTAATTTTCTACAACTTTCATTTGAAACAATTTTCTATTGTAGTTATCGCTTAGGAGTTATTTATAAATAAACGGTTTTTCGGTTTTCTCCTTAAAAAACATCGTTATTGGTAATCTTCGTGAGGACCAAAGTTGTAGAGAATAATATTTATTCCAAGTTTTGTTTGAAACAAATTTTCGTAAAACCATCCATTTCAGAGATATTTTGCTTTTTCATTTTTACTTTCTTCATACGTAGTAATGGGAAAGTAATGTCTTCATGAAAAAAATCGACTTCGAGATTTCAACGGAAAAACATGTTTTGAGGTCCCTAGAACACGTGTAGACTATTTTCGGAATGATGTCTGTGTGTGTGTGTGTATGTTAGTTTGGGTGCTCTTACTCAAAACGTACGTGCCATATCGTTACCAAACTTCATATATAACACTTTAATATTAGCATAAAGAACTGATTAGTTTTTGGACAATAACGGATGACCGGAAGTCGAGGTTTATTCGAAACCCGATTCGGTTTTTGCGATATTTCTTCGTTAAAACATAATTATTGTATATACAATTCTATACAAATGTTATAGAGAATGTAATTTCCTAGAGTTTTCATTTGAAACAATTTTCTAGAGGAGTTATTCTTTAGGAGTTATTTATAAATAACCGGTTTTTCGGTTTCCGTTAAATATCTCCTTAAAAACATCGTTATTGGTAATCTTCGTAAGGACCAAAGTTGTAGAGAATAATATTTCTTCCAAATTTTGTTTGAAACTAATTTTCGTAGAACCATCCATTTCGGATATATTTCGCTTTATCTTAATACCAGTATACAGCGCTAACACCATGTAGCGGTGAATTCTGTAAACATTCAAAATATACGTAATTTACGGCAACAAGGACGTGTCTTCTTTTACGATAGGAAATAATAATTTTGCCTCTTAATATTATTCATAATAATTTAAAAATCTATACACCCAATATGGAGAAAGTCATGTGTTGGCCACATCAGATTTTTTTAAATAGTGGAAAGCATTAGTAGGTGCGGTTGCTATGACGGGCCGAAATAGCTATCTAAATTAGAAGTTTTTTTAAGACATTATGTATTTTAGTCGAGGGGAAAAGCTATTTGAAAATGTATTTGACTTTAAAACTTCTCAATGTAACAATTTTAATTAAATGTCATGTAAATTCATTGATTAGAATTAAAGGGTCGCTTTTGCGTAATCAGTTTGCGGGTCGTATAAAAACTAAGAGAACTACGCTAGATAATTTCCCGATTCGTTACCTAGCGATACTATTAAACTTTGGAGAGTGGCGAAATAGAATGTTCCGTTCAACTAAACAATTAAGATTGTTAACGAAATCGCAAGCGTTTCAATTAAAACTAAAGTTTTAAAATACCACGAAGACCGGTGAAATGAAAAAATACGGAGGATAATCCGCAGCCATAAAACACAGGCAAAGGATGTTTAGTCAATACCCGCCAGAAAACGTGGACTTAGTTCGATTTCTTCAAACAATTTCTACCCAGCTTTATCACTCGCACCACTAACAAGGAGTAAGGAATCTACATTCCATTCCTTAGCGTGAGCATTTTCCCACTAGCGACGGATAGAAGAAACAAGAATTTGTTAAGGGAGTGGGTTTGCGGGACAATAAGAAGGAATTTCGGAGGAAAAAGATAAGGGCTGCAAGATATTACTTAATTGGGCTTCGGATACGGTTAAGCAAGGTTAAGGCCAGGTTACACGTGCCGATGTGTCGGGCGCCTTCCGGAGATCCACCTCCCGGTCGAATTGGAATACGATAAAAATTAGGGGAATTTGACGTTGATCACGAGAGGGTCATTCGGTGGACATGACACGAGCGATAGCAAGACTCATCGGACAAAGCGATACGCGTTTTTTGGAGAATAAACAAATTGAACACTTGAACTTTTTCCACTTTCTTAATTTTCGTATACAGATACGACCATGGTTTCACTACACAGTGCTCTGTGTTCAATTTGTTTCTTCTCTAAAGTAGTACCGATAAGATTAAAGAAATACATATTTCATTTCTTCGATTTTCCCCGATTCGGACACAATAAATTAGATCTCGTCCACCCAGCTCATTGTTAAACTTTATCGGACTTACTTACTTCATATATATAGTGACACTCTTCTAATAATCCGCACACATTATTTTAAACCTTCGAGTAAAAGGCTTACATTTCAATCTATTAAAGCTCGAAATAATTTGTCATACTAGTATCGACCACCGTACATAATAACTAATTTTATATCTAATATATAATATCTTAAATGAATTCTCTTTCAATGCGATAGAATCACACGTAACAGAATTTCATTCGATATAATGAAAGTATGCCACGAAAGTTCGCTTTTGTCGAAATATTCAGCTGCGAAGATGGATTTTCCTTCAATAGACTGGAATCATAATTGCTTCGATCCCGGTGGTAGAGAGCGTGAATCATGCGAAGCACTTATAGAAACCTTCGTTAAACACTCGTTGTGTCAGATAGTAACATGTCCCACGAGATCCAACAATATATTAGATTTACTCGTAACGTACTACCCTGAGCGTATGGACAAGCTTTCCATAGAGGAAGGAATAAGCGATCATAATGCTGTGTACATAGAATTTAAGCTAAAAGTGGAGAAACAGGTTAAGGCTAGAAGACGCGTATATATGTACGCCAAAGCCGATTTCTCCAAATTTAGGTCTTTTTTACAGACACAATTCCCTAATTTCTGCGAGATATCTATCGACGCTAGTACGGAGGAATTATGGTGCGTGTTCAGGTATATGATGCGAGAGAGTACGGATAATTTCATTCCACATAAACTTAAACGTGATGGTGTGGAACCAAGATAGTACAACCAGAAAGTTAGATGCGCTCTTAGACGGCAAAGAAAACTTCACGCTCGCTTAAATAGTAATTCTTCAAAATTCACAGAGGAACAGAGGACAATGATACGGCATCAATACAGAGAGGCGCAGTCAAGAGCTAGAGTAACAATGCGAGAAGCATTTAATGATTACAAAAAGAAAGTTCTGCATAGTAATTTGAAAGAAAATCCGAAAGCATTTTGGTCGTACGTTAGAGAGGTTCATGGTAGAGGCCCCACCATAGCGTCATTGCGAACGGAGGCAGGTGATGTAGTACACGATAGCGCGGAGAAAGCGAACTTGTTAAATGAGCACTTTCAGAAAGCGTTTACTTCGGTGAGCAACGAATTTGAGGAACCAGCTTTGAATGACGAGGGAAATTCGATGGAAGATTTGATATTCTCTGAAACAGGTATCGCGCACCAGCTACAGTCGATTAAGCAAAATAAGTCTCCCGGGCCGGAGGGCATACCCGCGCGTGTGTTGAAAGAGCTAGCCTCGGTAATCGCACCCTACTTGAAAATAATATTCGAAAAATCCGTTGCACATGGTACCGTTCCAAAAGACTGGAAGCTAGCATACCTAACGCCCATCCACAAAGGCGGTGATAAAGAGAATCCCGAAAATTATAGACCGATTTCCTTGACGTCATTATCGTGTATGATTCTGTAACATATAATCGTTAGCTCTGTTCTGCGTTATTTAGATGGTCGTTCTTCGCTAAGGAAAAACCAACACGGGTTTCGGAAGGTAGATCATGCGAAACGCAGCTCGCCCTGTTCGTAAACGATTTGTTACAATGCGGAGAGAAAAACACTCAGGTTGATGCCATTTTCATTGATTTTAAAAAAGCGTTTGACAAAGTACCCCATAATAAATTAATAGGAAAATTAGGAATGTACGGCATAAACCCTAATATCGTGAGTTGGTTAAAACACTTCCTCTCCAACAGAAAACAGATAGTGTTATTGATGGGAAATCTTCATACCCGGTAAAAGTCGCATCAGGTGTTCCACAGGGAAGTGTCATAGGCCCACTACTATTCCTGATATATAGAAACGATATCTGCTCTGTAGTTCGCTGCAAAATAAGACTTTTCGCAGATGACACCGTTTTATATAATGAGATAACGAGTCAGGATGACCAAAAATCGCTCCAGGAAGATTTAAACGCCCTTTCTGCATGTTGTCAAGATTGGAAAATCGAAGTTAATCACAGCAAATGTTCCCTATTGAGTTTCTGGAAGAGGAAGAACAATGAATTAGACTCCGAGTACAGAATTGATAGATTGAATATCCAATCTGCGGAGTACGTTAAATATTTAGGAGTAACCATTTGTCGTGATCTATCGTGGAATATGCATATTCGAAGGATCGTAGGCGCAGCTAATAAGAAATTGGGCTTCGTAGGCAGAATATTAAGAAGTATCACAGAACAGGTACGAGAAACGTGTTATTTATCATTGGTCAGATCTCAGGTCGAATACGCTTCCAGCATATGGGATCCGTACGAAAAGGGACAGATACTTGAGTTAGAAAGAATCCAACGCAGAGCAGCCACATTCGTTAAGCAAAAATATGAGCAAAAATTAAGCGTCACATCACTCTTGAAGGAGTTGAATTGGATAACGCTAGAGGATCGCAGAATTAGCGGTAGGTTAAGGTTTCTGGAGAAATTTAGGTCGGAAGTTCTCTCAGAGGAGGTCTCAGGAATATTAGACGCACCTACGTACATGGGCAAGCACGATCACGAGAATAAAATACGAGAGATCGACTGTAGGACCGAGCGATATCAGAGCTCTTTTTTCCCAAGGACCATACGGGATCATAACAGGAGAGTGATTCCCACGAGGGACGTTATTAGGTAGGTTTTGGTGTGCTGCACCCCCTGCCACCCGCCAGTCTGGTGATTTGCAGGGTATCATGTAGATGTAGATGTAGATGTCATTAAAAACTCCCCGGTGAATTTTCAACGGTGTTTTTACTTTCTCCAAACGTAGTAATGGGAAAGTATTGTAAATCATGAAAAAAATCGACTTCGAGATTTCAACGGAAATACATGTTTTGAGGTCCCTAGAACACGTGTTACGCAAGCGAGGACGACCGCCACGAGAAGTGCTACCAGAAGCGGGACGGAGAAGGAGAGTACTAAGAGATCACGTGACGCGAGAGAGAAGAGTGTGTGACGGGACTCGTAGTAGTGTGGGCCGTGTGTTGGCTCGTGGAAGAGCTTCTGCTGGAGAGCAGAATGCTGGTGTAATTCGGGTTTAAATAAAGTTGGAGTCCCTTGGACGTGTTGTGTTATTTCGGGTGTGCCTCCCCGAGGAGGAAGTTGGAGAGTGGTGTAGTGTTTTCTGACAGAGCAGCGGCGGGATCGGGATCAGATAAGGATAAGAAGATCAAAAACCAGTTTTCGGAAAGGAGCACGTCGTGAGAGAGCCGACTGTTTGCCGATGAAGACTGTACCCCTCCGTAAGTACGTGAAAGAAAAGTGATTCCCGAGTGAACAATACCCCAAGTATAACTAGGGTTGTGAGCGTCGAAACAGACCTAAAAAAAAGCGAAATTAGCGAAAAAAAAGCGACCGCATGGCGTTTAGTGGGGAACCGGAAATGACGTATCCAGTGGCGGGAACAGGAGTAAGCGAGGCGTTCTTGACGCGAGCAGCGAGCTTTCCTGAGCTACCGAGAGCGATGTCGACGCCCTCTGTGACCCGACCAAAGAACCACTTAGCGCCTAGGGCGAGCGATAACGACATTGAACGTGAGATTCTACGACGAGAAAGACAGTTGCTGGAGAGAGAGCGCGCGTTGTTAGACCGCGAAAGAGAAATAATGGAAGCGAGACATTGTAGTACGATGGCGACAACTGTAGTTGCTCACCGAGACATGGCGGAAAGATTGTTGCCCGAGTTTGACGCGTCGACGACCTTAGGATTTACCACCGAACAGTGGGTGCGGCGAGTGGAAGGGGTCGCTTCCGCGTATTCGTGGGACAATTCCGTATTGCTTACTCATGCGGTGAATAAGCTGAAAGGAGTAGCTAAATTGTGGTTAAATAGTGTCGCGGAAGAAGTGTATTCTTGGGAGACTTTTAAAGAAAGGTTACTTTATAGCTTCCCATCAACAGCTGATCAGGCCGATGTCCACATGAGTCTCACGAAGAGGAAGAAGCAGCGCGACGAAACCTATGAGTCATACGTGTATGCCATGAAAGCGATAGCGCGACGAGGTGACATAGATAAAGAATCCTTGATTAAATACATTTTGAACGGCTTAGGTGACAAGGAATTAGTAAGGTCGCTGGCTTTGTGTGAGTTCAAAGATGTTGAAGGGTTACTGCTCAAGATAAAGCGCTATGAAAGTATTACAGAAAGAGCGAGATTAGGTGAAAGACAGTTTTTAGCTAACCGTTATAGTGTCCCAATTGAACCGCCAAACGAAGGTAATGTGGTGAGGAGAAATAAGCAGACAACGCAGGCGAGGTGTTATAATTGTAACGGCCAGGGACACATGGCTAAGGATTGCCCAGAACGACAGCAGAGCAGGCGATGTTTCCGATGCAATAAAGAGGGACACATGATGAAGGAATGCCCTCAGGGAACCCAAGTTAATAGACAGAATTTGGAAATGAAAAGGCGAGTCCAAAGAATTTCGGTGCCGAACGACCAAATTAAAGACGAATATTATAAATGGATAAAGGTTAATGATGAACAAGTTGTTGGGTTCATTGATTTAGGGAGCGATGTTGTGACCATGAGGCAAGATGTCGCTGAACAGCTAGGTGTAGAATACTTTGCGAGTCAAAAAAGTCTGATTGGATTCGGCTGTGGGAAAAGTAACGTAATAGGCTCCAAACAGTTAACCCTTGTTGTGGACGACGTAAGCATTGAGGTAGAAGTGCTTGTGGTCCCAAACTGTTCGCAAGACGATGCCATAATTCTAGGACGAAGCGCCCTAGACCAATCGGGGATTCGAGTTGAGAAGAGCTATCAGAAACTTGTAATTAGGAGAGAGACTGATGGGCAGGAGGAAGAAAGTAACTTCGAAGCCAAAGTTCGAAATGTCAAAGAGAGGGCCGGGATAGAAATGGAAGAAATAAATTTGAATAACGACCTGTCTGAAGAGGAGAAGGATGCGGTATACGAAATGGTGAATGAGTATCGAGAATGTTTTGCGAAAAATTTGAGTGAACTGGGTACAGTAGAGTCTGCCAGTTTCGAGATAGAATTGTTGGATAACCACCCTGTGAATTTAAGACCGTATCGCCTACCGTACGCCCAAAGAGCAACGATGCAAAAGGCAGTCGATGAGTTAATGAAAATGAGTATCGTGCAGGAGTCGACATCAGAATACGCAAGCCCAGCATTGTTAGTGAAGAAAGCTAACGGAGAAGACCGGCTGTGCGTCGATTACAGAGCATTGAATTTGAAGACGAAAAAAATAAAATTCCCCATGCCAGCCATTGAGGAACAATTAGACGCGCTTGCAGGAAACAGTTATTTTACCATTTTAGACTTGGCGTCGGGATACTATCAAATCCCTGTAGCCCCAGAGACGAGACCCTTGACAGCTTTTGTCACCTCAAGTGGACTGTACGAGTTCACAAAAATGCCTTTCGGAGTAGTAAACGCACCTGCAGTGTTTAATCAAGTGATGAAAAGGGTAGTGCGAATGACAAAACCAGGAGAGGTCCTAGTCTATATGGATGATCTGTTGATACCCAGCAAAACGGTGAAGGAAGGGTTAGAGAGATTAGAAAGACTGTTGCAAGTACTGAAGAAATTGGGGCTAGCGCTAAAAGTATCAAAATGTGAATTTTTCAAAACTAAAGTAGACTATTTGGGCTTTGAAATAACCAAAGATGGGATCCGACCAGGCGAGAGAAAAATTCAGGCAGTTAAAGAATTTCGAAGGCCGGAGAATGTTCACGAAGTGCGACAATTTATTGGTTTGACGAGCTTCTTTAGAAGATTTGTATTAGGATTCGCTACGTTAAGCAAGCCGTTAACGCTCTTGACGAAGAAAGATACGGCATTCGAGTGGACAGAGAAACAAGAAAACGCATTTCAAGAGCTGAAGAAAAGATTAATCGAGCGTCCGGCACTTGCGTTGTTTGATGTAAATGCCGAACATGAAGTTCACACTGACGCCAGTAAGAATGGACTAGCGGGGATTATCTTACAGCGTCGAGAAGGAGAATCTCAAAAACCTGTGGCATATTATAGCCGACAGACGACAGATCTAGAGAAGAACTATCACAGTTATGAGCTAGAAGCGTTGGCAGTAGTTGAAGCCGTAGACAAATTTCGAATGTATTTATTGAACAGACCCTTCAAAGTTGTTACTGACTGTAATGCTTTAAAGACCACCATGTCCAAGAAAGAATTGTTACCGCGGATAGCGAGGTGGTGGCTTCGATTACAAGAGTATGATTTCACGATCGAGTACCGACCAGGACGCAACATGAGTCACGTTGATGCCCTCAGTCGAAATCCCGTGGGAGATTCCGAGGAACCGGATACAGCAGACTTGAAAATCTTCACGTTGCGAATAAATCAGGATGATTGGTTACTAACGATGCAGCTGCAGGATGTAGCTATCCAGAAAATACATCGTACCTTACAGCAACCTGCGGTCGCCAATGAGGATAGGCAGATCCACACAGACTATGTGCTGAAAGACAACCGTGTCTGTAGAAAGGTAGACGGTGGGGTCCGTTGGGTTGTGCCTAAGAACTCTATTTGGCGCATTCTAAAGGGAAGTCATGATGACATGGGACATTACGCAGAAGAGAAAACCCTAGAACACGTGAAGAGATATTTTTGGTTTCCGAAGATGAGAAGAAGGGTAAAGAAATATATTGCAGCTTGCATTGAGTGTGCTTATCATAAGAGACCGGGAGGTAAAAAAGAGGGGCAGTTGCACAGTTTAGAGCGTGTAGCCATCCCATTTCACACAGTTCACGTGGACCACTTAGGGCCATTCCCAAGGAGTAAAAGGGGCAACGAGTATGTTCTCGTGTATCAAGACAACTTTACAAAGTTCATCCTACTAAAGGCAGTGAAAACCACAAAAACCAAACCAGTGTGCGAAGCTATCAGTGAGATTACGAGCTTATTTGGGTGTCCTGAGCGTTTAATTACAGATCGAGGTACGGCATTTACAGCGAAGGAATTTGAAGAATTATGCGAAAGAAACCAGATAAAGCATATAAAGAATGCGACTGCTACCCCTCGAGCAAATGGACAAGTAGAGCGATCAAACGCATCCATTACAAACGCCATATCCACTATGTATGCACAAGAGGATGGAGGCGACTGGGATACGAATTTGAGAAACATCCAATTCGCCATGAATTCTATGTCAAATAAAACTACTGAGAAGAGCGCTTATGAGCTATTGTTTGCTTATAACCCAAGGAATTCATTGCAAAACCGTGTTATATTGGCGTTGCAAGAAAGCGAACTCGATGAGACTAGAGAGACCTTAGGCGAAGCAAGGGAAAAAGCGTTAGTAAAGATATCAGAGACGCAGAAAAAACAGAAGGAGCGTTACGATCAAAGACATAAGGTGCCGAGAGTGTACCAAAAGGGAGATTTAGTCATCGTAGAACGAGAAGCGCAAGCGACAGGGTGTTCGCGAAAATTAGCTCCGAAATTTAAGGGTCCGTATCTTGTCTCAGAACTGCTAGCGCGAGATAGGTATTCTCTCATGGATATACCAGGGGCAAAGAGGACTCAGCGAGCGTTCAATTCCGTGTTTAGTGCAGACCGAATGAAACCCTGGTGTAAGCCCCCGCAAGGCGAAGTAGGAGATGACGACCAGGCCGACGAGAGCCAGGACGAGGGAGATGACGACCAGGCCGCGGACAGCAGAGGGAAAGAAGACGAGAAGCGGATGGAGAACGGCGCGAGCGCCAGAGGAGCAGTTCAACCGGAGGCAGACCGGACCGGGACCGAGGACGGCCCCGATGTCAGGAAAGGCCGACTGTTACGCAAGCGAGGACGACCGCCACGAGAAGTGCTACCAGAAGCGGGACGGAGAAGGAGAGTACTAAGAGATCACGTGACGCGAGAGAGAAGAGTGTGTGACGGGACTCGTAGTAGTGTGGGCCGTGTGTTGGCTCGTGGAAGAGCTTCTGCTGGAGAGCAGAATGCTGGTGTAATTCGGGTTTAAATAAAGTTGGAGTCCCTTGGACGTGTTGTGTTATTTCGGGTGTGCCTCCCCGAGGAGGAAGTTGGAGAGTGGTGTAGTGTTTTCTGACACACGTTTAGACTATTTTCGGAATGATGTCTGTGTGTGTGTGTGTATGTTAGTGTGGGCGCTCTAACTCAAAAAGTACGTGTCATATCGTTACCAAACTTCACATATAACACTTTTACATGAGCTTAAAGAACTGATTAGTTTTTCGACAATAACGGGTTACCGGAAGTCGAGGTTTATTCGAAACCCGATTCGGTTTTTGCGATATTTCTTCGTTAAAATATCATTATTGTATTTACAATTCTATACAAAACAGAATGGGAAATTGCTGTAATGCTACAAATGCCTAGAAGTACTGTGGGTAATATTATTAGACGTTTTATAAATGAGGATCGTATAGATTCGAAGCCAAATCCTGGAAGACCAGCATTACTCAATGATCATGACAAGCGTTGGATTTTGGGAAAAGTAAAAGTAAATCCTCGTTTAAGCACTCTGAAAATTGTAACTGAATTGTCAACTTATTGCGACAAACATGTACATCCAGAAACCATTCAGCGTTGCATAAGGAAAAATGGTTGCAATGGTCGAGTAGCTAGAAAGAAACCATTCATTAGTAACGCCAATAAGAAAATCAGAATAGCATTTGCAGAAGGGCATTTGGATAAGGGCGGAGATTCCTGGAATCAGGTAATATTTGCTGATGAAAGCAAGTTCAATGTTTTTGGGTCCGACGGTCGTGCCATGGTGTGGAGAAAGCCGAATGAGGAACTAAATAAAGAGAACCTTCAACTGACAGTAAAACATGGTGCAGGATCTGTCATGGTATGGGGCTGTATGTCCACCTCAGGAGTCGGAAATTTGGTCTTCATAGATGGTATAATGGATAAAATGGTCTACCTGAACATTTTAAAGAATAATTTAAAACAGTCGGCTGAAAAAATGGGGATTTTGCAGACCTTTCAGTATTACCAGGACAATGACCCAAAGCATAAAGCTCACATTGTGCGCGAATGGCTGCTTTATAACTGCCCTAAAGTAATTGGCACTCCACCGCAATCCCCTAATATAAATCCCATTGAAAATTTGTGGGATGAGCTCGACCGAAGAGTCAGGAGTCACACAATCAGCAACAGGGAAGAATTGAAAAAACTGCTGCAGGAAGAATGGACCAGTATTCCTGGAACAATCACCAAAAAATTAGTAGAGTCAATTCCAAATAGGCTCAGATGTGTTCTGAAAAATAATGGGTACCAAACAAAGTACTAAAAATAAGTCTGTTAGTGTATTAGTAGTAAAAACAATTTATTTTCCATTTGTGGCCCAATAATTTTGTGATGTCATATTTTTGTTTATTTGAATAAACATGTTTATATATGTTGCCATAGTAGTCGAATGCTACTAATTACCTTCCTGTTTTTGTAAGGAACCCAACAATAAAGAGGTGAATAGGTTTAAAAAAAACCACTATAATTTATTTTTTAAATATATGGGTTTTGAAAATTATTTTTATGTTGGCCCAATAATAAAGAGACTCACTGTATGTACATATTTACAGGACCTCCGAAAATCGGATAGAATACCGGTCCACAAACTTTCGCTCTCGTTCCCACGTTCAAAACTTCGATAAGATGGTTCGATGCGTACAAGCGATTTAAACCATCGGATCCAGGTCTTATGGACCATTTTGGACCAAGGGTGTGATGGTTACTGTTTTTGGGTGTGTGACTTGTATATTTGGTTAGGAATGACAAATTCTTCTTTATAAGTTTATAAAAACTAATAACACAATGGACTGTTGCCAAGAGCTTACTACGTGTAGGAAAATAGAAAAAAATTATAAATGTGTCTCAATCCGAACTTTTATATTTTGGCAATTCTCAAAAATTACGTTAATAACTGTATATATCACCCTATGGCTGCTAAAAGGGTAAGGAGGAAGTTGAAATTTAATTAACTGTTTAACAGTTACTATTTCTGAGAAATGAATTGATTTCATCTGATCGAGTGACCAGATTTTGACTTCATGAAAAGAGGACAAATTGCTAAAAGAAATACAGCGAAAAACAGGACAATAGAAAAAAGTATTAATAGGAATTTACTTTAAATGTACAAGGCGTTTTTATATAAATTAACAATGGCTCAGTAATACAAATAATGCAACATTAAAAGTAAATGAAAAGTTTTATAAAATTATCTAATATTTTTTCTAAGCTGCCCACATTTTTAAATTCTACATCATTAATTAGTATATGGTCCTAAAACTGCATACATGACAAAATTTTAAAATTATATTTTGTGATTAGGAGTCCTTTAATAGATTGAACTGCCAAACGATTTGCCATCTGTCCACTAAACATTAGACTAAAACAGTGTTTTCATTGTGAGCCGGTATTGCACTTCTAAAAATAAAAATAGAAAAACATACATGTTGAAAACGCTAAAGATAAATATATTATATTATATAAAATAACAATAAATGCAGATTAGGTCTTAAAAAGTCATGAGATGACATTTATCTTAATTGTAACCATAATTTAAAGTTAGAACCTTTAAAACAATACAATGACTTTAATTAAAGCATTATTACCTTCAACTTTAATTTTATAATATAAATAAGAATCGCAATTGCAAGTAAGAAATGCCGTTATGGTTTGAAGAGCCTTGAAGGTTATTTTAATTAGTGTTGTTATTGATTTGAAAAGTGTTGCTATTGATTTGAAAAGTGTTGTTATTGACTTGGAAAGTGTTGTTATTGACTTGAAAAGTGTTGTTATTGGATTGAAAATGGTATATATATACATGTGTATGTATATATATATTATCAAACACAACCTATGAACTATTTATAAATAAGGCAAGTAACAATGGTAGTTATACAATTGTAGTTATGTATTACCAATAACAACGAATGAAATATATTTATAAAAGAAGAGAGGCAGATAACAATCATATATTCCTTCATTTTCAAGATATGTACATAATTTCAAACAATAGTGAAATTATAAATTCATACATATCTTTTATTGACTACCCCAATAAAGTCGATAATTATGTTATATACTCAGACTTTCTGATAAAAATGTCTAGATTAGAGAAGTACTTATTATAACTAGCACATCCTCGTTAATGTTGAGTTCATACAAAAGTTTCTACCTGCATATTTAACTTAAATTGTACGATACTGTTATATTGTCAGATGGATTTTGAGTATAATTTTTATAGGATGTGATTTTTATGTGAGATAGTTTTTCTTATTATTGTGCTTTAATGGTTTATATTGTATTTCAACGTACGTTTAAATATTTTAGCTTATTTTTAATACATTTCTGATTGTATTTTTAGGAAAAGGACTTGTCCCGTAAATAAAGTTTTATTATTATTAGTGTAAAATTCATAATGGAGAGGAGCTTACCTTTATGAAATATACGATAATATTACAATAATAAAATTTTATAAATTGATGCAAAGGATGATCCGTATATACTTATGCGACAGGCATTAGCTGTAATAATGGGAGATACAAATGGAGAAAGACGGACGGACAATTGTAAAATTAGATAAAGGATTTGTTGGAAATTGACGCACGAATGTTTTTTTTTTAAAATATATTACGTGAGTTCTTGGATTTCAAATAGGAAATGAGGTGGAAGGTTACCGTGAAGAAGGACTCACCCTAGTTTTTTATGGTTCTTAAGTGCATTATGAAGGCTAATTCACTTACTAAATAGAGTATCTTAGTTAGGACAATTACAAGTGTATTTTTCTACCTGTTCCGGACATCTGTGTTTGTAAATCAGTAGGTTCCTACATTTCAAATTTATACGAATATTTTATCGGTATCAATTGAATATACCACAGGTTTCCAAAGTACATGGATAAGATAAAAACCTGAAAGTATTTTCCGGAGTATAATTGCTATTCTTATAATTACACTCGTGAATAGTGTTTAATAACTAATAATTGTTTCCGCATAATTTGTAAATGTCGCAGAAACTACCCATGTAATTGTTTATGAAGACGTCCTACAGAAAAATAAATGTTACCAAAAAACGCAATCGTATTTGGACCAAAAATTCGTTATTACTTAATTAATTACATTGTCGGTTTTTAAGCAATGTGAAAATATATTTTAATGCCTTATTTTTACCCCTCTCCATGACGAATCCAAATTTAGGTTTGCAAAGCAAAAGTTTAATGCCAATAAATTTGATTTACTGCAAGTAATTTATAACATTTAAGCAAATTTTATCGATCCTATAATAAGTTATAATTGTGTTCCTACTAAAATGTGAAATCAAGATATAAAAAGGAACTGCTTATTTTTTGTGGTTTTTTTGTCGAAATTGCAAATATCCTGCTTTATAAGACGAAATGTTGGTTAGCCTGCGCGCCTGCGCGTTACTTCTTGTTGTTTCATAGAAATCTTAAAATGGCTGACGAGATTATCTGTTATGTGCGAAATACCGTTCGAAATTTATTTTATGTTTCCATCAGACCTTTTTAGAAGGAAAAAACTAGACCTTTTTATTGTATTCGAAATTTAATGTTGATAGTTATGATCGTGATATAAGTTTGGCCTTGTGTTCTTCGAAAACTGGTCCACGTGATAATCATTTTCACAGCAGTTTTTTAATACTTTTGGTTATTTTATTTTATTTATTTTAGAAGGAAAAACTAGACCTTTTTATTGTATTCGAAATTTAATGTTGATAGTTTTGATCTTGACAAAAGTTTGGCCGTTTATTCTTCGAAAACAGTGGTCCATGTGACGCATTTTGACAGCAGTTTTTAAATATGTACTTTTAGTTTGATTTGTGTACGTTTTAAGACACTTTAAGTGAAGTGAAGTTTTATCTAAAGTTTTTTATAGTTTCAATGTGTGTAATCTTCACATTGCTTACTGGACATTAGTTAACGTCTCTTAATAGTACTATTTCTTATTTTGTAAATCAATGATATGTGAAGTTGTATATGTAATTATTCAGTATGCCCTGTTTTGCCACTTAATTGTAATTTATGGTGATGTTTTGATGTATTATTGTTTTTCTTTAGTCCACTCGTGCTGTTATATTGTTTTACTTTGTATTTTCTTTTGTGATTGAGTTTGTCTTGTTGATTTGCCATGTAACTATGATCTTCTGGAAAATAAATGTACTGTTAATATTGTGTGATCTAGCTGTCCTGGTCAATCTCCTCGAGGATTTATATCTTCAAAGGTAAGGAAATCTTAAATAACTTCTCTATTCA
This sequence comes from Uropetala carovei, assembly GCA_036926305.1. Lineage (NCBI taxonomy): Eukaryota > Metazoa > Arthropoda > Insecta > Odonata > Petaluridae > Uropetala > Uropetala carovei. The sequence goes on along the minus strand of JAXCHB010000156.1, from coordinate 888,462 downwards.
TCTTTGATTTATAGTTGAAATATCTTTACCGTATATATATGTATATAGTAAATGTTATATTTATCATATTTATGTATAATGGAGTAATTATTCTTATAAATTAGTCCTTATGTATAACATTTTGTTACCGCATAACATGTTTAATGAGTGATTTTATCGTTGTAAAGTATCATTTTCTGTGAAGAGTTGGTAAAGTTTTTTGCAAGGACGGATTTGTTTGTGGGCAAATATAGCCAAGATATGGCGTTACATTCTTAACGTAGGATTAATTAAGGGTTTGTTATCAATATATATTGTGTTTTTAACGTAAAAATTATAGTTTACCTCATAAAATGAGAATCTGTGTTTTTAAAAACGTATGAATAATACATTTTTAGCCAGTTTCCATTACTTTATAAACTTCAAATCAAAAGTTATTGTGAAGGTTTTGTAGAATTTTTATCCTTTGGGTGCGAGATTTCTGAGTTGCTTCTGTCGTTGTTTCAGATGCATGCCTCCGAAGAATGAAGTCTGAAAACGCAGCCAGCATCGTACGTCTTCCTCAGGCCAGCTCTGCTTTGCGATATCAAGAAAGAAGATGGGTGAGTGTGATTGATTTTGCATTTCAAATTAGAACTAATGAGCTTCCCGCTTTAAATATATATATTTCATGTCCTGGCATGTGCAGAAACTACATTAGTCTTACGTATTTTTACACATAGGGGTATTTTCTCTCTACGGCAGTTTTAATATATCTGGAAGCTGCGGAAGTGCTCTTCTCGTACCAGCATCTGTTATGCTTTTCTCGGTTATTAAAAAACAAAGCTCTACGATTTTGACATTCTTTATCCATTTTTCCTAAATGTGAATCATCTCGTCGAGTAGCTAATCCGTTTCCTATTGCTGAGTTTAAATTTGTGTCGTTTCTTCGCCTTCCGCCGTTGGCTGCATCGATTCTGTTTTGGCTTCTTCTTATATTACTCCCTTCTTCAGTTTGTTCATTTCTTCTTTGTTACCTGATTTCGTTTATGGTCTCTCTCGCTGTTTGTCTTTGCTCATCTGTCCATATTGATCTTCTCACTCTTTCTCTTCTATGTCGTTCTTCTTTATCTTCTTCTGTCTCTATAATATTTATTTATTTATTCATTTAGTCACAAGGTGGCTGGATCTGCCAGGTGGCGACAAGTAACATAAAATGACGCAATGAAGTACGTTTGAATCAGATTGACATTAAAATTTTCAAAAGAATCAATTTAGATTCACGTCATTGGTACATAAGTAAAAATTACACAGTTTCAAAGACCTCGTTATATTCTTCTTTCTTCCATTTGATAAATTAATGGGCTATTATTGCCTTAAACTTTAATTAAAAGTTATATTTGTAGTAATTAAAATGCTGATAGTAACAACAACCTGGGAAATTGCAATTGATAGTGCTTTACCGTCAGAGGTAATAATGAGTAAAAGCGTTGTTATGTAAACTAAACAAACAAAATTATAAGTTCTATTTGATGAATTAACGGAGTACTAGCTGTACCCGCACAGTGTTTTCACTGTTTTTTCAATTAATTTATAAAAAATTAAGAATTGTGTAGAATAAGTTGGTCTCAATATTTCACATATAACTCAATAATTCGTATTTAACTCTGATAATGCATTTCCCCAGTATAGGTAAGGTTAGCGGGTACAAATCTCGCTGAGGGCGAGGCTGTGTGTGCGTATTGACAATTAATTGTGCAAAGTCAGTAAGAAATCTGTATTTTAAAAGTCAAATTAGAGAGGAAATTAATGCTACACGGTAATTGATTGCAAACTTTTATGTTTTTAATTTTCTTTGTTTCTTTTAATTGAAGTATATGTCCTTTTTTTCATATATCAATCAACGCAACCGTTTATTTAGATTAACAAAGAAGAGAAGATAAGTTTCGGCGAGTTCTAGGTTATCAATCTAAAACAAATGTTTTCGTGCTGCTCCTGAATAAACGTAGTCCGTCGCCTAACATTCTTTGTCATTTAGATTATCTACGAAGGTGACATAACCATATAACTTATAATTTGTTAAAAAATAATGTACGTCCTTATTCTCATCTAATTTTAAATTTATGCATGAGACAATTTGCCTTAATAAGCATTATAGATGTTTAATAGTTTTACTTACTGAAAAAGTAAGATTCCAGCATTCGAATGATTTAAAATAAGATCAATTGCTTTGATTAAATTGTTATTAACTGGATAATTATCCGTAAATATTTTTGTTGCTATCTATAAAGTTTGACATTGCTACAGCATTAATTTCGATGCTTAAATTAAAGCGTGAAGCGAATAATGCTATTCTTTCACTTATTTGAAGGTTTAATTGGCACTAATTGAATCGGAGGCAATGCCAGGAATCTTCCTCTCTCTGTCACAGTGCAATCTGGCATCGGAACTTTTTAATTTTTTTGTACCATTTGGCGACAAATGAGGGTTGATCGAAACAACGATTATCAATGGTGACGGTTATAGAGGTCCAACTGTATTTCAAATGTTTATATAAACTCAGATCGCACTTGCAATTGGGAGCTTTTAGAATAACAAAAGATTGTTTCATTTTTAACTCTTTTTAAGTACTAATTGTAAGTTAAGATTCCATCAGAAGCACCTGTTGGCATAGGTTTGTAAAAGTTTGAAAGGATTGAAAATATACGTTGGATTTGTTATAACTATTTTAATTTATATTATTCCAGAGCTTGCGATTATATACTTGATACGTTTTCGTGTATGGTATATTGCAAAACGTGGTATTGTTCACAGTCCGACATCGCATTCTTTACATACATACAGTGAAGCCTCGATATATTGGACCTAAAAATGAAGGGGAAGGCCTGTCTGTTATATCCGAAACATCCGAAGGAAACGTATGTGTTGCCTTAAATTGTTAAAGTGCACATGTTATGAAGGACAGTGTTTTACTCCGCTATATATTCATACAAATTGTTAGAGCGCATGAAGTAATAGCACAGAGTTTTCTAATTAATTTAGGAAAATAGGAATCGTATTAATTTTTATATTTTACTAGTAAAAGGTGCTTGCAGTGTGCTAGCAGGAGCATATTGTTATAAGAACATAATTAAGAATGAAATAAATTATAGCGACCGTAAGAAAAATTGATTTTCCCTTGCGTTCTTATTTGAAAGGAATTATTCTTAGGAATGGAACTTGGGATACTTTTTCGAGATTTTAGATTTTTCCGGACCCTGGTGGAAATGGGGCAGAAAGTAACAATGAATACAAAGAATGTTTTAAGACAAACAAACCCCATGAGTAACGCAAGTCAGTCAATTTCAACCAGTCACAATGATCAAACGCAGGAACAATTAATTTTTGCGGATTTGCTGCACCAATAAATTATACATTGTATCTACCATATATACTCGTGTATAACGCGCTGTTTGAAGACCACATTTTCAGGTCATAATGTAGGGGTGCGCGTTATACGCAGGTAACACTTCTCTGCACTTAAAATAGGAACCTACCTCGCACCAGATTCACGCTTTTTGGGTTAATTAATGAGAAAAGCACAATAATTATTGATACTCCAGGTTATACATACATAATTATATGTATAGAACACCTAATTACTTCTATACATTTATAATCCCATCCTCTCCAATTATTCCGCTTTTCACTAGCTCATCAGCTGATTGCTGTAATTTTTGCAAAATCACAAGATAAGTCTTCCTGCAAAACACATATCAAAAACAAAAAAAACATAGAATAAGCAAATTGAAATAATTTTATTTAGTTAATGATTCTAGTATGTACGATTGACAATGTAAGTAATTTAAAACCCATAGAATCTCGTGTGTGAACTTAATCCTATCTGTCGCATTTCCTGTTTCCAGATTTGTTTGTTAAATTTTTATGTTGTTCCTTCTCTTAAACAGTTTTAGAATGAGATAGGAAAGAGAGAACCAACATCCACTTTAAATCAAAACTATTTTATAGATCCCTTTTTGTCTGATGTAAAAGCATTGGCAACAGTGGCGCTGCTGTTTTCTACACGGCATCACTTTGCCCAACTTACTGTATGAAGTTGCTCCCATCTCAACTCAGTCGCTTTAATTATTGACGATGTCTCTCTTAGACATAATATGGAGCTTATTGAACGTAATACACTTATGGACAAGTCCAAACGTTTTAATATTTACATACCTCCCAAAAATGAAGGATGTGTGTCATACACGTGGTATAAGAAAAAGTCGGGATTTTTTGGAATAAAGTACGAGTGCGCATTATACACGGCAGTTATACACTGGGACGCATCATACACGAGTATATACAGTAATTATATACATTATAATATGTATATATATCCATATATTGCGACATATAAGTCGACCTTGAATTTTCAACTTGAAAATACTAGATTAAGTATATGTTTGCAGTATAAGTCGACCCCCTTTGTTTCACTTAAAAATACTTCTCATGAAATCATCGCCAGGCAAAATCAAGGTCCTGTACGATCCAAGTTTTAACAAGATACAGAAGTAAACATAGTAATAAAAAAATATATGAATATAGTTTTGAGTCCGTGCTATTCTTCTTGAGCCTTCCATTTGACAGGTGTTTTCATTTCAACCAATAAGAAACTGCTATTCTCAGTGAGCTTGACCAACTAAATAATGGTTCCTGTGATTTGATTGATGTCGGCTGTTAATGATGCTATCAAATTTAACTGCACCTAGTTATCGCAATCAATATCTACGGTGGTGGAATTCAATATAATATCACGTTGGCAGGCATAAGGATGGTTTTGATGATTACATTATTCCCCTTTTCAAAAAAGGAAATGTTTTTTTCGCATATTTTTTGATTATTTTTTTGTCTTTTTTCACGTACTTTTTTGTACTTGATTTATTTGCATATTCCACATATAATCATAACTTGCAATTAGTATGGTTAATTCCGATCGAAGTGTACCTCTTCTATCTCACTTACTTCTACAGCATTACAATACTTTGGATGATACATTTAAAAAAACAAGGTAATTGTCCATAATAAACATTTCATAAATGTCATATTAAGGAATTGATATTTTAATAAACAATCAAGTAATGATTATAACATTCTAAGTTGTATTATTTATTTATAATTATAATGTTATAATTACATGTGGAAAGTGCAAATAAATCAAGTACGTATGTGAAAAAGACAAAAAAAATGATCAAAAAATTGCGAAAAAAAAAACAAAAATGTAATGAAGACGTAATAATAATACAATTTTACTAGTTAAAATATATATACAGACCATTTCTGAAAAAAAATGCTGGCTGCTGGGATCGAACCCCAGCCCATCCGACTACTAGACATTCATTCTACCAATTAAGCTATTGCTGCTTCTGTTTTGTAACCATAAGGTTAATGATATATGTTGCATCCATGCTTACACCTGAATTTAAATTGTTAATATCTTTTAAACAAGGGCCCATTGGCAAAAACGCAGAGAGATATAGGTGATGTTTTAGTTCTAGTTTCACCTCCTAAAAGGGTTTTACGAATTTCAATATTAATGTTATGGCCTCCCCTTGTTAGTAAATATCGATGTTATTTATCTGTAATTTAAAGTTTACAATTTTGTATTCGTCGTATAAGTCGACTTTAAGTTTTAGGAAAATTTTTTAAGCTTCAAAGGTCGACTTATACGCCGTGATATACGTTAGTTATAATGTTGCGATGTATTCATTAGGCCTTCCAAATAACGCACATGTGATAGGTCCGCATGAGACACAATGTATTAGTGGCGTCATTTAACTGTTTTGCATCGCCGGACATTCTGTCCGTTACATCCTAAGTACGTTCCATCAAGGTCCAGTATGCAGAGGTTTCAATGTACTGTGGATTTCTTCCTTTTCATTGGCTTCGTGGTACTTTTGTTTCAGATGGTACACTTCCTCATGGCTAATCTCATCACAATTTACCGAAAGAAGTGAATAATATCAGTCAGTCTCTCTTTTACAGTAAGCACCACCTCGAAATATTCCAATTCATTTGCATCGGAATCAAAACGTTATCAGTTTTGTCTTTTCATTGGGAATCAGTGGGCTAATGAAGTTTATTCTAATGTGTACTTGAAGTTGTTTTATTTATTTAACTAGTTTTGAATTTTTACTTTGCAAAAGCCATAAATAATGACTTGAAAGGCTTACAGAATGCAAGCACCTTCTATTTGTATATCGAACAAATAAGTAACCTATCATTCTTGTCATTAAAGAAAATTTTTAATAATGTATGTGTATCTGTAAATGTAATTACATGCAAGGTTATTTGTCAGGTGCATTTCGCTTCCAGCATAAGCGCCTATTAGTATTAGTCTCCATCTGGTCTGTCCGCATGTTCGTTATCTGCTTCTACCAAGCAGATTTTCATGAAATTTGATATTAAGGACTTACAGTCAAAGATAATAAGAAAATCACATAAATGAGTCACGTAAGCCAATCAGGGGTACCACTTTACTGGTGATAAAATATGAACTTTCCCTCATATCTCGTAAAGTATCGGTCATATCAAAATATTTATCAAGTAAAACTTGTAGAACTAGTAAAGTAGGGTATTTCTTTTCCTTTACATTTTCATCGTAGGAGTCGCCGTTTCCGAGAAAATCGAACAAGAGTCTTAATTTGAGTTGAACTTTGAAATTTTCTAGCATGGTTACTTCTTCATTGTTGCTAACGTAAACAATCTCACGGAAATATGTTTAATTTCCTTACATATGCATTTAATATTTTTAAATGGGAAGAAAATGGATTATTTATGACGAAGAAAAGAATTTATAATGCTATTTCCCTTCCAAACACGTAAATAATTTCTTTCAAATACTCCAGTGCACAAAATGCACCCATTTGTGTTACGTTGTACACTTTCCTAACTTGTTTATATCTTAAAATCTCATAAATATTAGTGTTATTTTAAACTCTTGTACTAATTTTTAAACGAAGTAATCAACTGATATTTTATAATTATACAGTTTGCATAAGCACAACATTAAATTACCATAACTTTAATGTATGTTAGCAACAAATTGTTGACAACATATTTGTAGTGAATCTGAGATAAATACAGAGTTCATAAAATTATTTCTAACGAAGAATGTAAATTAAACTACAAAATATCCTTTTAAGATTTAGTCACATTAAACGTTTATTAGGAAAATTACACTGTAATCGTTTTTGTGCATCAAATCTTGGAGTAATTATTGGAATTTATTTTACAATGCAACACAGACGTCTTTATATAGTTCTCTGGTGAATAAATTAAATTAAAATGGTATTGCAAAGTTCTTTGCTTATAAATAACTAGCAAATTTACCCAGCGTTGCTCAGATTATGTTTTAAATCATCGTGACTTCAAATTATGGCAATAATTATGAACAAAAAATTATATCTATGCTTGAATTAAGTTTTATTTGGGAAATTTTTTCATATTTTAATTGATATAAATGAAAGTGTTGGAAAATATTTCGAGTATTCGTAATTAAAATTGGCAATCAATGCAGTCGATTCATTTTGTGAGGTGACGCTTTTTGCCAGGTGGAGTTCGTTCTCTAAGCTTCCGGTAGAGAACGTGCATGTAGAGTACAGGTAGTTCCGCCCAATGTAGCAATTGAAAATTACTAGAAGTTACCTTACGCCTCAGTGATCGGAGGTAATATGTAGAGTGGAGGGGAACGAATTCCATTAGAATAGAGGGGCATTGAAGGTGAGCGCGCTTCCTAGAAGGGAAATCCCCGTGCACGCAGAGTAGAGAGGTGACTTCTTAAGTCAGTTACCATACGGTAGCTTTGCTTTACGCATGGACAGTTATATGCGGGATGTTCAAGAGTTCAAAATAAACATTCTTTAAAAATTCAGATAATACCAGGTTCCTAGAAAGGAGCATCTGTCTCACACAACATTGTACGAGGGTTTCCCAGAAAGTAATGCACCACATGTTTTGAAATTACGCATATTTAACGAATATGTGACAGATTTTGACTTTTATCGATAAGTTTCCTGGACAACGAATGTCATTTTTGAGGCTCGAGATTCATACTATTGCCTCGCGAGAGATAAGGGGGGGAACAGCAGAGGGAGGGAGGGGGATAAGGCATTGTCAAGTGCAATTTGTAACGTTTTAACAAAAGTATTGTCCACTTATTGTAACAAAGTATTATTCACTTGACATAAATTTATTTTAACAAAACTCTTTGCTTATTGTTAGAGAATCATTCTAAGAGTCGGAGCATTGAATTTCTGTGTGGTTTTAATTCTCTTTTCTACTGTTTTTGTTTTTCGTTGCATTAATTCTTTTTGTTTGTTCATCTGTTGTTTGTCGTTTTGTATTAACCAAACCACATCCAACACAGTGTAATGTGAGCAAATAAAGTAAGTGGGAAATGTTTTCACTTGTATAAATTGTGTAGTATCGAAAGTAAGATTGCATAACCCGGCCGCTGAATGGGTTTGTTGTCTAAGTAGGCTGTTATGAAGGTTAACATACGTAATAGTGTCTCATTGCACCGTCAAATGTCATGGATGTCTGCGTTGACCAGCATCATAGCTAATCCTTATATACAATAAACTTTGAAGCTTCTTTGTTTTTTATAAAAAATTCCGACATTTGGAATTTAAAATGCAGGCATCTCTAGTGGAATTATAAAATGTTATATTCTCCTATATTATTGTTATTATAGCACTGACTATAATTAACCAATTGACCAAACCTTTTATACATTCTTCAAGTTAAGATGTTAATAATAATCGTACCAAATTTTAGTTATTCATGTCTTATAGTTTATGGCATGCATAATGAGACATGCAAACAAACTTTTGCAAATATATATAGATTGTGGGAAGCTCATTCAATTCTATTTGGTATAATAATTATAGGATATTTATTTTGTTTCTCAATTTTGTAGTTATTGTTTTGATTCTCAGGTTGGTCTCTATGTAAATATTAACGTTGTCTCTTGTTGGATGAGTTATATTTTAGATTACTTAACAATTTCATGGCTGTTTAAAATATCTTCATTAAATTATCGTAACGATAATTTTGGTAAACTCCATATGAGATTTTGACTTATTCTAACACAAGCGTTACTGAAAAGGAATTCTTTAAATTTATTAACATAAATAACTCAATTGTATACAAATATTTAATGAAATACTTTAGTTTTTCGTGCACTCAATACTTTCATAAATTACAATTGAAAATTCTTCAAATATAAGTCTTTAAATAAATATTTTGTAACGATAATGTATTGCTACTTACATTTTGCACATTTATAATGTTAAAAAATATAATTATTGATAAATTTTTAATGATTTGATTTGCTGATTTTTCTTTTAAATTTGACAAATTGGCCATGAAAGTGTTAAGCTATTGATAAGGAGCAATGTGATTTGTTAATGATAGTGAGTTGAGTCACGCAATGCAATTACTACTTAAATTTTATGTAAATTAACCTCAGATCATTTAATTTTATGCATTTACTGTACATTACCTGGAAATATAAGACAAACTTTGAGAATATGCTATATTTATTCATAAATAGAGTGTTTGCTTTGATTAAATATTATATTTTGCATAATAGCTTTGAATCTGAACTTTAAATGAGCAAATATGTTTTTGATGTTGTAAATATAAACTTACCTATATTTTTAAATCCAAGCAAGATAATTCTTAAAGACAAAATGTATTTAGTTCAATCTTTGTTGCTATAAAAATTAAATTATCAGAAGTAAATGTTTAGTCTTTGAGTTTCTGTTATGCAATTAACGTTTTTAAAAAACAGTCAAGCGTCTAATTGAGGTACATGGTGTAATTTCAATACATTTTAAGCAAATTAATTTGGCAAATATAAAGAGGTTTAATTTTATAAACATTTGAAATAGGTATGCCATAAAATTTTAACTGCATTTTTTGGAGTTTATTTCTGACTTGGAATGGTTTATAAAAATGTTATTCTGACATTTATGTAATTCCAATTAAGCATTGCTTTGCGAGATTCATTATTTTTTTGTCATTTATGCAAACATTGCTCCCATTTGGAATCAGTTGCGTGTATTCAATTTTGACCAATAAGAGACATTGTTAATTGTAATTAAGGTCATTGATAATGTGATATGTTTAAGTGTTTCCAGAACAAGCACTTGGAAAAATCGCTTGCTTCTGATAAAAATAGCTGCGACTGGGCTGTGAGAAAATTAATACATGCATTTAGATTTCAGAGCAGTTGTTGTCAGTGGCATTTCGCCACTGATGACGGCTGTTCTGTAGTCTAAATGCTTGTATTAATTTTTCCACAGCTCAGTCGCAGTTATTTTTATCTGAGGCAAGTAATTTCTTCAATAATTTAATTCAGCTGTAAAATGTGTTCGATGGTTTATTTTTTCATGTGATATATGTAGTTATGTCAACTGTTGAATAACAGTTGAAAATATTGTGTTATATGTAATTTGTCAGTTGTTCAATAGTTGAAATGTAGATAAATTGTCATAATGTTGAATAATTTGTTCAATAATCAGCAAAATTTGGCTGAATTTGTGGTAAAAAATGTCATTTTTAGGCTAAAAGTGTGCTAATTCTAGCAAAAATATACCTTAAAAAACCCCTTAAGTCCAACGATACCTAAAAGAGGCTCCGAGAAAAAGAAAATATTTCTATCTAAAAGGAGTCAACAGGTTTTCAACATAATAAAATGTCTTTATTGCAATTAAAACAATGTACAGTGTATACATACAAGTTCAATAAAAATTTTACAATCTGAAATAATACATTTTGTCTACTTATTTTATCCTGCACCTGAAAATAAAAATTATACTGGACTTAAAATAATTTCTGACTTGAGAAAAAAAATTGATTTGTTTACAATTGGGACTTAGAATAACTTTTGAAAAAGTCCCAATTCCAGAAATCTTTCAAGTCTAAGAGTTAAAAACTATTGTCCAAATTGTAAACAAATTAATTTGTTTACAATTTGGACAATAATTTTCAACGCTAGACTTGAAAGATTTCTGAAATCAGGACAAAAAAAATTAATTTGTTTACATTTTGGACAGAATAATTTCTGACTCTGACTTTCAAAAATTTCTGAGCTTTAAAAAATTTCTGGACTTAAAAAGACCTGAATATTAGCACAAATCAAAAATTGCCATTTAAAAATATTAATGAACTGCAGAAAAAATTTAAAATATAACAAGCACTAGAATAAAAGTTGGACATTTTTACAAAGTACTTTGGCAAGGATAATATTTCTTTAATCATTTCCATTGGTGAGAAAGCAGAGAGGAAAAATAGCATGGCTTAGAAAAAAATATGAAATGAGAGACGATTAATATATACCCAAAAGCGCTGCTAATTCTGGTTTGTTCAGATTTAAAAAAATGGCAATAATTATACAGAATAGCTTATATACATTTAGACAAAAGAATTTGCAATTGTTCTGAATAATATATAAATACAACACTTTGGAAACGTATTTACAAATAAATAATGTCTAGCAAATTGGATATTGATGGAATTATTAAAAGAACTTTAGTATACAGGCTTGGAATTCTTTTTTCTGGACATTGACTTTAATTAAGAATAAAATAACCTTCACAATTTTTCCTAATTAAGAAATTTAACTCTCCACAAAGTTAAATCTTTTCCTAAATATCACCTAGAATCAAGAACAATTAAATTACCATTTCCAATGCATGGGCTTAAATAATTGGAGAAAATAAACTTTTCACAATGAAAATACTTTACATAGACATTCAGTCTGGATTTTCAATCAAAACTCTCAAAACTAACTGAAATTTCAATTGAATTTTAATCTCTTTATCTGATTTTGATAACTTGAATAATGAACTGAATTTGTAATGCCTCAGAATTTTTTCTGCCTTGAATAAACAACAATAAAAACCCCATAGAATATTTTCTGAATTAATTCAAGCAGATCCTACATTTATCTCCAAATTTCTTTAAATTATTAAATTAAATCTGGAATTATTTAACCACGACAAACCCTCTCGGTAAAATATTAAATGTAGAACACCAAAAATCCCGATACAAATAATCTTTTTTAATGGCTGCTCCTATTTTAAGATTCAATTTAATTAATTACTTTCCAACATCCAATTTGCTGAACGATATTCACATGACAAGTCTGCAAACATGAGCAAATACAGTGCTGTCTCAGAAGTCAACATGAAAACTTGGCATTTTATAAGTTTTCTAAAGTTTTTAAATTCAACATCTTCGGAAATAACTTGTTACTACATTTGATTCTTATTAACAGAAGTGAATTTAACAAAAATTTAAAATTTATAGAAGTACGCTAATAAACTTTTACATACAAAATGGAATATTCTTTATAAAATTAAATTAAAGAAAGTTTTCCGAGATCAAACTGAAAACCCACACCTTATATTCTTGTAAATTTATAATAAAAAATAAATGCATTTTATAAAAAAGTTGAGATCAGAAAGTTTTTAAGTTCAAACAGAAAATTGATGCCCTATATTCTCAGAAATAAAATACTCTTACGGACGATACCAGACAAAACCATTTTATAGAGGTAGCACTATATTTTCCATTTACTTACTTTTAGTGTAAGTTGATTAAACAATATTTTTAAAAGAAATCAAATTCTTGGGGAATCGTTTAATCCTATCGTAAATTTCTGCTCATTCTGAATGATAAGAAAAAAACCTCCTAAAAATTGGAATTCTTATTGTATTGTATTTATCTCCATCGGTTGTAAGCAGAAATCTATAATAATGCCAAATTTGAAGCGTTTAATTCACCTGAAAGGGCCTTATAATTTACAATCTCTCCTACATCCTCCGTAAGATGCAGCTATATATTATACAAGATATTTATCGCCTGATATATTGAACAAACCAGAATATAACAATATATAGGTATAAAAACCTTCTCTCATCCCATGTGTGTAGCCTCCAGCTCAGATTCCTCTTTACTCTTGCACCCAGGTGTATCAGTTGTCGTCTCAGCAAAGCAGTACTCTTCGATTCATGGTTCCTCGACGCTTCAAACCATCGCATTTTCACTCAGCATCAACTGTGAATGCCTACAATGAAGAGGAAAAACGGTTGTGGTGAATTCAATAAAGAAATATTAACTAAAAAAATCTAAATATAAAAGATTAATTTGCTTAAACAACATGAAAGAGCACATCTCATTTATCAAGGTCTATTTAGAATCTTAAAATCTTAAATTCTTTACGAGTTTATTCAAATTATTATGCGAAAGATTTGTTTGACAATTAGTTTTAAAATTTTAACCTTCCATATTGTGTAGTGCTTAGCAGGTCGGCTTCCCATTACAAAGTTGCGGGGTGCAATCCCCGCAAATGGTTTTTTTTACAAAAAATTAATTAATTACTTATAAAAAACTATCATAGGTGTCTGGCAGTAGGCAGCAGTACTGTCGGTATGGTATAGAGATGAAAACAAATGATGTTGGTTGGGTTTATATTCAACAGAACAGTAGGCATGATTTGAATGGCTACAGTACTGCGATGTGGAAAGCAAGAGGGAAACTACCACATTACATTTCCCTAATAATGATTATATTATATAATATTCCGGAGGTAAAATAGTCCCCCAATCAGATCTCCGGGCATGGACTGCCTTGAGGAAAGCAACTGTCGAAGGTAACTTATGCAAAGATACTTGGAATTTAAAAACCACGAGGAAGGCAGAAAAGCTAGAGAACCTGAAAAATGAAATAGGATTGACGTCATAGGGCTGAGCGAAGTCAGATGGGAAGGAGAAGGGCAGTTCCGCTCGGAAGAATTCACGGTAGTTTACACTGGAGGAAATAGTGAGGCAAGGGGAGTAGCTCTGGTACTTAAAAGATATGATGAATAGCGTGACAAAAATAACAGCAACGAACGATAGGTTGATGGCAATAAAGCTAAAAGTTGTCCCAGTTGACATGTTGATAATCCAGGTATATATGCCAACACCCGCTCATGAAGAAGAATAAATCAGGGAGATGTATGAGCAAATGAATGACATTTATGAAGTAGAACTGCACAATAATGGGAGATTGGAATAGCATAGTTGGAAAAGCCCAAGAGATAAAATGAGATGCCAAATAGATTACATCCTAGTAAAACAAAGATTCAGGAACAGCATAAAAAATGCTAAGACATTGCCAGGAGCAGACATTGATTCAGATCACATCCTTCTAATAATCAATGTAACTATAAAGTTTAAACAAATAAGGAAAACGAGAAGAGATAGACAGACTTGGGACCTAGAAAAACTGAAAGAAAGGCAGAATGCTTTCAGCATGAAGTCGGAAGGTCGCCTTAGAAATTTCGAAAACAAACCAAAGACTGTGAATACAGAATGGGAAGAAATTAAAGCCAGCATCAAAGACACCTTGAATAAAGAGACTGGGAAACGAGAGAAGAAAATCAGAAACCCATGGATCACTAAGGAAATGCTGGAGATAATGGATGAGAGAAAAAAATGGAAAAAAAACGTTAACAGTGAAGAAGGTAGAGCCAACTATAGACGCACAAACAATGAGTTGAGAAGGGTAGCAGATAAAGCTAGGAAAATTTGAATAAAAGGAAAATGTGAGGAAATACAACTGAGAAGTTTGGACGGTACGATATGATGTACGCTAGGGCACTGGAGTTAGAAGATAAGAAGTCTAATGGGATTCGTGGTAAAGGAATTATTAATACAGATGGGAAAATAGTTGCAGAACCAAAGGATGTAGCACATGTATGAGAAGTATACATTAAGGAACTATACAGCAAGCAGGCAGGATCAGCACAAATAGAACGGAAGAAGAGGATAACACTGAAGAAGACAAACTTGGGAACAAGTAATATGGAAAGCGAAGTACAAAAGGCAATTCTGGAACTGGATAAAGGGAAAGCAGCGACGGAATACAGGCAGAGGTACTTAAAGTCACGGGATCGGAAGGACTAAAAGTGATTACGAAACTAATTAACAAGCTTTACGACTCGGGAAAGAGGCCTCAGGATTTCTTAGATGTAACAATGATCCCTCTAAAGAAGAAGCCAAAGGCAATGCAGTGTAAGGACTACAGAACGATATCCCTACTGTCACACACTTCGAAGATCATCATGAGGATTCTTAATAAAAGGCTAGAGAAAAAGGCAGAAGAAATGCTAGGAGAAGATCAATTCTGTTTCAGAAAAGTACGAGGAACCAGAGATGCTATCGGTGTAGTGAGAATCTTATCAGAAAGGGCAATAGAGTACAGCCAAGATTGCTGCATGTGTTTCGTTGACTGGCAGTAGGCGTTCGATAAAGAGTAAATTGGGTACTGCTGATGAGGATGTTAAAGGATATAGGTGTATGCTGGAAAGACAGGGGACTAATCAGGAATCTATATGTGAAACAAGTTGTAAAGGTCAGGGTGGACAATGCAGATACCAGCGGAGTACATATCGATAGAGGAGTAAGACAGGGCAGCTGTGTATCGCCCATTCTATTCAATATATATGGAGAGAGGCTAATGCAGGAACCGTTAGAAGGCACGGGAGATTTCAAAATCGGAGGAAGGATTATAAGAACAGTGAAATACGCGGACGATCAAGTACTCCAGAAAATGATAAACAGACTAGTGATAACAGGTAAGAAATATGGAAATTAATACAGAGGTTTAACTACTGACAAGTATTAAATATTATCTGTTAATAATTTCAAGTGTAACAGCAATATTCATTTCAATTTATGATGTATAATCAACTAAACTGATCAATTAACTTGATAAAAATCATTCCACGTACTCTTAATTGGAAATTATCAACAAATCACAGCATTTATTATAATGTCTATATCTATAATGCATAATCTAAAACCGATGTCATATTGGATAAAATTACAGTTTTTTTTACTTTTAAAAACGATCAAAGAACATGAATTCAGAATGGAACTTTAAGCCAAAGAATAGTAAGCAAACATTTCTAATCTTCCTAAAGCTTGCATTGTGACAAGACTGCACTTAAAGAGGTAAAAACTGACATTATCGCTTCAGACTTCATCTCACTTCTTTATTCACTGTCTTTAATAATTTGTAAATAACAGGCTAATAAGGTAAAAATCGTTATATTAATGCTATGAAATATGTTTCACATTTTAAAAAGCATTGGACCTCCTGTCGCACACCAGTTCCACCAAAAATAAAATCCTCTTGTCATAGTAATAAATGGCATAACACATGACATACACCCCGCAAACATCAGCCTTCTATCTCTTACAGTTAAATTTCTGTTTTGATTTGATTGATTGAACATTTATAAAATAAAATGCACTAAAATAGTATTTCAATAAATTTTCTACAATTTTTGGATGCTCAACTGATGATTAGCCAACCACCGATGGAAATAAACAGAATAAAAATTTGCATGTATTCCAAGAATTCGACTAACTTTGACTAATAAATCTTTTTCCTTAAAATATTTCCTTGATTGCTTCAACAATTTCCGTTCAGACAGCCTTTTCCAAAGTATTTTAATAATTTTGGATTGTCTCAAATAGTCTCCATAATTTCAACATTAAATAGTTTACACATCACCAAAGAGCAAATCCAATAAACATTTCACATTACACTGTCGCTAAAAAACTAATATTTTTGTTTCTATGAAATTCTCATATTTTTAATTGATTTACGTTGAACTGGAAGTCAGTAGACTGAAAAGTATAAGTTCTCCGGCTCAAAAGTATTTCATAAAATATGCCAAAAATTGAAGCGTTGATAACACTTATGTTAACGATAATTAGCAAATCTTTGAAGGTCTAAATTATAAAATCAATTTTATTCTATCAACGAAATATCCACTTAAAAGATGTTGAGATTTATCACTTTCCGATATACGCTGATGTTTTTACATTTTCACCATTAATAGATGAATAACTAGCACAATAAGTATTGAACATATAGTAAAAAACAAATGCATGGTCACACGACTAAATTTCTCCTAGCTATTCACTCAAATAGGTCGATAATGCTCACTGGGAACTTCTTGAGGTAACAGCCAACAAAAGTATCACAAAACAGCCAATATGTTAAATGAAATAGGCAAACTACTTAAAGAAACACACGGAATATACTCACTGTTATTATTTCTTGTTATCACACACAGGAGAATATAACAGCTCAGTCCTGTGACGTCTTCTGCAAACATTACTATGAAACAAGAGAATCAAATCTTAAAGTATATACTGTAATTTCATGCTGAATAATATTCCTGATTACATTATGTAATGTGTCTCGTGCTAAATCACTGAGGTAACATTGGAATCTTTTCTATTGTAACTCAATTTCAAAGATATGTAATGAAATTAAAAACTTATATCACTTAAGTTGCTTGGTTAAGCTCAATACTTATTTCAAAACCACCTGACTACCATATATTGATTACGGAAATGAATATCAACTAAATAAATCATTGATTTGAATGAATTTTTCGGTAAAGGGTTTCCAACATTTAATAAGTCTAGACAGGAGTTTGCCCGAAAATTGAATACATACTTGGGAAGAAACCCTGTCAATATACTTTCAATTATTCATTAAAATAAAATCCTTCGTCATAGTAATAAATGGCATAACCACATTTCAGCCTTCTATCTCTTACAGTTTAATTGCTATTTTGATTTGATTGATTGAACATTTATAAAATAAAATGCACTAAAATAGTATCTGAATAAATCCTGTACAATTTTTGCATGATCAACTGATGATTGGCCAAACACCGGTGGAAATAAACAGAATAAAAACCAATTGTCACGATAAACTTTGATTAGCATGGCAAACTTTTCAAAAATTTGCATGTATTCCAAGAATTCGACTAACTTTGACTAAGAAATCACTTTCCTCAAAATATTTCATTGATTGCTTTAGCAATTTCCATATAGATAGCCTTTTCCAAGTAAAATATTTTAATTACTTTCCTCAAAATGTCTTCATAATTTCAACATTAGTTTACACCTCACCAAAGAGTTAAAAGTCAATGAACATTTCACGTTACACTGTCACTACAAAGTAATAATTTTGTTTCTATGAAATCATCTCGTGTTTATAGAGCATACTTAATTGATTTATGCTGAAATGGATGTCAGTAGATTGAAAAGTAAAATTTCCCAGGTACAAAGTATTTCATAATATATGCCAAAAATTGAAGCATTGATAACACTTATGTTAACGATAATTAACAAATCTTTGAAAGTCGAAATTATAAAATCAATTTTATTCTCTCGATGAAATATTCACTTAAAATAAATTGAGATTTATCACTTTCCAATGTAAGCTTAGGTTACTACACTTTCACCATTAACAGACGGAAAAATTAGTACAATAAGTACTGCACATATATAGACGCAATTAAAACACATGCGTGGTTACACGACTAAATTTATCCTATCTATTCAGTAAAATACGTCGATAATTCTCACTGGAAACTTCTTCAGGTAACGGTCAATATAAATCCAATTGGCAAACTACTTAAAAGATTGTACTCACCGTTAATATGTATTTCTTGATATCACACAAGGGAACATGACAGCTCAGTTCTGTGACGTCTTCTGCAAACATTCCTCTGAAACAAGAGAATGAAATCTTAAAATATGTACTGTATTTTAATTCTGAATATTATTTCTGATAACCTGATTACATTATGTAATGTCTCCCGTGCTAAATCACTCCGATAATAATATCCGAAAATATTGTATTGTAACTCAAATTCCAAGATCTGTAAAATATAAAACTTATATCCCTTAAGTTGCCATGTTAAGCTTAATACTTATTTCAAAACCATGACACTAGTATGTATTGATTACGTAATTAATATCATTTCAATAAGTGAAATGCAGCATTGCTTTGAATGAATTTCTCGATAATGGTTGCCAAAATTAAATACAGCTACACACGGAGAATTCTGTCTGAAAACTGAATACTTAGGAGAAAACCTTATCAATATATTTTCAGTTACTCATTAAAATATTATTATTTAATCAAACATACGCTTTAACGAGATTAAAATACACGAAAATTATATGGATTACCTCGGAAACTCATATCAAACTCCCACCGTTGGCCACTCTGATCATAGGCTATCACCGTATACATATATCATTTCTAAAAATCAAAATTGTCCAAGACAATAGAAATCTCACCACCTGTCCTATGTGATAGAAAACGAACCTTTACCTTCAAACTATACGCTTACACAACCACTCGACAAATTAATAACCATATTCATGTCTCAACTTGATTCAAGTCCACCCGAAATACACGTGGTTAACTTTCAACACGAAAAATAATTGCATAGAACCACATATATCTTATGTAAAGGTCTCTCCTAATTAATGTAAAGATTATGCCGACATTAAATTCAATGAAGAGATTAACCATTTCGTTTAATTAAGAAATAATTTCACAAAAGCTATGAACTACGGATCAGTAGAAATAATGACCTTGAGACATTGTACTGTAATATTAATGCGATAATGCTATCCCGTTCCGACAACAATTAAATTTTCGCTTAATTCTAACTAAAGCATTTAAAACCGACAATCAATCACAGTCACACGAAGTCGACGTAATCTCTTGCGAATTATGAACAGAAAGTTCCTTACCCGTTCACGCTCCTACTCTTCCTGAACGTAGAATTAAAATGAACGAAATCCACCGACCGCAGCTTCATGTTCCCTTATAAACGGCTGTTACGAAGTTTAGCGGAAGGGGATAACCAGATGGCAATAGCGTCACTCTTAGCGTGACGTCATGCAGCGGCTTTCTCAAATCTGTTTAAGCATCAGATTTGAACATCGAAGGTTCATTTTGTATCAAAATCACTATTACAGGAATTTCATGAATTTAAACTTATACGATATATGGGATGAAGCATTGAAACAATCTATATATCTATAATATATAGATGCTTCTTACACATGATATATATATATACTAGTTGTTATGTGCTTGCATTCTGCAAGCATTTTCAAATTTTAGCATTTTTACAAATTCAAATTATTCCCAAGCGATGTTGTACATAATGATATAACCATGTCAAGTTTGGAGTTTGTTGCTCATTTAGAAGTGCCTTATAATTTTAATCTCGTATGGAGCAATAATGGAGCAAAACAGCCCCTAACATTAAGAATTATTACAGTCTCAGATTTTTTCCATCTGTTCTAACAAAAAACCCATAATTCTGCCAAATTTCAAGTTTGTATCTCATTAAGGAGTGCCTTATAATTATCACTCTCGTATGGGGCCCAAAAAGGGCAAAACCAAACATTAAAAATAGGAATTTTTGCAATTTTACAATTTTATCTTAGTTTGCCATGAAAATTCTATAATCGTGCCAAATTTCAAGTCTCTAGGTCCTATGCAGCTGCCTCGCATTTTTTGTTCTCGCATGGGGCCGAAAAGGGGCAAAACCGCCCTTTAAAAATGAGAATTTTTGTAATTTTGTAATTTTATCTTAGGTTGCAATGAAATTTCTATAACCATGCCAAATTTCAAGTCTCTGGGTCCTATGCAGTTGCATCGCCTTTTTTGTTCTCGAATGGGGCAATAATGGGGCAAAACAGCCCCAAAAATGAGGATTATATCAATATCGGATTTCCTTCATTAGGTGTAGTTTAACATTAACAGCATTAAAATATAAGCCTCTGATTCACATTAAAAGCTTACCCATATGAAAGGATAGAGCTTGTTACCAAGGAAACCTATTGTTAGACCCAGAAAAATTAGCAATTTTTTGCGATAAAAACTATAAAATTACGCTAATTCTACTCGGATTTGCATTCCGTCTTCAAAAATAAGAAACTACAATTTATATCCTATCCGACAGTTTAAGTCTCGAGTTTGTATCTTGACGGGAAGTAATTTTAAAATGCAAATATAAAAACCTCTACACCAATTTACATGTTTTCTTATGGGCAAAAAATGGGGCAAAAAGGGGCCAAGATAGCCCTTCAAAATAGTAATTTCAACAGTTTCGGATTTTTTCCTTTGGTTGTGACCAAAAACCTATAATCCTACCAAATTTCAAGTTTCTGGCACATCTGGAAGTGCCTCATAATTTTGTATCCTCCTATATATATGATATATCATGTGTAAGAAGCATCTATATATTATAGATATATCATATATATAGGAGGATACAAAATTATGAGGCACTTCCAGATGTGCCAGAAACTTGAAATGTGGTAGGATTATAGGTTTTTAGTCACAACCAAAGGAAAAAATCCGAAATTGGCAAAATTCCTATTTTGAGGGGCTATTTTGGCCCCTGTTTGCTCCATTTTTTGCCCATAAGAAAGCATGTAAATTGGTGCAGAGGTTTTTATATTTACATTTTAAAATTACTTCCCGTCAAGATACGAACTCGAGACGTAAACTGTCGGATAGGATATAAATTGTAGTTTGTAATTTTTGAAGACGGAATGCAAATCCGAGTAGAATTAGCGTAATTTTATAGTTTTTATCGCAAAAAATTGCTAATTTTTCTGGGTCTAACAATAGGTTTCCTTGGTAACAAGCTCAATCCTTTCATATGGGTAAGCTTTCAATGGGAATCAGAGGCTTATATTTTAATGCTGTTAATGTCAAACTACACCTAATGAAGGAAATCCGATATTGATATAATCCTCATTTTTGGGGCTGTTTTGCCCCATTATTGCCCCATTCGAGAACAAAAAAGGCGATGCAACTGCATAAGACCCAGAGACTTGAAATTTGGCACGGTTATAGAAATTTCATTGCAACCTAAGATGAAATTATAAAATTACAAAAATTCTCACTTTTAAAGGGCGGTTTTGCACCTTTTCGGACCCATGCGAGAACAAAAAATGCGAGGCAGCTGCATAGGACGTAGAGACTTGAAATTTGGCACGATTATAGAATTTTCATGGCAAACTAAGATAAAATTGTAAAATTGCAAAAATTCGTATTTTTAATGTTTGGTTTTGCCCTTTTTCGGCCCCATACGAGTGTGATAATTATAAGGCACTTCTTAATGAGATACAAACTTGAAATTTGGCAGAATTATGGGTTTTTAGTTACAACAGATGGAAAAAATCTGAGAGTGTTATAATTCTTAATGTTAGGGGCTGTTTTGCTCCATTATTGCTCCATACGAGGATTAAAATTATAAGGCACTTCTAAAAGAGCAACAAACTCCAAATTTGACATGGTTATATGATTATGTACAACATCGCTTGGGAATAATTTGAATTTGTAAAAATGCTAAAATTTGAAAATGCTTGCAGAATGCAAGCACATAACAACTAGTATATATATATAATGCTTAGGTATGTATGCTTTGTTGATTACCGTTACCAAGTAACCATTTATTACCCCATAAGCATTGGAATCGGTGCAAGGCATTTTTAATTTCTTTTTAAAATTATTATACGAAGTCCAGACTTGAAGTATTAAACGGAAAAATGAGTGAAAATAATTATTTTATAAAACAATACGAATTCATGCAGAATTTGCTTAAATATTTTAACTGCATAAGAACGAGAAGTTTTGAAATTTATAATGGGAAATTTTATTTTTTAGTTTTGTAATAATTCTCCAGAGACGATCATTAGAGTCAATGAAATATACACAAAAATAAATCCGAGGGAATTCATTATAAACAATGAATATAATACAATGGAAATACGAATAAATTTATTTATTTAAAATTTTGGTGAAATCACATATACAAATATCTTGCACACGCTTTCAGGTTCACAGGAGGTAAAAATCATAATATTCACATAATGTAGAAATTTTATCAATACCAAGCAAAAATTTTATAACTTTTAATATACAATGCATTCAATGGAAATATGAATATATTTATTTAAACGTTCGATCAAATCACATATACAAATATCTTGCACATGCTTTTAGGTTCACAGAAGGTAAAACTCATAACATTTACAAAATCTAGAATTTTTATTAATACCAAGCAAAAATTTTATAACTTTTAATATACAACGCATTATTAGATTACATTCATTAGTTTTCAGAAACTTTAATAAAAATTTACTTTGCGAGCTGGAACACTTTCCAGTTTAAATTATAGAAACTTGGGTTGGATTGGGTTGTGGTTGGATCCACATTGTCCTCGTATGCATCCAAATAAATTTTCCAGTGGATCTTGGTTCACACGCCGGGGGCTAAAAACACCAGGAAAATCATTCTGATTGCTCAGTAATTCCCAAAGAATTTGGAAGGCCCTCAATGTGTAGATCCAACCTTGTTGAGAGGGGGGTTGGGAACAAACCCTTCCACGACCATCAAGGAACTTCCACGATTCGACAGTGTGGACTGCTGACCTCCAGAACTCGACATGTTTAGTGTCCTTAGAGACTTTTACCCTTAACTCCTTCCCTTTTGTCTCTCTATCTTCAGAGCCATTTACAGAGTCAAACTAGTCCCCAACAGCAGCAAGGAAGTGGGCAGTTCCTGTTGCTGATGGGCGCATGTAACCTTAAGTAATATAGACGAATAAAATGGGGAATTTGTGGGATGGTCCCGATAGTGTCATATGTAAAGAAGACATTTTACTATAATGCAAACAATTACCTTCCAATAATTACAAGAAAAACAGCAAGAATCACTTGAATCCTTCTACATAGAAGTTTCTTAAGTATAATTAGAAGTAACTGTAATTCCTTACCATACTGATGTCAAATATCCACTTGAATCCTTCTACATGGAAGTTTCGTAAGTATAATTAGAAGTAACAGTAATTCCTTACCATACTGAACTCCGTATGTCAAATATGCTGCAACCTTCTTCGAGAAGACCTTGGCAGCCACACTGACCTTCATCTTGCCTCTGCCTTTAGGGTCAACATGCCTCGCAGTCATCCACTCCAATTGTCTGAACCCACTATGTTTAAGTGGTTTTAGAGGAAAAAGTAGGAATTAACACACCAAAATCTATAAAAATGACCCAACAATGGAAAATTAAAAGTGCAAAGATTACTTACACACGCTGATTATCCACATTATAAGATTGCACCACATCACCCCATGATGCTATGCCATCCGTCACCTCGCTGCCAATCCTTAATGGCAGAAGGATATCATGCCCCATGAGCAGGTTCCTTGTGCATTTCAATAGATGGGGAGGATCAAAAACTGTTACAATCTCCTTCTCATTGAAAACAAAGAAGGGTTCCTCAGCAGTGGCACCCAAACTCTTTATGGCCTTCCGGTTGTTGGCCCCCATGTCACATACAGTGGCCATAACTTCCAGACCTGCCTCAAATGAATGCCTCAGTGCCACTTTAATCAGGGCAACAAGATTTTCAGCCTTAATTTGGGAATGGTTGAAATAAAAGGAAACAGGTTGTTTCCAGTTACTGAAAATCCCTCTGACCATAAATACTAAGGCATACCTAGCGGTGGACATGCCCCTTCCCAATCCCCAAGATCAGAAAAACCTAAAATCTTGTCAGCTGCTTTGTCATATTGGAGGTGTTCCCTTATCTGCATCTCATCAAAAATCAGGACACACTTCCTCTCATATGACTGCATTCCATTGCAGGCATTTGCAATTGGCCTCATTATCGGCAAATTTACTCCCGTACAGAAAGGAATGGCATTGAGATATGATGTCAATGTCCTTGTGCTTGGAAGAACCAGCATTTGCTGTAGTAGAGAATAGCCTGCAGGGCTCTTTTTATACAAAGAGAGAGCGAGTGTCTTCTCCTCAGTAGTCCACCTCCTTCCTTGGGGCATTCTCTTTGTTTGCTGCACTTGAGATGCAACGAGTGCAGCTGCATTGGGGGGCAACTGCTCCTTCAACTTCTCTACTACAGTTAAACCCCGATTGAGAAGTTGCTTCAAGTTTCTAACTTTCTTCTTCAAATTATGGCAAACCTTCCTCAAGCGCTTTACCTCCATCTCCCGCCTCTTCCCATAGCTGAAGAGCAACTTCTTTTTGGGAGTGCAGTGGGAATGCCTAGTTAACCCCACGTTCTGCAAAGTTAAAGATGTTTCAACAAACTTTGCAGAAGAAGATGGGAGTGCATCAGCTAACTGGTCAGAGGGTGCACCACCTGAGAATAGACACCGTCGTTTCGGTCCAGTGTCTGCAGGAACAGTAACAGAAACGGAAGGGTCTGTGATTTCCTGCACAGTAGGGAGAGGAGTGGAAGTCACCATCAAATCTGCAATATCCATTGCATGATGACTAGAGGTAGTTGTGTCCTCTACAGACCATGCCCCTGCTATGAATAGATTTCAGACTTTGTTACTTGAGGAAATACAAGAGCAAGGGTAATAGCAAGGAGTAGTTTGAAATCCGTTTTGAATTATAATCTCCAACCTTCAGTAGCATAGAGAGTAGGAACTCGTCTCCGCAGTAACTTCTCCAGTAGGTGATTCTGGAAATCACTATCCCTGAAGTGAGCTGAGCACACTCTGTAATTTTTAAGAGCTCCATGGCTGCCTTTCTGCAGGAGTTGCTTCAAATAATGGTTCTTGGTAAAAAGAACCCACAATTCGCTCCTAAAAAAGGATTACCGAAAGAATGCATACAATTTTAATATGTATCTTACGACATTATTGAATCCCATGTAATCTTGTATTAGGAACTAATAAGTTTTCTGAGCATGCGATTACAATTTGCTTCAAGCTTCATTCTTCCCAGAGAAGTTAATGGAGAACAAACCCCCATAGCAGTGTTTCCCAAATGGTATTCCGCGGAACCCTAGGGTTCCGCCAAGCGTAAATAGGGGTTCCGCGAGAATAACAAGATGCAAACTCGAAACCATCTTCAGAAGGGGAGAACTGTGGACCGAACCCTTTCTTTAGAATTATAATAACGAGCCCGGGCCTGGATTTTAAAATAACTTGGTACATTGGGGTTGTCAAAGCATTTATGCTCGATGGGATCTTGTTTTAGGTAGTAAGTATTGGAATTAGTATTTGGAACGGTCAGATTTAAATACATCCGCACAAAGAATGTAACTATTTTCAATGCGAAAGATAAAATTTTGTCATTCTCCCGGAAGTTACAGTTTTGGATTTCGTCTGTATAACAAAATAATTTGGATTGGTTTCCAACATTCAATGATTTCCTTGAAGAAAACAAATGCAAACTTGAAGAAGAAATTCAGAGCAACATTGTAGATCATCTTCGCAATTTATACACCAACATCAGGAAGTATTTTCCAAACATCAATGAGAACAATAACTGGATTTGGAATCCATTCAGTATAACCGAGAAACCAGAAGGATTACCTGCACTAGATTATGAAAATTTAATCGAAATCACTTCAGATGTCCATTTAATACAAACATTTAAAGAAGTTTCTCTGATTACATTTTGGGGCAGCTTATATCATGAATATTCAGACTTATCAAGACGGGCAATTATAGAGTTATTACCATTCGCGAGCACGTACTTATGCGAAACTGGGTTCTCGAAATACACAACAAAAACAAAATACAGAAATCGACTAGATGCCGTTCATATAAACGATTTTTATCTTTAAATATATGAAAATAGACGAAATGTTTATCACATGACCTATCTTTATTATTATCTGTACTTACTTGTGCTTCGATTTTCACCTTATAAACAAAATAACTGTTTGGGGTTCCGCAACTTCTCTTTCGAGTTGCAAGGGTTCCGTAACAAAATTAAATTGGGAAACGCTGCCCTACAGAAATAATTCTGCGCACCAAGTTACCAACAAAGGAAATGATAATTGCAGGTAAGACATCTATGCATTGGAGTATGTCTAGGCTGGTTAAAGCATTTCAGACCATTTTCTCACCCCTTGAAAAATTTTAATGCAACAATTTTTTCGTAGATGAGCCAAATTTGTTAGAAGCTTCTATGACGACTGGTTAGTAACTTAGTTTTTATCTTTTCCAGAACCCAGATTATAAGTGAGAACGTTTTCGTGAAATTTGGATTTTTGTGTAAATAAGGTAAAATTTTTTAATCAAATTTTTTTAATTCTTTAATGCACGTGCTACGGCAAGAAATAATGGCTTTTATTCATAATTTTGTTTATGCTTCTTAAAAGCAAAGTAGTAGTTATTATGTTTTAATTCTATAAGCTTGTGTTCTGAGAATTTAAAAATTTTCTTTTCAGTGTATTTTAGGCAGCCTACAGATTTTGTCAATTACCTAGTTTTTTGCAGTGTCGGACTGTGCCAGCAGGTGTGTCAGCTAGATTTTGTTCATCAAAATCGACAGGTATTTATCTAACTATATATTAATTTTACGTTGACGTCTGTAGACATTTGTTTACAATATATATCGGCGTATTTCTCGAGAACCGTTTGTCATAAAGATATGCGGAAAACGGCTTTTTGTTTCTATTGGCTATGAGGGCCCTGTAAAAATATTTTCCTTTGCTAAAGAATCCCGGGTTCGAATCCAGGACACATATTTTCCCATACGTTTTCACAGGATTTTCGATTATTCAGAGTGCAAGGTTTTCTTCCTTCGTTCGTTAAAATACGTAAATATGGACCGATTTTCTTATTTTTCGCTTTATTCCACGGCTAAAGCTTTATACTACCTTGTTCTTGCGATGTTTACACGGTATACGGCCGAAGTTTTCATAAATACGCATCCTTTTTCGAAGTTTTGCGGATTTTTCGTACTCATTCCGGGCGTTTCCAAGGAGACTCTCATTGTTGCCTCCGATTCATTTAATGCCAATTAAACCTTCGAATAGACGAAAGAAAAGCATTATTCGCATCGAAATTAATGAAGCATAGTAACGTAAATATTTACGGATAATTAGTCTGTTGACAGGGTGTGGGAAGCTTTTCTAGCTGTATCAATAACATGTGTATAACAAACAAGATCCCAGCG
The DNA here is from genome assembly GCA_036926305.1 of Uropetala carovei. Lineage (NCBI taxonomy): Eukaryota > Metazoa > Arthropoda > Insecta > Odonata > Petaluridae > Uropetala > Uropetala carovei. The sequence continues at coordinate 860,616 of JAXCHB010000156.1, read as the reverse complement.
AATTGTTTTATTTTAAATTGTGCAATTAATTTGTTTTTTCTTTTGTCTCAATTGTTACTATAACGTTTTAAAATGGTTACCTTGAGGACTGTCAGCATTTGTTTACAATTTATTGTTAACATCTGTGGATGTGCTAGAAACTTGAAATTTTGTGAGATTATAGGTTTCTCTCTTACTCTTCATATTAAGGTGAGATAAGAGGCTTTTTTATTTTAATACTTTGAATTTCATTTATATTTCATTAATTATTCAATAAATGTTATTTCACTAAACCATTAGTTTATTTAAATCGCATTGAGGATTGGAGATCCGGGGCTGCCCTACTAGTTTTTTTAAAATTATTATAGTTTTAAATCTTTCTCTTTATAGCACCTCATAAAATAATTTCTGATAACTGTATTTCTCACGGTAGACATTTTTGTCTTTGAGTAAAAAAAAATTAAGGAAGATGCTTCTGTGCTTCCCGCGATTATTTTTTCCTTTATACCTTTACTCTGGAATCTTAGGTATGTCGTGAATGGGTTAAATTCATGATAGTGTCTATTTTCAAATAAACAAAATAATTTTACATAAGTACACAATAACCCTTATTAACAACAACAACCAATTCGAATTTTTACAAATTGTGTATGATTGTAAGTAGAATGTTATAGTAAATTATATTGCAGAATACTCGGAAGAGACGGAAAGGATAACAAAATTTTTAATAAAATTTGAATAATTTTACTCAATACTATATAAAATATATATATATATAATACTTTCTTTGATATTTTTTCAGTATGGTTGGAAGAAGGGGAGGGAAGAGGAAACATGACGGCTCACAGCCATCGTCGGCCCGAGGGCAGTCCCTCCCGTCGACCTCTCCAGATGTGCCCCTCGCGTCGACCTCTAGAGAGGAGCCCCTTCCCTCAACGTCCCAAGGGGAGCCCCTCCCGTCGACATCCCGAGGAGACAAGACGAGGATATACACCCCAGAAGAGCTCCGAAAAATTTTGGAGGAGAGCGACGAGGAAGGTTTTGTAGATTCGGACCTCGAGGAAACGCTCTTTAGGGACTCTTCCGGAGAGGAAAGCGAGGAGGAACCCTTGGCAGGTAGCATCCCTTTGTCCACCGCCGATCCTACCCCATTTATTGCCCCATCCTCCGATCCCGTTGTTCCTCAGCCGGCTGCCGAAAGACGTGAGACGAGACAATGGACGAAAACGAAAATCCCTCCCAAGAATATTCCTTTTTCTGCAACAGCTGGGATAAAAGTGCCGCTGGCCGGTACCCAACCCCGAGACTATTTTAATCTCTTACTGACTGACGAACTAACGGACTTGGTAATTACACAGACGAATGTATTTGCTAGGGAATTGATGCAGGCAAGTGTTTCTCCTAAAGCTAGGATTAAATCGTGGAAACAATTAGACCTTCAGGAGTTTTTAACTTTTTTAGGGCTATTGTTCCACATGGGATCCATTCCCTTGAACAGAATACCGGATTATTGGAGTACGGATATTCTGTTCGATTTTCCTTCCTTTAGGAGTTGCATGAGTCGTGACAGATTCCAGCAAATACTACAAGCCCTCTATTTCGCTCCCAGTCCCCGACCGAATGACCCGAAACCGACAGACCGGCTGCATAAAATCCGACCTCTCCTGGATATTATTCATTCTACAATGAAAAATATTGTCATTCCTTCCCGGGAGATTTGTATTGACGAGTCTATGGTCCTCTGGAGGGGGCGGTTAGTATTCCGTATCTATATGAAGGGGAAGAGGCATAGATACGGAATAAAGCTATACATGCTTACCGAGCCTTCCGGTTTGGTTTTGAGATTTATTGTGTACACCGGGGCTGGAGATGTCGAAGTAGGGGGTCCGGGACATGTCAGCAGTGTTGTCCATAAATTGTTGGAAGGAAATCTAGATAGCGGTCATTCACTTTTTATGGACAACTACTATAACAGCGTTGACTTGGTGCACCAACTACTCGAACGTGGAACCTATTGTACAGGAACCCTCCGACCAAAGCGGAAAGGCAACCCCCAACAAGTGGTAGCCAAAAGATTAAAGAGGGGTGAAATTGTGGATGCCTTTTCTGATGATGGCGTTTGTGTCCTTAAGTGGAAGGACAAAAGGGAAGTGCTGATGATCAGCTCTGAATTCGGGAGTGAATCTGTTAATGTTCCTCGCCGAAAAAGAGGAGGGGTTGTTTCCAAACCAGAGGCTGTTGTTCAATACAACAAGTCGATGGGTGGAATTGACCACCTTGATCAGATGATGGCTTATTATCCCATTCAAAGAAAATGCCTTAAGTGGTATAAGAAGCTGGGTATCCATATATTTCACCTCATCTTAGTCAATAGTTATTTCCTCCATTTGAAATCCTCTCCAACCAGCCTTTATGATTTCCGATTGTCCGTCATAAAGTCCCTCATCCTTCCTTCTCTTGCGGCCAATCCCAGAACCACTCCCAAACCCAAATTACCCATCCATTTTCCCATCTATCAAACCGCTCCTGGCTCTAGTAGGAAACTACATAAGAGGTGCCGCTTATGTCTTTCCAAAAAAGTCAGGAAGGAGACTCCCTTCATCTGTCCCAACTGCCAAGGGTCTCCTCCTCTCTGTCTTGATTGTTTCCTCCCCTACCATGAAAGCATATAAATATGTATATTTGTATATACAGGGTGTCTCAAAACTGTTGCATCAAAAAAGAATGGTCCAATCAAACCTTTGGATGATAAACCACACCACACTGCGATCCCAGGTAAATTTACATGCCTTTCCACAGTAACATGTGGATTCTCTGTGGACCAATACGTGCAATTGTGACGATTAAGTGTACCATTCAACTTGAATGTTGATTCATCACAGCAAACAATTTTGTTGGCAAATGATGCGTCTTCCGCTATTTTTGAGCGAAACCATTCAGAAAATTCAAATTGGCGATCAGAATCATCTTCATTCAGTGCATGCACTAATCTTGGGATGTAACTTTTCCATTTTGCCTTCTTTAAAATGCGATCAACACTTGACCTGCTGATTTGTGTTTCTCGAGAACATTGTCTGACGGATTTCTTTGGTGACTGTGAAAATCTTTGCGGCACCTCTTCTGACTCCCTAGGGCTTGTGGATGTCCGAAATGTTCCAGATCTTTGTTTATGCACATTTGAACGGTACCGTCAGTTTCAAATTTGTCACGAATACGTGAAATCGTAATTCGGGTGGGAGGTTCTGTTTGAAATTCACGTCTCCACTGTCTTTGGACTTCCTTTACATTTTCAGATTTCCAGTACCATTTCAGTAAAAATTTGCGTTGTTCAAACGTGTCTTTTGTTATCCATTTCTAATGAAACAATAAAAACAATTGAAACAATAATGCTGTATAAAAATATTGCATAATTGTAAGAATAATGCAACATTGAAACATCTAACATGTAATGTTTGTCATTTTATCTTTATTCGACCATATACTCTATGTTATGCAATTATTCTATTAAAATTTATGGATAAACACACAAGTTATTAATCATCAAAGTGTGTATACATTTTTTTGAGACACCCTGTATGTATATATGATATTACTGTATATATTATTTGTGTATATTGTATTTATTGTATATAATATTTTTTTTATATATTATATTTATAGTATATATTACCTTTTGTTTTATATGCAGTTATCTTCGTATATTTTTTGTGAATATTTTTTTGAAAAAAATTTGTAATGATGTAAATGCTTTCATGGGAGTCTACAACTGAAATATATAGAACATTTGTATACTAGTGAAGGTGTGCTTGCATTCTGCAAACATTTCCTATCACCATAAAGTAAAGAGTAAGAGCCGACAAATAATTTTTAAACGCAACACAAACCCCCGGATGATTAAACCAAACAAGATTTTTTATTAATCCTCCATCTTCTTGTCGGTTTACGTGTTTTTCCTTATTGTCAATATTGGGGTATAAACAACCCCAAAAATTTATATTTATAAAACTTTTATATAGGTTTTCAGCATTTGTTACGAATACCTCACATATACGCAAGATTTCATCAATGTAGCACCTCTAGAAGTGCATTTACCGTATTCACCTGAATCTAAGACGACCTTTTTTTCCAAATTTTCAGCTGTAAATATCAAGAGTCGTCTTACATTCGAATACGAAGTATATTTAAGCATTTAATCAATGGTTTTTACAACAAATGGTATATTAGAGTAAACAATTCACAACAGCAAATTCAAGTACGTACATAAAGAATTGAAATAAACAAATAGTAATAACAATAAGAAAAACATGACGGGAATAATAATTATTTAGACTAATAATCATCGTCGACGATCATAACACACACGACGTACTTTCATCTTGCACGTAATGCCAACCGCAATGTCAAAACAAATGAGAGCGGAAATCATTGGGATTCCCCTTTCAAACGACGCACCGCGATTCACTAAGTGTGACAGTAATTTTGAGTTGTGCATTCTTGATTTAAATGCACAACCCTAAAGTTAAAATGACAGATCATGTTGAAGTACGTGGCACGAGTGCAAAGGGAAAGTTAACAAAGGAATTAGACGGAGCTAAGATACAAATTTTAAGCTGATCGTGATAAATTATGCCGAAAAAACTAATAACTGTGATGCGAGTAGAAAGTTCGGTGTATCTGAGTTTGTGCGCACCATGAGGAAGAACGGTATGCCTGTTTCGACTGAAAGTATCATACTTAAAGCTAATGAAATTACTAGAGGACTTAATATATCATTGCAATTCAAGGCCAGCAGAAGTTGGTGCGTGAGAATGATGCGACGAAATAATTTTTCTTTACGGGGACGAACTTCGCTGTGTCAGAAATTGTCAGAAGACTATGTTGAAAAACTTCTCGCTTACCAGAAATACGTAATTGGACTTAGAAAAACCAATAATTACCTTTTGAGCCAAATAGGAAATGCCGATGAAACTCCGGTTTTCTTCTACATGCCATCTAATTATACTGTGAACGAAAAAGGTGTGAAGTCCGTCCTAATTAAAACTACAGGCAACGAAAAAATGCGAGTCACGGTAATGTTGGCAGTTTTAGCAGATGGGACTAAATTACCACCATATGTGATTCTAAAGCGGAAAACAATGCCTAAGAAACATTTGCCAAGTGGAATAATAGGTGTCAAGAAAAGGGGTGGATGACTAAAGAACTAATGAGAGATTGATTACATGTGGTGTGGAATAGACGGCCAGGAGCTTTACTGAAACAAAGAGCAATGCTTTCACTGGATGCATTCAAAATGCTGCTTATCTAATGCCATGGATGGGAGTGAGGATGATGTTCTGTGGGAGACTGATGATGAAATTGAGAGTGATAAAGATAGTGAGCGTGAGGAAAATAGTGAAGGTTGCATAGACAGTGATGATGACTAACACAATAATATGATTTTATGCAGCACTTGGATTGAAATGTTTTTTTGTTGTCCTGAAATGAGTATATTCTTTCAATGTATTTACTTTATTTTTAATGTTATCTTAAAATGAATGCTACCATTTAATTTGTTTGAAAACCTGAATGGTTCTATTTGTGATGTGATCTTATGATTTTAAAATGTTAAAAGACAATGACATTCAAGAAAAGTATAAGAGAAAATAAATATTTCACAAGATTTATAATTTTTGTAGTCATGAAGGTCAATTTGAGCTTTTTTCTCTTTTGGAATCATCAAAATGGGGGGTCGTCTTAGATTCGGGTGAATACGGTATATGACTTTCATTGTTTCAATTTTAATAATTTTTGACAGCCACAACAATATATATTTCTAAAATTTTCTGTTATTTACCACCGGAACATTATTTCCTAACTCTGTTAAAATTTGCAGCTTCCTGGGTCTTAAGAAAGTACATAAATATTAGTCAAATTTTTAAACATTTAAGAATTTATTACGGCCGAACGAATAAAAATTATCAAATTTCTATATTCCCGTTTTCATTATTTGGCAAATTTTACCTCTTGAAATAATTTCAGCTTCATAGCACATTTAGAAGTACCTAAACCATGAAATGTTAGAAAAATAGTTTATAATTTTTTACGGCCAAGAAAATAATCATTGCTGCAATTTTGCATTTATTCCTCTGATAATTTTTTTTGAATCACCTGTGTATTAAATTTCAGCTCTGCAACTATAGTAGTTTGGGCCAGACATTAGTATCCTCCTATACCGTATATCCTCATGTGTAAGAAGAGTGCTTATAGAATGATACAAAAAAGTATTTTCGTAAATTATGTAATTGTTTCGGTGAATAAATGCAAACATTTTCTAAAATTGGAAATATTTAGTAATTTTTTATAAATTATTATACTATGTTTAATAAATAATTGTTTAAAATATTGGTTTATTAAAATCCTTTTTTGTAAACTAATTCTTATATCAAAATCGACAGTTATATAATGTAAAGAAATATACGAATCGGGAATAGTGCAAGGTAGGCAATCCCGCAAAACGCGTAGCGTATTTTTAGTCACTCCGACGGCGGAGAGCGGCATATCACGCTCTCCATATTTCGCATAAAAAACGGTACTTTTAAACGTTAGAATTTTTTTTTGATTTTTCCCAGCTTATAGACGCTAATTACGATACATTTACGGGAAAAAATTTCAGCCACGGAACAACCACCACCGAAAATCGCTCCCGCACGGAACGTGTTAAAGAACAAATTAAACAAGTCCATAATAATAATTGGATGTCCTGCACATGTATTAAATGTGTCCAGCATGCAGGAGATTAATACTCCACAAATCTTCAGGTTCTCTTTGAAAATCCAGTAAATTTGTGGTTTCTGCACTCATTATTGTACATGTTTAACCATAAAATTCAGGCAACGGAAAATGAAAATGATTCCCTCATAGAAGTTACGTCAATTTTGAACTCTCTTGAAAGATAATTAACTGACAGAAAAGTTAAGCGATTCTTACCCAAGAATGTTAAAGAAATTATCAAGAAAATCAATGTTGACAATAATAATGATTCAAGTCTTATTAGTACGTTATTAAAAACGGTTAGGTCCCATTTGCCCTAATCCGTATGCCCTAATCCCACTTGCCCTAATTTTTATATGCCCTAATCCCACTTGCCCTAATTTTTATATGCCCTAATTCCTACTTGCTCTAATCTCATATGCCCTAATTTCTACCTTTAGAGGTCGCGTCACGGTCCATAAGACCGAGTGTTTACATTATTTTAAACCTATACTCTTTCAGTGTCATTTCAACTCTGGTTTTCTCAATTCCTTACCTAGAATTCATTGTGTACCATATAATGGGCCTGAAGGGCTCACTATGTGAGCTTTGAAAATGGATTTCAATTTATTAGTTTAACAGTCAATTATCGATATTGAAACACTTTTTGAACAAAAATATGCTTATAAATAAAAAAATGTTGTATAACAACATTTATTTTTGTTTATTTTTCCCTATCTATCAAACATGGTCGAAATGGCAGTGTGCGACCCCACGCATCACAACTACCGCGCGATCTTTTAAGGGTTAAGATTTGAAGTTACAAATTTTTGAAAATCAAATAAAGAAATTAATACAAATTTTAAGTTGCTCAACCATTTATTGGCTCTATACATAGATCGTTTTGAATTACATTAATCAATTAGTGGAAGGAAGTAACCAACTGCTTGCACAAAATCCTGTAAATCAATATCCCCGTTTTGTCGATCTGTAGTTAATTTCATTAGTTTTTTGTTAATGGCCTCGTATTTACGGTTTTTACGAGGCGGAAGATTTCCAACGTTTACTAAACTTAGCATACACTTAAAATTAGTCTGTTGTTTCTTTAAGTGATTTATCATCGTCCACACATTAACGTGATGGTGCCCTATAGATTTATTTAAGGCATAATGCCATCCTTCCACATGATTTATGGTACGAGGACCAAAATTAGCGTGGTGATTCCACAATAGTGGTGGAAAGCGAGAATTGGGTCCAATCCAATTTGTTTCAAAGTATTTAATAAGTTCTTCGCACTTATCATATGCTGGATGATCTGGTGGTGGACCATCACGAATGATTCCTGTCCAGGCTTCCCCTTGCTCATCTAAGGAAACAAATGTCAACCCCACCATTGACTTCACTAATTTTCTAACAAGTTGCTCCTCGATGTATGCTGATTGGAGTCCCAAAGTTTGTAATTTCCGCCAAATTGCTTGGCTGAAATGAAATAAACAGCCTTTAATATCCGCATCAGGAAAAGTTTCCTTTATAGATCTGATAACTGCACACTCATAATCAACTTGAAATTTTCTTGGTTGAAACGTTGTGCCTATTTGAGATGCCTTCTGTTGAATTAACATGAACATGCGATTGTAAGTTGATTTTGACTTATTTGGAAGAAGGATATAAAGAAATGGAAATACTTGACCTCTATGCATGGCATGTAGAGTATATAGCTGATGAAACAGTCGAGGAACAACTTTAAATGTTCCATCCAAATAAATGGCATTGCCAGGATTTTTGCACAGAATCTGAAGGAACTGTGCAGTTCCAAATCCAAGAATTTTTTCGTCTTCTCCATCTTCGAATAGCAGAAATTCTTCATCTTCTAACTTCCTATACTCTTCTGGAATGATCAAGTCTGATAATGAATCCGGAAGTACAGGACGAGATTTAGCAGCAGCTCTATACAGCGTTGTACGTACGTTCTCATAGCTGGGCATACCAGAAGTAATTTCTATATCTTCGGGATCCAACGTTTTGTTTAGTATTTCCTTATAAACTGAAGTTACTGAAGCTTCCGGCTGGGTCGAGATTTTCTCTTTCATCTGTTCCACCACTTTAGCTCTCATTGCTTCTTGAATATCAGGCTCATGATTATGACTGCCGCTCTTCGATTTCAGTATGACTCCATCCACCGTTTTGACAATTGTCGCACGTCCTAAACACCCATGATGACGGGCTCGACTGCATCGAAGATAAAGGACGTCCTTCTGACCTTTTGCATTATATTGGTAGATATAGCCATTGATAAAATATTCCGGGTTTGCTTTCCTGGTTTTAATAATCTCGACCGATGACATCTTAATGAACCTATTTTAAATGATAAAAAATATTACAGGACCTACTTGTCACAGTTTTAACAGTGATGGCAAACGAAAAAATAAGCGTTTCGTTAAGATTTGCTTAAGTAAAAAATATTATATCCTTTTGATATAGGCTACTTACTTGATAATTTAAAACGATGAAGAGGAAGACAGGTTCCGACGTACACTCTCCCGAATAGGACTCACTTCCAAATAACCCACAAGACACTTGGGCGTATATTTCTTCGAACAAAATATTACACTCAGCAATCTCTGAAGACGCCTGAGTAGGTAGGCTTGCCAGTTGTACTGATTTAGGAAGTAATGATTTTCTATTGCTTTGTTTGACATGTACTTCTTTTCAATAATTTTCATAGAAGTATCACAATGTACTTCTTTTTGTCAAAAATGGACCATTTTCTGACAAAGATGTAATACAATGTTAATTAATTAAGGTAATACAGCGCAGCTAATATCATTACATTTAATTGACTTAAATCAAATCGGTAAGACCGCAATTCGTTTATTATTTCATTAAATACTCTTTATTGCGATTAGGGCAAGTGGGATTAGGGCATATAAAAATTAGGGCAAGTGGGATTAGGGCATGTAAAAATTAGTGCAAGTGTGATTAGGGCATACGGATTAGGGCAAATGGGGTAACGCCATTAAAAACAACCCATGATAGCTCCATTTTATATTTGAATAAATGGACGCAATTTTTTCAAGAATTCCGTTTATTTGAATGGATGGAATTAAATAAAGTGCCTAATTGGCCAGGTATTGAAAAGAGTGCTCATTTTCTTACCGAAAAGGGTTTAGACTATAGATGATTCAAAATTGTTTGATCAGGTCGTAAATTTAAAATCATTTGTACATGAAATGGGAAAAAATGAAGAATTTTCAAATATGTTGGCTAACGTGAACTGGGTAAAGTATTCTGAAAATCGCAATCAAGAATACTCATCTGAATTTGTAAAAATTTGGGAATATTTCTATTGCATTCCATCATATAATGTTAACTTAGAAAAAGTTTTCAGAACCAAGAACGAAATAAACTCTTAACCGAGCCCGTTAGGAGTTTACCTCTAATTCAATAATCGTAAGGACTATAATTGTATTGAGTTCCATGGTTATCGCTTGAGAAATAAAGAGATTCTTAATGAAATTAAAAATTCTAACAAATATAATTAATATTTTTTTCTCAGTAACTTACGCTAAAATTAGGATTTAACAAACAATATAATAATTAGTAATACAATGAAAAATGTATAACCTTCGTTCTTGTATGTAACAATTTTTTATGTAAGTTAAAAGTCGCTTTGGAGAATTAAAATATTTGAGAGTATTATTAGTTTAAGATGTTCTTTGTGTAGTGTTTGTAAATAAAAAGTTCCTTACCTATTTGTTAGATTGTTTAACTTTATGAACTTATCATAGTTATATTTTGGTTATTTTGTAACAAAATCACATATTATTTCTAATTAAAACACATTGTTGGTGATGATAATAGCAGGGCAGTTCCTAGGGCTATGGGCGCCTGTGTGTTAGTTTGAAAATGCGCCTTTTAAAGTAGGAAATAATGAACAATTTCAGCTTAACGTATTTTTATACAGGTGCACATATACAGAACTATTAATTTACATAGAAATGGCGTAACTGCTTTCACCTGACTCCCAACGAGTATCGTTCACTGATTTTAATGTGAATTGAGGAATATTTTCTTTTAATTTCTCCCACCTATATGTGGAGGAAGAAAAAAAAGGTACAACTCTTGCATAATATCGAAATATTAAACAATTTCCAAACTGACTTTTGCTGTATCGTTGATTACTTAACTTAAAGTATGACAATTACAAGGTACAAACATTGCACGACTATTTGCATCTTTGATAAGTTTTTGAAGACCAATATACACAATGTTTCACTCATATTGGAACCGTGTCATATCCTCATGTTATTTAGTTTTAAGTTATATTTTGGCAGTAAATCATTTAATACTAACGTAAATACTCACCTGTTGTATCGTTAATTTAATGAAATCCTAAAAGATGTTCCCTTATTCCTACGTCATTATCGGAATCAGGGCCTATTTTAAGGAAATTTTAGAGCTGCACAAAAATAATTTGTTAGGGCTTAAAAAATGCACCTCAGGCGAACATTTTTGTTGATTTTTGAAGCATTTTCGCAATAACGTGATGAAAAGTGAATGGATCACGCTCAAATTTGGTATTATTCAATGATGAGAGAACCTTTACCAGAAATGTCATACCGAGAGAATTATTACAGGGATAAAGCCATTTTTGTGATATTATTTTTGTGCGATAAAAATAAAAAAAATGCTAGATGCTAGAAACTTTTTTTTGTCGAAATTTTCATCGTCAATATTATTGACGGGTATTACGCTAGTTATTTATAATAAGTTAATACGGTAAATAAAAATTTTAATAAAGTAATTGTCGAAAATTATAATTTCAAAAATATAAATCATCAAAAACATTGTTTACGATCCAATGATGCCAAAGAAACATGAATCACATTCCTATTTCTCAAATGTTTTCCGCCTTAGGAGATATATATTTTGTTAGACCCGTGAAATTTACAGGGAAAAGACTGAAACTGGCCACCAGACGATGCAATATTATGCAACACTGCTGAAATTTCACAATATTTAGGATACACACTTTACGAAATTTGTTTAGTGGGAAATTTAAAAAATAATATTAGACTGCAGTCACACCGTGCATACGATATATTTTAAAAAAATTTTATTATGAAATAAAATCTGTGCTGTAATAAATCCAGTTTGGCTGGGGCTGCGTTAAGCAGGGCTCACCTGCAGAGCCGTCCCGATATAGGGTGCGATGTGTGCACCACACACGGGCGCCAACCTTCAACGGCGCCGGCTCACAGTGGAATGAAACCCGAAAAAAGCGGAAAAATATTTTCTTGTTTGAGTTTGAGATTTTAATCCGTGACATTTTCGCGTTTAATTTAGGCATAGTAGCCCTAAAATGAATATAAAGCATATAAAATTATATTTACATTATCTGTCACACAAGTTTCTTGTGAGAGAAGTTTCAACATTTTAAGTTATATCGCTGTTGCGACAGGGGAAAGATCTTTTTCAAAATTAAAACTAATAAATAATTATTGACGCTCCAGCATGTCACAAAAACGTATGACAAATCTACCTATTTTATCCATAGAAAATGAAATTTTAAATGAATTAGATATACACTACATCGTAAAAAAAATAGCCTCAGCGAAAGTAAGGAAAGTTAAGTTATAATTCCTTGGAAGTTACATATATTTACAGTAATAAATTTAATTTTAGATAATTGTCGCATTTTTGTTATTCTTTGACATTTTATCATTTGATATAATTTGTATTTACAGTTTGTATTATATTATTTGTATTATGTATATTTGTATTATATTAATTGTATTATGTATATTTGTATTAAGTTGTTTTATTAGACATCTGCCATAAATCCTCTGATTATAATTTATAAGATAAGGTTATTAATGTATTATTTTTTAAAATAAATATGTATAAGGCCGACGTACAAGATTTTTTAAAAATCCTTGGGGTGCCACATGTGTTTCGCACACGGGCGCCGATACACCATGCAACGGCTCTGCTCACCTTTGTCACAAATATCACAAGTGAAGGGTTTCTCCCAACAGTGTACTCTTAAATGTATTCGACTTATCCTATTGAAACAACAGTTTTTTAATCACTGTATTTAATAGCAAAACAGGTGACCAATCTTTTATTAAAAGTTATTTTGACGCGTCTGACCTTCATCAAACAACTAGTCCTATAGCAACCGTTGCTTCTATGCTGCCCAGATGCATTTTCCATTTCGATATGCTGCTTTAAACAGCCCATTTTATGAAAAAAATCGTTCAAATTACAAAGATTGGTATATATTAACTTTTAAAGAAGGTATTTTGAAAAAAACAAAGAAAAAACGATAGGAATAAACCCCCACTTCAGGTTTGACCAATTTACACCAAAACCTTTCAAATCTTCGTTTTCTTATAAAAATCTTAATTACAGCACTCACAAATATACTTTCGTACACACACGGCGTAAAAATAATTGTGCTAATTACACAGTAATTATGACAGATCACAGATTAGTCCCTGATATTATTTTACGCTTTAAAAATGAAAATTTATCTTAAAAAATGTTAGCATGAAATTCGGTTAACACCAAATGTTTGTGCCGGTCCCCTGCATTTAGTGTTAACTGAATTCCGCTGCATTTTTACGAGTACTTTATTTCTTAATTGAAATACGTCGCAATAAAATTTCTCCGGAAGACATTTCCCCTTGGTGTGGGCGTAACTTTCTCTTCGTCTTCCTCATTCTCTTCAAGTATTTCTTCTTCGCTGTCATCGTCGCTGCTATCAGACTCTGTCAAAGAATGTTAACAATCAGTTTGCTTTACAAGTACCAGGGAAGGCTTCAGTTATTTATAATTGTATTTTAATTGGCAAGCTTCATTCAATCTTAAGTTAATTAAATGTAAGTAATCCTAAGTTAAAATTATTGGGTAACAGTATTATTGTCACTGCTTGCAGCTTATGAAAGGATTCCTACAAATAATAAGCCTGCAATGGATTTATCAGATAAAAATGTTAGAAAAAATTAGTAAGATATAAATGCTAAAAATAAAGAATTGTTTCATAGGATATTTGGAAACTAAAGATAGCGATTCACATAACATTCATTGCCTTTAAAAAAATCGGTACAGCATACATTGTACAAACTTCCTCATATAGTAATGCGTCGTTTAGTTATCTTTAGAAAATGAAAATTGTACGAGCCTGTTTTTAGAAAATCCAATTTTTGTTAAAGTTGCCCAAGAATAAACTAGCCTTATATTCATTCACTGAGAAAAATTAAATAGGTAGTATTCTTGTAGATGTATACTCAAGTAACTACGAAATTTGATCAAAATCGTTAGAGATGTTATTGAGAAAATCGAATTATTGTTAAAGTTGCCTAGAATAAACTAGCCTTATATTCATCTTTTGAGAAATATGAACTATACAGTATTATTGAAGACGTAAACTCAAGTAACTGTACGAAATTTGATCAAAATCGTTAGAGACGTTCTTGAGAAAATCACATTATTGTTAAAGTTGCCTAGAATAAACTAGCCTTATATTCATTTTCTGAGAAATATGAACTATACAGTATTATTGAAGACGTAAACTCAAGTAACTGTACGAAATTTGATCAAAATCGTTACAGCCGTTTTCGAGAAAATCGGATTGTTGTTAAAAATGCGTAGAATAAACTACTCTTAGTTATTAAGCAATGTCAACCATTTCTATGTATACTCTGCACAGTATGATAAAATGTCTAAGTACGAGATTCCATTCATTTTTGCTCTACCATCTAGGCTCCAGAGCCAGTAACAGACCGACAGACGGCATTGCGAAAACCACTTTTTCGGATTCAGCGACACCTAAAACGTGTATTTCAGTAAGAATCTCGAGGTCGAATTTTTTCGTGAAAGCAACACTTTCTCGATACTTCGTATATGAGAAAGTAAAAAGGTAGAGGGGGTCGTAGAAAGTTTCCATGGATAAAAGTATAGGAAAGAGAATTTATACCTTCCGTTCTGTACTCCAGCCGTAAGTTATGGAGCACGGCCATTGCTACTATCATGGCCTTTGAAGTTTCCAGGTCCACTTTGAGACCTCTATGAAGTGCCCTAAAGTTCTTTTTCCAAACGTTAAATAGCCTCTCCACTGTGTTCCTAGTTTCGACGTGGGCTGTGTTGTACGCTTTCTCTGCTGCCGTCTCTAACGAACATCGGTATACAGTACTCCTTCACATATACTACGCTCACTCATTATACAGGGTGTCCCATAACGACCGTATAAGAGCGTAACCACGGGAATCCTCGCGAAATTTTAAAACGAAAACGTTCCATGTCCAAATGTCGGCAGACTCCTCGTTTCCTCGGAAAACGCAATTTAAATAAACGATGTGGCAACACTGCATGTGGGAAATTGTGGGTTTCGTACGAATAAGAGTATTTTATTCCAAAATAAGTGTTCGCACGACCTGTAGTAGATAAACGACCGAGTATTAATTACCAGAGGGTGGATTTTGCCCTAAATGCCTTTTCCCATGCTCAGAAGTTTAGGCTTATGCTATATAAGTCCATTTTAGGTCATTACGATGACAATATGCTACTTTTATAGTGCCTATAATAGCCTTCTTCGTTGGTTAGTGCCTATTTCATGGATAAGAGCCTATAAATGCATTTTTGACCGATGTTTCTCTGTTTTAAGAGGAAACACGTTTTAAGAACGTATCGGTTTAACTGCTAATAGCGGACATGCAGTTATCTAAGAAATAAACATTGCATTAGAAGGCTTTTAGAGTTTGTCTTTCGTGTAATGTATGCCATGTCAACAGTATAATTTCGTACGCGGACAAGATTTATGGAGCTGTGGTAGAAGCATTCCAAACCGGCCAAATACAATCGGAATTTATTTCGTCCTGTGATCACGTATCGAATAGCGCAACGAATTTGCAGCAACAATGTAGCATCAAATGCAGTAATGTCGCCTCCTAGTGGAATCGATAGGAACAAAAAATCTGGAGCAAGTCCCCGGTGCAGATGGTCAAGCAGTTTTCGCTAAATTGCAGCAGGTATTCCAGCGAAACCCTGGGTGGAAAGCGATATCAGAGGTTGCAGATGTTTTAGAAGGGGGCAGTACAGTCGCAAATGAAGGCAAAATAAGTGCAAGTGAACTTGGCTCCCCAAAATTTTGCCCAGTTACACTTCCTGCGAAGTTGAAAGAAGTTATTCCCAGTATAAGAACATTTTAACTGACAAAAGAACAACGTTCTGTATCGAAAACCTGGAAATATATTTGGTAATTAATTGTAACATAAATCCTGACAGTGACTGATTATCAAAATGGAAATAAAACGATACTTTCACTGCCTATTTTGGTGCCTATTGTAGCTTATTTTGCCTTCTTAAGCGCCTATTTTTTCCTATTTTAGTGCCTATTTGCCTGCCTTTTTAAAAGGTTTTTAGTGCCTATGGATCCGCCCTTTATTAATTACTAATACAGGCAGTCCCCGCTTTTTTTCGGTCCGCTTTCCGTCGCGGTTATCAGGAAGGTAACCCGACGAATAAGCAGGGACTGCCAGTACTTCATTAGGTTGGCGACGCTTGCAAGGGAGGTTACCCTCCTGAAAACTGCGACGGAAAGCGGACCGAAAAAAAGCAGGGACTGCCTGTATTACTAATTAATACTCGGTCATTTATCTACAAACAGGTCGTGCTAACACTTATTTTGGAACAATATGCTCTTATTCGTACGAAACCCACAATTTCCCACATGCAGTGTTGCCACATCGCGTTCAATTAAGTCTCGTTTTCTGAGGAAACAAAGAGTCTGCCCACATTTGGACATGGAACATTTTCGTTTTAGAATTTCACGAGGATTCCCGTGATTACGTCCTTATACGGTCCTTCTGGGACAACCCGTATATGAACATATAATTTTACTATTAAGGACTTACCTGAGGATTCAACACTGGCGTCAGTAAATACGGGTGGCAGGCATATCCACCGTCACCCAAAAGGACTCCTTTGTAGCATCCACTTTCGAATTTCTTTTTCAAATTCGATTCGTCAAAAATTCTCCGATCCTGCGTGCTACCTCTCCACCTTGCCACAATACTTTTTATTTTTAAATCGGACGCAGAAACCACCTATTTAGGAATAGAAGCTACATTTTCAATGGCCTTATTCAATCAATGAAAAATCAGGTAAACTTTATATCCATTCGTGTTAAGGGATATTTTAGAATAACATGCGTAATAACATCTACCAAAAATTAGTTATGCATATATATTTACATACTAGCAGAATTTCCCATTGAATTTCAACGGATTTAGTGAAGCTACTACAGCACAACATACAAACTCTTTAAAATACCTATATAGTAGATACTTTTTAAATTACAATTAGCCTTTATTAACAATTAATCATATTTGCTTGTAACAATCCGTTTCCGAGCCTATTGCATTCAAATATAAGGATAATTTTACTTCCTATCATATTACTTTCGCCAAATCCAGCTTCATTTCTTGTGTAATTATGCCTCGCTGAAATATTTACTTTTATGGCTTGTAAGCAAGAAACCCGTGAAAAAGCAACGTACAGTTGTCCACGATTGAACACTGACTCCGGTAAACGTACACCAGATACGTGAGCTTATTTACGTTAATAAATATTATAATGTAGAATATAATGATTTTACTTACAGAAAATGTAAGATTCCAGGATTCAATAGACGAAATAAGGTTCAATTACTTTCATCAATAAACGCTTCCTGAATAATAATCAGTATCTATTTCCGTTGCTATCCATAAACATCGATCGTTTCGCTGCTTAAACAAAAGTGTGAATTGAATAATGCTAAACTTTCATCTATTTGAATGTTTAATTGGCACTAACTGAATCGGAGAAAACAATAAAAGACTCCTTGGCAACGCCCGGAAAGAGTATGAAAAATCCACAAAATTTCGAAACAAATAGCGTATTTCTAAAAACTTTGACCGTGTAACATGTAAACTTCGCAGGAATAAGATAGTATAGAGTTTTAGTCGTCGAATCAAGAAAAAACAAAAAAATCGGTCCATATTTATGTATTTTTACGCTTGAAGGAAGAATACCTTGCAAGTCAAGAAATTGATTCATACGTGTTATCTTATGGGAAAATGTTAATCCCCTATATTGGCAACACTGATTAATCCCGGTTGACCAAACCTTGACCATTCACTAAGTTACGATGTAAGGAAGAATCGTACCCAATTTGGTTATTCTAGCTTTTATTGTTTAGGAGGAGTTCCGTGAACAAATACACAAACACACGCTTTATAATATATTTTAGTAGATTAAAATGTTACTTACTTGGACATTTAAGCTGCAGAAATTCTTCCTGTTGACGTATGATTGAGCATCTAACCCACCAGGATTTTTTATTTTAATATGGGTGCAGTCAATACATCCCACTACTTTTGGAAATTTCCTTATCCTATAAAATTCCGCCATTTCGGCTCTTTCCTCCAGCACAGAATCAGGAAACGTTATTACTTCAGGTCTAAGCCTCGCTAGAGCCACCGAAACGTTCTTAATAATTCTGCTCATCGAGGGCTGACTTATGCCGTGGAGTTCACCGTTCCCGTCCTGGTAAGCCCCCTTTGCGAAAAGCCTGAGGGATGCCAGAATTTGAAGAATAGGCGAAATAGGTAACCCGCTATTTCCCGCCGTTCCTTGGCCTAGATTATTTCCAACCCGACGGCAAATTTTTTCCACTCCAGCCTTGGAAAACCTGTATTTCCTCCTGAAAAGTCTACTGGAATATTTCTTGAAGGGATCCTGACGCTCCATGTATACTTTCTTATTGCGACTGAGTCTCAATTTGTCCAATTCCATCATCTCCAACGCTTCCTCGTATTCCTCAAAATCCGACCCGGACATATACGGACCGAAAGATTCCAGCGACGTGAAAGCATCGCTAGTCTGTAAAAAAATAACGAAGAATGATTTTACGAATTATTAAAAAAGAAGATTAATATCTGAAAAACATCCCGTCGTGACGCAATTTAAAGTACAAACATATTTAAGTAATATAAGCTTCATCTAAATAAATACTGATGAACTTAAACAATATTCTTGGGAAGGATAATTCTAATAAAAACAAGCGTGTAAAGATTGCCGAGCAAATTACATGAGACGCTTCGTTTAAGGACGCTAAAATAAAAACATTCTTCAGCGGATCAAAATATCTTCAAAATTTTTCATCTTTAATAACGTATATGGCAATTTAGAAATATGTAAATAATTATAAAACATTTTCAATAAAATTTACGTTGAAAAAAATAATAAGTAAACTAAAGCGTTAGCTGTTTCTATGGATAACAAAATATCCATGGACAATTAAAATTACCCTAGGCAGTGCACGCTTCGCTATCAACAATTAGAAAATATTATCATAGCAATGGAAACAGAGATATCGCTTAGCATCTTACTTAATGTAAATTCAGATGAAACGTCTGATTTGGCCAACACATGACTTTCTCCATATTTAGGGTATAGTTATTTAAATTATTATGAATAGCATTATAAGGCAAAATTATTATTTCGTATCGCAAAAGAATACAGTCGTCCTTATTGCCGTAAATTATATTTTGAATATGTTTACAGAATTCACCGCTACATGGTGGTGACGCTGTATACTGGAATTTACGAAAAAGTTGAACATCTCCAAAGTGGATGGTTCTACGAAAATTTGTTTCAGACAAAACTTGGAAGAAATATTATTCTCTACAACTTTGGTCCTCATGAAGATGACCAATTATGACATTTTTAAGGAGACATTTGATGGAAACCAAAAAAACCGATTATTTATAAATAATTTCTAAACAATAACTGCTATGGAAAATTGTAGGAAATTACATTCTCTATAATATTTGTATTGAGTTATATGTACAATAATGATGTTTTAATGGAGAAATATCGTAAAAACCGAATCAGGTTTCGAATAAACCTCGACTTCCGGTTAACCGGTATTGTCTAAAAACTAATCAGTTATTTGTGCTCATGCTGAAGTGTTATATATGATGTCTGGTAATGATATGGCAAGTTTGAGCACCCACAATCACACACACACACAGACATCATTCCGAAAATAGTCTAAACATGTTCTAGGGACCTCAAAACGTGTATTTCCATTGAAATCTCGAAGTCGATCTTTTTCACGATCACAATACTTTCCCATTACTACGTATGGAGAAAGTAAAAATGACAAGAATAAACCTCCCCTTCTGGTTGACCAATTTCGAGCAAAACCTTTCCAGATCCTCATTTCATCATAAAAATCTTAAATATAAAGTTTTGTAGTTATAGCACCCACAAATATACTACCGTACACTTATACACGAACACACACAGACAGATATACTTGAGTAAATAGTGAAAACCTACTCGGGGCAATCATATTCGTTACTCTGTATGGAAAAAGTCATGTGTTATACATAGCAACGTGAATTAATTTACCTGCGGACTGTCATCAATTGTAGTTTCTTCCTCTTCCGGTCTTGCAGGATTGGGGTCCGCCTGGAACGACATAATTAATGTGAGTATACCTGCAATCGACCACTATGGCTCAATGCTTTTATGTGGGTAAGCTTTTAACGGGAATCAGAGAGCTATATTATAATGCCATTAATGTTAAACTACGACCAAGAAGAAGAAGAAATCCGAAATTGTTAAAACTTTAAAGTTTCTTTGACCCCAAATTGCCCCATACTGGTATAAAAATTATAAGGCACTTTCAGATGAGCTAGAGACTTGAAATTTACCACGATTATAGGTTTTTTGTCATAACCAACTGGAATAATTTAAAATTGTTGAAATTCCAAATTTCAGGAGCTGTCTTTTCCCCATTATTGACCGTAAGAAAAGCACCTGAATCGGTTTATATACAATTTTTTAAAATTATTCTCTCTCGTGGTTTGAATTCTCAACTTCAAGAATCATAAAGTCCACTATTTGTAGTTTTTTATTCATGAAGACGGAATTCAAATCCATGCAGATTTATCGTAGATTTTTAGTTTTAATCTGAAAAAAAAATGGAAATTTTCACGGTTCTCAAAAATTGACTACCATGACAATTAGGTAAACGCTTTTATGTGGGTAAGCTTTTCATGGGTTTCAGAGGGCTATATTATAATGCTATTAATGTACTTTCCTGCAGATAACGAATGGACGGTGATTTCAGCAGACAACTTATCTAAAGTTTTTCTCAATTCACTACTGTTTCCGAGTTACAGCGACACTGCATACATTACTGGAGGATGTACCTATAAATATTCGTCAACACATGTGGTATCACCTGGACGGTGCACTGGCACATTTCACACACCCAGTACATCAGTGGTTGCATCAACACTATCCAAGACGATGGATCGGGAGAGGAGGTCCTGTGTCTTGGCTGGCGCGGTCTTCCGATTCAACTCTGATGGATTTCCTTTCACGAGCACTGAACGCCCCATCCCTTGTGAGTTTCATTATTAAGATTCTTGCTGAAATGTTTAAAACGCTGTATCTAACAAACCGTAGCAAATAAAGGAAACTTTTATTTACGGTTTCTAATCTAATCATTTGTAGTGAAAAAGTATCAAAAGTAGTGAGTTGAGAAAAACTTTATTTAAGTTTTCTGCTCAAATCAATGCCTTCTACCGCCTCCTCGCAGGTTGACCTTATCTTTTGAAACACCCTGTATCGTATCGTAGACACGATGTAGGCACAACGGAGGTCTAAGAGTGAATGAGCTCAGTCAGGTTAAGCCTCGCAAGAGCCCTCATCTATTGGTAAATCACGTGAGCGAGAGCTCACTACTTCGCAGTCTCTCTAAACCTTAATCTCAATTTTGAAGACGTATAGGTGCTCGTTATCAATGGGAAAATAAGGTAATATTCCATTACGACAATAGGGAAATATCCAAAATTGTAAAAATTCCAATGCTTAGGATTGATTTTATCCCATTACTCGGATAAGGCTGAGATATTTGCAGAATGCAAGCACCGTCTACTGGCATTCGTAAAATCTTAAGCAATTTTACCCCAAACTTTGAGATGACATAAACAGTTCAATTAGCATATTTTGCATGAGAAACAATTTTTAAATTATCACAAATTCGTTTATCACGAGGACGCTGATGAATGCAACCCTTTTGATAAACGAAGACTCACCATATTGCTAGACTCACCTCAGTTGTAGCGTCAACATCATTAGTTTCCTGTTCCACTTCTGCGTTTATAGATGCTGAAGGCTCCTGAAATTTCACAATGATTGCATTATTGTTATTGGCCAAAAATGAAACACAATTAATCTATAATATATAGCTGCTTCTTACTTAGGAGGAGGATGATACAAATTATGACAGTTCTAGATGAGCTATAGACTTGAAATTTGGCAACATTATAGGTTTTTGTTCACAACCAATTGGAATAACGCAAAATTCTAAAAATTCCAGTTTTTAAGGGCTGTCTTTTCTGCGTTACAGTAAACTCCCAGTTATCCAGATTGCCCGGAGAATTGGGTTTTCCGGTTAAGTGAATATTCCAGTTGCTTGAGAGTTTTATTTGATAGGCTACAATAAAGCATTCGGATAACAACATTGTAAAAATTCCAATTTTTAGGGGCTGTCTTTTCCTCGTTATTATTATCCTATAAGAAGTCACGTGCGGAATATTATAAATACAGGGCCAGTTTCAAGTGTAAGCGACGTAAGCGGTCGCTTACGGGCGCCACTTCAGATGGGCGGCAAAATCAACATGCCACAGTCCTCAGAACATATCTATGGCGTAAATCAAGCGTCGCCTGTATTGCTAGACAGGTGGCGTAACACGGCGGCCAAAACGCAATCGACCAAAGTTAGGCAGAAATCACTAAAAGACTATTTTGTTTACGTAATACCAATAAATTGTTCTTTTAGTTTAGTTAAGTATGTATAAAATAAATTTTGTGAACCTAGATATACATAGGCCTTTTTTTAATACCTAAAAATGAACCTTCCGTTTCATCTGAGTTTATGAGGTTAGTTCGGCCCACTTTACCTCGGATAATCGAGACTACAGTACTTATAAAAATCTTAAATATCAAGTTTTGTGCTGATCTGAGTATTACTGTGTATTCTGGCGTATAACTCGACCCCTGCGTTTTTGGATGAAAATACACGATTAGGCATATGTCCGCCGTATAAGACGACCCCCAGTTTGTCACTTAAAAATACTTCTCACGAAACTGTTTTCAGACAAAATCAAAGTCGTGTACAATCCAAGTTTTAACAAAACAGAAATAAACAATAATAAAAATATAAATATTGTTTAGAATCTGTGATATTCTTCTTGAGCATTCCATTAGACGTTTTAATTTCAACCAATAAGAAACTGTTATTTTTGGAGAGCTTGACCCACCAAATAAAGTTTCCTATAATTCGATTGACGTCAGCTGCTAATGATACTATCGAAATGAAGTATACCTAGTGACGCGATCAATCTCTACAACGATGAAATTAAATAAAATACTGCAAATGTGTACCCTGTGCACCTTTTTTCCCAAAATGTTGGTACAAAAAAAAGAGCGCATCATATACGAAGATTTCTGATCAAGTTTTAAAAATTGCGAGTTTTGATAGTAAATTTACTGCAACACACTCATCTATGTTTATTCTCGCAAAAGACGAAGAATTCTATCAAGTTTACAATTATCTACACGACCAAGAAACGTTAACGGTTTAAATGCGTTGTTTATACTGCCATTGGTGCATCTTAAACGTTGAGACGACATAATATTTTTATAATACCGTATTTACTCGTGTATGTCGCGAACCATTTTTCCCGAAACACGGAGGAAAAAAAGGGGGTGCGTGTGTCACACGAGGATTTCTGAACAGGTTATATAAATTGTGAATATCGACAGTAAAATCTCCGCAATATGTAGAGCTATGCAAAATTCGCATTTATTTTTTGGAAATTTCGCACTTAAAAACCCGTTTTTCGCGTTCATTTGCAAAATGTGCTCTTGAGCTGTAAAAATTCCTAAAACATCCTAAATTTTGCCCGGCCCTCGTGTGTTTGTGTGTTTTATACAGGAAAATGTACGTACTTAATGTATTTCTTGGTGATAGTGCATTTAGGAAGTGATGCTATGGATCCATTGCAAGGTATTACAGGTATTGTTGATAGAAAACACAATTTATTACTGTTTTGGTACAAACATAGCGATCTATTCTCGCTGTTAAACAACACCATAGTATATATTTCCGTCTTCTTAGCCTTGAGAGATCGCCGTCGGTCTGAAAAAATGAGTAAATATGCCGAGAGCGATCTCTCACAATCCACATTATAATAAAGCTTTCTCGTCTGTAACACGCCACCCGCGCGGCCGTTTTCTCGAAATAGAGCCCCGTTGGCTTTATGACGCAGCCGTTTAGCAGCTGAACTTAAGCTGGGACGGCAACAATGTAAACGAATACGTTGGCGCCCATCGGAATAATGACAATGTAGCAACTGGTATCATTCCACACCACTTAAGGTAGTGGCTGATCACATTTTTGTTCGCGCTGTTAACCCCAGTGGACGAGCCGCGACATCGTACTGACAATGAGTGAAGTCCTTTAACTAATGTAGAAGCATATATTCGTATTTTACAAAGCGTTAGACCTGAAAACGGTAGTTTTCGCTCGTATTTTGCATTTATCTGATTTCGCATTTATAAGCCGATTTCGCATTTATTCGCACATATTCGCTAAATGCGAAATTTGCATAGCTCTAGCAATATGCTTGCGTCTACGTTTATATTCGTGGAAGACATCAAATTCTACGAAGTATACGCGTATTTATGCGACCAGGCAAACTTGTAAATTACATCCGCACTGCAGGCAAAAACTCGCTAAAGTAGGCAGAAAGAACATGCCAACTAACTGATTACTATAGTTCAATGACTACTGAGGGTTTGCCGGCTTGAGAATAGGTAGGTTCAGGTTTGGTCCTATTCCCTCATTCACTTCAAGGAATTCGGAGTGGTGAAATTTTGTTGAGAATGAAAGATTTCATCATTCGAAAGGAAGACGGAAATCCCCACCTCAAGTGTTTGGACTTGTTTGTTCCTAAGCTTCCAATATTTACTCACGAGATGATATGCGAGAGAACTCCCCAAAGTGGGGGCGAAGTTGCATAATATTACAACTAAAACAGTTAAGGGGTTATAGTATCAGCATAAAGAGATCACCCAATTAATTGCATCATGTAAGAGGGAGAAGATGCTTAACTTGAACAGAACTTGTTTCGCGGAGTGGGAATCACTGACTTAAAAAAAACTTCTTCTGGCTCAAATTAATTTTTGTCCCTCCGAACCAGCCAAAAAATAGGGGTGAGCAGGGGTACACGAGTGCGAGGGTTACACAATTAAATAAAGTATTAAAGCTGTACCTTTTAATTGAGTTTTAAGTTCATTATTGTTACTCAAAAAAGCAGTTCTGTCCTTAAAAATTTACTATCAGTTTCTACCTACGCTTTTTGCCGGAATAAGTTGACATCTGGTATCTGTATTCGCAGAATTCATCGTGAGCCGCTGAGGCTCCTTTAACCCTGGAGAGAACCATAGTTCCTTCTAATTTTTTTCATCCATGGGCATGCCTACATGACGATACTGCGCAGATGTGCACCAGGGTTGACGCGGTCCCGTTCCAATATATTCTAAAATACACACAATCGTGCACGCTTGAAAACTTTAGCGCGTGGCACTTCAAAAACTGCCGGGCAGCCGCGCAGCTTAGAGGGAACCATGGAGAGAACACACACCTACGGGGAATCCTCACGTTTTTTTATTTTTTCTAATTTTCCGCCGCTGTAGACGTCAACTTATTAAAATACGAATTTATTTTTTTCTCCTCAAACTGGTCCAAAAATAGGGGTGCGCGTGGTACACGAGGGCACGGATCACGTGAGTAAATACAGAAGTAAAATTCATTATTATAAATCTTCTAAAATGTCATAAAATGTAAATACTGGAACAGCTGATTCAAAAGATCAACGGTCTTCGTGAATATCGACGTTATCCATTTGTAATTTAAGATTCGCATTATTATGTTTAGCATATAAGTCAACCCTAACTTTTAGGAAAAAAATTTCAGGCTTCAAAGGTCGACTTATACACCCGAATACACGGTAATATTTTAGTGAGAGCATTCACAATGGTTTATATACAGACACACCCACAGACATCATGAAAATAGTAGGCGACTACAAAATATTCTTTCATCTGAGATCTCAAATTCGATTTGTATTCACGAACATGATGCATTCTCCTAAGCAGTGGTCTTCAAGGCGGGCGTCCACCGGTGGGCGTTTCTGGATTTTTGGTGGGCGCTAAAGAACTCACCAAATGCTATTCTAATTTTTACACTGAAAAATAACATTCTATAAAAAAGCTTAATGATACGCACATACTCTGTACAACTATTACAGTTCGTTTGTCGTTAACTATAGTATCATATCATACTATACTAGTGACAACGTATCTATGCTGCGGTAAAATCGAAAGGCCCATGAGGGTGGTCACAGTCTCTTGCAGAAGCAGCGAAGCATTTAAGTTTAATTTTATCAAATATATAAAATTTTAAACACTGTTATTACCGTATTCGGTAATCTCATCTAACGACAATCCCACTAGTATTAGGGTTAGCATACCTCCGTAAATCGCTTTGCTACCGGGGGCACAAAATTATTCTTCGTCCCGGGCGCCAGAAACCCTCGCTATGCCACTGGGTTGAACTTATTTCAAAGGGCAACATATGGTAAAAGTGGGCGGTGACTCAAAAAGGTTGAAGACCACTGAACTAGAGTAAATACAGAGAGAGTGATTATACATTACCTCTTGCGGCGCTTCCTGAGTATCCAAAGAATCTTTAGGCTCCAACTTCACAGGTCTGTGCTCATCCTAGATTATAAGTCGGACAGAGAATTGCATTAGAATTAAAAGAGCTGCGGATTATCTTCGATAAAAAGTAGAGTGAAGAATATATGGGATGAAAAGCGATGACACAAAATCTACTCGACTCAAAACATATTTTCACTTATCCTATGTTAGTTATTTATTAGTTTTTT
Source organism: Uropetala carovei (assembly GCA_036926305.1). Lineage (NCBI taxonomy): Eukaryota > Metazoa > Arthropoda > Insecta > Odonata > Petaluridae > Uropetala > Uropetala carovei. Next base: position 833,830 of record JAXCHB010000156.1, on the reverse strand, counting down.
CATCTACTAGTTTAATAGTTAAGAGCGACCACAATGTCTTTTTCACATACACACACAACCAGAGGGTTCACAGACAGTTCGTCCTAAGACGTTTCGTCAAAGGACATTTCGTCAAAGGACATTTCGTCCAATGGGTATTTCGTCCATAGACAATTCGTCCAATGGATATTTCATCCAAAGACTTTTCGTCCAATGCTTATTTCGTTCAACTACATTTCATCCAGAGGAATAGGGAGGGGGGAGGACGGGGAGGGGGACAAGTCCCGCATTATATTGATGGAAAAAATCAGAATGAAATAACCGAGGTCCTTGCAACCAAAATTAAGGGAAAAATTTCAGATATGCTTGAAAATTCTAAATACAGCAAGTCCCCAACTTACACGGTTAATTCGTTCCGAAGGTGGCTGTGCAAGTTGAAAACCGCGTAAGTCCAACAATGCTTAAATACGATATATTTTTTGACGTATACGTTCGTTTCAATGGATAGTTAAAGCTAAAAAAGTAGTGCTTACGTGATGAGGGTTTACAGTTTGTTTATGAAGAGCAGTACGGTAACGAGACACAACTTGCACCCACGGGATAACAAAGCTAAATGGCAAAAGCGACGCCATCAGCTGTGCGTCAACGTATACAGTAATCCCTCGGTTTCCGAACTTAATTTGTTCCTCGAAAACTGCTCGTAAGGCGAAAACTCGTAAAACGAAAATTAATTTCCCAATACATCCCATGTTATAAATTTTATAAACAATAGTTACATCATTAAAGTTGGGATGCCGTGACGTTTTGCGCATTCGAGAAGATTCGGGAACCGACGAAAGCCGAGAATAGGTGCCGGGAAAAACGATCGGTTTGCGAGAGGAAGGAAATTGGCCCTTAAATTGAAAATCAAGTATTAATTTGCGCATCTCGTATAAGCGAAAACTCGTAAACCGATTGCTCGTATACCGAGGGAATGCTGCACCAGTAACGCCATCTATTGAGTGGCACTTGAACGAAAAATTGAGCGCGCTGATAAGTTACGTCATGCATCCATGGATCCGTGTAAGTCGGAGACTCACTGTAGTACTCTGTTGAATCGGATTGCACTCCTGACTCGAGTCATCAAGAACAAATAAGTGTGGAGGTTCGTTTTGTTTTTTCAATCCTCATAAAAGAAATATCGAAATAAGAGTGCATTTTTAAAAAGATTGTTTCTCTTTTTAATAACTTCTACATTAACCTCACTCGATATATATATATAAAAGTGGTTTGTAACCACTTTGGCAAGATACAAAATTGAGGCACTTCCAGATGTGCTAGAAACTTGAAATTTGGTAGGATTATAGGTTTTTGATCACAGACGAAGGAAAAAATCCGAAACTTTCGAAATTCCCCCTTCGAGGGACTATTTTGGCCCCTTTTTTGGCCCATAAGAAAACATGTAAATTGGTGTAGAGGTTTGTATATTTGCATTTTAAAATTACTTCCCGTCAAGATACAAACACGAGACTTAAACTGTCGGATAGGATATACATTGTAGTTTCTAATTTTTGAAGACAGAATTTCAATCCGAGTAGAATTAGCATAAATTTATAGTTTTTATCTTAAAAAAAGTGGTAATTTTTCTGGGTCCAACAATCAGCTGCCTAGGCAACAGCCTTAATGCTTTCATATGGGTAAGCTTTAAATGGGAATCAGAGTCTTATATTTCTCCTTTAAAACCTTACTAGCGTAATGCCCATTGAAATATCAACGGGAGTAAAGATTCGATCGTTCAAGCTATTTATGGAGATCAAATTGGCATCAGAAACATTAATTGTATTGAAAGTCATTTCCCTCTCTCACCCTCCCGCCCTCTCTCTCTCTCGTATTAAAAGCAATCAAAGCGCGTTTACACCCATAATGATTGTGTAATAGTACCGATTACTTCCCTTTGATATTACTCGTGTTGCGCTTCGTTGATTTGTATATGACAAGAAATGTATTCAGCCTTGATATCCAGATTAATTGACTATAACACCGCCTCCATCAGGAAAAGGTAATTTCACCAAGTTATTTATAAAAATTTATTTTTATAGCCATTACTTGTTTCTCTCCCTCCCCTTAGAGAAGGGTTTATGACTCTTCCCCAGGTCTTAGGGTATTCGGTCAATTTTTCCTCAACGAATGTATTTCCGGTTTTAAATTACGATTTTATAAAATCTATTTTTAATTCTGAATCGATAGATACCCATATCGTCTATATCTGATAAAGTTTACTTGCCCAACACCCATTGGACGAATTGTCTTTGTACGAAATATCCACTGGACGAATTGTCTATGGACGAAATATCCATTGGACGAATTGTCTTCGGACGAAACGTCCTTGGACAAAATGTCTTAGGACAAAATGTCTTTGGACGAAATGTCCTGGAACGTACCACAGATATAAAGAAAATGGTGAAAAAGGTACTTCAAAACAAGTATATATGTTGAAATCTAGAATTGAATTCACAGAATCTATAACAAACATAAAGAAATACTGCTTACAATATCTATTGGATGTTCGCCATCACTTTCATCAGATGCAAACACATTATTGTAGATGTCCCTAGAATCCTGACACTTCTCCTTAAATTGTTTAAAGTCCGTCAGCTTTCCCAAGCAAATGGAGCATACTACATGAGGATATCCGTCCACCTCGGAAATCTATAGAGAAAACAAGTAATAACATTGGCAGTAACTATTATAAACACATTTCACACACATAAGAGCTACTACCGTGCGTAAGCACTGAAGCACGAAGAGAAGTCATTAAATAAAAGGTATTGTTGAAACATTTAACAAATCTGACGAAAAATGCTAATTATATCGTTATCACTATATTTGCACTATTAGATGCGTTTCGCTACCAGCGTGAGCGCCTATTATCGCTGGTCAGTCCGTCCGCATGTTCATTCTCAGCTTCTACCAAACGCATTTTCATGAAATGTATAGGAAAGGAAATACTCTACTTTACCAGTATTAAGGACTTTCAATCAACTATATTAATAAGAAAATCGCAAAAATGAATCACGTACGCCAATCAGGGGTATCACTTGACTGGGGAAAAACAATTAAATTATCGTCATATCTCGTCAAGTATTGCTCATATCAAAATATTTTTCAAATATAAGTTGTAGAACTGGTGAAGTAGAGTATTTCCTTTCACATACATTTTTATCGTAGGAGTAGCCGTTATCGAGAAAATCAAACAAGAAAGTCTTATATCGAGTTGAACTTGGAAAATTTCTTGCATGGTTACTTCTTCATTGTTGCTAACATAAACAATCTCCCAAACAAACATTTAATTTCCTCACGTGTGCATGTAATGTTATTAAATAGGAAGAATATGGATTATTTATGATGAAGAAAAGAACTTTAAAATGCTATTTCCCTTACGTACAGGTATATAATTGCTTTCTAATAGTCCACTGCACGAAACGCGCCCATTTGTGATAAGTTGTACACTTTCCTAACTTGTACTGAAGTGTGATTTGTCACGTATCAAGTTTGCCAGAGGGTAAGTAGGATTTAATATTGGCGTTTTAATGCGTAGTCGGCTCCGGGCGCTACCGTGCCCTTCGCCTCGCCCGCAACCATAATATCCCTCCACGTTGTTCGGAGATTGGGTTAGTAAAAGTTGAGACCGGCCAATCAGTTTCTTGTCCGGAGATCGGGTTAGTAATTGTCGCGACAGGTCAATCAGTTTTTACAAACCCAATCTCTGGACAAGAAACTGATTGACCGGTCTCGACATTTACTAACCCAATCTCTGGAAAACGTGGAGGGATATTATGGTTTCAGGCGAGGCGAAGGGTGTGGTAGCGCCTGGAGCCGACTACGCATTAAAATATAGCGAGCCGAAGGCTGGCCAATACATTCTTTCAATGTTTTTTGAAGTATACATATCGATTTACATAATAAAAGTGAGTAAACTTAGGCTTGGTACCCCTTAATAATAAAAGCGACTAAACTTCATGATTACCCACAAAAAATAGCATGAAATCCAAAATTAAACAATTATCGAGCAATTTCGAATTTACAGCGAAATTCTACCATATCATTCTATATCGACTCTTCTTACAAAGGATATAGGATATACGATATAGGATATATATATATAGGAGGATATTAATGTCTGGCCCAAACTACAATAGTTGGAGAGCTGGAATTTAATACATAGGTGAAACGAAAAAAATAATCGGAGGAATAATTGGAAAATTGCAACAATGTTTATTTTCTTGGCCGGAAAAAATTATAAACTATTTTACTAACATTTCATGGTTTAGGTACTTGTAAATGCGCTATGAAGCTGAAATTTTTTATACACGTAGAATTTGCCAAATAATGAAAACGGGAATACAGAAATTTGAAAATTTTTGTTCGTTCGGACGTAATAAATTCTTAAATGTTTAACAAATTGACTAATGCTTATGTACTTTCTGAAGATCGCGTAAGCGGAAAATTTTAACAGAGTTAGGAAATAATGTTCCGGTGGTTAATAACATTGAAATTTTTATAAAAGTTTTATATTGTGGCTGTAAAAATTCATCAATCTAAACAATGAAATTCCTATAAATGCACTTCTAGAGGCGCTATATTCATGAAATTTTGCATAAATGTTAGGTATCCGTAACAAATGCTAAAAACCTATAAATGTTTCATAATTATAAATTTTAGGGGTTGTTTTTACCCTAATATTTTCGAAACAGAAAAACACGTAATTCAGAGCCGAGATGCAAACTTATGCGTTCATATTCTTTTTTTGCTTTTATTTTTCCTTTAAAGTGAGAGAAAATGCTTGCAGAATGCAAGCACACATTCACTAGTATATATAAATAAGAAAATGTATTCAATTGCCCGTACAATGGTATAAACTTCGCGTCGATAGCTCAATTTTATCACCTTATAAAATGCTAACGAAAAAAGTCCTGCAATTCGAGGCAGTCACATGTTATTCAAATAGAAAACACACCCAGCATATTCCGATTTTAAAAGTAATGCACTCAGCTAGTTTAAGCTGAACGCACACTTATCAGACAAAAACGTCTTTTGACAAAACGCTTCTGTATAAACTCGTCGAAAACTGTTTTCGCAATGCTATGAATAGGACCCAACGCACACTAATCGAACAGGACACAAAAACACGAAAAAACAACTTAAAATACCTCTAAACATCTCGAGACAAAATGTTTTCTCGAAAGACATTTGTCTTATCAGTGTGCGTTGGAGACCGAAAAAAGTGTTTTTGCTCGAGACATCTGTAAACAAAACGTTTTGTCGAAAGATGTTTTTGTCTTATAGGTATGCGTTGACCTTTGACACATCAATACATCTTTGTTGACGATTTATCGCGTCGAAAGCAGAAACACGGCACTTTGTTTTGAGGCGAAAATTCTGCGTGAGTTCGGTCTTTATTGAGAAGTAATAGGAGTAGGGTGGAGGGAAAGTTGTGTGTGCTTCTGTTAACATGGATGTGGATGCTGAAAAATTGTTTTAATAGAAGAAAGGCCTCCTATTTTTAATTATACTGTGAAATAACACCACCAAAAAGATTTGCTGGAAAATCCCTTTTCCTGATTCCATCTTCGATTATATTTAAAACATAATAAAAGGAACTCAAACTTAATCTCGTAAAATTTCGGAATTTATTTTCATCTCCTTTTGAGTTCATTTATAAATTCCTTAAGGGTATTCTTCTCGTGTTTTGCAAAGACGTTTTGTCTTATCAGTATGCGTTGGAGACCGACAAAAATGTTTTACCTTTCGACAGAAAGTTTTGTTCAACGACAGAACATTTTGTGTAAAGACATTTTTGTATGACCAGTGTGCGTTAAAGCCCAACAAAATGTTTTACCTTTCGACAAAACCTTTTGCCTCGAGACGTTCTGTCTGATAAGTGTGCGTTCAGCCTAAACAAGATTTTGTGACTATAGTTAATCGTGAAATATGCCGTAAGGAACAAACACTTCAAAATATTTATGTAGAGATCGGCAGAGATAGAGATTATAATAATGGCGCTTTTCCTTCCTTTATTCCGCTTTGTCGCCCCGGCAACCCATAAACATTAATACGATGAAGTGAAATCTTGATATGGAAATCACGAAAGGTTGGAAGTTAACATAAATAATTGTAAATTTTGAACAATTCTATCATCGTAATCACACTCTTCTCTCGAATGACGTAATAAATCAAATTATATACCTAAACTTCAATCGTTATCATTTGTAATTTCGTTTCTTTTTTGGATGGAAGTAAATTATAGTACTTATGATCTTTGAACATTCTTATAATGCCGACACCTCCATGACCGAATGTAATTACTATAAACTATTGCGCAGACAAGTATGTACTACAGTAAAATACAATAATTAACACTCACCTGGAACTGAAGAAGATCTCTTATAACTTCGGCTACAACGTAACCAAAACATTCGTTCAATTGGAAAATGTCAAAGAAACCCTCACTCTCGCAGAGGCAAAGCCTACAGATAGTAAACTTGTGTCTACACTTCGTGGTTTCAGTTTTCATACACTCCATAACAGGAATTTCTTTTTCCATAATCACCAAAAACACGTCACACGCAAAACCACGCCGATCTCAAGGAATTTCCGCACACATAACACCAACATCGAATGGATTCGATGTATCGTTCCATCGATTTATCCAATCGACATTTTGAATGTGGGAACGAGATTTAAAGTTAGTGGATCATAACGCGATCCCTTTTTCTATGGTTATTATAAAATGTATTGGAGAAGGTTACGTCTGGGTTCGCAATTTCATTCTTTTCCAAAGATTTAACTAATGCTTGTTTAACTAAACGAAATTTAATTATCAAGAAGATCATAAAATTAAAAATTTTACCATCTCTAATTAAGACATATCCTAATGGAAACTTTTAGGCACACTAATGCTTGTTTAACTAAACAAAATTTAATTAACAAGAACATCTAAAATTAAAAATTTTACCAACTCTAATTAAGACATATCCTAATGGAAACTTCTAGGCACACTAATGCTTGTTTAACTAAACGAAATTTAATTAACAAGAAGATCTAAAATTAAAAATTTTACTAACATAGAAATAAACTTAACGGGCCAATTTAATAACAAATAAGCAAAAGTTTAAAGAAAGTAGTATAAGCAAAAGAGTTTGCTTAAATAATAAGCAAATGTTTAAAGCATTTGTTTCTTTTTGAGTGAATAAATATTTGCTTTCACTTATAAGGATTTAATTGCAGATGAGCATTTGCTTAAAAGTTACTATAAAAAGTGAAAAGCTTGTCTATCAAGCGATCATATTTTGATAACTTCCTAAGATATATAAAATGGATTTACTTTGTTATTTACTTACAATTAAATTAAAAATTAACTTTTTTACATAAGAAATCTATTTATGTTTTTAAATAAAGGTGTCTTGGTTAAATTATTCTGCACTACTTACTTTATTTTTGTTTACAGATGACAAACAAGTGATAATTAATTGTGATAGGTGTATTGGGTAAGTTTGATATCTGATTTTGATAGTATCGCAATAAATACTGGGTGCATTTTTATTCAATTAGTTTAACATAAAAAATAGTATAGACATTTATTACAGGAAATGGAGGACCTATTTATATCATGTAATGAAGTGTGTGATATTGAGGAAACATCAGTAGAAATGCAATTTGTTAAAATTATACAAGAGAAGAAAATAATTTTAAAGGAGAGCCAAATGCCAGAAATAAAAATGAAGAAGGATAAGCCATCGATGACAGTAGGGCAGAAGTATCAATAGATATTTGGGGAAAAAATTACAAATCAAGAAAAATATCTTAATATGAATTTACAGATTAAAAAGAAAACAGATATGAAGGCAAATGAAAACAAAAAATTTTAGTTGAAAGAGTGGGAGGAAACATTTTCTAATATTATTAACGAGATTTACAATCCTATATCCCATTCGATGTGGGAATTAATTTAATTAAATAAATAATTTACTTACCAAAACATGTAACTTCTATCTACAGCTTATGGCGAATCCACGGAACTCATTATCTCCATCGCTGTATCTGGAGATGATAAGAAAAGACGTACATACTTGCTGTACGTCGGACGTTCTTGCCTGAAAATTGGGATTCTTTCCAAACGACATATAGCAAGACAAAACTCGACAATAAAATGATACTACGGTAAAGGCTATATTTGATTGGCACAATACAGTTTTTTCGCACCATTATTAATAAGTGAGGAAAATAACAGTTGCAGAAATTCCATATTTAAAAGAGACGCCTATATTAAATAATAAAAATTATTTCAACAGTCGAGTGTTTTAATATTCTCAAAATGTCTAATTAAAACAACGATTAGATAGAGATGCTATGCATTTGTCATTTCCTAGTACGTATTACTGATCCAACGAATATTTAATTACATATATGAAAAGTCTTACACCAATCCATATCGGTTAAAGTTTACTCTAAAAAGAGACAATTTATTTCGTTTTCATGAGTTCTTCATTCCATCACAAAAAGGAAAGAAGAGATATATTACCAACGTATGGATATTACAAAAATGAAACAGAAAGGAAGATACAAGGAAAATGGAAAATACACAGGTGATATAGACGTTCTTACGAATACGAAATTATATTCCTGTTCCAAAATGGATTTGTATATTTGATGACTAATAATCGCTCTCGTTCCCACGTTTAAAATTTCTATTGCAAGAATCGATACATCGAATCTATTCGATCCGGTGATATAGGTTTTAGGAACGAGGGAATTGTTGTAAACGGCGTTCCTCTGTGGGTGAAGCGTGTTTTTGGGTAGTAAAGAGAAATTCTTTCGAAGTATATAAAACCAACCCCATGGAGTGCAGGCACAAGTTTACTATGTGCAGGCTATGCCTCAGCGAGAGTGTTAGTTTCGTAGATATCTTCCATGTGAATGAATGGTTTGGTTACGTTACGGCCGAAGTTATACGAGATCTTCTCCAATTCCAGGTGAGTATTATTTCTACATTTTTACCGCAATTCATTCTCTCTGGGCTTTGGTTATTGTATTTACATTTCCTCCATCGAAGTGTTGGCAGTATGAGTACCTTCAAAGTTCACAAGTACTACAATTTATTTACTTTCCTACGCAAAAGAAAGGAAATTGCAAATGCTTACGATTGAAATATAGGTATATATATAATTTGATTTATTACGTCATTGGAGAGAACAAAGTGTGATTAGAATGATAGAATTGTACAAAGCCTACTATTATTTATATTTCCACTTCCAACCTTTCGTGATTTCATTTCAAAATTTCACTGCATCGTATTAATATGTGTCGGTTGCCGGAGCAATAAAGTGGACCAATTGTAGGAAAAGCGGTTTATTATAATCTCCATCGCTACATAAACTTTTGGAAGGGTTTGTTCCGTATGGTTCCTCATACATTCATAATTCGCAATCACCTACAGTTACAAAAATTTGCGTAAATAATCCTGTTTATTATACTATCTGAATGCACAACTTTTCACACCAGAATATGCTGAGTGAAAGGTTTAAATAATAATTGTTGTTTTCTATTTGAATTACATGGGAATACTTCGAATTCAGAGACTTTTTTCATTATCATTTTAAAAGGTGATAGAAATGAGCTATAGACGCGAAGTTTATACCATCCGACGGGGAATTGAATATTTTTTTTTGTTTTTGTGGTTGAAATTGTGAGTTGGAAATTGCTCCAAAATTTCGTTTTGAGATTTTAGACGATTTTATCGAAATATAATTCTCCGTGTGAAGCTGCATTGTTTTCCTTGGAGTATATCATTCGATTTAAAAGTAATTGTAAACAAAACGAAAAAAGGCGAAATTAAGTAATTAATTCATTCCTCTCTCATACTTTCTGAACGTGAATGGCCTTTTGCATTACATTAGAAGTTCGTTATCTATATAGCGATGTTATTGTCGCGCGGAAGTTATAGCGAATGAGAGATAGATTTGTTGTAGCAACGAAAACAAACATGCCATACAAACCGAGGTATGATATATTTGAGCGTAATAATTAATGTATTTTGTCATTTGGTAAAATAAAATAGAGATTGAAACATTTATTAAAGCCTATTTACCCTCTGGCAAACTAGAATTGTGACTTAAATCAGTCTTCATTATATTGCAAATATAATGACAATGATATAATTAGTTTTTTGTGAGATTCATTAAATATTGATCATGTGCCCTCTGGCAAACTAGAATTGTGACTTAAATCAGTCTTCATTATATTGCAAATATAATGACAATGATATAATTAGTTTTTTGTGAGATTCATTAAATGTTGATCATGTGCCATCATATTTTCAAAGCAATACCTTTTGTTTAATGGCTCCCCTTCATTTAGGGCTGAACTATGTTGGCAATGCTGGATCTTATGTGAGTCATACTATACGAAATAAAATGAACAAGTGTTTTAAGTTGTGCTGCCCTAGATTCACTAAATCCAACGGGTGCCTATGCTATTATGAAATTTGTTTGTAATAGTTACTGTCAATATTATTAAGTTGTCTTCTCTGTAGGTTTCCGAGATGGATGGATATCCTCATGTAGTATGCTCCATTTGCTTGGGAAAGCTGAAGGACTTCAAGCAATTTAAGGAGAAGTGTCAGGATTCTAGGGACACCTACAATGAAGTGTTTGCAACAGATGAAAGTAACAGAGAACATCCGATAGATATTGTGAGCACACTTTCTTATGTTTTTATAGATTCTGTTAATTGAAGTCATGATTTCAACAGATATGGTTGTTTTGAGGTCCAATAAGTTCGTTTCCACTATTTCTCTATGTCTGTGGTGTTGTGTTTATGTGAAAAAACATTGTTGGCATTCTAACTATTAAAGTAATAAATAATCAATCTAATAAATAACTAACATGGAGTTAGTGAAGACATAATTTGATTCAAGTTGAGATTATGTGTTATCCCTTTTCGTCCCATATATTCTTCGCTCCGATCTATAAAGGCGATATTCTGCAATTCTTTTGATTCTATTGTGATCCTTTTTCCAACTTTTAATCTAGGAGGAAGCAAGACCTGTGAAGCTTGAGCCTAAAGATCCTTTGGATACTTGGGAAACGCTGCAAGAGGTAAAGTTATGAGATTATTATCCTTCTCAGTAATCATGCTTAAGTTCAGCATTATTTATTTAGAGAAGCTTATATTACTTAAGTCTATTTAGTAGATTAAATTAATTATTCATGATGGAATCTTTGTCAGATATTAAACTTATTTTTAATAATCCATGTAATCATTCTCCGTTACTTTTTACAGATGAGAGAATGCAGCGTTGTTTTGACACGGCTGGATTACTTAGCATTTCTTCGAAAGAGAGCTCGCTGTGAATCTTATGGGACAAACGAAAACGGAAGTAGCAGTGTAAACAATGGTGGAAACCCATCGTCAACAGGAAGGAAAAAGATAGCGGTTGATGCAGATCCATGTGAAAATGTGAAGTCATCAGGTTCTGCAGAAGTTAAAGTTGGGAAAATGGATGTTAAAAGGAGGGGTGATTGCAAATCTCCAGGTGACACAAACAGATTAGAATCAAGTGTTCAGGAATTAAGAAGAGAGATGACAGATAGACGGGAGGAGGTAAACTGTTGCACCACAAGAATGGATGAAGATGAAGTATTTACACTAAAACTAGAGGGCAGCAGTGAGTCAGACGGAGAGAGTGAGAGAGGAGAGGAATCTCCTCTCCGAGTGAACGAGAGAGAGGAGAAGAAGGAATATTTCAGGTGTAACGACTGTAGACAGGAATTTGATAAAAAGGAGGCACTTATAAAACATTTAGATGTTCACGGCTATGTTGTGAATATGGAGAATAGCAGTGAGGAAAGAGACTTACAAGCCAATACCAATGGTAACTGCGGGTCTAAACGTAATACAAATGAAGTTTGTAAGAAAGGAATAAAGAGGAAATTGTCAGACAAGGTAAAGAGGGTTGAAGGCGTTAGGAAACATGTTTGTGATTCATGTGGTCAAGGTTTCAATTGGATGAGTCAAATGAAAATACATTTAAGAATACACACAGGAGTTAAACCTTTCACCTGCACTACTTGTGGCAAACAGTTCAATATTAAAAGTAATCTGAAAAGTCATACGCTATGTCATACTGGTGAAAAGCCGTATGGCTGTGAAGTTTGTGGAAGGTATTTTGCTCATAAATGTGACCTTATAAATCACGGACGAACCCATACTGGTGAAAAGCCGTACACTTGTCAAATATGTAGTAAGGGATTTGCCCAAAAAGTTAATCTTTTGACACACAGGCGAATTCATAGTGGAGAAAAATCTTATAAATGTGAGGAATGCAACAAGTGCTTTAGTGAAGGTTCTAGTCTAAGAAAGCATATACGAATACACTCACAAGAAAAACCACATGCTTGAGGTATACAAGATATGTTTTAGAGATAGATATCACCTAGGAAGGCATTTAAGAATACACACAAAATAATCCATTTCAATGAGATAACCCACAAATGCAATGAATGGAGGGCAGAAAACTGAGAAGAAGAATGCTTCAAGATAGAAAAGCGTTAAAAGAAGTGGAATAAAGTCTTTTGACCAAACATTACAATGAATAATGTCATTGAGGAGAATAAATAAAATTAGAAAATGAATTTAAACTGTGGACATTAACAAAAAAGAAAAGGATTTAAATATATTATATATATATATAAATTATTCGTATTTTCCTTATCAATTTGGTATTTAACATATACGTTAAAAGAATGATTGTTTACTTATCAAAAATGAACAAAATATGTTATTTAATATTGAACTTGTATAATATTAGACAAAAACTAAACTGAATTTTATTTGACACCAGTTACTCTGATTCTCATCTAATAAAATATCGATGAAATGTGTTTATTCCTTCTTTCTTTTAGTCTCTTACAGCGTGCAGTAACCATTATTCTTGTTATTATTGCATAAAATAGGAAAGATAAGTGTTGATTCCGTCTTTTGTATGTTTGTACACCTCACAGTCACTATTATTCTCAGTAAGACTGCAAGAAATGCGTTTATCCCTTCATTTTATGTATCTACATTGTAAAATTGAAATTATTCCTGTTATTATGGCATAAGATAACAAATAAGTGCGTTTTTGTCTACTTTTTTTGCATGGAAACGTTTAATTTCCATGTATTCATCAAAGAATTGCGAGTGATGGCAAGATAATTTAATCAATAGCGATTAATCTACATTAGATACAATAAACTTCCTTTTAATAATTCTCATAAATGGATTTTATAAATGAACTGTGATTGTTATTGTGTAGTCCTGAAAAATTCTGCCGCGATGTTCTAATATGAAATACTATTTACTTGAATACAATGGTATCATTTATACTTAAACTAGAAGAGTTGCTAAATACTGTAAATGATGTACGGTAGAACATCATAAATAATGTGCATTTTTGGTAACAATAGAATTCAAATGATGAATAATAATTAAAAGCGAACCCATTATAAATAAAGACTATTGCTTATAGATGAACTATACCATGGAATTATATAGGAACCATTAAAAAGTGAATAACAAACGTGAAATAACGCGTATATGTAATATGTACTCACAATATTACTTTCATCCTGAGAATTTTTTTTATACATCAGGCAATCTAGGTTACTTCATGCATTTTGATTTTCCCTTCAAAAGTTTAACTTGTTTTCTTTATAAAGGGAAATGAGGAAACAGGTGAAAAAATCTGCCATGACCGGGAATCGAACCCGGGCCTTCCACATGCCGGGCGGATATTCTACCACTGAACTACCGTGGCAGACTAATTCTCCTGTTTCAGAACGGGAATATTTTCTTAGGTTTTTTCACCTGTTTCCTCATTTCCCGTCATAACAGCTTATGCCTGTCGCATAAGGATCTTCGGATCATCCTTTCTATCAATTTATTCTTTATAAAGGAAAAGCTTCCACACAAATAAATATGAAAATTGTTTTTTAACCTTTAAAGTACGTGCGGTTTCATTTGAAACCGCTAAATGTAAATGAAATTAGATGTGAGTTTTCAAATGAAACCGTAAAATCTGCTTTGTTTTTTAAGCACCATGTGTCGTCTTCGAGACCATTTCGCCCGAGATATTTTTAGAGAGCACTTGAAAAGGACTGCATCTGACAATTTTCGCAACGCTGAAAATTTTTTTGAGCGAGTGATGTGTCCGTCGACACACTCATACGTAGCCGCTTGCCCACCTGACCTTCCAGGCCTCTTTTATGACCTCACCCCATGCCTAAACACTCTCGGGGGTGTAAAATTTGTCCCCTTTGCTCAGGTGTCCTTTCCAGTTTGTAAACAGATGTTTACACGATTTTCGGATACTTTCTCACGTATTCAGTCTTGAGGTTGAAGCCGATAGCAAAGGATAGTGCGCTATATCTCATAGTAAAAATTTATTGTTTTCGTGTTGACAAAAAACCATTTCTACTATCAAACCCTTTGAAATGGCTAGAAATCTGTCAGAGAGGGAAGTAGAAATTTTTTTGGAGAGTGATTCCAAAGATTATATAGGTACTTCGGAGTCGAGTGAGAGTGAAAACGAAGGAGTCTCGTCGGTTCGTGCTAGCGTCAGCGGATGGAGCAGCCGATGCCACCGCATGGGTAGTAGGAGTTTGCCGTATTCTGGTCGTCGCAGTGGCTTTAGGAGTGAAGCGGCCAGGCAAATAAATAAGGATTCTTCAGCTGGTGAAATATTTCTGTTGTTTTTTACAGATATTATCCAACTGCTGGTGGAGGAAACTAATAGGTATTATAATCAGTACCTAATTTCATTAGATGATGACGAAGGACCTTCACCTAAATCTGACGTGACTGTGGACGAAATGTTTTCCTTTTTGGGAATCATAATACAAATGGGACATGACTTACGTGACACACTGAAAGATTACTGGTCGACACTAGAACAGTTTGACACCCCATTTTTTAGAAACATAATGAGACGTGACAGGTTCTTGCATATCCTCAGATATCTACATTTTAGCAATAACCTTGACCAACCTGACAAAAATGACGAAAATTATGACAGGCTTTGGAAATTGAGATCAATCTTTGAGAAACTCAATGATTCTTACGCCAAATATTATAATCCAACGGAGAATTTGGCTGTCGACGAAGTAATTGTGCTTTTCAAAGGTCGGGTCATTTTCAAGCAATATATTCCAAAAAAACACAAACGCTTTGGTATCAAGATTTATAAACTTTCCGATTCCACTGGGTATACTTATGACATGGTAGTATATTTAGGGAAAGACAAAAAAAATGCTACTGCAGCCCATGGAACTGTGACGCGTCTCACCAGGAGAGTGGAGGCTGTTGGACATAAACTGTTTATGGATAATTTCTTCTCCTCTCCTGATTTATTTGATGACTTACTTACAAGAAATATTTTATGCTGTGGGACTGTTAGACATAATCGAAAGGGAATGCCAAAGAATTTTGACGGAAAATCACTGAAATTAAAAAGAGGTGATATACGTTTTCGGGTGAAAGGCCAATTGACAGCTATTGCATGGAAAGACAAACGTGACGTACATTTACTGACAAACATGCACAATCCACCAGCAGAGGGAAATTTTTGTGATGGGCATGGAAATGCTGTAAAACCGATGATAGTTCAGGACTACAACCGGAGTATGGGTTTCGTGGACAAAGGGGATAGAATGGCGAATAGTTATTCCATCAGTCGGAAGACGTGGAGGTGGACGAAGAAGTTGTTTTTCTACTTGATGGATGTTACTATTCTTAATAGTTTTATTATTTCAAAATCCCTTGTGCAGAAACTTACACACCGGAAATTTAGACTTCAGTTAGTGCGCGATCTACTGGAAGTGAGTGGAAGGAAATGTCTCCCTTCTTTGAGTGGCAGGCCCAATCCTGTTGAGAGCAATCTAAATAGACTTGAAGTGAGACATTCAGAACATTGGCCTGAAAAGGGAAAAAATGTACGGTGTCGTGTTTGCTCTAAAAGGAAAATAGTAAGACGCACAAGAATTCACTGCGCCAAATGTGGTGTTGGATTATGTATTGAGCAATGTTTTCGTCTATATCATAAAAAACGAAATTTCTAATGAGATAAAAACGATAAAATTACTTTAATTAACCCTATAATAGTCAGTTGTAATATTCATTTAATTGGTCACATTTTTACATTTGTATTTACACAATATTATATTGTACTAATAAAAGTTTTGTATATGATTTAACACACGTAAGATTATTCATATTAACATTAACTGAATGATAATAAAAAACATTTAATATGAAGCCGTGTTGTTTTTACTTTAAGAAGCTCTTTACCGTTTAGATTTCTAATTTATAGTTCTCGAGAAATATCAATTTTTCTGAATAGCTGAATTAAATGTCGAGAAAGTCATTTAAATGCCTCGGCCCCTAGGAAATACAATTGGGATTTAAACCCGTCCTTTAAAGGTTAAACATAAAACAATTCTATAAGATTACCTTTTCATTCGTTGCATGCGTTTTACCGTAACTGAATTTTTTTGGGTTCCTTTGAAAATAACGCAGGTTAAATTAAATAGCTTGAGAATATGTAAAGACTCAAACTGGAACCTTTCTGCAAAATTAAGGAGCTAGACTTCAAAATAAGTTTTTGAGTAGTCCAAATGTAATATAATGACATTTGATGTTAATTTCTCTGATTACATATGTTAAACAAGTTAGGAAAGTGTACAACGTATCACAAATGGGCGCGTTTCGTGCAATGGAGTATTAGAAAGCAATTATATACCTGTACGTAAGGGAAATAGCGTTTTAAAGTCCTTCTCTTCATCATAAATAATCCATTTTCTTCCTATTTAATAGTATTACATACTGTTACATGCACACGTAAGGAAATTAAACGTTTGTTTGGGAGATTGTTTATGATAGCAACAATGAAGAAGTAACCATGCAAGAAATTTTCTAAGTTCAACTCGATTTAAGACGTTTTTGTTTGATTTTCTCAATAAAGGCTACTTCTACGATAAAAATGTATAGGAAAGAAACTACTCTTCTTTACCAGTTCTACAACGTTTATTTGAAAAATATTTTGATATGAGCAATACTTTACGAGATATGACGAAAATTTAATTTTTTGTCACCAGTAAAGTGGTACCCCTGATTGGCGTACGTGATTCGTTTGTGCGATTTTCTTATTATATTTGATAGAAAGTCCTTAATCAAATTTCATAAAAATCCGTTCAGTAGAAGCCGAGAACGAACATGACGGACGGACAGACGGACCGACCGACGATAATAGGCGCTCACGCTGTAAGCGAAACGCGCCTAAAAAAGTATTAAAAGTGATCTTTAGAAATCACTTCTTAAATATTTTTTTGTTGCCATAATTTAATCATTGAACCAATGTTGCCATAAAATATCAAAATTGAAATTTCGGAAGTGCGGGCATTACACGAACTCCAGTTTTTCTTAACATTTAGCCCTAAAATGGGATTGTGAACATTACACACGTGCAGGTATTACTCGAGTAAATACGGTATATATTTGTACTGTACAGTAATAGAAATACTACAGTAATTAGGTACTTTCCAATATAAATTCCTTGTTCTGCTTTAAATTATATGTTCATCAAAGCTTACCCAACACACAGTTTTAATCCAGGTAGTTACTAGCGAGGCATTAAATTTAAATTTCTTTCCTCAAACAAATTTTTGGAAAAATACACTTTTTTAAAATAGCAGATTAACTGGATTTCTAGGTAAGTGGAATCCTGTTAAAAGGTTCTATACTGTATACATCTGGTAAATGTATAGAGAAGTCCATATTAAAAAATTGACTAAATTAATTTAGTTTGATATCACTAGGATGCAGTAAAAGAGCAGGCGTCTTCTTGTGAGTGGATAATGCACAAAATTTGGTGATTTGGCAATTTTCCTTCGTTTAATTTTACAAGTGTTTGTCCGTATGTCCTCATTTTTATCTCGAGAACCATTCGTCGTGGAAATATGCGGTAAATGACGTATCATTTCAACTTGCTAGGAGGTCTCTTGAAATGTATTTTCATAAATTCCCAGGTTCGAATCTTAGGGATCATTCATATTTTCCATAAGATATAACACATAAAAACTCAACTTTTCAGTGTTCATTCATTCGCTCATACAAATTCAAAATATTGGCATAAGACCTTAGGACCTGGATATTGCATGCACACGTAAGTAAATTAAACGTGTGTTTGTGGGATTCTTTATGTTAGCAACAATGAAGAAGTAAACGTGCAAGAAAATTTCCAAGTTCAACTCGAATTAAGACATTCTTGTTCTATTTTATGGATAACGGCTACTCCTACGATAAAAACCTACAGGAAAAGAAATACTCTAATTTATTAGTACTACAAGTTTTATTTGAAAAAATATTTTGATATCAGCAATACTTTACGAGATATGAAGGAAAGTTGATTTTTTATCATCAGTAAAGTGATACCCCGGATTGGCTGACGTGATTCATTTTATTGTAAGTCTTTAATGTCAAATTTCATGAAAATCCGTTTGGTAGAAGCCGAGAACGAACTTGGGGACGGACGGACCGACCGACGATAAGAGGCGATCACGCTGTAAGCGAAACGCGCCTAAAAAATGACCAAGGATTCATATTGTTATCGTATTTTTTGTTTATGATCTGAAATCACCCGCATTTTAAGTTGAATGTGTATAATTTGCACTAAATTTCCCATTTTAATGCTAAATACCTTGACAACGGACATTGTTGTGCTCGAAGTCCTATGGTTGCAAAACCGTGTATAGGTTACGAGTGTAACATAAATGTGTTTTATTATAAGCAGTTTAAATTAAAAGATGGTAAGGGTGACAGGAGAGAGTGGGAGAGAAAGAGGAGAGGTGGGAGAGAGGGAGAGAGATAAAGAGAGGAGGTAGAAGGAGAGAGGGAGAGAGAGAGAGGGAGGGAGGAGGGTAATGTTTCAATAATGCGAGAATATATTAAAAGATGTCTGTAATACAATAGTTTTGTATGAGGATATCATTTGCACCATTAATTGATTCACATTATTATTAAAAATTACTTGAAAAATATCTGCCGAAACATTGCGAGGATACAGCTAATGAAGTACTGGCAGTCCCTGCTTATTCGTCGGGTTACCTTCCTGATAACCGCGACGGAAAGCGGACCGAAAAAAAGCGGGGACTGCCTGTATTAGTAATTAATAAAGGGCGGATCCATAGGCACTAAAAACCTTTTAAAAAGGCAGGCAAATAGGCACTAAAATAGGAAAAAATAGGCGCTTAAGAAGGCAAAATAAGCTACAATAGGCACCAAAATAGGCAGTGAAAGTATCGTTTTATTTCCATTTTGATAATCAGTCACTGTCAGGATTTATGTTACAATTAATTACCAAATATATTTCCAGGTTTTCGATACAGAACGTTGTTCTTTTGTCAGTTAAAATGTTCTTATACTGGGAATAACTTCTTTCAACTTCGCAGGAAGTGTAACTGGGCAAAATTTTGGGGAGCCAAGTTCACTTGCACTTATTTTGCCTTCATTTGTGACTGTACTGCCCCCTTCTAAAACATCTGCAACCTCTGATATCGCTTTCCACCCAGGGTTTCGCTGGAATACCTGCTGCAATTTAGCGAAAACTGCTTGACCATCTGCACCGGGGACTTGCTCCAGATTTTTTGTTCCTATCGATTCCACTAGGAGGCGACATTACTGCATTTGATGCTACATTGTTGCTGCAAATTCGTTGCGCTATTCGATACGTGATCACAGGACGAAATAAATTCCGATTGTATTTGGCCGGTTTGGAATGCTTCTACCACAGCTCCATAAATCTTGTCCGCGTACGAAATTATACTGTTGACATGGCATACATTACACGAAAGACAAACTCTAAAAGCCTTCTAATGCAATGTTTATTTCTTAGATAACTGCATGTCCGCTATTAGCAGTTAAACCGATACGTTCTTAAAACGTGTTTCCTCTTAAAACAGAGAAACATCGGTCAAAAATGCATTTATAGGCTCTTATCCATGAAATAGGCACTAACCAACGAAGAAGGCTATTATAGGCACTATAAAAGTAGCATATTGTCATCGTAATGACCTAAAATGGACTTATATAGCATAAGCCTAAACTTCTGAGCATGGGAAAAGGCATTTAGGGCAAAATCCACCCTCTGGTAATTAATACTCGGTCGTTTATCTACTACAGGTCGTGCGAACACTTATTTTGGAATAAAATACTCTTATTCGTACGAAACCCACAATTTCCCACATGCAGTGTTGCCACATCGTTTATTTAAATTGCGTTTTCCGAGGAAACGAGGAGTCTGCCGACATTTGGACATGGAACGTTTTCGTTTTAAAATTTCGCGAGGATTCCCGTGGTTACGCTCTTATACGGTCGTTATGGGACACCCTGTATAATGAGTGAGCGTAGTATATGTGAAGGAGTACTGTATACCGATGTTCGTTAGAGACGGCAGCAGAGAAAGCGTACAACACAGCCCACGTCGAAACTAGGAACACAGTGGAGAGGCTATTTAACGTTTGGAAAAAGAACTTTAGGGCACTTCATAGAGGTCTCAAAGTGGACCTGGAAACTTCAAAGGCCATGATAGTAGCAATGGCCGTGCTCCATAACTTACGGCTGGAGTACAGAACGGAAGGTATAAATTCTCTTTCCTATACTTTTATCCATGGAAACTTTCTACGACCCCCTCTACCTTTTTACTTTCTCATATACGAAGTATCGAGAAAGTGTTGCTTTCACGAAAAAATTCGACCTCGAGATTCTTACTGAAATACACGTTTTAGGTGTCGCTGAATCCGAAAAAGTGGTTTTCGCAATGCCGTCTGTCGGTCTGTTACTGGCTCTGGAGCCTAGATGGTAGAGCAAAAATGAATGGAATCTCGTACTTAGACATTTTATCATACTGTGCAGAGTATACATAGAAATGGTTGACATTGCTTAATAACTAAGAGTAGTTTATTCTACGCATTTTTAACAACAATCCGATTTTCTCGAAAACGGCTGTAACGATTTTGATCAAATTTCGTACAGTTACTTGAGTTTACGTCTTCAATAATACTGTATAGTTCATATTTCTCAGAAAATGAATATAAGGCTAGTTTATTCTAGGCAACTTTAACAATAATGTGATTTTCTCAAGAACGTCTCTAACGATTTTGATCAAATTTCGTACAGTTACTTGAGTTTACGTCTTCAATAATACTGTATAGTTCATATTTCTCAAAAGATGAATATAAGGCTAGTTTATTCTAGGCAACTTTAACAATAATTCGATTTTCTCAATAACATCTCTAACGATTTTGATCAAATTTCGTAGTTACTTGAGTATACATCTACAAGAATACTACCTATTTAATTTTTCTCAGTGAATGAATATAAGGCTAGTTTATTCTTGGGCAACTTTAACAAAAATTGGATTTTCTAAAAACAGGCTCGTACAATTTTCATTTTCTAAAGATAACTAAACGACGCATTACTATATGAGGAAGTTTGTACAATGTATGCTGTACCGATTTTTTTAAAGGCAATGAATGTTATGTGAATCGCTATCTTTAGTTTCCAAATATCCTATGAAACAATTCTTTATTTTTAGCATTTATATCTTACTAATTTTTTCTAACATTTTTATCTGATAAATCCATTGCAGGCTTATTATTTGTAGGAATCCTTTCATAAGCTGCAAGCAGTGACAATAATACTGTTACCCAATAATTTTAACTTAGGATTACTTACATTTAATTAACTTAAGATTGAATGAAGCTTGCCAATTAAAATACAATTATAAATAACTGAAGCCTTCCCTGGTACTTGTAAAGCAAACTGATTGTTAACATTCTTTGACAGAGTCTGATAGCAGCGACGATGACAGCGAAGAAGAAATACTTGAAGAGAATGAGGAAGACGAAGAGAAAGTTACGCCCACACCAAGGGGAAATGTCTTCCGGAGAAATTTTATTGCGACGTATTTCAATTAAGAAATAAAGTACTCGTAAAAATGCAGCGGAATTCAGTTAACACTAAATGCAGGGGACCGGCACAAACATTTGGTGTTAACCGAATTTCATGCTAACATTTTTTAAGATAAATTTTCATTTTTAAAGCGTAAAATAATATCAGGGACTAATCTGTGATCTGTCATAATTACTGTGTAATTAGCACAATTATTTTTACGCCGTGTGTGTACGAAAGTATATTTGTGAGTGCTGTAATTAAGATTTTTATAAGAAAACGAAGATTTGAAAGGTTTTGGTGTAAATTGGTCAAACCTGAAGTGGGGGTTTATTCCTATCGTTTTTTCTTTGTTTTTTTCAAAATACCTTCTTTAAAAGTTAATATATACCAATCTTTGTAATTTGAACGATTTTTTTCATAAAATGGGCTGTTTAAAGCAGCATATCGAAATGGAAAATGCATCTGGGCAGCATAGAAGCAACGGTTGCTATAGGACTAGTTGTTTGATGAAGGTCAGACGCGTCAAAATAACTTTTAATAAAAGATTGGTCACCTGTTTTGCTATTAAATACAGTGATTAAAAAACTGTTGTTTCAATAGGATAAGTCGAATACATTTAAGAGTACACTGTTGGGAGAAACCCTTCACTTGTGATATTTGTGACAAAGGTGAGCAGAGCCGTTGCATGGTGTATCGGCGCCCGTGTGCGAAACACATGTGGCACCCCAAGGATTTTTAAAAAATCTTGTACGTCGGCCTTATACATATTTATTTTAAAAAATAATACATTAATAACCTTATCTTATAAATTATAATCAGAGGATTTATGGCAGATGTCTAATAAAACAACTTAATACAAATATACATAATACAATTAATATAATACAAATATACATAATACAAATAATATAATACAAACTGTAAATACAAATTATATCAAATGATAAAATGTCAAAGAATAACAAAAATGCGACAATTATCTAAAATTAAATTTATTACTGTAAATATATGTAACTTCCAAGGAATTATAACTTAACTTTCCTTACTTTCGCTGAGGCTATTTTTTTTACGATGTAGTGTATATCTAATTCATTTAAAATTTCATTTTCTATGGATAAAATAGGTAGATTTGTCATACGTTTTTGTGACATGCTGGAGCGTCAATAATTATTTATTAGTTTTAATTTTGAAAAAGATCTTTCCCCTGTCGCAACAGCGATATAACTTAAAATGTTGAAACTTCTCTCACAAGAAACTTGTGTGACAGATAATGTAAATATAATTTTATATGCTTTATATTCATTTTAGGGCTACTATGCCTAAATTAAACGCGAAAATGTCACGGATTAAAATCTCAAACTCAAACAAGAAAATATTTTTCCGCTTTTTTCGGGTTTCATTCCACTGTGAGCCGGCGCCGTTGAAGGTTGGCGCCCGTGTGTGGTGCACACATCGCACCCTATATCGGGACGGCTCTGCAGGTGAGCCCTGCTTAACGCAGCCCCAGCCAAACTGGATTTATTACAGCACAGATTTTATTTCATAATAAAATTTTTTTAAAATATATCGTATGCACGGTGTGACTGCAGTCTAATATTATTTTTTAAATTTCCCACTAAACAAATTTCGTAAAGTGTGTATCCTAAATATTGTGAAATTTCAGCAGTGTTGCATAATATTGCATCGTCTGGTGGCCAGTTTCAGTCTTTTCCCTGTAAATTTCACGGGTCTAACAAAATATATATCTCCTAAGGCGGAAAACATTTGAGAAATAGGAATGTGATTCATGTTTCTTTGGCATCATTGGATCGTAAACAATGTTTTTGATGATTTATATTTTTGAAATTATAATTTTCGACAATTACTTTATTAAAATTTTTATTTACCGTATTAACTTATTATAAATAACTAGCGTAATACCCGTCAATAATATTGACGATGAAAATTTCGACAAAAAAAAGTTTCTAGCATCTAGCATTTTTTTTATTTTTATCGCACAAAAATAATATCACAAAAATGGCTTTATCCCTGTAATAATTCTCTCGGTATGACATTTCTGGTAAAGGTTCTCTCATCATTGAATAATACCAAATTTGAGCGTGATCCATTCACTTTTCATCACGTTATTGCGAAAATGCTTCAAAAATCAACAAAAATGTTCGCCTGAGGTGCATTTTTTAAGCCCTAACAAATTATTTTTGTGCAGCTCTAAAATTTCCTTAAAATAGGCCCTGATTCCGATAATGACGTAGGAATAAGGGAACATCTTTTAGGATTTCATTAAATTAACGATACAACAGGTGAGTATTTACGTTAGTATTAAATGATTTACTGCCAAAATATAACTTAAAACTAAATAACATGAGGATATGACACGGTTCCAATATGAGTGAAACATTGTGTATATTGGTCTTCAAAAACTTATCAAAGATGCAAATAGTCGTGCAATGTTTGTACCTTGTAATTGTCATACTTTAAGTTAAGTAATCAACGATACAGCAAAAGTCAGTTTGGAAATTGTTTAATATTTCGATATTATGCAAGAGTTGTACCTTTTTTTTCTTCCTCCACATATAGGTGGGAGAAATTAAAAGAAAATATTCCTCAATTCACATTAAAATCAGTGAACGATACTCGTTGGGAGTCAGGTGAAAGCAGTTACGCCATTTCTATGTAAATTAATAGTTCTGTATATGTGCACCTGTATAAAAATACGTTAAGCTGAAATTGTTCATTATTTCCTACTTTAAAAGGCGCATTTTCAAACTAACACACAGGCGCCCATAGCCCTAGGAACTGCCCTGCTATTATCATCACCAACAATGTGTTTTAATTAGAAATAATATGTGATTTTGTTACAAAATAACCAAAATATAACTATGATAAGTTCATAAAGTTAAACAATCTAACAAATAGGTAAGGAACTTTTTATTTACAAACACTACACAAAGAACATCTTAAACTAATAATACTCTCAAATATTTTAATTCTCCAAAGCGACTTTTAACTTACATAAAAAATTGTTACATACAAGAACGAAGGTTATACATTTTTCATTGTATTACTAATTATTATATTGTTTGTTAAATCCTAATTTTAGCGTAAGTTACTGAGAAAAAAATATTAATTATATTTGTTAGAATTTTTAATTTCATTAAGAATCTCTTTATTTCTCAAGCGATAACCATGGAACTCAATACAATTATAGTCCTTACGATTATTGAATTAGAGGTAAACTCCTAACGGGCTCGGTTAAGAGTTTATTTCGTTCTTGGTTCTGAAAACTTTTTCTAAGTTAACATTATATGATGGAATGCAATAGAAATATTCCCAAATTTTTACAAATTCAGATGAGTATTCTTGATTGCGATTTTCAGAATACTTTACCCAGTTCACGTTAGCCAACATATTTCAAAATTCTTCATTTTTTCCCATTTCATGTACAAATGATTTTAAATTTACGACCTGATCAAACAATTTTGAATCATCTATAGTCTAAACCCTTTTCGGTAAGAAAATGAGCACTCTTTTCAATACCTGGCCAATTAGGCACTTTATTTAATTCCATCCATTCAAATAAACGGAATTCTTGAAAAAATTGCGTCCATTTATTCAAATATAAAATGGAGCTATCATGGGTTGTTTTTAATAACGTACTAATAAGACTTGAATCATTATTATTGTCAACATTGATTTTCTTGATAATTTCTTTAACATTCTTGGGTAAGAATCGCTTAACTTTTCTGTCAGTTAATTATCTTTCAAGAGAGTTCAAAATTGACGTAACTTCTATGAGGGAATCATTTTCATTTTCCGTTGCCTGAATTTTATGGTTAAACATGTGCAATAATGAGTGCAGAAACCACAAATTTACTGGATTTTCAAAGAGAACCTGAAGATTTGTGGAGTATTAATCTCCTGCATGCTGGACACATTTAATACATGTGCAGGACATCCAATTATTATTATGGACTTGTTTAATTTGTTCTTTAACACGTTCCGTGCGGGAGCGATTTTCGGTGGTGGTTGTTCCGTGGCTGAAATTTTTTCCCGTAAATGTATCGTAATTAGCGTCTATAAGCTGGGAAAAATCAAAAAAAAATTCTAACGTTTAAAAGTACCGTTTTTTATGCGAAATATGGAGAGCGTGATATGCCGCTCTCCGCCGTCGGAGTGACTAAAAATACGCTACGCGTTTTGCGGGATTGCCTACCTTGCACTATTCCCGATTCGTATATTTCTTTACATTATATAACTGTCGATTTTGATATAAGAATTAGTTTACAAAAAAGGATTTTAATAAACCAATATTTTAAACAATTATTTATTAAACATAGTATAATAATTTATAAAAAATTACTAAATATTTACAATTTTAGAAAATGTTTGCATTTATTCACCGAAACAATTACATAATTTACGAAAATACTTTTTTGTATCATTCTATAAGCACTCTTCTTACACATGAGGATATACGGTATAGGAGGATACTAATGTCTGGCCCAAACTACTATAGTTGCAGAGCTGAAATTTAATACACAGGTGATTCAAAAAAAATTATCAGAGGAATAAATGCAAAATTGCAGCAATGATTATTTTCTTGGCCGTAAAAAATTATAAACTATTTTTCTAACATTTCATGGTTTAGGTACTTCTAAATGTGCTATGAAGCTGAAATTATTTCAAGAGGTAAAATTTGCCAAATAATGAAAACGGGAATATAGAAATTTGATAATTTTTATTCGTTCGGCCGTAATAAATTCTTAAATGTTTAAAAATTTGACTAATATTTATGTACTTTCTTAAGACCCAGGAAGCTGCAAATTTTAACAGAGTTAGGAAATAATGTTCCGGTGGTAAATAACAGAAAATTTTAGAAATATATATTGTTGTGGCTGTCAAAAATTATTAAAATTGAAACAATGAAAGTCATATACCGTATTCACCCGAATCTAAGACGACCCCCCATTTTGATGATTCCAAAAGAGAAAAAAGCTCAAATTGACCTTCATGACTACAAAAATTATAAATCTTGTGAAATATTTATTTTCTCTTATACTTTTCTTGAATGTCATTGTCTTTTAACATTTTAAAATCATAAGATCACATCACAAATAGAACCATTCAGGTTTTCAAACAAATTAAATGGTAGCATTCATTTTAAGATAACATTAAAAATAAAGTAAATACATTGAAAGAATATACTCATTTCAGGACAACAAAAAAACATTTCAATCCAAGTGCTGCATAAAATCATTTTATTGTGTTAGTCATCATCACTGTCTATGCAACCTTCACTATTTTCCTCACGCTCACTATCTTTATCACTCTCAATTTCATCATCAGTCTCCCACAGAACATCCCATCCATGGCATTAGATAAGCAGCATTTTGAATGCATCCAGTGAAAGCATTGCTCTTTGTTTCAGTAAAGCTCCTGGCCGTCTATTCCACACCACATGTAATCAATCTCTCATTAGTTCTTTAGTCATCCACCCCTTTTCTTGGCACCTATTATTCCACTTGGCAAATGTTTCTTAGGCATTGTTTTCCGCTTTAGAATCACATATGGTGGTAATTTAGTCCCATCTGCTAAAACTGCCAACATTACCGTGACTCGCATTTTTTCGTTGCCTGTAGTTTTAATTAGGACGGACTTCACACCTTTTTCGTTCACAGTATAATTAGATGGCATGTAGAAGAAAACCGGAGTTTCATCGGCATTTCCTATTTGGCTCAAAAGGTAATTATTGGTTTTTCTAAGTCCAATTACGTATTTCTGGTAAGCGAGAAGTTTTCAACATAGTCTTCTGACAATTTCTGACACAGCGAAGTTCGTCCCCGTAAAGAAAAATTATTTCGTCGCATCATTCTCACGCACCAACTTCTGCTGGCCTTGAATTGCAATGATATATTAAGTCCTCTAGTAATTTCATTAGCTTTAAGTATGATACTTTCAGTCGAAACAGGCATACCGTTCTTCCTCATGGTGCGCACAAACTCAGATACACCGAACTTTCTACTCGCATCACAGTTATTAGTTTTTTCGGCATAATTTATCACGATCAGCTTAAAA
The DNA here is from genome assembly GCA_036926305.1 of Uropetala carovei. Taxonomy (NCBI): domain Eukaryota; kingdom Metazoa; phylum Arthropoda; class Insecta; order Odonata; family Petaluridae; genus Uropetala; species Uropetala carovei. The sequence goes on along the minus strand of JAXCHB010000156.1, from coordinate 805,753 downwards.
TTTGTATCTTAGCTCCGTCTAATTCCTTTGTTAACTTTCCCTTTGCACTCGTGCCACGTACTTCAACATGATCTGTCATTTTAACTTTAGGGTTGTGCATTTAAATCAAGAATGCACAACTCAAAATTACTGTCACACTTAGTGAATCGCGGTGCGTCGTTTGAAAGGGGAATCCCAATGATTTCCGCTCTCATTTGTTTTGACATTGCGGTTGGCATTACGTGCAAGATGAAAGTACGTCGTGTGTGTTATGATCGTCGACGATGATTATTAGTCTAAATAATTATTATTCCCGTCATGTTTTTCTTATTGTTATTACTATTTGTTTATTTCAATTCTTTATGTACGTACTTGAATTTGCTGTTGTGAATTGTTTACTCTAATATACCATTTGTTGTAAAAACCATTGATTAAATGCTTAAATATACTTCGTATTCGAATGTAAGACGACTCTTGATATTTACAGCTGAAAATTTGGAAAAAAAGGTCGTCTTAGATTCAGGTGAATACGGTAAATGCACTTCTAGAGGTGCTACATTGATGAAATCTTGCGTATATGTGAGGTATTCGTAACAAATGCTGAAAACCTATATAAAAGTTTTATAAATATAAATTTTTGGGGTTGTTTATACCCCAATATTGACAATAAGGAAAAACACGTAAACCGACAAGAAGATGGAGGATTAATAAAAAATCTTGTTTGGTTTAATCATCCGGGGGTTTGTGTTGCGTTTAAAAATTATTTGTCGGCTCTTACTCTTTACTTTATGGTGATAGGAAATGTTTGCAGAATGCAAGCACACCTTCACTAGTATACAAATGTTCTATATATTTCAGTTGTAGACTCCCATGAAAGCATTTACATCATTACAAATTTTTTTCAAAAAAATATTCACAAAAAATATACGAAGATAACTGCATATAAAACAAAAGGTAATATATACTATAAATATAATATATAAAAAAAATATTATATACAATAAATACAATATACACAAATAATATATACAGTAATATCATATATACATACAGGGTGTCTCAAAAAAATGTATACACACTTTGATGATTAATAACTTGTGTGTTTATCCATAAATTTTAATAGAATAATTGCATAACATAGAGTATATGGTCGAATAAAGATAAAATGACAAACATTACATGTTAGATGTTTCAATGTTGCATTATTCTTACAATTATGCAATATTTTTATACAGCATTATTGTTTCAATTGTTTTTATTGTTTCATTAGAAATGGATAACAAAAGACACGTTTGAACAACGCAAATTTTTACTGAAATGGTACTGGAAATCTGAAAATGTAAAGGAAGTCCAAAGACAGTGGAGACGTGAATTTCAAACAGAACCTCCCACCCGAATTACGATTTCACGTATTCGTGACAAATTTGAAACTGACGGTACCGTTCAAATGTGCATAAACAAAGATCTGGAACATTTCGGACATCCACAAGCCCTAGGGAGTCAGAAGAGGTGCCGCAAAGATTTTCACAGTCACCAAAGAAATCCGTCAGACAATGTTCTCGAGAAACACAAATCAGCAGGTCAAGTGTTGATCGCATTTTAAAGAAGGCAAAATGGAAAAGTTACATCCCAAGATTAGTGCATGCACTGAATGAAGATGATTCTGATCGCCAATTTGAATTTTCTGAATGGTTTCGCTCAAAAATAGCGGAAGACGCATCATTTGCCAACAAAATTGTTTGCTGTGATGAATCAACATTCAAGTTGAATGGTACACTTAATCGTCACAATTGCACGTATTGGTCCACAGAGAATCCACATGTTACTGTGGAAAGGCATGTAAATTTACCTGGGATCGCAGTGTGGTGTGGTTTATCATCCAAAGGTTTGATTGGACCATTCTTTTTTGATGCAACAGTTTTGAGACACCCTGTATATACAAATATACATATTTATATGCTTTCATGGTAGGGGAGGAAACAATCAAGACAGAGAGGAGGAGACCCTTGGCAGTTGGGACAGATGAAGGGAGTCTCCTTCCTGACTTTTTTGGAAAGACATAAGCGGCACCTCTTATGTAGTTTCCTACTAGAGCCAGGAGCGGTTTGATAGATGGGAAAATGGATGGGTAATTTGGGTTTGGGAGTGGTTCTGGGATTGGCCGCAAGAGAAGGAAGGATGAGGGACTTTATGACGGACAATCGGAAATCATAAAGGCTGGTTGGAGAGGATTTCAAATGGAGGAAATAACTATTGACTAAGATGAGGTGAAATATATGGATACCCAGCTTCTTATACCACTTAAGGCATTTTCTTTGAATGGGATAATAAGCCATCATCTGATCAAGGTGGTCAATTCCACCCATCGACTTGTTGTATTGAACAACAGCCTCTGGTTTGGAAACAACCCCTCCTCTTTTTCGGCGAGGAACATTAACAGATTCACTCCCGAATTCAGAGCTGATCATCAGCACTTCCCTTTTGTCCTTCCACTTAAGGACACAAACGCCATCATCAGAAAAGGCATCCACAATTTCACCCCTCTTTAATCTTTTGGCTACCACTTGTTGGGGGTTGCCTTTCCGCTTTGGTCGGAGGGTTCCTGTACAATAGGTTCCACGTTCGAGTAGTTGGTGCACCAAGTCAACGCTGTTATAGTAGTTGTCCATAAAAAGTGAATGACCGCTATCTAGATTTCCTTCCAACAATTTATGGACAACACTGCTGACATGTCCCGGACCCCCTACTTCGACATCTCCAGCCCCGGTGTACACAATAAATCTCAAAACCAAACCGGAAGGCTCGGTAAGCATGTATAGCTTTATTCCGTATCTATGCCTCTTCCCCTTCATATAGATACGGAATACTAACCGCCCCCTCCAGAGGACCATAGACTCGTCAATACAAATCTCCCGGGAAGGAATGACAATATTTTTCATTGTAGAATGAATAATATCCAGGAGAGGTCGGATTTTATGCAGCCGGTCTGTCGGTTTCGGGTCATTCGGTCGGGGACTGGGAGCGAAATAGAGGGCTTGTAGTATTTGCTGGAATCTGTCACGACTCATGCAACTCCTAAAGGAAGGAAAATCGAACAGAATATCCGTACTCCAATAATCCGGTATTCTGTTCAAGGGAATGGATCCCATGTGGAACAATAGCCCTAAAAAAGTTAAAAACTCCTGAAGGTCTAATTGTTTCCACGATTTAATCCTAGCTTTAGGAGAAACACTTGCCTGCATCAATTCCCTAGCAAATACATTCGTCTGTGTAATTACCAAGTCCGTTAGTTCGTCAGTCAGTAAGAGATTAAAATAGTCTCGGGGTTGGGTACCGGCCAGCGGCACTTTTATCCCAGCTGTTGCAGAAAAAGGAATATTCTTGGGAGGGATTTTCGTTTTCGTCCATTGTCTCGTCTCACGTCTTTCGGCAGCCGGCTGAGGAACAACGGGATCGGAGGATGGGGCAATAAATGGGGTAGGATCGGCGGTGGACAAAGGGATGCTACCTGCCAAGGGTTCCTCCTCGCTTTCCTCTCCGGAAGAGTCCCTAAAGAGCGTTTCCTCGAGGTCCGAATCTACAAAACCTTCCTCGTCGCTCTCCTCCAAAATTTTTCGGAGCTCTTCTGGGGTGTATATCCTCGTCTTGTCTCCTCGGGATGTCGACGGGAGGGGCTCCCCTTGGGACGTTGAGGGAAGGGGCTCCTCTCTAGAGGTCGACGCGAGGGGCACATCTGGAGAGGTCGACGGGAGGGACTGCCCTCGGGCCGACGATGGCTGTGAGCCGTCATGTTTCCTCTTCCCTCCCCTTCTTCCAACCATACTGAAAAAATATCAAAGAAAGTATTATATATATATATATATTTTATATAGTATTGAGTAAAATTATTCAAATTTTATTAAAAATTTTGTTATCCTTTCCGTCTCTTCCGAGTATTCTGCAATATAATTTACTATAACATTCTACTTACAATCATACACAATTTGTAAAAATTCGAATTGGTTGTTGTTGTTAATAAGGGTTATTGTGTACTTATGTAAAATTATTTTGTTTATTTGAAAATAGACACTATCATGAATTTAACCCATTCACGACATACCTAAGATTCCAGAGTAAAGGTATAAAGGAAAAAATAATCGCGGGAAGCACAGAAGCATCTTCCTTAATTTTTTTTTACTCAAAGACAAAAATGTCTACCGTGAGAAATACAGTTATCAGAAATTATTTTATGAGGTGCTATAAAGAGAAAGATTTAAAACTATAATAATTTAAAAAAAACTAGCAGGGCAGCCCCGGATCTCCAATCCTCAATGCGATTTAAATAAACTAATGGTTTAGTGAAATAACATTTATTGAATAATTAATGAAATATAAATGAAATTCAAAGTATTAAAATAAAAAAGCCTCTTATCTCACCTTAATATGAAGAGTAAGAGAGAAACCTATAATCTCACAAAATTTCAAGTTTCTAGCACATCCACAGATGTTAACAATAAATTGTAAACAAATGCTGACAGTCCTCAAGGTAACCATTTTAAAACGTTATAGTAACAATTGAGACAAAAGAAAAAACAAATTAATTGCACAATTTAAAATAAAACAATTCGCTGGGATCTTGTTTGTTATACACATGTTATTGATACAGCTAGAAAAGCTTCCCACACCCTGTCAACAGACTAATTATCCGTAAATATTTACGTTACTATGCTTCATTAATTTCGATGCGAATAATGCTTTTCTTTCGTCTATTCGAAGGTTTAATTGGCATTAAATGAATCGGAGGCAACAATGAGAGTCTCCTTGGAAACGCCCGGAATGAGTACGAAAAATCCGCAAAACTTCGAAAAAGGATGCGTATTTATGAAAACTTCGGCCGTATACCGTGTAAACATCGCAAGAACAAGGTAGTATAAAGCTTTAGCCGTGGAATAAAGCGAAAAATAAGAAAATCGGTCCATATTTACGTATTTTAACGAACGAAGGAAGAAAACCTTGCACTCTGAATAATCGAAAATCCTGTGAAAACGTATGGGAAAATATGTGTCCTGGATTCGAACCCGGGATTCTTTAGCAAAGGAAAATATTTTTACAGGGCCCTCATAGCCAATAGAAACAAAAAGCCGTTTTCCGCATATCTTTATGACAAACGGTTCTCGAGAAATACGCCGATATATATTGTAAACAAATGTCTACAGACGTCAACGTAAAATTAATATATAGTTAGATAAATACCTGTCGATTTTGATGAACAAAATCTAGCTGACACACCTGCTGGCACAGTCCGACACTGCAAAAAACTAGGTAATTGACAAAATCTGTAGGCTGCCTAAAATACACTGAAAAGAAAATTTTTAAATTCTCAGAACACAAGCTTATAGAATTAAAACATAATAACTACTACTTTGCTTTTAAGAAGCATAAACAAAATTATGAATAAAAGCCATTATTTCTTGCCGTAGCACGTGCATTAAAGAATTAAAAAAATTTGATTAAAAAATTTTACCTTATTTACACAAAAATCCAAATTTCACGAAAACGTTCTCACTTATAATCTGGGTTCTGGAAAAGATAAAAACTAAGTTACTAACCAGTCGTCATAGAAGCTTCTAACAAATTTGGCTCATCTACGAAAAAATTGTTGCATTAAAATTTTTCAAGGGGTGAGAAAATGGTCTGAAATGCTTTAACCAGCCTAGACATACTCCAATGCATAGATGTCTTACCTGCAATTATCATTTCCTTTGTTGGTAACTTGGTGCGCAGAATTATTTCTGTAGGGCAGCGTTTCCCAATTTAATTTTGTTACGGAACCCTTGCAACTCGAAAGAGAAGTTGCGGAACCCCAAACAGTTATTTTGTTTATAAGGTGAAAATCGAAGCACAAGTAAGTACAGATAATAATAAAGATAGGTCATGTGATAAACATTTCGTCTATTTTCATATATTTAAAGATAAAAATCGTTTATATGAACGGCATCTAGTCGATTTCTGTATTTTGTTTTTGTTGTGTATTTCGAGAACCCAGTTTCGCATAAGTACGTGCTCGCGAATGGTAATAACTCTATAATTGCCCGTCTTGATAAGTCTGAATATTCATGATATAAGCTGCCCCAAAATGTAATCAGAGAAACTTCTTTAAATGTTTGTATTAAATGGACATCTGAAGTGATTTCGATTAAATTTTCATAATCTAGTGCAGGTAATCCTTCTGGTTTCTCGGTTATACTGAATGGATTCCGAATCCAGTTATTGTTCTCATTGATGTTTGGAAAATACTTCCTGATGTTGGTGTATAAATTGCGAAGATGATCTACAATGTTGCTCTGAATTTCTTCTTCAAGTTTGCATTTGTTTTCTTCAAGGAAATCATTGAATGTTGGAAACCAATCCAAATTATTTTGTTATACAGACGAAATCCAAAACTGTAACTTCCGGGAGAATGACAAAATTTTATCTTTCGCATTGAAAATAGTTACATTCTTTGTGCGGATGTATTTAAATCTGACCGTTCCAAATACTAATTCCAATACTTACTACCTAAAACAAGATCCCATCGAGCATAAATGCTTTGACAACCCCAATGTACCAAGTTATTTTAAAATCCAGGCCCGGGCTCGTTATTATAATTCTAAAGAAAGGGTTCGGTCCACAGTTCTCCCCTTCTGAAGATGGTTTCGAGTTTGCATCTTGTTATTCTCGCGGAACCCCTATTTACGCTTGGCGGAACCCTAGGGTTCCGCGGAATACCATTTGGGAAACACTGCTATGGGGGTTTGTTCTCCATTAACTTCTCTGGGAAGAATGAAGCTTGAAGCAAATTGTAATCGCATGCTCAGAAAACTTATTAGTTCCTAATACAAGATTACATGGGATTCAATAATGTCGTAAGATACATATTAAAATTGTATGCATTCTTTCGGTAATCCTTTTTTAGGAGCGAATTGTGGGTTCTTTTTACCAAGAACCATTATTTGAAGCAACTCCTGCAGAAAGGCAGCCATGGAGCTCTTAAAAATTACAGAGTGTGCTCAGCTCACTTCAGGGATAGTGATTTCCAGAATCACCTACTGGAGAAGTTACTGCGGAGACGAGTTCCTACTCTCTATGCTACTGAAGGTTGGAGATTATAATTCAAAACGGATTTCAAACTACTCCTTGCTATTACCCTTGCTCTTGTATTTCCTCAAGTAACAAAGTCTGAAATCTATTCATAGCAGGGGCATGGTCTGTAGAGGACACAACTACCTCTAGTCATCATGCAATGGATATTGCAGATTTGATGGTGACTTCCACTCCTCTCCCTACTGTGCAGGAAATCACAGACCCTTCCGTTTCTGTTACTGTTCCTGCAGACACTGGACCGAAACGACGGTGTCTATTCTCAGGTGGTGCACCCTCTGACCAGTTAGCTGATGCACTCCCATCTTCTTCTGCAAAGTTTGTTGAAACATCTTTAACTTTGCAGAACGTGGGGTTAACTAGGCATTCCCACTGCACTCCCAAAAAGAAGTTGCTCTTCAGCTATGGGAAGAGGCGGGAGATGGAGGTAAAGCGCTTGAGGAAGGTTTGCCATAATTTGAAGAAGAAAGTTAGAAACTTGAAGCAACTTCTCAATCGGGGTTTAACTGTAGTAGAGAAGTTGAAGGAGCAGTTGCCCCCCAATGCAGCTGCACTCGTTGCATCTCAAGTGCAGCAAACAAAGAGAATGCCCCAAGGAAGGAGGTGGACTACTGAGGAGAAGACACTCGCTCTCTCTTTGTATAAAAAGAGCCCTGCAGGCTATTCTCTACTACAGCAAATGCTGGTTCTTCCAAGCACAAGGACATTGACATCATATCTCAATGCCATTCCTTTCTGTACGGGAGTAAATTTGCCGATAATGAGGCCAATTGCAAATGCCTGCAATGGAATGCAGTCATATGAGAGGAAGTGTGTCCTGATTTTTGATGAGATGCAGATAAGGGAACACCTCCAATATGACAAAGCAGCTGACAAGATTTTAGGTTTTTCTGATCTTGGGGATTGGGAAGGGGCATGTCCACCGCTAGGTATGCCTTAGTATTTATGGTCAGAGGGATTTTCAGTAACTGGAAACAACCTGTTTCCTTTTATTTCAACCATTCCCAAATTAAGGCTGAAAATCTTGTTGCCCTGATTAAAGTGGCACTGAGGCATTCATTTGAGGCAGGTCTGGAAGTTATGGCCACTGTATGTGACATGGGGGCCAACAACCGGAAGGCCATAAAGAGTTTGGGTGCCACTGCTGAGGAACCCTTCTTTGTTTTCAATGAGAAGGAGATTGTAACAGTTTTTGATCCTCCCCATCTATTGAAATGCACAAGGAACCTGCTCATGGGGCATGATATCCTTCTGCCATTAAGGATTGGCAGCGAGGTGACGGATGGCATAGCATCATGGGGTGATGTGGTGCAATCTTATAATGTGGATAATCAGCGTGTGTAAGTAATCTTTGCACTTTTAATTTTCCATTGTTGGGTCATTTTTATAGATTTTGGTGTGTTAATTCCTACTTTTTCCTCTAAAACCACTTAAACATAGTGGGTTCAGACAATTGGAGTGGATGACTGCGAGGCATGTTGACCCTAAAGGCAGAGGCAAGATGAAGGTCAGTGTGGCTGCCAAGGTCTTCTCGAAGAAGGTTGCAGCATATTTGACATACGGAGTTCAGTATGGTAAGGAATTACTGTTACTTCTAATTATACTTACGAAACTTCCATGTAGAAGGATTCAAGTGGATATTTGACATCAGTATGGTAAGGAATTACAGTTACTTCTAATTATACTTAAGAAACTTCTATGTAGAAGGATTCAAGTGATTCTTGCTGTTTTTCTTGTAATTATTGGAAGGTAATTGTTTGCATTATAGTAAAATGTCTTCTTTACATATGACACTATCGGGACCATCCCACAAATTCCCCATTTTATTCGTCTATATTACTTAAGGTTACATGCGCCCATCAGCAACAGGAACTGCCCACTTCCTTGCTGCTGTTGGGGACATGTTTGACTCTGTAAATGGCTCTGAAGATAGAGAGACAAAAGGGAAGGAGTTAAGGGTAAAAGTCTCTAAGGACACTAAACATGTCGAGTTCTGGAGGTCAGCAGTCCACACTGTCGAATCGTGGAAGTTCCTTGATGGTCGTGGAAGGGTTTGTTCCCAACCCCCCTCTCAACAAGGTTGGATCTACACATTGAGGGCCTTCCAAATTCTTTGGGAATTACTGAGCAATCAGAATGATTTTCCTGGTGTTTTTAGCCCCCGGCGTGTGAACCAAGATCCACTGGAAAATTTATTTGGATGCATACGAGGACAATGTGGATCCAACCACAACCCAATCCAACCCAAGTTTCTATAATTTAAACTGGAAAGTGTTCCAGCTCGCAAAGTAAATTTTTATTAAAGTTTCTGAAAACTAATGAATGTAATCTAATAATGCGTTGTATATTAAAAGTTTTAAAATTTTTGCTTGGTATTAATAAAAATTCTAGATTATGTAAATGTTATGAGTTTTACCTTCTGTGAACCTAAAAGCATGTGCAAGATATTTGTATATGTGATTTGATCGAACGTTTAAATAAATATATTCATATTTCCATTGAATGCATTGTATATTAAAAGTTATAAAATTTTTGCTTGGTATTGATAAAATTTCTACATTATGTGAATATTATGATTTTTACCTCCTGTGAACCTAAAAGCGTGTGCAAGATATTTGTATATGTGATTTCACCAAAATTTTAAATAAATAAATTTATTCGTATTTCCATTGTATTATATTCATTGTTTATAATGAATTCCCTCGGATTTATTTTTGTGTATATTTCATTGACTCTAATGATCGTCTCTGGAGAATTATTACAAAACTAAAAAATAAAATTTCCCATTATAAATTTCAAAACTTCTCGTTCTTATGCAGTTAAAATATTTAAGCAAATTCTGCATGAATTCGTATTGTTTTATAAAATAATTATTTTCACTCATTTTTCCGTTTAATACTTCAAGTCTGGACTTCGTATAATAATTTTAAAAAGAAATTAAAAATGCCTTGCACCGATTCCAATGCTTATGGGGTAATAAATGGTTACTTGGTAACGGTAATCAACAAAGCATACATACCTAAGCATTATATATATATACTAGTTGTTATGTGCTTGCATTCTGCAAGCATTATCAAATTTTAGCATTTTTACAAATTCAAATTATTCCCAAGCGATGTTGTACATAATCATATAACCATGTCAAATTTGGAGTTTGTTGCTCTTTTAGAAGTGCCTTATAATTTTAATCCTCGTATGGAGCAATAATGGAGCAAAACAGCCCCTAACATTAAGAATTATAACACTCTCAGATTTTTTCCATCTGTTGTAACTAAAAACCCATAATTCTGCCAAATTTCAAGTTTGTATCTCATTAAGAAGTGCCTTATAATTATCACACTCGTATGGGGCCGAAAAAGGGCAAAACCAAACATTAAAAATACGAATTTTTGCAATTTTACAATTTTATCTTAGTTTGCCATGAAAATTCTATAATCGTGCCAAATTTCAAGTCTCTACGTCCTATGCAGCTGCCTCGCATTTTTTGTTCTCGCATGGGTCCGAAAAGGTGCAAAACCGCCCTTTAAAAGTGAGAATTTTTGTAATTTTATAATTTCATCTTAGGTTGCAATGAAATTTCTATAACCGTGCCAAATTTCAAGTCTCTGGGTCTTATGCAGTTGCATCGCCTTTTTTGTTCTCGAATGGGGCAATAATGGGGCAAAACAGCCCCAAAAATGAGGATTATATCAATATCGGATTTCCTTCATTAGGTGTAGTTTGACATTAACAGCATTAAAATATAAGCCTCTGATTCCCATTGAAAGCTTACCCATATGAAAGGATTGAGCTTGTTACCAAGGAAACCTATTGTTAGACCCAGAAAAATTAGCAATTTTTTGCGATAAAAACTATAAAATTACGCTAATTCTACTCGGATTTGCATTCCGTCTTCAAAAATTACAAACTACAATTTATATCCTATCCGACAGTTTACGTCTCGAGTTCGTATCTTGACGGGAAGTAATTTTAAAATGTAAATATAAAAACCTCTGCACCAATTTACATGCTTTCTTAGGGGCAAAAAATGGAGCAAACAGGGGCCAAAATAGCCCCTCAAAATAGGAATTTTGCCAATTTCGGATTTTTTCCTTTGGTTGTGACTAAAAACCTATAATCCTACCACATTTCAAGTTTCTGGCACATCTGGAAGTGCCTCATAATTTTGTATCCTCCTATATATATGATATATCTATAATATATAGATGCTTCTTACACATGATTTGCTGAGACGACAACTGATACACCTGGGTGCAAGAGTAAAGAGGAATCTGAGCTGGAGGCTACACACATGGGATGAGAGAAGGTTTTTATACCTATATATTGTTATATTCTGGTTTGTTCAATATATCAGGCGATAAATATCTTGTATAATATATAGCTGCATCTTACGGAGGATGTAGGAGAGATTGTAAATTATAAGGCCCTTTCAGGTGAATTAAACGCTTCAAATTTGGCATTATTATAGATTTCTGCTTACAACCGATGGAGATAAATACAATACAATAAGAATTCCAATTTTTAGGAGGTTTTTTTCTTATCATTCAGAATGAGCAGAAATTTACGATAGGATTAAACGATTCCCCAAGAATTTGATTTCTTTTAAAAATATTGTTTAATCAACTTACACTAAAAGTAAGTAAATGGAAAATATAGTGCTACCTCTATAAAATGGTTTTGTCTGGTATCGTCCGTAAGAGTATTTTATTTCTGAGAATATAGGGCATCAATTTTCTGTTTGAACTTAAAAACTTTCTGATCTCAACTTTTTTATAAAATGCATTTATTTTTTATTATAAATTTACAAGAATATAAGGTGTTGGTTTTCAGTTTGATCTCGGAAAACTTTCTTTAATTTAATTTTATAAAGAATATTCCATTTTGTATGTAAAAGTTTATTAGCGTACTTCTATAAATTTTAAATTTTTGTTAAATTCACTTCTGTTAATAAGAATCAAATGTAGTAACAAGTTATTTCCGAAGATGTTGAATTTAAAAACTTTAGAAAACTTATAAAATGCCAAGTTTTCATGTTGACTTCTGAGACAGCACTGTATTTGCTCATGTTTGCAGACTTGTCATGTGAATATCGTTCAGCAAATTGGATGTTGGAAAGTAATTAATTAAATTGAATCTTAAAATAGGAGCAGCCATTAAAAAAGATTATTTGTATCGGGATTTTTGGTGTTCTACATTTAATATTTTACCGAGAGGGTTTGTCGTGGTTAAATAATTCCAGATTTAATTTAATAATTTAAAGAAATTTGGAGATAAATGTAGGATCTGCTTGAATTAATTCAGAAAATATTCTATGGGGTTTTTATTGTTGTTTATTCAAGGCAGAAAAAATTCTGAGGCATTACAAATTCAGTTCATTATTCAAGTTATCAAAATCAGATAAAGAGATTAAAATTCAATTGAAATTTCAGTTAGTTTTGAGAGTTTTGATTGAAAATCCAGACTGAATGTCTATGTAAAGTATTTTCATTGTGAAAAGTTTATTTTCTCCAATTATTTAAGCCCATGCATTGGAAATGGTAATTTAATTGTTCTTGATTCTAGGTGATATTTAGGAAAAGATTTAACTTTGTGGAGAGTTAAATTTCTTAATTAGGAAAAATTGTGAAGGTTATTTTATTCTTAATTAAAGTCAATGTCCAGAAAAAAGAATTCCAAGCCTGTATACTAAAGTTCTTTTAATAATTCCATCAATATCCAATTTGCTAGACATTATTTATTTGTAAATACGTTTCCAAAGTGTTGTATTTATATATTATTCAGAACAATTGCAAATTCTTTTGTCTAAATGTATATAAGCTATTCTGTATAATTATTGCCATTTTTTTAAATCTGAACAAACCAGAATTAGCAGCGCTTTTGGGTATATATTAATCGTCTCTCATTTCATATTTTTTTCTAAGCCATGCTATTTTTCCTCTCTGCTTTCTCACCAATGGAAATGATTAAAGAAATATTATCCTTGCCAAAGTACTTTGTAAAAATGTCCAACTTTTATTCTAGTGCTTGTTATATTTTAAATTTTTTCTGCAGTTCATGAATATTTTTAAATGGCAATTTTTGATTTGTGCTAATATTCAGGTCTTTTTAAGTCCAGAAATTTTTTAAAGCTCAGAAATTTTTGAAAGTCAGAGTCAGAAATTATTCTAAGTCCAAAATGTAAACAAATTAATTTTTTTTGTCCTGATTTCAGAAATCTTTCAAGTCTAGCGTTGAAAATTATTGTCCAAATTGTAAACAAATTAATTTGTTTACAATTTGGACAATAGTTTTTAACTCTTAGACTTGAAAGATTTCTGGAATTGGGACTTTTTCAAAAGTTATTCTAAGTCCCAATTGTAAACAAATCAATTTTTTTTCTCAAGTCAGAAATTATTTTAAGTCCAGTATAATTTTTATTTTCAGGTGCAGGATAAAATAAGTAGACAAAATGTATTATTTCAGATTGTAAAATTTTTATTGAACTTGTATGTATACACTGTACATTGTTTTAATTGCAATAAAGACATTTTATTATGATGAAAACCTGTTGACTCCTTTTAGATAGAAATATTTTCTTTTTCTCGGAACCTCTTTTAGGTATCGTTGGACTTAAGGGGTTTTTTAAGGTATATTTTTGCTAGAATTAGCACATTTTTAGCCTAAAAATGACATTTTTGACCACAAATTCAGCCAAATTTTGCTGATTATTGAACAAATTATTCAACATTATGACAATTTATCTACATTTCAACTATTGAACAACTGACAAATTACATATAACACAATATTTTCAACTGTTATTCAACAGTTGACATAACTACATATATCACATGAAAAAATAAACCATCGAACACATTTTACAGCTGAATTAAATTATTGAACAAGCACTTGAAGAAATTACTTGCCTCAGATAAAAATAACTGCGACTGAGCTGTGGAAAAATTAATACAAGCATTTAGACTACAGAACAGCCGTCATCAGTGGCGAAATGCCACTGACAACAACTGCTCTGAAATCTAAATGCATGTATTAATTTTCTCACAGCCCAGTCGCAGCTATTTTTATCAGAAGCAAGCGATTTTTCCAAGTGCTTGTTCTGGAAACACTTAAACATATCACATTATCAATGACCTTAATTACAATTAACAATGTCTCTTATTGGTCAAAATTGAATACACGCAACTGATTCCAAATGGGAGCAATGTTTGCATAAATGACGAAAAAATAATGAATCTCGCAAAGCAATGCTTAATTGGAATTACATAAATGTCAGAATAACATTTTTATAAACCATTCCAAGTCAGAAATAAACTCCAAAAAATGCAGTTAAAATTTTATGGCATACCTATTTCAAATGTTTATAAAATTAAACCTCTTTATATTTGCCAAATTAATTTGCTTAAAATGTATTGAAATTACACCATGTACCTCAATTAGACGCTTGACTGTTTTTTAAAAACGTTAATTGCATAACAGAAACTCAAAGACTAAACATTTACTTCTGATAATTTAATTTTTATAGCAACAAAGATTGAACTAAATACATTTTGTCTTTAAGAATTATCTTGCTTGGATTTAAAAATATAGGTAAGTTTATATTTACAACATCAAAAACATATTTGCTCATTTAAAGTTCAGATTCAAAGCTATTATGCAAAATATAATATTTAATCAAAGCAAACACTCTATTTATGAATAAATATAGCATATTCTCAAAGTTTGTCTTATATTTCCAGGTAATGTACAGTAAATGCATAAAATTAAATGATCTGAGGTTAATTTACATAAAATTTAAGTAGTAATTGCATTGCGTGACTCAACTCACTATCATTAACAAATCACATTGCTCCTTATCAATAGCTTAACACTTTCATGGCCAATTTGTCAAATTTAAAAGAAAAATCAGCAAATCAAATCATTAAAAATTTATCAATAATTATATTTTTTAACATTATAAATGTGCAAAATGTAAGTAGCAATACATTATCGTTACAAAATATTTATTTAAAGACTTATATTTGAAGAATTTTCAATTGTAATTTATGAAAGTATTGAGTGCACGAAAAACTAAAGTATTTCATTAAATATTTGTATACAATTGAGTTATTTATGTTAATAAATTTAAAGAATTCCTTTTCAGTAACGCTTATGTTAGAATAAGTCAAAATCTCATATGGAATTTACCAAAATTATCGTTACGATAATTTAATGAAGATATTTTAAACAACAGCCATGAAATTGTTAAGTAATCTAAAATATAACTCAACCAACAAGAGAGAACGTTAATATTTACATAGAGACCAAGCTGAGGATCAAAACAATAACTACAAAATTGAGAAACAAAATAAATATCCTATAATTATTATACCAAATAGAATTGAATGAGCTTCCCACAATCTATATATATTTGCAAAAGTTTGTTTGCGTGTCTCATTATGCATGCCATAAACTATAAGACATATGAATAACTAAAATTTGGTACAATTATTATTAACATCTTAACTTGATGAATGTATAAAAGGTTTGGTCAACTGGTTAAGTACAATCAGTGCAATAATAATAATATAGGGGAATATAACATTTTATAATTCCACTAGAGATGCCTGCATTTCAAATTTGAAATGTTGACAATTTTTTATAATAAACAAAGAAGCTCCAAAGTTTATTGTATATTAGGATTAGCTATGATGCTGGTCAACGCAGACATCCATGACATTTGACGGTGCGATGAGATACTATTACGTACGCTAACCTTCATAACAGCCTACTTAGACAACAAACCCATACAGCAGCCCAGTTATGCAATCTTACTTTCGATACTACACAATTTATACAAGTGAAAACATTTCCCACTTACTTTATTTGCTCACATTACACTGTGTTGGATGTGGTTTGGTTAATACAACACGACAAACAACAGACGAACAAACAAAAAGAATTAATGCAACGAAAAACAAAAACAGTAGAAAAGAGAATTAAAATCACACAGAAATTCAATGCTCCGACTCTTAGAATGATTCTCTAAGCAAAGAGTTTTGTTAAAATAAATTTATGTCATGTGAATAATACTTTGTTACAATAAGTGGACAATACCTTTGTTAAAACATTACAAATTGCACTCGACAATGCCTTATCCCCCTCCCTCCCTCTGCTGTTCCCCCCCTTATCTCTCGCGAGGCAATAATATGAATCTCGAGCCTCAACAATGACATTCGTTGTCCAGGAAACTTATCGATAAAAGTCTAAATCTGTCACATATTCGTTAAATGTGAGTAATTTCAAAACATGTGGTGCATTACTTTCTGGGAAACCCTCGTACAATGTTGTGTGAGACAGACGCTCCTTTCTAGGAACCTGGTATTATCTGAATTTTTAAAGAATGTTTATTTTGAACTCTTGAGCATCCCGCATATAACTGTCCATGCGTAAAGCAAAGCTACCGTATGGTAACTGACTTAAGAAGTCACCTCTCTACTCTGCGTGCACGGGGATTTCCCTTCTAGGAAGCGCGCTCACCTTCAATGCCCCTCTATTCTAACGGAATTCGTTCCCCTCCACCCTACATATTACCTCCGATCACTGAGGCGTAAGGTAACTTCTAGTAATTTTCAATTGCTACATCAGGCGGAACTACCTGTACTCTACATGCACGTTCTCTACCGGACGCTTAGAGAACGAACTCCACCTGGCAAAAAGCGTCACCTCACAAAATGAATCGACTGCATTGATTATCAATTTTAATTACCAATACTCGAAATATTTTCCAACACTTTCATTTATATCAATTAAAATATGAAAAAATTTCCCAAATAAAACTTAATTCAAGCATAGATATAATTTTTTGTTCATAATTATTGCCATAATTTGAAGGCACGATGATTTAAAACATAACCTGAGCAACGCTGGGTAAATTTGCTAGTTATTTATAAGCAAAGAACTTTGCAATACCATTTTAATTTAATTTATTCACCAGAGAACTATATAAAGATGTTTGTGTAGCATTGTAAAATAAATTCCAATAATTACTCCAAGATATGATGCACAAAAACGATTACAGTGTAATTTTCCTAATAAACGTTTAATGTGACTAAATCTTAGAAGGATATTTTGTAGTTTAATTTACATTCTTCGTTAGAAATAATTTTATGAACTATGTATTTATCTCAGAGTCACTACAAATATGTTGTCAACAATTTGTTGCTAACATAGATTAAAGTTATGGTAATTTAATGTTGTGCTTATGCAAACTGTATAATTATAAAATATCAGTTGATTACTTCGTTTAAAAATTAGTACAAGAGTTTAAAATAATACTAATATTTATAATGAGATTTTAAGATATAAACAAGTTAGGAAAGTGTACACCGTATCACAAATGGGTGCGTTTTGTGCATTGGAGTATTTGACATAAATTATTTACGTGTTTGGATGGGATATAGCATTATAAAGTTCTTTTCTTCATCATAAATAATCCATTTTCTTCCCATTTAAAAATATTTGCATATGTAAGGAAATTAAACATATTTCCGTGAGATTGTTTACGTTAGCAACAATGAAGAAGTAACCATGCTAGAAAATTTCAAAGTTCAACTCAAATTAAGACTCTTGTTCGATTTTCTCGGAAACGGCGACTCCTACGATGAAAATGTAAAGGAAAAGAAATACCCTACTTTACTAGTTCTACAAGTTTTACTTGGTAAATATTTTGATATGACCGATACTTTACGAGATATGAGGGAAAGTTCATTTTTTATCAACAGTAAAGTGGTACCCCTGATTGGCTTACGTGACTAATTTACGTATTTTTCTTATTATCTTTGACCGTAAGTCCTTAATATCAAATTTCATGAAAATCTGCTTGGTAGAAGCAGATAACGAACATGAGGACAGACGGACAGACCAGATGGAGACTAATACTAATAGGCGCTTATGCTGGAAGCGAAACGCACCTGACAAATAACCTTGCATGTAATTACATTTACAGATACACATACATTATTAAAAATTTTCTTTAATGACAAGAATGATATGTTACTTATTTGTTCAATATACAAATAGAAGGTGCTTGCGTTCTGTAAGCGTTTCAAGTCATTATTTATGGCTTTTGCAAAGTAAAAATTCAAAACTAGTTAAATAAATAAAACAACTTCAAGTACACATTAGAATAAACTTCATTAGCCCACTGATTCCCATTGAAAAGACAAAACTGATAATGGTTTGATTCCGATACAAATGAATTGGAATATTTCGAGGCGGTGCTTACTGTAAAAGAGAGACTGACTGATATTATTCACTTATTTCGGTAAATTGTGATGAGATTAGCCATGAGGAAGTGTATCATCTGAAACAAAAGTACCACGAAGCCATTGAAAAGGAAGAAATCCACGGTACATTGAACCCTCTGCATACTGGACCTTGATGGAACGTACTTGGGATATAACGGACAGAATGTCCGGCGATGCAAAACAGTTAAATGACGCCACTAATACATTGTCTCATGCAGACCTATCACATGTGCGTTATTTGGAAGGCCTAATGAATACATCGCAACATTATAACTAACGTATATCACGGCGTATAAGTCGACCTTTGAAGCTTAAAAAATTTTCCTAAAACTTAAAGTCGATTTATATGTCGAATATAAAATTGTAAGCTTTAAATTACAGATGAATAACATCAATATTTACTAACAAGGGGAGGCCATAACATTAATATTTAAATTCGTAAAAACCTTTTAGGAGGTGAAACTAGAACTAAAACATCACCTATATCTCTCTGCGTTTTTGCCAATGGGCCCTTGTTTAAAAGACCATAACAATTTAAATTCTGGTGTAAGCATGGATGCAACATATACCATTAACCTTACTTATACAAACAGAAGCAGCGATAGCTGAATGGTCAGAATGAATGTCTATTAGTCGGATGGGCTGGGGTTCGCTCCCAGCAGCCAGCATTTTTTTTCTTTCAGAAGTGGTCTGTAAATACATTTTAACTAGTAAAATTGTATTATTATTATGTCTTTATTGTATTTTTGTTTTTTTCGCAATTTTTTGATTATTTTTTTGTCTTTTCCACGTACCTTTTTGTACTTGATTTATTTGCACCTTCCACATATAATTATGATATTATAATTATAAATAAATAATATAATTTAGAATGTTATAATCATTGCTTGATTGTTTATTAAAATATCGATTCTTTAATATGACATTTATGAAATGTTTATTATGGACAATTACCATGTATTTTTAATTGTATCATCCGAAGTATTGTAATGCTGTAGAAGTAAGTGAGATAGAAGAGGTACACTTCGATCGGAATAACCATACTAATTGCAAGTTATAATTATATGTGGAATATGCAAATAAATCAAGTACAAAAAAGTACGTGAAAAAAGACAAAAAAATAATCAAAAAATATGCGAAAAAAACATTTCCTTTTTTGAAAATGTAATTATCAAAACCATCCTTACGCCTGCCAACATGCGATACTTTACTGAATTTCACCACCGTAGATATTGATTGCGATAACTAGGTGCAGTTAATTTTGATAGCATCATTAACAGCCGACATCAATCAAATCATAGGAACCATTATTTAGTTGGTCAACCTCTCTGAGAATAGCAGTTTCTTATTGGTTGAAATTAAAACACCTGTCAAATGGAAGGCTCAAAAAGAATAGCACAGACCCGAAACAATATTCATCTATTTTTTTATTACTATGTTTATTTCTGTATCTTGTTAAAACTTGGATTGTACAGGACCTTGATTTTGCCTGGCAACGATTTCATGAGAAGTATTTTTTAGTGAAACAAAGGGGGTCGACTTATACTGCGAACATATACCTAATCTAGTATTTTCAAATTGAAAATTCAAGGTCGACTTATACGTCGCAATATATGATAAATATATACATATTATAATGTATATAATCACTGTATATACTCGTGTATGATGCGTCCCAGTGTATAACTGCCGTGTATAACGTGCACTCGTACTTTATTCCAAAAAATCCCGACTTTTTCTTATACCACGTGTATGACACACATCCTTGATTTTTGGGAGGTATATGAATTTTAAAACGTTTGGACTTGTCCATAAGTGTATTACGTTCAATAAGCTCCATATTATGTCTAAGAGAGACAACGTCAATAATTAAAGCGACTGAGCTGAGACGGGAGCAACCTCATACAGTAAGTTGGGCAAAGTGATGCCGTGTAGAAAACCGCAGCGCCACTGTTGCCAATCCTTTTAAATAAAACAAAAAGGGATCTATAAAATAGTTTTGATTTAAAGTGGATGTTGGTTCTCTCTTTCCTATCTCATTCTAAAACTGTTTAAGAGAAGGAACAACGTAAAAATTTAACAAACAAATCTGGAAACAGGAAACGCAACAGGTAGGATTAAGTTCGTACATGAGATTCTACGGGTTTTAAATTACTTACATTGTCAATTGTACATACTAGAATCATTAACTAAAGAAAATTATTTCAATTTGCTTATTCTATGTTTTTTTTGTTTTTGATGTGTGTTTTGCGGGAAGACATCTTGAGATTTTGCAAAAATTACAGCAATCAGCTGATGAGCTAGTGAAAAGCAGAATAATTGGAGAGGATGGGATTATAACTGTATAGAAGTAATTAGGTGTTCTATACATATAATTATGTATGTATAACCTGGATTATCGACACTTATTGTGTTTTCCCATTAATTAACCCAAAAAGCGTGAATCTAGCGTGACGTAGGTTCCCATTTTAAGTGCAGAGAAGTGTTACCTGCGTATAATGCGCACCCTTACTTTATGACCTGAAATTTGGTCTTCAAACAGCGCATTATACACGAGTATATATGGTAGATACAATGTATAATTGATTGGTGCAGCAAATCCGCAAAAATTAATTGTTCCTGCGTTTGATCATTGTGACTGGTTGAAATTGACTGACTTGCGTTACTCGTGGGGTTTGTTTGTCTTAAAACATTCTTTGTATTCATTGTTACTTTCTGCCAAATTTCCACCAGGGTCCGGAAAAATCTAAAATCTCGAAAAAGTATCCCAAGTTCCATTCCTAAGAATAATTCAGTTTCAAATAAGAACGCAAGGGAAAATCAATTTTTCTTATGGTCACTATAATTTATTTCTTTCTTAATTATGTTCTTATAAAAGTATGCTCCCGCTAGCACACTGCTAGCACCTTTTACTAGTAAAATATAAAAATTAATACGATTCCTATTTTCCTAAATTAATTAGAAAACTCTGTGCTATTATTTCTAGCGCTCTAACAATTTGTATAAATATATAGCGGAGTAAAACATTGTCTTTCATAACATGCGCATTTTAACAATTTGAGGCAACACATACGTTTCCTTCGGATGTTTCGGATATAACAGACAGGCCTTCCCCTCCTTTTAGTCCAATATATCGAGGCTTCACTGTACGTATGTAAAGAATGCGATGTCGGACTCTGTACAATACCATGTTTTGGAATATACCATACACAAAAACGTATCAAGTATATAATCGCAAGCTCTGGAATAATAAAAATCAAAATAGTTAGAACGAATCCAACATATATTTTCAATTCTTTCAAACTTTTACAAACCTATGCCAACAGGTGCTTCTGATGGAATCTTTACTTAGTACTTAAAAAGAGTTAAAGATGAAACAATCTTTTGTTATTCTAAAAGCTCCCAATTGCAAGCGCGATCTGAGTTTATATAAACATTTGAAATACAGTTGGACCTCTATAACCGTCACCATTGATAATCGTTGTTTCAATCAGCCCTCACTTGTCGCCAAATGGTACAAAAAAATTAAAAAGTTCCGATGCCAGTTTTGAATGAAGCAGATGAATGATGATTGCACTGTGACCGAGACAGAAAGATTCCTGGCATTGTCTCCTATTCAATTACTGCCAATTAAACCTTCAAATAAGTGAAAGAATAGCGTTATTCGCTTCACACTTTAATTTAAGCATCGAAATTAATGCTGTAGCAATCTCGAACTTTATAGATAACAACAAAAATATTTACGGATAATTATCCAGTTAATAACTGTGTATGGGAAGCATTTCTAACAATTTAATCAAAGCAATTGATCTTATTTTAAATCATTCGAATGCTGGAATCCTACTTTTCCAGTAAGTAAAACTATTAAACATCTATAATGCTTATTAAGGCAAATTGTCTCATGCGTAAATTTAAAATCAGATGAGAATAGGGACGTACATTATTTTTTAACAAATTGAAAGTTATATGGTTATGTCACCTTCGTAGATAATCTAAATGACAAAGAATGTTAGGCGACGGGCTACGTTTATTCAGGAGCAGCATGAAAACATTTGTTTTAGATTGATAACCTAGAACTCGCCGAAACATCTTTTCTTTATTGTTAATCTAAATAAACGGTTGCATTGATTGATATATGAAAAAAAAGGACGTATACTTCAATTAAAAGAAACACAGAAAATTAAAAACATAAAAGTTTGCAATCAATTACTGTGTAGCATTAATTTCCTCTCTAATTTGACTTTTAAAATACAGATTTCTTACTGACTTTGCATAATTAAATGTCAATATGCGCACACAGCCTCGCCCTCAGCGAGATTTGTACCCGCTAACCTTACCTATACTGGAGAAATGCATTATCAGAGTTAAATGCGAATTACTGAGTTAAAAGTGAAATATTGAGATCAACTTATTCTACACAATTCTTAATTTTTTATAAATTAATTGAAAAAACAGTGAAAACACTGTGCAGGTACAGCTAGTACTCCGTTAATTCATCAAACAGAACTTATAATTTTGTTTGATTAGTTTACATAACAACGCTTTTACTCATTATTACCTCTGACGGTAAAGCACTATCAATTGCAATTTCCCAGGTTGTTGTTACTATCAGAATTTTAAATACCACAAATATAACTTTTAATTAAAGTTTAAGGCAATAATAGCCCATTAATTCATCAAATGGAAGAAAGAAGAAGATAATGAGGCCTTTGAATCCGTGTAATTTTTACTTATGTACCAATGACGTGAATCTAAATTGATTCTTTTGAAAATTTTAATGTCAATCTGATTCAAACGTACTTTATTGTGTCATTTTATGTTACTTGTCGCCACCTGGCAGATCCAGCCACCATGTGACTAAATGAATAAATAAATAAATATTATAGAGACAGAAGAAGATAAAGAAGAACGATGTAGAAGAGAAAGAGTGAGAAGATCAACACGGACAGATGAGCAAAGGCAAACAGCGAGAGAGACCATAAACGAAATCAGGTAACAAAGAAGAAACGAACAAACTGAAGAAGGGAGCAATATAAGAAGAAGCCAAAACAGAATCGATGCAGCCAACGGCGGAAGACGAAGAAACGACACAAATTTAAACTCAGCAATAGGAAACGGATTAGCTATTCCATGAGATGATTCACATTTAGGAAAAATGGATAAAGAATGTCAATATCGTAGAGCTTTGTTTTTTAATAACTGAGAAAAGCATAACAGATGCACTTCCGCAGCTTCCAGATATATTAAAACTGCCGTAGAGAGAAAATACCCCTATGTGTAAAAATACGTAAGACTAATGTAGTTTCTGCACATGCCAGGACATGAAATATATATTTAAAGCGGGAAGCTCATTAGTTCTAATTTGAAATGCAAAATCAATCACACTCACCCATCTTCTTTCTTGATATCGCAAAGCAGAGCTGGTCTGAGGAAGATGTATGATGCTGGCTGCGTTTTCAGACTTCATTCTTCGGAGGCATGCATCTGAAACAACAACAGAACCAACTCAGAAATCTCGCACCCAAAGGATAAAAATTCTACAAAACCTTAACAATAACTTTTGATTTGAAGTTTATAAAGTAATGGAAACTGGCTAAAAATGTATTATTCATACGTTTTTAAAAACACAGATTCTCATTTTATGAGGTAAACTATAATTTTTACGTTAAAAACACAATATATATTGATAAAAATCCTTAATTAATCCTACGTTAAGAGTGTAACGCCATATCTTGGCTATATTTGCCCATAAACAAATCCGTCCTTGCAAAAAATTTTACCAAATCTTCACAGAAAATGATACTTTACAACGATAAAATCACTCATTTTGCAGTAACAAAATGTTATACATAACGACTAATTTATACGAATAATTACTCCATTATACATAAATATGATAAATATAACATTTACTATACACATATATATACGGTAAAGATATTTCAACTATAAATCAAAGATGAATAGAGAAGTTATTTAAGATTTCCTTACCTTTGAAGATATAAATCCTTGAGGAGATTGACCAGGGCAGCTGTATCACACAATAATAACAGTACATTTATTTTCCAGAAGATCTTAGTTACATGGCAAATCAATAAGACAAACTCAATCACAAAAGAAAATACAAAGTAAAACAATATAACAGCACGAGTGGACTAAAGAAAAACAATAATACATCAAAACATCACCATAAATTACAATTAAGTGGCAAAACAGGGCATACTGAATAATTACATATACAAATTCACATATCATTGTATTACAAAATAAGAAATAGTACTATTAAGAGAAGTTAATTCATGTCCAGTAAGCAATGTGAAGATTACACACACTGAAACTATAAAAAACTTTAGATAAAACTTCACTTCACTTAAAGTATCTTAAAACGTACACAAATCAAACTAAAAGTACATATTTAAAAACTTGTCAAAATACGTCACATGGACCACTGTTTTCGAAGAATAAACGGCCAAACTTTTGTCAAGATCAAAACTATCAACATTAAATTTCGAATACAATAAAAAGGATTCGTTTTTTACTTGTAAAAAGTTCTGGTGTAAACACATAAAATAACCAAAAGTATTAATACACTGTTGTCAAAATGATTATCACGTGGACCAGTTTTCGAAGAAAACAGGGCCAAACTTATATCACGATCACAACTATCAACATTAAATTCCGAATACAATAAAAAGGTCTAGTTTTTTCCTTCTAAAAAGGTCTGATGGAAAAATAAAATAAATTTCGAGCGGTATTACGCTCATAACACCTCGTCAGCCATTTTAAGATTTCTATGAAGTAACCAGATGTAACGCGCAGGCGCGCAGGCTAACCAACATTTCCTATTATAAACCAGGATATTTACAATTTCGACAAAAAAACCTCAAAAAATAAACAATTCCTTTTTATATCTTGATTTCCCATTTTAGTAGGAACACAATTATAACTTCTTATAGCATAGATAAAATTTGCTTAAATGCTATATATTACTTGCAGTAAATCAAATTTATTGGCATTAAACTTTTGCTTTGGAAACCTAAATTTGGATTCGTCATGGAGAGGGGTAAAAATAATGCATTAAAATATCTTTTCACATTGCTTAAAAAACGACAATGTTATTAATAACAAATTTTTGGTCCAAATACGATTGCGTTTTTTGGTAACATTTATTTTTCTGTAGGACATGTCTTCATAAACAATTACATGGGTAGTTTCGGCAGCATTTATTTATAAATAGTTCATAGGTTGTGTTTGGTAATATATATATATATATATCATTGTATTGAATGATGAATATTGTATGCTTGTGAATGTATATACTTTTGTATTGCTTTTTTGTTACATATAAAATTTGCCATCTTGATATGAAGATAATTAGAATCAAGTGTATTTATTAAAATGTAAACCAGTTTATCCTGTAATTATTTTGTAGGGTAAACTTTAAAAATGATAAATAAATAAATATTCTAAGGCATAAAGTAAAATTATATCAGATTCATGGTACTTAATAACAATTTACCTGAATTAAAATAGACATAAGTTGGCATAAATTTGTACTACATTTAAGTTAGGCATTGCAGCTTAGTTTTAAATGATTGCAGTGATTCATTGAATATATCAACTTTATGATTTATAAGGTTGTAGTCTCTCATCGTTCTATACAATGGTAAAATGCACATATAATTTCTGTCCATATATGGTATATGAAAAGTCATATCTAACCTTGTATACATTAAAGGCACTCTAAAGTTTATTAAAGTAAGTAATTCTGGGCTTTTAATATGGTTATTTAACTATTCCTCCTTTGAATGTAAAGGAGTAGCATATCAAGTAGTATCGTCACTCCTAACATAGTAAAAAAGCAAAAAGTGTCAAAAAACTTAGGTCCCTAACAACGCTTTCAATCTATTATCAGAATGTAAGGGGATTAAGGACAAAATTAAAGCAACTTAAACTAGCTATTTCTACCGCTGACTATGACGTTATCATACTCACTGAGATTTGGCTCAGTGAAGACATAAACAACAGAATTGAACTTATCTCGTTTAGATATTTATAGACATGATCACAGTGTAATTACTTCTAATAAAATTCGTATTGGTGGGGTTTTAATTGCTATTAAAACAAAATTGCAATCTGTAAAGGTTATAAGCCAAATTATTAATGTAGAACATTTTTGTAAACATTTGTAGTCAAGAGGCAAAGGTTTTAATGGGGGCAGTGTATATCCCCCCGGCCTCTGCCATTGATAAGTATTTATCTCATTGTGAAGCGGTTGAAGATATTGTGAATAATAATAATTTTTTCGATATTATTGTACTGGGGGACTACAATTTATTTGATCCCTGTTGGAACCCTGAGTGTGATAGCATGTCTTTCACCACTCAAGCGAGAATTATAAATGAAAGTTTTACATTACTGGGTCTTAAGCAGATGAATACTATTTGTAGAATTCACTATTAGATCTAGCTTTTCCTAATTCAGGGTAAGTAACTTCCGAAAAGGATCCATATCCTATTTTAAAATGTGTTAATCATCACCTTGATATTCATTACAGTGTGAAGTTGGCCAAAGAACTAGATTATAACAATTATCAATTTACTATTTATGGGTATAGAAACTGTCATTATACTACATTGACTAATTATTTAGATACTTTAAACTGGCCAGGAATATTGTGCAATTTGGAGATTAATAATGCTCAATCTTTATGAAGCTATAGAACTTAACAATCAAAACATCATCTTATCCTAAATGGTTTAGTGTTGAATTAAAGGAACGTATCAAACTCAAGAAACATTACCATAAAATTTTCAAAATTACTGGGATTAATGATGATTATCATAATTTTTCTAAAATCCGACGTGAATGCAAAAAACTTTCTGGTTCATGTTGCAAAAACAATATAAATAACATGCACACAAATATTCCCTCCAGCTTAAAGTATTTCTGGAGACATGTTAAAAATCATCAAAAATTGGATAGAATACCAAGCACAATGTATTATAATGAACATGTTGCAAATAATGACCACGATATTTCAAACCTCTTTGTAAGGAACTTTTCTAAGGTCCACAGTACTCTGATAGGTTTGGAGCAGCAATTAAATACAGCCAGGCATATGAAAAACAGTAAATCTGGCATTACATCAGGAAAAATTACAAATTATGCTATTACTAAAACTAGAAAGTAGGCTGAAATTGTTTCTACTTGTAACTTTAGGCTTTCATGCAGTTTGACATCACTTTGAGTTATCGATCGGTGGATTGCACAAATAAGATTACTTGCCGATTCAAAGATAGCTACTAAAATTTCATCAGCCACAGCTAAGACACAAGCAATAGTTGACAAGGTATTAGCTCCACGTCCTCTACCTTTAATAAAAATTAAACTTGAATATGATGTCATGTACATCAGGATCTCCACTGATGGTAGCAATAATTTATCAAGAGAAATTTTTCCAATACTCGTGCAGTATTTTAATCGTCATGTTTAAGGACTCAAACAAGCTAGTTGAATTGAAATGTTTAAAATGAATCAGAGGGGACTATAAGTCACCTTGTTTTAAAAACATATTATTGGACAGAAAAGTGTATCGCATTTGGAGGGGATAACTGCAACTCCAATTTTGGTTGTGTTGATGGAAATGGACAGAACAATGTTTATGTACTCTTGTCTGCAGAAGTTGGGGAATTACTTGGAATAAAATGGCCTGCCCGTATATCTTACATAATTGTGTTCAGCATGCAACTGATTCCTGGCTAATTGATATTGAATCAATTTTGGTTAAGATTTATAATCGTTTTTCTGTATTCACAGCCAGAATAGAAACCTTGAAAGAATTTTGTGACTTTGTATCTGTAGATTATAATCAACTACTGAAACACTCCAAAACAAAGTGGTTGTCACTTTTCACTGTCAATGAAAGAATTCTAAAAATCTATGAACCATTAAAGGCTTATTTTGTATCAATTGAAAAAGTGCCCATTATTTTAAAATCATTTTTTGAAAATCCATTAAATGAAGTCTATCTAATATTTTTGCATTCATTAGTCCATGTGTTTCATACAAATATAAAAGACGTGGAAAGAGAAAAATTCAGTGATTGAAATTATGAATATTAGATGTGGTCAGGGGGTCTTCAATTGACAGAATTAAAAAGCAATTTTTTTCCAATAAGTGTGATCACTACCTATATTAAATGAAAATGCTGAGTTTCTGAATGAATGTATTGCATTTAAGAAAAATTTTATACAAATTTATCAGAATGCATTATATTATACTAGCTTTTCGTACCCGGCTTCGCCCGGGTGCATTTCGGACATTTTTCCCGCTTAGAAGACAGCTTGAGAAAATGATACATACTAAAACTTCTCCTCTCCTTTCTGTAAACTACATTAGGAGTCTTGAAATAAAGTGGAAAGAACACGAAACGAACCAATACGAAAACTACAAAAACCATAACGAAAAAAGAAATGAATTAAACGCTAACCAACACCCGGTAGAAAAGGATGTAAACCGACAAATAAATAATCGTCGAACATAAATTAAGAGTACAACCAAAGAATATAAGTTCAATGTAAAAACCACCAAGAAAAAAGAAATGAATTAAACTCTAACCAATAGCCGGCATAAAAGGTGTAAACCGACAAATAGGTAATCAAGGAACAAAAATCAAGAGCACAACCAAAGAATATAAACATAGACTACAAAATGAACAACTAAGAACGAAAACAAAGAAAACAAACAAAGAACACAAAAAATGGAAACGAAACGAAAGCAAATGAAAACAACAAACTAACCGAAACCATCCAACGAATAATCTACTAAAGCTCAATGTATCTGATGATGGCGACTGACGCTTTCTATTCAGTTGCTAAATAAACAACCAACAATCACAAAATAGCGTGTCGTAGTGATGAGTAAATATTGATTACGCGGAATATGAGTTTGTATGTCAACATAATAACAGGAGAAACTAAATAAGAATACCTATTATTACTCTAAATAGATATAAAATTATTGATCTTAATTGTGTTTTCCATCGTAATTAATTGAATAATAGATTGAGATATTCGAACGAATCGATTTTAAATAATGTAGTAAAATGTTTTACTTTTCTAACCTAATTAATTACGTGAGTGTATCGGTAGTGTTTACATTTTACCCATGGAACCGCAGACACGAATTCTTAATTTTAGTTCAGAAGACATAGGTAATAAAGTTCAACAAAAGTATTATTCAAATAAAATCTTTCGAAATTCACTGCGTTACGTGTTCAAAATGTTAATCTAATTTAGTTCTCGTATTAAAATAACAATTACTCAAGAGTGAACCTTATTTCCAATTGATAAAACTCTCTTTTAATTCAAAACGATATTATATATTACAAAAAAGTATCTAATTATTATTGAAACGCAAAATGGATGAGCATGGGAAAAAACTTGCATGTTAGCATGAAATGCTCAATTCAGTTTTTATTGATAAACTGATAAAACGAAACAAAAACTTTAACGTAGTAATTTAATCATATATCTTCAGTAATTTTCACTTAAGCAAAATATGAAATAAAATAAGACAAAAGGCATATAAAAACAATTTAACTTATATCCAAACATACCTATAATGCGAATGACACGATTACAGAAAAAGAAACAGTTCACTAATGTTTATTCGCAGAATTAACCTGTGTATAGAAGACCATAGATAATGAAAGAAAAATATACAATCAAATCAGAAGATATTAAATGAGTATTTCATCAACTATTCTACGTTTACGACATGTTTATAGTTCAAACGTAATTTGTTTACATCGGTTGCTAAGTATATCCAAATGCTGAGCAATAATGAAAAATAAGATTTTCCCTTCAATTCGTCTTATTTGATCTGTAAGCCCCTCTTTTAAAAAATTATTCCAAAAGAGGAGATAATTTACCACAAAAAAGTCTGCGAGAGCATATGTCTGCGATATATATGTAAGGAGTTAAAAATTCGAGAAATTTACGAAAAAATTTTAAATGGAAATCCCATATAAACGAAAATATTTTATTATAATTAAATAGTACACCGAATCGGTTTAAAAACCTTACTACACCACCGTACACATGATAACGGTTAATATGACACCTTCCTCTTTTTTCTGCGTGTTGTAGTTTCTGAGCCTTAGCAGAACATACATACATACATACATACATACATACATACATACATACAAACACCTTACTTTATAGATATGTATAGATTTACAACTATGGTCTAATCAGTTCTTAGACTGGAAGGTTTTCAAGTGGATTGAGTTGGAAACTATGCCACAATGAACAGATATTTCAAATTGTTAAGAATTATTACTAAGCAAAAAAATTTGTTTCATGATCCTAAATGTTTGGATCATTGGAAACATTTGAAAGCTTTCTTGTAAGATAAGGTATTATGTAAAAATTTTCTGGAGAAGTTAACAAAAAATGGTTTGATTTCTTTCGAGTTGTAACTAATTCAGACCAGAACTCAGAGCTACTAAAAATTTGCATTTATTTTTGCAATACCGGCTCACAATGAAAACACTTTGAGCGCATTTTAGTCTAATGTTTAGTGGACAGATGGCAAATCGTTTGGCAGTACAATCTATTAAAGGACTCCTAATCACAAAATATAATTTTTAAATTTTGTCATGTATGCAGTTTTAAGACTGTGGCGGTATTTGCACTAGCGTCGTCTGCTGGTGTATCACAAGCGCGACGCAGCTGTCAGTTGTCGTGGACTGGAAGCAGGTGGCAGCACTGCGAAGCGGGAGAAAGCGGAAGGCGTCGAGGCACGCCAGGACTC
The DNA here is from genome assembly GCA_036926305.1 of Uropetala carovei. Lineage (NCBI taxonomy): Eukaryota > Metazoa > Arthropoda > Insecta > Odonata > Petaluridae > Uropetala > Uropetala carovei. The sequence goes on along the minus strand of JAXCHB010000156.1, from coordinate 774,548 downwards.
TACTCTCAACCCGCGTCTCGGAAGGTTGCGTACGGCAAAAACTCCGATACGGTGGATCGGTCGGCATCCTATGTACCAAGCACCTCGGCGTAATAAACGGCATTCGTAAATCAAACCCGTGTTTATATTCCCCCGAAAACATCCCCAAAGTGGTGACCCCGACGTGATCGGAGGAAGTTTTTTTTAATTTTCTTGCGGACCACGTGCGCCGCGCAGTTAGCGGCGGTAATGGAGGAGGGTGCGCAGATATCTCGCGTTGGTGTGCGTGTTGCTCCGTTTTGGGCGGACAAACCTGCCCTATGGTCATCGAGGCTTCCGGCGCACATGCAGGCCATACTCGCCTCCCAAGAAAAGACGGACAAGATTGACGAGGTGAATCCGCGTCCTCAAATTGCGAGCGCTGCCAGGAACCCCGAGTTGGACCTAATTCTGGCGCAAATGCAGGAGTTGAAGCTGCAGGTGGAGGAGCTGTCGCGCAGTCGCTCATCGCAGCGTTACCGCCCGAGGTCGAGGAGTCGCTCCAGGCGCCGCGACGGCGACGCCAACGCAGAATGGTGTTGGTACCACCAGACGTTCGGCGCCCGGGCCAACAAGTGCAAACCTCCCTGCAAGTACGCTTCGGGAAACGCGTAGAGGAGTCGTTGATGGCGGCCAACGACCAAGGTACGAAACTTAGCCGTCTCTACGTAACTGATGCGCAGTCAAAAGTGCAATTCCTGATCGATACAGGGTCAGATTTGTGTGTTTTTCCGCGCAAGCGTGTGAAAGGTCCGAGAAAAGCCACCGCTTACCAGTTGTTCGCGGCTAACGGGTCCGTCATCGCAACATATGGGTGGTTAACTTTGAATTTAAGTTTCGGGCTCCGGCGCGAGTTTCACTGGCGATTCGTTGTCGCAGACGTGGACAGACCTATTATCGGCGTCGATTTTTTGACTCATCACAAGCTGCTTGTGGACGTCGGAAATCAACGCCTCATCGACGGCACCACGCATCTCTCCGTCGGCGGGCGCACCGTGACATCCCCGGCGGCACACATCAAGGCGGTCGGCGGAAGATCAAGATTTCACGACCTCCTCGCGAGTTTCCCGGAGATTACCAGACCAGCCGGGGCTCCCAAGGAGTCGAAGCACAAGACAGTCCACTTCATTCGCACAACGCCAGGTCAACCGGTGGCCTGCAAGCCGCGCCGGTTGGCGCCGGACAGACTCGCCGTCGCTAGGAAGGAGTTAGAGGCGATGGTGCGGATGGGTTTAGCGCGGAGGTCGGATAGTCCTTGGTCCTCAGCTCTTCACATGGTGCCGAAGAAGGGCGACGAGTGGCGGCCTTGTGGGGACTACCGTGGCCTAAATGCAAGAACTATTCCCGACCGCTATCCTGTGCCGCACATTCAGGATTTCGCCCAGTTCTTAGCCGGTAAGACAATATTTTCGACTGTCGATTTAGTCCGCGCTTATAACCAGATCCCGGTGAATCCCGAAGACGTGCCAAAGACGGCGATAACAACGCCTTTTGGACTCTTCGAATTTCCGTTCATGACATTTGGTTTACGAAACGCGGCGCAGACATTTCAACGTTTTATTGACGAAGCCTTGAAGGACTTAGATTTTTGTTGTGCGTATATCGACGATATTTTGGTGGCTTCCGAGTCGGAAGAGGCGCACCTGCGACATTTACGGACGCTTTTTGAGCGCCTAAATCATTATGGTGTGTTGGTGAACCCAGCGAAGTGTGTGTTTGGGGAAAGCGAAGTCTGTTTTTTAGGATACTCAGTGTCCCGGGACGGCACAAAGCCTTTACCGGAAAAGGTGGACGCCATTAGCAATTTCCCATTACCTGGGCGTATTCGGCAACTCCGCCAGTTTTTGGGAATGTTAAATTTTTACAGACGTTTCATTCCCGACGCTGCGCGAGTGCAGGCGCCACTCAACGCCCTCCTTGCGGGTAATGTGAAGGGGAATGACCTAATTGAGTGGTCCTCTGCGACGAAGGAGGCTTTCGAAGGGTGTAAGGCGAGCCTTTCGCAGGCTGCGTTGTTGAGCCACCCCAGTCTAAACGAGCCTTTAGCTTTATTTGCAGATGCATCGGACCACACGGTAGGAGCGGCCCTTCAGCAGCAGACGGCCCAAGGATGGAAGCCGTTGGCGTTCTTCACCAAGAAGTTGACCCCAGCCCAGCAGAAGTACAGCTCGTATGATCGCGAACTCCTAGCGGTGTACGAGGCCATCAAGTACTTTCGCCATATGTTGGAAAGCCGGAGCTTTGCCATCTTCACTGACCACAAACCACTTGTTTTCGCTTTCAGGCAAAAGACCGATAAGTGTTCGCCCCGCCAATTTCGGTATTTAGACTACATAGCTCAGTTTTCCACTGATATCCGCCATGTTGCAGGAAAGGACAATGTTGTGGCTGACGCTCTTTCGCGGGTGGGTGAAATTTCGGCTGGAATTAACTTCACCGCACTCGCTCTTTCACAGGAGGCAGACGAGGAGCTTCAATCATTCCTCCAAGGTAACACGGGCTTGCAGCTGAAGCGGGTGCGTATTCCCAATACAGATGTTGACGTATATTGTGATGTGTCTACGTCACTCATACGTCCATTCCTCACCCAGGATTTCCGCAAGAAAGCTTTTGACAGCCTGCATAATTTGTCCCATCCAGGTGTAAGGGCTAGCATCAAACTAGTCACGGAACGTTTTGTCTGGCCTTCCATTAGGACAGACTGTAAAGTGTGGTCCCGAAGGTGCATTCCCTGTCAGCGTGCTAAAGTTTCCCGCCATGTAGTGTCCCCTTTGCAGGCATTCCCTGATGTACATGCCAGATTCGACCATGTACACATCGATCTCATAGGCCCTCTGCCCATCTCGAATGGATTCCGTTATTGCCTTACTTGTGTCGATAGGTTTACTCGGTGGCCAGAGGCAATTCCTTTGGAGGAGATGACAGCCACAGCTGTCGCAAGGGCATTCTTCAGCAATTGGATTGCCCGTTTCGGAGCACCGTTGTGCGTTACCACTGACCGGGGCAGGCAATTCGAGTCCGACCTTTTCAGGGCCTTCAATCGGCTCACCGGGACGACGCACCTTAAGACAACAGCATACCATCCGCAGGCCAACGGCATGGTGGAGCGTTTTCACCGCCAACTAAAGGCTGCGATAATGTGCCACAGTGACAGCTGGTGGGTGGAGTCACTACCAGCCGTTCTTCTAGGGATCCGCGCAGCATGGAGGGAGGACGTCAACGCCACGGCTGCGGAGCTGGTATATGGAAGTACCATACGTTTACCCGGACAGTTCTTGGTGCCCCACCCAACCTCAACAGACGCACCAGAATTTCTTGACCAGCTGCAGCAGCGGATGAGGAAGTTACAGCCGACGGCGGCGACACATCATGGTGAGAGAGCAACCTTCGTCTTCAAGGATCTTGCGACGGCGACCCATGTTTTCATTCGTCGTGACACCGTACGGAAGCCCCTCGAACCTCCATACGATGGCCCGTTCCGAGTCATACGTACATCTCCCAAACATTACCTGGTTGAGGTCAAGGGGAAGGAGGCCAAGGTCTCCATTGACCGACTGAAGCCAGCTTTTATCATGGCCGACGGTGAATCGCCAGCGAACCGGCAAGATGAGCCAGCGCAAGCTGCTCCCCAGAGAGCAACCCGCTCAGGCCGACGAGTGCACTTTCCTCTTCATTTACAGAATTTTATTGTCTAAACGATTTTTTTTCCTTCTGTTTTGTTTTCTTTATTCTTTCTTTTTTTTAGCCATTTCGTGAATTACATCACTGGCAGGGGGGTGATGTGGCGGTATTTGCACTAGCGTCGTCTGCTGGTGTATCACAAGCGCGACGCAGCTGTCAGTTGTCGTGGACTGGAAGCAGGTGGCAGCACTGCGAAGCGGGAGAAAGCGGAAGGCGTCGAGGCACGCCAGGACTCTACTCTCAACCCGCGTCTCGGAAGGTTGCGTACGGCAAAAACTCCGATACGGTGGATCGGTCGGCATCCTATGTACCAAGCACCTCGGCGTAATAAACGGCATTCGTAAATCAAACCCGTGTTTATATTCCCCCGAAAACATCCCCAAAAGACCATATACTAATTAATGATGTAGAATTTTAAAAAGTGGGCAGCTTAGAAAAAATATTAGATAATTTTATAAAACTTTTCATTTACTTTTAATGTTGCATTATGTGTATTACTGAGCCATTGTTAATTTATATAAAAACGCCTTGTACTTTTAAGGTAAACTCCTATTAAAACTTTTTTCTACTGTCCTGTTTTTCGCTGTATTTTTTAGCAATTTGTCCTCTTTTCATGAAGTGAAAATCTTGTCACTCGATCAGATGAAATCAATTCATCTCTCAGAAATAATAACTGTTGAACAATTAATTAAATTTCAACTTCCTCCTTACCCTTTTAGCAGCCATAGGGTGATATATACAGTTATTAACGTAATTTTTGAGAATTGCCAAAATATAAAAGTTCGGATTGAGACACATTTATATTACTTTCTCCATACGTATAATGGGAAAGTATTGTATTCATGAAAAAAATCGACTTCGAGATTTCAACGGAAATACATGTTTTGAGGTCCCTAGAACACGTTTAGACTATTTTCGGAATGTGTGTATGTTAGTGTGGGCGCTCTAACTCAAAAAGTACGTGCCATATCGTTACCAAACTTCATATATAACACTTTAGCATGACCACAAAGAACTGATTAGTTTTTGGACAATAACGGTTAACCGGAAGTCGAGGTTTATTCGAAACCCGATTCGGTTTTTGCGATATTTCTTCGTTAGAACATCATTATTGTATATACAATTCTACACAAAAGTTATAGAGAATGTAATTTCCTACAGTTTTTATTTGAAACAATTTTCTATAGGAGTTATTGTTTAGGAGTTATTTATAAATAACCGGTTTTTCGGTTTCCGTTAAATATCTCCTTAAAAACACCGTTATTGGTAATCTTTGTAAGGACCAAAGTTGTAGAGAATAATATTTCTTCCAAGTTTTGTTTGAAACTAATTTTCGTAGAACCATCCATTTCGGATATATTTCGCTTTATCTTAATACCAGTAAACAGCGCCAACACCATGTAGCGGAGAATTCTGTAAACATTCAAAATATACGTAATTTACGGCAACAAGGACGATGGTATTCTTTTACGATACGAAATAATAATGTTGCCTTATAATGCTACTCATAATAATTTAAATATATGGAGAATATGGAAAAAGTCATGTGTTGGCCACATCAGATTTTTTTTTTCTATTTTCCTACACATAGTAAGCTCTTGGCAACAGTCCATTGTGTTATTAGTTTTTATAAACTTATAAAGAAGAAGTTATCATTCCTAACCAAATATACAAGACACACTCCGAAAAATAGTAAACAACACCCAAAGTCCATAAGACCGGGATCCTATGGTTTAAATGGCTTGTATGCATCGAACCAGGCCTCTGAAACTCCCTTAGAAACGGCTGTTCCGAAGTTTAGCGGAAGGGGATAACCAGATGGCAATAGCGTCGCTCTTAGCGTGACGTCATACAGCGGCTTTCTCAAATCTGTTTAAGCATCAGATTTGAACATCGAAGGTTCATTTTGTATCAAAATCACTATTACAGGAATTTCATGAATTTAAACTTATACGATATATGGGGTGAATCATTGAAACAGAATCTATATATATATATATATATATATATAACGCTAAGGTATGTATGCTTTGTTGATTACCGTTACCAAGTAACCATTTATTACCCCATAAGCATTGGAATCGGTGCAAGGCATTTTTAATTTCTTTTTAAAATTACTTAAAATTATTATACGAAGTCCGGACTTGAAGTATTAAACGGAAAAATGAGTGAAAATAATTATTTTATAAAACAATACGAATTCATGCTGAATTTGCTTAAATATTTTAACTGCATAAGAACGAGAAGTTTTGAAATTTATAATGGGAAATTTTATTTTTTAGTTTTGTAATAATTCTCCAGAGACGATCATTAGAGTCAATGAAATATACACAAAAATAAATCCGAGGGAATTCATTATAAACAATGAGTATAATACAATGGAAATATGAATAAATTTATTTATTTAAAAATTTGGTGAAATCACATATACAAATATCTTGCACACGCTTTTAGGTTCACAGGAGGTAAAAATCATAACATTCACATAATGTAGAAATTTTATCAATACCAAGCAAAAATTTTATAACTTTTAATATACAATGCATTCAATGGAAATATGAATATATTTATTTAAACGTTCGATCAAATCACATACACAAATATCTTGCACACGCTTTTAGGTTCACAGAAGGTAAAACTCATAACATTTACATAATCTAGAATTTTTATTAATACCAAGCAAAAATTTTATAACTTTTAATATACAACGCATTATTAGATTACATTCATTAGTTTTCAGAAACTTTAATAAAAATTTACTTTGCGAGCTTGAACACTTTCCACTTTAAATTATAGAAACTTAGAATTTTTTAAATACAGTGGTGATTTTTGTCTGTAACACTGACGAAGGAAGGGATATTTACATCAAAAATATTTTTTATTTGCCTAACTTAAAAGAAAAATATGCAGGAACTATATATCCCAATAAACACACACACGCCTTTTTACAAAAGTAATATAATTGAAAAAACTTATTTCATCTAAAGTTTCCCTAAACTTGGAAACACACCTTATTTACATAGCTAAATATGGGTACAAACATGGTACCAGGAAGAGAGTTCCTCTTATTTTTTCACACAATGATACTAAAACTCTATCTCGCACATATTTTACAAAAGTAATGAAATTGAAAAAGTAATTATTTTACCTAAAAGTTACCTTCATCTTTTCACAACATTTTTCAATAATATCTCCATTTTAATACTTAATTTTCTTTAAAAACTGAATCATATCACATTTTACGAAATTTACACTGGATTATATTTTATAAACAAACTAGCTGAAAGTATCCGGCGATGCACGGGTTATGCCAGACGTCTTTGGCGAATAAATTGTTTTATATGGTAATACAATCATTTCACCTTGTGCTCATTCTTTTACCAAAGGATGAAGGCATTATAAATTAGGAAAATATGTTTTTATATTTATTTCAAAGCTTGCTTGTAAACGTGTATTTCCGTTGAAATCTCGATTTCGAATTTTTTCATGAAAACAGTACTTTCTCTACACTATGTATATTGGAGGAAGTATAAACTAATACAATACTAAAAAAATACGCGAATTTTAATAAGAAAAATAAAATAAGGTTGCCGGTGGAAATATCGATTATTCCATGTTGTCTTATGAGGAACGGAAATCATTCTCGGAAATTGGAATTTTTTTTTCGTAAATGGCTTCTACTTTAAGAACCGAGCATTCCTACCAAATGTCAATCTTCTAGCTACTCAGAAAGTTTGTTAAAAATAGCATTACTCTACATAAGGATTGATGGAAATCCGTTGGAGCAAGTTAGAGAATACAGATATCTTGGTAGCTTAATAACTAGAGATGCCAAATGCACAGATGAAATCCTTAGTAGAATAACGAAAGCAAAAGCCTCCTTCAGAAAGAAGAAAGTTGCTTTAACCACTTTCTCATTTGTCAATGTGAAACTTTTGGATGGAATTAATTAATTAGAAACAGATTAATTTCATTCATTTTATTAACTTATTAGTATATTTACATTACTGTATTTACATATGTAAAATATATATTGTTTATACAAATAAATAAATGTAGGATAATATTTACATAATTCACAGATTTAATATTTACAAAGGAGTGGAGGCTTAATATTTAGGCTTTAAATAGATAAGAAAATCATTTGCAATCATTTGATTCGGTCCTTTGCAAACATCCGGGGTGGTCCTCCCATCCGGTAACGCATCTCCTCTGTCCTCTGCTTCTTCAGATTTGTCTTCAGCTTTTCCCAGCATCTATTTCAATGCCCATGACAAATATTATTTAGTCATACAGAGACTCAAAATATCATCATATTTAAATTGTATAACTTGAAAAACATTCACTGTGGAATTCCTATGCCATGCCCACAAACTTGTTTAAATTAACGAAAGCAATGCGCAATAAAAAGAAGTCATACAAAACTTGTGCCTAACTATAACAATTTCATACGGGAATATATGATGGTACCCGATTTCTTCCTTTAACATAGCATATTCTTGACAAATAATTTGTCCTCACAAATTCAAAGCTATTTAATGAATTGTGGAGGCGAATAATGGAACTGAAATGGATTGTGAATTAAAATATTATGAATTTGCAATCATAATGCACAGGAAGCCCAAAACAAAATAGCTTGAGTTAGGCAAACGTGAACAAATTAGACCGTCCTTAAATATCATATGCAGACCCATCACATGGTTTCTTTTGTGGTAGGCATAGAATAAAGCCGAATAGTATCCCAACAAAAACTACCTCTATACATTTACATATTGACACCCTTTAACTTATCTAATCCAGAATGTACTTTCCTTACACTGCTGTTACCACTGCTTCCAATATTTCCCAAGCATAATGTGCGCTTTCAATCTAGATAACCTTATCCCATCACTCATGGTGATATTAATTTAACTCCAGCATGCGCACATATTGCAACCCCAACTCGGTGGTATCTTGCAAGTTTTCACTTGATCATAAGAAGATAAAATAATAATTCTTCCAATACCACCTTTCATGCAAACCCACACTGATTAATACTGCACTAATAACTCACATTTCCTGACACGCATATTGGCCATTTCATATAAAATCAGACCTCTGATCAAAGAGTCAATTGGATTTGTATTCACGGACACAATACTTTCTCCCACACTAAGAACAGAGGGAGTAAATATAAATTACCTCTTCCTGTCCTTCCTGAATATCCAAAGGATCTTTAGGTTCCAACTTCAAAGGTTCCTCCTAGATTAAGATTGAACAAAGAATTTCAGTAGAATCAAAATTGCTGCAAATTACCATTGTTATAATCTACGCATGGCTCAGAATACATTTTCGCTTACCCTATGTATAGTTATTTACTAGTTTTTTTATCTATCACTTTTATAAATTGATGGGATGAATAATCCGAAGATCTTTATAAGACAGGCATATTAGTTTTATAGTTAGAGCACACAAAATGTTTCATCTCGTACAAACACACACACACCCACATACATCAAGAAAATAATGAAAACAAATTATAAAGTGCTTACAATATCTATCGGATGTTCGGCATGACTTTCATCGGGCGCAAACACATTACTGTAGGTGTCCCTAGAAACCTGACACTTCTTAAATTGTTTGAAGTCTGTCAGCTTTCCCAAACAAATGGAACACACCACGCGAGGAAAACCATCCATCTCGGAAACCTAGAGAGAAAACAAGTGATCATATCTATAATATATAGATGCTTCTTACACATGATATATATATATATATATATAGGAGGATACAAAATTATGAGGCACTTCCAGATGTGCTGGAAACTTGAAATTTGGTAGGATTATAGGTTTTTAGTCACAACCAAAGGAAAAAATCCGAAACTGGCGAAATTCCTTTCTGAGGGGCTATTTTGGCCCTTTTTTGTCCCATTTTTTGCCCATAAGAAAACATGTAAATTGATGTAGAGGTTTCTATATTTGCATTTTAAAATTACTTCCCGCCAAGATGTGAAGTCGAGACTTCAACTATCTGATAGGATATAAATTAAAGTTTCTTATTCTTGAAGACAGAATTCAAATCCGATTAGAATTAGCGTAAATTTGTAGTTTTTATCGCAAAAAAGTGGTAATTTTTCTGGGTCTAACAATAGGCTTCCTAGGCAACTGGCTTCATCCTTTCATATGGGTAAGCTTTTAATGGGAATCAGAGGCTTATATTTTAATGCCTTTAATGTTAAACTACGACTAATGAAGGAAATCCGACACTGATATAATCCCCATTTTTGGGGCTGTTTTGCCCCAGTATTGCTCAACACGAGAAAAAAAACGGTGAGGCAGCATAGGAATGTTGTTGCAACCGAAGATAAAATAAAAAAAGGAAAAATTCAAAATTCTATTTGCGGTTTTGCCCCATTTCTACCCAATACGAGTGTGAACTTTATAAGGCACTTCTTAATGAGATACAAACTTGAAATTTGACACGGTTATATGGTTTTGGACATAATCGATTAGGAATAATTCAAAATCGTAAAAATGCTAATAATTAAAAATGCTTGCATAATGCATTCACATATTATAAACATATAAACAAACGTTTCATGGTTTAGTTACACATAAATGTGCTACAATGCCGAAATTTTTTCTAATGGTAGATCTTACCAAGTAACAAAAACGGGATTATAGAAATTTGAAGAAGTTTATTTATTGGGCCGTAAAAAATACATAAATGTTAAAAAAACTGACTAATGTTTATGCACTTTTATTATAGCTAGGGAGCTGAATAGTTTGAGAAATTAGGGAATGCTATTCCAGCGGTAAATAATATTGAAGAATATAATAAAGTTTATTATTGTGGCTGTTAAATATTCATATTTTTAAACGATTAATTTTATATAACTACACATTTAGAGGTGCTAAATCGATGAAATTTTGCAGAAATGTGAGGTATTCGTATCAAATGATGAAAAACTATGGAAAGTTTTACAATTATAAATTTCAGGGGTCGTTTTTATTCCAATATTGTCCATAATGAAAAACATTAATCGGCGCAAAGGTGCAAAGTTTTGCATTTTAAAATTATCTGTCTATTCTACTCTTTATACTAAGATGAGACAAAATGCTTGCAGAATGCAAGCACACATTAACTAGTACAAACATATAGACATACTAATATTGTGACAAGATTTCCAAAAGCTCAATGCTGTACAAAATTTAAAAAACATACAAAATACAATACGTATTTTTGAATCCGTATTTTTAACAAAATAAAAACATATTGATAATACATCAATATTGATTTATTAAGACAATTTTGACGAAGACAATAAAATCCATTTTTTTAAAATAATCATATACTAATTCTCTAAAGTCATACCCTCTTCGCGGTGTGTTTGATGTTATTTTTCTAAAAACTAACAAATACAAAATGAAATTGGAATAAATCACGTAATTAACAATAACATAAATTAATTCAATTTTCCAATTACTTCTCTTACTTTTCGAAACTTGTGACGACGACTTCAGAAAGCTATCAAACTTTGCAGGTGCTTTGCAGACTGTGACAAGTACACACACATAAGTAAGAAGAGTTGACATACCTTCGCCACTTGTAATAATCAGTATTCCAGAACTATAAATAATACGTTGTTATGTGCTGCTATTGCTGTTCAAATTTTGTTTATTTAATTAATAACAATGAAAACGTAAATAGAATTAGGTACTACCCACCTCCCTCCCCCCTCTCTCCCATATAAATGCATTGAACTCTCAATTTCGGCGACATGTCATGGTAACTTATAATGGGTATTGTAATAAAACTGATAAAATCACGTATTTTATTGATTCTAACCGCATTTCCACGCGAATTCGACCAGAATTCGGAATCTGTTTTCAATAAAAATCAACTTTGTTCTTTCCCGCAAAGAACTATTCAAGTCTCAAGTTCGTATCGTGATTTTAAGTAATTTTAAAGTGCAAATTAAAAGTAGTCTACACTCATCCCTGTATTTCAATTGCAGGACGCGAAAAATACGTGACATTCGATAATTACATCGTTCGCCATTTCGAATCAAAGTGACGGACAGAAACCTTGACCATTCACTAAGTTAGGATGTTAGGAAGAATCTTACCAAATTTGGTTATTCTAGCTTTTATCGTTTAGGAGGATTTCCAATAACAAACACACGCTTCAAAATATATTATAGATAATAACAGCGCTATTCCTATATTTGTTGCGCTTCATTGTCCCGGCAACCAATAAATATTAACCCGATGTAGAGAAATCTTGATATAGAAATCACTCAAGGTTGGAAATGGATGTAAATATAAATATTAGAATGTTTTGTACAATGAACTTCGAACGTTCTCATACTGCCAAAACTTCGGTGAACGAAATGTAAATAATATAAACTATACAAAAGAATGAATTACAGTAAAACAACAAATAATACTCACCTGGAATTGAAGAAGATCTCGTATAACTTCGGCTGCAACGTAACCAAACCATTCGTTCACTTGGAAAATATCGATGAAACTCTCACTCTCGGAAAGGCAAAGCCTACACATGGTGAACTCGTGTGTACACCCCATGCTGTTAGTTTTTATTAACTCGAAAAGAAGATTTCCTCTCTCTCCTACCGAAAACCACGCATCATACACGTAACGACGCGATCACAAACAATTCTCGTGTATTTCGAGGATTCAAGTGCCGATGGCGGCAGCACAGTCGCTGTCGTCTGCTAGAAATGTTCGTATAGTTTAGCCCGTTGCATTGATCGTGATATTCCTCCGAGTTGAGGGTTGGGTTGAGTAATTTAGCTAGATATCATCCCTCACATAAGCATGTCTTACCCAAATGTGCTTCGCCAAAGAAAAAGTACTTCAAAAAAGATGTAGTGTGTCACAATGTTCTAATTATACAGAAGGCATTACACCGCAGTTCTTCCCTGAAGATGCTGAAATGAACAATTGGTCATGATTTACTGAAAAATGTATGTTTGTAGCGAACATTTTACTATTGAATCGTTAAAATTGCAACGAAAGTATTTTGATATTACCTCGGCGGGTAGTTTTTGGAAACGTAGAAAATATTCGAGTGCTGTGCCATCATATTTACAATAGGAGAACAGCGATTTTTATTGTTTGTTATTTACCGTTCTCCCTCATCTCATTTTGATGACATTCTTGAAAAATTAGATAATCTGCTTTACAACTTGTTAAATACCTTCAACCAGTATTATAAAATATTATGTGGTGATTTTAATTGTGACATGTTATCTGAATGTTCTGATAAACACAAACTAAATAACCTATTGATTTTATACAATCTCAAGTCCTTAGTGCTTCAGCCAACTCGGATAACCGCTCAATGTGCAACAATTCTCGACAATATTTTCACTGACTTCCCCATTAATTTCTTACTTCACCACACTCACTAGTACTTTAAGAACACAGTCGTTATCATGCTCTGTGTTATCTAAAATTTGAGGGAAAGCCAATTAAAAGCTAAAGGTTTTATTGAAATTGAAATAAGAGTTCAAAATTTGTTCATATACATATGTGTATATATATTTTAACAAAGAGACACTTGGATTTTGCTAGTAATAATGGTATTAGCGCTATAATATTTATTTCTTCTATGTAAATAAAAATCCTCTTTACAGCAAAATAAATAAATTAAAAATGAAATAAATACTATATCTACGAGTCTATGAATAAATTTTTGTTATCACATCTTCAATATTACCTTAACCCCTCAAGCCTGTATTTAAATTACTAAATAGTGTAGCTTACGCTATGTTTTTCCTCTAACGAAGTATGAAAACTAACAAACTGACAGGAAATTGGTGATCCATTGAAAGATCACATATCGATTGACTGCTGTGACACATATAGTGCCATGAAAGACTAATTTATACTGATAGAATTGAAATTTAAGCAATATCTGCATTTGGCGAGTATGTAATTGGGCTATCGGCTTAAGGGGTTAATACTATATACATGACCGTGCACATTTGCCCCTCCCTCTAGAATTATTGGTTGAAAAATAAGAGACATATCGTTCAGAATATTTTATAAAAGAAGATAAATATTATTGAAGTTGAACAGTTTACATAGGAACTCGAAGAGGGCTGAATGCAGTCTTATCACTGGAATAGCTTCATACTGACCCTGGTTTTTATTCCACTTGCCATCACAATATGTTTCTGTGAATGCTGATGGCAATATAAAATCTTTTACAATTTTGAAATTTCCTTAAGTTTGCCTAGGTTGAGGTAAATTCTCTAGCCATCCTCTACCTTCATACTATAATACATTAACTAATCCTGGTTATATGGCTAACATAAACAAAGAATTAAAACTTATTAGTAAACTTTACCAGCTATCATAATATAATAATATTTATTTTCCTTATTTTTGTCGAACAGTATATTACATTGCCACAAACCATGACAAGTTCTGTGTCCTGAGTTTAGATGCTGTCTTCTCCAAAGCAATTCACAAATTTTTAAATTGAAACAAGTAAGATACACTTACTAAAGCAACAGGTGGAAGCACATTTTATTAAAAATTTTCAGAATTCTGTTTTGCCTCTCTAGTTGCAGAGGGGGAAACCTGCAATGTTGGAACGTAGACCTTCCCATTCATGAAAACTTTGCTCCTGTACCTTCAGTAGTTTGGTTAAATACCATTTCAAAAGTCACCTAGAGGAAAAACGATGAATTACATGAGAAGTACAATTGCAGTGAACTTCAAGGATGGATAAGAGCTATCTAATTCAAAAAGGGTTTTCTAAATACCTCTTTAAAAAAACGTTGATTGTCCACTGACAGATGGACACAGAAAGTTATCATAATAACATGTATTGGCTTTTAAGAAAATTAGCTAAAAATTGTGAATATTATGTGTAAAAGGATATTAATTTAAAATATTATTTGTTCTACCCTGTGTGGATAGCTAATATTCTTCCAGGCCAATGGTGAATTCAGTAATACCTCTTTAAATTAATGATACTAACTTTTTAAATAACTATGTACTCATACAAGGAAAAACATTGGAAATTTTCATAATCTGTTATTTCATGGTACTAATGACTAAATGTTCTGATTACATATGTGTTTTCTGGAGACTTGGCCACTTGGGCTATTGTTACACCATATATTCTGATATTAGCTAGTTTTACATTTGTAGGATGACCCCACAGCTGATATTTAGTTATAATAAAATTCCACAAAATAATATTGGTTCCTCTTAGAGGTGATAAATCCATTATGAATGATGGCTGGTCATAAAAGTACTTACAATCTACACTCAGCAGTGTGTCAGTTTTCAAGTCATAATAACTCAGAATTCAAGGCTACTTTGGCATCAAACACACTCCAATTCTCCACAGGATCTCCTCCTGATAGAATCCAATTTAAAAGGAAAATGCAGTTTGGCTGTACATCAGTAAAGATTGATTCTAAATTCACTCTCATGGCAGCAATATCATTTGAATAAAGCTTCAAAATTTAACATGTTACATAATTCTATGAATATGAATGAAAATAACAAACAACAATTCAAACTATGCTCTTTTGATTGGAAATGCAGATTTGATATCTCTCCAAGTTTCAGGAAGTAAAGCCTGCTTTCCTTATCAGAAAAACAAAATTTACAAGAAACGTTGATATAGCTTGTTGAGAAAGGACAGAAAATTTGTTATATTTAATTAATGCATATAACGGAACTAAAATGTGATGCAGTCTCACTTCACCGAACATGACCAATCTTTGATGATGGATGAAGCAGAACTAACAGTGACAAGCTGCTATTCTTGCTATCCTATATTATTGCGATCTCTTAAATGCGAAGTATGAGCGGAGGAGACGTAGGGGGAAGAGATTATAAACAGCAATGTAAAACTCACCCATTAGGTCCCGGTAGCCATGCGATTGATTAGGGGAATAGCTGCCGGTAGATCTTCTCTCAAACAGAAATGTATCACAAAGTAGGACATTTTGCATCCTAATTATCATTATATATCGAATTGTATGCGGAAAAAGATGAAAAGGATAAGAAACGTCGTAATTTCTTCTTCAAAATGGTTCACAACCGAAGATCGTAGGTTAAATCCAAGTTTTAATTTCCAAAACAATAAAAGCTTGCACCCCAAAAAATGGATTTTTACATGTTACCATACGGAAAATGGGAAATGTCTGCCTAGGAGTCGAACCCAGGTTTTTTTTGGAGATTAATTTTCGTCATTACCTTAAAATATGTTAATCAAGCATCCTTGCCAAATTTCAATCTTCTACCTATTCGGGAAGTTTGTTAAAACGCTCTGTATCGGCCATCGTGAAAGCGAGACCAACCAACCAACCAACAGACCTGGGCTATTACAGTATAAAATTACAGTATTTTCTCCTGTGTGTTGGAAGCAGCCTAATTAACGATAATTGGCTAAATTATGGAAATGCATTTTGGAAATATAATAAAAATATATGTAATAAGAATAAATGTATGACAATCCTATGGCTAGTTTACATCTATGTACAATACTTATCTATTTAAACAGAAAATCTCTTAATTTCTTCGTCACTTTATAACATACCGAACCATTTTAAAACCGCTCAAAAGGGAAATTGGTAAAATAATATATATAATATAATACTCTTTTGAATCTTCAGAATCGAATGTGTTGACGTTAACACTACGAATAACCAAATAAATGGCAAGCACGATTCTCCTTTTTTGATGGCCAATTGTGCTATTCGATAATTACATTCCTGGCGACAGAAATATCTCATAAACGAATTGTAAAACTTATGTCACATTTAAGCTCATGACAATTTGATGTATAAATTAAATTAATTGATATAGAAAATCATAGAATCATTTAAAGTCATCGAAAGTTTACTTAATTTATAATTTAAATAAATACTCATGGTAAAATTAAAACATTTTATTTAGAGAGAGTTGCATCATACATTTATTAGCCTAAAGTATTATCTTCAGATATTAAACAGTGATGTAGAAACTAAAGCCTGTTTCACACGGTGCGTTTTTCCTTGCTGGCTAGCATCCGAGATTCCCTGCATGCTACTCTGCGGGCTACGCTGATGGGCGCCGTGCTTGGTCCGCTGATGGTTACCGTTTCACACGGTGCGTGAAACCAACGCAAGGATTCCTTCCATTTGGAGATAGGTCAGTGTTTTGCCGTGCAGAGGACTGAGAGCGGGCTGACTTGCGCGCCACACGGGTGAAAATGCAAGTTTTTACGACAGGGAGGTGGACTCTGTGTTGATAGTGTGATGTAGCGCTCGGAGGTGATTGGCTGACACCGCCAGCCAGCAGGAAAACACGCAGGAAAAATAGCACAGGACCTAACCTCGAAAACCAGCAAGGTAGCAAGCAAGGCAGCCGTCAGCGAGCCTGATTTCCAGGAAGTTAGCACGCACAGCAGCCATCAGGGCTCCACGCAAGTAATCCATCAAGGAAAAACGCACCGTGTGAAACGGGCTTAACAATACAAGATTTAAGCCTGTTTCACACGGTGCGTTTTTCCTTGCTGGCTAGCATGCGAGATTCCCTGCGTGCTACTATGCGGGCTACGCTGATGGGCGCCGTGCTTGGTTCGCTGATGGTTACCGTTTCACACGGTGCGTGAAACCAACGCAAGGAATCCTTCCATTTGGAGGTAGGTCAGTGTTGTGCCGTGCAGAGGACTCTGAGAGCGGGCTGACTTGCGCGCCACACAGGTGAAAATGCAAGTTTTTACGACAGGGCGGTGGACTCTGTGTTGATCACGTGATGTAGCGCTCGGTGGTGATTGGCCGACACCACCAGCCAGCAGGAAAACACGCAGGAAAAATAGCACAGGACCTAACCTGAAAAACCAGCAAGGTAGCAAGAAAGGCAGCCATCAGCGAGCAGGATTTCCAGCAAGCTAGCATGCACAGCAGCCATCAGGGCTCCACGCAAGCAATCCATCAAGGAAAAACGCACCGTGTGAAACGGGCTTTATTTATGAAATAGAAATCACAATTTGAGATAAACAACTATAAATTACATTTCATCAGTAGAATTCAACATAATTAATGAAGATTCAGTCATAACGTAATAAATTCTAAACTGGGAAACCTTTAGAACCTGTTTTGCATCTGATAACTGGAGGCGTTTTTAAAAATATGAATGGCATGATTTCTATACCATTCAAGTTAAGCATATTTCCATTGGCACCCAGGAGGTAATGCTTAGGCCATCGTTGCTCATTATTTAACATGGCGAGCTCGCTGGGTTACGCCCAGCCCTACACCATGCTAACGCTTGCTAAACTTAAGTACTCTCATCTGTCTAGCTAAACAATGTAATCGATGACAAAATGACTCATACATACAACCATCACCCATCACCATCACCCATCACACACACACACCACCACCACTACCTAAAGATGTGCGCGCGCACATCCATGCACTACCATGCACTACCATCATACACACATTCACACACCTAAATACTACTTCTACCTACAAATTTGACTTTGTCGCACCTGCTAATCTAACTTTGTCGCACCTGCTAATCTAAGTTTGTCGCACCTACTAAACTTAGGTTGCCGAACCTACTAAGCCTAGTTTGCAGCCCCACTCTCCTAACTAAGCAGCACCTTCCCTCCTAAGTATGCAGCATCTACGCTCCTAAGTCCTTAGCTCCCACCCACTCGCGTAGTCCTCGCTTACCTGCAAAAAAATCAGCATGGTAGTTTCAAGAATATTTAGCACATGTTCATTTATACTATATATTCTAAAATTATGTATCCGTGAGCTTTATGACACGTAATTCTAAAATAACAGAACCGACTAAACGCTTACAAAAAGAAATTATCACATGGCCACATACACTTCAGGTATTGCATAAAGTGTCAGTTTTACCTATACCAAATTTAAAATTAACATTGCTACAGGCTTTATATGTATGAGAAAATTGTGAAGCCTAGTTGATTTACATCTTTTGAGGTTTTAAATCCCGAAGCAAAATTGAAAACAGAAACATTACCAACAATTTTCATCTTTGAAGTCTTTAAAATAAAATACAATTAAAAAATCATCTTCTGAAGAAATATTTTTATATTTCATTTCCGAATAAACGCATCACCAAGTCTCTGTTCGTGACGTTAAAGCACGCCGAATTTTCCCCACACGCTACAGAAGAATCTGACTGCAGTACTATTCCTAAGTGGCAAATATATACTTAATCTTAAATTTCCCAATGGGGAAATTGAACAACAGCCAAGTATCGCAAACAGAGTGCGATATATTCTATTCAACTTACTGGTTGCAGAATAAGTACAGCTGATGCATTTATTCGAAAATGAACGGGTTGAAATCACAGGCAAAGAATTCTAAATATATATTAATAATAAATAATATCCAACAGTTACGAAAATTTTTTCAACATGTAAACTGATGAAGTTGCCACATTCGGAAGAAATATATTATTTTTCGTTATATTTAAGTGATATTTGAGTACCTGCATACGTCCAGACATTAGCAAAACCAAAATTGAATTTCGCTCAAGATTAATGAAAAAAATACTTCCAACTTGAAGGGATGACGTAAATTCATATATATTAAAGAGCTATCGATCATTCGGTATTTTAGTACGTGAAAACGTCAGGAAGTTCGTATCGCCAAAAAACATACTCGTACTTATAATCGGTTAATTCGAGAAAATTCAGTAAAATCAATCAAGAACCTGAAAATTTTATGGAAAAAAACAAATATTCCCGTTCAAAGTCCTAGAGGTGGCAAGCCTACCAACAACAATACATCTGAAAATGATACCGACTTATTTCAATTCGGTTCGAACGTATGTCTCGAATGATGTCCATGATATCTTACACGAAATGACGTGTGCATTATAAATAAGGGAAATTGAGCTTACCGCGAGCGTCCGTGTCTGTCCAGTGTGGCGTTGATGGTTAACTGCAATTAAAAGCAATCATTATATTAGCAATAAATATTTTAGAAATTTTCTAAAACGGTCTATTATTCTAACGCACGATTATAGGAATTTTATCCGTCAGCGTTTGTCTTTATGAGGAGAACTAAGGCCTCATACAGAATTATTACAAATAATTTTTAATTACCAATTCAACGTTAAGTAATAAAACATTGAATTGCCCAAGTAAAATGACTGATATACTTAAAAAATATTAAATTAAGAATTGATTTTAAATAAACATTACCGTTGCATTCAGCAACTCAATGCAACACCAAATTTGGTTCAATAGTCTACTACTTATTTGTATCTTATGCATGGACATTAAAACTTAATCACGATATTAAAAAAGCACATAAATATAATAGATCAGGATATACTGTTTAAAGAACTGATATACTTAATTTTCACTTTAATTCTGCCAATAACACAACAATTTCATCCACTTCACTCATGATAAGGCAGACTAATAAACCATAGACATATAAACTCATATTGGGTAAATCCAATATACGACAGCAAAACTACAGTCGCCGTAAACGACGTCAGAGAAATAATAGAATTTAGAAAAATTGCTAATTAATTATGATTATTCTTCTGAGGCATTTCATATGCCTGAGATCAAAATAAGACTACCATACCAACTGTGTCATCCCTCCACTGAAACCATTAATTACCTCCACTGGGAGATAACCAAGCCACACTGCGATGATACACCCTGTGTTGGAGAGGAGCTCTGTAAAAACAAATCACTATTAAAAAGGAGAAATTAATAAAAACAGTACAATTACATCTAAACGTACTTACTCCTGCATGATGAATGGTGTGTCTGGGCGTCTTCGTTCTTCACTCTTCGTGCATTCGGAAGAGAAATGCACGTCTCCAGCATCACCTGTTTTCGCTCAGGGGAAAAGATATTAGCGGTACATACGTTTCGAAATTCGATTTAGCATTTATCGTGGAAAATAAACGATAATATGACATAGGATAATAGTACATGTGTCAATTGCATTAAACATCGATCGTGTGGGAATCGTATCGTGGTTTGGGGTTTTGTGTGCACACTGGGTGGGAACCTTGCGCAAGGCCGGGGCCCCGGGAGGGAGGGAGGGTGGCAAGGGGTCGACCCACCTGCCATGTCGTGGGTTAGATGGGGTGGAAAGACAGACGTAGATTACAATTATTTATATATACAACCTTAAAATACTATTAATATAATATATAATGTAATATGTATAATATAGAAACGAAGTGTAGACATAATATAAAATTAACATTCAAACCGTAATTACTCGTTACCAATCCGTAATCCACATTCGCACTCTGTCCTTTAGGACGGAGTACGACGTGCACTGGTCGACGGACTGCTTAACACTGAATCGAGTCCCAGGGCGACAGG
Source organism: Uropetala carovei (assembly GCA_036926305.1). Classification (NCBI taxonomy): domain Eukaryota; kingdom Metazoa; phylum Arthropoda; class Insecta; order Odonata; family Petaluridae; genus Uropetala; species Uropetala carovei. The sequence goes on along the minus strand of JAXCHB010000156.1, from coordinate 753,491 downwards.
CACGTCACGATAAGCAATATGGCGACATCTATCGTTGTGTGGTGAAAACTGTCGATATTCTTTTGGTATTCATTGCTTGGTCTATCACGACTATGAAAATGTTATAAGGCGAACATGTTTGAAGCTCAAAAGAGTATTTATTATATATATTATTTTACCAATTTCCCTTTTGAGCAATTTTAAAATGGTTCGGTATGTTATAAAGTGACGAGGAAATTACGAGATTTTCTATTTAAATAGATAAGTATTTCACATAGATGTAAACTACTCATATGACTGTCATACATTTATTTTTATTATATTTGCCAAAATGCCTTTCCATAATTTAGTTAATTATCGTTAATTAGGCTGCTTCCAACACAGGAGAAGATGCTGTAATTATTTTATATCAATATCCCTTCTCGTCAGGAGAATCGTGCTTGCCATTTACTTGGTTATTCGTAATCTTATACGTCAACACATTCGATTCTGAAGATTCAAAAGAGTATTATATTATATATATTATTTTACCAATTTCCCTTTTGAGCGGTTTTAAAATGGTTCGGTATGTTATCAAGTGACGAAGAAATTAAGAGATTTTCTATTTAAATAGATAAGTATTGTACATAGATGTAAACTAGCCATAGGATTGTCATACATTTATTCTTATTACATATATTTTTATTATATTTCCAAAATGCATTTCCATAATTTAGCCAATTATCGTTAATTAGGCTGCTTCCAACACACAGGAGAAAATACTGTAATTTTATACTGTAATAGCCCAGGTCTGTTGGTTGGTTGGTTGGTCTCGCTTTCACGATGGCCGATACAGAGCGTTTTAACAAACTTCCCGAATAGGTAGAAGATTGAAATTTGGCAAGGATGCTTGATTAACATATTTTAAGGTAATGACGAAAATTAATCTCCAAAAAAAACCTGGGTTCGACTCCTAGGCAGACATTTCCCATTTTCCGTATGGTAACATGTAAAAATCCATTTTTTGGGGTGCAAGCTTTTATTGTTTTGGAAATTAAAACTTGGATTTAACCTACGATCTTCGGTTGTGAACCATTTTGAAGAAGAAATTACGACGTTTCTTATCCTTTTCATCTTTTTCCGCATACAATTCGATATATAATGATAATTAGGATGCAAAATGTCCTACTTTGTGATACATTTCTGTTTGAGAGAAGATCTACCGGCAGCTATTCCCCTAATCAATCGCATGGCTACCGGGACCTAATGGGTGAGTTTTACATTGCTGTTTATAATCTCTTCCCCCTACGTCTCCTCCGCTCATACTTCGCATTTAAGAGATCGCAATAATATAGGATAGCAAGAATAGCAGCTTGTCACTGTTAGTTCTGCTTCATCCATCATCAAAGATTGGTCATGTTCGGTGAAGTGAGACTGCATCACATTTTAGTTCCGTTATATGCATTAATTAAATATAACAAATTTTCTGTCCTTTCTCAACAAGCTATATCAACGTTTCTTGTAAATTTTGTTTTTCTGATAAGGAAAGCAGGCTTTACTTCCTGAAACTTGGAGAGATATCAAATCTGCATTTCCAATCAAAAGAGCATAGTTTGAATTGTTGTTTGTTATTTTCATTCATATTCATAGAATTATGTAACATGTTAAATTTTGAAGCTTTATTCAAATGATATTGCTGCCATGAGAGTGAATTTAGAATCAATCTTTACTGATGTACAGCCAAACTGCATTTTCCTTTTAAATTGGATTCTATCAGGAGGAGATCCTGTGGAGAATTGGAGTGTGTTTGATGCCAAAGTAGCCTTGAATTCTGAGTTATTATGACTTGAAAACTGACACACTGCTGAGTGTAGATTGTAAGTACTTTTATGACCAGCCATCATTCATAATGGATTTATCACCTCTAAGAGGAACCAATATTATTTTGTGGAATTTTATTATAACTAAATATCAGCTGTGGGGTCATCCTACAAATGTAAAACTAGCTAATATCAGAATATTTGGTGTAACAATTGCCCAAGTGGCCGAGTCTCCAGAAAACACATATGTAATCAGAACATTTAGTCATTAGTACCATGGAATAGCAGATTATGAAAATGTTTTTCCTTGTATGAGTACATAGTTATTTTAAAAGTTAGCATCATTAATTTAAAGAGGTATTACTGAATTCACCATTGGCCTGGAAGAATATTAGCTATCCACACAGGGTAGAACAAATAATATTTTAAATTAATATCCTTTTACACATAATATTCACAATTTTTAGCTAATTTTCTTAAAAGCCAATACATGTTATTATGATAACTTTCTGTGTCCATCTGTCAGTGGACAATCAACGTTTTTTTAAAGAGGTATTTAGAAAACCCTTTTTGAATTAGATAGCTCTTATCCATCCTTGAAGTTCACTGCAATTGTACTTCTCATGTAATTCATCGTTTTTCCTCTAGGTGACTTTTGAAATGGTATTTAACCAAACTACTGAAGGTACAGGAGCAAAGTTTTCATGAATGGGAAGGTCTACGTTCCAACATTGCAGGTTTCCCCCTCTGCAACTAGAGAGGCAAAACAGAATTCTGAAAATTTTTAATAAAATGTGCTTCCACCTGTTGCTTTAGTAAGTGTATCTTACTTGTTTCAATTTAAAAATTTGTGAATTGCTTTGGAGAAGACAGCATCTAAACTCAGGACACAGAACTTGTCATGGTTTGTGGCAATGTAATATACTGTTCGACAAAAATAAGGAAAATAAATATTATTATATTATGATAGCTGGTAAAGTTTACTAATAAGTTTTAATTCTTTGTTTATGTTAGCCATATAACCAGGATTAGTTAATGTATTATAGTATGAAGGTAGAGGATGGCTAGAGAATTTACCTCAACCTAGGCAAACTTAAGGAAATTTCAAAATTGTAAAAGATTTTATATTGCCATCAGCATTCACAGAAACATATTGTGATGGCAAGTGGAATAAAAACCAGGGTCAGTATGAAGCTATTCCAGTGATAAGACTGCATTCAGCCCTCTTCGAGTTCCTATGTAAACTGTTCAACTTCAATAATATTTATCTTCTTTTATAAAATATTCTGAACGATATGTCTCTTATTTTTCAACCAATAATTCTAGAGGGAGGGGCAAATGTGCACGGTCATGTATATAGTATTAACCCCTTAAGCCGATAGCCCAATTACATACTCGCCAAATGCAGATATTGCTTAAATTTCGATTCTATCAGCATAAATTAGTCTTTCATGGGACTATATGTGTCACAGCAGTGCATCGATATGTGATCTTTCAATGGATCACCAATTTCCTGTCAGTTTGTTAGTTTTCATACTTCGTTAGAGGAAAAACATAGCGTAAGCTACACTATTTAGTAATTTAAATACAGGCTTGAGGGGTTAAGGCAATATTGAAGATGTGATAACAAAAATTTATTCATAGACTCGTAGATATAGAATTTATTTCATTTTTAATTTATTTATTTTGCTGTAAAGAGGATTTTTATTTACATAGAAGAAATAAATATTATAGCGCTAATACCATTATTACTAGTAAAATCCAAGTGTCTCTTTGTTAAAATATATATACATATATGTATATGAACAAATTTTGAACTCTTATTTCAATTTCAATAAAACCTTTAGCTTTTAATTGGCTTTCCCTCAAATTTTAGATAACACCGAGCATGATAACAACTGTGTTCTTAAAGTACTAGTGAGTGTGGTGAAGTAAGAAATTAATAATGAAGAAATGATAAAGGTTCAATAACACATACAATGTGATTTACTGTCAAAATTGTTGATTCTATGCTATTCTAGTAGAGTATTCTTTTAAACTATTTGTCAGGTTCTAGTACTCTAATTCTTATATCAGAACAGAAAAATAATTAACTTGAAGTTGCTGCAATTTTAGAGTTAAAGAACTGGTGTGTTTGAGATTATGAAATTAAATATAAATCTAAAAAGATTTAAGGAGTCTTCTTATTTCGCTTAAAAAATGATTTTTTTCTGACAGAAAGTTTCAATTATGGATTTCCGGAGGTCCTTTTTCAATTTTTAGGAAATGTCGAGGATTGAAATTAGGCTTAGCAGATATCCCGTTCTTTTTTTGGAAATCTCTCAGATTTTTAATGCTTTTCTTTCAGTTTTCGAATGAAATGAAATTTAGAACGCATTCTTGGTGAAGAAAACTGCCACTTAAAATGCTATATAATCAATCAGCTAATTGTATATTATTAAACCTTGGATGATTAATTTTATAAGTATTTTCATGGGTTTATATAAACAGAACCCCTTGATCACAACATAGTTTTTCCTAATAAGAATCAATTTAGCTCGTATAGACCCAGAAAATATTCACCAAATAGACCCACACTTTTACACACACACACACACATACATACACACAATGCAAAAGGAATAAAAAAATCAGGCAAAAAGTATTCAATAGTACTAATTTTTTATTTATTTCCATTTTTACTGGAAAAACTCAATTACAAAAGAGTTTTATGTACACACACATTTGAAGTGTTAAAAAAATAAAAAAGAAAGGGAATTATCTCTATTATATCGATTATCACAATTATTCTGTAACACACATAACTTTCATATTGCAGTTGGAACCCTTATATATTATATAGGTAATTATAATTTTGATAATGTAATTATTACATAAACCCTTGAATTAAAACGTTTATATGACATACGTAAAAAGATAATAGCGTTAATATTACAATGAAAACATATGATTAACAATTTGTGGGAAAAGATATTAAAAATAAAAAAATGTTCAGTTAAAACATTTTCTAGATACATATTACATATTAGCCATTTCAAAAAGAGAAATAAAAACTAAAAAACAATTCCAATTACAGTAAAATCAGAGAATGTAATTAAACATTTTTAGATACAAAGATGACATTGCATTTATTGGCAGGAACACATAAACATATCTCATAAACAGAACACCACAGATGGATTAATAATTTTACACTTCTATTGAAGACGTTACATTATCACAATTTTATCCTTTATATCTTAGTTATAATCTATTATGGTAATTTACACTTGAATACAAAAGCCTATAAGAATGCATTTTAATCCAACAGTTTTTTTAATTATAAACTTTTCATTTTCATTATATCAGTGATATCTTCGTTTTTAATTTTACTTACAATTAGTATATCTTTTTCACATGTCATCAACATGAATGCTTTTAAGTGAGACTGGTTTAAACAGTTTCTGAGTTTATTCAACATAAAATTTAATTTTGAAAAAGTTCTTTCACAATACAATTGTGTTGATGACAATGTTAAAACATTTTTATATGCCAAATATAAATTTGAATTAGATAAGGTATGTAAGATAAATCTTTGTAACACTGTAAAGCTGCAAACAACACAATTTCGTATGTTTTACAATTTAGAGATACAGTGGATTCTGTTTCTTTCTCTGTCGTTTCTTTAATATTACTTTCTTCTGGTGATTCATATTTACGTTTAATAAAAAACTCGTCGCTCAAAGTCACATTAAAAATTTTCCATTTTCTTGCAAAATCCGTTAATTCAATTTGCAATTGTTCTTTTGTAATATTTTCATTAAATTTTGTAAGAGAAATGCTAAAATTTTGAAATGCATTACTTGGAATATTATTAATTATTATTTGAGAAATGTTATTTGGATCTAAATAAGACAAATCTTTACATAAATTACTGTTCTTTAAAAAATGTTTCTGTTAAACTATTAATTACTTTATCCATGATTACCTTATGCACTTGTATATTGTACCTCTCTCTTTCAGTCATTATAGTATCTTCAATGTTAATTTCTCCAGCAAGACTCCTCCAAGTTCTTTTACGTTTTTCTTTGAACTCTTGTTTCAACAACTATATCTAAATTTCTTTTTTCTATTTCTTCATTTGCAGTTAGTGCGAACTTTGTGGCTGCTTCAAATACTAATTCAAAATTTCTTGAAATTTCAGACAGAATATTTCAAATATTTTTTACCATGCGTATAGCAGTTGGGAAACCAATCTTCGGACAGTTTACAATTAACCCGTGCCTTCTTATTAGACCTCAAATGACAGGTAGATCTGATTTAATCTTCTCTTTTAGAGCACAAGAATTTTCTGAACGGTAAATTACCATTGGTTCGCATTTAAAATCTCCCGAAGCGTTTCCACATAATATTAAAGTGAATCGATCTTTTGCAGCCTTAAAACTTGGAGCAGTACGTTCCTCTTTGGAAATAAAGGTATAATTAGAACATTGTGACACACTACATGTATTTTTTGAAGTACTTTCTCTTTAGCGAAGCACATTTGCGCAAAATATGCTTATTTGAGGGATGATATCGAGCTAAATTACCCAACCCTAAACTCGGAGGAATATCACGATCAATCCAACGGGCTAAAATATACAAACATTTCTAGCAGACGACAGCGACTGTGCTGCCGCCATCGGCACTTGAATCCTCGAAATACACGGGAATTGTATGTGATGGCGTCGTTACGTGTTTGATGTTTGGTTTTCGGTAGGAGAGAGGAAATCTTCTTTTCGGGTTAATAAAAACTAACAGCATGGAGTGTACACACGAGTTCACCATGTGTAGGCTTTGCCTTTCCGAGAGTGAGAGTTTCATCGATATTTTCCAAGTGAACGAATGGTTTGGTTACGTTGCAGCCGAAGTTATACGAGATCTTCTTCAATTCCAGGTGAGTATTATTTGTTGTTTTACTGTAATTCATTCTTTTGTATAGTTTATATTATTTACATTTCGTTCACCGAAGTTTTGGCAGTATGAGAACGTTCGAAGTTCATTGTACAAAACATTCTAATATTTATATTTACATCCATTTCCAACCTTGAGTGATTTCTATATCAAGATTCCTCTACATCGGGTTAATATTTATTGGTTGCCGGGACAATGAAGCGAAACAAATATAGGAATAGCGCTGTTATCTATACATATCTATAAAGTAAGGTGTTTGTATGTATGTATATTCTGCTAAGGCTCAGAAACTACAACACGCAGAAAAAAGAGGAAGGTGTCATATTAACCGTTATTATGTGTACGGTGGTGTAGTGAGGTTTTTAAACCGATTCGGTGTACTATTTAATCATAATAAAATATTTTCGTTTATATGGGATTTCCATTTATTATTTTTTCGTAAATTTCTCGAATTTTTTAACTCCTTACATATATATCGCAGACATATGCTCACGCAAACTTTTTTGTGGTAAATTATCTCCTCTTTTGGAATAATTTTTAAAAGAGGGGCTTACAGATCAAATAAGACGAATTGAAGGGAAAATCTTATTTTTCATTATTGCTCAGCATTTGGATATACTTAGCAATCGATGTAAACAAATTACGTTTGAGCTATAAACATATCGTAAACGTAGAAATAGTTGATGAAATACTCATTTAATATGTTCTGATTTGATTGTATGTTTTTCTTTCCATATCTATGATGGTCTTCTATACACTGGTTAATTCTGCGAATAAACATTAGTGAACTGTTTCTTTTTCTGTAATGGTGTCACTCGCATTATAGGTATGTTTGGATATAAGTTAAATTGTTTTTATATGCCTTTTGTCTTATTTTATTTCATATTTTGTTTAAGTGAAAATTACTGAAGATATATAATTCAATTACTACGTTAAAGTTTTTGTATTTTGTTTTATGTTGATTTTATTTAAAAACACGGGTCGTTAAGGTGTTTGTTTATCATGGAAACAGTTTATCAATAAAAACGGAATTGAGTATTTCATGCTAACATGCAAGTTTTTTCCTATGCTCGTCCATTTTGCGTTTCAATAATAATTAGATACTTTTTTGTAATATATAATATCGTTTTGAATGAAAAGAGAGTTTTGTCAATTGGAAATAAGGTTCACTCTTGAATAATTGTTATTTTAATACGAGAACTAAATTAGACTAACATTTTGAACAAGTAACGCAGTGAATTTCGAAAGATTTTATTTGAATAATACTTTTGATGAACTTTATTATGTCTTCTGAACTAAAATTAAGAATTCGTGTCTGCGGTTCCATGGGTAAAATGTAAACACTACCGATACACTCACGTAATTAATTACGTTAGAAAAGTAAAACATTGTACTACATTATTTAAAATCGATTCGTTCGAATATCTCAATCTATTATTCAATTAATTACGATGGAAAACACAATTAAGATCAATAATTTTATATCTATTTAGAGTAATATGTAATAAGTATTCTTATTTAGTTTCTCCTGTTATTATGTTGACATACAAACTCATATTCCGCGTAATCAATATTTACTCATCACTAAGACACGCTATTTTGTGATTGTTAGTTGTTTATTTAGCAACTGAACATAAAGCATCAGTCGCCATCAGATACATTGAGCTTTAGGAGATTATTCGTTAGTTGGTTTTGGTTAGTTTGTTGTTTTCATTTGCTTTTGGTTTCGTGTCCATTTTTTGTGTTCTTTGTTTGTTTTTGTTCTTAGTTGTTCATTTTGTATTCTTTGTTTATATTCTTTGGTTGTGCTCTTGATTTTTGTTCCTTGATTACTTATTTGTCGGTTTACACCTTTTCTGCCGGCTATTGGTTAGAGTTTAATTCGTTTCTTTTTTCTTGGTTGTTTTTACATTGAACTTATATTCTTTGGTTGTACTCTTAATTTATGTTCCACGATTATTTATTTGTCGGTTTACATCCTCTTCTGCCAGGTATTGGTTAGCGTTTAATTCATTTCTTTTTTCTTGGTGGTTTTTTGAATTTAACGTTTTAATGTCATATTTTGACAAAATTTAGCATTTTTAACGTGAAGTTGCCTTGCCAACAGGTTACATTGTTAAACTCGAAATCCTATTACTCTCACGTATGCTCACGTTCTCTCCAGACCTCCAAGGACCCTCCCGGCCCAATTCATAGGTATCAGAGATATCTCAGAGTATAAAATTACTTAAAATCACGGTACGAACTTGAGACTTGGATACTTCTTTGCGGGAAAGAACAAAGTTTATTTTTATTGAAGACAGATTCCGAATTCTGGTCGAATTCGCGTGGAAATGCGGTTAGAATCAATAAAATACGTGATTTTATCAGTTTTATTACAATACCCATTATAAGTTACCATGACATGTCGCCGAAATTGAGAGTTCAATGCATTTATATGTGAGAGAGGGGGGAGGGAGGTGGGTAGTACCTAATTCTATTTACGTTTTCATTGTTATTAATTAAATAAACAAAATTTGAACAGCAATAGCAGCACATAACAACGTATTATTTATAGTTCTGGAATACTGATTATTACAAGTGGCGAAGGTATTTAAACTCTTCTTACTTATGTGTGTGTACTTGTCACAGTCTGCAAAGCACCTGCAAAGTTTGATAGCTTTCTGAAGTCGTCGTCACAAGTTTCGAAAAGTAAGAGAAGTAATTGGAAAATTGAATTAATTTATGTTATTGTTAATTACTTGATTTATTCCAATTTCATTTTGTATTTGTTTGTTTTTAGAAAATTAACATCAAACGCACCGCGAGGAGGGTATGACTTTATAGAATTAGTATATGATTAATAAAAAACATGGATTTTATTGTCTTCGTCAAAATTGTCTTAATAAATCAATATTGATGTATTATCGAAATGTTTTTATTTTGTTAAAAATACGGATTCAAAAATACGTATTGTATTTTGTATGTTTTTTAAATTTTGTACAGCATTGAGCTTTTGGAAATATGGTCACTTTGTCAGTATGTCTATATGTATGTATATGATCACTTGTTTTCTCTCTAGGTTTCCGAGATGGATGGTTTTCCTCACGTGGTGTGTTCCATTTGTTTGGGAGAGCTGACAGACTTCAAACAATTTAAGGAGAAGTGTCAGGTTTCTAGGGACACCTACAGTAATGTGTTTGCGCCTGATGAAAGTCATGCCGAACATCCAATAGATATTGTAAGCATTGTTTAATTTGTTTTCATTATTTTCTTGATGAATGTGGGTGTGTGTACGAGATGAAACATTTTGTGTGCTCTAACTATAATACTAATATGCCTGTCTTAGAAAGAGCTTCGGATTGTTCATCCCATCAATTTATAAAAGTGATGGATAAAAAAACTGGTAAATAACTATACATAGGGTAAGCGAAAATATATTCTGAGCCATGTGTAGATTATAACAATGGTAATTTGCAGCAATTTTGATTCTACTGAAATTCTTTGTTCAATCTCAATCTAGGAGGAACCTTTGAAGTTGGAACCTAAAGATCCTTTGGATATTCAGGAAGGACAGGAAGAGGTAATTTATATTTACTCCCTCTGTTCTTAGTGTGGGAGAAAGTATTGTGTCCGTGAATACAAATCCAATTGAAGATCTCAGATGAAAGACGCGTTTTGAAGTCCCCTGATTAAATTTATACTATTCTCTTGGTGTCTGTGGGTGTGTCCGTATGTTAAAAGCATCGTGGGTGCTCTAACTAAAAGAAATTAATACTCAGATGAGTACCAAAATATACCGTATATACTCGTGTATCGTACGAGTTTTTACGACCGAATTTTTATCGCAAAAATTGGGGATCGTACTGTGCGCGAGTAATGCATTTGAGGATTTAAAATTCATGAATCTTCACGGGCATTTTCCATGAAATTATGCCTCCCGCATGCATTCTAATGGTGGGCTAACCTTAACAGTGAGGTCCTTTATCATTGTTATGTTGCTTCGTGAAGAGTAGAATCTTTTTCATTTATATACAGCTTCCAATTCACAAATACTTGATATAAGGGAAGATTTACGGGCACTTCCTTTCTTGAATTTTATGTATGTACATCTTTGTTTGCGTCTTTTTACAAGGGAAGGATTGGAACGAGTTGGACTAAAAGTATCGTAGACGGCGTAACTTTATGGAATTTCGACATCTTGGAAAAAGAACTTACTTTGTAATATTCAACAGTCTTTATTGTTTCTTCAATCACACACACCGATCGGTTTCTACTACAAAGTCATTCTAAAGGTGTTACGTCGGTTAGTAACACCATTAGAATGATTTTGTAGTGGAAACCGGTCGGTGTGTGATTGAAGAAACAATAAAGACTGTGGAATATTACAAAGTAATTTCTTTTTATCCGTTATCCCTACCTATTAAATAGATGAGCGAGTGGAACCATTACGTACGCTGAACGTAATCCTGATGTACTAGAATTGAAACGATTTTATTTCATCTTGTGCAATCATGATTTATATCACTCTTTATTAAATGTTTTAGGAGTAAGATACTTAACTTATCCGAATTTTAGTGTACTCGCAAGAAATACTATTTATGACATTTACTGTCTATTCTATGGTAGTGTGGAAAATCAAGGTTGTTCGATATATCTTGCTCGCAACCATCGAGCTATCGAAACGAAAGATATCGACCATGATGGAAAGCTGGGGTCGTACTATAAACGAGATATATGAAAAAATCAGGTTTGTTCACCAAAAAATCAGGGGTCGTACTATACATGGAGTCGGCATATACACGACTATATACGGTATATGCTTCTCACGTAGGCTATAAGAGTATATTAAATGTTTAGGTATTTCTAAAAGAGCTAAAAATCTGAAATTTGGCAGGATGAAAGATTATCCGATAAAATTGATGGAAAAATCTGAAATAATAGAAATATAATTTTTAGAGGTGATTGTGCCTTTTGAGTACCTTTTATTTTGTTTGTGGCTGAATGTTATATGAACATTTATGGTGAAAAACAACGATTAGGTTATTATCAAATTAGTGGAAGCAGTTTTTATAATATTAAACTGGGGCTGCATAAGATGTTTTATATAAATAACAATGGCTCAGTAATACACAAATAATGCAGCATTAAAGGTAAATAAAAATTTTATAAAATTATCCAATCATATTTTTGTGAGCTGCCCACTTTTTAAAAATTCTTCATCATTAATTAGTATATGGTCATAAAACTGCATACAGGACAAATTTTTAAATTATATTTTGTGATTAGGAGGCCTTTAATAGATTGAACTGCCAGACGATTTGTCATTTGTCCACTGGGCATTCATTAGACTAAAATATGCTCAATGCTTTCATTGTGAGCTGGAATTGCAAAAACAAATGCAAATTTTTAGGAGCTCTTGAGTTCTGGTCTGAATAAATTATAACTTGAAATAAATCAAACCATTTTTTATGTTAACTTCTCCAGAAAATTTTTACATAATACCTTATATTGCAAGAAAGCTTTCAAATGTTTCCACTGATCTAACCATTTAGAATTATCAATCACAAATTGATTCAATGCCAGGAATCAGTTCCATGCCGAACACAATTATGTAAGGTATTTGGGTAGGGCATCCTATTCCAATTAATTGTTCAAGTTCTGCAGACAAGAGTACATAAACATTGTTCTCTCTATTTTGATAAACACTACCAATCTTGGAGTTGCAGTTGTCCTCTCCAAATGCTATGTACTTTTCTCTCCAATAATAGGTTTTTAAAACAAGGTGACTTACAGTCCCAGCTGATTCATTTGAAACAGATTTCAATTCCACTAGCTTTTGAATGAGTCCTTTAACACGATGATCAAAATACTGTATGAGCATTGGAAAATTTTTTGTTGATAAATGATTGCTGCTATCAGTGGAGATCCTGATGTACATGACATCATATTCAAGTTTAATTTTTGTTAAATGTAGAGAACGTGGAGCTAATACGTATTAACTTTTGCTTCTGTCTTAGCTCTGGCTGATGAAATTTTAGTAGCTATGTATCTTTAAATCAGTAAATAATTTTGCATGTATCTTATTTGTGCAATCCACTGATCGATAACTCAAGTGATGGCAAACTGTATGAAAGCTTAAAGTTGCTCACAAGCAGAAACAATTTCAGCCTCCTTTCTGTTTTGAATACATATTGCTTTTTGACAAAGAAAGTAATAGGCTTCATGTTCGTTTTTGGTGCAATTAATAATTGACAAATCCTCATTAAATTTTCATTTTCGTTTAATGTGAGACGTTTAAGAAAGGGTTAATCCGTGAAATATTTTATTTGGGGAATTACTGGACATGCCATATTTGAGTGATTTAACATAATTTATGGAAGCAAGATAAGCAATGATGGTTATGATATTTAAAAATCCAGAATTACCAAAAATCTGGCACTTTTGAAAATTTTTTCATGGTTAGTCGACCATAGAGGAGCAGGTGTCGGATTTATACATTATGTTCCAGAAATAATTATCAAATCGCCAATTTTTCCTGGATTTCTTGTATTTGCTACGTTGTATGTCACTGTTACTATTTGCAACGCATAAAATCATTCATTTTGCGAGACATTCAATATGGGTTCACATTTTGGTTTAATGCTGGGGTTATCGCTCTGTGGAGTTTAGGGAACTGAGCACTTCCGTTACCAAATGCAACAAATTAAGCAAACTCGAGAACCATTGTCAAGGCATCGAAAGATTATGGCGCCCTATCGAGTAAGCAACTTTTCTCTCACGCTCATTTCATGATGACTCGTCTCCTTCTCAGCTAAGCGCCTTGTTGTATTTCATTACAAAATTGCAGACACGCTATAGTTTGAGCAGATAGGCACTCTTTAAAAATTTGTATTTGACACAAACTAATCAGTTCTCGTTTCATATATGTCAGTTTTCTCCAAAGATGAATAAACAATTTAGGAAAGTGTACAACGTATGACAAATGGGCGCGTTTCGTGCAATGGAGTATTACAGAGAAATTACCTATATACCTGTACGTAAGGGAAATAGCATTTTAAAGTCCTTTTCTTCATCATAAATAATCCATTTTCTTCCTATTTAATGGTATTATATGCACACGTAAGGAAATTAAACGTTTGTTTGGGAGATTGTTTATGTTAGCAATGATGAAGAAGTAACGATTCAAGAAATTTTCAAAGTTCAACTCGATTTAAGACATTCTTGTTCGATTTTCTAGATAACGGCTACTCCTGCGATAAAAATGTATAGAAAAAGAAATACTCTAATTTATTAGTTCTACAACTTTTATTTGAAAAATATTTTGATATGAACAATACTTTACGAGATATGACGGAAAGTTGATTTTTTGTCATCAGTAAAGTGGTACCCCTGATTGGCATACGTGATTCATTTTTGCGATTTTATTATTATATTTGATTGAAAGTCCTTAATATCAAATTTCATGAAAATTCGTTTCGTAGAATCCGAGAACGAACATGCGGACGGAGAGACGGATGGACGGACCCACCGACGATAATAGGCGCTCACGCTGTAAGCGAAACGCGCCTAAAAAGCGTTATAATGTGAAAAAGAAAAGTCCCCACTCTCTTATTGGTGCAAAAGAAAATTGTTTACAGTCACAGGAGGGGATGTAAATTCATTCAGTTGTCATTGAGATTTTAGCGTTAACATGGAACAGTGAATTTGTCATTTCTGGGTTCAAACTCAATGCTAAAGTGAAATACTCATCCACAAAGAATAGGATACTATTGTGCGAGAAAATATTAAGTTTTGTATACAGTGTACATCCACATGGCTGTTCTTATTGGTCGTTACTGTTTGCTCCTTATTTTTCCAAGAAGATTGCCTATTCATTACTGAGGTCCTACGGCAAGTCTCTTGAAAAAGTTTAGTTAACTGTAAGTCCTAGGATCTTTATATAATCAAATAGATTTAGTTTCATTTCTCGTTATTTAATTGTACTTTACTTTTTTATAGTATCGAATAGCATAGGGGTAAACGTTTTCACGAGTTTTTCAGTAGTAAATGATAAGACATGCATCATACATTTAATTACAAATTGTTACAAAATTGTTTTTAGTTTTATAAACATTTTCCACCAAAACTCATTTTGTGGACATCTGTTTTTAAAAAGTTTTGATATTTGGTTCTAGTCTCATCTTTAATGGTATGATTTGTTTCTAACTTCTACGATAAAATAACCGTCTGTGCATCTGCTATATTTGTGTAGAGGTGATAATTCTGACTTGTGTTCTTAATAATAATTTGTGTTGCCCATTTTTACAGTGACAATGTCATATCCACCAGTTAAAAAACAAAGACTTGTGAAGGGAATGGCAGAGATTTTCAGGAATGGTGGACTGAAAAGTACAGCATGCTTAGAAAAATAGATAAAGTGTTATGTGGCTTGTGTTCTGAAACAATAGTGTGCAGAACTTCGTCTGTCAAGTGACACTATGAAACAAAACATAAGTGGAGTCAGCGAAAAAGTGAAGACAAGCAGAGAGCCTACATATCTCGTGAAAAAAAATAAAAAACTCAAAGCAGGTGCTCTTGTGAAATTCGTTTCAGGTACATCTAATTTAGTTGCTGCTAGTATTTCGGTTTCAAATGTAATAGCTCAGCACGGTACACCATTTAGTGATGGAGACTACATTAAAGAATCATATCTTGAACGTTCTCCATTTCTTTTTGAAGTTTTTCCAGATAAATTATTATTTTATGTCATGTCGGACTGTGTACAATATAGGGATTGTCCCGACTTGAAAACGTTCCTCCCAAGTTTTTGAATATCCCACTTTTTAAACAATATTGTTCAAAACTCATCATTTTAATTGGAATATTTGCTGGGATACATTTCTTAGCTATTGGAATATAATTTTTCAATTACTCTGTAAATTGTAATTAAGTTTGTAAGCCAAGCGTCGTTTTCATGGGGACATGTTGAGGCCGTCGAGTTAAGGGATGGTCTTTGGCATTGTATTGTAGCATGCAGGGCCGTTTTATCCATTAGGCACAATATGCACAGTGCCTAGGGCCTATGAGCCTTTCAAGGGCCTACGAAAATGTTTGATGCTTGAATAAGTGTTGAAGTATTGTTGAAATAATTTCAAAAGCAAAATTATAAAAATGCTTTCGAATATCTTTAATAGCAAAAAATTACATTTAATGTGGTTGCATTTTAATATATTTGATATGACGTAGAGTTGAGCCTGCGAGTGCAAGAGTGCCTAGGGCCTACGAAGGTCTTAAAACGGCCCTGGTAGGTTGTATTTATATTGTTGCATGTGTCTATATTGGTGTTGGGTTTGGCGCCATTTAGGTGAGTAAGAAATTGGTGGGAGAGGGACAGGAGGTCTGTGGTTCTGAGAGACTCATGCAGGCATCTGAATGTGTCGGTCGCATTATCAAGTTTCCCATTTGGCTATACTACGAAGTTCATTGCAGCTAAGTGATTATAATAGCAAACTAAGACTTCACTATGGAATTGTTATACCAAAGCCTCATAATGAAGCATTTAAACAGTCCTTTTTATATGCTGCACCCAAATTATTCTGTTCAGTCCCCTCAGAAATAGCTGGCGTAAATAATGTTAATAAGTTTTTAAAATGTATCAAGCATTGGCTGTTTTCTTTCCAGGAAGTTGAAGGACTTCTTAAAAGTATAGTATAAATATTCTGGGTTTATGTAGTTAAATCTCTCATTATGTAATGCTTTTTTTTTGTACAATTCTTCCAATGTCTAGGAAAGTGTCTTACTTAGTTTATGTTCATGTTGTATTTTGTATATAACGTTACTGTTATGTTTCTGTTTATTTTGTGTATATGCTCGGCGTCCGCCATTCTGCCGAAATATAAGTTGATGGTAACCCCAAAACAGTTGTACTAAGGGGTACCTTTATTCCACCTTGTTTTATTGTACTATTGAATTGCATGTGTATTAAGTGGAATAAATATTATTATTATTATTATCAAGTGAGTGACAATCATACTGCAAGACCGCTCTAAGCTCAAGTAATACCATTGGTCAGATGTGCTTGTGCTATAGCCTTGAATGGTGGAGATGGTAAAAAGTGGATGTTACCATCAACTTCTACGCCAATGAATACTGTGATTTCGAATGGAAATATACAATGCCACTTTTGAGCTGTGTGACCCGAGGACAATTAAGAATGGTCTTGCAGTACTACTGCCTACTGTTAATCTATAAAAGATAAAGTATTCTTGTGCATAACTTTTGGTGAGTGGCATTATTAAAATTTTTTATACATTATTTTGCTCTCTATTGTGTCGTCCTGTATCATTCTATAAGCACTCTTCTTACGATATATATAGGATATAGGAGGATACTAATGTCTGGCCCAAACTGTAATAGTTGGAGAGCTGAAATTTAATACACAGGTGAATAGAAAAAAATAATCGGAGGAATAATTGCAAAATTGCAGCAATGTTTATTTTCTTGGCAGTAAAAAATTGTAAACTATTTTACTAACATTTCATGGTTTGCGTACTTCTAAATGTGCTATGAAGCTCAAATTTTTTCAAGAGGTAAAATTTGCCAAATAATGAAAACGGGAATATAGAAATTTGATAATTTTCATTCGTTCGGCCGTAATAAATTCTTAAATGTTTAAAAATTTGACTAATATTTATGTACTTTCTTAAGACCCAGGAAGCTGCAAATTTTAACAGATTTAGGAAATAGTGTTCCGGTGGTAAATAACATAGAAAATTTTAGAAATATATATTGTTGTGGCTGTTAAAAATTCATAAAATTTAAACGAAATTCATATAAATGCAATTCTAGAGGTGCTACATTGATGAAATCTTGCATAATTGTGAGGTATTCGTAACAAGTGCTGAAAACCTATAAAACTTTTATAATTATAAATTTTTGGGGTTGTTTATACCCCAATATTGACAATAAGGAAAAACACGTAAACTGCAAGAAGATGCAAACTGTTGCGTTTAAAAATTATATATCGGCTCATACTCTTTACTTTAGGGTGAGAGAAAATGCTGGCAGAATGCAAGCACACCTTTACTAGTATAGCAATAATAGCACTTCTCATGTGAATTTTAATTTAATTTTCATTTTGTAAGAGCATAATCAGTTTTTCTGTATTTACTATAATTATTTCATAGGAATAAAATTAATTTCTAGCTCCAGTCCATGATGGATTCAAATAATGATTCATACGAGACAGAAGAAAAAATCTGATGTGGTCAACACATGACTTTCTCCATATTTGGGGTATAGATATTTAAATTATTATGAGTAGCATTATAAGGCACAATTATTGTTTCGTATCGTAAGAGAAGACACGTCCTTGCCGTAAATTACGTATATTTTGAATGTTTACAGAATTCACCGCTACATGGTGTTGGCGCTGTACGCTGGTATTAAGATAAAGCGAAATATATCCGAAATGGATGGTTCTACGAAAATTAGTTCCAAACAAAACTTGGAGAAATATTATTCTCTACAACTTTGGTCCTTACGAAGATTACCAATAACGATGTTTTTAAGGAGATATTTAACGGAAACCGACAAACCGGTTATTTATAAATAACTCCTAAACAATAACTCCTATAGAAAATTGTTTCAAATGAAAACTGTAGGAAATTACATTCTCTATAACCTTTGTATAGAATTGTATATACAATAATGATGTTTTAACGAATCCAAATTTAATTTGCAAAACAAAAGTTTAATGCCAATAAATTTGATTTATTGCAAGTAATTTATAACATTTTAGAAACATTTATCGATGCTATAAGAAGTTATAATTGTGTTCCTACTAAAATGGGAAATCAAGATATAAAAAGGAATTGTTTATTTTTTGAGGTTTTTTTGTCGAAATTGTAAATATCCTGGTTTATGAATTTGAAATGTTGGTTAGCCTGCGCGCCTGCGCGTTACTTCATAGAAATCTTAAAATGGATGACGAGGTTGTCTGTGATGTGCGTAATACCGTTCGAAATTTATTTTGTTTTCATCAGAACTTTTTAGAAGGAAAGAACTAGACCTTTTTATTGTATTCGAAATTTAATGTTGATAGTTAGGATCGTGATATAAGTTTGGCCGTGTGTCCTTCGAAAACTGTGGTTCACGTGACAATCATTTTGACAGTGTTTTAATACTTTTGGTTATTTTCTCTGTTTACATCAGAACTTTTTACAAGTAAAAAACTATTCCTTTTTATTGTATTCGAAATTTAATGGTGATAGTTTTTTGATCGTGGCATAAGTTTGGCTGTTAATTCTTCGAAAATAGTGGTCCACGTGACGTCTTTTGACAGCAGTTTTTAAATACTTTTAGTTTGATTTGTGTATGTTTTAAGACACTTTAAGTGAAGTGAAGTTTTATCTAAAGATTTTTACAGTTTCAATGTGTGTAATCTTCACATTGCTTACTGGACATTAATTAACTTCTCTTAATAGTACTATTTCTTATTTTGTAATACAGTGTGAATTTGTATCTGTAATTATTCAATATGCCCTGTTTTGCCACGTCATTTATGGTGATGTTTTGATGTGTTATTGTTTTTGTTTAGTCCAGTAGTGCAGTTATATTGTTTTTCTTTGTATTTTCTTTTGTGATTGAGTTTGTCTTATTGATGATTTCCTATGTAACTTTGACCTTTGAAAAATAAAGGTATTGTAATTATTGTGTGATACATCCGCGGTGATCAATTCTGCTGGAGGATTTATATCTTCAAAGGTAAGGAAATCTTAAATAACTTCTCTTTTCATAGTTGATTTATAGTTGAAATTTCTTTACAATAGATATATATATAATGTTATATTTATATTTTATGTATAATGGAGTAATTATTCTTATAAATTCTTATGTACAACATTTAGTTACTCCATATGTTTAATGAGTGATTTTATCATTGTAAAGTATCATTTTCTGTGAATAGTTGGTAAAATGTCTTCCAAGGACGGATTTGTTCATGGGCAAATATAGCCAAGATATGGAGTTACTTAACGTAGCATTAATGAAGGGTTTCTTATCAATATATATTGTTTTTTTAACGTAAAATTTATAGTTTACCTCATAAAATGAGAATAAGTATTTTTAAAAACGTATGAATAGTACATTTTTCGCCAGTTTCCATTACTTTATAAACTTCAAATCAAAAGTTATTAAGGTTTTGTAGAATTTTTATCCTTTGGGTGCAAGATTTCTGATTTGGTTCTGTCGTTGTTTCAGATGCATGCCTCCGAAGAATGAAGTCTGAAAACGCAGCCAGCATCATACGTCTTCCTCAGACCAGCTCTGCTTTGCGATATCAAGAAAGAAGATGGGTGAGTGTGATTGATTTTGCATTTCAAATTAGAACTAATGAGCTTCTCACTTTAAATATTATATATTTGACATCTTGGTACGTGCAAAAACTAAAAAACAAAGCTCTACGATATTGACATTTCATCTTGCTGAGTTTAAATTTGTGTCGTTTCTTCGTCTTCTGCTCATGGCTGCATTGATTCTGTTTTGGCTTCTTCTTATATTTCTCCCTTCTTCAGTTTGGTCGTTTCTTCTTTGGTACCTGATTTCGTTTGTGGTCTCTCTCGCTGTTTGCCTTTGTTCATCTGTCCGTATTGATCTTATCACTTTTTCTCTTCTACGTCGTTCTTCTTTATCTTCTTCTGTCTCTTTGTCTGCTGTCCTCATAAGTTCCATTTGATGAATTAACATGCTACTAGTTGTACCTGCACAATGTTTGGACGGTTTTTTTCGATTAATTTATAAAAATTAAGAATTGTGTAAAACGTTCTCAATAATTCACATTGAACTCTAATGATGCATTTCCCCAGTAAGGTTAGCCGGTTCGAATCTCATTAGAGGGCAAGGCTGTGTGCGCGTATTGACAATTTATTATGCGAAGTCTGTGAGAAATCTGTGTTTTAAAAGTCATATTAGAGAGGAAATTGATGCTACACAGTAATTGATTGGGAACTTTTATGTTTTTAATTTTCATTGTTTCTTTTTATTGATGTATATGTCCTTTATTTCATATACCAATCAGTGCAACCGTTTATTTAGATTATCAGTGAAGAGAAGGTGTTTCGGCAATGTAAAACAAATGTTTTCTTGCTGCTCCTGAATAAATGTAGCCCATCACCTAACGTTCTGTGTCATTTAGATTATCTACGAAGATAAGATAACCATGTAACTTTCAATTTGTTAAAAAGATAACGTACATCCCTAATTTTAAATTTATGCCTTCATAAACATTATAGATGTGTAACATAATACTTTTATACACTGAAAAGGTAAGATTCCAGCATTCAAATGAATTTAATTAAGATCAGTTGCTTTGATTAAATTATTAGGGACGCTTCCCATACGCAGTTATTAACTGGATAATTATCTGTAAATATTTGTTGCTATCTATAAAGTTTGACATTGGTACAGCAATAATTTCGATGCTTAAAGTGCGAAGCGAATAATGCTACTCTTTCACCTATTTGAAGCTTTAATTGGCACTAATTGTATCGGATGCAACAATGCCAGAAAAGAGTATGAAAAATCTACATAATTTCATAAACAATTGCATATTTCTGAAAGCTTCTAACATGTAAAGGTTGTAGGAATAAGATAGTGTACAATTTCGTACGTGGAATAAAGCAAAAACGAAGAAAATTGGTCCAGATTTAGGTATTTTTTAGGTAAAAACCTCGCACTTTGAAAAACGTAAAATCCTGTGAGAACTTACGGTAAAATATAATTGTCTCCTGGATTTGAACCCGAGACATTTCAGCTAGTGAAAATATTTTTCAAGGGACCTCTTGGCTAGTAGAAACAAAACGCTGTTTACTTCATATCTCTACAAGGAACCGTTCTGGAGAAATATGCCGCTGTATTGCTTCACGTACGTACGGTTAGAATTTTAACATTCTGGTAAAATATTTAAGAAATGTGTTAACTGTTGACAAATGAGTTGACAGTTATACTGCAGAAATCCACAAAGGAATATTTTGCTTTTTGATTCTTAGATTTGAAGGCCATATTCTAAATGGTATTAGTCTTTGTTTAACCCTTTTTCATTTATTTAATTAACTATGAAATATTATTTCCCGTCTAGCAAAATCTGTTATGATGTTGAATTGTGACTTCTTAGTAAATATTTCTCGATTCACATAAGTTTGTTTTAATCCTGTTTTTGTCTTTTTTTCTCAAAGATGTTTCTAAGATTGAAGTCCATCGTGAATTTTAACATTGAAATGTTAACTCTAAAAAGCTAATTCTAACTTGGTTTCCACACATATAGTGCCTAAGAATCTATAGGTAACTTGTGATTTAACTGTAATCCATCGGCCAATTCCATTGCCTCCCACTGAAGGGTTCACTGACACCAATGTGGCCCCCGTCATATTGAAAAGGTTACCCACCATTGCGATTGGAATCTTTCTCTCTCAGTCACAGTGCAATCGTCATTGGTTTGTCTGCTTCATTCGGAAATGGCAGTGGAACTTTTTAATTTTTAGTCGCGTTTCGCTTACAGCGTCAATGCCTATTATCATCCGTCTGTCCGTCCGTCCGCATGTTCGTTCCCGGATTCTACCAAACGGATTTTCATGAAATTTGATATTAAGGACTTTCAATCAAATATAATAACTTTCCGTCATATCTCGTAAAGTATTGCTCATATCAAAATATTTTTCAAATAAAAGTTGTAGAACTTTATTTTCCTATACATTTTTATAGTAGGAGTAGCCGTTATCTAGAAAATCAAATGAGAATGTCTTAAATCGAGTTGAACTTGGAAAATTTCTTCCATGGTTACTTCATTGTTGCTAACATAAACAGTCTCCAAAACAGACGTTTAATTTCCTTACGTGTGCATGTAATACTATTAAATGGGAAGAAAATGGATTATTTATGATGAACAAAAGGACTTTAAAATGCTATTTCCCTTACGTACAGGTATATCATTTCTTTCTAATACTCCATTGCACGAAACGCACCCATTTGTGATACGTTGTACACTTTCCTAACTTGTTATAATAGTAAGAGATATGTACAGAACACCTAATTACTTCTATACAGTTATAATTCCATCCTCTTCAAATCTTCCGCATTTCACTAGCTCATCAGCTGATTGCTGTAGCCTTTGCAAAATCATAAGATAGACTTCCTGCAAAACACGCATGGAAAACAAAAAATCATAGAATAAGCAAATTGAAATAATTTTATTTAGTTAATGATTATAGTATGTACGATTAACAATATAAGTAATTTAAAACACACAGAATGACATGTATGAACTTACTCTTACCTGTCGCGTTTCCTGTTTCCAGATTTGTTTGTTACATTTTCGCGTTATTCCTTCCATTAAACAGTTTTAGAATGAGATGGGAAAGAGAGAACCAACATCCACTTTAAATCGAAACTATTTTATAGATCCCTTTTTGTCTGATTTAAAAGGATTAGCAACAGTGGCACTGCGGTTTGCCCAGCTTACTGTATTAAGTTGCTGCCATATCAACTCATTCGCTTTCATTATTGATGATGTCTCTATAAGACGTAATGTGGAGCTTATTGAACCTAGTACACTTATGGACAAGTCCAAGCGTTTTAAAATTCTTATACCTCCCAAAAATCAAGGATGCGTGTTATACACGTGGTATAAGAAAAAGTCGGGATTTTTTAGCATTAAGTACGGGTGCACGTTACACATGGTGCGTTATACATGAGGGTGCATTATACACGAGTATATACGGTTATTATAAACATTACAAGTAAATGTGTGCTTGCATTCTGCAAGCATTTTCTCTCACCTTAAAGTGAAAATAAAAGCGGAAAAATAATTTTCAATGCATAAGTTCACATCTCGGCTCCGAATTACGTTTTTCTGTTTTGAAAATATTGGGGTATAAACAACCCCTAAAATTTATAATTATAAAACATTTATAGGTTTTTATCATTTCTTAGGAATACCTCACATTTATGCAAAATTTCATGTATATAGCACCTCTAGAAGTGCATTTATAAGAATTTCATTGTTTAATATTTATGAATTTTTAACAGCCACAATATAAAACTTTCATGAAATTTCAAATGTTATTTTCTACCGGAACATTATTTCCTAACTTGGTTAAAAATTTCAGCTTCCTGGCTCTAATTAAAGTACATAAACATTAGTCAATTTGTTAAACATTTGAGAATTTATTACGGCCGAACGAATAAAAATTTTCAAATTTCTATATTCCCGTTTTCATTATTTGGCGAATTCTACAGGTAGAAAAAATTTCAGCTTGATAGCGCATTTAGAAATACCTAAACCATGAAATGTTAGTAACATTGTTTATAATTTTTAGCGCCAAAATAATGCACGTTGTCGCAATTTTGCAATTTTTCCTCCGATTATTTTTTTTTATTCACCTCGGTATTAAATTCCAGCTCTCCAACTATTATAGTTTGGGCCAGACATTAGTATCCTCCTATATCCTATATCCTCCTCTGTAAGAAGAGTGCTTATAGAATGATAATATGTATATAATTACCGTATATTGTGACGTATAAGTCGACCTTGACTTTCCAACTTGAAAATGCTAGATTAGGGCATATGTTCACAGTATAAGTCGACCCCCTTTGTTTCACTTAAAAATACTTTCATGAAATTGTTGCCCAACAAAATCAAGGTCCTCTACAATCCAAGTTTTAACAAGACACAGAAATAAACATAATAATAACAAAATCTAAATATTGTTTAGAGTACGTGCTATTCTTCTTGAGCCTTACATGTGACAAATGTTTTAATTTCAACTAATAAGAGACATTTATTCTCGGAGAGCTTGACCAACTAAGTAAAGGTTTCTATTATCCAATTGATGTCGGCTGTTAATCATACTATCAAAATGAACTATACCTAATGATCATGATAGATCTCTACGGTGGCAAAATTCAATAAACTATTGCATATGCTCGTAACCCACTCACCTTTTTTCCTAGTGTGTCGGTAAAAAAAATGGGACTGCGCATCATACATGAAGATTTCTGACCAAGTTTTAAAAATCGCGAGTTTTGATAGTAAATTTACTGCAACACGCATGCGTCTACGTTTATATTAGCAGAGTTCTATGAAATGTATCCATATCTATACGACCAAGCAAATGTAATGTTTAAACGCTTGTTTTATACTGCTGTTGATACATCTATATCTATAGTTCACCCTGCAAGCCACCGCAATGGTGTGTGGCAGGGGGTGCAATAGCACCAAGGTAAAGCGCATAACAATGAATAGTATCACTCTACGTCAGCTGATTTCTTTTCGTAACTTCTGTTCTGCTCAGCTATCGTTATAGGGAAAAACGAGCCTTTATACCTCTCAGTCCTACAGTCTATCTCTCTTATTTTACGAGGATGGTCCGTTCTACCAATATAAGTTGGCGCTCTTATTATTTCTTCGACATCGCTGTAGAATATATGCGTTCTAAATCTTTCGAGAAGTTTTAACCTAGAGCGTGATCGGCGCTCAGCTAGTGATTCCCATCCTAAGTCCTGTATCAAGCCTGTAACACTATTGTTTCTATTGTAACAATTTTTGACGAATCTAGCGGCTTTTCGCTGCACTCTTTCTAACTCTGAGATTGATCCTTTCACATACGGATCCCATATGCTCGACGCGTACTCTAATAGCGGTCTTACTAACGAGAAGTAACATGTCTCTTTGACTTTTTCTTCACTTTTACCTACTATGCGTTTGATGAATCCTAGTTTCTGTTTAGCCTTCCCGCATATATTTCGTATGTGCATATCCCACGAGAGGTTGCTTGTTAAAGTAATGCCTAAGTATTTGACGGAATCGGCTAGTTTTAGCTGGACGCCTTCAACAGTGTAATTCGTCGTGTCAATGTTTTTGTTTCCCCAGAATCTCACGAAGGAACACTTTCCTAAGTTCAATTCTAACTGCCACTCTTTACACCACTCGAGAATTGCATTTAAGTCGTCAGAAAGTAATAATTGATCATTAGGACTGTTAATCTCTCTGTAAACTACTGTATCATCCGCGAATAACTTGATTTTACTTTTAATAACCTTATCTAAGTCGTTTATGTATAAAAGGAATAGTAGGGGGCCGATTACACTTCCCTGTAATATTTTTATAATATTAAAGCTGTATTTTTACTTTCTCCATACGTAGTAATGGGAAAGCATTGTGATCATGAAAAAAATCGACTCCGAGATTTCAACGGAAATACACGTTTTGAGGTCCCTAGAACAGGTTTAGACTATTTTCGGGATGATGTCTGTGTGTGTGTGGATGTGTGTGTGCACGTGTATGTGATTGTGGGCACTCTTAACTCAAAAAGTACATGCCATATCGTTCCCAAATTTCATATGTAACACTTTAGCATGAGCACAAAGAACTGATTAGTTTTTGGACAATAACGGTTAACCTGAAGTCAAGGTTTATTCGAAACCCGATTCGGTTTTTGTGATATTTCTCCATTAAAACATCATTATTGTATATACAATTCTATACAAAGGTTATAGAGAATGTAATTTCCTACAACTTTCGTTTGAAACAATTTTCCATAGCAGTTATTGTTTAGGAATTATTTCTAAAAAATAATCAGTTTTTCGGTTTTCGTCAAATATCTCCTTAAAAAAACGTCGTAATTGGTCATCTTCGTAAGGACCGTAGTTGTAGAGAGTAATATTTCTTCCAGGTTTTGTTTGAAACTAATTTTCGTAGAACCATCAATTAAGGAGATATTTTGCTTTTTCTTAGTTTTCAGTATACAGCGCCAACACCATGTAGCGGTGGATTTTGTATACATATTCAAAATATACCTAATTTACGGCAATAAGGACGGCCGTATTCTTTTACGAGACGAAATAATAATTTTGCCTTATAATGCTATTCATAATAATTTAAATACTATACCCCAACTATTGAGAAAGTCATGTGTTGGCCACACCAGATTTTTTCATTGAGTTTTAAGCTTATTATTGTTACTCAGAATAAGCAGTTGTGTCCTTAAATATTTACTATCAATTTCTACCTATACTTCTGCAGTAATGAGTTCGCATCTGGTATGCGTGTTCGCCGAATTCGTCGTTTTCTAATTTTTTGCCACCGTAGACGTCAACTTATTCCAGCATGAATTTATTTTTTACCTTCTGAACTGGTC
Source organism: Uropetala carovei (assembly GCA_036926305.1). NCBI lineage: Eukaryota > Metazoa > Arthropoda > Insecta > Odonata > Petaluridae > Uropetala > Uropetala carovei. The sequence goes on along the minus strand of JAXCHB010000156.1, from coordinate 726,628 downwards.
CAAAAATAGGGGTGCACTCGGTAAACAAAGGCGTGAATTACACAAGTAAATACAGTATTAAAATTAATTATTTTAATTCTTCTAAAATAAAAGTCACAAAATGTAAACACTGGAACAGCTGATTCAAAATGGCGGTAACCTAGACCATGGGTCTGCAGCCTTTTATGTATGGAGGGCCACATTCGTTGTCGTCAAATCACGAGAGCACCAGCGGGCCAGGTGGGCCTTTAAATCGGAAGTTACCAATAGATGTTAGGGTCACGTATTAGTGAAAATCAATTCTAATTAGTTTTGAAACTCCACCAGAAAAATTTCTGAGACCATAATTTCACTGAAAAAATATGAAATTGACTGTGTTACATTATACCTATCACTTTTTCATCATGGCTTCGCAGGCCTCATAAAACGCTCTCGGGGGCGGTAGGTTGCCGACCCCTGACCTACACCGAAAGATCAACTGTCTTAGTAAATATCGATGTTATTCGTCTGTAATTTAAAGTTTACACTTTTATATTCCACATATAAGTCGACTTTAAGTTTTAGGAAAATTTTTTAAATCTTCAAAGGTCAACTTATACGCCGTGATATACAGTAATTATAATGTTGCGATGTATTTATTAGGCCTTCCAAATAACGCACGTGTGATAGGTCTGCATGAGAGACTGTCTTAGTGGTAGTGGGCTAATGAAGTATTCTAATGTGTATTTGAAGTTGTTTTATTTATTTAACTAGTTTTGAATTTTTACTTTGCAAAAGTCATAAATATTGACTTGAAACGCCTACAGAATGCAAGCACTTGTATATCGAACAAATAAGTAACATCTTTTTCGTCATTACAGAACATTTTTAATAATGTTTGGGAATCTGTAAATGTGGTTACATACAAGGTTATTTACCGGGTGCGTTTCACTTTCAGCAAATAATATATCCCAGAAATTACAAGGTGATAGAACAAAATCAACAAATAAAAATTGAAAAAAAATTTGCAAGCGTTAGGATCGAACTCGCGCCCAAGCATTTCGGAAGCTGACCCTTAACCAGTTAGGCCACCGCCTAAGCTGCCTTTTACCACTCATATTATGAGATAAACTGGATCCCTAGTATGTTCGCTAAATTTAATTGCAAAAATCTCGCGAATGCTTGAGGGGTGCGTCCTTCTTGATTTGTCATTTTTCATCAATAGGTGTGTGCTACATGCTCACCAAGTTTCAACCAAATCGGTGACGAACGTGTCGTAAGGTCCCCTTGTAAGAGTCGAAGCGTTGAAATCCTCTGTGATTTTAATTCTCTTTTCCAATGTTTTTGTCTTTCTTTGCATTAATTCTTTTTGTTTGTTCATCTGTTGTTTGTTGAGTCGTGTTAACCAAACCATCCTACACAGCGTAATGTGAGCAAACTAAGTAAGTGGTAAATGTTTTCACTTGTATAAATTGTGTAGTAGCAAAAGTAAGATTGCATAACCCGGCCGCTGTATGGGCTCGGTGCCTAAGTAGGCTGTTATGAAGGTTAGCGTACGTAATAGTGTCTCATCGCACCGCCAAATGACATGGATGTCTGTGTTGACCAGCATCATAGCTAATCCCAGTATTCAATCAACTTTGAAGCTTCTTTGTGTTTATTATAAAAAACTTCTGACAACATTTCAAATGTGAAATGCAGGCATCTCTAGCAGAATTATAAAATGTTATATTCCCTATATTATTATTATTATAGCACTGTCTATAATTAACCAATTGACCAAACCTTTTATACATTCACCAAGTTAAGATGTTAATAATAACTGTACCAAATTTTAGTTGTTCATATATGTCTTATAGTTTATGGCGTGCGTGATGAGGCATGCAAACAAACTTTTGCAGATATATAGATTGTGGGAAGCTCATTCAGTTCTATTTGGTATAATAATTATAGGATATTTATTTTGTTTCTCTATTTTGTAGTTATTGTTATGATTCTCAAGTTGGTCTCTAATGTAAATATTAATGTTGTCTCTTGTTGGTCGAGTTATATTTGAGATTAATTAACCATTTCATGGCTGTTTAAAATATCTTCATTAAATTATCATAATGATAATTTTGGTAAACTCCATATGAGATTTTGACTTATTCTAACCCATACTTAGAAGGATTTCTTTAAATTTTTATCATAAATACCCCAATTGCATAAATATGTTTATTAAAATGCTTAGTTTTATCGTGCACTCAATAATTTCATAAATTACAACCTGTAAATTCTTCAAATATCATTTTTTTAACCCTGGAGTGGGCACGTTCCTTGCACTGACGTAAGTGGTCGCGTGGTGTCTGTCAGACGCCACTCAGTATATGCCTCCAAAAGTTGGAATTACACCTGCTTACAATGTAATCATAAATTCTTTCGTTTATTTACTGTCTTTTTGTGCAAAATAAAAGGTCACATAAGTGAAATAAAGGAAATTTTTATTTTAAAAAAATAATCAGAAAAATATTACATAGATGCCACGTACCCACTCCAGGGTTAATAAATATTTTGTAACGTTACTGTATTGCTACATACATTTTGCACATTTTTTATGTTAAAAATATAATTATTGATAAATTTTTAATGATTTGATTTGCTGACTTTACTTTTAAATTTGACATATTGGCCATGAAAGTATTAAGCTATTGATAAGGAGCAATGTGATTTGTTAACGATAATGAGTTGTCACGCAATGCAATTACTACTTAAATTTTACGTAAGTTAACCTCAAGTCGTTAAATTTTACGCACTTACTGTACATTACCTGGAAATATAAGACAAACTTTGAGAATATGATATATTTATTCATAAATAAAGTGTTTGCTTTGATTAAATCAGTTATATTTTGCATAATAGCTTTGAATCTGAACTTTACATTAGAACAAATATGTTTTTGATATTGTAAATAGAATCTCACCTTGATTAATCAGTTATATTTTTAAATGCAAGCAAGGTAATTTTTAAAGACAAAATATATTTAGCTCACTCTTTGCTGTTATAAAAATTAAATTGCTATCGGAAGTAAATCTTTGTTTATATTATGCAATTAATCTTTTCAAAAAACAGTAATACGTCTAATTGAGGTTATGTAATTTCAGTGCATTTATACAATAATTAATTTGGCAAATATAAAGGGGTATAATTTTATTAACATTTGAAATAGGTATGCCATGAAATTTTAATATTGCATTTTTGAAGTTTATTTCCGAGTTTGAATAGTTTATAAAAATGTTATCCTGGCATTTAAGTAATTCCGATTAAGCATTGCTTTGCGAGATTCATTATTTTTTCATCATTTATGCGAACATTGCTCCCATTTGGAATCAGTTGCGTGCATTCAATTTTACGTATTTCTTGACCAATAAGAGACATTGTTAATTGTAATTAAGGTCATTGATAATGTGAAATGTTTCTTTTTTAAGTGTTTCCAGAACAAGCACTTGGAAAAATTGCTTGCCTCTGATAAAAATAGCTGTGAGAAAATTAATACATGCATTTCAACTTCAGAGCAGTTGTCGTCAGTGGCATTTCGTCACTGATGACGGCTGTTCTGTAGTCTAAATGCTAGTATTAATTTTCCACAGCTCAGTCGCTTTTATCAGAGGGAACTAATTTCTTCACGTGCTTGTTCAATAATTTATTTCAGCTGCAAAATGTGTTTGGTTTATTTTTTCATGTGATATATGTAGTTATGTCAGCTGTTCAATAACAGTTGAAAATATTGTGTTATATGTAATATGTCTGTTGAATAGTTGAAATGTAAATAATTTGTCATAATGTTGAATAATTTGTTCAATAATCAGCAAAATTTGGCTGAATTTGTGGTCAAAAATGTCATTTTTAGGCTAAAATTGTGCTAATTTTAACAAAAATATACCTTAAAAAACCCCTTAAGTCCAACGATACGTAAAAGAGGCTCCGAGAAAAAGAAATTATTTCTATCTAAAAGGAGTCAACAGGTTTTGATCATAATAAAGTGTCTTTATTGCAATGAAAATAATGTACAATGTATACATACAAGTTCAATAAAAATTTTACAATCTGAAATAATACATTTTCTCTACTTATTTTATCCTGGACTGAAAAGAAAACTGACTCTAGACAAAAGAAATGTTTGTTTACATTTTGGACTAGTCCTAATTTCAGAAATCTTTAAAGTCTTGGAGTTAAAAATTATTCCGTCCAAATTGTAAACACATTAATTTTTTTAACTTGTTTACAATTTGGACTTAGAATAATTTTTAACTCTTCGACTTAAAAGCTTTCTGAAATTAGGACAAAAAAATTAATTTGTTTACATTTTGGACAGAATAATTTCTGACTCTGACTTTAAAAAATTTCTGAGCTTTAAAAAATTTCTGGACTTAAAATGCTCTGAATATTAGCACAAATCAAAATTGCCATTTAAAAATTTTCATGAAGTGCAGAAAAAAATTTACAATTTAGCAAACACTACAATAAAAGTTGGACATTTTTACAAAGCACTTTGGCAAGGATAATATCATTTTAACAATTTCTATTGGTGACAAAGAGGAAAAATAGCACAGCAGCTTAGAAAAAAATATGAGACAAAATATATATATATATACCCAAAAATGCTAATTCTGGTTTGTTCAGATTTAAAAAAAATGGCAGTAATTATACAGAATGAAAAAGCAATAGCTTATATACATTTAGACTTAAAAGAATTTATGATTTTTCTGAATAATATAAATAACACAACACTTTGGAAACCTATTTACAAGTAAATAATGTCTAGCAAATTGGATATTAATGGAATTATTAAAAGAACTTTAGTATACAGACTTGGAATTCTTTTTTCTGGATATTGACTTTAATTAAGAATAAAAAAACCTTCACAATTTTTCTTAATTAAGAAATGTAACTCTCCACAAAGTTAAATCTTTTTCTAAATATTGCCTAGAATTAAGAACAATTAAATTACCATTTCCAATGAATGGCTTAATAATTGGAGATTATAAATTTTTCACAATGAAAATATTTTCCCTTACAAAGGCATTCAGTCGGATTTTCAATCAAAACTAACCGAAATTTCATTTACATTTTAAACTCTTTATCTGATTTTGATAACTTGAATAATGAATAGAATTTGTATTGCCTCAGAAATTTTTCTGCCTCGAATAAACCACAAAAAACCCAAAGAATATTTTCTGAATTAATTCAAGCATATTGTACATTTATCTCCAAATTTCTTTAAATTATTAAATTAAATCTGGAATTATTTAACCACGACAAACACTCTTGGTAAAATTTTATATGTAGAACACAAAACATCCTGATCCAAATAATCTTTTTTAAGGGCTGCTCCTATTTTAAGATTAAATTTAATTAATTACTTTCCAACATCCAATTTGCTGAACGATATTCACCATAGAAATGCATGACAAGTCTGCAAACATGAGCTAATACAGTGCTGCCTCAGAAGTCAATATGAAACCTTCGCATTTAATAAGTTTTCTAAGGTTTTTAAATATCTTCTGTAATTCATAAATAAATATTTACAATATTAGATTCTTATTAACAGAAGTGGAATTTGATGAAAAGTTAAAATTTATAGAAGTACGCTAATAAACTTTACAAACAAAATGGAATATGCCTTATAAAATCAAATTAGAGAAAGTTTTTAGAGTTGAAACTGAAAACCAACACCTTATATTCTCATAAATTTATAATCAATATTAAATGCATTTTATAAAAGTTGAGTTATCACAAAGCTTTTCAAGTTCAAAGAGAAAATTAATGCCTTATATTCTCAGAAATAAAATATTCTTACAGAAGGTACCAGTTAAAACTTTTTTTTCAGAGGTAGCGCTATATTTTTCATTTATTTACTTTAAGTGTAAATTGATTTAAAAATATTTTAAAGAGAAATTGAATTCTTGGGGTATCGTATAATCCGATCGTAAATTTTGGCTTATTCTGAATTACGGGAAAAAAACAGCTCCTAAAAATTGGAATTCTTATTGTATCGTATTTATTTCAATTGGCTGAGCAGAAATCTATAATAATGCCAAATTTGAAGCATTTAGCCCATCTAAAAGTGCCTTATAATTTACAATCTCTTCTCCTAAATCTTCCGTAATATGCAGCCATATTATTATACAAGATATTTATCGCCTGATATATTGAACAAACCAGAATATAGCAACATATAGGTATAAAAACCTTCTCTCATCCCATGTGTGTAGCCTCCAGCACATAATCCGCTTTACTCTCGCACCCAGATGCATCAGTTCTTGTTTCAGCAAAGTAATACTCTTCGATTCATGGTTCCTTGATGCCTCACACCATCGCATTTTCACTCAGCATCAACTGTGAATGCCTAAAATAAAGAAGAAAAATGGTTGTGGTGAATTCAATTAAGAAATATAAACTAAAAAATCTAAATATTAAAGATTAATTTTCCCAAACAACATGAAAGAGCGCATCTCATTTACCAAGGTCTATTTAGAATCTTAAAATTTTAAATTCCTGACGAGTTTATTCAAATTATTATGTGAAAGATTTATTTGGCAATTAGTTTTAAAATTTTAACCTTCCATATGGTGTCGCTTAGCGTGTCGGCTTCCCGTTACAAAGTTCCTGGGTTCGATATCCACGAATGGAGGTTTTTCACAAAAAATTAATTAATTAATAACAAAAACTATCATCGGTGCCTGGCAGTAGGCAGCAGTACTGTCAGTTTGGTATCGAGCTAAAAACAAATTATGTTGGCTGGGTTTATATCCAATAGAGCTGTAGGAGTGATCGGGACGATTTGAATGGCTACAGTACTGCGATCTGCGATGTGGAAAGCAACAGGGAAACTGCCACATTACAATTCCTTAGTAACGATTATATGGTTGGACAAAACAAGTTCTTTCGAGGTAAAATAATCCCCCAATAGGATCTCCGGGCAGGGACTGCCTTGAGGAAAGCATGTGTCGAAGATAACTTATGCATAGGTACTTGGAATGTAAAAACCATGAGGATGGCAGAAAAGATAAAGAACCTGAAAGAAGAAATGAAAAGAAATAGGATTGACATCATAGGGCTGAGCGAAGCTAGATGGGAAGGAGAAGGACAGTTCGACTCGGAAGAATACATTAGGGAACTATACAACAAGCAGGCAGGATCGGCACAAATGGAACTGGAAGAAGAGAATTGCATTGAAGAAGATTGGGACTAAGTATTATGAAAAGCGAAGCATAAAAGGCAATACTGGAATTAAAGAAAGGAAAAGCTACAGGCAGCGATGGAATACCGGCAGAGGTACTTAAAAGTCATGGGATTGGAAGGACAAAGTGATTACGAAACTAATTAACAAGATTTACAACTCGGGAGAGAGGCCTCAGGATTTCCTAGATGTAACAATGATCCCTCTAAAGAAGAAGCCAACGGCAATGCAGTCTAAGGACTACAGAACGATATCCCTACTGTCACACACTTTGAAGATCACCACGAGTATTCTTAATAAAAGACTAGAGAAAAAGGCCGAAGAAATGCTAGGGGAAGATCAATTCCGCTTCAGAATAGGACGAGGAACCAGAGATGCTATCGGTGTAGTGAGAATCATATCAGAAAGGGCAACAGAGTACAGCCAAGATTGCTCCTATGTTTCGTCGACTGGCAGAAGGCCTTCGATAGAGTAAACTGGGTACTGCTGATGAGGATATTAAAGGATATAGGTGTACACTGGAAAGACAGGAGACTGATCAGGAATCTATATGTGAATCAAGTTGTAAAGAAAACTGCAGAAAATAGGAGTATATGGAGAACCAAGTTTAACCATGAATAATCACGAACCTGTCTACGGACAGACTACCTATGATGATGATGGCCTCAACTGATAAACCAAATAAAGAATTGATTTTTTTAATAGAAAATAAAGCGTAAATTATCAGGGGAAATAAAGCAATCGCGTTATATAACAATTGAAAGTTAAAATGAACCGAATCAAATATTTATAATTCAAACAAACTCTTTATAAGTTTAATAATAAATTGCATGGCAAAGTAAATATACTCAATAGCCAATTACGAGATATCAATGTTAATAATAATAATAATTTATTTAACACAAACAGTTTCCTCCAATTACATGTGTTGTAATATATTTTTAACAAGCACAAATGACCATGCCCTCGGCATTGGGAGCTAGACACACTAACCACTCCTCTATTTTTCACAACGAAAATATTTTCCTTTACATATAGGCATTCAGTTCGGATTTTCAATCAAAGCTCTAAAAATTAACCGAAATTTCATTTGCATTTTAAACTCTTTATCTGATTTTGATAACTTGAATAATGAATAGAATTTGTATTGCCTCAGAAATTTTTCTGCCTCGAATAAACCACAAAAAAACCCAAAGAATATTTTCTGAATTAATTCAAGCATATCGTACATTTATCTCCAAATTTCTTTAAATTATTAAATTAAATCTGGAATTATTTAACCACGACAAAACCTCTTGGTAAAATTTTGTATGTAGAACACAAAACATCCTGATCCAAATAATCTTTTTAAAGGGCTGCTCCTATTTTAAGATTAAATTTAATTAATTACTTTCCAATATCCAATTTGCTGAACGATATTCACCATAGAAACGTATGATGTCTGCAAACATGAGCTAATACAGTGCTGTTTCAGAAGTCAACACAAAAACTTGGCATTTAATAAGTTTTCAAGTTCAAACAGAAAATTGATGCCTTATATTCTCAGAAATAAAATATTCTTACGGACAATACCAGACAAAACATTCTTTTTCAGGGGTGGTGATATATTTTTAATTTATTTACTTTACGTGTAAATTGATTAATAAATATTTTTAAAAGAAATCAAATTGTTTGTGTGTAGTTTAATCCGACCATAAATTTCGGCTTATTCTGAATGATAGGAGAAAAACAGCTCCTAAAAATTGGAATTCTTATTGTATTGTATTCATTTCAATTGGTTGTGAGCAGAAATCTATAGTAATGCCAAATTTGAAGTCTCTAGCTCATCAAAAAGTGCCTTATAATTTAATCTCTCCTCCTAAATCCTCCGTAAGATGCAGCTATATATTATACAAGATATTTATCGCCTGATATACTGAACAAACAAGAATATAACAACATATAGGTATAAAAACTCTCATACCGTATGCATAGCCTCCAGCTCAGATTCCTCTTTACTCTTGCACCCAGATGAATCAATTTTCGTTTCAGCAAAGCAGTACTCTTCGATTCATGGTTCCTCTACAGCTCAGCATCAACTGCTACTACCTACAATGAAGAGGAAAAAATGGTTGTGCTGAACTCAATAAAGAAATATAATCTAAAATTATAAATATAAAAGATTAATTTGCTTAAACAATATGAAAGAGAACATCTTATTGATAGAGCCCTATTTTAGAATTGTAAAATTTTAAATTCTTTAAGAGTTTATTCATATTATTATGCGAAGATTTATTTGACAATTAGTTTTTAAATTTTAACCTTCCATATTGCCTCAACTAATAAACCAAGTAAACGATTTTTTATAGAAAATGAAGCGTATGCTGCAGAAACATGGACACTAAGGAAAAATGATATTAAATACTTGGAAAGCTTCGAAATGTGAACATGGAGAAGATTGCTGACGATAAAAATGGACAGATAGGGTAGAAAATGAGGAAGTACTACGAAGAATATGAGAGAAGCGAACGATTATACAGAATATCAAAAAAGGATTGGGCATTACCTGAGGAAAGAGTGCATGATTAAAGAAGTGCTAGAAGGAAAACTGGATGGAAAAAGAGAAAGAGGTAAGAAAAGGTTTCAGCTAGTAGACGACTTGAAAGAGAAAGAGACCTATCAAGTCATGAAGAAAACTGCAGAAAATAAGAGTATATGGAGAACCAAGTTTAACCATAAATAATCACGGACCTGTCTATGGACAGACTACCTATGATGATGATGATTGTTGACTAATCAACCAAATAAAGAATTGTTTTATAGAAAATAAAGCGTAAATTATCAGAGGAAATAAAGCAATCGCATTAGATAAGAATTGAAATTAAAAATTGTACCGTCATTTGCCGGTGCAATAAAAGTATTTTATTTATAATTCGAACCTTAAACTCTTTTAAGGTTTAACAATAGATTGCATGGCAAAGTAAATATACTCAATAGTCAATGAAGAGATATCAACGTTCTATTTGTTAACTCAATCTTAAGTTGATATTTTAGAAGGCACCTCCTGCTGACCACCAAGTTATTAAAATTTTTTTAATATTTTTAGATGAGATGGCATTTTAATAGATTATAGTCTTCCTGTGACAAATAAACATCGTTAACTACAGATAAGTATTAAATATTATCTGTTAATAATTTCAAGTGTAACAGCAATATTCATTTCAATTTATGCTATCAAATCAACTAAATTAATGAATTAACTTTATAAAAATTATTCCCTGTATTCTTAATTGGAAATTATCGACGTATCACGGCATTGGTTATAATGTCTATATCTATAATATATAATCTAAAACCAATTTCACATTGGATAAGACTATGGTTTGTTTTTACATTGAAAAACGGTCAAAGAATATGAATTCTGATTAGAACTTTAAGCCAAATAATAGTAAGGAAATATTTTTAATCTTCCGAAAGCTTTCATCGTAACAAGACCAATATGCTGCACTTAACAAGGTAAAAACTGACGTTATCGCTTCTGATTTCATGTCACTTCTTTATTCACTGTCTTTAATACTTCATAAATAACAGGCTAATAAGATAAAAATCGTCATAATAATGCCATGAAATATGTTTCACATTTTAAAAAGCATTGGACCTGCTGACACACCAATTTCACCAAAAATAAAATCCTTTGTCCTAGTAATAACTAGCATAATGCATCATGTACAACCTGCAAATATTAGCCTTCTAATTCTTAGTTTAATATCTATTTTGATTTGATTGATTGAACATAAAATAAAATGCTCTAAAATGGTATTTGAATAAATATTTTACAATTTTGGCATGCTCAACTGATGATTAGCCAACCACCAGCGAAATTAAACAATAAAAACGAATTGTCACAACAAACTTTCATTAGCATAGCAACTTTAAAAAAATTTGCATGTAATCCAATAATTCGACTAACTTTCACTATTAAGAATCTCAGAAATCGCTTTCCTCAAAATATTTCCGCGATTGCTTCAGTAATTCTCATATAGATAGCCTTTTCCAAACAAAATATTTTAATCACTTTCCTCAAAATGTCTCCATAATTTCAACATTCAATCCTTTACACATCACCAAAGAGTAAATTCAATGAACATTTCACGTTACACTGTCACTGCAAAACTAATATTTTTGTTTCTATGAAATTGTCTCCTATTTATACAGCATATTTAATTGATTTATGCTGAATTGAAAGTCAGTAGACTGAAAAGTAAAAGTTCTCCGGCTCAAAGTATTTCATAAATTATGCCAAAAATTGAAGCGTTGATAACACTTATGTTAACGATAATTGGCAAATCTTTGAAGGTCTAAATTATAAAATCAATTTTATTCTATCAACGAAATATCCACTTAAAAGATGTTGAGATTTATCACTTTCCGATATACGCTGAAGTTACTACATTTTCACCGTTAATAGATGAATAACTAGCACAGTAAGTATTGAACATATAGTAAAAAACAAATGCATGGTTACACGACTAAATTCCTCCTAGCTATTCATTTAAATACGTCGATGAAAGGTAACGACACAAATCACTCGTTGAAACGAGGAAATCTAAGATCAGTTTACGTTCACTTGAGACGATACTGTAAATAATAAAACGTGCCAAATTCTACAGCATGATTATATAAAAATAATGTGCTCAACACTTATGCAATAACATTTTAAAAATATAGCCTATTATGATGGATTGCCACAACGATTAACAGAGCCACCCCGAGGAAGCGCGAAAAAAAACTTCAATAGGGACTCTGAAAGAGAAATAAAACACAGTAACGTACTGGTCGAGTAAACAGGGCTTATCGTAAATGCTCGATGCCTTGGAGCTGCAGGTTATTTATTTACAATCCCAGTCATAATCGGAGATTTAAGTGATATCCAGAACCGTATAGGAAAATTGCGGGACCCGGTGCCAAGTGATCACGCGAAGCCTCTTACGCGACAAAAAATTTTAATAAAGTATTCTCTTTCACTATGGCAGTGTTGATATTTCCCCAATTTTTTTAAATGCGTGGGCTCAATAACTACAACAGATTTTTTTGAGCGCGAGGCCTCTGTAAGTACTGGGCCCGGCTCATTCGCACCGTTGGTACTGCCATCACACAGACCCTCTTACTAACAAAGGCGCGCATATGCAGAAGAAATGATAGAGAGGAAAACGCCGAGGTAGGTATTTTTAGCCGTCCGCTTTTTAGGGGCGTTTCGCTTCCAGCATGAGCACCTATTCGGTTTGTCTGTCCGCATGTTCTCGACTTCTACCGAACGGATTTTCATAAAATTTGTTATTAACAACTTACAGTCAAAGATAATGAGAACACAAACGAATCACGTAAGACAATCAGGGGTAGCACTTTACTGGTGACAAAAATAAAATTTCCGTCATATCTCGTAAAGTATTGCTCATATCAAAATATTTTTCAAATAAAACTTGTAGAACTAGTAAAATAGCGTGTTTCTTTTCCTATACATTTTTATCGTAAGAGTAGCCGTTATCAAGAAAATCAAACAAGAATGTCTTATTGTTAGTTCGAGTTGAACTTAGAAAATTTCTTGCATGGTTACTTCATTGCTGTTAACATGAACAATATCAAAAAATACGTTTAATTTTCCTGTGTGTGCAATATTTTTAAATAGAAAGAAAATTATTTATGATGAAGAAAAAATACTTTAAAACGAATATGTATATCATACATTTCAAATACTCCATTGCACGAAACGTGCCCATTTGTAATACGCTGTACACTTTCATAACTTGTTTTCTACTTATGAGAACTTCCTCTTCTATGGGTATATTAGCGCTTTCTGAATTTTTCACAAACCCATCACACCGGCTTATAAACTCTTGCAATGTCAGGAATTTATTGGAATTCAATCAAAATCTCAAATATCGCTGGAATGCTTAAAAAATAATGAAATCAATATTTATTAATTGAAAATATTTGAATGAGGCAAAATTGCATTTATCGTTATCGTTACCTATAGTAAATTAAGCAAATTCATTGTAAAACTAAGACAAACATTGAATATTAAAAATGCTCAATACAAATAAAAGAAAAACAAAATAACAACACTTTCTAATTTTTAATTCCTATTTATTGAGTTGGAATAATTATAAATCGAAAAATCAAGTCACTTTATGACAGCCTAATTTTTATGTAAAATTACACTGCTATAAGAACAACACTTCAAGAGGTCACCTACAGCTTGGACTGATCCTGTCTCCAAGTGAGAGAACTAACATAAGAAACAAGCCGAGAAAATGATTCAAGGAGAACTTGACTCAGTATAATAAAATTGCATTTCAGTACATTTAGTGGGTTTACATGAAGAATTATTATGCTCCCCATTATTTGAAAAGTATAAAAAATATTTGTTTAAATTCTATAGTGTCTTAAACGTGATTCCAGTCACATAGATACTGTGTGGGCGAAGCCCATAGGCCCGGAAAGGATTGAATGTTGAGACCAAAATGTTAAGAGTTAAACTCTGACATCCATGAATTTAAATCAGGCATGTAAAACTCAAAGAGATAGCAGGGTCACATTAAAGCGATGGATGGTATAGAAGGGCCGCATTAGGATTGCAGTTACTTTATGAGAGAAAGAATTAGAAAAAAATGATTTATTCTAGAAGACTGGAGGTCTTTTTTGGCACTAAAAACAGCAATTTATCAAACATGTTCTATACGACCTCAGTAACAATGACAGAATATTGTCCTTTTCATAAAAATAAAGCATTTATATAAAATATTGAGTGCTTTAGTTCAATCAAATGAGTTTTTGGGTTGTAGTTAGGGAAAGAAATGGACTCATGTGGCTCACAGTCCGCCAGTTTGACATACTGGTTTTAAATTAAAAACTCACTAAATTCTTTCATACACATCATATAACAAACTAAATCCCTCTAAGAATAGGAAGGAGGAAACTCAAATCTAATCACTTAAATATAAAGTCACAACAAGTTAATATCTTTCCCTTTTCTCTCTGCTTCAACTACTTACCATCCGAATGGACACTGTAATAAAACAAAATATGAACAATGAGATGTGAACAAAGTGAATCTGAAAAGTTATGTGAAATAAAATCATAAAACAAAAAATTGCATAGATTTTGTTTACCTTTCATTATGGCCAACTACCGTGGTCAGGAAAATTCCATAGTCCGGCATGGCCTATTTCCTAAGGGCACTGGGTTAAAGTGCTTCTACATATTACCTTTTTTATTTCATCTGTTGTATTGCTTAATTTCCCTCCAAATTGTTTGTCTTCTTCTATTACTCATTTCAAAAACTGATAATGTGGGTTTGGATCAGCATTTCCCTACCTTTTGAACTCTGTGGACCACTTCAGCAACCCTTCCAAGCCCTGCGGACCACCTCATTTCTTACACTAACCTACTTACTGTATCTATGTTTAAGAAAAGGAGTTACTTGGTTACATATTTTATTTGACCATTTTGAAATATATTACACATGCTTCAGTATGTTTGACGATCACCTGATTATTTTTGGGAAAGGATTTGAGTCTTTCCCGGCGAATGATATGGAGAAAGTTTTCTCGGGTTTCCAGCCGGGAGGTGTGGAATAATGCTTCCGACGTTTCGACATTATTCCACACCACCCGGCTGGAAACCCGAGAAAACTTTCTCCATGATTATTTTTGTTTTATTCAAAGAAATATTTCCAACATTTGTGCAGGAAAATTTTTTTGAAATATGAAATAATTTTACAAACTTAATTAATAACAATATTCAATATGTTATAGTGTAAAATTTGCATAACTTTTCCCAAAAAAGTTCCAACTAAATATGAGGTGAGGCCTAAAGAAAAACTACATTTTGGAAACCTCCACGGACCACCAACAAAACCTTCATGGACCACAAGTGGTCCGTGGACATACACAGGGAAATGCTGGTTTGGATTGTATGCAGTGTGTTTCATTCTGATGTTCAGTACAGACATTCCCTGTCAGTACCGTAACTGTGGGGGAGCAAGCAGGGCATCTGCCCCAGGTGCAACTAAGTAAGCGGTGCAAAAAATAAATAATAAAATAATAACTAAATAAACTATAGAAAATAATTTTTTGAATGGGGAGAGGGTACATATTTAGTAGTTTGCTCTGGTTAATAAAATATCTAGTTACGGTATGGTTCCCAGTAAGCCATGTAGAAGTTGCCTGGTTGACGAATTAATCTGCACTTGGATGATCCAGGGTGTTCTTACTCAGTGCTATACAGTACAGGTGACTCCCGAGTCTCGATTGTTCGAGTCTCGATTAATTCGAGATTTCGATCCCGCCGATCGATAATATACGAGGAATAAACTTCGTGTAGTTATTGGTTCCGACCAAACGTGAGGTTTAGTTTTGGTGTAGACGTAGTTATATCTGCTCTAATTGTTTGAATTTGTGCTGATTTCACTTTTTTCTGTTAATCTTCTATTTAAATTTATTTATTTTATTGATTTATTTATAAATTTATCACTTGACATGGCATCTAAAAGGAAATGTAATAGTGATAATGTAAGTGAATCAAATAAAAGAGTGCATAAGACTCATAGTTATGAATTGAAATTAGAAATTTTAAAGCGTGTTGAGAAAGGTGAAAGCCAAGCTGAAATTGCACGATCGTTGGGAATGTGTCGTTCAACTATTAGCACAAAAGGAGAAAATTCTAGAAGATGTGATAAATTCACGTAATTTGATAACAACAATAAACAGTCCTAGGTGCGGTGTTGTGATTCATAAAATGGAAAAACTTTGGGTAGATGATCAGTGTCAGAAACACATACCGAAAGCCATACTGAAATCGTACGATCGTTGGGAATGTGTCAACTATTAGCACTTATGTGAAACAGAAGGAAAAAATTCTAGAACGTGATAAACTCAGGTAATTTGATAACAACAATAAACAGTTCCCCACCCAATAGCTCCTCTTCTTCCAACTTCTAAATTAATCAAGTCCAGTAAGCGCAGTTGAAAAAGATTTAAGTTATGAAAATATTTTTAATTTTATTGTTTCTTTATTCTTAAGTTATTTTGTGCATTTTAAATAACTTTTATATTAATTTCGCTGCGATAAATAGTTGTATGTATAGATAGATGTACGCAGGTATGCTATCCAGCTCACGCGAGTCGTTTGTAACAAACGACACGCGCGATCCGGACCGGGCTGTCTGCATACATCTATCTTTGAAGTTCGAAACAAATTTATTTTTTCCTTTTTAGTGCAGAAAAATAAGTTATACATTTAAAATATTTATTACATAATTTATTCATAATTTAATATTGTTGTATTAACATATTAGTAATGTAATTTTATCTTTATAGAACGTGAAGGGAGACTTTTTCCCGAGATGCGGGAACATATCCCCCGATTATAACATGCAAGCAGAGCCGTCCCGATATAGGGTGCGATGTGTGCACCGCACACGGGCACCGACCTTCAAGGGCGCTGGCTCACAGTGGGATGAAATCCGAAAAAAGCAGAAAAAATCATTTTCTGAAATGAAGCATTTGTTGATGGGGGCATTGCATTTCAATACTAGACAGACCGTGCTTTCATTTGCACCATATTTGAACCTTCTGTGGCGACTCCATCCCTTCCATTTGATGCGTCAAAGTAGGAGTACGCTGAACTGTTCTCACTTCACGCATAGCGTTTGCAAGCGCTCCCCAATTTCATCGCAAGAAACATTTGCATACATGTGATGGTGCGAACTTGAATTATACGTCAACAGATGCTACAATGTGAGAAGGGAATTACAAAATTAATTTCTATTTTGCAATACTTGATGAAATAATTAATGCTGTTGAAGAGAGGTTCAAATTACTGAAAACACATTCGTCAAAATTTGATTTTTTATATAATTTGCCAGTTTCCTCCAGAATGGATACAGATAATTTAATGAAGTATTGCAAAAATTTACAATCAGAATTGAGTTGTGACCATAATAGAGACATAAATGCTGTAGAACTTTACGATGAAATAATTACATTACAGCCATTTTTACAAGATAAAATGAAACCGATAGACATTTTGACCTATTAATTTAAAAATGAATTAAATAATACTTTCCCTAATTTGTCAATTTCGTATAGAATCCTATTAACACTTCCTTTAACTGTTGCGACAGGGGAAAGATCTTTTTCAAAATTAAAACTAATAAATAATTATTTACGCTGCAGCATGTCACAAAAACGTATGATAAATCTATCCATTTTATCCATAGAAAATGAAATTTTAAATGAATTAGATATACACTACATCGTAAAAAAGATAGCCTCAGCGAAAGTAAAGTTATAATTCCTTGGAAGTTACATATATTTACAGTAATAAATTTAATTTTAGATATTCTTTGACATTTTATCCTTTGATATAATTTGTATTTACAGTTTGTATTTGTATTAAGTATATTTGTATTATGTATATTTGTATTATGTATATTTGTATTAAGTTGTTTTATTAGACATCTGCCATAAATCCTCTGATTATAATTTATAAGATAAGATTATTAATGTATTATTTTTTTAAATAAATATGTATAAGTCCGACGTACAAGATTTTTTAAAAATCCTTGGGGCGCCACATGTGTTTCGCACACGGGCGCCGATACACCACGCGACGGCTCTGCATGCAAGTATATGGAAAAACGGCATTCAACACTCGAATATTTGCGATTTGAACATTTTTAGGAACGCATCCCCAACAAGACTCGGGAGTCGCCTGTATAGCAGTTTCCCAACAGAGGAGCAGCGGAAAGTGATTAAATAAATAAATTAACAATTTCGAAATGAGGATAGATCATTAAGTCAACAATTTCCCTCTAATAAATTGATAAAGATGTAACACTAAGGAATGAATGTGTCCAAACATTGTTATGCAGTGGGTTCCGCTTATTAGAATCAAGTCGGGAATCCGTTGATTCAATTAAATGGCTGATTCAATAATCCAGAGTCTGCGTATTTTAGTTATGGCAAATAAGAAAATGTTAGAATAAAGTTCATATCTCTTTCATATATAAAAATTTCATGGTTATGCTAATTTTTGAGAGATACAATATAAGAAAGTTTATAACAAATAAAATTTTAAATGCAAATTTCACTTTTTGTGTTATGACAATGTCATCTTCTGTCAACAGGAGCTTCAACAATGTCGTCATCTATCGAATTCATTCTACTGAACTCTTCCTCAACTTCCTCCTCTTCGGTTTTCATTTCTACTCTACGTGATGAAAATCTGCTTTTCCGTAGCATTTCGCAACTTAAGTATACAACCCTGCATTCACTCATTGCTGCACAATTCAATAAACTGAAATAAGTGATTCCAATAATGGGAGGTTTTTTAAAACGTTAGATACAAAATGGTTTGGGTTTTACGGTTTTGATTCAATTAACCACTGATTCTAATAAGTTGAACCCACTGTACCAATAAAAATATAAAACGTTTTTTCAAGGTGAAGATGCCATGAAATTCTACAGAAAGTTGGAAAACACTTCTATACGGTATCTGCAAATGATGGTCAGTTTTTAAACTCTAATACACAGAAGATTCAACATGCATATTACAAGCTTACTCAGAAAATGAGCAATAGAGAATATGGGAACCAAGACTTCTTTTAGCCTTGCAATTCATTTTCTGTTGCATGTGAGAGAATTAGAGTAAACATTGAGACAAGTAACACACATCAGTTAATGCTAGTTAGATCACAAAGTACAAATTAAGATCATTCCCTTCAGACTTTTATCTAAATAGGAGTTTTCTTAAATTCGATGTCATCTTTCTTTGTGGAGAATATTGTATATTCCAGTGATGGCAGTTTTTGCTTGCATACCAAAATTACAAAATTTGGTTTCTCTTTAACCTAATATTAATTGAAAATCCACCCAAAAAGAAATAATTTTATGGTTTAACCATGATCATTTTTTCTCAGACTAGAGCTCAGAAAACAATGCATTGATTACATAAAATTCAAGTTATCTAAAAAGATACATTGCGCAAGATCATTTATGAACAGACTACAATCATGGAGCAACTAGTTTCTCGACCCTGGGCAAAAGGTTACTATTATACAGTTATTTATCAAAATAGTTGCAATCTCGCTAGAAATAGTCTTTTATATTTAGTCAGAAATGGAAAAATATTAAGTAGACAGCAAATAAACGATTTTTTGCTGAGTACCAAACAAAATCATCTCACATACCTAAAGTGGCATCCATGCCATAGATTTGCCATCCATGGTAAATTTTAATGCAAATCCTGATTTTCATGAAAATTCAAGTAATTTTACTTTACTATTTTTTGACAATTCTTCAATCAATTCCAATGGAAATAAAAAAATAATTCAGTTAACACTTCCAAAGATAAATAATTTCTATAAATTTTGTCTACATCGATCCTGATAAAAATATTTAAGTGTAAATTTGGTCAGCACTACTTTATTTGAAGCAATGGTAATGTTCAGAATGAAAAATGTAAATTAACCATGTCATACAGGAATTGCAGTGTGCATGAAACCCCTCAAGAAATTTCTCAACTTATGGCTTCATATCATGAAAGTCTCATTGTCTTTCTGTGCATTTTCTCCTAGCATGTCTGTTGATCAAGTACAACCGAAATTGAAACATTCATATTGTAGTATTTTACAAAATACAGTAAACCCTTGCAGTTCTCACGGAAACATAGTGAAGGACAAGACCTTGATTAAATGAGAAATAGGGAGTAAGGGACTTGAGTTAGCAGCACCTATTTTTTGTTGAGAGATCACCTTTTGTGACAAACATATACATAATCCTAAAATCAGGCATGGATGATTAACTAGTTATCTATAATATAATCTAGACACTCATTCACTCACTGCATGACACTTATGCATTGGTTCAAATTCCTCCAATCACATTTAAACTTAATGAATAATCATTGTGTTATTATTAAAGTAGTTTATAAAGACGCAAAATCATTAAATGCTTAAATTATATTATAGTGTCTTTGATTAAACTAGCTAACAGAGAAATACAAAATGAAACACAAGTATTGTTGTTAAATTCTGTTAACAGAACTTCTGAGAATGTTGAAGTATGATATATTGTTATACATGCCTCAGCTCTGCCTATTTAAATACAAATTTGAAGTTTTGCTTAAGGAGGTTTTATACCAAGGTGATGATTGGTGACAGTGATCTGATTTGACGGCAACTGAAGTTGCCAACAAATCACTGTCACCAATGTATTTATATAAAAGCAACTGATTTTTGATGGTGATATGATATTTATTTTTCCCCAGTATCAAACATGTCCCAAAGCGAAGAGGATATACTCCTTTACTGCACATTACGATGGCAGCATCGCCGTAGTAAGCAGAATGATAGAAGATTTAGTATTCACCCACTTAATATTTTTAATTTGCAACATAGCTCTTTCATATTAAGTCGCAAGTTAAACCAACAACCTGAAAAATTTCACTTGTTTTAGCGAATGAGCAAAGAAAAAGGAGACGGGGATTACTGTTTTAATAATATGTTTTTGGAAAGCTTTACCCAATGTTCTACGAATATGAACTCGTATTCAAACACCCTTCTTGAAATTGCCTACACTCCAGGGGCAAAAAATGACTGTACCGGTTTAGCTTATCTGAAAACTTGTCACTTTACCCAAAAGTAAAGAAGTATTGGACCCTACATTTTAAAATATTTTTATTAAAACTTACTTAAATTTGCATGGCTTTAAAAAAAAGTAAAATGTTAAAGAAAACGTTTTTAATAATAAATAAGAAACCTGCTAGTATATTCATAATAGTAATACCTATTTTGTTTAATTACGGTGTTGAAAGTTTCAGCGTTCACATACAAGAATTAAATTTTTACAATTTTTTCACTTAGGAAATATCATGTCTATGCTGCCGTTATCTGGGTGACTTTCGGAAAAGAAAATTTTTAGTATGCAAAATTTGACAAGCATAGATTATTAGGCTAAAGTTCAGGCTTTAAAAGTGTCTTTGCTTTCCTTACAGCATAAGCAGTAGCGAAATTATAGACACTGGAAGTTTACGTGACTATAGTTTTGAAGGTGATAATAGGCGACTGGCAGGTGACTAGAATCACGGGTGATTGGCAGGAAAAGTCACCCAGTGACTAGAGTTGCAGAGTCCCTTCCAAGTTGCATCACCATCACATTTCTGTCAACTTGGTATAAATGGCTCCATTTAAATGAATGTGTTGTCCAAGAGCAACTGAAGTTATCTTAAAATCACATCACCGTCACCAATCACCTTGATATAAAACCTCTCTTACAGAATTGAACCTCTTTTGTATGAATTCCTAAATCAGATGACTGTCTTAGAACATATCCTTATCTCATTCTTTCATTTCAATATTTATGATTCACTGCATTGATTCATGAAAGTTGAATTTTAATCTATGAAACTAGCCTTACAATGTTAAATCAAGCTTAAGAAAAAGACCAAAACATTCAATTGAAACCGACAAACAATGAACTAAAACACTGGCAAATCAAGTTGTAAGAAAATGAGCAAGGTATGTTGATGGCATAAACTAACATAATACAAAATCCTTATCAAATGCTTAATTGGAATACTCAAATGTAACAAATTACAAATGATGTACGTTCTGGATGATTTGAATGTTCATAATTCTCCTGTAAAATTGTAGTTAATTTCCAAAAAGAATAACAATACATCTACAAATCCTAAAGTTACTATTTAACAATGGCTAGAATTGAGGAACAAAAATGGCACTGGGACAGGCATGCCTAAGTTCTCAATGGTATCTATTTTCCAAAAAAGCCAGTCTCATATGCATTGAATACTAGCTGGAGCTTATATTACCATTCTTCTATGATACTCTTGTTCATAATAATGGGATTTTAGGCAAGCCCATTTGATAAAGATGCGTTTGAATCAATGCAACATCTTTTGACTAAACATTGGTCAGTATGGAGACATTTTAAAATTAGATCAAAATAAATGAACTGCAAACCATGTAAACTGCATAAAGAAAGGGTTAACTGCACATTTAATTCATTAAATATTATTTTAATATATACCCTTTCTTTTCAACTAGTTCAAAATTTACCTATAAGCAAGTCAAACTCTTAGTAACATTCCTTATAAAAAGACGCATCTAAATGGATTTTTGAAGCCACCACACTGTCCTTGGATAACAATATTTAAAGATATTATTTTATCATAGTTTTTATATCTCAATGTGTTTTGTTTGACTCTAGTTTCAACAAACCTGTCCTTCTAACCATTAAGGCTGATAGCTGGGTCCCTGAGGAAGGAATTATTATGAATAAACATATTTGGAATAAGATTATTACCTGCATGCCATCCAAATTTTAGTCCCCACTTAATGTGGCACTAAGCTAACAAAATTTATAAAAGCCTGAAAATTTCTTCACCTCCTCCTCCTCTCTTTCCTCCTCTGCTGTTGACAGATTCTGAAAAAATAATCAAAATACATAATTAATTAAAATTGACAGCCATACTCACTCATTGGTAGCATAAAAGCGAGGAATACTAAATTAATTTATATTGAACAGGAAAAACATATGCTGTAGTCATGCTTATCGAATTTATTATGTCTGAATAATCACATTACTGTTTCAATACCATTAAAAATTGTTGTTTTATTATATTCAGAACCATCTCCTGAGAACCTTTCGCAGAACACTGTTTGATACATTAATAATTAAAAATAAGCCTCGAATATATATGCATAACATTTTTTCAGTCTAGGTGTACAATTATAATTTTCAAATCTCAGTAATAACCATCCCAACCTACTTCATGTCTCAGTGATAAATTTAATGCAAGTCAATATTCAAACCAGTGCTCGAAATGAGCCGGAATGCCTCTCTGGCTGGTCATACGAACCGATGACACCCTTCCATTTCATCAGACATTTATAAATGGTGTCCCTTATAAAAAGCGTTCCGTTTTGTATAAATTTCCATTCCACTACCAATACAAGCATTCCGTTGTATAACATTTTCCTCTTTCTAGCACTGATTCAAACAGCCTTGGCCCTCTGAAACGTTAATAACGATAGGTCATTTTATTTCCAAACTATTCTTTTATCAGAGTTTCCCAACTTAAATTTTCTACTATCATGGAAATCCATTCAAACATTAATTGGCTGAGAATAAGAACTTCCTCTTGATTGAAAAGTGTAGCTGACATAGCTAAATTATTTATCAATCTTAATCAGATAATTTGATGGAGCAATGCTAAAACCACATGGATTTTAAAATTAACTTTTTCATGTGACTCCATAGTGATACTCAAATTCAAGAACAAACATTAAAAAAATACTTGCCTCCAGTATCACCAATAGCCACAGTAAGGTTACAAAAAAAATGTGCATTTAAGCTACAAAAAATCCATCTTCAGTGGTAATACACAATCGGTTAATTTAGCCGAAATGTACATCTGTTTTTTTTATAACCTTGTTGGGGATATTGGAAATACCTGAGATAAGTATTTTTTTCACCCTTTCAATGCTGAGCTGAACGTTTTGGCAGTATGTGCCATTTTGAAAACCACTCTCTTAAAGTCAGGAGTTTTCGCTATTCTCTGTAAAAGCACACTGCTATAATATGATGCTAAACTAATTTGCTGAGGTGAGACTAAGCAAGTGACAAATCGTTTTGTCAATAGCACTGAAAGGGTTAAAGTGCTTGTTCTTGAATTTTTTTCTGCCACAAGACAAGCTCAATAATTTTGTTGAATTAGTGATAGCCAAAAGCAAAATACTTTTTGAGAATACAAATGACTAAACTTTACCAATACATTTATAGCTATGGTTCAATTCATAACGATTTAAAAGCTCAGCTCTCAGAATCCATTTCCAATTAACACTAACTTTTGTTATAATTGTTTGTTTTATTGAATTAATGAGCTTAAAATGATTTTTGTTGACAATGTACTGAATGTCGTAAAATCATCAGCATTACTGAGGAATTAATAAAAATAAAATACTGTATCCTAATTCAAATTTAAAAAAATATTATGAAAAACATACTCTTACCTTGGTGCGGAAGAATCTCGATCAATATGGAAGGCACAAACTCATAAGAACGACGTAACTCTATGGACATCAAGATGGAAATATCCCATTACATTGATTTTGTTTCTATTTTCTTTACTCTTCTGGTAATTTTTGCAAATTAAGATTATCTTGTTTACACTGGAATACAGGATATCTTAATGTGACCGAGTTTTCTAAATAAAATGAAGTACATATTTACTTTTTATTAACAAAATGGAAGGATAAATTTGATGAGCAATATACTTACAAATATATGGTTTACTCCATATTTATTTTAATAAAATGATTATAAATGGGTCCATGTACTACAACAGGCTTAAGGCATTTGTATTGCTCATTTTATAAAATATTGTATGCTTACAAGAAGAAATGAATCCCATTTGGATTGACAGACGTTCGGAAATACATCGTAATTTACAACATAATGTGTAGCATTAAATATACTTCACCTTTCCGTGAGCGATTTCCATTTCTAAAATTTCACCCACTGACCACAAATTTTCCTCTTGGGGCTAATGAAGTAAAATAAATACAGAATAATTACGACGATGAAACCATCCGATACCGCTACACAGTCAAATACAACGTAAGTTTCCTATTTCTGCCTGTATTAGCGCTGTAATCAGTAAAAGAATATCGGAATGCGTACACAATTTGTATGAAAAATTTGTCAATTTTGTTTTAGGATTTTTTTTAAATCTGAAAACTGTAATAATAAATCTACGCTACTGATATTTTGTGGGATTTATTGAAACGGAAGAAGAAACTGCTGGAGGAATGTAGGAAAAAGAGAAGGATTGAAAAGTATCACGTACGAAAGAAGAAAGAATGAGAGTATGAAAGGAGAGAACGCGGTAGGTATACAGACAGCGAGAGAAAACGGTCGAGAATTAATACGCTGCGAAAGAAGGAATCCTACTGAGGGCATGGTTGCTCATTTTCTTGGCAATATAATTATGTTAAACATGCGTTTGGATGCATTTTTCTATGAAATATGTTAATCTTAATTCGAGTTATTAAAAAAAAGTTCAACTCATTATGATTGGAAGTTTGGAAATTGAAGTTTTCTAACTTACTCCATTCGAAACAAAATGACTAGCTTATGTGTCAATTTAAATATATCCAAAAGAAATAATTTTATGATTTAACTATGATTATATTATAATATAAGAAGTGTTTTCTGTTGCATGTTAACCTCAATTGTCGTGCGTGCAATAGGTTTGCTATCCCACTTACGACGGATTTTATTTTCCCAAAGTATAGCACAGGAATAGATAGAGGAAAATATCGGGTAATCATGAAGTTTAGTCACTTTTATTATGAAGGGGTTATATCCATTGGTGAGCTGCAGCCGGTTCGCGCGAACAGGTTGTTAAATTTTGAAGCAATTTTAGAACCAGTTGTTAAAAATTTCTACAGAAAGCCGAGTCCGCTCGATCCATTATTCGAACCCGATGGACGTTTGGTTTCATAAGAATTATTTCCCAGTGTTGAATTTCGTTACAGTAATATAATATTACAATTGAATAAAATATAATCCAGAACATTAAAATATCACATAAATTAATCGCATATAGCAAAAAGAGTTATAAGTCCATAAAAATTCTCAAAGACTTTAGTCCATGAAATTATTGAAAGACTAGAGTCCATGAAATTTTTCAAAGACTATAGTCAATGAAATTTTTCAAGGACTTTAATATGTGAAATTTTTCGAAGAGTATAGTCAAATAAATCTCAGAAGTCATGACAATTTTCAAATAGTATAGTCAATTAAATTTTTAAAGGCCATAGTCCATGAAATTTTTAATGAATTTAGTTTTAAAAGGCTATAATCCAAGGTAATTTTCAAAGACTATAGTCCGTAAGAAAAAGTCTATAGAAAATGAAAATTTCAAAGACTTCAGTTCGTGAAATTTTTCAAAGAGTATAGTGAAGGAAATTTGTTAAGACATTAGTCCATGAAAATTTTTAAATAGTATAGTCAAAATTTTAAAGGCTATAGTCCATGAAATTTTTGAAGACATTTGTTCATGAATTTATTCAAAGGTTTTAAGTCAATGAAAAATGTACGTGTCATGAGTACCAGAAACGGCACACAGGCAATTTTACTTGGCCTGAGTCTTGTATTTTCTGTATAAAACATGGAGTTACTTAGAGAAAGAGTAAACTAGTGGCATGTGAAAAAATTCTGACTGTTCACAGTAGTTTCTTGGCATGCGACTCATAAATCATTTGCCATCCCTGTTCTAATTTGTATTCTAAATTAAAATGGGTATTGAATGCGGTTGATTCATTTGACAATGCTTGGTAGTAGATGATGTTCTTAGTTTTTCCTTCTGCTGTAAGTACATAGAGATCTCTCATAAATATTTTCGTTGTGAGTTCATATCTTCATTTAAAAGTGATTGAAATTTGTGATAGAATAAAAGCCTGCACAAGTCAAAAAGCAAGGATTTTTACGTGTGACATCTTACGGAATTAACTTTTAATTCCCTATATTATTATTATAGCACTGACTGTAATTAACTAATTGACCAAACCTTATGTATTCACTAATAAGTTAAGATGTAGGAATGAACCGCACCAAATATGGTTGTTGTTATGTCTTATAGCTTATGATGTGCATAATGAGACACAAAAACAAACTTTTGGAAATATCTATGATATATAGATACTTCTGACATAGGATATAGGAGGATACAAATTATGAAGCACTTCCAGATTAGCTAGAAACTTTAAATTTGGCACGATTATAGGTTATTAGTTACAACCAAAGGAAAAAATCCACAATTGTTGAAATTCCAACTTTGAGGGGCCATTTTGGTCCCATTATTGCTCCATAAGAAAGCAAGTAAATCTGTGTAGAGGTTTATATATTCGCTTTTTTAAATTATTTCCCCTCGAGATTTGAACTCGGAACTTGAACTTTTGGAAAGCATACAAATTGTAGCTTCTTATTTTTGAAGACAGAATTCAAATCCGAGTAGAATTACTGTAGATTTATTGTCCTTATCAGAAAAAACGTAATTTTTCTGGGTCCCAACAATCAGCTCCCTTGGCAACGAGCACAATGCTTTCATATGGGTAAGCTTTTAATGGGAATCAAAGGCTTATATTATAATACCATTAGTATTAAATTACAACCAATTAAAGAAATCCTATATTGATATACTCCTCATATTTAGGGCCTTTTTGCCCCATTAATGTCCCCTATGATGACAAAACTTAAGAGGCAGTTCCATATAAGCTACAGTCTCAAAATTCGGCACTGTTAGAGGTTTTCGGTTACAATCGATGGATATAACCCGATATTATCTGAATTCCAATTTTTCAGGGCTATTTTACCCCATTGTTGTATTTGTGTTTGTAAAATGACACACCAGTGCACTATAATCATGCCATACTGCAGAAATGGAATGAAAGCTGGATGCTACCCAACAAGTACTTAATACTCGTCCAATTTTCAAAAGTTACATTTCCAATGAATTAGCACAGGTTTGTAATTGTCTACTATTTTTTGGCGATGCATGGTACAACACATAACTTGTCAATAAATGATTTGAATCTGTTAATTCCTGCAACTGTCTTGACAGCATCATGAACAGCTAATTCCAGTCTATGATTGGCACAGTGCCATGCATTTATTGACAGAAATTTGTCTTTAAGTAATTTCTTAATTCCACCATGAAATCCAAACATTATCGCTGCACCATTACAAGCAACAGAAACTAAGCAATCATTCACGTATTCTTCTGTCATACCGATAGATTGAAGATGACGAATCAAAGAAGAGAAAATCCCAGTCGCCGTTACATCACCTAATTCAATCAAGTCAACAAATAAATTTACTGGTGCGGCCATTTCACAACCAGAAATCAATACATGAATATACAAAATTAATGTAGACTATTTACTAAGGATGGTGCTTAATCAATGATTAATGATATTTTTGATTGGGAAGTTATGATTTTGTGAATCAAGTTATTATTCATTTCCTTGCTGATGTGATTAATAATGTTAATACAAGCATGTCTAGAGTGTTGTATTCATCTCATATCAACACCATTAAGTCCTTGTAAGTTTATTTCCATTTCAAAGTTATTAAATGATTGATTCAACTTTGCAACTTTATAGGCCGTGTGAAATATTTTGGCAGTTACATCTTTTTGGCGAGAGAGTGACTTCATACATACCTTCTCTAGTGTCTCTTTCTTGGCCTCTTCCAAGATTTTCATGGCAGTTTTGTGACCAGAAGTTTCTTTGTGTTTAAATATTTTGGTCCGTAAATATGTTAACTGCTGTTCTCGTGTTATACCAAAGCGAGTGATTTCATTATTGGCCCATTCTTTTGATATCTTCATACATACCCATTTTTGCCTCGCTTCCAAGAGTTCCAACTTCACGGCAAACACTACAACCAAGTTTTTTGTTTTGAATACATAACCAAACATTTTTTCATAGAATTCATTCTTTTGTTCCAAACTTCAACATGAAGGCCATGTATTTGCAATTTGTTCACTAGAAAATGATGAAGCTGGTGCTGAAACTGCAACAATTGATTCAGACGTATTAATTACTTCTTCCGTATCATCATATTTCTTCCTTTTCGACATGGGCGATGAAAAAAAATCCGTTATTTTCGGCATTTTATAAAAATGTGAAAATGCTCTAATTTACACACTAATAAATGTTTTATTATCACATAATGAAACACAAGATGACACAGCACCTTCCAATACAAACTCTAGCACAAAACAAAACAGTGCGATCACTCACATGAAAACCAGACTCGCTAGATGGTGCCACATGATCCTGGTTAAAAGTTGGATTTTACAATGGACGTAGGAAGCTGCATTTATAAAGTTTAAATATTTTTTACTTTAAATTAAATCTTTTTTATTACAATCGTTTTAACTAAAAGAGTAATTTTAAGTAATATTCTTTATGTTTGAATAGCTATAAGCCTATAATATTAATTAAACACAAAAATTTTAAAACTGCCTAAATAAAAAATTAAAATCCCTCTCAAATATAAGAAAATTATGAAATTTTATTTTTGTAAGTTTGAAAAGGTGGGTATACGACGTATCCCCTTGTACCCCAGAAAAACAGCACTGTTTATACATATATAAAAAAATCACTATATTCTGCATTTTAATTAATCTTCTGCATTTTACAGTGGCATAGTCTTTAATTATGTTATCATATGTTAGTGATTTTGTTATATCACTTTCAGTTGATAATATGGTTAAATAATTTAATTGCAATTTGTAATTGGCATTGTCAGGTAAATTTTTAATATAGTGTATAGCAGGGGTCACCAATTGGCTGACCGCGGTTCGCATCCAGACCGCCAACGATTTTTTGCGGACCGCGTGTGATCTGAACCTACGTAAATAATTTGTACATAAAGTAATTGTTTTAGATTTGCATTTTTGTAAGTTCCCTTAACACAAGAACATCTGAACATGGCGTACCCCCTAGAACGGCGGACGGGACAAAAATGTCCCATATGACAAAGTCGTACAGTCGCATTACTAGGTTCAATTTTTATGAACGTTGTAGTCTCTACATTACTAATTGCATACTTTAGCATGCTGTAGAATGTAGCGTTGCACCGTACTCAACTGAAACGCTCTAGTAAATTAGCCCGCAAACAGTGCTGCAGGAACACGTTCTAACCTGCATCACACTGCGGGAGCAAGTGGAAGGTGGGAGGGGGAAAGGGTGGGGCTAGAAGTTGGACTGGCGAAAGATGAGAGGAGAGGAGGGGAAGGGCATGCCATAGTCTACAACAATGTTACAAAGCCGCCTGCATAAGAATAATATCACAGAGAATGTGAAACAAAGTAGTAACTCATTTTGGGACAAAATTGCCCCATCCGCCGTTCTAGGGTAAAATGGTTTTGTAATCCTTAATATTGAGGGGGGGATGTTCAAAAGTGTAGAGTGGAATGCAACCCTCAAATGATTAAAAGTCACGAAATCTCGACTAAATTAAACCGGAATCACAGAAACTGTAGGGAACGTAACATCAGAATGGGACAAAATTGTCCTGTCCATCATTCTAGTGTTAATTTGATGTTTGACTTTAAAAAATCGATCATACGTTATATTGAATGCCCCTTTCTTCACGTTACGGATGCCATAAAACTTCTGAAATATACGCAATTTTATTTTACAATTCAATTTAATAATTAAAATAATCGCTACAAATACAAAACTTTACTCATTCTTGTTACAATAATCCACTTTTTCTTCAATTCAGCATCGACACTTGTATCCTCGGTTCAACATATATCATATGCGAATAAACATTTTTCAAAATGAACTTTATAAAAAACAAGTTTTGATCTCGGATAACCGATAAACATCTTCGAAATTTGCTACAAATATCAAGTACAAATTTTACTCCAGTTTTTGGGAAAATTATTATCAAAAAAAGTGTAATTTTTCTCATTAAGGTATACATTTGCAATATGGTAATAAATACTATCTCTAAGTGTTCTGTAATGATTAATAAAAGGAAACAAATATGTTATTATAACATTTATTTGACGTTTTATTAACGTTATGCCGGTAAGTGATCCGGACCACGATGAGTTAATTTTTTTAAATACGAACCGCGAAGAAAAGTAATTGGTGACCCCTGGTGTATAGATGAGGAAAGATATCTGCTAAATTTTTTTCAAATACATATTAATTTTACATAGAAGCACTTTCAAACATTTTACCTGGAGATAAATTAGATGTTTCAATATATTTTTTTTAAATTGGATGCATTCATTTTTTAATGTACTGTCTATATCTGTATTGTAAGTACCTACTTATTACATAGTCAATGCTTTCGATATCGATATTTTCTATATTTGTATTCCCTGTGTCATAAAAAATTTGAACTTTCTTCCCAAATTTTTATAAACCGTCTCTCTCTTACTTAATTCTGTAATTAATTTATCCATTATAATATTAACTGTACTAACACAAAATTTGTCTCTTCCTTTCAATAAATCTGCATTTTTATCACCATCTGTATACTTAATTGTTATAATCCTCATTTAATTGTCATTATATTCTTGATTTATATTTGGGCTCATGTCAGTCCTTTTGCTTTTTCCCCATATGCCAATATTTTATCTTCCTTGTTTTTTCTTAAGTTGCTAACAAATATTTTTATGAAGATATTTCCTTGATTTAAATCTAACCCTGGTGCTTGCAATTTTTTACTAACTGCATTAAACCTTTCCAAAATTTCTTCCCATAAAATTATTTTGGGAAACCAAAAAAACCGAGTTCTGGGTTGTTTGCTGGTTGAAGAACAACCATAGAAAGCACTCGTGAATTCTCTTCATCTCGCCTCCAAAAATATTCACGTAAATTGTACAAAAGAAAATGGCACAAATGCTGACGTGCATGACATAGCCAAACAGGAGAAACTGTTAGAGAATGCATTTTGGGAATTTCCCTTCGGGAAATTTGGTTTGCTTGGGCAGGTTTTCCAGTGCCATCTGTGCCTCTGTATCATATGCAGTTGATCATTTCAAAATAATGAACAGGCATATGAGAAAACCGTTTTTTGTGTCCTGTTAATTTTGTGAAGATGGGTTCCGTATTCGAACAGACGACTTAATTGTACTTTAAACACAATAGTTTTGAATTACAAATTTACTGAAAGTCGCTGAAACAACTAAACTAAGGTGGGAGACGTGAGGGTGTACGTATTCGTTATAGACTTAATAAATTACATCATTTTAGTAATATAGATTTAATTAGCAAGTGAAATACCATTACATTATCAAATATACGAAATAGACATTAAATTTATGAAGATAAAAAAATATCAATCTTTACACTAGATGCAGGCGCACAGAGTAATTACTGTATTCAGTGATGTTTGAGCAACCATGCAATCAACGCAAATGGACAATGAACCGTCAAAAGAAAATTTTGGTGCACCAGTATTTTAAAACAAGCCAGGAAAGTGTACAACATATCACAAATGGGCACGTTTCGTGCAATGGAGTATTAGAAAGCAATTATATACCTGTACGTAAGGGTAATAGCATTTTAATGTTCTTTTCTTCGTCATAAATAATCCATTTTCTTCCTATTTAATAATATTAC
This sequence comes from Uropetala carovei, assembly GCA_036926305.1. NCBI lineage: Eukaryota > Metazoa > Arthropoda > Insecta > Odonata > Petaluridae > Uropetala > Uropetala carovei. The sequence goes on along the minus strand of JAXCHB010000156.1, from coordinate 694,235 downwards.
ATGCACACGTAAGGAAATTAAATGTTTTGTTTGGGAGATTGTTTATGTTAGCAACAATGAAGTAACCATGCAAGAAATTTTCTAAGTTCAACTCGATTTAAGATGTTTTTGTTTGATTTTCTTGATGACAGCTATTCCTACCATAAAAATGTGTAGGAAAGGAAATACTCTACCAGTTCTACAACTTTTATTTGAAAAATATTTTGATTTGAGCAATACTTTATGAGATATGACGAAAATTTAATTTTTTGTCCCCAGTAAAGTGGTACCCCTGATTGGCGTACGTGATTCATTTGTGCGATTTTCTTATTATATTTGATTGAAAGTCCTTAATATAAAATTTCATGAAAATCCGTTTGGTAGAAGCCGAGAACGAACATGCAGACGGACGGACAGATGGATGGACGGACCGATCGACGATAATAGGCGTTCACGCTGTAAGCAAAACGCGCCTAAAAATGAAGCAAATCACAAAAAAGTTTTTTCTTTAATGAGTGGGGCTTTGAGACTTTCAGGGCCCTAAGAAGCAGTCTAAGGAATTGTTGAGACCGAAGAATTATGGGGCCCTAAGCATTGTGGGGCCCTGGGCTGAAGCCCATGTAGCCCTGATTACTGTAGTTTTTAGTCTACTACAGCAAATGAATTTTCATTATTGATCTTTCAGAAAACCTTGTTAACATTCACCATGTGCTTCACACAACGATCTCAGTCCCAAATAGTACAACCATGTTAGTGTGAATCTGTGTACAGTGATGACATGCACGGTGAGAGTAACCTGTATTTCAGCCAAAATAGAATTTTGCTCAGGAAAATTTCTAAATTTGGCTATTTGCATGCACCATAAAACTCTTAATTTCTCAGCTCTATCACCTTGATATCAAGGATATGTATTATGCACATCAGTTATTACTTGGCACTTGCAATTTTCACTCATTTCTTTAGCCAATTTGTCCTCAGCTTCTGAGAGTGGTTATTCTTTACTTTTGTTATTTATGTGCTCCTGAAATGAATTTTCATAAATTCGGATTAAGCATCTGCAAATGTACATTTGTCACCTTCAACCTTCTGTTATCACTTTGGAAACTGATAGCAAAATAGTTAAAAATTTCACATTTCGTACTCAAAATACATGTCACTTATAATGTTCCATGAACAGATGCTAGAAATACTTTCCTTGACTATAGCTGGCTGCAAAAATTTCTTACACAGTTTCTGCAAACAGTATCACTGATGCCTAGCGCTCCATATTGAATTAATATTATGCTGGTTACAGTATCGAAGCAGTACAGCAGTTGGAACAGGTTTTTGAATAATTTGATGATGATGTTAACTTTTGTATTATGGGATTGAAACTACTGAATACTTTATAGATCATAAATAAAGAGCTGCAATGTGTGAGCAGAGCAACTGTACAAATGTATATGTGAATATTTTTTCCTAGTAATATTCCATGCAGATCTCATATATGCTGCATTAACCGTTAAAATGGAAAATACTGTTCAGCCTAGTTCTTAGACTACTGTCCCTAACTGTTATTACTATATACTCTGTGTGACTGTGTTTTTTTATACTTAAAAATTTGCAGATTAACAGTTGAGGGGCTGTTATCATGAAATTAATGATACCTTCATTTCAGACATTGTGCCAACTATCTTATACAATAATATAAAAGATGCCTTTTCAATAATACAGGGTGCGGAAGAAACAGTTTAAAATTTTAATTATGCATTTCTCCGATAGGGATACTCTATGATAACCTATCGGCGAAATGTAACTTTTGTTTGGCCCGATTGAAGCTGGGAGTAACTCAGATGGTTAATTCCTTTTATATCAAAAATACAATTAAGATTTGTAAGTTATATTTGTTTTCCACTTCATTTTTTGTCACATAAAAAATGCATGTAAAATTTGTTATGGTAATTAATATATCGACAATAGTGTAGTTAAGTTTTTATTATGGACAAAAATTTTCAAAGTGTGGCCCGCTTAGGTACAATCAAGGTCGATTGCGGCTTGCGTCAACTTTTGAGTTGTGCACCCCTGACCTCGTCCAAGGCTCTTTTTTCCACTACCCCCACACCACATTAGTTCACATCATGCGTCCATATGATGAGGCATTTTTCTGTTGACCATTCGAAGGGCCCAGGGATTACATAACCCATTTTTTGCATTCATCGCGTGCCACGTGGCCAATTTCCGATCACTTCACGGGCCACTAAACAGTAAAAAAAACAGTTGCAGTTGAAATAATTCACGGAAACTTACGTAGTTGTGAGTCATTATTGGTAGTTATTACTGGTATTTATCTACTGTTAAAACAGAGAGATATGAATAAATACATTGATTTTATAATTTTCGTTTTGTTTCTGTCCCATAATCGTGCACAGGATGTGAACCACGGGCTGTAGTTTCCACACCACTGAGGATTATTGGTGATATTAAATTCCAACTACCACTTCCTATATTAATTAGCCTAATAGTGCAGAGGCAGACGAAATAGGGAGCTAAGAGGGCTGGAAATAATGATGAAAGCAAGTGAACGAAGATCCAAGAAAAGAATGCAGATTTTCTATCATTTTCTGGGGAGAAGGATTACTTGAGGCTTTAAATACCTAGCAGTTGCCAAATTTAATGCACACACACGAGTAAAACAACATCGTTCAGGAACACTGAACGACCCAGCGGTCATGCAAAGACGATTAAAAAGAAAAGCATTTATTCGGATACCTACCAATTGTCAAAGAAACGGCAGGTGGGGGAAAAATTAACAAAAAATAACTTGTCAAATTGCACGTATCAACAACTTAAACGTGCAATAATTAACTTAAACAATCAAAAAGAAATGTAATACCTAATATCCATGGTTGTGATAGATGACTTCCAAGATCCTCCTGATGTACTTCTACAATGCAGTCACCAATCCTCACCTCTAGAACAATCCTCCTCCTTCCTCCTCGGTGTCCAACTGCAGTCTGATTGCAGGACATCTGATCTATGGACAGTAGAGCCACTGGTGGCAAACCTTTGAACTAATTTGGACATGGCGAGTGAACTGAAATGAAAACTCCTGTTAATACAATTGATTCCATTCCATCCGCTGAGGATTTGATTCGGGTGCCCAGGCGCATTTTCACGGACAAATAGAAATAATTTTTATCGGGCAAATAATACCGTTAACTCCGAATGAAATCAGGACAGAAATATTTCCAAAAAGTTTCTGACCAGGTCATTGAAAAATATTAATAAATGTTGCCAAGCATAAATGGCAGGTATATTACATAAATAAAGTATTAAAATTAAGGCATTTCCGATTCCTTCAGAGCATCATGAATGACCATTGTTCAGTGCATCACTACGCAGCACCTATGTATTTCTTTACTTAAAACTTGACCAACTATAGATGGTTGTTGACTTGACCCATGGGTATATATTATAAATAGATGCTTCTTATATTTATAATATACAGCCAGGGCTAATCAGAGGGGGGGGGGGGGTCCATTTGGCCTGGGCCTCGAGCTCAAGGGGGGCCAAGTTTAGAGACTTGTCTAGTTTTTGGCCGGTATGATATCTCAATAAATGTAACAAGATGAGTTTAGTCAGACCCTCCTTGTTTGAACCATAATTAATTTTCATTTGTTGATAAAAATAAATTTTTAAATGGGGCTTATTTAAAATTTTTATTGTGACTAGGGGCCTCAAAATATGGAAGTGACACAAGCCTCCCTAAATCTCTGAAAGGGTCTGTATACAGCTGCTTCTTGCATAAGATACAGGAGGATACAAATTATAAGGCACTTCCAGATGAGCTAGTGCAATGCTTCCCAACCAATGTGCCATGAGGAAGACAATAGTGTGCCACACACTCTAAGGATATATAATTTTCACAAAAGTATTTGAAACAAACAAATTTGCATCAATTATATCATCCAAGGAATTTATGCTGAAACTACGAGTGGAATTTACAGACCTTAGCAACAATTGTACAACTTAAAATCACTATGCTACCTTTAGATGTATTTTGGCTAAATGCTAAACGTGAATATCCTTCAATATCTGAATTTGCAATTGAACCAGAAGTGCAAATTGTGCAGTTTGCATCTCTGACAGTGCTGGTTTAACGGTTAACACGTCAGATGTAAGTGCTGGTGTAATGGTTAATGCTTCAGATATTAAATGCCAATGATCTGAGGTTCACATCACAGTTAAATTTCTCCTGATTTTTTATCATTTCAAACTATAAAATTATTAGAAAATTGGCTTATATATTAATGTGAACCTAAAAATCTGCTTTTATTAATAATATTCCCCAAAAAATGCATTTTTGTGACTGGAAAAATTTTCAATTTCCATCACATAAAAGTCAAATTTTAAACAAAATTATTTATCTCGTTATTATACCATATCAGGTAATAGTAAAGGAGAGAGAATTTTTTACTCTTATGAAGCTTGACCTTGAAAATCCTAGTTGCATGCTTACTGCTGCAGCCAATGAAAGCTCAAGAGACTGTCGATGGGGAGGGGAGAAAGTCAGTTGGTCTCTCACCATCGTACTGTTCACATCGTTCCGAGCTCGACTGTGTTGCCAGATCTACCGCGTTTACGCCTTAGCGTTTGCATGAGACTTTCTTCAAGAGCGGATATCGGGCAAGAGCGTACTACTTTCCCGCGCCTATCGAAAACTTCAAATGGTGGTGGAAGGGGAAAACGCCCTGATTGGCTATTCGCTGCGCCACGGTCAAGTTTCATGAGTAGAAAATGGGTATAAAAATTTATTTTTAATTTTGTTTTTGGACTCCGGCAGCAGTGCATATTTATATTTTGAGTAAGGTGATCAAGATGTAAGAAGTGCAGAGGAAGAAAAGAATTCTCACAAATTTCTTCTTTTATTAATTCTTCACTTGAAGAATACGACAAAAAAAAACAATAATTCAATCCAAATCTTTCTCATGTCATTTGAATGAAGAAATATTCTCAAACCACATGCATGGCAGAGATTCACAGTTAACATACAGTGCCTGATTATTTGATAAAGGGTATTTTAAATATGTATAAATTAAAGTAGGAGTGGATGATGAAGCTACATATTCTAGGCCCAATGGACAAAAAACCTGGAATTGGCAACCTCTAGGACTGAAGGTTTTCCATACAAATGATACCCTATTATAAATGGAGAAATTTTTTTCTATATCAGTCTCTGTTTGCAACACATGAAGATATCTCATAAAATGAAGATTTATTGCTTTTGATTTGGGTTTCCACATTCATGTATTTTTATAATCATACATCTTGAATATGATTAATAAAGCATGCAAGCTGAGGTTTGATTAAAAATATTTACTAAACGCTTACTTATATACAAGAAAATTCCATTACAAAATTGCTGGAACAAACATTTTTCAATAAAGGAGATTAACTTGATTTTATTACGCAACAGAAATTAGAAAGTTTCACATTTTAACTTCCATGCTCGAGTAAATCTTTTTTATCAGGCTCTACAATATCAGCCTCAGACTCAAAATCAACTGTTCCTTCAATGGGATCCAAGTCAGGATCCACATCCTCCTTGCGGGAATCGATATACAGTTTCAACAGTGCCGTCTCCATTGACGGCAAGAAAGCAGATGTAGAGTACTCTGGCCATCGAGTAAACTCGTTGAACACCATTAGCACCTCCGAAGAAGACAGTTCTCCAAACTGAGTAAATATATTCATTCCTTTGTATATAAGCCTAGGACCACACCCAGGTATCCATCTTCTGCAGATATAAAATTGAACGAAGAATTTATCATAAAACAGAAGAAGCAATGCAATTACAGCTGAATAAGACACAAACATTCGACTCTGCCACAACTCAAAGTTTTTATTAAAAGCAATACAAGAATGACTGACTAACAGCATCCAAGAGTATCTTAGATCTGGAAATAAGTGATAAAGACTTTGCTCTTTTAGAACCATTAGATTATTTTAAATAATGTAAATTTCAATTCATATGAGAATAAACCCAATAGAGAAGGAGAAAAATTCCTGAGTTTGACCAGGGATCAAACCCAGGTCTTCCACATGTCAAGTGGCAGCTCAAACAAGAAGTCCTCTAATTCAAGAACAGACAAACAGACTGACTCAATCGTTCAGTTTATTATAATCAACAATTTGCATTCTTTTAGTAATTCTGAATTTTTTCCTCATGGTTTCCAAACTTTGCAAGTGATTTACCTTAAGCAATCTTCTTAACAAGAAGCAGCTGCCTAGAATCTCAAATTACTCTCTCAAGAAGACCAAAACAAAGAGTGGCTAAAAAGATAAGTAATGGAACACATTTTATCTATTGTCTATAGCAGGGGTGCCCATTACGTCTCCCATGGGTGACCGGTCGCCCTTTAGAAAGGTCTGTGTTGCCCACGCATCCGTCAAGGCATTAAGCTTATATACCTGAGTAAGGAGTTCTATTTTCTAATATGAACTTGCTGAAGATATGCAGTGTAAACATGCCCATAATCGCGCAAATCAAGATTAAATTAAATTAAATTGTTGTATAATGTTGTTTGATGAATAATGTATAATAAATGCATTTTTCGGTAAATTTGTAGTCTAACTCATTCTTAAAATCCCTTTTTATATATTGCAAAAATAAGTAGCCTGCAAGGCAATTACCAGGGTGAAAGTAGCCTATGATATGAAAAAGTTTGGGCACCCCTAGTCTATAGTATTTATTAATGAGATAAACAGTCTAAAGTTTTCACATCACTCTCTCGAACATGGTCCTTAACCAGTCCAAGTTGATTCCAACATTGTTTACATTTTGTAATTCATTTTTTAATTCACTGAATAATTCAGGATCATTAGTTAGGTGCTACGAAGACTGACAGCTCAGCCATAATATCTAACTTTTGATTGATAGTTCATACAAAAATGTAGAATCACAGCTCATCTTTGCCAATGAAGAAAATTTCATAGATCAATAGAATAGTCTATTTAAAAAATGCTCATTTCAAAATTCTGCTGTATGACTGACAATCTTTTGTTCCATTTACATGAGACAAAAATACATTTGCATATCCTCACTGAAATACATGCCACAGGGCAGTGGTGCATCCAAGGGGAGATAACCCCATTGCACTCCACTGGGCGCTTTCTTAAATTCTTTCCGCACAAAAATCCTCAATTATACGCTGCAGATTAGGACTGTATAGCAAGGGAAAGAAGGATTCTGATAGGGGTAGGGATTTTCAAAATATGGGGCAGTTGGCAGGGCTGGATTCGATAGGTGGAGGGGTGATTGTCCCCCCCCCCCCCCTTGAGAAGTTTCTGGGTCTGCCCCTGCCACCAGCTCAACTCATGGGCTGCATGACGCCAGCTAAGTAAGTTGCTTTATACTACACATCCCATATTTATAAGAGGAAGATTAAGAAGTAAGTTAAAATAGCACTTTTGAAACATTTGCCGTTTATTGCTCATTATCATATACAACGTCTATCACAGTTGGGGATAAAGAAGATTGTTTTCCCAGTGTGTTTCTTCCATGTCTGAATGGCCCAACTCTTGAAGCAAAAATCTAGTAATTTTGTAATAAATAGGTTTAAGACTGCATCAAAGGTTTGGGTCGAAATCTGCCCTTTGAAAAAGGAGAGTGAATGGTCAACTAATATGAAAGAGTGAGAGGACTGGAAAAGACTATAACATGAAAATTGTGGCCTGTGGATTTGACCAATTTGAGTTTGAGATCCCTGACCACGGTTCCCTCTAAGCTGTGTGACTGCACGGCCGTGCAACAGTTTTTGAAGAGCTGTGCACTAAATTTTTCAAGTACACAAGACTGTTTATCTTCTTAGGATAAGGCCATGCCAACTCGAGCGCACATCTGCACATTAGCATAATTTAGGCGTGCACAGCGATATTCATTCCGCCCTTGGACAAAAAAATTAGAGGGAATTATGTCCTTGACCTATGGTCTAACATGAAGTATTATGGTGCAATTCCAAAACTGAATTATCAAGATCATACTATGGTCATTATGCAATTAGAATAAAAAACTCCAATAGGTATAACATGATAGAGAAAACCAATCGACATTTTTTGCATCAAAGCAGAGCTCAATGATTATTCACAGGTTGTTGATTTGAATAAAAGGAATGTTTTTTTACATCAATCAGTGAATTTAATCCAAGGATGACTATGCAGCTAGTTTTCTCAATCACTAGAGGGTTATAGAAGCATGTTGATTTTCATCGATATGAAGTACTAAATACAGTGAACAATAAACACAAGAAAACTACAATTATGCATCATTCTTTTCATAAAACACTGACAAGTATCTAACATCATTATAACATCTTTTGCAACCCTTCCTCATCGAAGCTACGTTTAAATGTGACTACTGTACATTTTCAGCAAATGGTTTTTAACATTCTAAATGTGTTAAATATTCTGCCAAATGTTATGTAGTGCATTATAACGTCTAAAAAAAATACAAATGAAGTAATGCAATAATTTATTCCGCATTGACTACCTCATTGAATGCAAAATCAAGACGATGATACCAATAATATGATCTTACTATCATAAAGCTGAAAGCTCAATGTTCAATAATACTAACATGGAAAATGAGATACATATATATCTTTACTTACTCAAGTAATGGTATAACCCTGTTTGTTCGTCTTGAAAAGCCCTGACGCACAAAATGCCACAATGGCTGAAGGTTATTAGCCCCTCCGATCGCTTCAAACAAATCCTGATGAGGAACCACCTTGACCAGATACAAAAACTCCTCGTCTACTTTTTGAAACTGAGAATGGAAGAATTTGTATGAAATATATGAAAAAACCTTCCAATAAATCGCAAGGATTTGTTTATAATTTAAAACTTGGCATACTTTAAAAACCTTTTTTAAACTTTGGCGTTTGCTTTTATGGGATTCCTGCTCCCAAGGAAGAAAGTCCTTGCGTGGCAACTTTTTCAGCAACGAGGTTTCAAATATAATTTGAAAAAGCACAGATGACGATAGGTACATATTATAACCTGCTTTTTGATCACACGTAAAGCTCTGAAATGCCAATGCACACAAAACATTTTATACATGTTTTTTAATTGCAAATGTACCAATCTAGAAATTTTAATAATTACGTTCTTACGAGAAAATCAAACGGTCTCATAAACAGATAAAATTCTGCTCTACCATAACGCAGAAATCCTTTTTGAAATATTGCGGATCCAATCAGTTGATTTATAAATAATTTCTTTGGAGCAGTAACAATGATCCTCATGGCTGGACCTAAAAATGGATGATGTTAGTAGAAACCCTAGTAAATACTGAAGAAACTCATATTCAACATTTATCTACCATCTCTCCACTCTTTTGGCTTGATAGCTTCAAGGATGTTCTTCACGTTTTCATCACGTTGTGGATTATCCAAGAGAATATATTTCCACAATGCATAGAAATCATATTCATGTCTTTGTATTCTTCCAGGGTATTGTTTTAAAATATCCTGCAAGAAAAATTAAAAATTGGACACTAGAGATTCAAACTGTTTAACCATTATGCAGCCAAGAAGGGGAGGTACACGCACTATTTTTTTTATTTTCCTTTGATTTAGATATCCACTGTTTAAAGTCTGAGATAGTTCCAAAATTTGTAAATGAACGTTATTATACATAAATATCATTTGTACAGGGTGTTTTAAAAAAACAATGAAAATTTCTAAATATCATCATTTATTATTATCATATATTTTTACTGAATAAGTATTATAGGTTACATAAAAATTTAATGTTAGGCTTTAGAAGATATATTAATTTTGAAAATTTATACAACTAAAGCAGTCAAACTGAACCATAAAGAAAAGAATGTGAATATTAAAGAGTTCATATTTTTTAAAAACAGAAATTAATCTTGAGATATTTTATGCTGCAAAAAACTGAATATGCTCTCTTTGATGTGGAATACCATTGGAAAATTTTTTGGACTTAGTTTTGAAAGGAATAGGAAGAGCATTTCTTCGAAACATATGTATTACTATGATTGGAACATACAAATTTATTGTAAATATCACATTTTGTTTGAACCTTTCCTTTTTCTTGGGTAGGTGTAGCATCTCCCTCTATCACGATTTACATTTTCTTGAGTTTCATGATCTTCTCGCATTGCAACACCTCAACAATGAACAAAGAAAACTTCTTCGTGACCATGAAAAGTTATCTTGCCAATTCAAAAGTCCTTATATGAAACTGTTATGAATCAGTAAGTCACCGTTACAAACTTTAGTAGACACTCAAAATGATCCAAAAGACATGTTATAACATATTTATAGAGCGGAGTACGAAAAAAATTTTTGGATGAACAGCTCACAAAAACTAGTGCTGAGGTGCGTCCACACCTCCCCATTGGCCATATAGGGTTTACCTTATTAATTCATGATTAATACTTACATTTATTCTTCTCCAATACCTTGACTGTATTAAGTTAATTTTTGGGACACCACTTTTTAGCAAGTACTTTGTTAATAAACATAGGCCAGGATTAATTTCAAATAGTGGTACATCTTTATCGGCAAAATTTTGGGGCATAATATTTTCCGCTACTGCTCCTGCAAATATGGATACATTTATACATAAGACTATAACTTACTTTTAGTTTTTAAAGACAATGCCATACACTTACTAGCAGTTTCGTTGTTAACAATGAAAAGACTCTCGCGCAAACTCTTTACTTTTCTCAAGTACTTGGTTGGTATAACCTCAATATCACGGGGTTTAATGCACTTCTGTAGGTAAGTTAAAACACTCTTTGAGGGAGTTATCTTTTTCTTCGGAATAGAAGGCAAAGTTTTATCACTGGAAAGGTTTACATCAACTTCCTCAGCGTTGGAAGGCGATACACTTTCGCATATCCCATGCGCTGTTTCATTAACACACATGGAAAACCTCGTGGATTTATTGTAAATGTTATACAAGGTCCGTCTTACACAATAACTGAGGAAAAACTCGCTATAAAGCATTTTTGAATGAATCCACACTCCAAAATACCGCTTTTACTTAAACACGAATTCATTGAAGAACAACTGAGTAGCGCTAATATTAGTAAACAACTGCGCACACGTTGGGCGCGGGTTTCATTATAGGTGAATGTTATCTTTTTTGTATAGAAAGGTTTTCTTAAGATTATATCTTCGCGCTAAAATTCTATCCTGTATCTCATATATAAACGTAATGTAAAATTTAACGACGATGAATGAACAACCTAGCTTGGTTACAAGTTGCTCTTTCAAAGGAAAACAATATCTTGTTAAAATGAATTTAATTCGCGGTAATTCTTTAGAATTATCAGTAGTCGACAAATATTCAGCCGAGGAATGGCGTTGTAATTACGATTCTACTTGTGAGTCAATATATTTTTGTGAATAATAATACAATAGAAGCATGTTTAATAATAAATAAGCTTAAAAAGTTAACCTTTTTTATGACAGTTATTGAAAACCTCACCCACAAAACTGGAAACTACAAACAATTTGATATTTTTATCACGATGCTGAAATCTGGTCTACTTCGAGTATGTTAGCAAGTCAACTACACCTATCCCATACCGAAAAATGAGAAAAAAAGAAATAATTTACCAATATTTGTGTGAACCATATATTTTACATATATTTGTTGAATAATATTAGTTTTTATTATTAAACGCCATAAAGTGTAACGGCAAGAACTTTTGAAATTTAAATTAACAGTCATATAAGTTCTGATCATTTTTTAATTTCATGTTACTATCCTAGGAATTTACTAAAAAATTTGGTTAACAGGTATTTTTATTTTTTGATAGACAAGTGAATGTGTTACATTAGATCTTCTCACATTTGAAGATCTTGAACACCTTCGAAGTAGACGCACAGTAAGAAATGGTAGCAGAATTAATTCTCCACAATCAGCACGAGGTGGAAATTCTGCTGTAACATCCACAAATAGAAGATATTTAATTCTTACTTATACTGTGGAATTTGACAGGTATAAACATAATATGTATGATAGGTGAATAATGACTTCTAATCAAAGAATCCTAAAAATTTTTCTACTAGGTGAATGTTGGAGATATTATTTCGTTGGTTATATTTTCTTAGTTATTTTTTGTTTCAAACTGCATTGAGCAGAGTCTGCAAATAGACAGAAAGGGATTAAGAACTCAAACTAATACAACACTTTATTGATACTACTTAGGTAGTTTGTGCAGTTTCTGCTGATTCATAACCTCATCAGGTCAAATATATAAACTACAATCTCTGTTGAGTTCATAGAGGACTTGATGTGAATTTTATTATACATATTTTATTTCAAACATTCACAACAGGGCAATCTACATCTTATTGTCTACATGGTTGGAGCAACTCACTGGTATATTGCCATGCGTAAAACATATAAACATAAAGTAACACTTCATGTTTGAACACCTTTTGGATTTAAAGCATTCTTCCAATTTTATTGCTTTCCCTACATTCTTAACCATTAAGATAATGCAGGTGATCTTTCATAATTTCTTTTTCTTTCCTCATATTTGCATCAATAGGATACATTATCCGTTACCAATGGAATATGTTGGTCCCCCTAATCCACAAGTACTTCAAGCAACAATCAGACGGCTCGAAGCAGAAGTTCTAAGATTGCAAATGAAGCTGAATAACAAACGTGAAAATAATGATATAGAACTTTGGGTGAGAAGGTAGGAAGTGGAAAAATACTTTTAATATAAATGTTCTACCTGTACACAGAGGCAATCATAAGCCATTACATGACATAATTTATTTTCTTTCCTAAATGCCAAATCATATTAATCTATTCTTTGACATCAATAATAAATACAATAGAAAATGCATTACCCATTAAAAGCACTGGATGCTACCATAATATTGTTACATTGTCTTATTTAAGAGTCAATGAAAGTTATGCATTATAAATATTAACATGCTTCATATTATTCCAGTCAATTAGATATTAACTATAAGCCTGTGAAGCTAATGTCAACAAAAATTAGGCAAGCATGCTTAACGATTAAATTGTTAAACCTGTCACAACAGTATTGCAACAATTTTTTTGCTATATATAGGCTTACCACCCATTCTGATTTTAGCGAGACTCCTGATTTTTGGCCCATGTCCCAGTTTCTTCCTAAATTGTCCCAATTATCTCATTTGACATTAATTAGAATTTGTCTAATTTAAAATAAATTTCTATGTGTAACGATATATACTTTATCATACAAGAATTGATTAAATATCAATGCCTATTAAGCTGTCACCAATGCAGTAGAGGTCTTCATATTATAAATGTAAATCCTGCACAGGAAGTGTTATGTATGCTAGTAAAGAGCCTATATTTTTAAGAAATTATAGGTTAAATACTGGTGTTATTGTAAATAACTTTGGAGCATTTTATCAGCATTCTTTTAACTCTCATTAACTAAAAGTCAATTTTAAAATTTTGTTTTTAAATTTTTTTTGTAAAAGGTGAATGATGATGATCCTGATGATCACTCCACCCAAATGCATGAATCTAAAATTAAAATTCCAAGCAAAAGGCCATTATCCCCACCAGCAAAGAAAAGATTTTGCACCTTCAAAGACAAATGGTTCAAAGTTACAAATTTTTCATCATGGACCGCAAAAACCGATAATTGTTTTACTGCAAAATACGTTTTATGTCCCTCCTTTATTTATTTCAAAAGTGAAGGAGCAGGAGCTTAAAAACAATTTGGAAAATGCAAAATGTAAAGAATTTACTAAAAACCAACAACTTCAAGCTCCTTCTTTCAGTGATGTCCAACCTGTAGACTATGAAGGGTTTTTGAGCAGCCCGTGAAGCTACGATGGAAAAGCAATCCAGAAAATTTAACACCCAACTTCATGTATTTTTATGAAAATTTTTATAATAAAACTTTTAATATGGGAATGTATGCCATAAAAACCTCATTGAGACTTGATTTTCGCTTAAATGGCACCTTAGAATTTGTAGGTAACTTCTGATTTAAAATATAATCCGGCTTGCAGAAGAATTGGCAATTTCCAATGCTGTCCACTGGTGGATTCACAAACACTGATGTGGCCTGCCGTGTAGAAAATGTTGGACACCACTGGAATAGATATATAGCACGGTTGTTGAACTGTGTTTTGCTTCATGGAATTATGCATAACCACAGCTATTTTTCTTTAAAGTGTGGAATAAAAATATTTTCTGACTTTAAAATAGTTGCAGAAATATATTGCAGAAAAAAATTTGGAAGTTCAGCTCAAAGTCTGTGTGAAGAATTTCTTGGACTATAGTCTTTATAAAATTTCATGAACAATAAAGTCTTTGAAAAATATCATGGACTATAGTCATAAAAAATTTCATTTACTAAAGTCATTAAAAATTTCTTAGAAAAATATCATGGACTATAGTCTTGAAACATTTAATGGACTACAGTCTGAAAAATTTCATGGACTTAAATTTTTTTAAATTTCATGAACTATTAGTCTTCATAAATTTATTTGGCCTATTTCATGGACTATAGTCTTTAAAAATATCATAGACTTTAATCTTTGAAAATTTTCATGGATTAAAGTCTAAAAAAATTTCATGAACAATAGATTTTGAAAAATTAGATGGAATAAAGTCTATGAAAATTTTCAGGGACTACTCTTTATAAATTTTCATAAAAAATTTCTTGGACTAAAATCTTTAAAAATCTTATGGACAATTCAGGACTAAAGTCTATAGAAATTTCATGGACAATAGTCATCTAAAATTTCATGTACTAATGTCTTTGAAATTTTTTATGGAATTAAATTTTTATAAGTTTCATGAACTATTAGTAAAATTTCATTGTCTTTAGTCTTTGAAAAATTTCATACACTATAGTCTTCGAAGAATTTCATGTATAAAAATTTAATGGACTACAGTCTTTGAAAAAATTCATGGAATAAAGTCTAAAAAAATTTCATGGACAATAGATTTTGAAAAACTACATGGACTAAAGTCTTCAAAACATTTCATGGACTAAAATCTTTAAAAATCTCATGGACAATAGTTTTTGAAAAATTACATGGACTAAAGTCTTTGAAAATTTACAGATACTAGTCTTTGAAAAATTTCATGGACAATGGTCTCTGTAAAATTTCATGGATTTGAAAAAATTCATGGACTAAAATCTATAGGAATTTCATGTACTATAGTCTTAGCAAAATGTCATGGACAATAGTCTCTGTAAAATTTCATGGGTCTTTGAAAAAATTTATGGACTAAAATTGACAAATTTTATGGACTATAGTCTTCGAAAAATTTCATGGACAAGTCTCTTTGAAAAATGTCATGGACTAAAGTATATAAAAATTTCATACACTATAGTCTTGGAAAATTTTCATGGACCATAGTTTTTGAAATATTTCATGGACTCGAGTCTATAAAAATTTCATGGACTTAAGTCTATGAAAAATATCATGGACTATAGTCTTGAAACATTTAATGGACTACAGTCTTTGAATAATTTCATGGACTTAAATTTTGAAAAATAGCATGAATTACACTTTTACAAAAAAGTAATTTTTCCTAACAAATAATTTGTGATTCTTATGGAGCTTGTGATGCTGAATCCGAATCTGTGCTCAGAATTTTTCTGTCAGGCACAGATCACGAGTTACATCATTTCAATGTTTTGAATGGTTTACTATGCATAATCTGGATACTTTAAGCAGTAAATCTACATTTCTATAGAAATAAACACTAAATTTGTTGACTTTACGGATATATTTCAAATAAGCAAACAAATTATCTAAATTACTTAGTAAATTATATATATAAATATATATATATATATATATATACGTAAATTTAAAATTAAAATTACAAAAATTTAGCAAGATACAAGGAAAATTAATATACACTATTTATTTCTTTTATATATTTCTCTAGAATCTCTTGCAAGAGTCCAGCAGTAGTCGGCCAGCATCGAGGGCATCCACTTTCCTTTGTATCTTTGTTCAGTTGTTGCTATGTCTTTGTGAAATCTTTTACCATTTTCGTCTGATATGTCACTGCAATTTTCTGGAAAATAGTCCAGATGAGAATGCATAAAATGGACTTTGAGGGACATATTACAACCTAAATCTTTATATGCATTCAACATCTGCTCTACAATTTCTTTGTAGTCGGTGGATCGGTTTCTCCCCAAAAAATTTTCCACCACATCCCTGCCATGCAGGTCTTTCTTTCTCTTTAAGTCTTGCATCGAATTTGGAGTCGAGCATCAGTTCTCTGATTTGGGGATCCACAAATACGCCTTCTTTGATGTTGTGAGTCGAGGAAATTTACAATGTAAATATGCTAATCCTTCTCCGCCCTTGTCCATTGCCTTTACAAACTGTTTGATAAGACCCAGTTTAATATGCAAAGATGGAAGAATTACATATTTGGAGGCAACAAGACTTTCTCGTTCGACATTTTTTTGTCTGACAGTAAACCTTCGTGCGGGCCAATCTTTCCTCACATAATGATGTTGTCTGGCACGACTATCCCATTCACAAAGGAAAAAGTAGTATTTTGTATAGCCTCCTTGCATTCCCAATATCATGGCGATCACTTTTAAGTCTCCGCATATCATCCACTTATGCTCGGCTTAGTTAATCGACGATAGCATGAGTTCCAATATCTCATATGACTCTCTTCGAAGACTAGCATATCCAACAGGAACGGAAGATATTTTATTCCTATTATGAAGCAGCACGGCTTTCAAACTACTTTTTGAAGCATCTACAAAAAGTCTCCAGTCTTGTGCTTTGTATCTGCGACCTAAAGTATCCATTAATCCTCTAACGTCGTTACAAAACGTTATAGTATCACCATGTGTAAAGAACTCAACATAATCACGCTCTCTGTTTCTATAGATGGTTACATTGGTGTTGGATTGCAGAAGATTCCAACCCTGCAACCTAGAACCCAAGAGTTCTGCTTTCATTTTACTTAAACCTAGGTCACGAACTAAGTCATTTAGGTCAGCCTGTGTCAGAAAATGAGGAGATAAATGTCGTGCTGGGTGAAATAGAGGATCACTTTTTTCAGTCATTGATTGAGGTTCCTGAGTTTCTTCTTCTTCCTCTTCTAGTTTTTCATTTGAAGGTCTTGTTGGCAATGGAATAATTTCGCTATGTGGCTCAGGCCTAATTGCAGAAGGCAAGTTTATGTAAACAATATGACCCTTGGATTTTCTCGTTGTGAAGCCCTGCACATTCGTTAAACAGAAGTAGCAGTCCAATGTGATCTTTTGGCTCTCGCCATATCATGGGCACTCCAAACGACATTGACTGACATGTACCTTTCCACCAGTTTATTAGCTTCACATAACAAGTCGCACAGCAGAAATGTGGCATCCATTTTTGGTCTTGGTCCCCTATTTCACATCCGAAGTAATGCTTGTACGCCTTCTTGATGATAGGTGTCATTTTTTTCCTGTGCCTCTCAAAGGTATATTCGCCACAAATACAGCAAAAGTTGTTCGGTTTGTTGCAGCACTTACGAGATGACATTGCCTATAAAAATGATAATAATATACTTCAGTATTTCTGAGAATATGCAGCATTTTTTATTCAAAATGCAAACAGAGAAATTGAGATTACCAATACCACTTACTTTTCCTCACCGGTTAACTAAATATTTTCACATTTAGTTAACCGGTAAATAATATTTAAAAATTTAAATATTATCAACTAATATTATATTGAATATATAATACATACCTGTTCTAAACTGATGAACTGCAAGAAATGGTAACTTGGTGATATACGGAGAGCACACAGCACAGGGTGATCCTTCTTCAAAGAGCAAGGTTAGACTGATTGATGTAATGCAAAGTTCATATGAACAAAGAAGGTCACTGGAGAAAACATCCCTTTCCCTAGACAATCAGGAGCTTCCAAGAACTCTCAAATATGCAAATTCCCCAAGAAATTTCTCGAAGTTGGTTGATACTACCTTATGATGGATTTTAAGACGCGTCTACCCAAGGGTAAAGGGTGGGGTGGGGTTTGACCATTCTAAGGGCTTCATGGAAAATCTAAGTTGAGATTCGTAAAATATTTTACCCGGAAAACTCTCCATGTGGTAAACTCAGAGAAAGGGTACCAATACAATTAGCAATTAGGCTCTCTCTTCTAAATAGCTCAGAGAGTAGTCGCATGAGTCGTGCAGCATAAAACCTTGACCCACCGTCTTTCTTTCTTTCTCTCCTCGAATACCCCACCCATGGAGTCGGCAGATACTATCGCAACACTGCATCTGCTCGGCAAAACTCTTGGTCTCTTAAGGTTCTGGAAGTTTTTGAAATAGACAATTCCTTCAGCAACAAGAGAACTCCACTTCCAATGTGTATGATATGTGAACCGAAAATCGGAACGAAGGAAATAACGGCTTTCTGTTTTGGTTCGGGTTCAAGAATTTTATTTTTTCGGTTCAGGTTCGGTTTTCACTACAGCAGAAATGTTTTTTTTTCGGTTTCGGTTCGGTTTTGATGCCCTGGTACAGCCATGTTTCTCCCAACTAAATTCTCTCCATTACAAATTTAAGACAGGTAAATTTTGGGTAAATATAAAATGCAGTATAACTAAAAAAAAAACCGTGCCTGACAGCACAATTCTGACTTCGGATTTGGAATCAGCACCATAAAATCCTTCAGAAACAAGCATTTTTACCCTGGAAAAAATACCTTTGTAAAACAGTGTTATTAGTCTTTATAAATTACTTTGAACAATTTCATGGACTATAGTCTTTGCAGAATTTCACAGACTATAATCTTTAAAAATATCATCGACTATAGTTTTTGAAAAATTTCATGGACTAAAGTCTATGAAAAATATCATGGACTATAGTCATCTAAAATTTAATGTACTAATAATGTCTTTAAAAAATTTCATGGACTTAAATTTTTAAAAATTTCACGAACTATTAGTCTTTATAAATTTCTTTGAATAATTTCATGGACTATAGTCTTTGTAGAATTAAAAATATCATGGACTATAGTCTTTGAAAAAATTCATGGACTAAAGTCTATAAAAATTTCATGGACTGTAGTCATCTTGAATTTCATGAACTTATGTCTTTAAAAATTTCATGGACTACAGTTTGAAAAATGTTATGGATTATAGTTTTTGAAATATTTCATTGAATGTAATGGGTTATTGTCTTTAAAAGTTTCATGGCCAATAGTCTTTGTAAAATTTTATGGACTATAGTATTTTAAATTTCATGGACCATAAGTCTTGGAAAAATTCATGGACAATAGATTTTGTAAATTTCATGGATTATAGTCATCAAAAATTTCATTTACTAGTCTTTAAAAATTTCATGGACTTTAGTCTTTGAAAAATTTCATGGAATATAGTCTTTACAAAATTTCATGAACTAAAGTTTATAAAAATTTCACGCATTATACTTATGAAAAATCAATGGCCTGACCCTATTCAAAATATTTTACTCTCTAATGGATTGGTTACTAATTTTATTAGTTCTTATGAGGCAGATAATGTAGCTGTTTTTTTTGGTTAATACAATTCACTATTTCAAACGTAGGGCTGTGTCCCTACTTCCAATTGCTAAAATGTGGCAACCCTAGCTGTATATAATGGGTAATTTGAACCACATATTTGTTGATTCTTTGGTTCAGACTATTTAAATGTATTTTTTTCCTCTTAGGATCAAGGAACTAGAAGCTGAAAACTGGATCCTCAAGGAAGAAGTGGCTCACCTGAGACAGCTTCTCACCAAACAGACGGGAATGGGTGATGGTGTAGCTCCTTGTGGCAGAGCCTCTAACAACATCCCATTAGCATTGCAATCCTTAGAGGAGCAAGTCAAAAGAGAAAGGGCATCGTTTAAGGCAACTCTTCAAGGTCTCCAAGAACAAAACCATAGGCTTAGACGAGAAGTATGTAGGTGACTCCTATACCCTATTTCTAGTCTTATGAAGCTTGACCTTGGCGCAGCAAATAGCCAATCAGAGCGTTTTCCCCTTCCACCACCATTTGAAGTTTTCAAGAGGCGCGGGAAAGTAGTACACTCTTGCCAGATATCCGCTCTTGAAGAAAGTCGCATGCGAACGCTAAGGCGTAAACGCGATAGATCTGGCAACACAGTCGAGCTTGGAGCGATGTGAACAGCACGATGGCGAGGGACAGACTGACTTTCTCCTCTCTCCATCCACAGTCTCTCGAGCTTTCATTGGCTGCAGCAGTAAGCGTACAACTAGGATTTTCAAGGTCAAGCTTCATAAGAGTAGAAAACGGGTATAACATAAAATAGTTATTTTATCATTGTAGCTAATAGGCCATGGATGTTATGGTGCATTATGGTGGAATAGAGACATTTGAAATACCTTCACTTAGAAATTCAAAATTTTTAATATTTCAGTATGGATTAATATACCTCTAAGAATATATTTACTTACATTAAGCCAGGGACATACAACCTTTTTACATGGTAAATGCTTTGGCGAGCCAGATGAGATTTTACACCGGAACTTACTCAAGAGATCATACATGATTTTAAATATGTAAATAGAGTTTTAACCACTTTTAGAGTTAAAACTTCACCAGGATATGTGTTATGACAATAATATATGATATATATACAGTAGATCATCGATTATTCGGCGATCGATTATCCGGCGGTCCTGGCCGTCCGGTGAAAGTTGCAAGGAATTCAGCGTTCGCAGGAGAAACGCAACAAAGGCATTAACAGTCCGGCGATAGCGCACCACGTGGTGCCAAAGCATTTCTGAACGAACGTCAGTTGTACAGTAGGATCTTGGTTATAAGTAACTCAGTAATACATATGTAGTACTCGTTTATCCGTATTTTTTGTAATACAGGGCGAAACCATGCAAAGTCAGGCGTACACATACTGACTTATACATAACTGAATTGTGTTTAATTTTCGTTTATACGCAGGGATACTTACGTCCCGTGGGATTTTTTCTCTCACTTATACGTATATAATTAATGAATGATTTTAATGCCCTTTTTATTTCACATTTCTTCAGACAAATTCATTCGCTATAGTCTTCTATGCGTTTTCTTTCTTCGAAATATTTTTGTACCCATTATTATTGAGGGTTCCTCATCGATTGGTGTTATTCGTGAAGTTCACTTTTTTAAACCTTTATGTGGTAATCTGATATTTGAGTTTTACTGATTAACTAAAATACTGAAAACGAGTGCAAATAACCTTCACCACTTACCATATCCTCGGCGATCCGGCGGAAGTGTTTCCCGTATTGCCACTATATTGTGTAAGTTATATAATCCGATAATTTTTATTATCCTATAATTGCCTTCTCTGATTACCAAATTTCAGCGATCCAGCGCAGTTAACACCACTACATTGCGTAATTAATATCTCCGATACATTACATTGTGTCAACCGATACCCACGTGATCGTTCTGAAGCGGTGTACTCGCCAGTCTTTATTCAGATATTTGTGGCTTTACACTAGTAGTACAGTGTTTTTGTGTGTCCCTAAGTGTTAAAATGGCCTCAAAGAAAGATATAGGTGGTACGAAGAGAAAGCACGTTACGTTTCATATACAAGTAAGTAATAAGATTGCAATTCTTCCGACTGCCAACAAATGGCTCTGACATCTTTGAATTTCACCTCCCTCCTATAATGACATTTCCCGAATACCCCGATATCATTGCTTTCGGCGTTTATGATGGCCCTAAATCATCTTTCCTCGTGTTATCACACACACCTTTTTACGTTGCTTCCTCCAATCACATGCCCGTTACCACCATTAGTTTAAATCTTAAATCTAGCAAGGTCAATGGAGGACGTATTTCAGCTTCGAGGATGCGTGGTTGGGTTTGAAAACGAAAAAAAAACATTTCCGTCATCCGTTTGCATTTCCACGCACTTGACGGTTAGAGGCATCGCAACCATCGATGGCACGGAAGCTCTACGCCAGCTTAAACCATTATCCAACCGATTTCCTGCGCAGACTCCCACCTATCACACCGCCCAGAAACTATCATTTTGGGTAACGATTGTTACTTTTTCCTCGCGAAACGCATCAAAAAGCGAAGAATCTGCAAACTGATGCTTCGAAATGCCGTAAAATGTGCTTTCCTACGCAATGCTTAAAAACTAAAAAAACAGAGAAAAAATGAAGGAAATCGGAGCATTATGAACGGAGATAATATGAAAAAGAACTTCCGCAAAATGACCACATTTTTTATTACAGTACCGTACTTATGTTTTTAAATACTCAATGCTTTATTTATAACATATTTGTACAGTAAACAAATTAAAAACACTAAACAACATACAGGCAACACACAATACTCAAAAATAAGCTGTATAAAAACTTTGATGTGATTATCCGGCGTTTTTGAGAATCCGGCGACTCTCTCCCCCCGAGGGCGCTAGATAATCGATGATCTACTGTGTGTGTGTGTGTGCATACACTGTAGATTCCGGTTAATTGGGCCATCGGTTAATCGGGGCAGCCGTTTATTTAGGACAAATCTTAAAGAACAAAAACAAATCGAGAAAATAACCAGAATTTGCTTCGCTTATTTGGGACACCATGCCGTTTAATCGGGACAGTGACTGCTAGATGGCATGCGTATTCAGACAGTGTAGCGATTCTGCTTGCAGTGACTGCTAGATGGCATGCTTGTGATCACTACAGGTATGTGGCGTGTGGGCTGACTCACTCAGTAACGAACAGGTGTATTCGGACAGTGTAGCGATTTTTGATTTTTTTTATTTTTCATTTTGATTTTGTGAAATTTCAGACCCCTGCCAAGATGCCACGGAGAGATTTGACACTAGCTAACAGAATTGCCTTACTTGACCAAATCAAAAGCCACCTGCCTAACACCAGTCATTGCTGGCTAGCGGAGATAACTGGTGTGCCGAAATCTACAATCGCACGTGTGATACAGCAGCAAGATAAACTGTGAGAGGAATGGGCATTACGTGAAGGACAACAGGGAACATCCCAAAAACGGAAGCGTGAAGGCAAGGATCCAGACGTTGAGGAGGCCCTCAATCAATGGTTCTCTATTGTAACTGGACGAGGTGTGCGTGTCAGTGGACCAATGCTGAAAAGTAAGTCAGAGGAGTTAGCTAAAAAGCTGGGTCACAAGGATTTCAAAGCAACAGATGGTTGGTTGTCTCGATGGAAATCTAGGCATGACATTAAATTCAACAAATCATACGGCGAGGACAGTGCTGATGCTGTAAGTGCTGAACAATGGAAATCCACAAACTGCCCAACTTGCTTCAGAAATTTTGTGCAGATGACATCTACAATGCCGATGAAACAGGCCTGTTTTATCGTGCCTCGCCGAACGGTTCCCTGAGCTACAAACACGCAACACTGTTGGGTTCAAAGAAAGCAATGGATCGCATAACTGTGTTATGCTGTTCAAACATGTCAGGAACTGATAAACGGAAGCTGTTGGTTATTGGGAAAAGCACTAAGTCTTGATGCTTAAGGGGCTTAGAATGGACAGTTTACGAGTTCTGTACTATGGTAACAAGAATGCGTGGATCACTTCTGAAAGTTTTAAGAAATGGCTAATGAGTTAGGACATGGAACTGCAACGGAAGTCAAGAAAGGTTCTGCTGCTTCTTGACAACTGTGTGGCACACCCTCATTTAGATTGTTTGAAAAACATTCATCTGGAATTTCTGCCTTCCAACACCACATCCTTGATGCAGCCAATGGATATGGGAATCATAAAAAATTTGAAGACGTTGTATCGTGGAATGTTGGTAAACTACATCCTTGAAGCAATTGAAGAAAATCTACTGACATCATCTTCAACAGCCAAGGAAGTCAGTGCAAGGGTTAACCTTTTACAAGCACTACAGTTTGTCACCAATAGTTGGCGAGCAATAAGCAGCAAGACCATTCAGAACTGCTTTGCTCACTGTGGTTTTAAGCATTCAGGCTTGGAGATGCCAGATACGACCGATATTGAAAATGAAGTCATTTTGGAACTGCAAGATGTCAGAAACTACAAAGAGTTTGCATGCATTGACAATACTCTTTAATGTTACAATGAAAATGAAGATTGCGAGAATGCAATTGTTGAACCAATTGCAGCAAAACACCAAGAGACATCAGAAGACCAGGAAAGTGATGAGGTTGACACACCTGAGCTTGACCGAGTGACTAACCAGGATGGCAGGAAATTTATTGCTGGATTACGATGCTACTTCATGCAGGAAGGCAATGATGGCAGTCCTTTATCTGCACTAGATATCTGAGCTGATATCTGAGCTGATATCTGAGCTGATTTTGTTCATTTGCAGTCAATCAAGAGAACACGGCAGGGTACACTCAATAAATTCCTCCAACATCATTAACTGTTAGGAACTGCATACGTGTTTGATACATTAAATTGAAATTGTTTTTAGCGTAAATATTTATCTCTGATCTGTACCATTTGTTCCAGAATTCATTTAAGTACATTTTTGATGCTCAGTAAATGGTAGTTTGTCTTTTGTTTTATACCTTTTTAACTTTATGTAAAACTTTGCATAATTGGGGCAGCTGCTTAATTGGGCCAAAGTGTCCTAGTCCCGATGTGCCCCAATTAACCGGAATCGACTGTATATATATGTATATATACAGGGTGTCTGATAAGTCAT
Source organism: Uropetala carovei (assembly GCA_036926305.1). Classification (NCBI taxonomy): domain Eukaryota; kingdom Metazoa; phylum Arthropoda; class Insecta; order Odonata; family Petaluridae; genus Uropetala; species Uropetala carovei. The sequence continues at coordinate 669,568 of JAXCHB010000156.1, read as the reverse complement.
TCCCCATTTTAAGTGTTATTGCTCCTAAACTAAAAGAGAAACAGAAAGAAGTCACATGACGTCATGTGACTTCTTTCTGTAGAGCTGGGCCATTGATGAACTTGAAAACAAAATTCGTTATATTCTTGGTAATGTACCAGATGACTTCTTGAGAAAACCTGTTGAAAATGTATGTACTTGTGGGCAATGCCAGAGTCTATGTTGAATTTTAACTTTATTAGAAAGTAAATGGCAATAAATAATCTTCAATTTAGTGAAAGAACGATTACAATAGCTCTTTTAGTTTAGGAGCAATAACACTTTTAAAATGGGGAGTGACTTATCAGACACCCTGTGTGTGTATATATATGTATATGTATATATAAAAATAAAACCTTCACATCTACAAAATTATGTGCAATAAATATTGCTTCACAGGCTGCATAAAAAGCTCTAGTGGGCCAGATGCGGCCTGCAGGTTGCACGTCTCTGCATGAAACCATAACTTCATATTTCAACAAAAGTTAAATACTCTTTCCCCTCCTCCCAAGGCATGATTACTTCAAAGCCAACACCTCTTAAATTTGTATATGGTATTAATCAAGGATCCATATTAAGCATTGAGTGCTCCACCTCAGTGAAATTCTTAGGGCTGCTTATTAGTGAATAGCTGGACTGGTCTACACATATTACTGCTGCGATGAAACAGATACTGGAATTTTCGTACTCAGAATAGCAGCACCCATAATCTCTATTGATACCCTTAAACTCCTTGATTATGCAAATACCAACTCCCATCTTTCCTATGGCGTCATTTTCTGGGGCAATGTGACCTACTGTAATAAAGCATTCTCCTTACAAAAACAAGCCGTCAAAGCAATGCTACAAGTTATGGTAAGCCCATTTTTCATTATTTTCTAATACTAACTCTTCCTTCCATATACATTCTTAACTGTGTCATCTTTGTCAAGCAATATCCTTAACTTTTACCAAGAATAATTGATTACATCATTATTACACTCACACCAAATATATCTCAATCGATATCACTTCTCAAAATGGACCTCCCCAAGGAGCCATTATTATATTTAATAAACTACCTGCAACAGTAAAGTTAATATACCCTATCACATCATTTGAATGCTGGTTAAAAAATTTCCTTCTGAACAAAACTTACTGTAGTGTTTGTGAATACCTAATGATAATATGTATATGAATTTTATATCAAAGTGACAAAACCATGCAATTCATTACTTGCCAATGGTGAAAATAAATGATTATTACCTATTACTGTGATATGGAAAACCATTAAAAAAATAAAGGTTGTTTTTAAATTAAGGTCGAGGAACTACGTGGCAAAGAAATGTTGAGTAACAAAGCATACCCAGATAAGATTCTGCAAGAACATGGAGGTCGAAGTCCAACACCGTGTCATGATGGTCACATTTCCACGAGAAAGTTGGATACGTTTACACCTGAATCACCAAATGCATTGAGGTAAATTGTGATTCACCAAATAAAAACTTATATTATTTTCCCCTAGTTTGTGATTAAAGCAGATTTTTGCTACAGCATGAAACAACGACACAGAGGAAAAAAATGGAAGGAAACATTAAGGAATGGAAATTCTGAGGGAATGGTGCCAAAAAGCTCATTCGGTCAAGGATTCCAAGCACCTCACATAGATAAATGTTTCAAAGGACATCGCAGCTGTTCAAGTTCTGGTGGTATTTTAATCACTTTGTCATGTTTTTATATAGTGAATACAAGTTTAGCAATTTACGAACTTCATTGAAAAACTTAATTTTAAACTTTGATACGGCTCAACCTTGTGGAACGATTCTGTAATGAATTAAAGAAAAACTGTTTCCAGAGAATGTTCTGAGGATAATACATATTTTCTTTAATTCATTTTTTTATATTGTTACTAGTGAAAATAATTTTTGTGATCTTATGATTAACTCCTCAAGTATGATTTAAAAAATTGCCATCTCTCTGAATGAAATGCCACAGAATGCAACATGTGACATTTACTTCTCAAAATATATAAGAGAAAAAAAAGAAGCAATATTCAACACTGCACTTGTTACGAAATGCAACTGTGTTATAAAGTTGCTCCACTGCTTTAAACTGTCAATTTAATCTCATATTTAATTAAAACTATTATTACAAATGTTTGCTTATGATACTTTCAGTTAACAAGAATTAATGAAAATATCAAAATAAAATTCACAGACTCGAGCAGTTGTAGCCGAAACAGGAGTCCTTCTAAGTTCAAGCTTCAAACACAACGTGGCAGAACCAATTTAACGAGGTGGACAGCCAATGAATCCCAGAAAATTTATCCTAAAGGGCACAATCATGTCAGGACTTTATCATCCTCATCAGGTGGCTCAAACAGAAACAAGAGAGGTCAAGAGAGATGTTATGGTAGAAAATCAAGGACCAATTCAACATGTTCAGCCTCATCATCTTCTGGTGCATCTTCAATTTCTGGAAGCCATCACTCCTTTAAGGCCAAAGGTCAAAATACCTCAAACGCATTTAATAGGAATGCAAGAAGAACACTAAACAGAAGTTATTTCATGTCAGATAATACTCAAAACCAGAGGCCAAGATGCAAACTTACCCCAGGAAAACCTCCAAGGAAATTGCCAAACAAAGGTAAAAATAATGTGTGTGCTTGTAGATATATGGCTTACATAGTTATAACATGGGTTTAAATGCATCTCACCATGGAAATACTGAGAAACAAACATCTAAATAATAAACTTACCAAATTCAAAATGAAATATTCCAGCAGATTCAAATGCTTTAGGTTCGGATTTAAACTATTATGATATTTGATATAATGGATGAAAAGCTTAAAGTGCAGTTTGTTAAACTAACTCCCAAAGAAATGCTTCAGAAATTACAGTTAGGTAATTCTAAGGGAAAACCATTTAAAGCAATGTAGAATCTCACTGTAGTAAAAACTCCATGAAAACGACCATGTATGAAGTCTTGATTAAACCATTTAGTAGAAGAAGTGAAAATAATAATAAACTCCATCACATTAATAATTTATTTTTATAATCAAGCTTCCAAAAATTGTTTTACTGGCTAAACTTGTCTAAATATGAATAGCTTTTATTACTAGCAATTATCCTAAATGCTAGTAAATTTTCTTTTTCGTAGTTTAGCCTTTTTTGCGACATAAAGATATGAAAATTATACAAATTTCAACTTAAAAAATTCCCTTAAACTTTCACTAACAACACAAAAAAACTGTCTTTTTCAGAAACAAGGACAGCAATATCAGATCTAGAAACTAGAATAAAAGCCCTACAAAAACTACTGAGGGAAGGTATCTCTTTTCCTTGATATCTAAAAATAATACCTATGTACAAAAATTTCAACTGTTTTTATCTGAATAAAATAACCTACATGAAAAGGAGAATTTCAAAGTCTAAATAGAATATGATATACTTGCAGTGGCAGATGTAGGCTTTGAGAGGCCTGAGGCGCAATGACTAATCTGACGCCCCCTCCAGAATTCGACTCGATTTAACATATGAAAATAAAAATCTGGCAAAAATGCACATTGTTAACAACACATTTAATATAACAGATAGGCCAGTGGTCCTTAACCTGTGGGATGTGCCCCGTGAGGGGGCATTTGTGAATTCCAGGGAGGGCACAAAGGATTTTGGACCAAAATCAGTTTTTCCTCAAATTTCTGTCCTTCATACATTTCTAATGCTGTCCATTTTAAAGGCTTTAATATTTTCATGTTTCTTTCATAACTATTTTGATGATATTAATCTTGTACTTATGTATTCAAATGCTCCGCCAACTTAGCATTTTCATAACAGGTGTAATGCAGATGAATGAATTTATTATACATAGAAACAGAGCTGCGGTCTTATGGACAGGCGAGCTGGGCAGTCGCCCAGGGTCGTCGAAAAGAGACACGGTATGAACAATGGGGAAAATCACATGATTTTTGGCTACATACTGTCTCCGGCTGCTATTGGAAGATTCAACAGAAAAACAATTATACCAGTTAGCGATGGTGGCATGCATGTCTGGTTGTGTTAATAAACAATTATTTTTCACAGTACTTAAGATTATAATGTTAAAGGAGCCGCCAAAATAATCGTGCCTGGGGCCGCCAATTGTTTAGAAATAGAAATAACATTATGCAACACTACATGGATTTTTTATGCAACTACAACTACAACTTATTACTGACTGCCCAAAAATGATGCAAGTTTGTGTGTAGAAACCAAAATGAAACATTAGTATTCACTAAATAAACTGATGCAGTCAAACTCAACTTGTGCCCTTAGGTAAGCAGATACTTAAAAAACTATGTCATAAAACATTGGTTAATTCTCTTTTGATAAAAACCCTTAAAAACATGAAAGAAAATTTTCTGGGGGAGGAGGAGCATGAGGATTCGAAAAAATCAGAAAGGGGGTGCAAGACGAAAATGGTTAAGTACCACTGGTATAGGTGAACACAAACACCCCTTGTCCCTTGCTACACATCCGACTAGAGAGAACTCAAGAAAATCCGACTAGTGTTGGAGAGGAACCCAGAAGAGAATATGTTCAGAGAAATCTGGGCAGAACCACAGTCATGAAATGGCCGAAATCATAAGCCGAGAGCTTGGGCTTATGTAAACTTTGTCACCCACTATGAGTACAGTTGGTTTTTTTGTTTTCCAAAATGGTCATAAAGATCCGGATGGATCTCGAGGAAGAATTTTTACATTCATTACACCAAGTGGTCGGCTGGATGGATGCAAAGAATATGAATACGTAAGTGTCATGAAGATCTTATAAACAACGCTGAGACTGGCATCAGCTAAGTGTAGAATCAGAGCGTATAGCAAACAAAGCAGCGAGACTACTTCATCCACCACTTAAATTTTAATGAATTGAAATTGTAAAGAGCAGCCTCCAGTGCCAATTCGCTCTTGGAAATTGCCCATTCCTAAAACCAACCTTTGGTGAGGAACATAACCAGTTAAGATGTTTAAATTTCCTTATCTGATGTGTAATTCAACATCTACCAAATAGATAAAGACATTTGTCAGTTCCAGATTGTAAAGACAAAACAGAAAACAATACAATGGTGTTCTTATAAAGCATAACAATTTATTCACAATAGTTACAACTCAAAGTCATCACCTTTACAAGGTGAAATGCTAATCATCAAACAAATCTCTTCTGAGACATCTTTGACAATGTCACATATTTACATTAAATAAACACGTGTTTATGGCTTGTTTTTTAAATCATTGAAAATAAAAAAATACATGAAAGGCTAGTTGGCGATTGAATCTCTGCCAATAACAATCAACTTCAATGAAAGTATACACAAGATAACTCTCAGTAATGTATAGATCACAAAAAAATAAAAATTCGTATTTTTTTATAGATAAAATCCGTGAACATTCACAGCTCCTCAAAAAGCCTACGAGTGACACAGTAAACAAAAATCAAATCAACATTGTATCAAATGAGTGATGATGGTTAATTACCACTTTTTAATTACTGACCACTAATGAAACTAACCAAAGGCAGCATTTTTATGAGTCATTCTGAGATACGCAACCAACAATAAAGTGCTTTATCTATGGGTATTAAAAATTTGTTCTTTGGAAAAAAATGCTACCTTTTATTTTGAAAATCTTTGTGTAAGTACTCGATTGCTTCCATAATGAGACCACCTTCAAACATTGATGGCTCTTCTACGTGCATGTGTTGCTCTCCGTCAGTGGCACACTTTTTTGGTTTCTTGGTCACCTGACTCTCCAGCTCACATACTGTACGCATTAGCTCACGGATTTGAGCATCTTGTCTTTCAGCCTGCAAATTAATCAACACATTTTCATAAAATATTTATAACAATTATCGATTCATTTCTTAGATTTAGGCATTCTTTTAAATCACTCACGCACATAATCTATTTTTTAAATATAGGAAAGACTATACATATTTATTGTTAAAGCATTTTGTTTATCTGAATTTTTGTAATCCTGGACAAAACTCTATAACATATGTTACTTTCTATGATAGGACACTTAGCATGCATCCCATATAAATATTAATAAGTTTAAATAAGTCCAAAATTCCAAAAATACCTAAATTGTAACTTGATCAATTTACTTATCTACTCCTTTATGAATAGTTTTATAAGACAATTTTTTATACTCAATATTGTTTAGTTTAAGTTGTTTTTTGCTTGATATTTTATTAAATATATATTATTTAAAATAATAAAAAAAAAATATTTTTCGGTATCACTTCCGACACGCGATTCTTCCATAAGATGAAAATTTGGAAGCACTAAGGAGGGTTATCAACTATGGCCTGACGATAAGTATGCTTAGTTGTATTTTGGTGAAAAAATTAGAAAGAAAACAATTACTCAATATAACTGTACTTTACCTACATTTGATGTATACTTCAATGTAAAATACATAAAGGTATTATTTTATTAGTTAAATGGAGATTCCACAGCAATTACATCCTGTCATAGATATGAAACTAGCAGTAAACTTCTGTTCCCTTTGGTTACTTCTTAATTCTCCTTCCCTAGTAACTGCACAGCCACCGTCAAAGTATATACAGACACTCCCCCGGGTTGCGTAAGGAATGTGTTCCACCACCCGTTATGTAACCCGAAATTTGAATAAGTCGTAAATTACTATGGATGCTGTGTTTAAAGTATAATTTACTGCATCAGTACAGTACAAGTTAGTGTTTAAAAAAGAAGCATGTACACTGGCACTTTTACTCTCACTGCGACGCTTATCACCCATTATTGCAAGGACAACACTTAGGTTAATTTGTGCAAAAGCAAACCACACGTTAAGAGATCAAGCAAATTTGCATGAGCGGTAGAACACACCGAGAACGCTGCATTACAACCTATGCCTTATGTTCTTCCTCCGCGCATGTATGTAGTTTTCCCGCTTGCTTATGCAAACTGCTAACGTGAACTTTCTGCATATGGAAAATTTTTTACGTAACTTGATGTAAGTCGAGGCTTACATAACCTGGGGAGTGCCTGTACATTTAAAAATTATTAGTTTTTTTCAGTGCATTGTAGTTACAGCAAATATTTCCTAAACCAAGAGAATATTTTAGTTATCTTGAATGAATTAGTTAAGATTGAACAAATTTAAATAATTTATTTTATATAATATAAGAGATTTTCACAAGATTATGCATGGAGCATGTTATATTACAGGTAGAAATCAGGACAACCCAGCAGTGGGTCATCCCAGAACGAGTATGTTAACTTGACCTTGGGAAAAGTGACTGTTCTCTTAATCTCATTACATAACAGATAATGGATTCTATACATATACTGACCCAATTATATTATTACCTTAAATATAATGAAATCTCTTAATTTCAGAATCCATACAACAAAAAACTCGATGAGTTGATCTTAATGTGCAACATAAATGCAAACAACTAATACATAATTAAATCCATTCATTTAGAAAATCTGAGGAATTACACAGTTTACAAGTTAGTGTTTTTATTCAGTGTAACTATAACCTTAAGCCTCAATGAGAAAAATATTAATGGCTTTTCTGCACGAAAATAAAACCAAGCAAACTTGGAAGAGATTAATATTTAGTGAAGTTTTATTGCTATATTTATAACTAAAATACATCTAAACTATATAAAGGCTAGTGTTACTTTGTGTGTAATGCTTTTTGAAGCTTAATATCTCGCAAACAATTTGATGAAATTTTCAGGATAGCATTATGATGTAATAACAAGATGTTTTAATGTATCGAACTCAAGATCAAAGACCCAGGTTCGACTCATTCAATAATTATTTTACCGTAAATTTACACGTAATTTTCGATTTTTCAGTGAAGATTTCATCTTTCATTCGTCAAAATGGGTAATTGCGAAACAGGTTTCCTTCAATTTTGCTTTATTCGACAGTTAAAACTATGTAGTACTATGTTGTTCTTGTGACGTTTACATGTTACCCGATCAAAGTTTTGGATTCACCAAATCCGTTGAAATTCAGCGGGCACTTCTGCTAGTAATAAAATAAATGCTAAAGCATTGAAGATTGTGTCAATTAGACATTATTCCAGAATGGCCCTTTTTAAACAGAACAGGTAGCCTACATTCTAGACATGAACCTGCAACTGGCACATCATCTAATCCGGCAACTCTGTGGTCCCAAACATGTCAGATAAAAGGAATTGTACTGCAACTAGCGATTAAAGGCAGCGTCAAAAGATATGCAAAAGATGTTTTAAAATGTCAAAAATTGATAGCGAGTGGACGCAACAAAGAATAATAAAAACTAATTTTACAAAATATAAAACAGGAAATCTATGGGAAAAAATGTTTTCAATTACATACTTAGGTTAGTAAAATGAATGGATGATAAAATGCCATTGGTAATATGCAATGATGTTGAGAACTTTTATTGGTGTAATCATGGCAGTCAAAGATTAAACATAGATATGTGTAAATCTTACATAGGAGGATGCAGTGGCGCGTTATACTGTAGGCAAAAAAGACATTTGCCTAGGGTCCCCGATTCCAAGGGGCCCCAAATTAATTTTTTTTCAGTTTTTAAAGGGACTAAAATATTATTATTAAAACAGTACATGTAAGGAACACAATTATTAATGACATAAAGGAAATAAATATTTTTCGATCATTGTTGATTCTACTCCTGATGTAAATCATAACGACCAACTAGCATTTATCATAAGATATATAGATAAACAACATCAAATACAAGAAAATTTCTTGGGTTTCATACAGATAGAAAAACATGATGCATGTAATTTGGAAAATATTATAGTATTGACGTTAGCTGAATTATCTCTAGATATTAAAAATTGCTGGGGCCAAACGTACGATAATGCCGCAAATATGTCGGGTTTGTACAATGGGTTACAGGCAAAAATAAAAAACCAGTAAAAATGCAATTTTTATACCATGTGCAGGACATTCTTTAAATCTAATTGGAAATGCAGCTGCAGAATCTTGTTCCAAGGCTATTCATTTTTCTGATTTCATTTAAAATTTAGTCATCTTCTTTTCATCGTCAACAAAGAGGTGGGATCTTCTAATTAAGACAAGCACAAAATCAAATTTTACCTTAAAATGAATCAGTGATACCAGATGGTCTGCAAGGGTGAATGCAATATTAGCTGCTAAGGTAAATTTTATAGCCATAAAAGAAGAATTATTTGAACTTTCTAATGAACCAAATGAAAAACATATAATGAAATTAGAAGCAAAAAACTATACAACTGTTTTGAAGATTATGAAACAGCACTTTTGTTGATTTTATGGAATACACTTCTACAACGAATAAATGCCACTAATAAAACTCTGCAAAGCAAAGATTGCAATCTACAAGAAGGTGTAAATCTTCTTAAATCATTGTCCTTATTTATTTTAGAAGTTCGAAACATTAACGCATTTGAAAGTATGGAAACAGAAGCACAGTCATTGATAGGTAATAAAGAATACAAATCTGATAAAGGAAGAACCCAAAAAATGAAACTACAATTCGGCGAAAACAGGGATAACGAAGAAATGTTAACTGGCAAAAAATTATTTATTGTGAGTTGCCTTAATGTAATATGCAATAGTTTACTATCAGAAATTAAAAGACACATTCAGGTGTACAAAGACGTCTTACAGCAATTTGCAATATTTATAAATTTAAATTTACGCGATACATCACCAAATGATTATGACAATTGTATTGCAAATTTAATTCGTAATTATAAAGATGACAACGATGGAATTTTGTTTAGAGATGAAGTAGCCCAATTTCTTCATTTTGCAATGATTGAGAAATTAAATACACCGATGGAAATGTATATAGCGATTCAGGGAGGGCTAATTTCAACTTTCCCAAATGTTTACATAATTTTTAAAATATTTTTGTCAATGCCGATCGCGAATGCATCTGCGGAAAGGTCATTTTCTGTGTTCAAAAGAGTAAAGAATTATATGAGAAATTCACTTGGGAAAGAAAAATTAAATAATTTAGCAATATTGTGTATTGAAAATGTAATAGAACAAATTAATTATGATAGTATAATAGATAGCTTTTCAGCTCAGAAGGCAAGGAAAGTTAATATATAATACTAGTGTAATGCCCATTGAAATATCAACGGAAGAATTATAGATAGATTATTAATATTTTCATTTTAAATAATTACCTAATATCACACTTTTACATATGAAATATTTTGCCATATGCAACATTTCTAGTGAATATGGTTTTTGACAGTCTATTTTTAGTTAAACTTAAAATAGTTGCCTCTCTTTCCCTCCCTCTCACACCCTTTCTCTCCCCCTCCCCCCTCTACTTCCCTCTCTCCCCCTCCCTCTCGCTCCCCCCTCTACTTCTCTCTCCCCCCCTCTCTCTCATATTAAAAGCATGCAAAGCATGTTTATACCCATAAGGATTGAATTAACAATATGATATAGAGGTCTAAGAATAGTTTGTTGCTCATTCCCATTAGCTCTCTGAATTGCCATTATTTGAGCATAATGTTCATTGTGTCTCCTGTTGGAAGCTCTTTCATGATCCTGTGTTCTCCTTGCTTCTATTTGCTCATTCGATTGTCGAGCTCTAAGTCTTGCTTTTGCTTCTCTGTTTTGTCGTCGACGTCTTTGTAGTGGTGTTTCTTCTTGCACACACTGGTTATCCATTTTATAATATCTCAAAAAAGAACGAAAATTAAATTTATTACGTTTTAAAAATAGAATATTAGAAGAATATACAATATAAACACATATACTTGTTCTTAATTGATATATGTAAGAAATAAACGCATTTTTTGTACTATTTAACTTTTTCAACTTAAACTTAAAAGTTTTAAACTCTAATATTGCAATGTCTTCTTTAGCAATGGAATAATTAAGTTAAAATTCTAAATTCGTTAAACAAATAAAACTATTTATACAAAATTTATAAACATTGAAGTCAATCTATTCTAAAGAAATGGTTCATATAGTATGGTAGTTTACCTCACTTCAATATGATGTATTTCATGAATAATCGAAGTTTTTCAATACATAATATTTCTCTTCAAGTGTTTCTTCACTGTCACTAATTACCCTAAGTAAATATTGAAATAAACAGTTTAATAAACTATTCTTTTTCACTATGAGCATCAAATACATTCTGATTAGCATTCTTTCAAAATAATAATAATGTACGAATGTTGTTTACTTTGGTTGCTATGTAATTCAATTCCCTCTCCTCTCTCACGTAATGAAAATATTCAAATCACGCTTATGGGTGTAAGGTCAGATACAAAAATAGATTATATTTGCTAACTTTCAGAATAAAAATCATTTATGTTAATTGCAATGAAAATAATACCTATCCTTCCGCCCCTCGTACATTAAAACTATAGTGTCGGAGTGTTTCTTTCGGAATGAACCAAATAATAATAATAATAATTATATTTGCTAACTTTCAGAATAAAAATCATTTACGTTAATTGCAATGAAAATAATACCTATCCTTCTGCCTCTCGTATATTAAAAGTATTGTGTCAGAGTGTTTCATTCAGAATGAACCAAATAATAATAATTCATAATAAATATGAGTATGCTGTTCGTCGTAATTTCTCATAGTTTCGCTGGCGGCCATCTTGCTGACAGACACGCAGACATTGTAAATTATAGTATATGATATTGTAGGTACCTATGTAAATGTTCATATTTTAAATGTAATTTTTAATTTTTTAATATATTTTTTGTAAGCACGAATTTACCTGCTGTTGATGGAATTGAAATTAAATTAAAATCTGATACTAATTGTGACTTTTTTAATTATAAGTATGTCTGAATATTACCGAAACAAAATTTGTTTTAAGAAAAAAAAATCATTCCCGAGTTTTTTAAACATTATTTAGGTAGGGAGTAGGGCCCCACATTTATTTTGCCTAGGGCCCGTGAGAACCATAACGCGTCACTGGGAGGATGGATATAGAATATAAAACCTAAGGAGCTTCAAGAAGGAATACAGATCTGAAAATTGACATGACAACTGATCATTGGGTACGGATGATGGAATAAATCCAAAATTCCAAAAACATTCACTTTTAGGTTAGTTTTCCCTAGCCCATTTTTTTTCCATTCCTATCCTCCACAACAAAAGCATGAAAATCACTGTTGGGATTTATAAAATTGCAGTTTTCAATTAGTTATACTGAGCTGCCAATTCAGAACATGAACAGTTCTGTTGCTGAAATGAGTGTGGCTTATTTTTTTTTAAATACAAAATTGAAATCTACGTCGAATTAGTGCAAAATTTTAGCTAGGGAAAGGGAGGGATTTTCCAAGTTTTCAACAAAGAAAATAACCATGGCAACAAGTCCAATGATTTGAAATGGAAAATGATACCCTAGTACAGGGATGCCCAAACTTTTCCACATCATGGGGTACTTTCATCCTGGTAATTGTCTTGCGGGCTACTTATTTTTGCAATATATAAAAAGGGATTTTAAGAATGAATTAGACTACAAATTTACCGAAAAATGCATTTATTATACAGTATACATCAAACAACATTATACAACTGATTAATTTTATTAAATTTAATCTTGATTTGCGCGATTATGGGCACGTTTACACTGCATATCTTCAGCTAGTGAATGGTAATTGGGCATGTAACTAGAAACAGAAGGAAACAGTCTTCGAGATGTTCATTAGTGAGAGCATCTCTGATTTTTGATTTAATCAAGTTCATATTAGAAAAAAGAACTCCTTACTCAGATATATAAGCTTAATGCCTTGATGAATGCGCGGGCAACACAGGCCTTTCTAAAGGGCGACCGGTCGCCCATGGGAGACGTAATCTTGATTTGCGCAATTATGGGTACGTTTATACTGTATATCTTCAGCTAGTGAATAGTAATTGGGCATGTAACTAGAAACAGAGAGAAGTAAACAGTCTCCGAGATGTTCATTAGTGAGAGCATTTCTGGTTTTTGATTTAATTAAGTTCATATTAGAAAATAGAACTCCTTACACAGATATATAAGCTTAATGCCTTGATGGATGCGTGGGTGACACAGGCCTTTCTAAAGGGCGACCGGTCGCCCATGGGAGACGTAATGGGCACCCCTGCCCTAGTATATTATAATAGCGATGAATCAAAACTTTTAGGCTAGTGTCACATGAACCTTGGAACGATGTGAGTTATTAATGCTATAAAAATACAATAGTTTCATTTAGTTAGGTAGTAATGCTGTTAACTTTCAAAACATTATTTACCAAAAAAGTTAACTCAAGCAAGCAAACTTGTTTTGCATGTGTACATATATCTATACATATTCGCTGTTCATGTTATTTTTGGTGATTTTTTCCAATACTGTACCGTCTTGCGTTACAATGTTATGTCTTATGTTTAGATAAAGAGGTATAACTCGTCTCAACCTAACCCAAATAAAGGCCATTTAATCAAGAAACAGAAGTGCAAGATTAAGGACAGCTAAATAAAGCATAATCAAGAACTATAAGTATAAAATGTTCGAGTAAACTAAATGAAGATTTCATCCACAAAATGGCCATTCTAAGTGTCAGTTTACCAATAACTGCTTATCACAGGATACTGTTAATATAGAGGAAATCAGTGGCAGAGCGTGGGTTCAAGGGATGTGTTAGCCTAACCCCAAACCCCCCTCCGAAATGACAATTCATGTAATATGACGGAAGCGTGTGATAATTCGCGTTTTTAATTTCACATTCCAAGTTCATTTTATTTTTAATATCTTTTTAAAAGTCGAATTACTTGATAATGCAGTCACAATCGCCCTCTTCCATGGTGGCGGATCTCAACACAAAAAATTGTCACCCGCACGAATATCCCATCAAACACGTGAATACACGCTAAACCATGCGTTAGCACTGGGAGACCGGCTAACACGGGGGATTCCTCCCGCTATGTCATCTATGGCTACGAGTCGACTGCGCATGCGCTTTATTGGTATTCACATATGTATGCATACGTTGTATATGCACAGGTGAACAGCAAATAAGCAAGGAAACAGTTTCAGAAGTTGCAAATGGAAATAAAGAGCTTTCTTCAATTTCGGTTTTGTAAATGTTAGCCGGGTTAACACGAACGCACCTCCCCTGGAGGAAATGTACATTTTCTTTACATTTTATGGCTACAAGAGTGATTTTGATCATGTGTTGGATTCAAACCATACGATGAGCTTGATATCTCGCATTTTAATAGCATATCATGACATGAATACTTTAGCTGAAATACTTTCCACGAGAATTTGTAATTATATAAGAGCACATAAGTCAAATGAATGTACATTGCCATCACTGAAAAGGCAACGGAAAAGAAATGTGGTTAAAACCTAATTCTTGGATGAAATAAGATTTCTAAAAATTTATCCGAAGTCTACTCACGAAACAAATAATAATAACTGACTGTAACAGAAACAAAAAAATTTTCAGTAAGAAAAATGTCATGCTGATGCCGAAATTCTAATAAAGAATGATATATATAATGAATCTTAATAATACAAGGAATTATTGGCAGTAAACAATATAATAATGGAATTAATCTAAGTGTCACATTAAAATATTATTTTCATGAAAACAAATAGGTATTTTAATTATATTGGAAGAGAAACCAAAACTTTGTGAAACCAAGTAAGGATAATAGCCTGATGGATAATTTAGTCGATTATGAATTTATTTACATGACAACACTAATTACTATGGTAACATTTAATGCAAGGTTCGAAGAAAGATAAAAACATTGCATTTGAGAATAGCGGTACTCATTTTACATAAATAACTATACCTGAAAATATAATTCCCGTATTGTATAGTGGAGGGTTTCCATTTCATCTGTTCGTGCTTGTTCTTTTGCAGCTTCTTTCCTAACTGACCTTGAATACTCAAGATAAAGGATTGCAGCTGCAATACTGAAAATTATTCCTTCTCCAAGTAAATTAGCACCCAGTTCAATTGCCATGGTTTCATTGAGGCTAGGAATGTTCACTGGTCTTCCTAAATTCATGACCCACATTTTGGCTTTCACTTCACACCAGTTGTAAACTGAAACAAAAAGTGCACAAGTAAGTAAAAGAAACATACAATGGATGATATTTAACGGCGTCTGCTAGTTGTTTTATGCGGTTATTTTCGAGAAGCGAATACAAGCAAATAAGTTTTGAAGCGAATACAAGCAAATAAGTTTTGAGCTGGAAAATTATATCATCATATATAAGAAATAATGCATAATAAGTAAAATGTGTAACATACGTTGAGCGGGCGGCATACATATTTTGTTGCGAAAAAACTGACTCTGCAATGCTTTTCTTTGTATGAAGCGTGTAGTTGGACGTGCAATTTGTTTAACGAATAAGAATGCCAATTTGGCAAGAGGAAACACGGGAACTACCATTACTTATGCGACCACCACTGACATTTTTTTTTTAAACTATATTTATATTTTTAAAGAGAAAATACATTTGCCAGAGAGAGCATAAACTATGTAGTTTGTTTCCACTAATCCTGCAAGTAAGATGCATGATATTCCATGTTATGATCATCTCCAGACTTGTTATTAATGAAAACTATTGATTAATGTAAATAATATGAGAAGTAGGCCCTGATGACATCTGCCTTTGTTTTTAAAAATAGTCGAAGGCCAAAAAAATGTAAATAGTTTGAAGGTCAGCCATTAAACATGCGCAAATTAAAAATATATACCAATGAATATTTCATCACACTAAACCCTCCACCTTTAATGTTAATTACTACTCTACTTGTTATGAAATATACTACGCTAAGCCCATGAATAAAAAAACTTACACTGAGCCGGCGGCATACAAACATAAGTTCTAAAAAAATGACTATTCTTTGCTCTTTCTTTTAAAAGGTTAGCGATGGGCTTGCTGACTTGTTTTAATAATAAACTGCCTAGTTTGGCTACAGGGAATGCTCCCACGACCATGATTACTCCAACATAAAGGCGGCCATATTACACTGAATGGTAAAAAATATTTAGCTAATTCATAATAAAGATTAAAAATAAATAAAATGGGCGATTTGATGAAATAAAGAATTAAAAATTGCAGAAAATACAATTTGGAATTTCTATTCTATATATGCAATATGTTTCAAAACAGAGTAAAATGACAGTTGATGTACGATATTCGTTCGTAGCAGAAATCTGTGCGACAGTTTTGGTAAAATTTATTGAGATTTAAGATACCAAAATACAGTATTTAAAAAAAATTATCACACCGAAATATTCCTTGTAAATCTAAACTTAAAAACTGCAAAAATTCATACTTAATCAATTACCTAAATCTAACCGGAAATGAACTTTTAATTTAAATAATTAGGTGGATAAAATATTACTGCAGTGCTCGTAAATTGATTACATTATCGTCCTTCCCTTTCCTTGATAGAGATATATGGAATATCAAGGCTAGAAATACATTTTTTCACAGCTGCAGTGGGCAAAGGACTTGCTTTTTCAAACTTTTATCCTTGAAAATCATCCGCGTGAAACAGTAATAGGTGAGAATTTGCTCTAAAAATGTTTCCCTTCATTGAGATAATGTTTGAAAACTTAATGATTTTCCTATAAATCGTAAAGCACCGGCAGCATTATTTCAGCTTAGTTAAAGTAATATTTAATTTACCTACTTTACTATAGCGTTACCATATATCCTGGTTTTGGAGGAAATGTTCCATAAATAAATGCAATGTTAATTTTAAACATTCGACGATTACGTTCTATTCTATCGCCTTTTGAATAATCTGATATGTTTTGATTTTAAAACGAAGTATTAACAATTCAAAACGTGTCGTCATGCTGACCGATTTGAAAAGAGAAGGAAAAATAGAGTTATTTACGGCGGTGACAAGGAAACGGAACAGTTTCTAAGGATCACGCAACGGGTGATGTGCAATAATTGACTGATCGGTATGAGTTGAGTTTATCGCCGCTAAAGATAGCCACGCTGCTTATGAACCGCTTTAATTTATGACATACAAGCCTCGGAGCATCGAAAAAAATCGCAAAACCATGGCGTAGGTGCTCGAGATAATATTGACCACTAGCAGAAATTCCCGGCGTTGCCCGGGAAAATTTGTTTCAAATCCGATCGGATTTCTATATCATACGTGGTATTTAAGAATTCACACGGCCGCCGTGTTGAATACAACGGGCAGAGAGAAACAAAAACTACGTATGAATTATTTCTGGGAGCCCTCCACAATCGTACCAAATTTGATTCAAATCTACTTGGGAAAATACGCGTATTTTAATCGGTACCCGCCGTCCAATTACTGAGAAGAAAGTAGTCCTTTCCCACCTTTCTCACTGTGGATAAGATGTAAATAACAAAGAAAATCAGGAAAATAATGTAAATCAGGAAAAACAGGAAATTGAGGAAAATAAGGAAATTCAGGAAAATCAGGAAATTCAGGTAAATCAGGAAAATCAGAAAATTCAGGAAATTCGGGGAAATCACGAAAATAAGGTATTAGGAAAATCAGGAAGATCAGGAAATTCATGAAAATCAGAAAAATCAGGAAATTCAGGAAAATCAGGAAATTCAGGAAAATAATTTTCCTGATTAGGCTGAATATTCTGATTTTTCTGATTTTCATGAATTTCCTGATTTACCTGAATTTCCTGATTTTACTGAATTTCCTGATTTTTCTGAATTTCCTGAATTTGCTGATTTTCCTGATTTACCTGAATTTCCTGATTTTACTGAATTTCCTGATTTTCCTGAATTCCTGATTTTCCTGAATTTCCTGATTCTCCTGAATTTCCTGATTTTCCTGAATTTCCTGAATTTTCTGATTTTCCTGAATTTTCTGATTTTGCTGAATTTACTGTTTTTCCTGATTTGCCTGAATTTCCTGATTTTCTTGAATGACGTGATTTTCCTGATTTTCCTGAATTTCCTGACTTTCCTGATTTTTCTGATTTTCCTGATTTACCTGAATTTCCTGATTTTGCTGAATTTCCTGATTTTCCTGAATTTCCTGATTTTCCTGATTTACCTGAATTTCCTGATTTTGGCGAATTTCCTGGTTTTCCTGATTTTCCCTATTTACCTGATTTCCAGAATTTCCTGATTTGCCTGAATTTCCTGTTTTTCTTGAATTACGTGATTTTCCTGAATTGCTGATTTTCCTGAATTTCCTGATTTTCCTGAATTTCCTGACTTTCCTGATTTTTCTGATTTTCCTGATTTACCTGAATTTCCTGATTTTGCTGAATTTCCTGATTGTCCTGAATTTCCTGATTTTCCTGATTTTTCTGATTTTCCTGCTTTACCTGAATTTCCTGATTTTGCCGAATTTCCTGATTTTTTCTGATTTTCCCTATTTACCTGATTTCCAGAATTTCCTGATTTTCCTGAATTCCTGATTTTCCTGAATTTGCAGATTTTCCTGAATTTTCTGATTTTGCTGAATTTCCTGATTTTCCTAATTTACCAGAATTCCTTGATTTTCCTGAATTTCTTGATTTTCCTGAATTTCCGGATTTTCCTGAATTCCATGATGTTCCTGAATTTCCTGAGTCTCCTGAATATCCTTATTTTCCAATATTTCCTTATTTTCCTACATCTTTTATTTCAAAGAATTTAATAAGGAAAATCAGGAAATTCAGGAAAATCAGGTAAATCAGGAAATTCAGGAAAACCAGGAAATTTAGGAAAATCAGGAAAATCAGGAAAATCAGGAATTTCAGGAAAATCAGGAAATTCAGGGATATCAGGAAATTCAGGAAAATCAGGAAATTCAGGTAAATCAGGAAATTCAGGAAAATAAGGTAAATCAGGAAAATCACTAAATTCAGGAAAATCAGGAAATTCAGGTAAACCAGGAAAATCAGGAAACTCAGAAAAATCAGGAAATTCGGGAAAATCAGAAAAATTAGGAAAATCAGGAAATTCAGGAAAATCAGAAAATTCAGGAAAATCAGCAAAATCAGGAAATTCAGAAAAATCAGGAAATTCAGGTAAATCAGGAAAATCAGGGAAATCAGGAAATTCTGGAAAATCAGTAAATTCAGGAAATTCAGGTAAATCGGAAAATCGGCAAATTCAGGAAAATCAGGAAATTCAGGAAAATAATTTTCCTGGTTTCCTTGAATTTCGTGGTGTTCCTGAATTTCCTGATTTTCCTGAATTTCCTGTTTTTTCTGATATTCCTGAATTTGCTGATTTTCCTGATTCTCCTGAAATTCCTGATTTTCCTGAATTTCCTGAATTTGCTGATTTTCCTAAACTTCCTGAATTACCTGAATTTCCTGATTTTCCTGAAATTTCTGATTTTCTTGAATTTCCTGATTTTACTGATTTTCCTGAATTTCCTGATTTTCCTGAATTTCCGGATTTTCCTGATTTTCCTGAATTTCCTGATTTTCCTGATTTACCTGAATTTCCTGATTTTCCTGATTTTCCTGAATTTCCTGATTCTCCTGAATTTCCTGACATTCCTGGCACCTGCCAACTTCACATGCCAAAGGCATCTGCTAACTTCACATGCCTATGGCACCTGCTAACTTCACATGCAAAAGGCACCTGTTAACTTCACATGCAATTGGCACCTGCTAACTTCACATGCCTAGGCACCTGCTAAACTCACATGCAAAAGGCACCTGTTAACTTCACATGAAATTGGCACCTGCTAACTTCACATGCCTAGGCACCTGCTAAACTCACATGCCTAAGGAACCTGCTAAACTCACATGCATTAGGCACATGATAAATTCACATGTATTAGGCACCTGCTAAACTCACATGTATTAGGCACCTGCTAAACTCACATGCAATTGGCACCTGCTACGCAAATAGCGGTGTCTAAATGTCTTCTGAAAAATGGGAGAAAAAAGTGGTCTAGAGATTAAAAACAATTATCCTACGTGAAAAAAAAATAAAAATTGCGGTGAATAAGTATTTTCCGAAAAATTGGAGAAAAACTAGCACCAAAAATGAAATTTTACACGAGAAGAAAAGTTAAACAACGCTGGACTCGAACCCCGAGACGATGCATCGAAAGTCCTATTCATTATCCCCTAGGCTACGTTCCCTAATGAACGAAAGATCAAAGTTACTAGGATTTATTAAGATTGGCCAATTTTTGTACTTTTTAATTAATTATTTCTCTTAAACTAAAAGGCGTTGGCCCCTAATTCCGAAATGGTATTTTTTTTTAACTAAACTTTCCACTGGTAGAAGATGAATCAAATCTGAGAGTTACACTCCGTGGTGTAGTGTAATAAATCGAAAGATAATCGAGTGGATCAGGGACTTTCTTCATGAGCGTGAACAAATAGTAGTTATAGATGGATTTAAATCAGATTCAGTCAGCGTAGCCTCAGGCGTTCCACAGGGAAGTGTAATCGGCCCTCTACTATTCCTTTTATACATAAACGACTTAGATAAGGTTATTAAAAGTAAAATCAAGTTATTCGCGGATGATACAGTAGTTTACAGAGAGATTAACAGTCTTAATGATCAATTATTACTTTCTGACGACTTAAATGCAATTCTCGAGTGGTGTAAAGAGTGGCAGTTAGAATTGAACTTAGGAAAGTGTTCCTTTATGAGATTCTGGGGAAACAAAAACATTGACACGACGAATTACACTGTTGAAGGCGTCCAGCTAAAACTAGCCGATTCCGTCAAATACTTAGGCGTTACTTTAACAAGCAACCTCTCGTGGGATATGCACATACGAAATATATGCGGGAAGGCTTAACAGAAACTAGGATTCATCAAACGCATAGTAGGTAAAAGTGAGGAAAAAGTCAAAGAGACATGTTACTTCTCGTTAGTAAGACCGCTATTAGAGTACGCGTCGAGCATATGGGATCCGTACGTGAAAGGATCAATCTCAGAGTTAGAAAGAGTGCAGCGAAAAGCCGCTAGATTCGTCAAAAATTGTTACGATAGAAACAATAGTGTTACAGCCTTGATACAGGACTTAGGATGGGAATCACTAGCTGAGCGCCGATCACGCTCTAGGTTAAAACTTCTCGAAAGATTTAGAACGCATATATTCTCCAGCGATGTCGAAGAAATAATAAGAGCGCCAACTTATATTGGTAGAACGGACCATCCTCGTAAAATAAGAGAGATAGCCTGTAGGACTGAGAGGTATAAAGGCTCGTTTTCCCCTAGAACGATAGCTGAGCAGAACAAAAGTTACGAAAGGAAATCAGCCGACGTAGAGTGATACTATACATTATTATGCGCTTTACCTTGGTGCTATTGCACCCCCTGCCACACACCATTGTGGTGGCTTGCAGGGTGAACTATAGATATAGATATAGCCTCTCCTTGTAAGACAAAATGAGCGATCTATCAATTTTAACCATATTACTAGTCTATTACTCGAAATTTAAATTTTGATAAAATAATAGACATTTTCGCTAGAAGCAAAGCACGGAAAAAGGCAACGTAAAACATAAACCTTGTAATTTCGTTTTGTTAAATAATTATTTACGCACATAGTTGTATTTTTTAAGTTTGTATATATTTTTTATAATATTAAAAATAAATGTGTTATACAAAATCGTTTTAGTATTACATAAATAAGGAAGTCACAATTCACCCCCCCCCCTCACATTTTTCGGTGCACTGGGGCCAGCACTGAACCCTGGCCTAGGGCCCCGCGAACTTTTAATACGGCCCTGAGTGTAAATTTTGCACAAACCTTTACTAAAAATCACTTACAAACCGATTTCCAATAAGGAAACACTTCGTAAAAGTTACAATATTAAACTGGGGCTCCATAAATCGTTCGTTATTACTATAAATATTAATATCGTGGGACTCCATTTGCTATTCGCGTCCGGGTCCCCTTCACTGCATGGCCGACTCTGCCATTGAGAATCCCCGGGGAAAATTATGGAATCTACGGATCAAATCAGAAATTCTCATTGACGACTTTGAGGCGCAAACCCTGCTGATAGTTGGTATTTTTTTAAAAATCGCGTTCGAATGACTCAATGAAATATTTTTCCAGGTTATCACAGATCATTCCGCCCTTGGAGAATATTACTAGGTAAATAAGTTCTTGCCGCAAGCTAATCTGATGGTGTTGACGCCGCTTCAACTGCCCAAGTGGCCGCGGATACTATGGAACAATAGTATCAACTGTGTTCTTTAACAAAGGAAGAGGTTCCTTATAATGGGCTTAAAAAGTTGTACCGCGCCGACCTTTTTAGGTCGTCGAAAGCTACGTGTTTTGAAGCTTGTAATATAACAGTTGTTTCCAAAATTTCGATCGCGAGCTTAAAAAAAGAGATATCACCATCATCAATGGGGCAACTGACCTGTAAAAAAAACCAGCTCATCCGTAAAAAATAACCGCTAACGTGAAAGCTGTGTGTAACTGTAGCCGAATGATAGAAAATTCTTTAAGAATGCTTTATTTAGCGTCTAAAAAGCTGTTAAAATTTCTTCAGTCTTCTTCTCGAGTTCATTTTTTAAAAAAACGAATCGTAACAAATACTCGAACGACATATCCTTAATTCAAAATTACGTCAAATCTCCATATTTTGTAATTTATTTTGCTTTTATGACGGTGGCGGACCACGGGGAGAATGGGGGATAACCCCATTGCCGTCCACTGAGTGCATTTTTAGGCGCGTTTCGCTTACAGCGTGAGCGCCTATTATCGTCGGTCGGTCCGTCCGTCCGTCCGTCCGCAAGTTCGTTCTCGGCTTCCACAGAACGGATTTTCATGAAATTTAATATTAAGAACTTTCAATCAATAATATAAGAAAAATATAAGAAAATCGTAAAAATGAATCACGTACGCCAATCAGGGGTACCACTTTACTCGGTACAAAAAATTAAATTTTCGTCATACCTCGTAAAGTATTGCTCATATCAAAATATGTTTCAAATAAAAGTTGTAGAACTGGTAAAATAGATAATTTCCTTTCCTATACATTTTTATTGTAGGAGTAGCCGTTATCGAGAAAATCAAACAAAAACATCTTAAATCGAGTTGAACTTCGAAAATTTCTTGCATGGTTACTTCTTCATTGTTGCTAACATAAACAATCTCCCAAACAAACGTTTAATTTCCTTACGTGTGCATGCAATATTATTAAATAGGAAGAGAATGGATTATTTATGATGAAGAAAAGAACTTTAAAACGCTATTTCCCTTACGTACAGGTATATAATTGCTTTCTAATACTCCATCGCACGAAACGCGTCCATTTGTGATACGTTGTACACTTTCCTAAGTTGTTTTAAACCTTAATGTGTGATATCCATAGCATCGTGTGTGTGTGTGTGTAATCGATCAGTCTTCGAAAATTTCTCCAACGCAATCTGTTGTACTGCAGATTTTCGACGATAGTTCTCACCGCGACGGCGGATTGACCTACATTCCCTTCGCTAGTACTAATAAAAAAAAGGAACCTATTTGTTTTTCTCTCTCAAAATCCTATCTGTGTCACAAGGTGGCTCCCTCTGCCCTCGAAAAACTATCTTAGCAGAGCCATGTGCAGTAGAACGACCTCGCTAGAATCTTGCCCTCTCTCTCTCTCTAACAGACATTTCAAATAAACTCTTTTGTCAATCATCACGTTGCGAATTCTATATAAATATTGCGTGGCAAAATAAAAGTGAATGAAAACTATTACTTTCTCCATACGTAGTAATGGGAAAGTATTGTATTCATGAAAAAAATCGACTTCCATATTTCAACGGAAATACATGTTTTGAGGTCCCTAGAACACGTTTAGACTATTTTCGGAATGATGTCTGTGTGTGTGTGTGTGTGTGTATGTATGTGTGTGTGTGTGTGTGTATGTTAGTGTGGGCGCTCTAACTCAAAAAGTACATATCATATCATTACCAAACTTCATATATAACACTTTTACATGAGCACAAAGAACTGATTAGTTTTTGGACAATAACGGATAAACGGAAGTCGCCGTTTATTCGAAACCCGATTCGGTTTTTGCGATATTTCTTTGTTAAAACATCATTATTGTATATACAATTCTAAACAAAAGTTATAGAGAATGTAATTTCCTACAGTTTTCATTTGAAACAATTTTCTATAGGAGTTATTGTTTAGGAGTTATTTATAAATAACCGGTTTTTCGGTTTCCGTTAAATATCTCCTTAACAACATCGTTATTGGTAATCTTCGTAAGGACCAAAGTTGTAGAGAATAATATTTCTTCCAAGTTTTGTTTGAAACTAATTTTCGTAGAACCATCCATTTCGGATATATTTCGTTTTTTCTTAATACCAGCCTACAGCGCCAACACCATGTAGCGGTGAATTCGGTAAACATTCAAAATATACGTAATTTACGGCGACGTGTCTTCTTTTACGATACGAAATAATAATTTTGCCTTATAATGCTACTCATAATAATTTAAATATCTATACCCCAAATATGGAGAAAGTCATGTGTTGGCCACATCAGATTTTTTTTTATTTTATGTTAAAAAATTAATGAGTTCCGGAAATTGTCTATGAAATAGCACTATGAAATCTGGATGATCCAATTATTTTTTGACGATTTGAAAAAAATAAGACAATATTTTCACTCGAAAAGAGTAGAAAAATTGCCAATCAAGTACCTATCGAACGTGAGGAACCATATTTAGGTAAGAACCTAGAACATTTCTTGCAGCAGAGTCTGTATGTCTTTAAATAGTATATAACGGACGAAATTCTACTGCAGGAGTCGGCATCGTTCATCTCTTGGTTGCTGCTCTTTATCAACATCATCAACCTTTTCTGCATGGTGGGCCGCATTGGTGACAGTGAACCCTTCGGTGAGCCTCATTGGAATTTGCCAACGGAGAACTATAGTTAAATCGTGAGTTACCTATGTAGAGATCTTTAGGCACCATATGCGCGAAAATCGAGTTAGAATTTGCCTTTTTAGTTTTAACATTTCAATATTAAAAATCATGATGGAATTCAATCTTAGAAATATCGTTGAGAAAAAAATGAAAACAGCATTAAAAAGAACATGGTTGAATTGAGAAACATTTACTGAAAGGCTTAATTTAACGTTAGATATTTTAACAGATTTTTCTACACGGAAAATAATATTTGATAGTTAATTAAAGTAAACGAAAAAAGTTTCGAAAGCTATGAAGCACTGGAGGTTGGCCGCATAAAATCGCTTCCATTTTTGTAATCTCCAGCAGTGAAAAGAAAACCTCATCATGAAAAAAAAACTGGCAAGGCGAAACTCTAAGAAACCTTATTCAGACGCTATGTGATAGTCGGAATTCTTGAAACAAGGTCTTAATATCCGCCTTACCGCAATTACAGAAACTTTTGCGGATGTAACTTCCGGTCTCTGCTTATTTTTCTATTTAATCCACGCTCTGAGGGAGCCACGTGCCATGTTGCCAATTAGGTAATTTCGCCGGAAGATGCGGCTGTTTTTAGATTTATGTTATGGCATAAATCGCAACTAGGATGGACGACAGGAATGGAATGATTATCAAGCGTCACGCAGGATACACACACGATAGGTTTTCCGTTACTGGGAACACGCAGGAATGGAATTTCACTTGAACTGCCAAAACATCTTAGTTCCATATCTGATACGATTGCGTCAGTCATCATCTTGATTCATATCCTATATGTTTGATGAATATAAACAAGTAAGGGAAGAATTGCAGAGCAAATTACATAAGGCGCTTCCCCCCCCCCCCCCCACCTCCTCTCCTCGTTTTAGGATTATGACGTCATCATAAGGTTACATCTTTGGTTGAGGTTGGCGGCCTCGTACGTACTCTACAAATTTCCTTTTAAAGCATTATATCAATGCCATGCAATAATACGTTTCCCATTTAAAAGCAGTGAACTCGTTGCTATGGCAGTTTTATTTCCGATTGTTAAAAAATTGGAAAATTTCCATCTTTTTTCCATTTAAAAGCAATTATTCGCTCTCGTTCAACAAGGATTTCAATTCTGTTTTAAATTAATATAAACGTCATTCTTTCATCTATAGTACTGTTCATGTCCCGAGCTACTATCTTAATGTTAACTCATTTAAAAATGCCTTGCACCGATTTTATGCTTTTCTGATGAAGGAGGTAAAAATAATTCGATTACTCATCAGAAGCTAATCCTAGATCCATCAAATTTGTATCATGTCTAATACTCATTTAGTTCGACTTATTATAAAAAATTGGCTTTTCTAAGTTATAGAAATCCAGAGACATTGCCAGGACGGACAGACAAAACGAATACGTTTACGTTTAAAAAAGCGACCGAAAGAGTTAAGGAAAGCAGAGGTGCATTGTACTCACTCAACAATGTCGTTAGTTTGTTTGATAATACATATAAACTTATTTATTAAAAAATCTAAAAATTCTTTCTGGTTAAATTACGCAAACATTGATTTTTTAAAAAAAATATGTGGTAATAGTAATATTTACGGATCTTCAGATTAAATTTTCGAATATCATCACTTGAGTATTTTTAATTGCAGTTAACCTATAGATACAAGTTGTGAAAACATCATAATTGTAAAAAAAATCTACGATAAATAGGAGCTTATGAGAAAATTTACAAGTCAACAAAAGAATTTCAGAATAGACAAATGAAATCACGTGAAATTTGCATGTCTATACCATAGAGGACGCCTCAGTCTAGTCGTACATTAAAGTTGGGTTAATCTGCGAAAGGCTTTTATCGTCCTTTATTGCTGATAACACTGGTTCATGACCTACATAATCCATGGACTGGATGAAATCACCTTGTTATTTTTACCTTGAACTCGGCAGTTCAATCTCTCGCCGTTGAGTTGGCGCCTAACCTTGGATCGCGCTTATGCTCGGATGATCTTCGCACCAATTACTGCGCCCGAAGCAGTCACCCACCAAATTCACCTATTTGTTTTCTATATCGCTTACTCATCCACGCAGCGCAATTGATGAGTTCAAGGGCATCGTATGGGCGTTACTTTTTAAATTATTGTTCTTTTTTCCCTTCTCATCAAACAATCTTTATGCACGTGCATTCGTCGACGTTGCTTGGATACTTAATAAACAGACACGTATTTCTGAACTGTTATTGTGTTATGACCCGTGTGTAATCTACGAAAAATGTCTAATCTTAATCTTAACTATTATAGAAAGAGAGCTATCCGTCCGTGTCCCACATGTTCCTTCATACATCAAAATACGTGAATATGGACCAATTTTCTTTTTCTTTTTGCTTTCTCCGACGTCTAAAACTGTAAACTATCGTATTATTGCGATTTTTACGTGATACACGGTCGAAAGTTTCAAAAATACGCATTCTTTTTCGAAATGTTGCGGATTTTTCGTAGTCTTTCCGAGCGTTTCAAGGCGACTCTCATCGCTGCCTTCGACTCAATTAGCGTCATTTAAGCCTTCAAATAGACGAAAGAATACCGTTATTCGCACCATTGTTTAAGCATCGAAATGGTCGTTGTTTATATATATAGCAACGTAAATAGTAGTTTACTGATATTAATTCAAGAAACCGCCTGTGGGAAGCGTTTATGACGATTGACCAAAGCAACTGAATCTTCTTTCATCTTTTTAGTACTGGAATCTTACAATTTTTGTAAGTAAAATCATTATATTCCACATTTTTTATGTTTATTAACGCAAATAGACCCATGCATCGGGTTTACAGTTACCAGAGCCAATGTTCAGTCCTGAACAACCATACGTTGCCGTTACAAGGGTTTCTTGCATAACAAGACATCAAATTAAACATTACATTACTGTGCATCATTAATTTCCTCTCTAAGCCGATTTTTAAACATGTAGGTTTCTAACTGACTTCGGAAAATGTAGGAGTTTTATTGGTGATCTTGTGGACAAATATGTTTGATATACACACAGGAATGTGGGACATCAATTTACCCAAAGGAATTTATGTTTTTTGCACTCATTAATGTACTTACACACATTTCCTGATTAAGTAAAGGAATTCCTTGAATTAAAGTATTGTTTGTATTCTGATTCTCTTAAATGGAATCCTATAAACTCAAGTCGCCAAATCATGGCTTTGCTCATTCATGCTTTCCGGCACAATGGGCAGGGTAATGCCAGTCATAATAAAAGGTTATATTTCTGCTTTATTTAATAACAAGCTTAAACGCCCGGCTTTGCTCGGGAAAGAGTTTTCTTTTAAGTAGCAAACGATTTTTATCGCTTTATACTTTAAAAGTACTAGTGGGGTAGCCCCGGATCTCCGATATCCTCAACGCGATTTAAATAAACTGAAGGTTTAGTGAAATAATGTTTATTGAATAATTAATGAAATAAATGAAATGCAAATAATCTTCTTTGTTCCCTATTCATTTGACGTGTTTCCCTGTTTCTTTGTCTTTCTTGTACTCCCCACTCCTCATCTACACGGGTAATCCTATGAGCTTCCGCATCTCTTTTTCTCTCTTTCCTACAATACACTTCGTTTGATCTCCGGCTCCTCTTCCTTTCTCTGGCAGCTGTGGCTGGGCTAATAGCTCTACCTTACCTTTGTTCCAATGAATATCGTAACACCCTTATAGATGAACTCACAAACAACTGCTTTACTTCAAGTGTCTATCAACGACTGCTTTTAATTTCTTACAGGACCTACTATAAAGGCGACGTCAATGCAACCGTTTATTTAGATTATCAATGAAGAGAAGATAATGTGTTTACAAAGTAACGTACGTCCCTATTCTCACCAACTTTGTAATTGATCCGTGAGCCTATTTGCGTTAATAAGGATTACAGATTTGTAACATGATGGCTCTACTTACAAAAAGGTAAGATTCCAGCATTCAAACGATGAAACAAAACAAAAAACAAATTAATTGCAAAATTAAAAAAAAACTCAATGCGCTAGGAGCTTGTTTGTCATAAACATGTTATTGACTGTTATTGACACAGCTAGAAACCCTTCCCATACGCAGTCAACAGAATAATTATCCGTGAATATTTGTTGCTATGCTTCATTAATTTCAATGCTCAAACAACAGTTCGAAGCGAATAACCTTTTTCTTTCGTCTATTTGAAGGTTTAATTGGCATTAAATGAATCGGAGGCAACAATGAGAGTCTCCTTGGCAACGCCCGGAATGAGTACGAAAAATCCTAAAAATTTCAAAAAAGAATACGTATTTCTGAAAACGTCAACCGTGTAACGTGTAAACATCGTAAGAGTAAGATAGTATAGAGATGTAGCCGTCGAATAAAGCAAAAAAGAAGAAAATCTGTCTATATTTACCTATTTTAATGAATGAAGGAAAAAACCTTGCACTCTGAGAAATCGAAAATTCCGTGTAAACTTATGGGAAAATATAATTGCCTCCTGGATTCGAACCCGGGACACTTTAGAAAACGAAAATATTTTTCCAGGGACCTCATCGCCAGTAGAAAGAAAACGCCGTTTACCGCATATCTTTAAGACGAACGGTTCTCGAGCAATACGCCGATATAAATTGCACATGAATGTCTACAGACATCAACGTCAAATTAATATATAGTTAGATTCATAGACTATATTTAGGCATGAAGCCATTTGTACCCTTTATCTTGGCGTTAGCTATTCTTCCTCTACGGCGCGCCACGGCGTGGATTTTCCTTGCATTAATCTTTACGTGTATATCTCCCTTTGAAGAGGACAACAATTAAGAAATTTAGCTTTGTTGCCGCCTGGAAAATGGCCATCTAAACCGATAAATTTTTCGCTTAAAGGAAAATTTCGTGCGATTTAGCATGTAATACCATGAAACATGAACAGAATTAAAATATTCAGACTTTCGTGCGTAAAATAAGCCATATCCTGTGATCGTAAGTTAATATTTAGGTATATTTATATCCACATCAGTGAAGGGCTGCATGGCATTTTGGGGTTTCTCCACATCATTTTCCATGCATTCTTATGGAAATAGTATTTTGTTGACCCCATGGGGTATAAGAGACCCCACGGCCTGCACACCTAGACCAAGTTCTTCCTTTGGTCCATAGGATGGCCCATGAAACTTTTGAATTCGATAGCTTCAACGAAGTAAAAACGTATAAAGAACATACACACATAAACTAAAATATTTATAAGATTTAAACATCTATACATTACATTTCTGTATTATATTACCGTAATGTTTCGTTTCTTCGCGAAATTTTCCGAGAAAGAACCTTTATTAACAAACTTCCTAACGAAGAATGAAATTTGACAGGAACACCTGATCTAGATAATAAAAAGGAAATGACGAAATAATCTCCTAAAATAAAAGACCCGGGTTCGATTCCAGAGGTCTGATTTCCATAAGATAGTAGATTTCGGCACGTTCAAGCTCTTATTCATTTCGAATTTGAAATTTGAAAAAATTATCCTTCTGGACCGTTTTAAAAGGGAAATGAACGAAGTTTCTTATTCTGTTTGTTTTATTTTCGCCTTTTATTCGAAATGACTCAAATTCAACGTCTATATCACACTATTTTTTTAAAAAATACCGCAATTTCAACGTGATTTTGCCTTCCGAAGACGTCTAATTAATCTAATAATGAGTATCTTTAAATATATATACAGTTGAACATCTATGACTCGAATTTTCCATAACTCGAAGTGAATTCATTTTACAGGACAAAATCTTTTTCGTGGTCTTTTTCTTCTATAACTCGAATATTCTATTATTGGAATATTTTTTGTTTCCCTTTATAGAAGTTCCAATGTGTTTTTAAAATAATTTAATTAGTCGATCGGATCTTCGGATGTCTTCATCGGATAGGACATTAACGACGAAGAGACTCGTTTGGCAGTCGTTAAATTTTCACGCCAACCCGTTTACGAAACTGCGCTAATCGCACAAAGCCCGTCCACCGTGGAGGAGTAGCGGCGGCATCTTAATAAGCTGATTATTTTCCGATAACTCACCGAGTCGTCAAGGAGATCAACTCCAATTACTTACAGCACTTTGTTCGGTCGATGTGATGAGGCGTGACTAATTCAATTAACTAACACAAGAGACAAAGGGAGTCCCTGCACCCGAAGACTTCTTGATTTCCGCGACGAAAACTCTGGCGTCTCTCGTCGTTATGGAACCTCGTTACGGTCCTTTCTTCTTAATTGGCTTTATAATTAGCGACGAGACAAGCCATTTTCGTCGAAGTTTCTCAATCACTGGAGGAATCCGTGAACTTTTACTCCGCCAACCTTCGTTACTTTACGGCGGAGTTACTACGCTTTGCGCCGCGCAGTGGGCCAGGGTAGGATTTTAGCGGTACAAAAAGCAAATTTCTTAACGTTATGAAACTACTGATTACTTTTAAATTCTTGTTATTGCATATCCATATGGTATATATTTGCGCTCAGAACGCGACTTAACCCTACTAATACGAAGCGGCCACCTTGCAATTCCGCTACACTTAATGGCGGGCGGCATAACCGCGCGTCAGTATTGTTCGTGCGTGCCCACTTTAAACAGACGTAAGTGCAGTGTTTTGAAGTTATAAATATTCACTTTACAATGAATACTGTAGATCTAGGTATGCACTTTATTTTTACCTATTTATGTAATACAAACTCAGATCGGTAAATTTTTTATGCATATAATTAATTAATGGCACTAAAATAATGTAGGTTTTTTTTTAGTTTTATTCTTTTTTGCATAAGACTTTTAAAACGCATCTTACGTCGCTGCACACCGATATCATTTTATGCATGTCCCGTTGTTCTTCCTCTTTAAGTTGCCATATGATTTAACTGCGTCCGAGTGCGTCTGTAATGATAATATATATTTTTCAGAACGTCGGCGACCCATCACTCGGAAGGAACTGTACGAGTTGTTGCGTGCAAAAATATTTTTGACAATGCGTCCGTTATACTAACGATCGGCGATTGTTCAAGCATTGAAAGGTTCTCAAGGTCACTCTCTCCGATTGTTGGTGTCTCAACGGCGTTCAATTCAAGACAGTATTATTACCTTATGGCTGAAATGAAATTGAAAAACTGTGTCCAATAGTTAAAACAATACCTTCTCTATACTACGTATACGGAGAAAGTAAAAATGTTGGGAAAATTGCGTAGGTACGTATATTAGCTAAAAAAAAGCAGCCGTAATAAGTGATAATTCACCGATAATAAATACAAGAATCACCACTGATGATGGAAGATCTGTATCCATACAGCATATATGGTTTTCGCAACATTTTTAGTTTTGTAATGCTGCCATTTGTTTTACTTCAGAACTGAATTTTGAAAAATATGCAGGGTCGGATTGGGGCACATATAAAATTATGTTTTCAGAATATCTTCGAAGACATTAAAGATGGAAGGCTGACATTTTGAGTGTATATTTATAAGTTAATGACACATTCGTGAGAGGTTTGAGAGAAATCCAACAAGAAAGTCGTAATTTACTTCGATCTCAGAATATTTCTTTCACGGTTTTATTAATTGTAGTGAACGAAAAGAATCTTCGTAGCAACTGAAGTAAACAGCATATATATCAAATACTTAAATACGTTTAGTTTCCTTTCTTATGCACATAGGACATAGTAAATGAAAATAAATATCCTCGGTTACTAGGTAAATAAAAAGTTTACTTTTGACAATTTCTCATTTTCTTAGTTTGTTTTAATGTTTTTCCCGGTACTACTGGATTATCTCAAAAAATTATTTTTCAAAAGAGGTCCCAAAAAATTATTTTCCAAAAGGGGTCCGGGATAACCCAATAGTACCAGTATTCGACTTATAGAAAATTTGAGCTATAGAAGAAAAACAACATGAAAAAGATTTTGTACTGTAAAATGAATTCACTTTAGAGTTATGGAAAATTCGAGTTATATACATTCGACTTATAGAGGTTCGACTGCATAAATAAATGCAAAAAAGGGTACGCCATGATCGATATCAAAATTATAATATGACTAGGGGGCAAGCCCCCTGCTCGCTAACGCTCGCCACGCCACGGTAATTACCGAGGACAACAATATCGGAAACCATGGAATCTTATTATTGAACTGTTAAAAAATATACCAAAACTCTAGTATAAATTCAAAATATGGGCGAATTCGAATGAGATTGAGTATGCGATGGTAAGAATAAGATTCTCATTCATTTTGGCGTGTTTGAATGAAAATTTCGTGCCGATAACTTAATTTTAAGATATTTTAAAGAGTAAAAGAATGAAAGTCTTCTAACCAAAAAGGTGATTTTTACGTGTTATCTTATGAGAAACGACATTCATCATCTGGAGTCGAACCCGTGACCTTTTTCAAAATTTTTTTAGTCATAACATAGAGATTCATCAACACTGAAATCCTGAGAAATTTCAGGCTTCTAAGTTTATTTCTAATCGAGTTATTCACAATATTAGAGCGTTGCGCATGACCATGATGATGATGATGACCATTACGATTTTATAATATAGAGAGATAAGCATTCCCTTATTTTTATGTACGAAAAACGAACGACTACACATACATCTGACACCTCACCCTTGTATAAGAAATGCACAGCGTATTTCGGTCGACAAATAATGAACGCGACCGAATGCACCGAATCCGAAAGCTCCACGAAATTGATTAAGAGGCGAACGTTGATTGAAGCACAATGCATTTCACATCTTGCTGAAGGGCGGTCAGAAAAGGGCAGGAAATCGATTTCAATACCGTTGTGGAAATGGTATTCTCAATATTTCAAAGCGTTGCACGGCCGGTCTACGCTCGTTCGGCGCTGAATTTTGGCTCAATCGCTGGTTTCGTAGAGGTGCGGAGAGTCACTTTTTAAACTAGAGCGATAAGGCAAAGAACGGCTACATCAATTTATCGTGTGTCAAGCCACTACCCACGAAATGAACGAATCTCTAATATTACCATTTCAAAACATCCTACTGAAAAACTGAGCCTCATCTATATATATATATATATATATATATATATATATATATATATATATATATATAAATACTTAAGGAAAAGGAAAGGTAATAATAAGGGTAGCAACAAGGTGTTGGAGGAAGCCCAGTGGACACTTACCTAGAATGAAGAGCCGCTGGGGGTGCTGAGGACACACGAAAAACACAAAAGAACAAAAACTACACAAAAATGGAGCTTTCGGGCTGATGCCCTTCTTCAGCGACGGAGAAACATATACTATATATATATATATATATATATATATATATATATATA
The DNA here is from genome assembly GCA_036926305.1 of Uropetala carovei. Lineage (NCBI taxonomy): Eukaryota > Metazoa > Arthropoda > Insecta > Odonata > Petaluridae > Uropetala > Uropetala carovei. The sequence continues at coordinate 635,399 of JAXCHB010000156.1, read as the reverse complement.
TATAATAAAGTGTTTGTATGTAATTTTATAGCTCTGCAACTACAGCATGTAGAAACAAGAGAAAGATATCATTTTAACCGGAATAAAGATTACGGGTGTGTAGTAAGGTTTTTATATCGTATAATTTTTTAAAAATATTTTATTTTTTCATTTGAATAACATAGGGACGAGTGCAGCTTATTTTTCATTCGAATTTTAAAATTACATAGAAATATGGTACGAACTTGAGATTTGAATGGCTCTACGAAGAAAAGAACAAAGTTTATTTTTATTGAAGACAGAATCCGAATCCTGATCGAACTAGCATAAAAATGCATTTAGAATCAATAAAATAGGTGATTTTATCAGTTTTATTACAATTTAGCCATTATAAGCTACCATGACAACTCCCATTGTCGCAGAAATTGAGAGTCCAATGCATTTATATTGGAAAATTTTTAACGTAATATCGTTTGTCAATTTCTGTCTACGATTTGTCAAGAAAAAACATTAAAATCAGAAGAAACCACAGCCTTGTGTCATGTTAACGAAGGGAACGAAGCACCTAAGCTGCCATGTCACTGTGTCCCTCCCAGCTACATCACGTGCTATTTTTCTAACCTCGTTACTTTAGCAGGACTGCTTTTGCGCAAAGGTAAATGTTAAATTGGGTGGAAAATTGATGCGTTCTCACTGTTAAACTCTCGCAAAAAACGGTCAGGATTTAGTATTAAATTATACTAGCATTACTCTGTGCCATTGTGCCGGTGGGCATGATTGAACAAAGCCATGATTTGGTGACTTATGGTTACAGCATTCCATAGAAGATAATCAGAATACAAATAATGCTTTAATTCAAAACACGCCTTTACCTAATCAAGAAATCGTGCGCAAGTATGAATATCGGATTGGTTCTTTATGATTGGAATGCAGCGTTTTTCTGTCTCACCTCATGGACTACAAAAGTATCAGGACCTCGATAATTCTCTCATAGGTATTTTTTGGCATATTCCGAAAATCAAAATAGGCCTTCAAAATCTCGTTTCATAGTTACGCCTTTTGTATGCATCCTCTTCGATTAACATATTGTGGATCGACGTTCTCTTTAACGGTTTATCTAAGTCTAGGTCGATCGACTTCCGATTGCACTTTCTTCTAACCACGAAGTAATCATTTATTCGACTTGTACGATTATGTTTCTGCCATCCATTTTCTTTGCATATTCTGAAACAAATGCGACTGGAATATCCCCAGATAAATTCATCCAGTCGCATACCATATGTGCACCACGTCCAAGTCAACGTTCGGACTGTTTCTTGTTTGGTTTCAATGCACCAATTACAACACAATTGAAAATGGTTTCTTACAATTTCAATCCGCTGTTGTCGGTTATAATATGAGAAAAATATGATATGTATATACTAAATGAAACGCCCGGCTTTGCTCGGGAAAGTTTTCTTTTAAGTAGCAAACGATTTTTATGCTTTATACTTTAAAAGTATTCATAGACTATATTTAGGCATGAAGCCATTTGTACCCTTTATCTTATTGTTAGCGTTAGCTATTCTTCCTCTACGGCGCGCCACGACGTGGATTTTCCTTGCATTAATCTTTGAAGAGGACAACAATTAAGAAATTTAGCTTTGTTGCCGCCTGGAAAATGGCCATCTAAACCGATAAATTTTGCGCTTAAAGGAAAATTTCGAGCGATTTTGCAGGTAATACGACAAAAAATGAACAGAATTAAAATATTCAGTCTTTTGTGCATAAAATAAGCCATATACCGTGATCATAAGTTTATATTTAGGTATATTTATATCCACATAAGTGAAGGGCTGAATGGCATTTTGGGGTTTCTCCACACCATTATCTATGCATTCTTACGGAAATAGAATTTTGTTGACCCCCTGGGGTATAAGAGACCCCACGGTCTGCAAACCTAGACCAAGTTCTTCCTTTGGTCCATAGGATGGCCCATGAAACTTTTGAATTCGATAGCTTCAACAGTGTAAAAACGTATAAAGAACATACACTCACATACACTCTAAAATATTTATATTATATGCTTATAGAATGATATATATATTTTTTTTTCTTCCTTCTTTCTTCTTACAGATTTATGACTACACGTTCCTTTTTCCTCGTTCTTTCTCTTAGTGTAAATTTTGTTTCTCCTCCCTGCAAGCATGACATGGAGAAAGTTATTCATAATTTGGAATCAGTTCCATTTATTTGAGATAGTTAGCGGCCATTTCTTCAGTTCGTATTATAGTTCAGAAGTCTTTCGCAAGCATTTTGAAAGGGATGGACGGGTGAATTTATAATAAGAACATATTTAAATAATGTAAACAGTTTTAGAGCAATTTAAACAGGCTAACATAAGTAACAGCGATCTGTTTATCAATGCTGACAGACCGCATTTATAATAAGAACATATTTAAATAATGGAAACAGTTTAACAACAATGTAAACAGGCTAACACTGACAACGGCGATCTGTTTATCAATGCTGACAGACCGCATTTATAATAAGAACATATTTAAATAATGGAAACAGTTTAACAACAATGTAAACAGGCTAACATTAGCAACGGCGATCTGTTTATCAATGCTGACGGACCTCATACGAGAAAAAAGTTCCCCGTATGACTTTCCTGGCTCTCTGACATGAAAATTTGGACGTCTTGTTTGTGCTTGCGAAATATTTGACCGTCCTATAAGTATTCGGAAGTGAAACCTTTAGATCAAACATGCGTCGCGAATTCCAGGGGACAATGACCGGGATGTGCCGAAAAACAAACAAAACATCACCCATGAACGAGAGACAGAGAGAGAGAGAGAGTAGATCACAAGGGAAATTTCTAAGCCATAGCAATTAAAAAATAATACAACGTAGAGAGCCTGTTTCAAATTACTAGCTCTATTCTATTACTCTCTCTCTCTCTTCTTACACTTTTCTCTCTCTCTCTTTCTCTTATTTTTTCTTCACATTTCTCTTTAACTCTCTTTCAACTTTTTTATATCGTAGTTATTTATTTTACACTTCTTGCCACTTTCTCCTTCTTTGCATATCTCTCTCTCTCTCTCTCTCTCTCTCTCTCTTTCTCTCTCTCTCTCTCTCTCTCTCTCTCTCTTTCTCTCCCTCTAGTACAGGAAGGGGGAAACTTTTTAAATATATTGATGTGTCCAACACATGACTTTCTCCATACGTAAGCTGTCAACTAAAATCAAATAAATACCGCGATAGGAACAGTTCAACTTACACGCATCAGCGCTAGCGATTAAATTATTGTCACTACCGCGCGCGCGAGCTGCCCACTAACCGTCAATTTCGAAGAAAATTGAATATCTCTTGAAATATTCCTCATATGAAAATTTAATTCAAACAAAAGTTGTAGAAACAAATAATATCTACAACTTTTATATATATGTATGTTAACATAAATTCAGTTTTAAGCGAAATATTTCTGAAAAACAAAAATTTTACAAGAGTAAACCGCTACTTTCGGTTGGCCGATTGCTATCAAAATCTTTTCAAATCTTAGGAATATACATAAAATCACAAATATACAATTTTATGCTGGTCTGATGAATAGTTTTTGAGTTAGAGCGCACGCAAAATTTCTGTCACACATACGGACACAGACACACAGACATCATCGAGAAAACGGTCAAAACGTGTTCAAGGGATCTCAAAACGTGTATTTCCGTTGAAATCTCGAATTCGATTTTTACTTTCTCCATACGTACCTAGTAATGGGAAAGTATTGTGTTCACTAAAAAAACCGACTTCGAGATTTCAACGGAAATACACGTTTTGAGGTACCTAGAACACGTTTAGACTATTTTCGGAATGATGTCTGTGTGTGTGTGCGTGCGTGTCTGTGTGGATGTATATGTTTGTGGGTGCTCTAACTCAAAAAGTACGTGCCATATTGTTACCAAACTTCATATATAACACTTCAGAATGAGCATAAAGAACTGATTAGTTTTTGGACAGTAACGGTTAACCGAGTGTCGAGGTTTATTCGAAACCCGATTCGGTTTTGACAAAGTATATCTGTTAAAACATCATTATTGTATATACAATTCTATACAAATGTTATAGAGAATGTAATTTCCTACAACTTTCATTTGAAAGAATATTCCATAGCAGTTATTGTTTAGGAATTATTTATAAATAATCGGTTTTTTCTGTTTCCGTCAAATATCTCCTTAAAAACGTCGTTATTAGTAATCTTCGTAAGGACCAAAGTTGTAGAGCATAATATTTATTCTAATATTTCTTATAATATATTATTATAATATTTCTTATAATATCTACTTTCGCAGTATTTTTCTAGCTTGTTTTTGGTTCTGTATTTTATTGTTAACAAGAAGTGTAATTGCTAATACAATAAATCATTTGCACTTTCCAAAAAAACCTTTAAGTTGCTAGTAGCAAGTTCTGAAGAAATAAATATTTTTCTGCTTAACTAACCAAATGTCTCACCATACGGCACATTTCGACGATTGCAAGGTAGCAACTTCCTGACAATTAAATGGATATTTTAGCAATCGCTAAGATTAGACTGATCCCAAAGAAACTCCAGCGATCGAGAGAGAAGATGATGACGAGTAGAGCGTCCTTGAGCTCGCACAGAGGCCTTCAGAGCGCTTCCATTACACGAATAACGTTATGAATGTATTGATGTAGATGACATTGTAGTCAAAGAATGGCGAAATTATTCGATTTCATATCATATTTCAAAATACAACACGGCCTCAAAGCAAAGGAAAATTAATAAATATTTCCAAAAACAGTGATATGATTTAAAACATTGATGGCTCATGTTCTATGTTAAAATCGCCATTCATTTTCCTGCGATACATTTTTTTTACGTTTTTAATACCCCTCCGTCATATGAGGTGTCTGTAATTACATGAGGGATCCCCTACGCATCGTGCGGCGAATTTTGCGATTTTCCCAACCAAGCCCATCCAACGTCTACCAGGCGACGACAACGGTATCCGAAAACACGCAAGCGAACGAGGGCTTCAAAATTGGCGCCCATAAGAGCTCGCCGCCATGGGAGCATGTTATACCTGCTAATCAGTGACCAGAGAAGAGGATAAATAATGCAATGAATGATTTTTAGGTTGACATAAAGGAATTATAAAATGATGAAAACATGGTTCAATTAATTTCGCTGCTACGTTGTAGATTGAGAAGTATCTAGAAGTAGAGTAAATGGAATATTCAGAGATGTATTAGGTTAATTTACGCGGTCGCTTTTGCCGTATCGATGGGTTAAGATAGCATGAGGATATTACGGCAAAATCGAAAGAGAAATTGTATATTGTTATCCCAATACATAAGATAAAGTGAGGGGATGTGTACGTGAGTGAGTGCATGAGCGGAAACGGATGCGTGTAAGTGCGAGAAATAAAACGACGGGTTGGGTGAATGAGAGGATGTGTGTGTGATGGTGTGTGTGTGATTGTGTGTTTGTGATGGCGTGTGTGTGATGGCGTGTGTGTGATGGCGCACGTGATGGTGGGGCTGTGTGTGTGCGTGTGGGTTTAGTGAGAGAGAGAGAGTGTGTGTGTGTGTGTCACTAAAAACTCATCAAAAATTAGCTGGAATATATACCACCCAACATGCACAACAAACCCCTAATTATTAGGGCCTAATATATATACGACCATCAAACACTTGATTGCCCCTTCAATATACTGGTGACAAAAAATGAACTTGTCGTCATATCTCGTAAAGTATTAGTCATATCAAGAACGTTCTTAAATAAAACTCGTAGATCTAATAAGGGAGAGTATTTATTTTCCTATACATTTTTATGGGAAGAGTAGCCGTTACCAAGAAAATCAAGCAAAAATGTCTTAATTCGAGCTGAACTTGTTAGAGAATTTCTCGCATGGTTACTTCTTCATTGTTGCTAAAACAAACAATCTCACAAATAAACGTTTAACTTCCTTACGTGCGCATGAAATATTTTTAAATAGGAAGAAAATGGATTATTTATGATGAAGAAAAGAACTTTAAAACGCTATTTCCCTTACGTAGAGGTATATCATTTCATTTTAATACTCCATTGCAGGAAACGCGCCCATTTGAGATAAGCTCTACTCTTTCCTAACTTGTTTTTTTTACATTCTCGATTTTCACTCGCTTCCCGCGCTATGCAAAAAAGAGCTCCAGGGGCGGGGGGAGAGGAAATATGGAGTGGGAGAAAAGACGGGGGGGGAGGGGAATTGAGGTCAATCCCCCGTGTTTGTTGTGGGATATAAAGAGAGGATGGCGAGAGCTATAGAGGGAGAAGGTTTTACATTGCAGTTTTTTGTCGGATAGCTCTCAGGAATTAAAATACCCTTGGATGGCTCTTGCGAGTGGGAGTCATTCAGTGGCGCGTGGATGAGTAAAAAAATAGTTATTTATCGGCATTAAAAATAAATTAATAATGATTGCATCAGCGATTAGGATGTGTAGCGCGGTTGCGAACGGACGGCTACGAACGACAAGGAGCCTTTTACAAAAGAGGGAGGGGAAAAAAAAATATATATATATTTATTTATTTATTCTTTGACAGAAATGTAAGGGTACTTTTTGTTTATTTTTTATACGCGAAATCGGATTCCATCGATGCACGAGTCTGTTTTTTAATTTTTTAATGTTTAATGTTTTCCTTGCTCGTGACATGTTACTGTTTTTTTTGAAGGAGGAGAGGGAGACAGATGGAGAGAGATAGATGGAGGGAGAAAGGGAGGGAAAGATAGGTAGAGGAAGGATGAAAGTGTGACAGAGGGAGAATGGGAAACATGGTTATTCGATCAAGTTATTTTCCGTTTTAATAAAATCTCTATTTTGCAAGAATCATTTACCTTTCTAATTTTAAAAAACCAAGCAAAAAATAGAACAAGAATAGGATATAGCCCGTCGAAAATGGCGGGAGTAAATAAAATTCAAAATTATCATGCCGAAATTTCCAAAGTGAGGACAATTATGTCTCAAACTTAAAATAGTTCCGTACATTATTCAACGAAAGAGAATGGATGTATATTCAATATAATAATTTACGATTGTTGTTTACTTTATTTGCTATGAAAATAATTTCCCTCGCCTTCCTTCTCTCTTTCGTATTAAAAGCAATCAAAGCACGTTTACATCCATAAGGATTGAGATAACAATAGGATTTCGAAGTCTAACGATGTAATTGGTAGGCAATGCAACATCCCGTTGAAATGGCAAGATTTCCCCAAAATATGTGAATTATACGTTTAACACGAGAAATTTCGAACTAGAGAGAGGTGGGAAAAATGAACAGAATGAGAAACTTTATAATTTTTTCTTAAAAATGGTTCATATCCGAAGATCGTAGGTTTATTCTTTCTAATTTTAATCTAAAAAAGAATGGAAGCCAGCACGTCGAATAGTCGATTTTTAGGTAGTACGTGTTATTCCGTGGGAAATGGAAATGGCTTCCTCGGAGTCGAATCCAGGACTTTTTTAGAGATTATTTTCGTCATCACCAGCGTGTCCAGCTCCCAATGCTAGTGTCGCAAATTCCATTTCTGACGAGGGCATGTGTAACAATAATTATTATCCGCATTTTTACGGCGAGCGGGTGTAACGTTAGATCAGACCAACAAAAGCAAAAGCACAAATCGCCGAAACTATTTTCAACTGGAATTTAATGTTCCCCTCATTTAGGACAGGCATGTACGCAAGCATGAGAATAACATTGCAGACCTAGCATCCATTTAATGGCAAATATTTTAGTTTGGTAAAATAGGATGCAGAATTTATGAAAAGTATTTAAGTATAGATCCGTAATCAATTACTTTTATCCATCCCATTTCGATTTCTCCTTGAACTTTAAGCATTTTCCTGATTCGGTTAAATTTGGCAGAATTTTTTCGTGACAGCCGCATTCCATTTTCTTCATATACGTGGCATAAAGAAAATATTGTTTTAATGAAAAAACGAATTCGAGATTTCAACGGAAATACAAGATTTGAAGTTCCCTGAACAAGTTTTAACTGTTTTATCGATGATGTCTGTGTGTGTCCGTAAGTGTGACGGAAATTTTGCGTGCGCTCTAACTCAAAAACTATTCATCAGATCAGCATGAAATTCTATATTTATAATTTTATATATATTCTTAAGATTTGAAAAGATTTTGATAACAATCGGTCAACCGGAAGTAGCGGTTTACTCTTGTAAAATTTTAGTTTTTCATAAATATTTCGCTTAAAACTGAATTTTTGTTTATATATAGGTATATATATATATATATATATAAGTTTTAGATATTAATTTGTTTCTACAACTTTTGTTTGAACTAAATTTTCATATGAGGAATATTTCAAGAGATATTCAATGTTGAACTGTTCCTATCGCCGTATTTATTTGATTTTAGTTGACAACTTACGTATGGAGAAAGTCATGTGTTGGACACATCAATTTATTCAAATTGGAACAATCGTTGAGAGAGAGAGGGGGAGGGAGAGAGGAGGGGGGGGGGGAGGGGGGAATCCATTGTCAATGAGAACGAAAAGAAAAAAAAATAAAACGAGGGCGTTCATTAAAAGTGCTCGAGGTCGTATTCGGGTCGATGAGGTTTTTCTCTCCTGCGTGGCACATCACCATTAAGTCAACGTACCTCGCATTTAAGACTTTTAGAACCAAAATGGTCATGAGGAGGCCCTGAATATTTTCAAGATATTATTGTCATAGCAAGCTTTACGCTCGTTTAGTTTTCTTTCTTCATCGCTGCTCCAAAGTTATTAAAAAATTAAATTAACAAGACGGTTGTTATATGCCATGCAGAGAAAAAATGTTTAAAAAACCGGTGTAAACTAAAAATATTTTCCCGACAAGTTTCCGCCGCGAATAGGGAATTTTTACCCCCACATTATTGTGTGTTCTCCATCTGCGCAAAGGGTATAATTCCAGTAGATACCTAAGTAATAATACACGTGTTTCATTAGGAATAAATTCAATGTGCAAAGAAGGATAAATTTTAGTGAAAATAAAATAATTTGTTTTGCGGGTTGCATAAGATTGAGGATTGAGGACGACGAATTATCGAATAACAATACCAGAAAAATGTTTATCCCATTACTAAAATAAAATATCTAAGCCAACATTTGTCTTCCAATACGATATTGTCTTCTGCTTCTGTTTGCGAAGCTGTAGTAGTTAAAGAAGCCTATAGCAGAAGAAGGAATTGGATTGAACCTTGGAGAATATTCCTGAAGAATTAAAATACGGTTTCGTTTTCGCTCTATTTAAGGTACGTTTATAACTCTTAGGTTTTTTTATATTAATAACAAGATATCGTAGCTAGCTTCTCTGCCAAACATCCGGAGTTGGGCCGCGGAGCTCCTAGTTTTCTAATTAAAAAATTTGATTTTTCCAGCGCATGACTTTCTCCATTCATCCTTTTATGTTATTAGACAAGGTGAGGTGACGCTTTTTGCCAGGTGAAGTTCGTTCTCTAAGCTTCAGGTAGATAGCGTGCATGTAGAGTACAGATAGTTCCCCCTGATGTAGCGATTGAATATTACTTAGGCAAAGCTGTTATTTTTCTACGTGAGCCTTGCTTTACACATGGGCAATTATAATGCTCAAGAGTTCAAAATAAACATTCTTTAAAAATTCAGATAATTCCAAGCAAGGAGCGTCTGTCACAAATAACACTGTATATAAAGAAGTTTTAAAAACTAAATAAGAAAAAATAAAATAGGCCCCTAGTAGAGTAAAGAATATGATTGCACTCGATAAGAGCTTCCTCAATAATAATAATAATCGGAAATTACACATTTGAATAGTTTTAAAACACTTTTTTTAAAAATCTTTAATTAAAAAAAAACAATAAACAAACAAAATTGTTAGCTGTTGCTATGGATAACAAAATATTTTTAAATGATAGGCACTGTTCGCCTACATTTACTCGTGCGTGTGGCTTATGCGTATTATAACATGGAAAAAAAGACAAACATACGTCGGAGACATCCAGGGCCACGCTCTTGAAATTATTATTTATATCCTTTGGTGACAAACTCTTCCGGACCAATGGATTCGAGACGGCAACATTTTTTTATCGCTCGTGTGTTGCGAATAGGACGCTAATTTCCCTCTTCCTATCCGTCCTTGGAGAGGAAGGACTTTTAAAACCCGTGCGGTCCGGTCCGTTTCGTCGAAAAATAAGTTTAAAAATCAGAAGCGACGAGAAGGGCGACATCTGTAAAGAGTTTTGTCCGTGCGGGGGCGCTCCTGGTGGGCGTCGGACGAATGCGGTTTCGTAAACCCTTTCCATCTTGGCCGTAGTGGTCTAGAGGAGCGAAGTCCCTTCCCCCTAACGAGTGAATTAAAAAGGAAGGTGGGGGAGAGGGTGGTGACGTCAGCAAAGACGGAGTTTCAAACGTAAGCAACAGTTAGCCAGTTCGGGATCGATAGGATAACTACGAATCGTGTCTTTTTTCGTCTTTGTATGCTCACATACTATATTACATGCTAATAAAACGTTGTTTGGCAAAGAGATATTGATGAAGGTTCATTTGCTGAACATTACCCCACACAACTCTTATAATACACCCAAAATTATTTTTACTTTACGTAACATAATTAAATCACGTGAATTTCAGATTTATTGTTTGACTTTTTGATGGATACAAAACGTGATTTCATTGAAATAAATTCATGCAAATATAATTTTTGAGTTTTATTCAAAGATTAATTACTCGCTCAGCTTTCGCAGAAAATTTACTCAATTAACCTTAAAAACTAGTCTGCGCATCGATTAGGAGCGTGTTTCATTAATCAGCTGCAGTAAAATGAAATTTTGTTTTTTTAGGCGTCTTTTTTTCGAGACCGGATTTTAAAATGTAAATGAAAAATATGCTACACTCATACCCTGCGTTAATCAAATGGAGAAAAGAAAATCTCCGGGAATCGAACCCTTTATCTTATGGTAGACGATAACTTTCCTAAAAGATGCAAGAGATAAATTAAAGACCGGTAGAAGTTATCATGTGGTGCGATTAATCAATTAAATAATATTTTAAACTGACGACACAAGTATGTACTTGTTCGGGTAACTCCAATTGCCCTAAAACAAAGAGAGACAAGTACTTACTTATTTCTCAATTTTATTTTTACCTTTCTGGCCGATGTGACTTTAACTACAAGACTAGAGAGCGATCATTCTCTATTAAATAAGGCGCGAAGATAAGCAGGAGAAACTTAAATCTACTCAAGACATCAAAAACTCGACGAGAGAACTTATAATATAACTAATATAGAAGAAGCAGTCGTAAACAAAATTGCGTCGTAAATATTAGCTGCTTTTAAATTCAGATTTTAAATGCTTTTGCATTAATTTATTATCAGTATTTTAGAGCTAGGAGCGAAAACCAGATAATTTAATCCGATTTAAAACAATTTTTTTAAATCTTTCCGCGTATATATATATAAATACTAAGGAAGAGGAAAGGTAAGTAAGGATATTTTGGGCAACTAGGTGTTGAAGGAAACCCAGTGAACACTTACCGGAAGTAGAGCCGCTGGGGTGTTGGAGAGACACATTTGTAGAGGTTAGAGCTTTCGGGATGATCTCTTCGTCAGCACAAGAGAGACACAACACCTAGTTGCTCAAAATATATATATATATATATTTATCTCTAAGAGAAGTTACTTAACTGGCCATTCTCCTGGATGAACCGAAATTGTTTGGGTGTATAAAAAAATACTGATGTTGTTGAAGTAAGGTCGCTTTAAAAGCTTTTTTTCACTTCTATATCCCAGGAACGAAATTTTAGTAACGATTTTCTTTCAACCAAGCGAAGAAAGATCGTATGCTTCGCAGAATAGTGTACTAATTGCGTTGAACTCGGCTAGAATTTCCTCACTCTGACGGATGAAACGAATGGGTATTTTTACCTTTAAGAGGATGAACCCAACCTCAATTACCTACCTATCAAAGAAAAAAAAGATTTCTTTTTCATCGTCAAATTACCTGCCCTACCATAAAAACATCCCTTCCTTCATTATTAGGAGTTCATGTACGGGAATATTCCCAGAAATAGGGTCACCTCCGTCGCATTCATCGCCTCACCTGCACCGGAAGAATTAATTGCCAAATCCTCGTCATTTTCCGTCCACCTCGCCTTCCTTTTTTTTTTTACCTCCCCCTTCTTTTTTTTCTTCGACATCCTCGAAATCATCCGTGTCGCTGATTCCCGGTCCATAATTCCCAAGGATTTCCTAGGAACGATGCCTAAGATCTGCCTCTTTTCTCGTCCTACGTCTATCTGGATAGTTATCGCCCCTTCTCCAAAAACATCAATAATTGGAAAGCATCCCAACTCGCCGTCTCGCTCCCTTCGACCCATCTCGTTAGATTCTCAGAAGCATGACTACCTTTCCAGCTGAAAGACGAAAGACTTTTAAAGAAAAAGGTTTTTAAGGCGTATTTTTTCCTCGATGAAAAGAAAAATGGGCGATCGCTGCATCTGGTATGTTGAAATGGCGGTCCAAATATTAAACGGAAATTACGTACTAAGTCCAACTCGGCAAATCAGCCATCCGAATTTATTGATCACAGAAAAAATTAAAATTTTCCGCCAAGTCGTAAAATATTCATCCAAGAAAATAATTTGACTTCAAAACGTTAATCACGAAAACAAAACGAACATATTTTTTTATATGGTCTATTAGGACAGCTGATTTTCATTTATCTATCTACACTAATAAAGCAGAAAGTTTGTATGTCTGTTTGCAAAAGTCTAGCGCACTTCTATTTTACCTAGAAGGTTGAAATTTTGCATGTGCGGTCTAGAATTCGTCGAAGGGAAGATCCAAAAACCCCATAGTATTATTATTTTAAGTAGGACAAACCCATTTTTACTTTCTCCGTACGAAGTAATGGGAAAGTATTGTGATCACGGAAAAAATCGACTTCGAGGTTTCAACGGAAATACACCTTTTGAGGTCCCTAGAACACGTTTAGACTATTTTCGGAATGATGTCTGTGTGTGTGTGTGTGATTGTGGGCGCTCTAACTAAAAAAGTACTTGCCATATCGTTACCAAACTTCATATACCTTAGCATGAGCACAAGGAACTGATTAGTTTTGGACAACATCGGTTAACCGGAAGTCGAGGTTTATTCGAAACCCGATTCGGTTTTTACGATATTTCTCCGTTAAAACATCATTATTGTATATAAAATTCTATACAAAGGTTATAGAGAATATAATTTTCTACAACTTTCACTTGAAACAATTTTCTATAGCAGTTATTGCTTAGCAATTATTTATAAATAACTGGTTTTTCGGTTTCCGTCAAATATCTCCTTAAAAACATCGTTACCAAAGCTGTAGAGAATAATATTTCTTCCAAGTTTTGTTTGAAACAAATTTTCGTAGAACCATCCATTTCGGAGATAATTTGCTATTTCTTAATTTCCAGTATACAGCGCCACAACCATGTAGCGGTGAATTCTGTAAACATTTTCAAAATATACCTAATTTACGGCAATAAGGACGACTGTATTCTTTTACAATGCGAAATAATAATTTTGCCTCATAATGCTATTCATAATAATTTAAATATCTATACCCCAAATATGGAGAAAGTCATGTGTTGGCCACATCAGATTTTTAATCTTGGAAAATGACTTTAGTATAGTTTTTTGACACTTGAAGGAGCTGATGAAAGTTTGTTTAGAAATTTCGAAAAATGAAGTGTATCGATGTTTATTGATTATTAATAATCATTTCATGTATTAATAAAAATGGTTTTAATATATAAATAATTAAAAACATACAGTTGTGAATTTCTTGATTCAGCATTTAGATATTTTCTGCCTTTAACCTGGATTGAAAGTTACTGTTAAGCATTACGGGATTGTTTTTAAAAGTGAGAGCTTCTTAACAGAATAATCAGTGAACAAAAGGAAATTGTGTACGATCTAAATATGGAACGAATCGATTCTAAAATTCGTATTTTGGCATTTTGATAATTCTTTTGATTATTTGCTTGTATTTGTGCGTGTGTGAGCAAGAAAAAGCCTCTGGCGTTTTCAAATAATTCTACTATATAGTATTAAAATAATAATCGAGTCATATCGTTGCATCAGGATTGGCATCTTTCTGGGAAACGGTTTTGAAATATCGATTTCATAATTCTGACTTTATAACAATCGTTTTTTGTTTAGAAAAAATCAAAATAAAGGAAGGTCACAGAGAATCGGAGTAATGTGGATCATTCAGGAGTGCCACTTTTACAGAAAAATGTTCAATTCTAGAATCGTCCAAGAGATACGCGCCTTATATAAATTAAATCTTTTTTTGCGGGAATTTCTTGTTTTTTCCCAGATGGTTAAAAAATTCTAAATACAATAAAATCGTTTTTTTGGGTCAATTTTCCCATTTGTTTCTATTTCAGTCAGTTAATTAGTTAGGTCCGCACACACATATACATACATACATATATATATACCATATATTTTTTGTTGGCTTGAATAAACTAAATGCCAGCAACTTAATTAATCGATACAATCTCTATTTAGAAATTTTAATTTAATACGCAAATACAAGTTTGTTTTTTGATACTGGCAAAATTTTCCTGACAATATGTGTCGTTTTAATTGTTCAATGTCGAGGGAATTTTCGTTCGTTTTAATAGTCGAAACCTCTTTAAAATTCGGATATTAAATTGAAAAGACGAATAATGGAATAATGGAACTTATACAGTGGAATCTCTATAAGTCGAACCTCGAGGGAAACAAAAAATATTCGACTTTTAGAAAATTCGAATTATAGAAGAAAACTAACATGGGAAAGATTTTGTCCTGTAAAATGAAGTCACTTCGAGTTATGGAAAATTCGAGTTACAGAAAAAAAAATAACATGAAATGATTTTGTCAGATAAGACGTAGCCACTTCGAGTTATGGAAAATTATAGTTATAGACGTTCGACTTATAGAAGTTCGGCCGTACTTGAAATTTAATTATTTAAGGATGTGTTGTGATGAATAAAGTGAAATCAAGATTGGTCTTTTATAAGAGTTTTGTCTTCCTTAGAGAAGCGAATGACTGTCTGACAAGCTGCAATTTCGATGATAGCATTTACCCGATTCTAAAAGGCTAACTTTGAATGAAAAATGTTTTTATAAGGCATTAAGAAGCGAATACATTAAACAAAATTATTTGACTTGTTTTTATTTAAATATTTAAACATTTTCAGCACAATGCGCGGTGATATAGTATATTATTTAAACCACGTTAAACTGCTCATAATCACTCTCAGTATTTCCTATTTGTTTATTTCTTTCTTCGCGAACATAATACGGCTCACAAAGTTTTATTAGGAAAAAAAAGAAACAGTGAAAGCCTCGTCTTATATTCCGGTATATACGGTATTAATTTAAGCTTACATGTTAACTTTCGTCTTTTTTTTTACTTCTTTAAAAACCAGTGATATTTTTTTCCGGAGAGATGGCGTAAGTCTGTTCCCAATCGCTTGGGTCCTAAGTTCGAATCGTGCCAAGGACATGGCGATCTCTCCTTATCTTTGCTACGTTTCATATGACCCCGGTAGAAGACCATTAAGTGATGCTTATGAGCTGGTTAAAATAAATAAATAATGCAAACGTATAACACGGTCTTAAATAGGTAAGAATTGCTTGTGTGGTTGCATAACATTAAGGATATCGTAAGGTAGAACCGCAAAGAATCAAATCCCAAATTATTTTTACAGTTATTCGCGTATTTTTCAACAGCCTCCTCGATTACAGTGAGTAACATAGAACATTTAGTGCCGAGACTTAATTTTTTCACGTAGTTTGAAAGACATTTAACCCTTAAGTACTAACCTGGAGTCAGATAGACTCCACGCTATATGTTACATCGTATAACTTTTTTTCATTTCATGTTCACGCTCTATTGCTCTCTTTACCTTTTAGTGGGATAAACTATAACCAAACTACATAATATCATCAGTGTGATGCAATACGCGTGAGAGAAAGAACGTACAGAAGTTTGCGCGGAGTCATACTGACTCCACGTTAGTATTTACGTCACTTTTTTGATGTTGTGAAATTTTCTTTTCTTTCCATTTTTTGGTGATAATATATTCGCGAACCATGAATAACATACCAGAAACTTCGTTTATAAACGTCAATCATCCAAATTTTGAGGATTATGTGCTGAAATTATTAGGGAAAGATGACTGCAGCACTGAAGATGAAAACAATGAGAACGAAGATACCGAAATTGAGAGCATCCATGGTACAAACTCTATAATTTCTGAAAATGAGGATAATATAGATAAATAAAGAGCATATAACTTTAGGATTTCCGCCGACGTCAGAATAAGAGTGTGTGAGATTTTGAACATTCCCTCTATAAAGCGGGAGGGGGAAATTGGGGTGAGAAGGAGCTCCTGGAGAAGAGGGTTTACTGTTCCATATGCCCTCCAAAACTCAAGAGGAAGACACCTCATCTCTGCACGTCATGTAGACGTGCAATTTGCCTACAGTGTTCAAAAAAAAGTCTCGAGTGCGTAATTTTAAAAAAGTGAGATTTTTTATGAAGTCTATGTCTTATGTTTGTATTTTTGAAAATAAAATGTTAATCAACGCTAACCAAAGTTGTTTGCTATTATAATTCGTCTTCCAATACCCCAAACTAAACATCACAAACAGTAAAAATATATCTTTTTGCTATTTAGGAAAAAAATTGGCAAAATATATTAAAGAGTCTATATGACTCCACCTTAGTACTTAAGTTATTTTAATTCACGTTAGTACTTAAGGGTTAAAGCAGGTAAATCGTGTTATTTATCGCCAATTTGTGAAGGAGACAATTGATATTATACAGGAATTTAAGGGGGTGTCAAACTGTGACATTCATGCGTCGGAGCCCTTTCGACAGGAATCTGAGGTGGGCAAACATCCATTTAATTCGCTAGAATTCAGTTCGTCCATTAAAACATATATTTTATCACCATTTATCAGGAGATCTATCAATTACGAGGAAGATTAAAAACTTGGCAATTCTCCCACGATGGATACCCGTGACTATCCACAGAGTTAAAGAGTCTCGGACAATAACAGACGAATATTAACAGATCCTTTAAAGAACGATTCCAGAACAGCTCCTCTGTTAACGACCTCTGTTAATGTATTTTTCTCGCATTCTCGCTATATTTGCTCGAACGGCGGCTTTGAAGTCATGGTTGCATCTGGCACCGAGCATTTTTTTCTTCTTTGTACACATACACACACAGACGCGATTCGTTTGCAGCTGCATCCTGAGGGTTCTGGACACACGGGAAAAATGCTGTTACGGATCTCGCAGTAACGCTCTGGCCGTTAATGAAATTGAAAAATAAAAAAACGAGGTCGTGAGGAGAAGAAGGGTGGGACAGAGAGAGAGGGAGAAAAACAAATACGTATTATCTTTGAGAAAATGGCGAAACATACGTTGACTGCCTTAAAGTGTTTTTAAGGTGACGACTTGGTATATTCGTAAAAAAATGAATCGTTTAAATTTGTCAAGATTTTAAGGAGTAAAAAAGGATGCAATAGAATTCCGTTATAACGAATTTATGAGGGATGCGAGAGTAGTTTCGCTCTAATTGAAATTCGTCAAAACGAATTTCCTTGGATGGCATGTGAACATGCCTATTTTTTTACCCGCTTAAATAAAATATTGTGTTTTGTTTTTTTCTGAAATTATTACAGTAAGTTCGCCTAAGTGTGGGTAAACAAAAAATTTCAAACCTGACGAGTGAATAAACAAAACTTCAAGAAGTATAAAATTGCCGTAGTGGCAATTGAAACGTTATGAAGTGTAAAACTGATAAATCAAAAGTTTTCCAAAAGCCATTAAACTAGCTTGGTAAATCTTCGAATTCAAGAGACGTGTTTACAGAGAGGGGAAATTCGCACAGCATTAGATGAAGAACTGTCGAAGCTTATCAATGCTTTTCATCTAGCGAAAATTTCTTTAAAAACGTGGTTTTAAAAATCTTAAAAATTTTAGTTTTTTCTAGCTCCGGCTACTAAACTTCTTCATCTTGGGTTCCAAGTAGCACTTTGTCAAAAAAACCATGACCAAAAACAAAACCTCAGCTTTTCCAGTAAGTGTAGCTTTTAACGTTAAATGCTTATTAGTAGTATATTAACCATCTATGGAAAATTTTATTGACATTAATTATCACAATGATTTTGTCGGTAAAATCTTTCATATTAATTATTTTAGAAAGTTCGCGTCCAACCTAGACAACCTTCGCGTTCCACCGGCTGAAAAACGCAGTACTAAACCATAACGAAAAAATGTGCATGAATACCTTTGTTATACATTTTTTGTTTTACTTAAGCGTCTTATACGAACCAGTGACATTTTAAATAATGTTGTAGCATGTTTTTACCCTCTATGTACTAGTATAGATAAAAGATGATAAAACACGTACATAGATACGCATTTAAACACGCGTAATGCGTGGACGTGGATGAAGTATTCCTTACAAATGAACTCAGTCGGCATCCTAACGTAACTTTCGAGACTGAAACAATTTTCCGGCTTTAATTTTCTATTAATCGAATCGCACGCGCACACACAAACACGTACAAGATCGTACAGACACTCGCACGCACACGTTAACTACAGCAGTTCCATTACATTGCGGCGAGCAACGCCCGAATCGTTCTGAAGAGAGAATAAAGAAATAGCAATTCCCAGGCAACTTGATCATCTGGTTCTCGGTCGAAAAGCGTCGATGCATGCGTGTGTCTGTGCGTGTGAGGAGAGAATAGGATGAGGAGGGAGTACGGTAAGGGGAGAGGGAAGGGAATGCGGGGCCCTTTAGTGTCTGGCGGCCGTTCAATGTGTTTGGCGCCAGTCTACTTTTCTCCGCGGGTGGGATGGTGCCCCTCAGAAAGAGAGAGACCCGCATCCTTGCAATGACGTTACCATGGTTTCCCTTTACTCTTTGAGCGCTCCTACTCTACTCCATTCCTACTTCCCCTATTTCTCTCTCTCTCTATCTCTCTCCACACCACTTTTCTTCTATTTTCCCTGTTCTCCTACTCCTAATATGGCAAGGGTCTCCAACCAGTCGATCGCGATCGACCGGTCGATCTTTGGCCCTTATAAAGTCGATCGCTGAGTCTTGCCTCAGAGCTAAATTACTTTTTATTGAATCAAGTGAGAAATGTTGAGATGATGTAGATTTACAACTTAAAGTTGGAACTTTTTTTTATCGTGCTATGATGGTGATTTTATAATTGTTTAAGAATTAAGAGCAAGCGGAATGCATAAATCAAATACTGCAGATATATCTCGCATCGATACACGAGCGTATCGATGTTTATCGACCTTGTGTGTGCTCAAGTGTCACTCGATACGCGGTGTTCCAATCGCGAATTATTGCAAAAGGCAAAATAGTTGGAGGCTAACTGCGACTTTATGTGTAACTTGATTAACTAATTCAAATTGTTTTGGTTGACATCTTCGCTCTGTATATTTATTTAAGAGCCCTTTTATTCAACTTCTAATAGCTTAAAACTTAGTAATACATTGAATTATACTGGTGGATAGAATTTTAATCAATTTTATTTTAACTGAAATATTCTCTTGTACAGAACGAAAACTCGAATAAAATGTTATCGACTTTGTTTAACTCGAATAAAAAGTTGTTTGCGATTAAATTGGGTTGAAGTGTTGAGCAGTACACTTCATGCTATGAAGCTGATTTCTTAAAGTTTGGGAGAAATTTGCGGCGACCCCCCCTCCCCCTTTCTCTTCTGCTCAACAGTATTTCTCGCATCAAGGCTCACTCCGCTGGGTCGATCCTCGGTAAATTTACAATTGAATAGTATATCTTGGGAGCTGAAAGGATTGAGACCCCTGATTTATATCATACATATCATTGACGAAGGTTTAAATACAAGAATGGACCTCATGGTCTAAATTTCGCCCGAATAAAGACAATTATCTGTCAATACCTTCTTTCCCTTTTTCTCTCCTCCGCCTTTCTTTTTCACGGGTGACTACGTGTTGCTCGGAATGGTCAAGACCAATGGTTGGGTTCTTCTCTGGTATCATAATGGACAGGATAGAATTGCGCGGAACTACCTGGAAATGGAAGCGGCAACGTGTTATATTCACCGTTGACCATACAACGGCGGCTGCATTGTGAATACCTGGCTCAAAGTCCTTCACTGCGGTCTTCGGTTTGAAATCTACACCGATTTCTGTGAATTTCCGAATCGGATGCTGAAAAATTGCAGCACGCGTGAATGCATTCTTATTTGGCACCTTTCTCGCTGTACATAGAAAAACACGCAGACGCCCAATTTTTTTTCCAGGAACAAGTGAAACTGCTATGTGCTCGATTTGCTTCACATGAAGCAGGACTGAATCGCCTTCAAATATGTAATGTCGTTTGAGTCGCATGCATTCGCCTTCAAATATGTACGCGGAGTTCCAGAACTGCTTCCAGAAGTGGGAACGTCGCTGGAATCGCTGTATTGTTGCCCAAGGAGAGTACTTCGAAGGAGATAACACCGACTAGACAATCGGGTAAGCCTAACCTTTTTTTTTGAGGTCAATCCGGGAACTTTTTGACAGCAACTCGTATGTCATTTGAGTTGTATGTACGATATTTATCAGTATCCTGAAAAAAACCCTTCGAAACAACAAATCAAAGTGCGCAATACGTCCCTATAGAAAAGGTTCGAAACTGACCGTTCGCGCAATTGGACAACAGCGTAAAATCTGGCCCCGTACAAACCATCCGCGCAAGACGTCCCTATAGAAAAGGGTCGAAACTGACCGTTCGCGCAATTGGACAACACCCCTTTTCTCTCTCCCCCCCCTTCTCCCCCTCTTCCCCTCATTCCCCCTCCCTTCACTCTATCCACTCTTTCCTTCCATTATTTCTCCTCCTAAGATCTCCTATTCATCATTATTCTATTACCCATAATCCTAATTTTCCTTTCTCTCTCTCTCTTTCTCTATCCACCTCTCTCTCTCTCTCTATCCACCTCTCTTTTCCGTTCATTCTCTTCACGTCGTTTCCTTATCTTACCCCTTCCCCTCTCTTTTACTCCCTTCTCCCCCTCCCCTCCCCCTCCTTCCCCTCCCCCTTTTTCCCCGATGAAATTCCTAGGGAAGAACTTCTCCTCGTGTGGCTGCGGCAATTTTCTCCAACTCTCTTTTTTTTTATTCCGTTCCTCGAACGCACCAACCCAACTCTTTCGCCATTTTATTTTTTTACCGCAGTCTTTTTTTTTTATACTTCCTCTCCTAAGTTTTAGTTCGGAATTTACAGTGAAACCACGTAATCTTTCTTCGCGACAACTTATTTCACCTACGAGTCTTTGAAAAAAATAATAAAAAAATAATAAACGTTCGCTTCGTCTTCGTATATATTAAAATTAAAAATCTCGAAGACCGATTAAAGTCGCGATTAGAAAAAAAATAATTAGGGCAGCGATGCGTAGAAGGCTAGTTAGGTAATTCGAAGCTAAACGCTGATAATTTATTTTTTATTTTTTAGCGATTAGAAAACTGTCTTTGCCTCGACGGTCGTGGCGCGTGACCAGATTAAACAGGGAATTTGGGATTTCGCGCACGACTATTATAAACTTTTGTTTTTTAAATACGAGGCATGCGAGTTCGCTTTTAGTTTCCCGAAATCCAGCCAAGCAATTGAGAGAGAGAGGAACGTGGAGTCGGGAACAAATTTAAATGACTTCCTCGAGAATTAATTAAACTATCCAATGGACGGAAATAATTCTTCCGTTTATTCTTCTTCAAAATTGCACATTAAATGATAAGCGTCTTGCCAAACCGAAGTATAACAAGCAAATCTCAATTAATGTTTTTTTTTGAATGGATGAAATACCTAACAAGAAGGAAAAGCATACTCCATAAATGGAAGTTATTTCAAAGGCGTTCTTTATGGGATTTTAAGTACAAAACGGTAACGAACGATTGAGCGATTCTTGAATTTTCATATCCTAAACTATAATTCGTAAATGTATGCTCTCGCGGACTTTTTTGTGTGGAAAATTTTGTCTTCTTTCCGAATATTATTTTAAAATCGAAACATCATATAAGAGCTGGGGAAAGAAAAATACGGCATTAAAATTGTTTATTGACAGATGACATTTTACGAGATAGGGGCATAAGTTTATTCAAGTGCTTATGTAAAGTGGAATTTTTAATTGACGGATGCAGTACGGAATTATACTTATATAACTATAAATTTTAATAAGGATCGCTCATACTTACTTTTATAAAAATCCGTCCAGCGGTGCAGGAGATGAAAGTCGCGACAGACAGACGGACGAGGCGCGCTACCACCACATCGCTGGTAAATAACCCCTAAAAATGTAATTAATTAATATTAATACGTCTTCTTTTTCTATTTAGTATTACTTTACCTTTCTTATATTAAGGTGCATTTTACCTATTAAATACATTTGTAATTGCTATTCCAATCTCTACACAAGTGTCTTGTCTGGTTCAATTATGAATTTTTCATAGCCAAATAAAATATTCTTAAGAAACATAAAATATAATTCATTGTTCGTGAGTGCTGCAAAAGACGTTTGGCACACTGCCTGAAAAAATATCAGTGCAACATATGTGTTACTCAAAATTTCTCATATCCGTACGCCTCCACGAGTTTTCACGATGGAATTACCTTCCATGTATTCCTTACATAATGGAAGATAAAAACATTATTACCGTTGCATTAATGTATTGCGGTTAAATTTACGCTATGAAAGTTTGCAGATAAAAGTATACATTATATTTTAAATTTCCCAAAAAATTAATCACTATAGAGCCACTAATGGAAGTTGAGAGGAATACAAAGAAATCTTTTAGTTAGGATTTTGATCCATTATTTTCCCATCTAAATTAAAAAGTAAAGATCAAGTAATAATGCTTGTGCATCATCCACAGGTAACGATCTGGATAGTGGTTTATGGTGCTACTTCAAGTCCTAATCGCAATGCTTGGGAAGCTGACTTTTGAAATGTTCAAAGTTTTATAGTTTTTGGTTTCACAATAAATTAAGGCAAAAGAAAGTGAATATTTGAAATAATTGTTCGACTTAGTTTTCAGATCTGCTTAGCATTTTCTCTCCGTAAAAAACGAATATGTACATCGAGAATTATTTTTTCATTTGCACGAAAGATATATTTTTAGAAATCCGCTTCCCTTAGCAAAAGTAAAGTTGCAGTAAAAGTCTGAAGTCGAAATTTTGTATGGTATTTAGTGAATTCAACAGATGTAGCTTTAAATGGAAAGTGGTTGTTAGGAGTTTGGAGACCCTTCTGAGATTTTCATTTAAGACTGCAGATTTAATATGCTGATCTATGGTTTTATTCGGCCTAGCGTAAGAGGAATTTAAAATTTGAATTTCGTCGAAAATTGGCGAGAGTCTATGATTTTCAAGTGATCGTGGGCTGTTTGTATTAAACGCTTGTATATGAGCTGACAATTGGATCCGTTGCTTCTTAAAAAAAGAAACGAAGAAATTTAACAAAACTCGGAACAATTGACATCCCACTTGCTCATGTGGATTGGCTACTATCCAAGTGTGTCACGATTAATCATGATGTCACTTCGGTGCAGTTGTTTTCCTCTCTCTATAAGAAAAACATGTATATACAAAGAAAAAATATTAATTAAGGTTACGTACATTGTAGTACAATCGAAATTTTGATTCGAACGTTAATTTCTCACTATAGCGTTCTAGTTTACTCCTTATATAATAAGCCAATGATGACAAAACGTTAACTTTTTAATTATACAATAAATATGCCACAACATATTCCTAGAATTAGTTTAAAAAAACGAAATTTTTTTTAGCATTATCGTCTCTCATTTCATCACTATAATACAACGAATTGAAGTTAAGGTGTAGACAAATGTTACAGTTTTAATCTATTTCATTCGTTTATGTATGTTGTGGATGAAAATTCTGACTTGATGGATTGTTTCTTCTATAAGCGTAGAGTTTCTCATTCTGGCATTGATTTGTTTTTATTTACATTCAAAGTTTAATATGAAACTTCAGATTACGGCTTGTTTCAAACAAATACTTTATCACACGCATCGTTAGAATTTCATTGGGACATTGGCCGTCCTAATTGGCTGCAGCTGATCACATATTAGGATAAATTTCCTTTTCATTGAAGACATTAAATAGCAGTATTATCCTTATGTGACAAGCATAAGCTGGAATGATGGGAGATGTGGAAACAGGTGAAAGAATCCGCTATGTCCGGGAATCGAATCCGGGTCTTCCACTTGCCGGGCGGATATTCTACTACCGAACTACCGTATCAGACAAATTCTCCTGTTTCAGAACGTGAATATTTCTGAAACAGGATAATTAGTCTGATACGATAGTTGAATGGTAGAATATCTGCCCGTGAAAGTGGAAGACCCGGATTCGATTCCCGGACATAGCATATTTTTTTTACCTATTTCCACATTTTCCATGATTTAATCAGTTATAAATTAACCTGAAATGTAAAATGTGAACATCTTCGGATGCATTATCACTATATAAAACCAGAAAAAACAAAATTTACATAATCAGAGGAATATGATTAATGCCTGGATAATAGTCACTTTTTAAGGGACCCATTCTGAAATAAATTTTAATAATAGAATATACGTCATCTGTCGTTCACAAATGTTGTTCTATTAACTCCCACGAAAATCTATAATATAAAATAAGATCTCTGCATTGCATGTGAATGTGAATAATACAACAACGACCTATGGTAATTCATGAATATATTTAGACATGTAAAATTATTTTAAGCAGTTATGAATCAATTCATTTGGTAATAGGACTCCATGATGCGGTATACGGGATGCATAAATAGATATCCACATGGAGAATTTGTGAATTGGAAATTGATTAGCTAATAGAGTTAATAGAGTTTATTATTACAATTCACATTAAACAGCAAAGTGAGATTAAATATTGAAATTTTCTTCTGGAATTTACGAAATCGTGGATCACGGTTTCATTAAAAATATTTCATTCACTAATTGCCAACAAGCAATCTATACCAGGAGGTCGGCAACCTATAGGGAAGCGTGCCAATAGGCTGGCACCCAAAGATATTTTAAGTGGCACGGCATTTCGGAAAATAATCACGAAAAGTAGGTATTTTAAAAATAATTTCGCATTTACTTCAATTTTATTTTGTATTTTAATGATGCTGCATTATATTCAGGATTCCATATAATGTAACAAATTTAAGGGCGGCACGCGCGAAGGGTCACGGATTATGAATACTGATAAAGAGTTGCACTCGAGAGAAAAACGTTGCAGACCCCTACTCCAGAGAAAAGTAAAGAAGCGTGTTTTAGTAAAAGCTGATAATGAGCATAAAATATTGGAATTATAATATTACTGTCGAAAAGTCGAAAACACTTATTTATAAGAATAGTTAAGTGTTTGAGGAAAACCCAAATCCTATCTATAAATTTTTAAAAGTAAAGAATTCCAGCTATATTTCTTCAGAAAAGGCAATTAAAACTTCTACTCCATACTCTTTGTATGCAGGAGATGTTTCAAAAATAAAATTACGATACTAGTGCGAACTTAATGGAGTTAAGTACCCTCTCTGTCTACAATGGACACAAAATTAAATATGTACTTGAGTTAAATAAGGTGCCTTTGTATTCATTTTCAGTGATTTTTTAAATTATACGAGAATATTTATAAATATGGAATTGCATTATTTCGACAAGAAACTAATAAAATGTCCACTCGTTTAGTATCTCTGTAAGGCCTAAGTCTTCAAAACAAATATTAGCTTCATAAATTTCAAATGCGGAGGTTGGGCCGGTGATCAAATACCTATTTAAAGTTCGATTTTTATTATGAAAGATTTTTAAAGGAATTAAAAAAAAATAAAGTTTTGCTAGCAGTATGGATTAGTATTATCTTTTCTCCAGCCATTTTTTAAGCCAGCTTATTAGTACTATCTCAAAAATTTATTTTCTCTCCTAAAATAGTTTTAATGATGAAACAAAAACAAAAAATGCCAGGAAGGAAAATTCTAAGGAATTAACCCTTCAATTCCCAGTGTCACCTACAGGTGACACAATTTTCAATGCACAGTAAAATTTGCACAATATGCTATTTTTGACTTTTCCCACCCACTACAGTTTTAGTAATTCAGGGTAAGAAGCAGAACCACAGAGGCATCCTGTGGTTATACTTCCCGCACAACAACGTAAGTTGCATTGACTATGCTCAGTGTCACCTACAGGTGACACCCATTCCTAAACATGTTACTAATAAATTTAAAAAATATTTCTGGCAAATTACTAGTCTATGTGATAATGTTCTGACACAATTTTCACAGAAATATGTCTTCAAATAAACTCATGGGAATTGGAGGGTTAAGCTTCAAAGCTACTTCCAGCAAGAACGCAAAGTTTTCGAGAAATAAGTACACGTTCAATGCAATCTTTTGCGATAATAATAAAAATCTATGATTTAAATTCACCAAATATTGAGTTAAAAATGCATCACTGAAACATATTTAAATTAATCTCCCCTCAAACTTTATTCCCAATATCAGTTTGGTTGAAATGACTGCTTGCAATTCATATAGAGAAACGTGAATTTTATTTTATATTACGTAAACGCTTCATATGTACGATTCTGCATAATCGATCGTTTTGAAACTTCGAAGAACTGTGCCAGACGATTAGCTTGCTTCAGAGACCTCCTCATTAACTTCGATTTCTAAACAATACAGGAATATTATTTTCCCCTCTGAATAAATATTGCGCCATTTCCAGTAATTAATTATACAGTTCTCGCGGCATCTACCTTATAATAGAACGTTTTTTTTAAATAGCGCTTCTCAATCAGTCACTTTCATTACGTGAGAACACATTTCCGTCAAAATTTTACTGCGTAAAAACGGGGTTTTTACTGTGTGTGCGCACAAACACACACACACACACCCAATCACCAACCAAAAAGAAAGAAACTAGACAATATTAGCAATAACAACGGCAAAGTTTCCTATCATTTCGTATATTCGGTAGGTATCGTTAAGAAAGGACGAGGGCGCGGGGAACGATCGAGAGAAACCGTCGTCGGCGAAAGATAGTAGAACCGTCTGGATGAGAGGGTCGTCTCCATTGTAATCGCCTAAGAGGGGTACGAGCATTTCAGAGAGGGCTTTAACAAATACCAGCGTACAATTATGCCCTCGCATTTCCCCCCCTCCCCCACATACTGCATTCAAAAACGGAAGGCGAGAAAACCCTCCTAGACACGGATTCCAATTAACATTCCACACATATTCCGTCGCCCGAATTATTACAAAGAAGAATCAAAACGGGAGAGTCAAAGTGCGCCTGGGTAAAAGGGGGGGGAGGAAGAGGGGGGGGGGGAAAGGGAGGGATAGAGAAAGAGCCTCCATGGTGAAAAAGGGGGGTTTTTTTAGGGTGGTACCAACACACCACCCAAAGTGCCGCAGGGGGAGGAAGGTTAGGAGGGTAAAACACCAGAAAAGCAAAATGCGCAGTTTGAGATCCTAAACTCCCGTTCTCCGCAGCATCTTTAACACCCACATATAACAAATCCACAAAGGGATCGCAAAAAAACAACTGCGGCCTTTTAGGTCAAAATAATACGGATGTCAAATGAGAGAGAAAATGAAGAAGAGAGATAGAGGGGGGAGGACGACACCATTCCATCCATAAATCGAACGACGGAAGGGTTTATTACATCAATCCATCCGTTTCAAAAGGGTGGCCACGAAAACTCAGCTCTCTCTCTCTCTCCTCTTTCTCTCGTTAATAAGAGTACACGAAGAAAGTATACAGAGGTGTTATTGACATATTCGTGTATTCCGCACAAAAATAAAGGAAAAAAGAGAGAGAATCGTGTTTCTTTTTTTTTTAGGGAGGGGGAGGGGGGTTGGGGGAGAAGCCAGATGTCGCGGAGGGGAGGAGGGAGAGGAGAGGTTTGCGTTACGACCGAGGGATGAGACCATTCCATTCAGGGAGGAGGTGGAGGAATCGAAGAGGAGGGAGGAGTGGTCGTGAGACGCGGTAGAAGGAGGTAGGTAGGTGTGTGTGTTCTCCAGGCGTTTCCAGGCTTGCGCCGTATGCGCCTGCTTCGATATCCCTTCCCTCTCTCCCCTCCCCTCCCCTCCTCTCTGTCTCTCTCTCTTTCCCCTCTCCTCTTCTCACTCGCTGCCAGTCCGCGACGGACACCCAAAGCGGTGACAACTAGGCGTCTGAACATAGGCGCCAAAGACGTCTCGCGCATGCTTCCCGCCCTAAAGACAACCGCAGAGCCTGAGAAAAAATCCACCACGTCAACCGAGGAGGCTTCCAAAAGTCTTCCTCGGACGTTGAAGTCTCCGCCTTCCTTAAGGACCAGTCATTCTCCTATCGGGAACGATTTCGCCTTCGAACGAGTCGAGAGAATCAAGCCGATAACAAAGATAAGGCCATTGTCCGTGTCGCCGGATAGGTTCCGGTTGAGGAAAACATGTGAAGGTGCTTCGAGGGGTCGTCCTCCCGGGGAGAAGGCGCCCGACCCCGGGGGACCCGGTTCGGAGAAGACGCAGTCAAAGGAGAAAGGATGATCGCCGGATCGGCGCACTTCTTGGGTGAGTAACGTTGTTTTGTTTATCATTTATTTTTTTCGTTGCCACCCGCGGTTTCTCCATGGCGACCGGAGATGATATGCATATATATTTTTTTTCGAAACGGAGAGCAATAGTTGGAAGGGTCTTTTTCCTCGGCGTCAGCGGATATCCTGCAGTGAAGCAGGAGACGAGGCGAATAAAAGGGAAACGTTTATGTGGGTGGTGCGGAGGAGGAAGTAGCCGAAAGTACGATCGAGAATATTCGGCCGAGTTGCTTTTCCGGCTGGATAAGGGGCGAAATGTCGTATTTTTTGTGAAAACGAAAAGCGATCAGAAGAAGCTTCGCATTTCTTTAGAAAAAAGCGATCTTAAGCGTGTTCAGCTTAAGGTTTTTCTTAGGATAATTAGAATAGTTAATAAACATGGTACTTGTTGGAACTTTTCCGTTGATTGAAGAGGCAATTATCTACGTGGAATTTTTTTTACAGAATATTTCAAGTTGATTCAGTTGTACAGGAAATCGTTTGAAATTATAATCTTCCATTTGAAAACAAATAGTTGTTGGGTTAAAAATTTTCCGCCTTACGTGGGGATAAAAAATTAAGCATAAGACTATGAAGTTAAAACATTTACCCATTCGACAAGAAAAAATCGCGCGTTGCTATGCTGAATTCAATTATAGTATCATTTACGCAAATATTAGTCTTAAAATATATTATATATATACTAATATTTATAAAAATTGAATGTATTTAAATTCAAAGTTCTCATAAACATACCTAAACGCTTTACTTAACTAATAATGAAATTTATGTAGAGCAAAATTAGTGCGTTAAAATTTTCGAGAAAACATTTCCGATATTAAAAGAAAGTGCGAACCACCGGATCTATAGTTTCATTTATGCATATAAAATATGGGTTGCTAAAGGGATCGAATAAAGTGATTAATAAATGAAACAAGGCACGATTTGAAGCTCAACGTTAGTTTATAATTCACGGATCGAAAAAATTAATCGATAGTAATTTCCTTTTGCACGAGCACATGGACGAGTCCAACATTTTTTACTTGACGCACACGAAAGAGGGAACTATTCAGTGTTATTTTTTTAGAATCTATAAATTTCGCATGAGAGGTGCTCGTCGCCAACCCCAACGACTGTTAACTTTAAAATTGTATTGCAACTTGTGTACTATTGACAAGAATCGTTATGCGCCTTAGAAATTACCCATACCATAATGAAATCCATGTGCGTGTGTGTGTGTGTATACACATACATACTATATATATATATATATTTTTTTTTTCTTCTAACAGTTGATAAAACGACTTTATCATGTACGGAATGATTCTAAAATTATATCTTAATTTCGTATTTAATAATGTAATAACCCTTACCACTATGCTGAAAAAATTCTAAATCACGTTTAGGATACCTTACACTAATTGTGATTTGAAGTTTGTCCGCATAGTGCTAAGCTGAAGTCTTCCTGAAAAATAATTACCGGCGTAGATAAGGAAAATGTATAAATGAGCTATAACTTATTTGAGAAGAAAAATGAGGGAATTTTTTTTGTAACTTCGCTAAAAGAAAATAAAGATACACACGCGTACGTATATGTTCACGACTAAGAAAGAGGAAAGGTGAGACAAAATATGAGGAGCGACGAGGTGTTCGAGGAAGCACGGTGGAAACCATGGCAATGGAGAGCCGCACATGCAGACACGTTATTCCGAAGATTTTTGGTTGGAAACCTTCATCAGCCCTGGATATACATATATATATGTATTAAGTATATTAGCGTTCTGTCCGTACACAGGTATGTGATTATACGTTAAACCGAAGTATATTTCTTAGTGCAATTTTATAGGTGGCGCGCCGCGGCGGTTCGAATTAACATATTTTTCCTAGGTAGAAAATTCGGTCAAAAACTTGTTATTAGATGATATTGATTTTGTTTCGAAAAAAGACAAAACTGTTTGAATCATCTGAATTCCTGACAGAAAATTTCTCCAAATACAGTCAAACTTCTATAAGATTAAGGTCTATAACTCGAATTTTCCATAGCTCGAAGTGAATTCATTTTATAGGACAAAATCTTTTTCGTGTTATTTTTATTCTATAAGTCGAATTTCTATGAGTCTAGAATATTTTTTCGATTCCCTTGAGGTTCGACTTATAGAAGTTCCATTGTATATCGTGTACTAATTGAGTAGGTATATTGCCTACTTTCACGCCTAAAATGCAAAATGATCAACGTAGATCTTTAATTATAAAAATATATAAGAAATACCGTAATGACAATAAGTGAAAACTACCAAAGATACAAAAAAACTCATACGTACTATATCTACGATATGTGTGTATATATGTATATATATATATATGTGTGTGTGTGTGTGTGTGTAGATATATATATATATATATTTGTTTATGCTTCTTATAAAAATAACGAGATAACCATATTCTCATTTCAGTCATATATTGACTCACTATCAGCAGTTTTAATCAAGACCAATGACCACCTGAATCACCACCGATGACTAAAATTAATTTAAAACGCTAACATGCTTCACTCAACCGTTTATATTCTGCATGAATCTCATACATATTGTATTTAACACAAAGATAACCTTGGCTAATTTTGAAGCCTATAACCTCTCTCTCTCTCTTTCTCTACACACACACACACACACACACACACACACACACACACACACACACACATATCTTACTGAGATGGAAATTACAAGGCGACCGAATATACCTAAAACGCTAAGATATTCAGGGATTAATTTCGGCTTGTTCTTTCAGGCACGAACTTCGGGAAAATTAGGTAAAGGAATCGGATTATAATCTTCCACGAAAAAGTGACGGGAGTTGTGAGACGTAGGCCATGGAGAGAGAGAGAGAGAGAGAAGAGAGAGAGGAGAGAGAGAGAGAGAGAGAGAGAGAGAGAGAGAGAGAGAGAGAGAGAGAGAGAGAGAGAGAGAGAGAGAGAGAGAGAGAGAGAGAGAGAGAGAGAGAGAGAGAGAGAAGAGAGAGAGAGAGAGAGAGAGAGAGAGAGAGAGAGAGAGAGAGAGAGAGAGAGAGAGAGAGAGAGATAAAGAGAGGGTGAGAGAGAGAGAGAGAGATAAAGAGAGAGGGTGAGAGAGAGAGAGAGAGATAAAGAGAGAGAGATAAAGAGAGGGTGAGAGAGAAAGAGAGAGAGAGAGATAAGAGAGAGAGATAAAGAGAGGGTGAGAGAGAAAGAGAGAGAGAGAGAGAGAGAGAGAGAGAGAGAGAGAGAGAGAGAGAGAGAGAGAGAGAGAGAGAGAGAGAGAGAGAGAGAGAGAGAGATAAAGAGAGAGAGATAAAGAGAGGGTGAGAGAGAAAGAGAGAGAGAGAGAGAGTAAGATAGAAGATTCTTGAAAATAGGAGAGGATCGAATAAGAGGTCATGGGTTTGTTTTATGAAAAAAAAAGAAACTCACTCAGCTTATTCATGAAGGTTAGAGGTAGTTAGAGAGGAGGGAAGGGTTTTTATCGGAAGAGTTGATCGGAGAAGAAGTAAGGAAAAGGGCGGTGTTAAGGAGGTTTCCAAAGTAGGACTCTTCGAGTCACCTGACAAGTTAAGAGGCAAAAAAAAGAAGTCTAAAGGAATATTGATAATAACAGAGGAGCAATTTATTCGAGAGCTTAAAAAAAAGAAAGTTTTTAAGGACATGCTAGCGTTCACCGTTTTTATGCCAGGATACTCAAGACTTTGCCCAGTTTAACAGTTTTTATTTCGAATTCTCCGATAACGCAGAAGGGTTAAGCGCATTTTTACTTTCTCCATACGTAGTAATGGGAAAGTATTGTGATCACGAAAAAAATCGACTTCGAGATTTCAACGGAAATACACATTTTGAGGTCTCTAGAACACGTTTTGACTATTTTCGGAATGATGTGTGTGTGGATGTATGTAATTTTGGGCGCTCTAACTCAAAAAGTACTTACCATATCGTTACCAAACTTCATATATAACACTTTAACATGAGCACAAACAACTGATTAGTTTTTGGACAATAACGGGTAAACGGAAGTCGAGGTTTATTCGAACCCGATTCGGTTTTTGCGATATTTCTCCGTTAAAACATCATTATTGTATATACAGTTCTATACAAAGGTCATAGAGAACGTAGTTAACTACAACTTTCATTTGAAACAATTTTCCATAACAGTTATTGTCCAGGAATTATTTATAAATAATCGGTTTTCAGTTTCCTTCAAATATCTCCTTAAAAACGTCGTTATTGGTAATCTTCGTGAGGGCCAAAGTTGTAGAGAATAATATTTCCTCTAGGTTTTGTTTGAAACAAATTTTCGTAGAACCATCCATTTCGGAGATATTTTGCTTTTTCTTAATTTTCAGTGTACTGCGCCACCACCATGTAGCGGTGAATTCTGTAAACATATTCAAAATATAATTGATGGCAATAAGGACGACTGTATTCTTTTACGATAGGAAATGTTAATTTTGCCTTATAATGCTATTCATAATAATTAATTAAATATGGAGAAAGTCATGTGTTGGCCGCATCAGATTTTTTTATTTCTTACTAAA
Source organism: Uropetala carovei (assembly GCA_036926305.1). Taxonomy (NCBI): domain Eukaryota; kingdom Metazoa; phylum Arthropoda; class Insecta; order Odonata; family Petaluridae; genus Uropetala; species Uropetala carovei. Next base: position 602,163 of record JAXCHB010000156.1, on the reverse strand, counting down.
AGAAGTTCACTCCCGAAATTTTCGGCAACGCAGGTCATGGGTATATATTAATAACTTCCGAAATTGTTAGTACAGCGGGAGGTGAAGATGCTATTTTTTGGGTCGGTGGTATTTTTCAGGAAATCGCTTTTTGCTGCACATTGCAGGGATCAGTTTCTTAACATGCATATGCTAAAAAAATATATATCAAATATAAAACATGGAATTGAAAAAAATTTCATGCTGAAAAATTAAGCCGAAAGATGAGGCGTTTCAAATACGATAAAATTAAAGTATTGCAATTTAGGTGAAATGTACTTAAGAAGTTATCCAATGCAAGCTTCAACTGTATTACTGTAACATTTAACGGCGTTACGGCGAAAAAATAATAACTCGAAGGAAATCTCACATTTTTTAAACAAACATTTCCCAGGATTTGCAGAGACTTCTGAATAAAGAAAAACTTCGCAAAATCGAGCAGCTAGGCTCTTTGGCAGCCAGCTAAATGTATTTTTTTAAATTTGATTCTCAAAAGCGAATTATGAAAATATGACATCCATGGCACAAGAGAATTCTAGGAATAACGTCCGTAAGGTTTTGTATGAGGCTATTAGAGATGTGAAAAATGCGCCGACTTGGTAACAGTGGTAATCATGGTAACAATTTGAATGTAAACATATACCTTGCAATGGCTAAAAAAAAGGAGGTTCTTTTTAAGTATTTGAGGACAAAAGAACGTTCTTTGCAGGATGCAATGAAGATTTTTACGAATTTTTCTTCTATCAGCATCAATCTTACGGAATTATAGAACGTATCCGCTCCAATTTGTCCCTCCAAGTGGCTTAAATTAAAAAAAAACTTTAGGCCGCAAACAAATATAAAATGTAACATTCATTTGTATCTCTGTTGAAATCCGTCGAATTTTGCGTATGTGAGGGTTTTGAGCAGAGACTCGTTGAAACAATGGCGCCATAAGGTTAACGACCAACATTACGTATTCTCCAATCACCAAAGACCTAATCCCGCATCGCGCATTGAAGTTTTTTTTTTAAAGCTCGCTAAAATCCTATAAGTCCGCTATCCTAGCGGTAAAATGCACCTGCTCTTCCCACGATCACACAGCGGATTTGTCCCATTAGAAAACGTCGCACTCTAGGATCACACACGCGTTTGTAGAATTTCGCCGTAGACCGAGGCTAAAAATCCTTTACTTGTTTATTTATTTTTAACGACTCCACCGCTGCGATTAGGCCGGACCGTGGCTGGTTCGAAGGATCCTCCGACCAAAATAGGCGAAATTATCACGGCTTTTGGCCTTCCTCTCACCTACGCTCCCTCCCTCCTTCCGACCCTCGCGATACGATAAACGGCGTCACAGCTCTTGAAGTTCCGTCACGCCCACCTGCTTCCAGCGATGGCTCTAGCGGTCGCTTCCGTCAGTTTCCGAAACTTTTTATTCGCGTTTTTTAAGAGGTGAGGTTTCAAATGCCCCGAGTTTAGGAAATCGCGCATGGACGGTCATTTTTAAACTACCGGTGCAACGAAAAAAAATCATGCGCATTGTCATATCTTACTTTTTTTTTTACAATCATCGAGTTAAGTTTACGGGTCTGTTTAATATGCCGTAAATGTTGCCTAAATGAACTTGTGCACAAAAACACATATATCTTAATACAGTATTTGCTTCTTTATGTCTTTTTTTTCGTCTGATCCGCTATATAAACCAAATTATTACCATTCTCCACTTTCATCGATGTATTTCAATTAGTTACGGTGTACTCTTCTTATAGGAAACTCCGCTAATTCTGTGATACGGTTAATTCCGTGATAGTTTAAATAAAGCTGATTCACGAAATTAAACCAGCGTCTGGAAGCGGTTGAGGTGCATGATATTTGCCGGGGAGATATAGTAGTAATTACGTGATAATACACCACAGCAATGGCAAGATATTTACATATGTTTCAATAGACTTTAAGTTTCAAAACACCTGATTCATGGATGGCAGGGGTTGCAATGCACTGTACCATCTCAGACGCTGATATACGAGTACGACCTGCTGATTCTTTCTTGCCTACAAAAAAGGGTATCTACTAGGTAGTGTATTGAATAGCTAGTCAATTTCAAAAGTTTAGGAAGAAAGGTGACTTCCCAATATATTTCAATTTATTCAGATGCTATTTGAATTTTTCTCTCAGCGATTAAAGAAGAACAAATGAACCTATCTATATTTCCATTCCACTAAACATCTTATGTGTTTTGTTCTTCTTCATCATATATTGCAACAAAAACTTCATTTTTGAAAAAGTCCATTATATTTCCCCTTTGTCCGTCTGTGCGCAAAATTTGATGCGACGAGAAAAGATTGGAAGCTATGATTTACAAGATAGCTTTGGTCGATATCAGACATTTTCTTTAATGATTTTGGGACCTGTTGTTCGTCATTTTGGCCTTTATCAGGGTAAAAAATACCCTTATGAACTATCTATACAAGTCCGTTTCTATGGCAAAGATTCGTTTTGTTTAAGTTGCCTCAACAATAAAATCCGAGCATAAATACAATACGTTCTATATATTATATTACCAATGCTTTACAGCGGCGAGGAATGTTTTAAATAACATTTTATCGATTTTGGGTTCAAAATTTTGTTTTCGATACAAAGTTTCTAATGAAAATACTATACCACATTATAATAACGCAGTCTGACCACTAAACCAGAAGTTTGTTGAATCATGCATAAACGTTAATTTTTTTATACCGGTAAAAGATTAATAATAATTTTATATATTTATAGTCACTTAAAGAAGGGATAGAAGAACGAAGATTCGAAAAATTTACTTGAACAATCTTTTTTTAAAGCGCTTTTGAAATCTGTTTTCGCAGTTCTTTTTTTTTCTCAACACTTTTTATTATAAGGTTTATTTTTACTTTACTTTATCATCGAATACTTGCTCATCGTTCAAGATTTATAAGCTAGCGCGAGGAAGGTTAAGATTTATGTTTGAGGTCGTTTAGGTTGTCAACTCCCTTGAGAGGACCTTCGGCTAACATGGAAACGTATAAAAGGGTTGAAAGAGGGATAAGAGAAGATATGAAAGTCTGCTTCGATACGATCGATGAGGATTTTAGCATAGAGAGAGAGAGAGGGAGAGGGAGGTGTCTTCGCATCACAGTGTGTGTGTGTGTGTGTGTGTATAGCATTGACACGGTCGATTTACGCAACGCGGAGCACGAAGAGATCATCTGACCAGAAGGTGATTCCTCAGGGAAGAACCTCCCTCTTTTCCCTATACTAGCGGCTCACAAGTATTTTAAGACTTTTGGAAAAAAAACAATCGATCGATCGAAGGTTCGCCTTAAAATTCTCGAGTGTCGAATAATCCGAGTTCCAAAAAGTGATGTAAAAGTTAAAAAGAAATTGTCATCTTAGTTTTTTCATGTAGGTACATATAATAGTCTTGAGCCCATTTACGTTGTTTAGGTTTGTTATGTTCTCCGCTTCTATAAGTACGTATGATGACAAAAAAACATCGCAGTTAGCTATTGAATGACTTTAAGGGTTTTCGACGTAACTACATTGGAACTAACAAAAAGCGGTGGTTTCTCCTACATATAAAATTGTTTTTTCAAGTGTAAACAAACGCTTCATTCGCGATGAAATTATTTTTGAACATAATGAACACCACCCATACACACATCTCGTTTACAGACATAAGCGTGGTTTATCGATGAAAATGAAAGGCTGAAAAAAAATATTTCATCCGTCTGAGCTCGTTTACATCATACAAAGTTACATTTAATAGGAAAGCGCGGGCCATATGATGAGGTCCACGGGTGCATTTTATGCGGTTCGAGAAGACGTGATGAAAAAGTGACCCGTAAAACTTAACACAAAAAATTCATATTTTTCAATTCAAATTATAATAATGAAGAAGTATATTGACATTTAAAACCCAAAAAATCTCATTTAGAATTGATTTTTACTTATATGATACCCCAAACTCAGTTGGTAACATCCGATTTAAATTCTAATCCGGCCCTCCAAAGCAATGGCCCCCGAAAGATTCACTGTGCGTCCCAATATGTACAAAAGTTTCTACACCCTTGTTATAAGGGTTCGACTCAAGATCTGTAGATTAGGATTATAGAGCAAAATGGAACTTTTCCGGTCAAGTTAAGAAATTATTCTCCTCAAAAAATCATTTTTATGCTTACAGGTTTATAAAAAATTGATCGTTAGGTTATTGTGATAATTTAAAAATTTTATCCATCCTTTCACTTTAACATTTTTTTTCAGAAAATTTGAATCCAAAGAAACCATAATTCGATTATTTTTGACCTTACAGATTTCGATTATAATTTACGTTATATGACAATATTTAAATATGACAAACAAAAATAAAGATTGAGCAAACGATTTAATGCAAACCACGCGTTTTTAATAATAACACAACTGTAGAATAAAGATAGATTACATTTAAAAAATTATCATTTCAAAGTTAAATAAAAAGGGTTAGTTTTTAAATTTAGATTAAGCTTAAATATATTATATTATTTACTTGAAATTGAACTCTATCGAGACAATTCCATAAAATCCTACTAAAAGTAAGTTGTATTTAACAATGTTCTCCAATACCAATAAGGAGTATGGTAAAAACAAAATGCGCATACAAAGTAGCCGTACGGTAAATTCTGTAAGATATGGTTTGTCTTCTTATTTTCGCCATACTCCCTCGAAGCTGTTTCAGATATTTACATTATTTTACATTCTAACGCCCTTAAAAAGCCGAGGCAGAAGTTAAGGAAGTAATTGATATTCACGGACTACGGACCGAGTTCACTCCTGAAATACGTTATTCATTTGTTCACACTAACTTCTCTCGTTCTTATATTTCTCTCTCTCTCTCTCTCTCTCTCTCTCTCTCTATTTCCCTCATCCGACGGTTGTGGTAATTATGAATGCGATTATTTTCCATCTTTTTTTCTTCATCCAGCTCGCAGCCACAAAAACGTTCGTTTGAAGCGATCGGTCTCCATGGCAATGAGACGCCGTCAGAATAGACGTAGATTGAGCAAATGAAATGAGGCGGAGAGGGAGGGAGTGTGGGAGAGAGAGAGAGAGGTGAGGCGAGACACTGTTGGGAAGGTTGTAAACCCTATTGGAGGTCACAAAGGGAAATGGTAAATTGGCACGGAGTTGGATGGATGAAGGCGTCGTGCTACAAGGAGAGAATTCAAAATACGCCCCCCTAGAGCACGTTTATTTTTATCGATAGGAATATACTCGAGATGTATCAGTTCACTGAAGCGATTAGTGTATGAATTATTTATTCCTGACAAATCGTTTTTCTTCTTCGGTGCATGGAGTTTCCTATAATAATAATTGATGTCGATGATTCGATACGATGAAAATCGGCGAAAAAATCGTGATATATATAAATATATATATAGGTATATATATGAGTTTTAAATTTGCATATACATATAATGATTCCTTGAAAAATTGGAACATGAAAAAAATTATTTCAATATATCCTGCGTTTTTTCATGTGTTATAAATAAATTTTTTAAATCCGCCTTATTAGGGACTATTTTTGCGTTATTTTCTCTGCATACGCTCAACAATAAACAGCTCACAACTATTTATAACTTAAAGCTTAAACGTAATCGAATTTCCCTACAATCGATCGATCAGTCGATTCGGAATGGATATGAACATTGCCACGATTTTTTTGCCGCTAATAGCGCTGGAAAGTGAAATCTTCCGCAGCCGCTAGTACTTTAAGACGAAAACGCAATGCGCATTTGGTTTCTCTGGAAGTCGTAGTTTCTTCGAGAAAATATTTTTACTATCTGTACCGACGCCACCATTTCGCGGATATTTTTTCAATTAATTAAATAAAAACAATTAAGAAGTGTGAAGCGCCTAAGTAATTATGCTTGCAATAACTGTCGTTGATCTCATTAATTCACATTTAACTCTAATAATGCATTTCTCCAGCATAGGATTTTAGTGTATTTGGCCCCAATGTAAGGTTCGAATTTCGCTGAGGGCATGACTGTTTTTGCGTATTGACAATTTATTATCATTTCCTTGCATTAAGGCATTCAATGCGCTAGTATATTGCGCAAATGCGGGCTGAGAAAATAATGCGATCTCGTGGGTCGACAATGGCTTGGTCGCCATGGCAACCTTTAGAAATGAACCGAAGATTTTTCACAAATACGTAATTATCTGTCAAAATTTAAGCAATGCCGTACCGAAGGCGAAACTCGATCATTAGAATAAGAAACCTCATTCATTTTCCTTCAAACCAGTTAATATCCGTAGATCGCAGGTACATTTTTCCTAATTTTAATTTATTTATTAAATGGCGAAAATTCAGAAACATCACAAGTCCAATTACACTAAATAACGTAACAGCAATAACATAAACGAAACGCACGGTCATGCCCTCGGCAGGATTCGAACCAAAGCATTGGGTTCTAGACACGCTAGCCACCCTTCTACCAAGCCTGGCGAAATTACGAAGGCGTGCGCGTCGAAAAATCAATCTTTACGCGTTATCTAATGGGATACAGAAATCATCCCCTAGGATCGAATCTGGGTCTTTATGAAAATGAAAGTAGTTTTTCAGGGACCTCCTAGCTAGTACAAACACAACGCATATCTCTACGACAAACGATGTTTGAGATACAGTGGATGACGGACGGACGCTTCTAAAATTATATATAAGAAGATTGCTTCTGGTCGCATGAGTGAAAATTGCACATACATACATAACAGATGGAAACTGAACTTAAGTAATTCAAAATGTATTGGTTTTTTACGTATCAGTGGCAACGATGTTTTTTTAAAAAGGATTTACCTATCTTACAATTAGTTATGAAAGATATGCATGTTTATTATCATACATGTACCGAATATTATACCAACATAATAATACTTTCTCCACTGTAATAAAAGCATGAGTCTGAAAATTCTCCTCTTTTATTAAATCTCTCAAGATTACTTTTAACAACATTTTGAAGAGCCGTATTAAATTCATTTTATTCGGACAAATGGAAATGCTGGTATAACCTGGGTTTTCTTTTACGTGTCTTTGCCTCTGTTTGACGCCAATGGAATCGTTTAATTGCCGTAAAATGTTCAGTATGATTCGACATCTTTGCCCATAATTACCTATTTAAAACTTATATAATTTATTTAACCTAATGATATAATATTCATATCTTTTTGCTTGTTTTTTAATACCATCATTCATATACTATCATGCACAGTCTGCTTCCCAAAAGATAATAACTTATAAGAAGGGATTGCATGCTATCCTTAAGTAATATTCGGTTATAAATAATTTTCACGCACTCAGGTCAATGAACGTTTCTATTTTATATCCTACATCTTGACATTCTAATAAAACTATCTATTCGTAACTTATATTATTTCAATTCAGATTTTTAAATTCGCTGGAAATAAATATATGAAAGTTTATGATTAAATGTATTTATTCAGCCGCACACACGCACAGGCAAGATTGACGGGGAATTCGCATGATAATGAATTGCATCAATATATCATTCCTCTACAAGGAGAAGTTTAATCTTTCGGTTCATCTCAAATTTCAATTACAGTAAATGCACGAGGGATACACAAAGATGAACAGATGGGGAGAGAGGTAAAAAAAAAAGAACAACTGGATGCACGCGGTAATAAATTACATGCACGTCGTAAAATGTAATCTTTTTAGGCGTTTCGTTTAAGCTGCAATTTCAATTTTACTAAGTGCGCGTCGGAAGGACGACATCTTAAGCGAAAAAAAAGAACTATTGCGGTCAGCCTGATTGCATGTTAAAACGGACATCGATTGAAAACTTTCCAATTTCCTATAATTTTAATGATTACTTTAAACCATTAGAATGAGTAGATATTACTGCGTTTTACTACTTAAATCTTATATGTGATACAATGAAAGAAAAATAATTTAGTGTAACCTCGATAACTCTAAGTCTCGAATTTTTCGATAAATCGAACTTTTTTCCCTCCTCCCTTGAGAATCGACCTATCGAGGTTCTCCTATATTAATTGATGGATTATTTATTCTCAAATGCTTAGAGATTATTTTTAAGAAATCATTCTTGGCGGTTCAGTTCACCTGATAGTACGTATGTATAATGATACATAAGAGTTAAACTAACATAAGTATAGTGAAACTTTTATAAGTCGGACCTCGAGAGAAACAAAAAAATATGTTCGACTCATAAGACATTCGATTCATAGAAGAAAAATAACACGAACAATATTTTGTCCTGTAAAATGAATTCACTTCGAGTTATAAAAAATTCGAGTTATAGAAGTCCGACTTATAAAACGTTCGACCGTACATTTATGAAAACGAAATGCAATAAACATTGTTAGTCATATCGTATGGATGGATATTATAGGTTTAATACGTTTAAGAGGGTGTGTGTGTGTGGAATATGGAAGAAGATGGACGAAGTAACTCGTCCCTTCTCTTTCTGCGGCCGCCATTCAAGGGCTCCTAATTGGTACGTCTGTTCGCCTTCCGGCACTTCCCATCGGTTTGTAGGGACGCACATCAATTTCGTGTTTTTTTTATTTATTTCTCTTCCTCGACGAAGGAGTAGTGTTTGTGTGTTTTCGGGCGATGTCGTTTCAGAAAAACGGCAAAGAGAGAGAAAGAGAGAGAGAGGAAAGAAGAAAGTGATAACGAGGTCGTCCCATCATTCCCTTTCCGTTTTTTTACGATCGCAAAAAATATTTATTAATTTTTTTATTTCTCTTTGGATCCCTTCAAATTTTTTCTGGCATATGTATATATGTGTATATATATATATATATATATTTGTGTGAAAAACAGCACAATACATATATGTCTTTTTTTACTAAAGGCGGTGATTCTGCGTGTCTCTTTATATTTTGCCTTAATCAATCCAAAATAATTTTAGACTTGCTTCAATCTGATTTTTTCCCTTCCCTAAGGTTTACTCTTAGTTTATTGTGGATAACGATGTTAATATATAAAAGATGTTTTAAGAAATAAATGCATCTTATACTAGTGCCAATAGTCTTCATTAAAATATAGGATTTTCTCCTTATTGGAGATGTTTTCGAAAGAATATGAAGTAATTAAATGTTTATTTTATTGGCTTCTCGGGATATTACTTTCTTTTTTTCTCTACCTTCCTTCTGATCAGATATCACGTTGCATTATGGTGACTATATTTTTGTTGAGACCTACACAATTACTCATATACGAGTACGTTACTATCGACCTTGGCTAAAATTTTATCGAATAATTTCCCATAAAAAAGAAAGATAAATAATACAGTTAAAAGTAACAGAATTGAAACAACTTTTAGCATCCCCGCAACATGCATTTTTCAAGTAGTTACTAATATTTATGAACATAAAAATAAACTAAAATAAAGGTATTAGCATTGTAAAATGAAATTAATTGAATGCGTGACGCATAAAAATGACGTGATGCGTGTTAACAAGTGTATCTTTTCCGTTAATTAATCTTGAGGTTTTTTGTAGGGAAACAAGACAGTTGAAATTAGAAAAGACGCATATCAACCAAAAAAAAAAACAACCTTCAAGGAAATCAGCCGAACTTTCTTATTTACCCGAGTTATCCCCGAATTTACGAGAAAACTTTTCGACCCGGAAGGCGAACAGCGTTTTCAACAACCATCAGCCTTTATTAAACAACTTTCATATTGGATTCACCGGCGTGAACGAATCCCAGGAACGAACAAGTCAGCTCAGCGTCTTGAATGAAAGGACGCAGGTAAACCGTACGAGCCATAAAATGGCCACGTAAAACATACGAGAATTTTTATTCCTCTTCAGCGACATTTTACTGAACGAAAAATTCTGCGTTTTAAAACTTTCCCACGCACAAAACCTTTTTGTTGATAAACAAATTAAAATATTTCAAGGTTTGAAAATGTAATTGATACTTGAAAGTATGCGCTTCAATCAGTGACAAAACTTACAATTCGGGGCCCCTAAACAAAAGAAGTTTTGGGGCCCCATTTCATTTCATTCATCAACACTTGGGGTAAATTGAGAACCCTTAAGGAAAAACGGTTTTGGAGCCTCGGTTTATCTTTTAAAAAATCATTAACACTTTGGTTACCGTGAGTAGAACTGCATACTTTTGTTCCAGATGAATGAGAATCACGTGTACTACTCACAGTCAAAGCTTGGTCGTAGCATATTTCAATTGTTATTGTCTTTTAAAAAGTCGTTTTAAAACCAATTGTTTTTTCGCTACCTGGCACCTGGAGTTTGTTAAGTTGATTATATAATTTTTATTGAAATAAATGAAAGACAATTATATTTTTTCGTGTACTACTTGGGGCCCTCCTAATTTCTAGGGGCTCTTAAGCGTTTCTTTGCCTGCTTAGACAATGTTCCGCGGCCGACTTCCACTAACAATAAGATTGATTTATAATTTCACCACAGTGAACAATACTGACAAAAATTTGGTCCGTAATTCTAACAAAAATGTATGAAATCTAAAATTTAATGGAATGTGCAAAGGTAACCTCACGTGTTTAAGTATCAGTCAATCTATTTACGTAATATACAAGTTAGGAAAGTGTACAGCGTATCTCAAATGGGCGCGTTTCGTGCAATGGAGTACTTGAAAGGAATGATATACCTGTACTAAGGGAAATGGCGTTTTAAAGTTCTTTTCTTCTTCATAAATTACCCACTTTCTTCCTATTAAAAAATATTGCATGCACACGTAAGGAAATCAGAGGTATTTTTGTGAGATGGTTTATGTTAGCAACAATGACGAAATAACCATGAAAAAATTTTCTTACAATTAGTTCAACTCAAGACATTCTCGTTTGACTTTCTTGATAACGGCGACTCCGACGTTAAAAATGTATAGGAAAAGAAATACTCTACTTTACTAGTTCTACAAGTTTTATTTGAAATATATTTTGATATGAGCATTACTTTACCAGATATTACGGAAAGGTCATTTTTTGTCACCAGTAAAGTGGTACCCCTGATTGGCTTACGTGATTCATTTACGTGATTTTCTTATTATCTTTGACTGTGAGTCCTTAATATAAAATTTCATGAAAATCCATTCGGTAGAAGCCGAGAACGTACAACCGGACGGAAGGACGGGCAGACAGACCGACGTTAATAGAGACTCATTCTGGAAGCTAAATGCGCCTAAAAATGACGTTTATAAGCATTGGAATTTTGGACTCATTCACTTTCGGCACATTTATGTTTCAAAAGCGCTGGACTTGCCAAAAACGGAACACTTCCAGTATATCACGATGATGGTGCTTTGGAAATAACTCCTTTCGAAGGACTAAGAAGGAAAACCGACAAGCGTCTCGTTTGAACGCTGAAGCTTATTAACCTCCGCGCGCCTTAACTTCCTGGATGGATAAGGACTGGACTATTTCACAGAGGGCACTTTCGTACGCTAGTAAACGATCCCGTACCCCGCAAAGCACGAACCATTCGTCTTCCTGATCGATTCCTAAGAATAGCTTTTGAAGACGCTAATGCGGGTGTTTCATATATCTTTTACGATCCATCACCTGTTCGAAAGATGGAGCGAGAGAGAGAGAGAGAGAGTCTTCAAACACACACACACACACAGAGAGGGGAAAGCTAAACTATCACCATAGGAACGCGATCTATTCCGTCTTATTAGACACGAAGCAGTTTGTAATGCACACAAACAAGTATAACCTTTACACTAGGGGGTTTGGCAAGCAATTTTTCTGTTGGGTTCCTCTCTTTATCGATAATTCATAACCTGTGACCCTCCCGCGCGTGCGACACCCGTTTAATTTATTTAGTCCATAAAGGGGATTGTGTGAACTAGTGACATACCGAAAGGTCTACTAAACTTAAAGTGATTGCAATAATACATAAATCATACTGAATATAATAATACTTTATCATTACAATTGAAATAAAATTAATTCTTTTCGAAATAATTTATTATAAATCTTCTCAGAAATATATGAAATATCTGCTTTACACCTATCCGCCGAATTACGCAATAGTTGAGTTCCCTAAGAGTGGCCGCGTAACTCGAAATTTTTTCCCCTGTAGCAGTAACGTTATCAACGAAGGTTGCTTACCTGAAAATTTGCCTAAATACAATTTTATGTACGAAATTATATTTTTTCTAATTATCTTCGATTTGCTGCGAAACAAAAACATAAAAGAATGATTAATTTATTTTTGTTAAACCACTGATCATTTTAATAACAAGCATATATGGGAAAATTATTTATTTATTGAGTGTATTTGCCGGCTGAAGTTTACGGCTGTGAACCATCATAATTTTATGTCTCTCTACAACGCTTTAAAAAATTTGTCCAAGGAGAGCCGATTCGCAAGCCACAGATTTCTCTGTAGGCATATTACTAACAATGTGGAAATCTTTAATTGGACCAAAAAAAAAGAAATGTAGGTAAAATTTTTGTACACTAAAAGTCTATTGGTATTACTACAAGGATGAAAATAAATATATTTATGAATTTATAGTAGACCTTTTTTACTTCAGTTGCTACGAACATTGTTTTCGTTAACAACGATGAATAAACCCGGAAATTTTCTGATTTCAAAATAAATTACGACTTTTTCCTTGGATTTTTCTCAAATCCTTACAGAATAAGTGGCATTAATGTGAAAATGAACTCTCAATTTTTCAGATTTCTGTCATTTATACTATCGGAGATATACAAAAACAAAATTTTAAACGGGTCCAAATCCAAACTTGTATATTTTTCAAAACGCAAACTTAAAGAAAAACAAAAATGGCAGCAGTACAGAAATCTACCCTCCAAGTTTCAGCAGTAACTTTTACGGTTTCGACAGAATTTAAAATATATAAGCAGGTGCACAGACATAAGCCAAAGTGAAACTATAAGCGCATTTAAAAATAAGCGCTAAAAAGAGAGAATTGAAAACATTCATATGATATCGCGTAAGTCGGGGTTTAGGTGAATGTAAATGCCGCTTTCATTTTCATTTTTCTAAGCGTAGTCCATAATGAATGAAGGTTTGTTAGCTTCAACAATGAAGCGTTTCTCTCGCATGAAGTATTTTTTTGCCTTTTTAACCGTGCCCTGTGATCTTGCAGAGGTAACAACCGGCCATAAGGAGAACGAAAAAAATGTGCATACAGGTTGCGGCCGATGAAAAATATCTACTGTTTTTAATAACTTTTATATTAACTTACCTCGATATATATATATATATATATGTATGTATGTATGTATATATATATATATATATATATATATATATATATATATATAGCTTTGTAGGCCGGGTTAGACTGGTAGGTAATGTGTCTGATTTCTAATCCAAAGGTCGCGGGTTCGAATCCCGCTTCGGGCATGGATGTTGTGATTCGTCTTTGGGTTTTCCTCCTACCTGCAGACAAGCCTAAAATTGGCTTTGCGGGGAATGCATCATTTAAAAAAAATATATGTAGGTAAGTTTTAAGACACCACAAATAATGTCTGTTAACTCCAGAATGGCTGTATGTATTTTAGTCATTCTTTCAATTTTATAGAGTGCCGCACATAAAGACTCATGTGTAATCATCGTGCAAAATAACGAGCCGAGTTCGATTCCAGGGACGTTTAATTCCCCCAGTTGGATAACATGGGCGGGGGACCTTCTCGAATTTTTATCTCCTAAACTATAAGTCGTAATTAGGTATATGCTCTCGCAAACTTTTTTTTGTGCAAACGTTCTCTATCCGATTAAATTCATTAATTGGTACCTTACAGGTCATATAAGGGCAAGGGAGAATAAAAAAATGAATTTCTCATTTTTGGCTTGACGGAAATGGCGTCTCTTGACGGTGTCGCCACAAATGACAACGGCCACACATCGAACTATGTCCTACTATCAACCCTTAAAAATGATTCCTACCCTTGAAGAATTTATGCGAATGTTTGGAGACCTAGAAAATGCCGTAATATTTTTAATTGACAGTAAAATTATTGAATCAAACCGTTGGGTTGAGTTGGTGTTTCATCTTTACTCTATACACTTCCTAAAAGTTGTTAGTTTAAAAGTTGTTTTTTAAATATATACTTGTTAGTGTACGAAATTCCATCAATCCTTTAATACAGAAGCATACAAATTTACCTTTAAAATATAAGCTATAAATCGTATCTAGGTGACGTCTCGTGTTTATTACAAAATGAAATGAGCTATTAAAATGAGGGGAAGCAAAAGTTTCGATAGATATTCAATAATAATATTAAAGAATATCAAACAATACGCTTCATATCCATATTATATTAGTTACAACCGCACTCCCATTTATAACACATATTTATCAAATTTTAAATGTCAAATAAAGTGTACGATTCAGAGCTCCTGCTGCAATTCGTTTCAAATTAATACAGCGAGAGGAAAATAAAGTAAAATTCACTGGATCAATATAAATTTAAAATAACGAAAGGAATGAGAATGCCATGGGGACGATATTGCAAGCAACGGTTCATTAAACATCTTTCTCCGGTTCGCTTTCCTCATTTAAATCGCACATTTCTGCAATCGCTACAACCGTACCGATGTTAAAATCCAGGCAACGTAGACATTTTTCACGTCGAAAAATGCCGCGCAATTACGCTAGTGGAAAAAAAAGCTTATTCCTGTGAACCATCCTTTCAAATGCTCGCCATGAATTCGCTTATCATTCCCGTTTACGAATGCTGGCGTGGCATTATTATCGCGTTTCTAGGAGATAAAATAAAAGAAAAAAATAAATGAAAAATTCGCTTACTCCGTCAATAAGAAATTTTTTCCCTCCCCCTAGCAGAATGCAGTTAAACTTCCAAGTAATTTCATGAAAGTATGAAGATTAGCACAACGCAGAGAATTTAAAAATGATATAATTGAATATCACAGTTACCGATAATACGCACAAACGCTTATATCGTGTTACTTATCAAAAATGATTTCGTTTGAGAAATATTTTTTGTTTCAGATAAAATCGCTGACAATATTTGTAAAGACTGTAGTCAAAACTGTTGCGTAAATTTTACCAAAGTGCAGCAAAAATATTTTGAAACGGTTTACATCCGCTCCGCGTCGCAATAGCCGGTATTACGGCGTTAAGTATTCCTACGCAGTAAGCTTCCGGTTTAAAAGTTTATCCCTCGAACCGAATCCGTTCCAGTTAATCGGATAAACCGGTTGATCGACGTGTCCATTCACGCATACCTAAATAACACAAGTGAAAATAAACTTAAATGAATATTAAACAAAACGATCTAGAAAAAGCAAGTCAGAAGTTAAGCAACACTGGTATAAGTTTTGGCGCCTTATTTTTTTGGAGCATTGAAAAAGTAACCATCGTGGACGCATGCGTACGTTGTGCAGGATATAAATACCTTTCAAGTTTTAAAAATTCCAGTTATTCAATTCTTCGGAAGTACATCGAGCATGAGAATTGATCGTGCCAAAAAAAAAACGAGGAGAAGAAAGTTAGAACAGTCGTAGTTCTCCGAACGTCAATAACTCGAATTTTCCGTAACCGAAAGTGAATTCATTTTCAACACGACAAAATCTTTTTCATGTCGATTTTCATCAATAATTCGAATTTTCTACGAGACGAATATTTCTTTTGTTTCCTCGACTTGTAGAAGTTCCGTTGCATACTGTAACTCAGACGATAATTTTTCGACGAAAATAAAAATCAGAAAAGCAAAATCGTTACGGTCTAAGGAACTAAACGAACATAGAAATCGATTCTACGAAACCTGCCAACCCCGAGCTTAAGAAACACTTCGATCAAACATCGAATCCGTCAGATTATTTCTTCACCCGGCAGAAACCAGACTTATTCATCACTTCCAGACGCCTCAGAGGAAACTAGTATGTGCAGAACATAGAAAATTCCTCGCGAACTCCCTTTCGGGGGAATCGCATCTGACGCCCGGGAACCGCAAACGACACCAAACGACAGAATATAAAAAAGGCTTCCTAAAAATCGACGAGAATCGTCGCGTAGAATGACGAAGAAAAAAAAATCATGGCCGCCCGTCTGCCGAGTTACGATTCCTACGCGGCACCGCTTGCGATCCTCTTTTTTTTTAAAAAATTATTTATATTATATGCGCAGCGGGTGTGGGAACCTAGGTAATCGGATCTGACCGCCAAAAGAGCCATCCATATCGCTTTCTTTGTTCTCCCACGAGGAGAAAGTAGGAGAAAGGAAGAGAGAGAGAGAGAGAGAGAGAGGTCGGAAGGTGAAAGGCTAGAGTTATCGCCTTGGCAACCGAAAGAATGAGGCGGTATACGCAGCGGGGAAAAGAACGTAAGAGGCTTCTTCGAGAAAATATAAAGAAGGAGAAAGGAAAAAGAGGTAGAGAGAGGAAAAGGTAAGAGTTGGTGGGAGAAAGTAGGAGAAAGCTGATGCATATAAGGAAAACGATGGAGATGAAAAAGTGAATTGATAAAGAGCAAAGGAAGAAGACGGGTGGAGATGAAAAAAACATGGGGAAAATAGGGATTACGATATACAGAAGGACGAGATAATGGAGTTTGATATGAGCAAGGAAGGAATAAAAAAACAAGCTAGGGAAGTACTGCGAAGGAGTTTTTTTTACAAGCTCCGCCCATATTTCAGCCCCGCCCATCCCCAAGCAGCTGATCCCGGATCCACCAAATTCTTGCCACATGCAGCTAACATATGTGGTCACTTATCCTGGAAATTTCGTTTCTCTCGGTTGAACCGTTTCAGAGATATCGCCTGCACAGACGGCCAGACGGACAGACAGACGGACAGACAGACAGATAAAGTTAATATATAAGCGGATTTCTTCGTAAAAAACATCGCTAAAAACGTGAGGTTTTTAAGTAAACCAAAGAGACCATAATAAAAACGAAAAACACGAACGTACGATTATATTACGGGAGTAAAAGAGCTTTTGAAAACGAGAAGAATGAGGTTAAATGCGAACAAAATGAGAAAGCGATGCGAAAAGAAAGAAGGGGGAAGATAAATAAAAATGGTGGAAAAAGAAGAGAGCATCAAAGGAGATTCTTTTTTTTTGCGTTATTGAGTCCATCGAGAGTCCATTTCTTTTCTTTAAAAAAAACACCTCTGGTAGGAGATAAAGACTTAGCATATTCATAAGTTTCCAGAAAACGTGAAAAAAAGAATACGGGCTACGTCCTCGCCATAATAACGTAAAAAGACTGAATAGGGAGAAGAGAGAGATGGTGGAGAAAAGATAGATAGATAGATAGATAATCGTCTTTATTTTCAGGACGAAATTGAGACCACAAGGGCCCCCCTTCCATTTAACCCTACGTTACAAAATACATATTACATGAAGATATATTCAAATATTCAAAAGATAATAATCATAATAATCACAATAAAAACAGTGACTAGGTATGAATATGCATATTCAGGAAAATTCTAACATAAAAAGACTAGATGATTGTGGGAAAAACCTAGGAAGGACCAGGCTTGGTAGAGAAGGAAGGACAGAGAAACTGAGACGTATGACAGAAAAAGGAAGAATAGATAAAGAGATAAGGAAAATGGGATGATAAATATAATTCCGTATGCGCATGCGTCAACAAAATTTGAATTTAAATTCAATGACGATCTTTAAAAAAATGTCAAAATAAAGTGTGTGTGATCTTGAAAACAGGAAGAGATATTAAGGCTGGACGCCCGTAAGAGTGTTTCAACCCTCTCCCCCACGGAAAGTCTGGAAATAATATAATTACCGTTCACAATAATATAAAGTGTGGATAAATATGAAAAAATTAATGAAATTTTTTAAGCACTGTTCAAATTGCAATTTATACTATATATATATATATATATATATATATATATATATATATATAAATACTACGGAAGAGGAAAGGTAAGTAGGGATATTTAGGGCAACTAGGTGTTGAAGGAAATCCAGTGAACACTTACCGGAAGTAGAGCCTCTGGGGTGTTGGAGAGACACATTTGTAGAGGTTAGAGCTTTCGGGATGATCCCTTCGTCAGCAACACCCCAGCGGCTCTACTTCCGGTAAGTGTTCATTGGGTTTCCTTCAACACCTAGTTGCCCTAAATACATATATATAGTGTCTCTCTTGTGCTGACGAAGGGATCATCCCGAAAGCTTCAATAACTTCTATAAATGTGTCTCTCCAACACCCCAGCGGCTCTCCTTCCGGTAGGTGCTCACTGGGTTTCCTTCAACACCTAGTTGCTCTAAATATCCTCATTTACCTTTCCTCTTCCGTAAGTTTATATATATATATATAAATTTCGCCCTATTCTTCACTCATTATTATTTAAATAGAACGATTTATGTTGGACATCTGTTGTGATAGCAACACTGCACATGACGTTTTTTGCTCTCTCCACCCTGAAAAAGTTTACACGGGCATGAATAGAACTTTACCTTTAAAAAAATAATACTGCGCCAAACAATGGTTTTTAAATCCTAAAGGTAAACACAACTACAATAAAACTTACAGTTTTTGTAAATCCTCGTGTCTTCAAATCCAGAGCATTGCTAATTAATGCTCTACGACGCTTAATAATTGGCTACGGTAAGATTTTTCATTTGCAGTTCGTAATAAATAGTTATAAAACTAACGCAAGATGTAGCTTGTGATTGTAGCAATACAAGGCGAAGCTCGTATTTTCCCGTCGTATCTCAAGGGAAATTTTCGCTCGTGAGATTCGTAAATCTCAAGAAAAATTTGAACATGTACAAAAAAATGACGATTAAGAGGAAGCCTTCCTTTAAAAGATAATGAAATGTTGTAATTTTCGCATTAACTGTTTTGTATTTTCCGTTCAAAATATCCTCGAGTCACACAGCAGCCACAGATACACCGCAGAAAAAAGAGAGAGAAGATACGCACGAGGAAGGCGAAGGTACAATGAAAGGGAGAAGGAAGGAATCCAGGGTGAAACACACAACACTTTTTTGAGAGGTACACAGAGAGAGGGAGAGAGAGAGAAAGAGAAAGAGATATAGAGAAACAGAATACATGAATACATTTCGGAGAAGAGCCGAAGAAGCTGCAGTGGTAAGAGAGATAGGGAGAGAGACAAAGTCGAACTGTAATGTACTGGGAATTCGATATTCGCGAGAAAGAGGGAAAGGAGAAAAAAAAAGAGAACGCCGATGGGGGGTGGGGAAAGCGATATAGGAAAAGGTGGCATAAATGGGAAAGTTAAAAAAAAGAGAAAACCGAGTTGACTCCTGAGAATGAAAGTACGTGATTTTTTTAAGCCACAAATTTAAGAGAAAGAAAGGGTCCATACACACACATACACACACGAAAAAGGGAGGTCCTTTTAGATTTTTTTAGAGCCTCGTGTTCATTATCCTTTTAAGACCTTTCTTCCTCTATCTTTCTCTCTCTCTCTATCTAAGGCTCCTTTGAATTTCACGTGCACCATTAAGGAATTCTATCTCTCGACAACAGCACCCAAGATTAGACACGGAGGGGTTTTAATTTTTGTCTTTTGTATTGTGCATTTTTGATGGAATGACGAATAATATTTTTATGAGCCCGATTTAAAATGCTTTTTCTTCTCTAAGATAAATTATTTTAAATTTGAATGCATTAAACTTTTTTCTTGTAAGAAATGCTCTTATATTTTTCATGAAAAAAACGCTTTCGTAGAACAAAATGCTAAATAATATTCATAAAAGTACAAAAAAATATTGATAATTTTAAATATTTATTAGCGGAGTATTCTACGTAGATTATAGAAACATAGAATTTGTTTACAACATTAACTTATTTCCTACCTTTAGTGAAGGAGTCAGGTGAATGCAATTTCGAAAAGGATACTTTTAGATTACATTACCATTATCAGATCAGGAAAAAGTTTCTCATTAAAGAATGAAAAATGTATAAATCATCAATTAAAATTTAACGTATAATTCGCGATTTCGAACGGTTTCGATGGGAACGCGGTCGACGGAAAAGTTAATAAATATGTATTATATGATACGCATTAATGACGCAGTGAAAAGATGAATTTTTAACTTGATTATTAATGTGTAAGAAATAGGAAAACCCAAAATTTAATCATTTTAGCAAGCAAGCACTCTCTTTTTTTTTTAAAAAAAAAGAACTTTACCCGTTTTCGGTAAAAAATCAAAGCTCGCGGTGATCATAAATCATCATTACAGAATCCGGAGAAAAAAACACCGCTTCATTAATTCGATATACTATATATATATATATATATATATATATATATAAAAGAAGAGAAAATGCGATCAACTCGTTAAACGAATAATAAACGATTCTTCTTTTTTTCTTCACATTATCGAAGGAGGAAAAGAGGTAAGTTCCTTATTCAAAAGAAACTTTATTTCTCGGCTCCGAAAGAAGGAAAAAGTTTTTATTTAATTTATTTTTTCTTCCGGAGGACATATTATTCACTGAGAAACCTCTCTAGGGCTGGTTATGCCTTAAACACACATTACTTTTTCATTCTATATCACGCTCTTTTGAGGTTTTAAAAATAAAAAGGTTTTTTATTTTTATTTTCTTTTGAAGACAAAGAAAAAGATTCGGTTGAGGTCTTTCGGGTGAGAGAAAGAGAATACAGTGAGAGGGAGAATGAAATAGATAAAGAGAATGATGGAGAGAGAGAGAGAGGAAGGGAGAAGAGAGAGAGAGAGAGAGAAGGGAAGTACGAGAGGAAGGCGATAGAGGGCAGGGTGAACGTGAGAGGAATCCGAAATGAGATTGGATAAAGTCGAACGACCACGTGTATAAAAAAAATGAAGGAGTCAAGAATGATGCACTGCGGACAACCCTGGAAGGAACAAGGAGAAGGGACTGGAAAGGACAGACATGCACACGATAAACACGATACGCGGGCAAACATGTCTTATTACGCATACAAACAATGAGGAGGGAATATTTTACGACGGTGTGACGTAAAAAATAACGAAATGTATTCATATATATATCATCCTTTTATATATACATACATACTAGAAATTACGGCGTACAAATTCTCTTTTCTATTTAAATGAAGATTTAAAACGATTGACTCACGGATTGTGCGTTTACCTTCTTTCCTTTCATTGTAAACAGTTAAACGAAGCGAGTATTAAAATTTATTAATCAACAACCAACTACATTGTTGTTGGTTACCACAACAAAGTAGATAAATAAACATATGTTAGGCTCTATGATATGCAGTGATTTCGTATACGACAATTAAGGAAACGTATTTTAATTTCCCTGCGATCTGTAAGGTATTGACTAAAATTTTATCTGATAGAGAACAACGTTTGCTATTGTAAAGTCCGCGAGGGTAATGTGAAGATAATGAGGGAGAAAAAAATCTGAACTTAACCGGAGATCGAACCCGGGTCTCCCACTTCCTGTGTATATGCTTTAAACCAATTAAGCTACCAAGCCAGACTAATATATAATATTTTCGTCTGTCTACATTTTTCGGATTTGATACTGATTCGTAAAAATTATTTCAGACGGATAATTTTACGCGCGAATAATTTCCGAAGAAATAATGAAACTTATCTATGTACATAATATGGTACATCCTTTGAGCTGTAACATTTCTGATGCTTAAAAAGCTAAAAATAACTGTCGTTTTGTATAAAACAGGCATAGTAATTGTGTTGTAACAAATTTCTCAATAGTGTGTGCTGCGAAATTCATGAACGACCCACGCGGTTCTAAGGCTTTAATTTTACTGGCTAGAACAACTTCCTTTGAGTTGTATCATGTTATTTTTCCAAATAATTTTTGTTTGTCAATTTTAGGGACGGTGGCAAACTTTCAGCAATATTAAATAAGTTTGCATGATATCCAATAAATCAAATCTATGGAATTTGTATTCAATATAAATGATGATTTTAACATCGATAGAGAATTATCGAGGTAAAATTTTGTATAAAATTATATTGACAGATTATATCCCTCCAGCATTAAAATGTTGAAAAAGCACAGAAGTGGTAAAAGATATAAATTCTCGAAAATGTTCTCTCAATGATCCACCACTGATGACGGCTGCTTTGTAAATGCTTTTTACAACATTTTAAGGTCTCTCGGAGCGACAAAACTTGCCGGTTAACTATTTATATCTAATAACCAATGTAGTATATGCTTGAGATTATTCTGTTGCAAATGCGAAGGTCTTTCAGCCATATAAACATATTTATACACTAAGAGGTAATAAATATTTAACTCAAGTCCATGACGTCATTTAAATGGATGCAACAAATACGATGGAGGATTTGTTTGTTTACAAAAGGAAACAAAATGACCTTGACTGTTCACAATCTTCCGCTTAAGTTTTAAAACGTAATGGGCACTTGCAGATGCGCAAATATCTCCTACACGTTATGTAGCGGCTTTTTTTTTATCTAACCAAATTTTCCATGTAAACGTTTGGCTCAAACCACAGTTTCCTAGGTTACATTTTAAGACCTTTATTTTCATTACATCGAGTGTAAAAAAAAAGGAATCGGAAATGCTCTTTGCGTTGTTTTTGTTTAAGAATGAATTAGTTCATCGTATAAAATAAAATAAAAATCCATACCAGAAAAAAATTTAACGAAAGGTTTCGCGTAGTTTGCCATATGTGGGACATTTTTTTATGTATTCCGAGAGAACCTCGGTTGGATATCGTTCGAATGATGTCCATTGTCGCAGCAAATCCATGCGCTGAATACGTAAAGCGGTCCTTTTTTTTAAGGCTACTCCCTTAGTAACGTGTATTAGTGTGTATGGTACCTTTCTTTTTTGCTGGTAGTTTTCTGTTTTGTTTTTTTTATCCGTCGCCTGCGTCGAGTTCTTTTTAAAAAATCGATTTTTTTACATGCCTGTTAAGTTCTTAAAAAATCAATTTGACCTAGTTTTTTTAAATTCCATAATTCATTATAAAAAACAAAATGGTTCCCTAAAAAACACATCATTCCCCACAAGTGTATGCCATTTTGATTAAAAGGATAAGTGCACAGAGATTGGATCATATTAAAAAAATCGGTACAACATACATTGTACAAACCTTCTCATATACTAATGCGTCGTTTAGTTATCTTTAGAAAATGAAAATCGTATGAGCCTGTTTTTAGAAAATCCAATTTTTGTTCAAGTTGCCCAACAGTAAACTAGCCTTATATTCACTCATTCAGAAAAATAAAATACGTAGTATTATTTTAGCTGTATACCCAAGTAACTGTACAAAATTTGATCAAAATCGTTGGAGCCGTTATTGATAAAATCGAATTATTGTTAAAGTTGCCTAGAATAAACTAGCCTTATATTCATTTTTTGAGAAATATGAACTATAGAGTATTATTGAAAACTCAAGTAACTGTACGAAATTTGATCAAAATCGTTATAGCCGTTTTCGAGAAAATCGGATTGTTGTTAAAAATGCGTAGAACAAACTACTGTTAATTATTGATCAATGTCAACCATTTCTATTTAAACTCTGATCAGTATGATAAAATGCCTAAGTACGAGATTTCATTCATTTTCGTTTTACCGTCTAGGCTCCAGAGCCAGTAACAGACAGACAGACGGCATTGCGAAAACCACTTTTTCGGATTCAGCGACACCTAAAACGTATATTTCCGTAAAAATCTCGAGGTCGAATTTTTTCGCGAAAACAATACTTTCTCGATATTTCGTATGAGAAAGTAAAATGAGAAATGTTTGCGTTTAATGAAGTTTCTATGAAGAATCTCCTCTCTCACATGCCAACTTTATTTTAGACGTAAATACGTATGCATGTATGCAACCTAGTATAAGGTATTATCATATTTCTCAAGTCGATTTATACTTCACTAATGAACCATAAAATGTTTCAACTCGAATCGTGATTTATGTTAGTAAAATTTTAGA
Organism: Uropetala carovei; assembly: GCA_036926305.1. Lineage (NCBI taxonomy): Eukaryota > Metazoa > Arthropoda > Insecta > Odonata > Petaluridae > Uropetala > Uropetala carovei. Next base: position 578,262 of record JAXCHB010000156.1, on the reverse strand, counting down.
AAACCATTATGTACATATTCAAATAGATACTATGTTATTTTTTCCTCTAAATAAATTTCATTCGGGTGTATTCATTAAAGCCATAAAGGTTTCAGTTGGTTTACATTTATTTATTAATTTCTAAACTGTCGTATAATGTAACGATTTAAATTATTAGCAAAGGTTAACAACATTTTCATCGACTAGTACAAGTAGTTCTAGAGAGAATCATCTAGCTCACCTTTCCAATAAAATAAAATTGACAAACTATGTTTTCAAATAGGACCTGTAAAAATGTTTGGAAAAGCATGCATACTTCGGTTACAAAGCAGCTGTCTTCGTCCTGTGTAGAATCGCCACTAATGACGGCTAACTTCGTAACTGAAATTTTCATACGATTATTCTTATATTTTCCTGGATATTGATTAGAAATATTAGTTTCGTATATGCATGTGTGCGTGTGAATTAATGTATTTAAATACATATACGTAAAATTAATTTAATTTTCAATATATTTTTTATTTAATTAACATTAGAAGCAGGCGTCTCATTTCGTCTCATTATTGCCAAGGCTCCAAATCACTCATGGAAAAGTCTCCGAGTGAAATGTTAGTTTCCTATATGCCAACATACAGATTACCCATTTCTAAAAAACCACCTCGTCCCCGATTTCATTTGCGAGTAACATTTTTTTTATTACGAACGGGGAATTTCAGCCTCTAAATGCGTTCAGACCATGGTCGCCATCTGAAAGCAAACTCGAAAAATGAGGCGCACGTTAGAAGGACCCAAGTTCCGCTTTTCATTTCTTTTCTAAAAAAACTTATTTCGTCGTCGTAAGATAAGGTTTAAAGTTAGTCCTTACTCTCTCCCTCTCTCTCTCTCTCTTGGATGTGTTCCAAACTTATTATTTTTTCCATCTTGTACATCCTCGTGAGTACCTAAACGACGTTAATTTTTTTTCTTCCTCTCTTGCGTGATTTACAACGCAGAGCAACCAATTTCTATCCGTATTATTTTCAGGACGAGGTCATCGGAAAATGTGACGTGGATGAGATCGAAAAAAATGCAGTTTATTGAAGGGATATGTGAATTTTTTTTTTTGAACGGGCATTATGTGCTGAATATGCGAACAAAAATTCCGAAGCGGATTTAAATCCATTAATAAAAACGGCCAAAGTGTCAAGTTTGCGAAGCGATTTACCGTCACCATAATGTGAAAACTTAACGGCGAATATTTTTTTTTCAAATTTTTGAAAAATGTTTCCCATAAAACGTGCTTGAAATATAGAAATTGCAGGAATAATTTTGTTTAAGCTGTAATTTCGTCAACCTGAAGGAATTTATGACTCGTTGATATTCGCATAGTTGACTTGGAAACGCTCCTCATTGTTGTGGTGACATCCTATAAAGATTGCAGTAAGCGATAATTGTGTGCTTTTGTAATAATACGTACCATCGTCCGGAAAATGAAATGCCCTTTTTATAAAAGTTTGATATATATTATTTATGGGAAAGCTATATCGCATTTCCCTTAAGCCTTTGAAGCTGAAAGTGTCTTTTTAAAAAACAAATGAAACTGATATCACTCTAAAAAATTATAGGTATTTTCCATCAAAGAAAATTCCGAAAATAAAAAAAAAAGTTTAAAAAAATACTTCTATATAATAGGTGTATTCTGACGCAGAATATATTAAAAATTAATACTCAATGAGTTAGAAGATACATACATTGTGAAAATTTCTAAAAATCTCTATCTTTAATGAGTTTTCACAGGTACAGTCAAACTTCTACAACAGGAATTTTCCATAACTCGAAGTGAATTCATTTTACAGGACGAAACATTTTTCACGTTATTTTTCTTTTATAAGTCAAATTTCCTGTAAGTAGAATATTTTTTTATTTCCCTTTGAGGTTCGATTTATAGAAGTTTCATTGTATTTTTTTTTAATACGAAAAACCGTCCCGTCGCGTAATGCATTTGTCCTTAATGAACAAAAGTGCAAAATTGTAAACAATCACAAATTGAGAACTTTTTTTCTATTCGCTTTTTCTCATTTCAAAATGTGTTGACGGTAGATACAATTTGGCTATACGCATCTATTTTACTTAAAGAAATAGATTGTAATTTTTTTATTCAAAATAACCCAATCAAAATAGCTGCATTTAATAAATGGAAACGCGGTAACCGTGGGGAAAAATCATTACTTCGAAGTTTCCTTTGGCACATCCCTAAAATATTTTTGTTTTTATCGTTTTTGGCTGCGACTTTTAAATTCGGTATTCCATGGATTACCTTGGTCTTATCTTTTAATAAAATTTTTTTTGACCTAGCGTATAACGAGAAAACACACGAGGCGAAGGAAAAAGCAATTCTTTTAAACTCGGTTTCCCTTTAATTCCCTAAAATACGTATTGTGTCGCCACACACTCTTCTGTCCCATCGGAATAAAGGGCGCGTAATGGGGGTTTTGTGTGTTTGTGTATATATATATACACACACACACACACACATATACACATACATACACACACACACATATATACATATACATAAATTTAGATTTTTTTAATGGATTTAAAATTAAAAAGTATTTCTATTTTGCTCTCGCACCACAACTCCATCTATCGCAGAGAAAGTACTTATATTAAGAACATAAAACAAAGGTTATATGTGTATATATATATATATATATATATATATATATAGGTGTTCCGCCAATTTTTTCCCATTCCAAAGTGTTTCGCCACTCAAAAAAGGTTGAAAAACACTGGTGTAGAGAAATGGAGAGACAGAGGAGGTAAAAGATAGAGGCAAGAAGAGATATGGAGTGACAGACAGACAAACTGCTACATTCAAGGCGAGATTGAGACTAAAGAGAGTCTCTTTTTCTCTAACCTGACCCTTTCTTAAAATCACAAAAACATTTAGATGTTTACATAGTAGATGGGGATGGATTTACAAAATAGAGTGCATAAAAAAAAAAAAGATACCGTGTCGAATAATTCAAACTTGAAAATAAAAGTAAATTATACTTCTAGGTAGAAGGAAAGAGAGGAGAAAGAGAAAGGGGAGATAATAGAGAGAGAGAGATGGAAATAAAACGAGAGAGAGAGCGAGAGAGAGAGAGAGAGAGAGAGAGAGAGAGAAAAAGAGATATATGAGAAGATGGATAGAAAGAATGGGAGTCGTTCTTATTAGGAGGAGATTGAGATGGGAAACTCTCATCTCGCATCAAGCCATTTGTCACTTTGAAGAACGCAATATGAGAGGCAGATTAAGGAGAGAGAGAGAGAGAGGGAGAGAGAGAAAGAGCAGGAAGAACGCGATCTAGAGAGAGACGAAGAAATAAATAATCGCGAGGAGGGTAATAAAATATGACGGGACCATGTAATAGGAAAGAGTAATCACGAAAAAATATCGTTTTTTTCGTGAGAAAACAAACAAACAAAACAGTGGGGAAATGCGAAACAGAAAAAATTGCGTCGCATTTCGGTGGGGATGAAATTTTGCGGTGGTTTCCTAGGATGGAGAGGATGTCAGAAGAGGAGGAGGAGGATCGTTTTGGTTACACCTTTAGGGAGGTCGATGTACTACGTTAGACCGCTCCTTCTCCTGGGTGAGGGTGCGCGCGCATCCTCTCCTAAACCGTTGGCGGGAGAGTCCACTACGGCCTGGATGCCATGGGAGACGGGAGTACGCATCCCCGAAAGGCGTGTACGCTCGCTGTGTTATCGTCCTTTCTCACCCACGCACACCCCCGTCGGAGGCACAGTGGGGTGAGTGCGTTCCCTCCTGCCCCCCCCCCCCCCCCCCCCTATCCTCCCCACTCCCTCGGCTCATGGCCACGGCGGCGGTGCAATTCGGGATCCAAAAAGGCATTGATCCGTGCATTTTTAAAAGGCTCCGTTGTGAAGTAGGTACATACTGGATCATTGTGTCGCAGTGAAGCAGTTTGTTCATAATGTTCAATTGATTTAATTGCAGTTTATTTACAATAAACGCGTTAACTTGTCCATCGCTAGCTAACCATATCTATTCGATATCCTTAGAAATGGTTAGGAAAGCACTTGGACCACAAAGCAGCCTCCCTCAGTGGAAATTCTCCGATGATAAATACCAAGTACGGTAGATTCCCGTTTATCCGAGGCTCCGTATTATCAGAGGCGCGCGAGAAAAAAGTCGTGAAGTATCATTTTGAAAATTTGCAATAGAAAATTGTATCAAATATCCCATGGAATTAATAATTAGAATATTTTCATAATAAATCCAATGTACACATATCACAGTAATCTGTACTTTTATTTGATTCAACAGATGGCGCAACTTAAGGTATGTATTGTTATATACAGCATATAGCCCTACAAAATGAACGTAGATATTTGGAAAATATGTGATAGGCCTTAATTTTCAGATCCACTTTCCGGTTTTGAAGATTTGAAATGAATACTGAAATTACAGTGCTATAAATCATAAGTTAATTAATAGATAGATTGCAACTGAAATAGACAAAAAAATATAAGTTGTCGGAGTGTAAATAAACACCTCACAGATGAAATGCTTTGTGATTTAGACTGATTGTGAGAAGACTACTAGCTCTGGATTCGTTTGAAGTGACAAGGTCCCCCAATTGGACGCAGATGAAACGTTGAATTTCAAATACGTACAAGAAAAAGGAATGTTTTTCTCTCTAAGGCAGACGATTATTCAAAAACCCCGAATTTCACTTGCATCCATTTAAAAATATTCCCCATGCGATAGAATAAATATTTAGTTTTGCAGAAGCCGACGATTTTTACGTGCTTAAATCTACCATTCTAGTATAAACCGCTACGACTCCATAACATCCGCGTTAAAATGGGACATAATTTTCGTACAATCACTTACTTTTATTAAGGTCTCTCTCACACACACACTCTCTCTCTCTCTTTTTACGATCGTATTAAAATATTTTCTGAGACGCAATAGGAACCGAAAATGACTGCGGGAAAGAAAAAGATGTTTAAAGGAATTTGGAGAAGATGCTATAGGTAACAAGAGACGTGCACGCCATGTCTAACGTCGGGAGAAATCGATGGATTCGAATGTACGGAAGGAGAGAGTTTGGGACGGAGAGAGAGAGGGAGACGGAGGGAGGTAGAGAGATAGGGAAGGAGAGACAGAGATAGGGAAGGAGAGAGAGATAGGGAAAGAGACGAGATGAATAGGGAGAGAGGGAGATAGAGGAATGGATACAGAGGGGAAAAAAGAAAAATTGATATCTTTATTGGGGCGAGATTGAGACCTTATAGTCCCCTCTTCCGCCTAACCCCTTGTCAGTAAACAACAGTAAATAATTCATTTTACAAGCAGGTAAAACACAGATAATATGAGAGGAGAATGGAAAAGATATTTACAGGTGCGGGAGAATAAAAAATAGTTTCACGATGATATAGTGATTCTGTAAACCTACTAAGAATCGCTAAAGAAGCATGAAAGTACAAAATATAATAGACAGTGCAGAATTAAAATGAATTGCAAAAACGTCAATACGAAGAAGAAAGCTATAAAAATGGGGATTAATAATAAATGATGATGACATAAATTAAATAACTATTAGAAATGTGCATGTACATATGCATCTATAAATGTCTTTTCTCACAATAGACTTTTGTTATAGTCTTTCTACGCAATAAATAATAGCCGTAAAATTATTTACTTTGAAAGGATCATAAGACAATTAAAGTAAATTATAAATGAACGTAACTAAATGTGAGGGCATAAATGCGAGACATTACACAGAAATACATGTTCGTACAATACAGGTTAAATTATAAATGTGATAACAGAGCACAAATATTATGAATTACATAATTTTATTTTAGAAAGTAGATGAGGATAACCCGAAAAAAATTAAATATCTGAAAGGACAATTAGAATATTATGAGGTAGCATCAGTGTTCTGATTGGAGGGAGAGAAAAAGAGGGAGGAAAATGAAGGGAACAGAAGAGAGAGAGAGAGAGAGGGAGAGAAAATAAATGATAGAGAGAGAGTGAAAAGGAGAGAGGATGGAACTGGTGGGCGTGGGGAAAATAGAGGAAAGGGGGGGGGGGGAGAGAGATGGATGGGAAAATGGGAAGGGAAATTTTGAAGGTAAGTGGAGAGACAGACAGACAGACAGACAAACGACTTTATATTAGGGCGAAATTGAGACTACAATATATAGTCCCTTCTTGCATTTAACCCTGCGTCAGCAATTACAAATGAGAATAAAAATAGTAATAATAACTTCACAGAAAATAACCAGAAAATAATAAAATAAATAGAAAAACATACAAGCAAAATACCAAATTACAAATTCGGAAAATTTCTATAAGAAGAAGAGTGATTGCGGTAAAAAAACCTAGGAAAGACCTGACTTGGCCATCCTAGAGAGAGAGAAAAGGAAGAGAAAGAAGAGGAAGAAAAAAAGAGCATCGATATGAAAAATAGCGGAAGAGTACAAAAAAGGTGAGAGAGAGATGGATGAAAGGAGAGAAGGCAGAAAGTAGAGGGAGAAAAAGACAGAGAGAGAGGGAGAGAGGGAGGGAGGGAGGGGAAGAGAGAGGGAGGGAGAGAGTGAGGGAGAGAGAGAGACGCAAAAAATCATCAGAAGCGAAAAACGACACGGTAGAGGAAGAACTTGGAGAGGAGTAGACTCCTTAAAGGTAGTGATTGGAAAAGTCGTTATGGGACGTTGTGAAGAGCGGGAGTAGAAGGAGAAAGAGAGACAGGAAGAGAGAGGAAGAGAGAGGTATGAGAGAGAAAATTGAGCGTGCCAGGTTGGGATATGAGGAAGCGGAGTGAGAGGAAGAGTTGGAAGCGAAACTGACGTGAGAGAGGTAGCCATTTTCCTTTTCCAATCTTTCGCGTCGATGGGTTCTCAAAGGCACATTAGTGAGGGATGGAGGAGGGAGAAGTGACGTTGAAGGGGGAGGGAGAGGGAGGGGAAAAGTGATGTGGAAGGGGAGGGGGGAGTGGGGGGGGGAGGAGGGAGGAGACGGAATTTTAAGAGTACGGGTATAATGCGTCCTACTGCGTTGAGTTTTCAGCTGTTTAATCTTTCTTTTTCCGCTTTCCTCGAGGAAATTGAACGGAGCGAGATTCCTGAGGACGTATATTTTCCTATCTATGATTCGATCCGTCATGTTCCGCTTTGGAAGTAGAAGAAGGAGGAGGAGAAGCGAGGGCCAATGGGTCGTGCCACGGAAGTTTGTAATTAGCGTCAGGCGAGCGCTTCTAACAAAGTTCTGGAAGGAAGAACTCGATTGTTTCGATAGTTCCTCTCTTGAAGCGGCGAAAAAGTGACGAGACAATTTTGCGTTCCTTCTTTTTTCGAGTGCACACTATACATTGGAACTTTAACAAGTCGAACCTTAAAAGTAACTAGAAAAATATTCGACTTAAAAAAAAGTTATGGAAGAAAAACAACGCGAAAAAAATTTCGTCCTGTAAGATGAATTCACCACGAGTTATGGAAAATTCGATTTATAGACGTTCGACTTACAGAATTTCTACTGTATATACACACACACATTGAAAAACAATTGTTACAATCGTGTCTTTGATCGGCTATTTTATTTCCAGCAGTGGTTTAAAAAGTTTACATTCTTAAAACCGTGAGTGCCCAAATAATTTTTCTCTCCATTACCGAAATTTGAAAATCATTTATCCTTTTTGTGCCCAGGAGCATCACGTAAACGAAATTTCAAAATTTTTTAATTTTGATTGTTGAATTTAATGCCATCCTCAAGAGGACAATGTGAACCGCTCGAATTAGAATATCCCTTAGAAATGCCAAAGTCCTCGAATTAGGACGCTGGGTGCTAATGGTTAAAATAAAAAAATTGCTAAGACCTAGAGTGATGCGTACATGGTTACGTTATCGAGATATTTCTTTCATCTACCGCTTTCAAAGTTACTTCGCCATATTCATAATGGTTGGCGTGGATTTACTTTATGTTAATTTTCTTGAACATGATAAAATTCTTATTTTTCTCTATATGGTACACTCCTGAATTTTCATATGCCTCTAGGCCGAGCCTATTCTGGTTAAATGGATGTTTCGGTTGACCAAAATACCTTATCACGCGTGCTATATATAAAAAAACAAATGAAAATGTGCGTAATTATTGAGCCAGTAAAATATATATTATTGTTATTTCTTATATTAAATATTTATTTTATCTTATTTATTTTTTCTAAACAATTTAATAGGTCATAATTTGGCTATATTTGGATACCTTTAAATTAATTAATTAATTAAATAAATAAGCTACTACTTATCGAAACACCTAACTTAATGTTATAGTTTAAGGCAAATTTAAATGTCAAACAAAAATGTACTACTTGCTAACGACTTGAATAGTCCAGTTAATGTTGTACGTACGTACCTTAAGGTCTAAATTTCGCCCGAATAAAGACGCTTATCTATATATCTATCTGTCTGTCTATCTATCTGCATAAAGCAATTTAAAAAACTACCTAGCTAGATAGTTTTTTCCGGTCAATCAAAACTCCGGATACACGATGTTGGCTCATAGAGATTGTACTGCATTGCTATAGCTAGGGATAATTACCGTGCCTATGAAGCTAATTCAATTAAGTCAAAGAATGTGACCCAAATATAAAGATTAGATTAGTAAATGTGCCGGAATTCGTTACTTTAATTGTTTATATATTAATATAACAGGCGAAAATAATATCAGAGTATGTATTATGGAGAAGCAATAAAGGTCTAATTTCAAATTTAACGTGCCCTTGATAAATTAAAAAGATGTGACTACGAAGAAAAGCATTTTAGCGAAATGGAGACTTTCTAAGGAAATGTCGATTTGATCACCTGCTCCTGATGTAATTTCTTTTATATTATAAAATAAATATAGAGTAGACGGATATTCCATAAAATAAATACAAAAATTTTATTTTTGCACTGTTTTCCAATCATCTCTCTCTCTCTTTCTCTCTCTCCATAGTTTTCTTAATAAACTGGTACGTCGATAGCTTCCCTCTCCTGAAGAGAAATAGGGCGTTTCCTGTGACGACATATAACCTTGACGAATTCCCCTTTATTATCTTTTTAAAAAAACCTGTAACCATCCTCCCTAAGTCGTTAATTTTTTAAAAATTTTGGAGTTATCTGGGAGATAATAGGGGCGGTAAGAAAACGGGTACACTTAAGAAATACGACTCTCAGTTTACGAGGGAGAATATTAAAATCTCATTTTCTTTAAGCGTATGGGTTGGGCGAGGAGGCAAAGTTTTAAGAGGTTCGCTAAGTGAATCCTGTAACATATACCTCGTCATGAGAGTATATATTTTGGGAGGCCTTTTTTTCCAAAAGCCACGACATAAATTGCAAAAACAATCGAGAAAAATAACTTCATAATTCGTGGATGTTTTCAAAACATGTTATTTCAATCATCATTTTCCTCTACAGTAACGTGTAACACACACCCAAGCCGATAACAAAGTTTACGAAACAACATTCGTACTTTGACAAATTGCAAAAGTTGCAAGGAAATTCTAAGAGAATCAGTCGTATACGTTTTTTTCTTTTATTATTGCGAAAGTTTTGAATATCTAAAACCAGTTAAAATATAATCTAGCCTAGTCGTTTGATTGTTATACTGTTGCTAAAGTTGCATCCGTTATGAATAATTAACATAGGCATAAGTTTATATTTTTTCGATGCAGGTATGTTATTTGGGATGCATATATATTTATTAGGGGCATACAGGTAGGTTGTGTTGCATATGTTATAGGAGCCAAAAGTATGTCTCGTGGTACGACTCAGGGTAAATCCTGTGCAAGTTTGGTGGCATATGTTGCGGGGGGGGGGGGGAAACATGTGTTTATTTGGCTGCATAAAATCAGGGGACATTTGGAGCAAGATTGGTTGTATAACTTTTATGGGCAATTTAGTGTACTATGGGTGGTATAAAATCAGGAGTCGTTTGGTGTGCGCTTGGTGATACATAATACGTTTCATGGACAAACTGGTGCAAAATAGGTTGAATAAAATTAGGGGGACGTTTTTTTTGTAATATTATTTGTATACGTTCTAGGAAGAACCTAGTGTGAAATGGGTGACATAATGGTATTGAGACGTTTGTGTACGCTTGGTGGTATATGTTTTATAAGCAATAGAGTTTGTTTGTGGCATAGGATAAGGGGCTGTTTCTGTAATGTTGGTCATATACTTTTCAAGAGCAGACTACTGTGTGCACGATACAGGGATAAAACTATAGATTGGTCGGTTTCTGAGGTTTTGTATTCTTTTTTGGTGATACATATATACATCCCTGAGAGAAACTAGAATAGATGGATATATTTTTTTTACGTGGACTAGCAGACACGAAGAATCTGTTTTGCCTGAACGCGAACAAAACATTATCGCATATAATAGCTTCATCCCTAAATTAACGATGCATATGTTAACATTACTTCAACATTTATATTATTAGACAAGGTGAGGTGACGCTTTTTGCCAGGTGGAGATCGTTCTCTAAGCTTCCGGTAGAGAGCGTGCATGTGGAGTACAGGTAGTTCCCCCTAACGTAGCGATTGAAAATTACTAGAAGCTACCTTACGCCTCGGGGATTGGAGGTAATGTGTAGAGTGGAGGGCAGAAAATTCCATTAGAAAACATGAGGACTGAAGGCGCGTGCACATCCTAGAATGGAAATCACCGTGTGGAATAGAGGAGGAATATGCCCCTAGTACTGAAAAAAATAAAGAAGTTTCTTTATCGTCGTTTTAAAGGAAGTTTCCGATAACGCGAAAAAAATAATTGCCCAAAGAAAGAAAACTTTGATTCTTAACTTTTCTAATTTACTAAGCAGGCTCAGTTAAGGCGGTGATTTATAAAGTGAATGCCTCCAATGAACGATCGGAAACAAAATAATTGAAGTTGCCGACCTTTAAAAGTTGATTTAAAATAGCAACGCGAAGAAACTAATCCACGATTCGTACTCGGAATTAAAAACGAGCATTTCAAAATGAATTTTAACTATGTTCTAGAAATTACTCACTGTCCATTTTAAACTTTGATTAATGGTTTTACAGATAGGATTCTATGGAAAACGTAACGCAATACAAAAATTAATACCGGAAATAAAATCGAGAACTTAAGTGTTGCCATCCAAACGGAATAAAAAAGGAAATCGGGTACAGCGAATGATAGCCGAATTAAGATGAATGGATCCCATATAAAAAGCACTGGACTGCTAAAATGAGGCGACAAATCGGGTTTCCATGGCAGTGACAATTTCTCATTATTAAAAATTAAAGAAAATTTGTCCTTTTTATAATCAAAAACATTTTTCGGTCTAACAGACGCGAATTCTCTTAGCAATAGTAATAAGCTTAATTCTTAATTCTAAGTGCATATGTTTAAGTCTCCAGTTCGTATTTGGAGTCTAAATTTTTTGAAAATGAGAATGAAAAATATCCCACGTTCTTTCCAATGATGATCAAACGGAGAAAACAATGGAAAAACCAGACTTGGAATGTTTTCTTCATACATTTAGGATTTATTTCCCGGAAAATAACGTGAAAATTGCCTATGCGAGTACAATATTTTTACCAATGAACCCCTACTGGCAGTAATAAGAAAAATATCCTGACGGACGGACGGTCATGCGGTAACTAGCGAATTTTATTAATACGTTGAGCAATTATTGAAATTGAGTACCTGGTTTTAATTATTTATGCATTGGCATAACAAATGATTTTATTTACGCTGTCGAAATTCCGTAAGTCGAACGTATACAACTCGAATTTTCCATAACTCGAAGCAAATTCATTTTACTGGGCAAAATATTTTCCATCCATAACTCGAATATTCCATAATTCTATATATTATATTTTTTTGTTTTCCTTTGAGGTGTTCAACTTGCAGAAGTTCCGTTGTAATTTCGGTAATGTGCGAAAATCCTTAAATAAGGATCTTTTACAGATGCACAACTTACGTTCCTCGCCGCCGCCAAACTTATTTTTAACGTGGATAATAATGTATACACAGTAGTACCTCTATAATTCGAACCTCAAGGGAAGGAAAAATATACTAGACACAGAAAATTCTAGCTATGGAAGAAAAATAACACGGAAAAGATTTCGCTCTGTAGAAAATGAATTCACTTTAGAGTCATGGAAAACTCGAGTTATAGGCGTTCGACTTATATAGATGGTCGACTGTAATCCTGATAACAAAAACCATCCTTAACAAAGAAACAAAATATTAACTCGATCTGCTCAAATGCCAAAAATGTCTTCTCCATCACCATGGTGATCGGTCTTGTTTTTTTTGCTTTCGTCACCGGCGGCGTGAGAATTATCTCTCTCTCTCTCTCCACTCCTTCCTTCCTTCCTTCCTCCCTCCCTCCACTTTCCAACTGACACATGACACCGTAGTCTGCACCCTTCCGCTCTGCCTCTCCCCGAGGTACTTCTACCCGCTATCGCCTGCCGAAAAAGTGAGGCGTAGAGTTGCAAATATCGATCGCTTAAGTTACGGGGTCTCCAAACTGCGGCCCGCGCTGTGATTTATTCCTTACCTCATAAATTTATTAAATTTTTCCATTTTTTTTTTGCCAGCAGGAATTTTCATTAGATATCATTTGCGATAAATAAACGATGTTTTCCGAATAATTGGACGCGAAATACCTTTAATATATAGGTGTATGACATATTACAGCATCAAAAAAATTCTCAAAACTTGCTCTTTGAAAGTTTCGTACGGCGCAATCAATCATTTGAAAGGTGACCCGCACAGTCGTACATTAAGCCTAGTGTGGACCTTCCAGTAAAAAGTTTGAGGACCGCTGGCTTACGTGTCGCGGAGAAGAAGACGTACGTATCAGACACGCGAAACAGAAAGAAAAATATCTTACATATATTTTCGAATGTTTTTTTGTTTGTTTGCACGCCGAAAGATATAATACCTAGAATAACCAAATTTGGTACGGTTTTAACTTGCATCTTAACCCTTTATAGGGCAAGAAGTCAAAGGATGAAAATCACTTTATTTTCATTTATAACTGCTAAATATCATATTACCTATATTACTAACAAAAGAAAGTTAAAATTTAAAAAAGTGGCACACTATTGCACCAGAACCTATGAAGAGTTAACTTAGTTAATGGTCGAGGTTTGGTCAACCGGGATTAGTTAGTGCTGCCGGTATAGGGGATTAACATTTCTCTATAAGATAACACGTAAAAATCGATCGATGATCCCTTCGTCAGCACAAGAGAGACACAAATGTTTCCTTCAATATATATATATATATATATATATATATATATATATATATATATATATAAGGGCCTAATTAGTAGAAGACTTGGTTAAAATACCGCGTAAACTTCTTTTTCATGTTGGTATAAAACCTCCCAGGAGAGAGAGAGACGGAGGAGGATGCTTTTAAGTTTCCATAGCAACGGAAAGAAAGGAGGGAAGGAAAGATTCTTTTTGTTTCTCTTATAGGCGCGGAAATATACCTCGGAGAGGAGAGAATCCGTATTTGTTTTTACGATGGCTTGAAGTGGAGAATAGGTATTCATCCGGGGGAATTTAAAAGGCCACGTAAAACTCCGCCTCTCTCACTCTCTCTCTCTCCCTCTCCCTCCCTCCATCTCTCCCTCCATATCTTCCTCCTACTCTTCTGCTAAACATGTATATACTGTATATACTCGAATAATTTGCGACTTTTTGAGACCTATTTTTCAGCCAAAAATTAGGGGGTCCAAATTAAACGAGGTAGTATGTTCTTGAAACGGTAAAATCATCTCTCGTTTTGAAGGTATTTCTAAGCTTAGCATTACCCGTAACCTCGATCTGAGGCCTTGCTTCACGAACTTCTAATTTTTAAGCTCTTTCTTCAGCCGCTACAACTTGAAGTTTAAACTTTGCGGTAAACTTTCGGTACTTATTGGAAGACATACACCTTGAATATGGCAGTTTGTCTGTCTGCCACTCTATATCTCTTCCTGCCTCTTATCTTTCACCTACTCTCTCTCTCTCCATTCCTCTACGCCAGTGTTTTTCAAACTTTTTGGAGTGGCGGAACACTTTGGAATGGGAAAAAATTGGCGGAACACTTACACACACACATATATATATATATAAATATAAACACATACATACACACATATAACCTTTGTTTTATGTTCTTAATATAAGTACTTTCTCTGCGATAGATGGAGTTATGGTGCGAGAGCAAAATAGAAATACTTTTTAATTTTAAATCCATTAAAAAAATCTAAATTTATGTGTGTATATACATAAGTACATACACACACACACATATATATATACACACATACATACATACACACACACACGAAGCCCTTTTTTCCGATGGGATAGAAGAGTGTGTGGCGACACAATACGTTTGTTAGGGAATTAAACATTGTTCTGTTATGTATCTAGGGTTTTCGCAGGTTTTAACCCACCCCCCTTTCCCCTCTGGGTGTTTTCCTACGTGGTTATTTTTACTATGTTGGCCAAGCCAGGTCTTTCCTAGGTTTTTACAGCAATTTTTTAAGGAATTTTTCCGAATTTGTATTAAGATATTTTGCTTGTATATTTTTTATTTGTTTACTTTCGGGTTCTTTTATGCGAAATTGTGTGTAGATGTGTATATATATATATATATAAACATTATTATTATTATTTTTTAATTCTTGTTTGTTACAGTTGACGTATGGTTAAATGTAAGAAGGGACTATAGGTATAGTCTCCATTTCGCCCTTAATAAAGCCGTTTGTCTGTCTGTCTGTCTGTCTGTCTCACTCTCCATTTTTCTCCTATTCAATACGCCAGATCAGACGGATTTACGAGAAAATAAAAACCTGTAGGCGAAACTTTAGACGGAATCGGCGGAGGCGGAATCACATAGGATCGAGAAGAAATGAATGGACATAACAGTGACCACAGAAAACGTACATACATTATATATAATATTTGTAATATTGAGACTTTAGATGATTTTCAACCAATAATTACCTTACTTTATATTGTTTGTTGTTGTTTCGTATTTCCCTTCGATAAGTGGTCTGTATTTTGTATCATTTCCTTCATTTATACAAATATTTTATAAGTGAGTAGGTTTTTATTTGACACCTCGTATATTTCCCCCAGCCATATTCAGCGTTTCTACGGAAACGAATTAATTTTGACAAATAAAACGAGTGCAAAGTCTATATTATACGCGAGCGATGTTCTTATTTTATTTTTTACGAATTTCAGAAACGAAGCGAAAGGGTTGGTCAAATGACGAGCCCAACAAAAATCATTTAATTTTCGAATGATTTCGAAAAGTACCTCCACGGAGAAATAGAGGAGATAATTAGCGGAACAATCTGTTCCTTTTATTTTTTAGGACCGACTTAATTTCTGCGTCTCTTTGTAAATTACGTTTTCAACCTAAAAGTTGGGAAACATTTTGTCCTCAGTGACTTTAATTTCCTTGTTTCGACGTAAATAGTTAATGTTGCCGAAACAGTCATCTATCAAAATTTGCTTTAATTCCATCTCCAAATTAATTACAAAAGTTTTCGTATTATGCCAAATCAAGTTGTTCGTTCTTTAGATATATAACATTTCCCCCGAAACCTCAATTTAATAAACGTATTTGAAAGTTTTCGACTTCATTTTTATTTGGCTGTAGTGAAATGTAAAAATATAAAGTTAAATATATTGCCTGAGAAAAATATTAAGAAGGTTTGCTTAATAAAAGAGCATTATAAAAAGCTAGAAGAAAATTCCCTTGACACGGTGTTTTTCAAATAACTGGTAATCACCAAGGCCGGCCAAATGGGACATATGGCGGATGAGAGAAACCGGGCCCATAAATAATGGGGGCCTCAGAAGTTCTCAATAATTAAGAGTACCTAGTTTATTCTACGCATTTTTAACAACAATCCGATTTTCTCGAAAACGGCTATAACGATTTTGATCAAATTTCGTACAGTTACTTGAGTTTTCAATAATACTCTATAGTTCATATTTCTCAAAAAATGAATATAAGGCTAGTTTATTCTAGGCAACTTTAACAATAATTCGATTTTATCAATAACGGCTCCAACGATTTTGATCAAATTTTTTACAGTTACTTGGGTATACAGCTAAAATAATACTACGTATTTTATTTTTCTGAATGAGTGAATATAAGGCTAGTTTACTGTTGGGCAACTTGAACAAAAATTAGATTTTCTAAAAACAGGCTCATACGATTTTCATTTCTAAAGATAACTAAACGACGCATTAGTATATGAGAAAGTTTGTACAATGTATGTTGTACCGATTTTTTTAACCTGGGATCACTCCGTCCCCTAACCTGTGTGGTTTTGAAGAGATCGTGCAAGTCGGCATTCAGTCCTAACGAAGGGGGGCATTAACCATTTGGCCCCATTGGTTTTCTATATAGAGAATAAGCTATAGTGCGTTTCAACGGGTCGGGCGACTGGGACTCGCAGTATTCCGCCCACATTGGGATTATTTCGCTTAGACAATGTTGCCAAGTTTCCATTTTCGGTCAGTTCAACATTAGCTGTGGACGAGTGAAGTTCTATTCTCCGATAGATCCGAATTAACCACGTTCATGCTTTCCGCGGTCGCCGAGAAAAGTGTGAGCAATCGTTTCAACAGCGCTTGTCAAGAAATTTTGAAGGGTGAGGGAAATTTAAGATCTCTTATTGGCTGACACTTTCTTCCCTATGGGTCTAACCGTAGACACGCCTCAGCCGCAGGAAAGGCTGAAACGGTCTATAATGTCTAGGTTCCCTCTTTCTTTTTTGCGTGAGTCCCGTAAGGAAGGAGTTATAGTGTTAATAGTCCAGGAGGCTGATTCGCTTTTAAAAAAAATACACACACAAAAGATATGAAAGCGCACAGGGGACCAATATTCGCCCTTTATGTAAATGAATTTCTCGTGGTTTCCCTTAAGTTCTGTCGCGAACTTTGAAGATTTCATCTTCTAATGTCGGAAGATTCAATTTTTACATCGATTGAATTTTGAAACTAAAGTAACGGTTATTAAAAAATCTTTAAAAAAATAACTTTTATATTCCGTAATTCTTTGATAGAATGAAATCGCAATTGACTTAAACGATGTTTTCGTTGTTGCTCTGCTTCACTGGATAGCTATACGTACACTTTTTATAATAATACATATAATTAGAAAGGCCTTCTAGCAAATTTCCATTTGGTAAAATAAATACCCACGTTTTAGTAAGGAGTACATTTTTCTTTCTCTCTGAATAGAATATTATACTCTGCTCAAACAATTCTCGCAGAAGTTCTCGTTCTAGCACAAGATGATATTTTGCGTTTAAGACCTGGAGACGCGAATCGCATTCGGCCCTGTTAGCGTGAATTTTCGTCGGCCTTTAAAAGATACGGACTCACCTGAAAAAAAAGGCTTCCCACAATTACAGTCATGGAACGGCCCGTTGAATCGAGTAATAGACGCCAGATGGACATGTTGGCTCACTGACGCGTCGTAAAACGAAAGGGCTCGCAAATGAAAATTGCCGAGCCTCGCAGCAAATAAGACGGTAGCCTTCAACAGGTCATTCCGAGTGTAAATTGATCAATCGACGGAAGTGCTTTCAGTTTTATGGGCGCCAGATCGAACACATTCCAGCAGAAAACTAATTTACGAACCGAAAATGTCTGTCGTGTGACGTAGTTTAAGTTTTAAAAATAACTACCACAATGCACTAATTTAGTGATCTCCAACCTTTTAGATTAAGTGGGCCACATTATCAAATGTGAGGCGAGAGCCGCACGCGAAGAATATTAAAGCGAATCATATGAATAATAACTTTTCCCCAGTGTTATTATCATGGAGCAGGAAAATTTAGTTTTCATATAAGAAATGGAAATATTAATAAACTTGAAAATATCAAGCTAATTAAAACGAAGATTATTAACGTGAAATTGTATATGACAGTACACTTCATGAATCTTAACCCTCAATTTTTAAGAGTATAATAGTTCAATAAACGGAATTTATACAAAAAACTGACAAATCCAACATCCTAGTTTTAAATAATTGTAGGATCAATTTGGAAATAAAATGTTACAGATATAATGCCATATTTTCACTATGTTTAAAAGTTACTCATTGAAGTAATCAGTAAGTTAAGTTTGTTAAAAGGGCTGAGGGCCTCATACAATAAAACTAGGGGCTGCATACGGCCCTTGTAATGCAGGTTGGTGATCCCTGCACTAGTTAGTTTAATTATCCCAGATCTGACAAGTGATTCAACGACGTTAATAGACATTTTTACTTTGTGCGATTAATAAGCAGCTAAACAATCTATTATTATTTTCCCGATTTTTATAACAGCTTGACGTTTTCGTCAAAGCTATTTTAAATAATGCATTTGATTACTATTCACAATGTATTTATCGACATGGATAATAATTAATTTTCGTTCAATTTCATAATATTAACAACTTCAAAGAATATAAAAAGGAAATATGCTAATAATGGTTGAGTATTTCTATAGAAATACTGACAGAAAATCTGTACGAAAAGATAATGGGTAATTGTACTTTAATGGCGTGACTGCGTTTTTATTCACTGCCTCGAGTCCGAGAGCAACAGAAAATATCACACATATAAAGCGAGACTTTGGTGAAATTAACTTTAGTTGACGTCAAAAGGCTGAAAACCAATGAATGTCGAAGTTTTGATATTTATTTTGTTTTCGCCGAACAACAGGCGTGCATCAATGATCCATTTCACGCATAACATAAAACTATTATTCACTGAAGCACGCTATGGACTTAATGGAATTTCTGCGACACGGTATACGACGTCAAAAATATAAAAGGAAACAAAAAAAAAAGATGTGGAGAACAAAAGAAGGGAGATGATTCCTGTCGTGGAGATGGGCCTTGGTTGACATTCAACGTTTGGCGAGCGGAAAGTAATTTTGGAAACGGAAATTGAAAATGCAAAAAAAAACTGCCACAATATACTTTTTTCGTTAAGTTTCACGGCCATCAAAAACGTGCCTATAAAAGCCGTTTATAATATCGCGCCTTTTGGCGCGTCCTCCATTAATAATATCAACCCTGATACCTTCTTACCCGTCCATCTGTAAGTATACAAGAAACGAAATACTTTTTTAGGCGCGTTTCGCTTACAGCGTGAGCGCCTATTATCGTCGGTCGGTCCGTCCGTCCGTCCCTCCGCATGTTCGCTCTCGGCTTCTACGTAACGGATTTTTATGAAATTTGATATTAAGGACTTTCAATCAAATATAATAAGAAAATCGCAAAAATGAATCACGTACGACAATCAGGGGTACCACTTTACTAGAGACAAAAAATTAAATTTTCGTCATATCTCGTAAACTATTGTTCATATCAAAATATTTTTCAAATAAAAGTTGTAGAACTAATAAAGTAGAGTATTTCCTTTTCTATATATTTTCATCGTAGGAGTAGCCGTTATCGAGAAAATCAAACAAGAACGTCTTATATGGAGTTGAACTTGGAAAATTTCTTGCATGGTTACTTCATTGTTGCTAACATAAACAATCTCCCAAACAAACGTTTAATTTCCTTACGTGTGCATATAATACTATTAAATAGGAAGAAAATGGATTATTTATGATGAAGAAAAGGACTTTAAAACGCTATTTCCCTTACGTACAGGTATATAATTGCTTTGTAATACTCCATTGCACGAAACGCGCCCCATTTGTGATACGTTGTACGCTTTCCTAACTTGTTTTGGTAGATGAAAAACACCGCACGTGCGAAAACAAACGGAATCAACATTATGGAGTTCAATTTTAACATATTGAAGACTTTTATTCCCAATTTTACGAAGCAATTTTGGAAAAATCATTCCATCTATTCGCCACGTTAAGATCCACTTAAATTCGTTACGAAAAACTTTGTTATTAAATATCTCAGCAGACAGAAAATTGTTTACACATTTATTAATCCAGTGAATTAATTAGGCGCAAACGCATTCATATTAAAATTTAACCAAAACGTTTTGCTCCTCTGATTAAGTTTGTACGGATGTACATTTTTTTCAATGCTTAAAAGAATGGAAAGACTACACGTCAGATCTTATTTAACGTGTCAACAGATGTAATTCAGCGTAATAATTTAAATTGCATTTTCAAGAAGTAGTTTCACAACGTTTTAACATAATTTCTTTAGAGATAGGTAGTGCACAGGCAGAGAATGGAGGATGCGAGGCATTAGGGCCCCCGAATAATGGGGCATCCAGAAGTTCTCAATTATTCAAGCATCGATTTTTAAATTTTGCAAAAACTTTGATTAAAAATCACTTGCAAACTGATTTCCAATAAAGAAACTCCGTAAAACATAATATTAAACTAGGGCTCCGTAAATCGTTCATTGTTAGTATAAATAATAATATCGTGGGGCTCCCATTGATATTCGCACGTGAAATATTTGGATTTCCTTCCGTACACATCCATAAAATATTTTCCTATTCATTTAGATAGATTTTTCCTGCTTTCTCACAAATTTAGTTTGGTGAAAATATTTATCATCAATAAATTTTGCTGTTCAACGGCATTAAAAAACATTTTCTGACTGCTGTATTTGTTGCTAAAACAAAACTCGTCACAAGTTGTATGGCCATCTGCGGGTTTGTGATGGTAAATGAAATTGGGGAAGAGCGCCTTCAATGGAAAATCCGATTGTAAAAGATCAACATAAGATTCCTTCGCTCAAACGCGACATTTCAAATAGTGTCCCATTAGACTGTTCAAAAGAAAGAAATCGAAACAACTTCAATCTATCGAGTTGGAAGTTTTCTTTTCGAAACTTGATATCGGAAACTATTCGGCGCCTAAAACAAAATATGCTACTTGTGTTTCGCGCTTTCTTCAAAGACGACACTCGTTCTGAAGTGATTTCCAGCGAAGTGAATAATGGTTTCAAAGCCGCTTATTGAAATGCGATGGAAAACAGCCATACATCACACAGGGTAAGAGGAATCCGAATTTACAAATTTTATCGACAACGCGTCTGCTATTAATGTTTGAGGTTTCCGAGCGATTTTTTAAAGATCACAAACTCTGTAGTTTTTACAATGCGTTCAGAATCATTATTTCTTTAAAAAAAAAACTGCTATTATTAGTTATTTATACATGTTATCGTGAGAAAATTTTTTTAGACAGTTTTAATTTAATTAAGTAAAAACCACGTCACACATCGTATTAATGAAGACGGTGTTCATGGAGAACAGTTATTGCCTCATTAGACACTGAGATCCAAGTGTAATATAAAATAAACTTGCGAACAAACTGTGTTTGGTATGAGAGCGCTAAGCTAAAGATAATTGAATACACTTAGAAAACAAATGAGGAAATAATTGCAGAGCAAATTACATGTGGCGCTTTATTTAAGAATACTAAAATTTAAAAAACATTCCCCTGCAGACCAATCTTGAAAATTTTGCTTTTTTAATAATATTCAATGCAGTGACTATGTAAATACATCTTTAGACTTATGTAATTTCACTTCTGTTTCGAAAAATTAATTAACTAATCTCACAGCAATTTATTTTACCATTAAAATGTTAAGCAGTATATCACGTCAAAATTTCTTCAAAAACAATTGGCATTAAATGACAACGACAAAATATTTCATAGTTTAAAATTTTAGAACTGTATAATTGAACTTACTTTCGCTTAATAGCCCAATTGTTTATTTACATTCCTTGCTGTGAATACGGCCAACAATAGGAAAGCCATAACGAACCCGTATAGATAGTTCATAAGAGGTTTTCTAATATACCGTTAAAAGGCAAACGGACTGACGGACGGATCCTAAACGGACAGACAGACGGATGAACCGAATACATAAAAGCTCCTTTAAAAAAAGCGCTAGTGATCAGAAACATTATGCATTATTAAAGCCATCTCTGAATATGTGCTATCAGGATTTAAGTGTTTGGCGCTCATAGGGACAATTTTTCAATGCGCCTTTTCTCATTAAATTAAATTTTGTAACAAAGTCGCATACAAAGATGCTACCACGCAGAACAAGGCCAACTCAGCATAATAATGTAAACTACGGGTTGTTGTAACACTGTTTAAAAATGAATAAAGGCTATCTAAAGCAATAATGACTTTTTTGGATAGATTTTCATTGTAGTTGGCACCCCTTTCGAGAGGCGACTGAGGTGGTCGACACAATCCTGCTTATTCCAAACAGAAAACAATGATCGATTGAGCCGCCAACGAATAAGAAAATTATTTATATGAAAGGCTTATTATGTGTGTATCCGTAGGAATTTTTGCCTTGGTACCACCTTGAATATAACGTAAAATATGAAATTTAAAATTTGCGCATTTTCGAAGAATCCCATAATATTATAGACGTACATTACGCTAGTTCGGTCTTAAATGAGGCGATATAATTCAAAATTTATATGCAGTTTAACGAAAACTTCGATATTTTGCGTCTTTCGTAATTTGGTACCTTTCATAATTTGCCGTCTTCCATATTTTGGCGCCTATCATAATTTGGAGCCGTAGGCAGTTGCCTATGTTGCCCGTGCGTAAATACGGCAAAGCTCCTCTTACCGATTCCAAACAGCCTCCCTCTCCCTACTAAAGCCTTTGTTCCAATATTCCAGGGTTCAATTCTTCCCCCTTCAAGCTCCCTCTTACTCCTCTCTCCATCTCCTCTCCTTCTCAATTCCCACCTCCGACCTCTCTCTCCCTCCTTTTCTCCTCCCTTCGTAAGAGACACTCGACCGTTTTTCCGTCCTCGGAGAAACTTCCTTCGCCCCATCGGATGCTGCTAACGCTACGACCAAGTTCGGGAGTCGATGGGAAGAATATTAATTCCCTTATTCGGGAGGAATGAGGGGAGGGGGGAAGAGAGGGGAGGGGAGAGAAAGGAACCCTATTAGGAGACTGTAGGGAAAACGGAAAAGGGGAAGAAAAACGCCGAGAGAAGGAGAAGAAGAAGACAAAGAGATGATGTTAGAAAGGAAAAGAACGTAAAGGGAAGAATGACGAAAGTGCAGGGAAATAGAGAGAGAGAGGTAGAGATAGTGAAATAGAAAGAAAAGATGGAATGGACAAAATGAGAGGGAGTGAGAGAGAGGGAGTGGGAGAGAGATAAAGATGGAGAGAGAGAGGTGCACAGAAAAGGTGGGGGGAGAGATATGTGGAAAGAAAGAGGTGGAGAGATATGTGGAGAGAGAAAGGTGGAGAGAGGTAGAGAGAGAGGTGGGGAGAGGGATGCATAGGGGAAGTTCAGGAGTTGAGGAGAGAGATACAGAGAGAAAGGTGGAGAGGGAGTTGGAGAGAGAGGTGGGGATAGAATGGTAGAGAGAGAGGTGGATAGAGAGAGTTGGAGAGATATTTGTAGAGAGAGAAAGCTGGAGAGAGAGGTGGAGAGAGAATGGCAGAGAGAGAGAGAGTTGGAGAGAGAGAGTTGGAGAGAGAGAGAGAGAGAGAGTTGGAGAGAGAAAGAGTTGGGAAGATATTTGGAGAGAGAGCTGGAGAGAGAGGTTGAGAGAGAGAGGTGGAGAGAGAAAGGTGGAGAGAGAGAGTTGAAGAGATATTTGGAGAGAAAGAGAGAGTTGGAAATAGAGGTGGTGAGAGAAAGGTGGAGAGAAATGGAGAAAGGTGGAGAGAGAGTTGGGAAGATATTTGGACAGAGAGGTGGAGTGAGAGAGAGGTGGAGAGAAAGAGAGAGTTGAAGAGATATTTGGAGAAAAAGAGAGAGTTGGAGATAGAGGCGGTGAGAGAAAGGTGGAGAGAGAAAGATGGAGAGAGAGAGAGAGTTGAAGAGATATTTGGAGAGAAAGAGAGAGTTGGAGATAGAGGTGGTGAGAGAAAGGCGGAGAGAGAGTTGGAGAGAGAAAGGTGGCGAGAGAGGTGGCGAGTGAAAAGCGGAGATAGGAGGGAGAGAGGAAGGAGAGAGGTGGAAAAATGAAGTGAGAGAGAAGGTAGATAGAATGACGAGAGAGGAAGCAGTGGCGTATCCTGGATGCAGTGGGCCCGGGTTCAATGGCCCTTCCTTACACCTTACACATTTCCGGAATATCAACTAATACACTTATATACGCAAAAATGCCTAATCCTTTTTCACTTTGTGCGTGTACCGCTTTTTCAACGCGTTTCTACGAATCGTCCCAAATAAGAAGACGATTTAAACATGGTTGAAAAGCTTCAATGAGGAATTAAAAGTTGATCAGGGAAAAAACGCATCGAATAAAAGAACCAGGTTCGACTCCGGAAAACTTATTTCCGTTTCCCGTAAGATAACAGGCCAAACGAGATTTTTCGACCATCACATTTTCATTCTTTTGCTTCGAATTGAAATAAGAAAAGATTGACCATCGATCTTCGCACCGAGATTATTTTAAAGACGAGTGAATAAAGTTTCTTATTCCTATCGTCGAATTTCTTCATCAGTTCTAAATCGCTAAAATTTATCGTTTAAATAACATATTTTGGGGGAAAATGCCTTTTGACCGTTTTCTGCCTTGGCGACCATGTTGCTGTCGAAATCCTAGCTTCCATAATTGTCTCAAGCCTTAGTATGTTCGTGCACCGTGATTTAAACTGAAGAACATTTAAATTCACGTCCCGTCATTTTTGATAGGCACTCTAGTGTATACAACAACAAGAATAAGACTGCTGAAAGTAGGAGTTTAATCACGACTGATCACGGACCTGTCTACGGATAGACTACCTGTGACGATGACGATATATTAAGAACGACACATGTCATGTGCAATGCATTATTCGTGCGTACTCGCAGCGTGACGGAAGTGTAAAAAGATGTCACTCGTGGGCCCTTGTTTACTGCACGCCCATCAAATATCGAAAAAACGCCCCTGAAGAGAAAGGGAGGAAAAGAGAAGGAAGGTAGAGAGAAAGGATGGAATGATAGAGCATAGGATAGGGACGCAGAGTAAAAAAAAGAAGAATTCGAGAAAGGTAAAATTGGACAGAAATCGGACCTAAAGCTCGAAAAATAGGCAGCGCAACGGGAAAAGAGAAAGGACGACCTTAAAGGGAAAAAAATAGCGGGAATGAAAAATGGAGGAGGGGAAATGTTTGGGGATCAGTCTAGAAGCAATGTATATGCACCACATGTATAAATCATGATATATATAAGGAGACTAGAATGGAAGAGAAAATAAAAGGAATAGAATAGATCAGGTGTTCCCAAACTTTGTGAAACCACGGAACCCTTAGATCCAAACATTTTTTTCTCCCGGAATACTAAGATGTGATAGGCAAAATCGCAGTAAAATTAACTTTATAATCATTTTAATTTTTATTAAAATAATTTATGTATCTTACAGTATACGGTTTACAAGTGAAGATCACGTTTCCCGCTGCAAGTAAGAGAAGTAAGAACATATCGGGTCTCTACCTATCACGGAACCCCATTTAGCTTCTCCTGAACACAGTTAGGGAAACCTTGGAATAGAGAAGAATGTGAACTGGTGTGCGTGTGTGTGTGTGATAGAGGGTGACGTAGAGGTAAGCAATTTTTGGGGGGAAAGGCGTGTCAGGAGGAGATTACATTCGGACTGTCCTCATAGAACGAAACGATTTATGTGAAGAGAAGAAAAGAAAAAAACTCGCGTTCGCTTCGTAGCCAGTTTTTCTAAGATATATTTTATCCAGTTGCACGCCTCGCCGACTCTTTGACGATCGCGCCAATTTTTTTTTTTTTTTAAATTGGCGAAAATTTCCGAAAATGTCCGTTCCGGAATGTCCCTCGGAGGAACGCACGCGTTATGATTGGAGCACTAAAATCAGAACTAAGAGACTATGTTCCTTCAAGGTGGGAACGCCTCATGATCATACCGTCTGCAAAGCAGACGTAATCAGTGGTGATTTACCGACAGCTCTTTTTTTTAAGAATATACTATCAGTTAGCCACGGACGATGTAGGCTGCATCGCAGCCGATATCCGGTACTGGTTTTTTCGACCATTGGAGAAACAGCTTTTGTTTATTTGATTTTAATCCTTTCAGTTCTGATGTACACGACCGTGCGCGTGATATTATCTCCATTATTCTACGAAAAAAATCAATAAAGAATACCTATAATGCGCCGTACGCGATTGTATACATTTTCTGCGTGTACACAAGGGATTTTATAGCCATTTAATGCGTGCAAGTTGAAGTATTTGTCAAAGCATAGAGGATAATAGCTAGTGCCAGATATTATTCAGAATCAGGTCCGTCTCTAGAATATGCCTATCTGCACCTACATGCTTCACCAAAGCTTTAATTTGTGGTATTTTGATGTTAGGAACGTTATCGATTGAAATTTTCCTGGACAGTGGATTGGTCGATACGGGCGAATCTCTTGGCAACCACGGTTCCGGTAAGATTTAACCTCAGTGGACTTTTTCCTTTGGAGATATGTGGAAGATATTACGTTCACCAACCCTGTCATGGATCTTCAGGACATGCGCAAAAGAATCACAAATACCATTATCACGATCACGCCAGATGCGCTAACACACAGGTGAAATGAAATAGATTATCTTTCAGGAATCGTCCAAAAAACTAAGGCTGCTCATGTAAAAATTGTGTAAAAAAACTCCTATATTTTCTGAATGCGAAACAGCAAGTATTATTAGTGGTAGTTTATGTATCACATACAGAAAATCCAAAATACACGCAATTTAACAAAGAAATAAATAAATTATGGATAAAATAGGAAATAGAAGTGAGGTAAAGTATAAAAAACACGAAAAAGCATTAAAAAAGCACAAGAAACATAAAAAAGATAGAGGGATAAATTCAAGAGACCGTAGCAAGCGATGGTAAACCTTATTTTTTCAACTCGGAGATCGAATCATTAAAAATGTCAAAATAAATACACGCCTAATAGTCCACGAATTGTTACCGTTTAGTTTTGATGACATTATTTCGTATTACCTGTATATACCTACATAAAATCACCGAAAGTATAATTACAGACGGTGAAAGTGAAGCAGGAGACACACATACACACACAAATTTCAGACAATTTAAAAGATTCTGTCGTAGGAGAAAGAGAGAGGAAGAATATATCTTTCTCCGCCAGACATTTACTCGAAGAGAGAGAGAGAGAGAGGGCTACTCAGCCAGTGGAATTGAAGGAGAAGTAGGGATTTAATAAGTCTTCCGACGAAGGAGAGGGCGAAAGGGAATCTACTGGAAGAGGCCGGATGAGATAGAGAGGGGGAAATGATGGGAAAAGAGAGAGAGGGAGAGAAAGGAAGAGAGAGAGAAAGGACTTTTCATTTCGCCTTTCACTTTTCGGCGCGATTAAAATTTTCCCGTCTCCTCCATTTTTATTTATTTTTCGTATCTCAGGAGACCTATGCGAATCCATATACCTTTCACTTTTTGCCCAATTAGACCTCGATTAACCCCTGAGTTAAAGTCGCGAAATATATTAAACGCGCTAGAGGAATTATGGCTTCGTAAACGAGTACAAGATGGCGGGAGTGGGGATGGACAAAATGGCGGACGAACTTAGAAAACGACTGACATATACCACTAGGAGAAGGAAGACTTTTAACAAATTTATGGCTGTTTTTGAGTGGAAATAATAATATTATGGCTTATCTCGATCTCTCTATCTGCTTATATGGAACAAAATATAATTTTGAATCTCTAAAATAAAAAGGAGAAAACATCGAATTTTCGTTATTTAATGTGGTCGAAAATAAAATGATAAACCATTTTAGGGTATAAACTATAAGGGGTGATGTGACATCTATAAATGATTAAACATGTTCGGGATGCGTAATATCTTCCTTTCCCTAAGTTGGTGCATAAATTAAAGTATTTATGTAATTTTGGTTTAATGGATAAACACTGCAAAACGATACATCAGAAATTCTGCCAGGAAAATTCTTAATTTATATTTACCGATTTGTTTTCAAACAATTTATTATCTATCAAAAAATCCATAATTTTTTAAATACCTCACTTGAGTTAAGCAGAAGTCATATTTGAGTTTAAGTTCTTTTCTTCTTCATAGATATTCCATTTCTTTCTTCTCATAAGATGCTACATCCGCATGTAAGGAAATTGATCGTAGCGGGATGTTTGTCGGAAAACACGTTGAAAAGGCGTTACTGATTGAGTGACAGAATAGGCGTTTTCTATGTAGGTTAAGACGCGTAAAGATGTAATGGAATGATTTTGACGAAACTGATATACTTTTTTAAACAAAACACGTTATTTTATAGTTATAACGGATATGAATTAAAGGCTGTTGGATTCTATCATTCCGGAGGAAGACATATATTCTATTTTGGATCATAAAACCCTTACCACGAGAGTAAATCAACTTAGGTTTCATTGTAAACGAGGAATAATAATGTAAATTGCAAATATTATAGAAGCTTATATCGTTTTTCGTGTTGAAAATAAATGAAGAGGCGATAAACAGATTTATTTTCATGGTTTTTAGCTGTGGTTTCGCACAAGTGGTAATCAACATAAAACACCGCCTCAATTTAATTTGGGAATTATACATCGTCATGGCAACGTACGTTTTTATCTCCATAAAAACAAGTATTTGAAAAAGAAAGTTTCCGACTAATATAAAATTTCCGTTCGAATATGTCTCAGTGAAAAGTTATTTAATCGATTTTTCATGATCGACGGAATAAATTAAAATAACTATATTCCAAACAAAAATTTTTTTTAGAGTAAAAAGGAATTTATGGGAATGGTTCAAAAGATGGGCTGTGAATTTTCGATCAATCATGGAACTCCTCTATAAGTAATAACCTTCTATTATACGACTGGTGCATAATTTTTTCTTTCTTTCGCGCATTAGCCGTCCTTCTTTCAAAGGATGATTTTTTATCTCCTTCGCGACTTTAAAGGAATTGACTTTCACTTCACTTCAAAGCATCGAGGGGGAAAAAATCACATTTGTTTTTTTTTGGAAACACGCTCATATACGTAATTGCGTATCCGAGCAGTAATCATTTGATTTTCTCTCACTTCGCAAGTCGTATTCAAGAGTCGAATTTTTTTCAAAGGGAATTAAAGATGTCCTACAGATTTTGAAATAAACTTTAGCCGATGATTAGTAAAGAACTTCATTATATACTACTTCAAAGCAAAGCAGTCGCAGAAATTTAAGATCAGCAGGACATTACGAGTAGGCATTTACGAACAGTAAACAGTAAGTAGTGCTATATGTTTTATACCTGATTTTGAATCCGAATATTGACATATCGAAACAGTATTTTAGAAATAAAATCCAATATGGAAAAGATTTTAAACAAGTGAAAACACGTCATTTTGGGTTAAGTAATAATTAAATTGATCATATTTTACAGTCATCAACTATAGTTAACAGTTTCATGCGTAACTTGATGGAATTTCTTCATATTGTCGAAATAAAAAGGTTTACTTGGTAATTCCACAAAAGATTATATTAAGAAAACGATCTAGGTTTCGTTGCCGTGCAACATCATCAGGTGAAGTTGCACAGCAACGAAAACTTTTCTTAATATAAATTTTTTTGTGAAATTGCCAAATAAACCTTTTTATTTCGACAAGTAATCAATTATTTTTTATGACCTAAGCGACGTGAAATATAGTAAGGTTGGGTTACACTGATCGAAGCTAGTTTTATAAATATCATTAAGTGTAAATCAGAAAAACTTCACATTTTTCGTAAAGCTTTCAAAAAGTTAAGTTACATCCCCTTGATTGAAAAATGTCCATAAGGTCCAAACAACTAGCAAAGACCAATTTGGCCTTATATATTGTTTGCCATAAAATATTACCTTAAATATAAAGGAAAAATACAATTAACACGAGAAAAAAAGCAGAAATCGTACTTGCGCAATTCAGAAGATTCCGAAATCCACTTCCCCTTCCTTTTGATTTTTACTGTGTACCAGTTGCTTGATTCCTAGGTAACCTTCGTCATCCGGGAGTCTAGATTCCATACGGCGTGCGTGGTAGCATATTGAGACGAGAGAGGGAGAGAGGTAAAGTGTATAAGTATATAAAAAAACATTTTTAATTTAAACGACTTTTAGGAGCTAATTTAAATGTCAAATGATTATTTAATTATACACAACAATATTCACTACTAAACATCTGTTATTGCAGATTTTGAAAATTGTTTTAAAATACTTTGTTAGTTCTCAAGTAACTAATACTATAAAATAAACAATTTCAAAATTATTAAAAATTTAGATGGATACTTAATGATTAAAACTTACCATACTGAACTATATGTCGTAATTATATGTTATCGCGGACGTTTTTGTAGCAATGTTGTCCTATATCCTCTATAAAATTTTCCGTATACTTTCTTTGTTATAAATTATATTTTTTACACTTGATCAAGTTCGTTTCCACGAAACTGACGTCAACCATTTCCGTTAACAATGCAACAATAATAAAACCATATTTTTACTCACCCTTTGCACTTGCATGATCTGTAAGGTATCGAATAATAAATTTAATCGGATACAACATTTACAGCAAAAAATGTCCGCCAGAGTATATATAATTACGACTTATAGTTTAGGAGATAAAAATTCGAATAAGTCCCGCCAATGTTATCCAATTTGGGGAATTGTACGTCCCTGGAATCGAACTCGAGTCTTTATTTTGCACGATGATTACACATAAAAGTATTTATAAGTGTGGCACTCTTTAAAATTGAAAGAACGGCTAAAATAAATGCAGCCGTTCTCGAGTTATAAGACGTTATTTGTGGTGTTTTAAAACATACCTAAAGACATATATATATATATATATATATATATATATGGCAACTAGGTGTATATATATACATATATATATAAACTTACGGAAGAGGAAAGGTAAATGAGGATATTTAGGGCAACTAACTAGGTGTTGAAGGAAACCCAGTCAGCACTTACCGAAAGGAGAGCCGCTGGGGTGTTGGAGAGAACATTTGTAGAAGTTATTGGAGCTTTCGGGATGATCCCTTCGTCAGCACAAGAGAGACACAACTGATTTGGCAGTGACACTGTGGTGAAGGTGTGGGGGTGGAAGGGAAGGAAGCCTGGAACGGTCGGTCGGGGATTGGAGGATGCAGGGGGGGGGGGGGGGAGAGAAGGTGGAAAGAAGGAAATATTAACATATTAACGGAGATTGAGGCCGGAAGGAGATAAAGAGTTTAAGATTTGGATATGGGCCAGTTCCCATTGACGGAGTTGGGGGGCGGGAGCTTCGTCTGGGAGAGCTCTCCTTCCGGTAAGTGTTCACTGGGTTTCCTTCAACACCTAGTTGCCCTATATATATATATATATATATATATATATATATATATATATATCGCAGAAAGTTGATATAAAGGTTGTTAAAAATGAACGGGGATGGGGAGTAAGAGGGAAAGGCAAGAAGAGGTATAATAAATAATCCTTCCTAATAAATGGCGACATATTAGACATTCATGTACCATTCTTACATATAAACCTGACAAACACAAACATTCATGTCCCAGGCGGGATTCGAATCCGCGACCTTTAGTATTCGTCGGGACGAATGGTCACCCTATAAGATAGGAAGAGAGATGGGCGATGGAGAATAGAGTAGAGCATGAGTGATGAGCGAGTTAAAAAAAAACCTGTCGAGATGTCACCAAGAACCACGATGCCCAAAGGGATAATCCAACAGAGAGAGAGAGAGAGAGCGAATGAAAGTGAGTGAGTGAGTGAGGGACGGGGGAAATGTGAATGTGAGAGCGTGGTGTTAGGTTTTATCGCGTTTGGAAAAAAAGGAACAGAGGTTTGGAGATTTTTTCTTCTCTCTCGAGAGAGAGAGTGGGGCGGAATGAGGGATGAGGATGGTGGAATACATGGGAGGAAAAAGGTGGTGGTCGGAAGAGGTGGTGGAAAAAGGCTGCACGTGATAGGTCGGTCAACTTACGGCCGTAGTGCCTTCGTATCTTGTCTTCTTTTTTTTTACTACGGGGTGGCGCACGAAACGTCGCACGGAATCTCTGACATCTTGAATACTGGCGGGAAAACCCGCGCTATCCACCCTCGCGTTAGCTACGCGATACTCGTGTTACTCCTAGCGGAATTTCCACAAACTAGCGCATTCACCCAATGCCAATCAGTCTCCGTACGTATCATGGCAACTATTTTTATTGCAAATAACAAATAGTGATCATTTCGTCCTCCATCTTGTAGGTTTTCCAAGCCAGGTTCTACCTAAGTTTTTAACCGCAAACACTTTGTCTTTCTTAGAAGTTTTCTGAATATGTAATCGGGTGTTTACTTGTTCGTTTTTCTGTGTTTACTTTCTGTTGCTTTATTTTGTGCACGTATATATGTATACACATACCCCCAGCGGCTCTTCAATTTTGGTGTCTACTGGGCTCCCTCCAACACCCTGTTGCCTTTTCCTTAAGCATATATATATATATATGTGTGTGTGTGTGTGTGTCTCCGTCGCTGAAGAAGGGCGTCAGCCCGAAAGCTCCATATTTGTGTTGTTTTTGTGTTTTTCGTGTGTCCTCATTACCTCCAGCGGCTCTCCAATCTAGGTAAGTGTCCACTGGGTTTCCTTCAACACTTTGTTGCCACCTTTATTATTACCTTTCCTTTTCTTTAAGCATATATATATATATATATATATAATATATATATAATTTATTTTTTCCTTTGTAATTGTGAACGTAGGTTTAAATGGAAGAGGGAACCTTATGATCTCAATTTCGCCCTGATAATAATAAATACGATTATATATCTATCTATCCTCTGCTTTAGCAGTATCAGAACTGTATAGAGATGGCGAGTCCTCCTTCTTAATGAGACGGCGTTAAGGAAGTCATTTTTTGTGTATGCTCCTTACGGAATAAGAGTTTTGAGAGGAAGGTGCAAAAAAAACGCAAAGGGAACGTTGTTATTTTTTCCCTTGCGCTCCTACCCTTTCTACAAAGGAAGGAGGAATGGAAAATTGAAGATCGACGGGAATTAGGCCCTTAACCTTTTGATCGTCCTCAAGGTCGCTCTCTCAGAAACTTATGCGTCGCCTTTGAAAATTTGATGCGCAGAAAATACGTATGATTCGAAATATTGCAAAGAAAGTGTGTAATAACTGCAATTAATGCGTGGATTGATTGCTGAGGCTCACTCGGATACCCTTGCAGATTTTTGATTTCCGCAATAACTAAAGAACTAGGAATCTATTGTATTTTGTCTTATTTAATTTTCAAAACTTCTTTAAGTTATTTGTGACAGGTGCTCATTGCTTGGAACATGGTATTATATTGTTTTTTTAAAGAATGCTTATTTTGAACTCTTGAGCATCCCACATATAATTGCCCATGTGTAAAGCAAGGCTCATGTAGAAAAATACCAGCTTTTCCTAAGGTTTGGCCTTGTGATTCCCTTATTGTCATGGCATATGAGAATTTTATCTTTTCTGATGGAATTCGCTCCACTCCACATTACATATTACCTCCGTAAGGTAGCTTCTAGTTATTTTTTATCGCTTCGTTAGGGGGAACTACCTGTGCTCTACATGCACGCACTCTACCGGAAGCTAAGTGAACGAACTTCACCTGGGAAAAATCGTCACCTAACCCTGTCTAATAATATATAGGATAGGTAATGAACTATCTCTAAGTTACACTTTTAGTTGCAGCCTTTTCCGCTTTCTTTCACAATAAATGCAGTAATTAAGCAAAATTTTCCTGCAATCTTGTAAAATTGGAAAAATATTTTTGGTATATGCTCGGTGAAGAATATTTGAAAGATTATCATTATCACGGAAAGGTTACAAGTTGGCCATGAAGCCAGGTGGCAACTTTACAGACTGATACGTATACAGAATAGTTTTAAATTATATTACAACATATTTACAATTTTCATCTTCTAAATCCTTCCTTAATATTAAAATAAAATGTTGGTTCCAAACGACATTTACAATTTCAGTAAAAAAAATGAATGTAACTTTGTACTATTTGAATTTAAACTACATTGCACCTTGACGGTCTAGAGTTCAACAAAAGCTACTGTATATTTTATTTAACAGCAAAGATCTAATACTACGCTGGTACAAAGTGTGCTACTGTGCCGGTTTAATTCTTCAGGTTTATTAATGCAGTAATTTCGGAAATGTTTTCTAAAATAAGAGAAGAAGAAAACCGCAATTATAAACGAACACATTAATGTTTATTCAAGGCTTTGTGGTTACATTATGTTGAATTCACGAAATATGTATTAGTTTCTTTTTGACAGCTTTACTTATCCTGCCTGCATATCCTTCTTGATTAGGAAGGATTGAAGATAACCTAAGAGTTATAGGATTAAAAATGTAAAAAGTGAGGTATTTATCATAGGAATGATTAATAATACCACATGAAGAGTCATAGTACTGAGAATTTTTAATATTAAAAAGAATGCCGATCAAAATCTCCTCGCAGTTTTTCATAAAGTTATCACACGATAACAGTTTACTAAATTAAAACTATTCCACCTTGTTAACAGCAAACCACTCGACTTCATTTCAATAGAAAGCAAGAGAACCAAGTGTTGCCAGTCACGTATAATAGTCTCTTAAATATTTGGAAGTAGTACAGCGCAATATGCTCACATACGAGTAGCAGTAGTAGTTCACTCAAAAACTGCTTCCAACTGATCTGTATCGCCAAACGCTACTCTGTACGTATCCCCTCCACTCCGTCCGCAACTTGCGTGCGCGTTACAATAGCTGGCGTGACCGTTTCCTTTTTTCGTACCGGGTATCAATTCGGAGTCGGAAAAAATTACTCACTGCGTGCAGAATTTCTACTATAATATGTAACTCATCGCGAATCGCCTTTAAAAATCTGATTAGAACAAGGTGAGTTTATGAATTACAACCATAAATCTTCCAATGAGGACATAATCTTGTTTTTTGTTGTTTTATTCTGTGAAACAAAATAAAACTGAATGAGAGAGAGAAGGTTTGCAAGGTAGGCATTAATTTTAGTTCAAGTGGCGCATTCACTTCTAAATTACACCGCATTGTCGTCACGTTTCTGATGGAGTAGCTCCTTTACAAACTATTATCGGAATAAAGTGTGAGTTTTTCTGGGTTTCAAATAAAGAAATACTTAACTACCATGGAAACGTAAACAAAAAGCTTTATAGTATCTGCTTTCGCAGTACTTTCCTAACATGTTATTTTGCGTTTTAATCAGATGTAGTGTCCGAAAATTTGCCTTTCAGGAGAGCAGCGATAATGACTAACGAAATCAGCGTCACGAATATTGCACTTTTCCGGGAGTCTCTTTTACTTTCTCATATACGAATTATATTGAGAAAGTATTGTTATCGCGAAAAAATTCGATCTCGAGATTTTTACGGAAATGTACGTTTTAGGTATCGCTGAATCCGAAAAAGTGGTTTTCGCAATCCCGTCTGTCTGTCTGCTGTCTGTTACTAGCTCTAGAGCCTTAACGGTAGAGCGAAAATGAATGAAATCTCGTACTTAGGCATTTTATCATACTGAGCAGAGGCTATGATGAAATGGTTGAAATCGCTACATAATTAAGAGAAGTTTATTCTATGCATTCTTAAAAATAATTTGATTTTCTCAAAAACGGCTCTTAACGATTTTGATCAAATTTCATACAGTTACTCGAGTTTAAGTCTTCAATAATAGTGTAGTTCATATGTCTCAAAAATGAATAGGTATAAGGGTAGTTTATTCTAGGCAACTTTAACAATAATATCATTTTCTCAAAAACGACTACATCGATTTTGATAAAATTTCGTACAGTTACTTGAGTATACTTCTTCAATAATACTAAATATTCTATTTTTCTCAATGAATGAATATAAGGATAGTTTATTCTTGGGCAACTTTAACAAAAATAGGATTTTCTAAAAACCGGCTGTTAGGATTTTAATTTTCTAAATATAACTATAACTATTAGTATATGAGAAAGTTTGTACAGTGTATGTTGTATCGATTCTTTTTTTAGTGATGCCGACCCTATTGAGCTAAGAAATTTTTCTCTCTTTATTTCTTAAGACTAAAATGCCTCCCTTATGCTCTTATAATGCGTGAAATGGACCTCCTTTTAGCGATCCATTACCCTTCTTTTTTCCGCCCATGAAAAAGAAGAGGTCCCCTTCTTTCTTTTTACAAAGCGACTACCCGGAGGAGTAGGAGGAGGAGAGCACGTGACCCATATTTATTATTTTATTTCGCCTCCCTTAATGCGAAATTCGAAACGCTCGCTTCCTATTCTTCCTCATGCGAGGAAGAATTAAAAAAAAAGAAGTGGAAGAAGAAAAAAATTTTCGTTCCACCTTATTTTTATTATTATTTTTAAAGGTCTTAGAAAAGGTCCTCGATGTTAGTAGCCTATAATGTGACGTGATGTATGTACGTCTCTTAGTTATCTGATCACGTGAGCTAAGTAAGAAGCGTCGATAGGTATCGACTCATTACGTTCTTAAATTCACGCCCGAAAGTTTTCACGCATGATGATATTTTTTTCGTATTTATACATCGCTGGAATAGAAAAAATTACGTCGCCATTAATAAATAAAATCAAAATACCGAGGACGTGAAAATTGTTCAAATATTTTTAATCGTAGGACGTCCTAATATTTTTTTATTATGTACAACTTTTGATTCAAATTTATTAATATATATACATATATATACACATACACACACACACATATATATATCTGAGTTAAGTTAATAAAAAAGAGTATAAGAAAAGGTCGGATATATTATATGCACATTTAAATCACAAATATCGACTCTAATATACGTAGAACACAAAGTTGTCGTCATCAGTGGTGATTCGTCGATTGTAGGTTATAATAATAAATAATTCTAAATATTTTCCAAATATAAGTAAATATATATATATATATATATATATATATATATATAGAGAGAGAGAGAGAGAGAGAGAGAGAGAGAAACGTGCACATTGGAAAATTAATCGTTTGATTACATTAAATATCACAAAGTAGCCGTCATCAGTGGCGATTCGCCGGTTGTAAGTTATAAATAAATCTAAATATTTTCCAAACCTTAGTACATTTAAAGAGCCACAATCTGTAAATTTGATTTTTTTACCATAATCTGAGCTCTGTAATTCTTTTTTGAATAACTAGAGTTGTTGAAGAAATAAGTAAAGGAAATTTCATCAAAAGAAGACAGGAACGTCGAAATTTTAAGTTTTTATTTTAAAACTTGCATATTTGCAAATGTTTTTAAATTACAATTATATATATATATATATATATATATATATATATATATATATATATATATATATATATATATATATATATGCAGGGTGTATTTAAATTCCACTGACAAACTTCTAGGGCTTGTAGATGAGTTCGACGTGTGATCCGAAAAGTTAATCCGAGTTGCCTGCGTCGCTTCATTACCGAGATACAGGCGGATGAATGTACCGTTGCCCCTGTAGCGTTTGCAACCATCCCCGTGCCTCTGTCGCTGCTTGTGATTACGTAGTTGGGATTGCTATGCGCGGTTCGACGTCACTGATCTGGCCGCATTGAACTGCACTCCTTGATCTCTCGATCAGTAGCCGGAAGTTATTAGGTTCATTTAATTAAATAAGACTCTGAGAGGGCAGGATATGCACAATCTTTACGTCCTAATGTACGAAGAACATGGGACTGTCGAGGAAGTTTTCGAACCGTGCATATATCCACCTCGCGCGAAATCCGATAGTCATTAGTTTTAGACTTGAAAAATAAATGCCGGCCTAAATTATAAATACCATTTCTCCTTCTTGGAAAAATTTCGAAAAAAATAGCCCACAAAGGTCCATTTTTTTACAATAAGACCTTTAAAATTATGAAAGAAATTCTATTTCTTTTTTCATCGCGGCAAACTAATGGAATTTTGTTAAATTATTTCACTGCCATTAGCTAAATAATATTCAATATAATACGCTGGTGGTTCAAAAAGTAAGTTTACAAAGTTAATTACCTGCGCATTACGCATAGCACAATAATTTTGTTGGCAGTACAATATTTGGTACTTAGGTATTAACGGGGAGCCCAACTTAATACGTAAGTATGTACCTATTGGTTTCTACCAAGATATCTGTAGTCTACAGCGGAATTATATCTAACTTGACTGTTGCGACGCAAATGGAGACGGTATTGGCGAGACTTCGGCTCGCTTTGTTTTTATTTTAATTGTCGTCTCCGGGCGCTACCGCGCCCTTCGCCACGCTGGAACCAAACTATCCCTCCCCGTTGTCCGGTGATCGGGTTTGTAAATGTCGCGACAGGCCAATCAGTCGAGATGCTTTTGATACCATTTTAGAAGAAATTGCTAAATATTGGCCACCAGAAATTAAAATGTGATTGTTTTTCAATTGTTATCTATAACAAATCATTTAAATGTTCATATCTCGCTTGACTGTTGCGCCGCAAATAAGCTCTCCGTTAATACGTAAGTACCCAATATTTTGTTAGGCATGTAGAAATGTAGTATACAATATTTTGCTGTTTAAATACTCTAATAATAGTAATAACCTGCCTTATATTAAAATCAATTTCTTACTAACACCTTGTAAACTTAATTTTTGAATAACCAGCCCTCATATATCAAAAGAACGAGGAATACCAATATTTATGGGCAAATATTATTAGATTTAAAACAAAATTCAGTCGTCAATATTCGATGAAGAGATTGAGATAATAGAATATGCACAGTACGACTCTGATTGTGAGTTAAATCCTAATGACACTACATTCTGCTTCCCAATATATCGTTGAGCGTTGAGACCGCTTATCTCCGCGGGAGAAAGGGCGTTCGCCTCCTTTTTTCCAAGGACTTTTCTTTTTTTCATTTTTCACGTCAATATTCACGTGCGCGCCTCGCGGGATGAATGAAAAATCTACCGAAGCGAATCAGTGCGTTTTCCGCCTCGAGCGATCTAAACGCGTTGCGATAGCGGTTCGTATAGCAGACACAATGGAACAGGAAAACGTCTTACGACGAAACACTTGCCTGAACCGATTTCCGTCCGGAAAAAATCTACGGTAATAAAAAATTAATTCATTTATTTCCAGTAAAATAATTACGGACTAAAAAAACTCTATAATTCCGACCGACGATTCGATTACACGGTATTAAAACTCGATTATCGTTTTTTTTAAACACAGAAGGCGATAATGCGGCCTTTTTTTGAATTTTTAGTACGCTTTCGTGCGAAGCAAATTCAGAGTGAAATTAATGATGTGGATTTTAATGCAACGGAATTTTTAAAAAATTGTTCGGTCCCCTAAAACATATACCACCCAATCTACACGGATACCCCTGCGTCATATGCATCCCAACGAACGCTTGTTAGTAAGACTTCTTCGAGATGAAATACTTTTGGACAGAGTTGTTGCCAGTGACGACTAATGGTTCCATCCCTTACGATCCTGAAATAAATTCCCAGAGTTGTCAGTGGAAACGCCCAAGGAGTGAGAAGGGAAACGTCTCCTCTAAGTGCCGGAAAAGTTATAAATGTTGTTTTCTTTTATGAAACCTGCAAACACCGTGTCCCAAAACTCCAATGAGTAAAAGGCGAGTGTTATTTCAATGTTCCGAGAGGCAGTCTTTCGGTAGAAAAAACTGTAGGGAAAAGAACGACGTCGTTTCGTTGAACAGATGGATACTGCATCGCGATGACGCACCGACATATCACTCTCAGATTTGTTGACAAAAAAACGATCGATGCGTTGGTTAAAAGAGAGCACGGTTCATTCACCATCTCCGATGTCCCCTGCGAATTTTTTTCCTTGAAGCTAAAAAAGGAATGCTGTGTTTCCATTTTGTACCCTATTATAATGATATTAAAGATAATGTAGAGGAAACATTAAACAGACACAAATAATGGTTGTAGGTTCTGTAGAGAATTATAGAGCTCAAGAACAAGCAATTAAAAATTTAAAAAGTA
Source organism: Uropetala carovei (assembly GCA_036926305.1). Taxonomy (NCBI): domain Eukaryota; kingdom Metazoa; phylum Arthropoda; class Insecta; order Odonata; family Petaluridae; genus Uropetala; species Uropetala carovei. Next base: position 538,307 of record JAXCHB010000156.1, on the reverse strand, counting down.
CTTCTCTCAAGTATCTCTCCAGTATAGACAACAAAGTTTTGACAAACCAGGCTCTCATTTCGGCTAAAAAAAAACGGCCGTCTTCAGTGGTAGTTCACCCAAAGTAGATGCTATATCAGAAATGCTCATCTGTTTACTCACTACTTTGTTGCGGCTATCGAAGATGTATTTCGAAGGTAATTACCTGCCTTTTACGAGAGATGATTGTATTCATTATTTTTATTTCTTATCCAATTACATTACGGCAATTCCTCTTAAGCTTCTATAAAAGTGAAGATGACTGGAAAATACGTTCAGAAGTTTGAAACATCCCTTTTTATAATCTAGAAAGCGATCGAATTGACACAGTAAGGGAGTGCCGGTTGAGAGCTACGTCTCGGTTGATGGAACATCCGTGTTTTTGTCGAGGTGAAAAAGAGAGAGAGGCTTCGGTGTGCCTGATGCGAGTCATTAACTCCGGCGTAAAATGACGCGCTGGAACGTTGGGGAAAAGAACGCATGAATAATGCGCATTCAAAAATTCTATGGAATATTCAAGACGAATACTAAATTGCATATCAAGGGAATGAACGTTATTTATGAAGTTATATAGTATATCATAAAACTATGTCTTTATATTTGTTTATTCTGTTATATTATTAGACAAGGTGAGGTGACGCTTTTTACCAGGTGGAGTTCGTTCTTTAAGCTTCCGGTAGAGAGCGTGCATGTAGAGTACAGGTAGTTCCCCCTGCTGTAGCGATTGAATATTACTTTGGCAAAGCTGGTATTTTTCTACACGAGCCTTGCTTTACACATGGACAATTATATGTGGGGTGCTCAAGAGTTCAAAATAAACATTCTTTAAAAATTCAGATAATATAAGACAACATAAAATAGGCCCAAAGTATTTTATATTTTTTATGTTAACAGTCTTAATTATAAGCGTAATAATGAATACTTACCACATGCTTAAATTTTAAACATTCGCTACTGCGAAACAATTATATTTGTGCGTGTATGGGTATCTATCATTAAATAGCTACGTTTTACGTATATATAGGCTATATAGAAGGAGGGCTTATGAAATAAAGAACCTAAGGTCCTTCCAGAAGAGCTACAAAATATTTCCAAAAACATTTCAAACAAAATTTCTACTCCCATAAGGAAAGCATGCGAATTACAGCGCAGAGTCTAATTAAATTCTAAATTAATAAAAATTGAGATGCTAACTCGAAACTTTAACACTTCTATGCCTGAAAGAATTGAGTTCGTTTATTTTCAGAATTTTAATCCGTTCCAAGCTGACGCAAACAATTGTTTTCAGAAAGAATATTTTTTCCGGCTTTAGTAATTAAAATGTTAACTACCACGGAAAAGAGCCCAGTGCTGTAAAGATAAATTAATAATCTACATATTATTATAGCATTAATTTAATACTTTCAATGGGAATTAATGCATAGTATTTACTTTACCACCGACTTCAACCAAGGATGTAAACACTTTAGTACGTCATAATCCTATTTATTTGAAAAAAAACAATGTTCCTTTTATTTATCGATAAACAGCTAATGAAAATAATTTTTATATTTCAATTTTTATTATATTTATATTTAATTAGTTTGAAAATAACGGGCGAGGGAGGCGAGCCATGGCTACTAGATTGTGTCCCATAAGTAGTCAAGGATAGAGCTCCTAGTTTGAACAATGTGCAGATCCTTAGTTACTTTTATTTTGAGTCAGTTTTATTAAGAATAGCGCAAACTGTTTTAAAGAAGATAATTAAGGAGAGTTTACTTCGTTGACTCGTAAAAACTCGCCGGTTTCACGCATTTAATATGTATTTTTAAAAAAGCAAATGCACTGCCCTTGTTTATATTTTTTTCGAGTACAAACAAAAGCACTAGGCATTTAATGAAGGGGGAAAATCCTTTGATTTCATAACGTATATCAAAAGCGACGCGAGGAATATTTTTATTTCAAATGTTTTTTGAATTTATTTATTTCTCGTATATTTACGTGTTTTAATAAACACTGCTGACCGTAAACATTCCCAACAATCGGAAAAGATGGAGAGAAAATTAAAATAAACTTTCCATCCTATGAGATAGAGAGGTTTCCTTTTGTGGGAATATTTCCCTTCTTTTCGAAGCAAATGGGTCAACCTTGACCGAAAGAAACTTTGTAAAATAAACTGCAGCGGAGACTAATGAAGCACAGCATTTTGAAAAGAAAAGAAACTAAAAACTTTTGAAAATCAAGAACAAGTTCAAATACTTACTACGCGACCACGAAATCAATTTTCCAGGATTGAAAAAAAATCTCATAAATAGGGGTGAAATATCAACAACTCTAGTTCTAAATTCGTCTCGATGGTTCAAAATGAGCTCGTAGTTAAATTTTGTCAAATTTTTCCATTTCTTTAATCCCTTAATGTAGATTCATATGTATCGCATCTGTTTATAAAGTTTATAAAATCTGATGTGGCCAACACATGACTTTCTCCATATTTGGGTTACAGATATTTAAATTATTATGAATAGCATTATGAGGCAAATTTATCATTTCGTATCTTAAAAGAATAGTCTTCCTTATCGCCGCAAATTACATATATTTTGAATATGTTTACAGAATTCACCGCTACGTGGTGGCGGCGCTGTATACTGGAAATTAAGAAAAAGTTGAATATCTCCGAAATTGATGGTTCTACGAAAATTTGTTTCAAACAAAACTTGGAAGAAATATTATTCTCTACAACTTTGGTCCTTACGAAGATTACATATAACGATGTTTTTAAGGATATATTTGACGGAAACCGAAAAAACCGATTATTTATAAATAATTCCTAAACAATAACTGCTATGAAAAATTGTTTCAAATAAAAGATGTAGGAAATTATATTTTCTACATTTTTTGTAATGGTCAATGTATACAGTAATTATGTATTATCGGAGAAATATCGCAAAAACCGAATCGGTTTTCGAATAAACCTCGACTTCCGTTTAACCGGTATTGTCCAAAAACTAATCAGTTCTTTGTGCTCATATTAAAGTGTTATATATGAAGTTTGGCAGCGATATGGCAAGTACTTTTTGAGTTAGAGCGCCCACAATCGCATACATCCACACACATCACTCCGAAAACAGTCTATACGTGTTATAGGGATCAAAATATCTAATAAATCATAGGTTTTTCGAAACATTCCTATCACATACACACCGACAATATCGAGAAAATAGTAAAAATGTGTTCTCTGGACCTCAAAACGTATTTTCGTTGAAATCTCGAAGTCGATTCTTTTCGTGATCACAATACTTTCCCATTACTTCGTATGGAGAAAGTAATAACGTCGAGATCGAAAATTCAATGCAGCGTCAATGACTGTTGCGGAATGGATACAAAAAAATCCACGTAAATTTATTTAAAATCATTTCACATAATTGATTCGGGATAATCGCCAAAAATATACTCCAGCATAGTATAGGTGGAATTCTAGGCAACTGATTGTGAGATAGAATCCGATGCGGCTTCGGAATAAATTTCAACAAGGAAGTTTCCATGGCGATTTGAACTAAACAACCGAATTTTCAAAAAATAAAAATAAGCGCTCAATCAAGGTACACCTGTATCTATTCTCGAGGTTATGAAAGTCTATCATAAGAATAAAAACTCTTTGTGGCGCATAGCATCCGTGAAAACATGTGCAGCCTAAAGCACTGTGTTGTTTTTGTGAAAATTGGCATATGAAAATATTGCGCTATGAAGCAACCGGTAACTCTAACGGAATGAATTAAGGAGAAATAGCGAAATTTCAATAAAAACCGAAAGAAGAAATAGTTTCTGGAGAATGTCTAGAGGAAGAAAGATGGATGAAGGAACGCACGATAAGGAATGTATATAGTTTAATAAAAATTGCAAATCACCGCTGTTCAGTCGTACAATATTACATAACGCATTTTTTTTACATGTTACATACTAAAGAGAAAAACATGAGCGTCTCGTAGCGTCTTTTGGACGAATTATCGAATCCCCTTTCGCACGTAGTACGTAGATAAATTTTCATCTCTTTCGACTCTATATCTTTTCACGCGGGCGCTCTTGAGTTATCTCTTTCCTTCGACGAGGAGAAAAAAAAGCCAGACTCCCTCGATAATTCCCATTGGTGCGACGAATGAAAAAAAATTAGAAGATACCAGAGCGATCCGCCGCAGAAGCGGGAGAAAAAAAATCGATCGTCTCTTTTTTTTGAGCTTTTAGTTAACTCAGCTGATTCACGACTTCATTTGCAATGCGACGACTACGAAAAAGCTTCCCTTTCCCTCCTTACGCTCGGCGTCCGTCATTTTCTTTTTTGCCTCTCCTCCCCCTTCTCCTTCTGTTTTCCCCTCCCTCCTCTTCCCCTTGGAGCGTTGTTCATTTTCAAAAAAAAATTTATCCTCTTCAAACGAGAGGGCATAACGTGAGGAGCTTTAATGACCGCAACGTCACTCTAACCCTCTCCACATTCACTCCTCCCCCCCCTCCTGTACTCCCCTCCCCTCCTTCTCTCTCCCCCCTCTCCGCTCCCAGTTCCCTCCCCTCCTAGTATCCCCTCCCCCTCCTTCCATCCCCTCCCCCTTCTTATCTCTCCTCTCCCTTCCCCCTTCTCTCCCCTTCCCCTCCTCTTCCATCCCTACTCTCCCTTAGACATGAGAACATACGCGGGATGTTATTCCAAATTCAATGTAAACTGCAGTTTTATATACGATATATATATATATATATCGTATTAAAAAAAACTGCAGTTTACATTATATATATATATAATATATGTATGTATGTATGTATATGTCGTATATGATTTTTCTGAGGCAGAGAGAGAGAGAAAAAAATGAAGAGGAAGGAGAGTGGAATGAAGCTGAATAGAATTTGCACGAAAATGTCCGACCTCTTTCTCTCTCTCTTTCTTTATTTCTCCCTCTCTGTCTCCCTTTGGATTTCCGCGTAATTTTTTTTCCAATACGGAGGTGGGATAAAAAATGCAGTGGTACTTCCTATAAGCCGAACCTCGAAGAGAAACAAAACAATATTCGACTTATATAAAACAAAAAGCGGAGTTATAGAAGAAAAAAACTTAATTCACTTCGAGTTATGGAAAATTCGAGTTATAGACGTCCGAATTGTATAAGTTCGACTGTGCATACTCTGAATATACGTTTGTGTGTGTGTGTGTCAGGCCATAATTTCTTTTTTTAAAGTGTAAGTTTCCATTGGGAACTCTGAGGTGACGATGAGAAGGTAAGTTATCCACGTTTTTTTAAAAAATATCTTTCAGACGGACCGTGGTGTTGAGCGAACGGATTCGATTTTATTTTTATAGAGAGTTTACGAATCGGCTTATTTTTTTCGATCGAGGCGAATGATTTCCGTGCGTGTTCCGATCTCAAGGTGTTTGTGTGTGAACCGTAGGTGCTGCAATGCGAAACTACGTAGATATATCGATGTCGTCAAGACGACCGCAGTTATGCATGCATAAACAATTCAAGGGGTGGAAGAAAAACGGAGTTTATGTATAATTATCCACGCATCGATTGTTTCCATAAATACGGACTGTTTCCCGAAGAGAATATACCTACATGAACTTCATGCAATTTTCTTTGTTTAGATTAACTATTCAAATGAAATTATCCATATCCAAACACTTGTACAAGAATTCATAGCAATAACTTGCATACTTAATTTTCCTAATACCATGGGGACCCCAGGGTAAGTTTTTTCGAAACCTGAACGGTAGAAAAAATTGAAAAAACTAACTTTTACTCTCTCACTTTTAACTGAAAAAATATCCACTTTTCACAACTTTATCGCTGTGGTCGCTATAGACGCTTTGGTATTAATACGGTCAAGTAACAAAGGATTTCACTTTACTCTGAATATCTTCCATAAGAAATTAATGTCAAATTTTAATTTAAAATACTAGCTGCCCATTCAGCACCGAAATCTGAGCTGTGTTAGCTGCCTATAGAGCTCTATAAGACTGTAGCTGTTTGAGTATTATAGTAAGCAAGGCCCTCCGCTGCCTAACCCGCAGTTCTGCCACGTTCGGCAGTTATTGGTATTCCTTACTACGTAAATACCTTAGCCTTTTAAAATACGTATATAGATACGCAAATTAGTTGGCATATAAGGTATTACATAAATTACCTTTTTAGAATACTTAAACCAAACCATGTGAATCAACGTCATGCTATAATAAATTAGCTACAGTTGAACATTACAGAGCTCCGAAATAAAATTGCGATAGATTTTATACAAAAAATAGAATATTGTCCGAAAAATAACGATTTAATTTTCTGTGCCATCATCTTTCCCTTTCACCTGCTCTGCATTCCATTTTGGTATTTTAAGAATGACTGAATTACTTAAGGATTATATCCGCTCACAATGTTAAGCTTTCGTATTAAGATGGAAAGAATTATAAGTTAACCTATGATAAATTTAATAAAGCGTGCTCAGATATATACAAGTATACGATAAAATAATTAAAATAATTACCAATCGCTTAGTAATTAATCAAAATAACGAACCTTAAGGGATCCAGGGAGTTAAAAATCCATTTCGATTTTTTTTGACAGAAAATAAAGAATTTCTCGAATATAAAAAAATTTGACGCAAAATATTAAAAGCGACATGTACTTTTAGACTTACAACAGTAAAATCGGTAAGAGTACCTTCTATATATATATATATGTGTGTGTGTGTATGTATATATGTATATACGGTGAGTGCCGCGATGGCGTCATAAAGGTAATATATTCCCATTTAAGAAGAAAGAGGACAGCACGCTAAAATCTCCGAGCGCGAAACAAAAAACGGGAAACCTCGATTAACGAGGGATTTTTAACGCAGTTCCGTCGGAATATTTCATGATAAAAATAAAAGAAGCTGTAAAACGTAAAACTTCATTATGTCAAAATAAAAAAAGTAGGACTTACAAAAAATGAAAACGTCCCGGCATTGTTTTTCTTTCGTTTTTTTACCTCCTGGTTACCAAAAAGTGGACTGGCGCAAAATATTCAAGCCTTTTCTTTAATAATAAGCTTCGGGCGTACATTTTATCATTTGTGCACTAGGATCGCAAGAAGAAAAATTGCGATAAATTTTTTCCAGAAAAACAAAAATCGCACGAAACCCGTGTCCACCTTTGGAAAAAATTTCGATAATGATTAATTTTTTTAAAAGTAACAATGTTTTGTATAAGCACAAGGACTAAGCAAATATCTGACTTATGTCGAAAGACATTTTTGTAAGCGAATGGAACAGGAAACAAGGAAAGTTCGAGAGAGAAAATAGATTGGATTTGTGGTATTACACTAATGAGAAACGGTTTTTAATATAAAAATCCTATAATAAGCTTACCTGCATTATATGGTACGATGTTTTATAATCGAAGGAAAAATTCTATTGAGAAACAATTGAAATGTGAAAAAAAAAACTTTTGATGCGTAGTCCAACGCTAATAATAATAACCGGTTTTTAAAAGTCGAGATTATACACGAAGAGAAAATTTTAATTTCTAATAGTTGCTATTACACAAATACGACGAACTAGGATCGTAAATGTAACGCCTGCATCAAAGAATCCCATTCTTTCAGCGCATACAGTTCAGAAGTTCTTTCGCGCGCTCTCCGATGCGTATTCTTTCCTCCGTTATCCATCGCACAAAAAACTCGCTATAAACTAACAGAAGATGGCCGAGATATAACAGGACGAGAGAAGGATAATTTTTTTAATCGCAAAAAAATCCGAAAATCCAGCGGCCGTATAAAAAAAACAGAAAAATGTGACAAACCAAGTGTAAACTGATGTGCCAAAGGAATAAGGAAGAAAAATTTAAAAAAAAAGGTTCCAAAGAGTTGTGGAATGAGAGAGAGGCGAAAAGAGGTGTTTAGCGTCACTCCTCTTGTGTTTTAATCTTAGGTAGTGATGTAGCGGAAAGGAGGGGAAGGGAGGTCACGTGGGATGGGCGGGGTGGAAGAGGGATGCGGTTGGTCGAAGCATCGGAGAGGAATGAGAAGGCACTTTTATCTCTCTTTCTTTCCCTCTCCCCCCTCTCTTTCTCTTTCTCTCTCTCTCTCCCCCCACCTCTTTCTCCCTCCTCCTCTCACAGAGTGGCAGAGTTGGTACACGCAGTCACGGATCAATGCGAGAAAATCCCGTCGACGCTTACCGCCCGCAACGCAGATACGTGCTGCATGTTGCATAGCCATCCAGGAGAGAGGGCAGAGTGAGATAAGGTTGACGTCGAGGACTGCGTGGAAAAAATTGCGTACATTACATACAAAATCTGATGTGGCAAACACATGACTTTCTCCATATTTGGGGTATAGATATTTAAATTATTATGTATAGCATTATAAGGCAAAATTAACATTTCCTATCGTTAAAGAATACAGCAGTCCTTATTGCCCTAAATTAGGTATATTTTGAATATGTTTACAGAGTTCACCGCTACATGGTGGTGGCGCTATATACTGAAAATTTAAGATTAAGCAAAATATCTCCGAAATGGATGGTTCTACGAAAATTTGTTTCAAACAAAACTTGGATAAAATATTATTCTCTACAACTTTGGTCCTCACGAAGATTACCTATAACGACGTTTTTAAGGAGATATTTGAAGGAAACTGAAAACCTATTATTTATAAATAATTCCTGGACAATAACTGCTATGGAAAATTGTTTCAAATGAAAGTTGTAGTTAACTACGTTCTCTATGACCTTTGTATAGAACTGTATATACAATAATGATGTTTCAACGGAGAAATATCGCAAAAACCGAATCGGGTTCGAATAAACCTCGACTTCCGTTTACCCGTTATTGTCCAAAAACTAATCAGTTCTTTGTGCTCATATTAAAGTGTTATATATGAAGTTTGGTAACGATATGGCAAGTACTTTTTGAGTTAGAGCGCCCAAAATTACATACATCCACACACACATCATTCCGAAAATAGTCAAAACGTGTTCTAGAGACCTCAAAATGTTTATTTCCGTTGAAATCTCGAAGTCGATTTTTTCCGTGATCACAATACTTTCCCATACTACATATGGAGAAAGTAAAAAGGGGAGACCTCTATAATAAAACTGCAGCTGTCGTATATGTACTTCACTTTTGCATTTTAAAAAAGAAATACCCGTATATTTCGCTACTTAACGAGCGATCGCAGAACTTTAAAAAGCGAAGCGAAATTATACACGCGGACGCCTTTGTGTGTGAATATACATACACACACATATATATATATTTAGGGCAATTAGGTGTTGAAGTTGTGTCTCTCTTGTGCTGACGAAGGGATCATCCCGAAAGCTCTAACCTCTACAAATGTGTCTCTCCAACACCCCAGCGGCTCTACTTCGGTAGGTGTTCACTGGGTTTCCTTCAACACCTAGTTGCCCTAAATATCCTTACTTACCTTTCCTCTTCCGTAGTATATATATATATATTTATTTATTTATACATATATCCAGACACACATATATACTATATGAATTTTAATGTGTTTTTAGAGGTTAATTTAAAATAAAATCCGCTAATATTAGTGGTTTGTATGTCCGTCCGCCACACTCCGGTTGAAATTTGGAGACTCCAGGGGCAGCCTAAAGGATGAAGGTTTTTATTTTAACATAAACACGCCCCTTACATCTAAATATTCAGAGTTTAAAAATGAAATCAATGAATTATTATGTTATTATAAATTATTATTCCACATAATGTCATCTTTTTCATAAAGGAATTTTTAAGGAATAATAATGGGTTCAAAATGCAAAAATAAGTAAAATACATTAGCTTAATTTGTTTATCTAGTTTTATATATATATATATACGCGGGTTTATATAAGACGAAAAGTTCATAGCAGGTAAGCCAGTTATAATTACAGCTGTTTAATATCGATCGAACGCTAAAAAGAACTTCGATATCTGCCAAATCGAAAATGTTTTATCGAAAAAAACAAATATCTAATCGAAAAACCGAATAGAAATTTAATTAACATTAATAATGATGATAGTGAGGTAATGAGGGATGTTTGCGGAACGTCACAGTAGTAGTAGAAGGCAGCCTCCGGGGGAGTGATTGCGAGTCGCCTAGCGACAGAGAGATAAGCGTTCGCACGCTAGGTGTTATTTATTGGGCCATCGAGAACCAGTTATACCGTAAGGCGTGTCTGAACGTTGACCTTGCAGCAGAGGCTGCGCACGCAAGCTTTTTTTAAAACAAATATTTTTAACTCGCTTTCATATGACTCACGCATCACTTCATTTATTTTTTGGGGAAAGAGGCAGCTTCTCAGGGACTCGTTCATTACTTAATACAGAGGAAAAATTATGTAGTTTTTCCACGCACTGTAAAAGATGTCCTATTATTATTATTATTAGGCTTAAATGGGAAATTATTTAGAATAAGGATGCCGTAATATAGTGGAAAATTATTCATTTAAACGTCAATCGAAAGTGGTCATATTTAAATATGGTCCGTTTTCAATATTTTCTTGATGAAAATCCGCGCACTTTCATTTTTCTTTCTGCATACGTAGTAAAAGAGAAAGTGCTGCAGTCGTGAAAAAAATAAAAATCCTCGAGATTTCAACGGAAATACACGTTTTGAAGTCCCCTCAGTACGTATTCACTATGTGTGATAGGAATTTTGTAATATTTAGAAACTCGAAAAAATATGATCAGATCAGCAGAAAACATTATTAAAGTTTTGTGAAATGCAACTTTCTAAAGGTTTTGTTTGAAACAATGTTTAAAAACTCGATTGTTTGAGAAATATTTCTATTTTTCCTATGAATTTATCTTAACTACGTCGCTAAGTGATAACCATTGTTTGCGTTCCTATGATACAATTTTCTAATTGTTGATAGCGATGCATACGCTGCCAAGATTAATTTTAATTGCGCATCGACATTTTGTTGTCCATAGCAACAGCTAACAATTTAGTTTAGTTTTTCTTTTTCAACGCGAAAAGCGATTCAAAGTATTCTTCGCTGCGAAAATCATTCAGCGTTTTCAAAGAATTCAGGAGTGTAATTTCCCATAATTATTCTTTTAAGGGCGCCGATGTAGAGAGCTATTATATTTTGCTAATTGCAACAGATTTTTTTAAAAACATGAATTGACTCTCCCAGTTACTAGCTCCAGATTTGATATGATAAATTAATTAATGTCGCTGAACCTTATGGAGTGTATGAGATTATTTTATCTATCCTCTGCTTTGAAATCAGTCAGTATAACATCGTTGGTCGTTAACCTGTTAGATCGGTACGGCGCACATTTGCGTCAGTAGTGCTAATCCAGCACGTCGCAGTTTTTTCTCCCTATAATCTGAAGGGGTCTATTTTATGCGAGAGTCTTTTCCTTTTTTGGGTTTACAGTTGCTGTGTTTTTTTATAAATAAGAGCTTACATAATGAAAATACATTACTTATACCGTACACAGTAAAAATAAAACTGACAATGAGAACATTTTATAACGTAGGTTAAAAATAATTCTGATACTATTATTCGTAGGAATGTGATATATAGAAAGGTATTATAACTTTCTTTTTACCTTTCTACAAACAATAAATTTAGAAAACTAATGTAATATAAAAAATAATCCTTGGATGTATTTAGACATCATGAATTCATTGGTTTTTTTTAAATTATCCAGATACGCAGTTAAGTTAATCAGAATTTCTAAAATTTATTGCTTGTTCCCCGAAAATATTTAGCGTAAACAATCTTCGCGGTTGTCTATACGTTCCTCAATCTCTTTGTGTAATGCTAAAACAATTTCCTTTTTTACTTTCTCCATACGTAGTAGTTGTGATCACGAAAAAATCGACTTCGAGATTTTAACGGAAATACACGTTTTGAGGTCCCTACAACACATTTAGACTATTTTCGGAATGATGACTGTGTGTGTATGTGATTATGGGCGCATATAGTTATCAGACTTCATGTAATACACTTGAGCATGATCACAAAGAACTGATTAGTTTTTGGACAATAACGGTTAAACGGAAGTCGAGGTTTATTCGAAACCCGATTCGGTTTTTGTGATATTTCTCCGTTAAAACATCATTATTCTATATACAATTCTATACAAGTGTTATAGAGAATATAATTTCCTACAACTTTCATTTGAAACAATTTTCCATAGCAGTTACTCTTTAGGAATTATTTATAAATAATAGGTTTTTTCGGCTTCCGTCAAATATCTCATTAAAAACGTCGTTATTGGTAATCTTCGTGAGGACCAAAGTTGTAGAGAATAATATTTCTTCCAGGTTTTGTTTGAAACAAATTTTCGTAGAACCATCCATTTCGGAGATATTTTGCTTAATCGTAAATTTTCAGTATACAGCGCCACCACCATGTAGCGGTGATTTCTGTAAACATATTCAAAATATACTTAATTTACGGCAATAAGGAGGACTGTATTCTTTAACGATACCAAATGATAATTTTGCCTCATAATGCTATTCATAATAATTTAAATATCTATACCCCAAATATGGAGAAAGTCATGTGTTGGCCACATCAGATTTTTTTGTTAACGATGCGAGCTTTTAAATTTGAAAGGTATGAACAGTTAATTAGGGCGCGTTCTGCGATCGCCGATTTTTCAGTAACATCCAACCCTGGTTACGCCCATCATTCGTTTTTAACCACTTTCATAAAATAATGCTGTTAAGTTTTACGGCGAAATCCGGCTCAAGCTGGTCGAAAATTACGAATTCCAAAGAAGGTACGCATAAAAGAATAAGTGTTTGCCGATAAAAAAAATGGAACAATTATATTGGCTGAAATATTTCGCACTGGAAAATTATTATGCTTATGGCTACCATGGTTACCGCTTGCGACTTCACCTATAGGTAATTTAGTGAATCTATTTCATGGTCCTAGTTTTACGTTTGCTTATTTCAGAATATTATTAAAGTAAAATTACATTTTATCACACATTCTGTCATTAAATATGTAGATAGAATCCATCTCTTGAAAATCGAACTTCGGCGCCCAAAATAACAGGAATTGGATAACCATATTACGTTAAATATCCTGATATTTCTGAAAAATATTATATATATATATATATATATATATATATATATATATATATATACATACACATATACATAGAAAGTTCAAAAGTATCATTTTAAATAATATTACGCAACCGCATACCATTTTCTGACTTCTTCTCTATCGATTTATTAGTCGGGTAAGAAAGATAAAAGAAGGAAAGCTTTTCAAAATGCACATTCCTCTCGTACGATTCATTTTCCGCATAAATTGAGATTTATATAAGAGCTGCATTAAAAAAATCGCCCAAAAGAATAACAGAAGAAAGAAAAGATAATATTTTCAATTGAATTATCTCCAGAATTACAACTGGCAGAAATTCAGACGCAGCGCCGTGTTTCTTTTTTTAAACGAAAATTCTATTTAAAAAACACTATTCCAAATTTGCAGAGGCTTTTAACGAAAAAATTTCCAAGCATTATATTTTTTCGACTGGATAGAAACACGCTTCTAATTGAATCTCGAAAACACGCATTCGGCGTGCCTCGCCGAGTTTCTGAATGTTTGATAATATGAATATTTCAATATAAGTACAAATAATAAATCTTCCGATTTCTGTGTAAACCACGACCTAAAAACGCCTCCACGAGGAACGAATCGACCCCACGAAATGTTTCGATCGAGTACATATTTAACAAGTTAGCAAAGAATTGCATAGCAAATTACATATAAGACGCTTTTTTAATAGAATACCTACTAAAACAAAAAAAAAACATTCCCCTGCAGACTAACTTATCTTGAAAATTCTGCATCTTTAATAATATTCAAAACATTAATTATGTAAATGCATTTTTAGACCTACGTAATTTTTACTTTTTTCGAAAAATTATGTAATTAACTAATCTCACTGCAATGCATTTTACCATTACAATGTTAAGCAGCATATCACCTAAACATTTCTTCAAAAACAATTGGTATTAAATAAAAAAGAAAATATTTAATAGAATAAAATTTTAGAACTGCATAATTTAACTTACTTTCGCTTAATAGCATATTTATTTACATTCGTTGCTGTGAATACGGCCAACAAATGCGAAATCCATAATGGACCCGTAACGATAGTTCGTAAGGGGTTTTCAAATATCCTATTAAAAGGCAGACGGACAGATGGACGGATCTAACATTTTTTAAATATCTAGATCAAATGTAGAACTATACGTTCTAAAAAGTTGGTGTTTGTAGCTTATGTAATTTTTGAGTTATTTTGTGCACAGACAGACAGACGGATGAACCGAATACATAACTCTTCTTTTTATTTAAAAAAAAGCGCTAAAAAAGATGCCTAATATGTACCTGAGTTACCACTGGATTTTGTCCCTTTGAAGGACATTTTTATTTTTAAGTTGTAATTTTGAGAAAAAAATGTCCCCTAAAAATGCTGAACTACAGCAATATTTTATAACTCTTCTACAATTACCTCGATTTCGTATTTTAAAAGTTTCATCGTCAATTATTAAATATTTAAAATGACTTTCCTGCATAAAGAGACAAGTATTGGGTCGTATTATTTATTTATTTATTTATTATTAAAAACCATCCTTGAAATAACGCGGCCTCGCGAAATGGAGTTATTTAATCGAATAAAAAACTTTAAAAAAGCAAATTATTTTAGTAAGTATTTAATATTAAGTGAAGTTTAAAATTTCATCTGAAATGACATGGCCTACGCATTGGGGATATTTTTATCGATAAATAAACATTAAAAACTTTTTAAAATCAAATTATTTTAATATTAAATGGCAATCTGATTTTTTTAAATTCATCGGCAATAACAGTGATAATTTTCATTATTTACTGAATTAATTATCGGGAGTCCGTGACACGATTTTAAAACTGCCTACGATTAAGATTTTTTTTAAATTTCACAATGGTTCTTTAAACGACTGTTGCAAAGGTTTAACCAGAACCACACGCGTACATAATATGAAGGGAAACTTTTATAAAAAATCGAATCTCAAGGGAAAACGAAAAAATATTCGGTGCAAAGAAAAAAAATCGAGTTACGGGAGAAAAACAACACGAAAAATATTTTGTCTTGTAAAATGAATTCACTTCGAGTTAAGGAAAATTCGAATTGTAGACTTTAGACTTATAAAAGATCGACTGTATTTGATGAAACGCGCTTATGTAATTTAAAAAAAAAGGAATACCCTGATTTAAACAAAAAATATTATAAAATTTATAAAAAAAGTTTGTTTTTTATTTTAATTTCATTTTAACCAGGGCTGAATCTCGTTATGCTTTGCGTTTCAGTTCAACATACATACATATAATATCTTCGATCCCTTATTGTCATGGTTACGGGGAAAACTAATTTCAAAACTCTTAGAGAGTTTCGGTTGAATGGGGAAAAAACTTGTTGAAACAGATACACAGAGAGGGAGATTGTTTTTTTTTAATCACAGCGAGAAAAAGATCGATGGATTTAACCTATTAATTTCGACCTTCTGTTGTTTCGCATCCGTCTGACGTAGAGAGAGGGAGACACTGGAAAGGTCAGAAGAGGAAGAGGAGGAGAAGAGGGAAGATAGAAAGACGGTGAAGGATGAAACAGACACCGGCATGATTCAATTTTCATTCCCTCTTTGGTCGCATCCTTCGAGGCTATGGGGCTTTCCAAATGCTTCCAATGTTCCAGTGGTTCTCCATTACCGTCGGCCATAAAGGAATCTCCCTTTTAATGGAAACTTTTAAGTGGCTTTATTCTCTCTCTCTCTCTCACGATAAATTTCCAGTAATTTGTAATGGAGAATTTAAGGGGAAAAATATGTATGTATCGCTTATACGAACTTTTCGTGCAAGTAACAAAAAATATTAAACGATAAAATGAATGTCGACCAAAAAACGGCCTTGTTACTTTCTCCATACATAGTACGGGGAAAGTATTGTGACCACGAAAAAAATCGACTTCGAGATTTCAACGGAAATACACGTTTTGAGGTCCCTAGAACACGTTTAGACTATTTTAGGAATGATGTATGTGTGTATGACTGTGTGGATGTATGTGATTGTGGGCGCTCTAACTCAAAAAGTACTTTTCATATTAATACCAAATTTCATATATAACACTTTAGCATGAGCACAAAGAACTGATTAGTTTCTGGACAATACCGGTTACACGGAAGTCGAGGTTTATTCGGAAACCGATTCGGTTTTTGTGATATTTCTCCGATAATACTTACGAAAAATGTAGAAAATATAATTTCCTACATCTTTTATTTGAAACAATTTTCCATAGCACTTATTGTTTAGGAATTATTTATAAATAATCTGTTTTTTTCGGTTTCCTTCAAATATCTCCTTAAAAACGTCGTTATAGGTAATCTCCGTGAGGACCAAAGTTGTAGAGAATAATATTTCTTCCAGGTTTTGTTTGAAACAAATTTTCGTAGAACCATCCATTTCGGAGATAATTTGCTATTTCTTAATTTCCAGTATACAGCGCCACAACCATGTAGCGGTGAATTCTGTAATAATATTCAAAATATACCTAATTTACGGCAATAAGGAGGACTGTATTCTTTTACGATAGGTAATAATAATTTTGCCTTATAATGCTATTCATAATAATTTAAATATCTATACTCCAAATATGGAGAAAGTCATGTGTTGGACACATCAGATTTTGTGATTACGTTTCCATGGTCACGAAGAACGACACAAAACAAATTTCATCATAACTGAAATTTTTCATTATAACTCTGCCCAAATTTCACTGAAAAATAATTTTATTTTAATTCTACTTGACTATCGATTAAGGAAATATAAAACTATCCTCGCGTCTGAAATTAAATATATCAAAGCGCTAGATCCAATATTCGGAATGATTATCAGTCTCCCTTAATTTATCATGAGGTATCCAGCTGACCTTGTAAGGACCTTGGAGGAATAAAATTACATTAGCGGAACTTTCCTTATATTAAAGAAGCATAATTACATTTTCAATACATAATATGAGACCGTCGATTAATACTACTTTGCAAACGAATCAGCTAGTTAATACAAGCGTCTTGGCTATTGGAATGATAAAATAAGAGTCGAACCTCGATTACGCGAACGTCTATAACTCGAATGTTCGATGGGTCGAAGCAGACATTTTTCGTGCTCGTATTTTTAGACGTCGAAACGAAATAAAAAATTACTCGAAGTTTCGATAGGTCGATTTTTTTTCCTTTAGGTTTGATTTATCGAAGTGGTTCGACCTCATTCATGCATTGTGACAGGATGTTCAAAAAGTCAATGTGCTCTATGTTATCAAATCGTTTATTACTCGTACAACGCTTTTTACCAATCGCCGGGACAAAAATTTATAAAATAATCATGAACATTTTGATCACACCATCTTGACGAGCTAGGAAAGAAACGGTAAATAAAATGTTGCCAACATACACTGAAACAAAAAAAAGTTTTGATCCCAAGTGTTCCCATCTGAACTCCCTGTATCACCCTCAAGTCTAACGACAAATGAAAGAACACGGTTTTCCCCGCGATTCACTTATGACACACAGCAGAAAACCAACACGGGTTGTATAGTCGGAAACCTCGACATGGAGGGAATGATTGAAAGAGAGAGAGAGAGAGGGAGGAGAGAGAGGGAGAGAAAAATAGGGGGCATCACTTATATCAGTGACGGTCGACTGCAGCGCCGTTTCTGAGACGTGGAAAAAACGCGAACTAATAGAATATATGTGATGATATACGAGTAATTCAAAGTTATTTGTCGCTAGAATTTTGAATTAATTTGTGATATTCGAAAGATGTGAATAAATTGTTTATGAGAATAATAAGTACGATATTTTAAGTTAAATAATATACTCCTTCCCGCCATATTGACGTCAGAATGTATAAAATTTAAATGACATTGAAATATTTAGTGAAATTTAAGTGGGAAAAGCTAAAATATGACAAGTGCTTATCGTACTCTAGTAATAAAAACTCACTTGCGGGAGAACAGACACACAAAAAGAGGGGTGTGTGAGGGAGTGATAGAGAGAGAGACAGACAGACAGAATGAGAGAGAGATAGAGGAATAGAAAGGAGGAAGAGCGCATAAAGGAGGAAGCAGAGAAGCCCATGAACGGTTCGAAAACTTTTCCACGCATCCGATCTAATTATTAGGTTCCATCTTCTCGCTCTAGAGAGCCTATAGTAGGGAGGCGAGGCGAAAGAGAAGGGGGAAGCCCATTCTGAATATAAAAATAAAATTAAAAAAAAATACGGTCTCTTGGGAGGGGGGAGGGCAATAACGCAATTTCGAACGAGTATCGGATTCGCCTGGCAACCGCGTCATAGTTTCCGTCTCCCTGGCAACCAAAAGGGAGACGACCTACTACGTCTGTACCTTATTATCTTTTTTCCCCCCCTCGCGAGGGCGAGGCCTCGTGCAAAAAAGAGTGGGAAATGTTATTTACCTTTTTCTTTCTTCTCTTTTTTTTAATGCTTCCATCAATTTTCGTGTCGCGACTCTGGGGTCGAGAGACTTTTCCTCCTCCTCCTAAGAGACAGAGAGAGAGAGAATTCGGAGAACAGCATTCGATCAAATAAATAAATAAATAAAGACAAAAAAACGCGATGGGACTTCCCGAAATTCATTTTCCCCGCTAATGAAGGGTTAGAGAGTGCACGAGGCGCTCTCTTAAGTTGTTTGGATTCCGAGCCCATTTCACGGTCTCCATGGAGTGACGGGGGAATTTTTATTATTAAGAGTCCGTCGTTGAGTCGCGCCGCGAGGAAGCACGACACGAGACGATAAACTGACGCAAACACTAAACCGATGCGAACACGAACGCCGTTTAATCTGACGTCAGTGCGGTTTCCCGTGCGTTTCGATTGGTTTCCACGGAAACGAGATTAAATGTTTAATTGATCCGTCTCATTGTGGTAACTCTGACACTTTGAGTTTTTGTATTAAAATATTCAACTGGATACGTTAATTTCCGTGGGCGTTTCCATAATACATATAAGGGTTAAAATGTACAAAAGGAATAACGGTTCCTTTCCGTGGAAAGAAAAGTAAATGTTTGATTTGTTTCGATGGTAACGAAGGGGATCGAGAGAAATTTTAATTTCATATGAAGATATTTAACTTTAGTTGAATTAATTTCCGTAAGCGTGTCCACAAAATGTTGGAATTTGTTTTTAAACGTGCAAAAGGAATCGAGTTCTGAAAAATGATTGACAGTGTTCAATTTTCAAAAAAAATGTAGGCACCATTTTATTAAAACTCAACTCTGAAAATTTCTCCGTAGAATTATCATTACACTCCATTTTAGTTTTTCACAAATTCGACGAATTATTCCCTCTTGTTCCCATACTTTCGTTCCTGTGACTTGTGCGCAAAGTTTAATTCCATGAAACTACATATTCGGTGATTATGAGCGTATTTCTCCTTTGGTCTCTGTATTCCGCACAGTGATTTCCCTTTTAGGATGCGCACGCGCAATCAACGCTCATCTTTTCTAATGGAATTCGCCCCCCTCCACTCTACATATTACCTCCGATCGAAGGTAGCTTCTAGTAATTTTCAATCGCTACATTAGGGGGAACTACCTGTACTCTACATGTGCACTCTCTACCGGAAGCTTAGAGAACGAACTTCACCTGGCAAAAAGCGTCACCTCACCTTGTCTAATAAAATAAAGGATGTTTTACGATCATTTGATCGGAATAAATAAATAGGTAACTGATTATCTCTAGTTGCGCCTATTTCACCATATTATGTTCCATTAATACCTTAATCCGCTCTCTAGTGGAGCTCATTGATTCTTTTTCTGGAACAATATAAAATTTCTTCTGATTATTACGAAAGCGTAAACGAAGTAAACATAATGGTAGTATGTAAATTTTTTAAATTATTTAAATGAAAAAGCTCAAATTAACAAATTTTTATATCGAACTGGAGTACCTACTAGGAAAACGGTAAATATTGCGTTGTTTGTTTCCTGCCACTTTTGGTTACTAATTGAGTCGTATAGTAAATACAATCTTAGATTCCGTATCTAATATTAATCTTAAAAGTATCAATAATACATTCATACCCCTCGTTTAATGGGAATTAACGCCAGAAGATATCCGTTATAATAATTATAAAATCAAACAAGCTACATAACATTAGATTATCTAATTCTTTCGTTGATTTCAATATTTATTTACGATTCTCTGCATTGTTAACAGCGTGGATTGTTGTATGTAAATTGAATTTTATTCTGATTATGAAACTAGCCGTAAAAAGTTAGATGAAGCTGTAAGCAAAAGACCAAAAGGTTCGATTAAAACAAATAAAAAACGAACTAAAGGACTGTCAGATCAGGTCGCGAACCTAAGAAATAATCTGGTAAAAGAAGGAAAAAACAAATGAGAAAGAGACTGGAAAATCACATAGTAAGAAAAATAACAAGGTACATATGTATAGATGCCATAATTTATCTTCACAGAAAATTACAATGAACTTATAGAATACTTATTATATTTGAAGCGTTTCGCTTTCCGAATGATCGTAATTCTCCCGTTAAAATTTAACGGGCAATTCCATTAGTAATGAATATTTGAGAAGTATCTCCATAAAGTGAACGTAGCCTCGATGACTTTTTTAAGGGCACAAAACATATTTATATATTTAAATCAAAACAATAAACTATTTAATAGAATGTAAATAGTTAAATAGACGTACAGAGAAATAGATAACGATCACAAAAATCAGCGCGGTACTTTTAACCAACTCGAGCAAGGGCTTTCAGTATGGGGTCGTTCTTGACGGGCGCCAAAGTCTCTTTGAAACAATAGGCCCGAAAAAAATATTTTTCTGTATAATCTCAGAAATATTAAATACCTCATTTTATAAAACCACGAATAAAAAAATTCATTTCATTGCTCTGCGATTAGCGCGATCGTTAATAGGGGCCAAATAAAGCATTATTCTTTGGGTGAGGTTTCACCATATTGTATCTAGATTGCAGGGCCCCCAATTTTTTAATGTCAGGGGCCCCAGGATGCCTAAATCCGCCACTGTTGGACCACGACAACCGGGCTGAAAACAAAGATGCATATAATCGAACAAAAATCTTTTCAAGTTTTAATCCAGTAGTTCGCAGATTCAGTCGATTATTTCGAACGTCACCGTCCAAACTGTTATAGCACTTATAGTAGTGTGAATGACATCCCTATGGCTACGAACATTTCATCGGACGTTTCGTTTCCGGGAGATACAAACTTCGCGACGGAAGCGTTGCGCGGAGACGCTTTGGTTGGCCTTCTTTGCAGTAGGCATATCGCAAGACCAGTTCGATCCGTCTGCAACTCGGAGCATTCCTTTCAAAGGAGATTCCCATTCGATGCGCTTCGGGACGAGCTAATGAGACCCCATTCAACGCCAATCTACTTTCAATGCATCGATTTAATGAAGAATTTCTCGTTTTTTTTTAAAATGGAACGTTAACGGTCTCGGACTAAACAATTAAGGTGCATTTTTTATTATCTTTCTAGTCCGAAGTTGACCTCCTTTTTCTCTATTTTTCCCGCTTCCTCCTTCGCCGTCCTATCCTCTCTCCTTCTTTCTCCCTCTCTGTCTCCCTCTTCCTCGCTCTCTCTTTCTCTCTCTCTCTCCCCTTCACTCTCTCTTCCTTTCTCTACCCACTCTCTCTTTCTCTTTCCAAGGTTTTTTACCGCAATTACTCTGTCTTTTTACAGAAATTTTCCGAATATGTAATTTGGTATTTTGCTTGTATGTTTTTCTGTTTATTTTATTATTTTCTGGTTATTTTCTGTGAAGTTATTATTACTATTTTATTCTCAATTGTAATTGTTGGTGCAGGGTTAAATGTAAGAAGGGAATATATATAGTCTCAATTTCGCCCTAATAAAGTCGTTTGTCTGTCTGTCTGTCTCCCTCCATTTCTTTCCCTTCCTCTTTCACCCTCCCGTTCCTTTTCCCCTCTCTCTCACCCTCCCCCTTTATCCTTCACTCCTTCCCTACCTCGACCACTCTATTCCATCATCCTTAAAACCTCAACAACAAATAAATCTTCCGGAATGTCGCTTTCGTTTGTTTTATCCAAACCCGTTTTTTTCCCGGTCTTTCTCTCCTCCAATTACTTATCGCTACAAATTATTCGTTCGAGTTTTAAAAAAAACGCAATCTTTTTCAAGTCACGCGTGGAGTAATCTTTCTGTTCATTTTCGGTTAATTTCCCGCTTTCTCAGTTTGTGGTTTTTTTTATTCGATATTCGTCCAGAATTCTTCTCCGTCATCTTTCACTCTTCAGCAATAATTTTCGTCGTTCCCTCTTTATTTACTCTCTTTCTGTGTGTCCTTTTTCTCTTTTGCATATCCTCCTTTCTTTTCCTCCTTTCACTCCATCTCCAAAAAAAAACCTCAGTTTTCCTGTGTATTTTTCTTTCCTTGCGCATTTAATTAATGAAACTTTATTCCTTTATTTAAAAAAAAAAGAAAAACCCTTGTCATCGCCAGAGAGCCGTTTCACAAACAGGAGGAGCGGAAGAGACGCACTTTTCTCACCGAAAGAAAGAAAGCCATTCTTTCACATTTCGAAATACTCCTGCAGTCGGTTGGAAGACGTCCAAGTTTTTTCGTTGCATTAATTTTGAAAATATCCCGAACCGTCTCTAAAGGGAGAAATGTATAATGCCTCTTAGGCCCTCGTTTATGTGCGGTTGTTCGCGTTCTTAGAAAGAAACGCGGATTGTAATACCGCGAAATACGAGGAGTTAATTTTTTTTTAAATTGTGGAGTCGAACTACAACTGGTAAATTTTTTAAATCATTTATAACCTGTACTGTACATACATTTAATCACCCATACTTTGAAAGGTTCTATGCAAAATGTTATTCAAACTCCCCCAACGGTAAATAACTACGCTATTAGTTCTAACTTTAGCCAGAAGATGTCGTGTTTTTAGTTTAGTTTGAGTTTCCATTCTGAAAATACATCTATGGTAATGCCAGGTCATAGCATCTGAAGTAAATTCCCATCCATAACACCGTATTCCATTGGTTTTTTCGCATCATATAAGGACATTTACCCAATAATTAGGCAATTCTAGTGTAGAATAGTTTTGGCATTTCGTTTACAAAAAAGAGCGCTTCTCGTTGGTTACGTAGAATCAACAACGAGGTAATTTACATTGATAACGCCTTCATCGTGGCTGAATTGCGTACATAGTTCGCTCAACGGTACAATACTGTACATAGTAACTGTACCTTGATCACTCACATTCCAAACTTTATGCTGAACTCTATGGTGCATTTTTTGTTATCTAAGGTAGTTAAATTCCGTCCTCTTGCGATTAGAATGGAATTATTTCTTCAGACCGCGACAAACATTTAGTTTTTTTTATGTGAATAAAAAGCAGTCGGTTGTAAAAATAAATGAAAATACGTGCGTGGTGAAAGAAGAATAAGCTCTCGGTTTACATCGATCGAGCAAAAACAAAAGCCGAACTCTTGTTGCACGTCCGCCTCTGCGGTAGACATCCCAAGACGAAAAAAAAAAACAAAACAAAGGTAAAGACAGAACACCGCTGGTTTAATATAAAAAACAATTCTGGTGACCTACAGAGTGTTGTGCAACAAATTGACACGACTCTTTTTTTGTGCGGGTGCGATGCTTTTGTTCTTTCTTGTCTCCACGGAGACCTAATTCCACGAAATAGCCGCTGAAACAAAAAAAGATATTTCTTTAAAAGCATGGATAGCAAAAAACCAAACAAATATATGGAATTGTAGGATATTGCACAATTACAACCTATTTGTGATAACAAAAATGAAACATAATCCTTTAACGTCAATTTTATATAAAATTTCATAATTTATGCGAAAAATCACAGATTATCACGTTTGATAAAAAAGAGAGATCAACAATCGGAAATGTTTGCTAAGCAACTAATCATTAATGAAATGCAGTAGTAAACCAGTAGTCAGGTGAATGAGGTTATGCGACCACGTGAATAAATTGATAGATTCGTAGTGTATCTTTTTTATTTTGACTTGAACAGAATAGGAAAATTAAAAAAACTCCAATTCACCGTAAAGGCGGTACTTACGTGTCAAGACTCGCAGGACCACTTAGAGGACGCGCGTTTCGACAGCTACGCTGTCATCTTCAGCAATGTCAATGTGTGTAGGGTTAGGCGGAGTATTTATACTGTTGTTGACCGTTAGAGGAGTAGGGGAGGGGAAAGAGAAAGGCGTATTGATCATTAACTGAAATAGAGGGGAGTGGGGGATAGGGCCAGCGTCGTTATTCATTATCTTGTTTTGGTTGTTGTGTATGTAGAGGCTTTCATAGGCATCTAGTTTGTTTTCATTGGTGACCGTTTTCAGAAGTTTTAAATTTTTTGTTCTGATGGGATGATGGCAGGTGTTGATATGAGCTGCTACACTGGACTTGTCTATTCTGTTGTTTCTGTAATGGGCTAAGTGTTCTTTGAAACGTGTTTCTAAATTCCTTTTTGTTTGCCCAATATAAATGTTGTCACACTTTTCACATTTAATTTGGTATATGCCTGATTTCTTATGGGAGGGTATGCTATCTTTAGGGTTCTTAATGAGATTTGACAATTTATTTTCATTAACAAAAACTGTGTGTAATCCTATTTCGGAGAAAATTTTTTGAAGTTTTTTGGTAGCATAGGGGTAGTAAGGTAGCTTCATAAATTTTTTGGTATTGGTGTCTTTGTTGTTGAGTGTTGTGCAGTTTCTAAGGATCATTCTGTGTTGATGTTTTTTTAACATTTTATGAATGAGTTCTGGTTTAAAACCATTCTGAATGGCCGTGCGTTTTATATAGGATAATTCTTTGGAGAAATTTGTATTTGATAGTGGTATATTGACTAATCGATGGATCATTGAATGAAAAGGTGCTAGTTTTTGTGAATTGTGATGGTGAGAACTCATGTGGATGTATGTGTAGGTTTTCTGTAAATGTTGAAATGTAATTTGTTGTTTTTCCTCGTTAGAAGAATGTCTAGTAAAGGCAGAGATTTTTTATTTTCTGTTTCATGTGTGAATTTAATGGTGTCAAACTGCTTGTTTAACAAATTTAAGAATTCTACAATGTTTCCTTTCGATGTGTCGAAAATAGCGAAGATGTCATCTACATATCTGAGCCAAATTTTAGGAAAATACGGAAAGGTGTTCTTACAAGTGCGTTCGAAATTAGTCATGAAGACTTCTGCTAATAAGGGAGACAAAGGGTTGCCCATGGTTGTGCCTTCTTTCTGTTGATAAAAAGAGTTGTTGACCTGAAAATATGTTTGTTGCATACAGAGGGAAGTTAGACGGATGTATTCGTTCACGACCGGGCCGGGAGCTTCTTAGAAATTCTATGGTGTTTTTTATGGGCACACTAGGAAATAGAGATTTTACGTCAAACGATACCAATATTTCGTTGTCTGAAAGAATTACGTTTTCTACTTTGTTGATGAAATCTGTCGAGTTTTTGATGCGTGAATCATTAGGAAACTGCATTTGTTTAAATTCGTTGTTCAGCCAATGGGCTAAATTGTATGTGGGAGCATTGATTCCTGAAACTATAGGTCTTAAAGGAGTGTTAGGTTTGTGTACTTTTGGTAGGCCGTACATTCTGGGGACTGTCGGATTTGAGATGTTTAAACGGTAACGGAGTTGTTTGTTTATTAGTGTAGGACATGTTTTAAGAACGTTCTTTGTAGAGGTGATCATTTTGTTAAGAGGATTTTTTGTGATTTTGTCGTACGGACCTTCGTTGAGAAGATGTTCAACTTTTTGTGATAATCAGTTTTGTCTATTATTACTACGTTGTTTCCTTTATCTGCTTTTAGGTAGTAACAATTTTTTTTGTTTAAAGAACTAATCGTATCATAGGTTTTCGGTGTTTGTGTTGGGCGTTTATTTATGTTGGTGATATTATTTTTTATTTGATGGTAAGTGGCACTTCTGATGAATGTTTTAGTGTTTTCAGGGAGGAATTTTATGGAAGATTCGATATCCGCGATTATGTCGTCTATCGGAGGTTTTCGGTATTGAAGAGTGTGTTTGAGACCTTTGTTGAGAAGATCCATTTCATTTTTATGGAACAATTCGTTCGATAAGTTAACAACGAAATTCTTAGATGGACTAGGTGTAGGTGACGTTTTAGGGTTGCTGTTTGTAAGACAAAGTATTTTTTTCCGTAATTTAAGTTTTTTATTTTCAACTTTATGTTCTATGACATTGTGCATCTTTGTGTTGTACTGATCAAAGAGGAAAATGTCTGTGCGAGAAAGATTTTTGGTGATTTGGAGATGTAAATTATAAGTTTTTAATTCAAGTGTGCTTCGTTTGCTGTACAATTTACGTATTTCTGTGTTCAGCCACTTTTGTTTGGCGAAGGAAAAAGCAGTAATGGCCGACGGGTTGTTAGAATTAGGGAAAATATTCATGAACTTGGGAAAAACATTGTGTAATTTACAAGTTTTAAGAAACTTGATGTCAAGGGATAATGTTTTGATTTGTGTGGTGAGTTTGTGTAATTTGTTGAGTTCGAAAGTCTGGAGAGACATTACAATAAATAAAGGAAGAACTCTAAACACGGTGAAGGCAATGAACAGAATAGGAAAATTAAAAAAACTCCAATTCACCGTAAAGGCGGTACTTACGTGTCAAGACTCGCAGGACCACTTAGAGGACGCGCGTTTCGACAGCAACGCTGTCATCTTCAGCAATGTCAATGTGTGTAGGGTTAGGCGGAGTATTTATACTGTTTTTGACCGTTAGAGGAGTAGGGGAGGGGGAAGACACCGTGTAGCACGGTCGAAGTTAAATGGGACACTTATTTATCCGACATTAATTATACGCGGTCCTGAACACGGCGTGCGACACATTTTACTCTCGTTGTTTTCCTTGAGAAAGCTCGAAGCCTATGAGAACACTCGAAATTTTTTTTCCGTTTCGCACTTTAATTCGTACTACGCGGTTTTTCCACCTCAACTCGACCTCTAAGTTGCGCATGAGATAATTAAAAGTGCGTTTTAGTCACTCGTTCAAATCGAATTTCCCACTCGATGAATAGGGATCCAAATGAAATTATCTTGACTAATTTCAGTCAGCGTAGCCCAGGCAAAATCTCAACCATATCGGTAGTGCTTTATTAAAATGAAAAATCCAAACTCACGTGCAGCGCGTGTGCGTAACGCGTAGCTACATGCGACACATACTTCGTAATTTTCCTAAGATAAAATTCCTCACCTAATATCAATCGATTGGCTACTGTGCCAGATTATCAAACATTGGATTTTACATTGATACTCCGAAAACCTTTCTCCATTGAGATATTTTCCGCCGGTGTCCTACAAGGCTGTATATTTTTCAATAATAGTGAATTATTTTTTATTACTAGCAAAATTATCCGGCGTCGCTCGGATGCCTTGGTTTGCTAATGCAGAACGGTATAGCATGTGAGATGAGTTCCTATTTAGAAGTATTGATCTCGTATCCATAGTATTTAGCACTTTCAATTGTTACAAACCTATTAAAATAATTTTTTTAATGATTAAAGACTAAATTCTTAATTCTATAGGTCATCTGGAAGTGCGTGATAAATTTTATCCTCGTATGGGGCAATAATGGGGAAAAACTGCCACTAAAAATTGCAGTTCTAAGAATTTTATATTTTTCCCAACGTTTCTTACATATTTCACACATTCCTGCCAAATTTTAATGATGTAGCGCCTCTAAAAATGCATTTATATTGATTAAATTTTTAAAATTTATGAATTTTTAACGTCCACGACGATAAATGTCATTGAAAATTTCAATGTTAATTGCTGCCGGTGCTTCAATCCCTAACTTTCTGAAAATTTTCAGCTACCTAGATCGACCGGAAGTGCATAAACATTTGTTTGTTATTTTCTTAACTTTTATGAATTTTTAAGGGCCAAATAAATAAATAAATTGAAATTTCTAAAATACCGTTTTGGTTATTTAGCAAATTCTACCGTTCGAAAAACTTCGGCATTGTAGCACATTTAGAAATACCTAAACAATGAAATATTTGTTAAATTACACGATTTTTTTAACTGCCAAAAAATACACGTTTTTATAATTTTCGATTTTTTCGTCGGTTTTGCCAATATGCCTATCTACATACCAAATTTTAAGTTTCTAGCTCATCTGGAAGTGCCTCATAATTTGTATCCTTCGCCTCCTCCTATATCCTATGTCAGAAGCGTCAATATATTATAGTTATACATCACGAAACTTATCCTGGTATTCATAACTCTACCACTTGGTTAAACTAAAATTATATAACTTAACCCTGAAGAGGCCTACAACAGGGATTACTTAATCTGACTTTCATAGCCCTGAAGAACCTTGTAAACATGAAATGGAAACTGTGTGTATATATGTGTGCGTGCGTGCGTGCGTGCGTGCGTGCGTGTGAGTGTGTGTGTGTGTGTGTGTGTGTGTGTGTGTGTGTGTGTGTGTGTGTGTGTGTGTGTGTGTGTGCCAATTAAGGAAATAAAACATTTTGAAACTGAAACTGAACTATCGTGGTAATAACTTTGCCTTCGACCTAGAGTTTTTTTTAAACGCTAGCAACCGTAACGGAAAACGCATGATTTTTTTACTGATCGGCAAACTCCATGAGGTAGTCGTAATTTCGCTTAAATCAATTAATACATAGTTTTAGTTCGCGCAAAAGTGGCGTCCCTAATTATGAGGCCACGTAATTGAAACCGACAAAAAAAGAAACGAATTAAAATTATTATTTATTTCTTTTTTTAATCAAATAAAGCGATAATTCTGTCGTAAATCACATTAAGCGGGAACGGAGTAATTTCATCCAATTACACTAATGAGAAATCTAGTTAAGTGCCGGTGCAGTCTAATCGGACGGCTTTTTATTATACTATGTATATCATCCGCGAAAAGCTCTTGAATGCGAATGTGTACCCAAATTTCGAGAAGCATACATTTAGTCGTATTACTGGTTCAATTATTTGGCTAAGATCCAGAGAAGACAGTACAACTTTAATTAATTTGAAGATAGAATTGTTTCGCGATAAAACACAGAAGCGTAAGAACCCCGTCTTTGTCGCATTGTATCGTGTAAACAGTGAAAATAGACTGTAATTTCCGGCATATAATACGCATTTTTTCCTCCAAAAATTGACAAAATGTTAGTGTGCCTACTATAAAAGACGCGTACAACTTTTTCCATCTGGTAAATAATTGATACACACATTTTTTGACTAATAATTCGTACTTGTCATTTCATTGCGATAGCATCGCTTTAAAATATATTTTTAACGAAAAATAATGATAATCGTTTAATTACTTCTGGCCGTCTTCATCACTAAAGCCTCTGATCTCTTTATCGCTCTCCTCAAATAGTTCCGAAATTCATCTTCACCCTCGTTAATCGCCTAAGTGAAATCCTGAATCCATATGATGTTGTCTTCAGAACCATCCTTGGCGTTTGTGAGGCAACACTTTTTAAAAGCCACGTTTATATCGTAAACTCTCTCGTACAAATCTCGTTTGGAGGCTAGGCGAGAACTGTCTCGATACTACTAATAACCAAGTGAAAATTTACGTTGATCTTTTTGCAAAATAAAACTTTGTTGCGTATTATGCATGGGTTAAGACAATTTTCACATTTCAGCCGTCTAAACATGGGCGCGTACTATAATCGTAAAATTGCGGCAATATTAATATACTAACTGTGCTTTATCGTGGATAGATTCCACGAAGCTACGCCTACCATGTACAGTTAAAAGTGACTTATTTGAAGTTGGCGCAATGATTTGCTTGCATGCAGTTTTTTTACCACCCACCTTGTAATAAATCTGTAAACATTTGATCCACTCAACCGATTTAATCATTTCGTATAATCTGGAGTAGTCAAAGCTAATCAAGAGTAAGAAAACACGTTAATTAACGCATCCGCCTTACCTAACTCTCGTAAACGCAATTATCCTTAACTCGACTTAACTCTAGGAAGCATGAAAAGCGGTTCTTCGTCCAAACAGAGGCGCTGAGAGAGAGAGAGATAGAGATGCAATCGCGCGATACACAATCGCGTTAGGAATCGGAACTCCTAAAACCCTCCTCCTGTTCCTAGGAAGGGGGAACTCGATCTTGGTCCCTTAGCAACGAGGGCAAGATACAATAATAATCCATCTCCCCAGATGCTTCCGGAACCTTAATCCGATTTATGGGAAATTCTCTTCTCTCAGGCAATAGGAGTGCCCTATGACCTCAATAATCCCCTTCGCTTTCTTGTCGGTCATCATCCTCCTATACTAACCCCCATATTCTCTCTCTCTCTCTTCTACCTTCCCATCTCTCTCTCTCTCTCTTCCTGTAACCTTCCGCCGTTTACTTCTCCATATATCAAGCACTCAACGTGTCGATCTCTCTAACTGAAACCCACTCCAAGACCTAGTTTTTCATATATTCATACGCCACAAATAATATTTATGATCCCTTTTCATCGCATTACTCCTTAAACCTGACTCTCTCATCGAAAAAATTGGATAGTACCAGTGTCTCTTATTTTAAAAAAATGCATAATAAAAACCGTAGCCATTAAAGGCCAGCAAATTTTGTCGATTGGATCCTAGCTTTGAATCCTTATTATTATCAAATTTTAAATTAACTTACCGCGTTATACGTATATAGATATGTAGGTAGGCATGTTTTAAGACACCACAAAAGATGTCTAATAACTCGTGAACGGCTGCATGTATTTTAGCCATTCTTTCAATTTTAAACAGTGCCACACATTAAGAGTCTTATTCGTAATCACCGTGCAAAATAACGACTCGAGTTCGATTCCAGAGACGTTTAATTTCCTCAGTTGGATAAAATGGGCGGGAGACCTTACCGAATTTACATCTCCTAAATCGTATTTATATGCTTTCGCGGAAGTTTTTTTTGCTGCAGATGTCCTCTATCCGACTAAATGTATTAATCGATACCTTACAGATCATATAAGTGCAAGGGAGAGTAAAATATGGATTTGCCATTGTTGGCGTCTCTTTAATGTGGCGCCGCAAATAACAACGGCCACATACCAAACTACGTCCTACTATCGACCCTTAAAATGTGATTCCAACTCTTGGAGAACTTATGCGAATGTTTGGAGACGAAGAAAAGAGGGTACAATTTCTAATTGATAGTAAAATCATTTAATCAAACCGTCCGGTCGGGTTGGTGTTTCATCTTTACTCTATACACTTCATAAAAGTTGTTTAAATTAACAAGTTGTTTTTTATATAAAGTACTTGTTTTGTAACTGGTTTCCTGGCGGACGGTTTACACAAACCTCCGGTATAACGATTCCCTTCGTTAAAACCAGGGAAAAACAATATTTATGGGGAGGTCTCTTTTCCGTATGCTCCGGAAGCTTTATTTTTTCTTAATAGGATATAGCGCTCAATTTCTTTTTCAGAAGAGTTGGAAGACACGTGGTCACTTCACATATTGTTCGTTTTTAATATGAACTGCATTATAAAAAAATTGAGTTCAAATTTTAAACATCAAATGATGTATGAAACGAGCAGTAGTACATTATTATATAGATAACCGTTATCTCTGTTCTCGGAGAATAACCACTAATGACGGCTGCTTTGTATCTAAAACGCGCATCCTGATTTTTGTTAACATTTTTACAGCCATTTTGGGAGATAAATACATAGCCACAATTTAATTTTATCGCATACCTAAACTCTTTCCCGCAATATAATGACCTCTTCCTTTCGTTTATTTGCCCTATTTTATTTAAAACCAAATCAACCAGAGAGGTTAATACTTAGCATCTGTTTGCCTCGTTTTTTCTCCTTATACGTGTGTGTGTATATATATATATATATATATATATATAAAAATAATATTTCAGTATAGCGTCATGAATATGGTTTTTAGACGTTAAAGTACATACAAAGGTCTCGTGTAAGCCTCAATTTCGTCCTGAAAAAAATAAGCCTCTCCTTCTTCATTCATATACTCTTTCCCTCTATCTAATCTTTGTTTGCCTTTTTTCCTCCCTCTTTTTTTAAAAAAAGTTTTGTCCTATAAACGACCTCCAAATTTTTTCATCCGTTCACCGCTAACGCAGACTTATCTCTCCCTAGAGGATTTCCGCCCACAGGGGTCAACGTCCAACCCTTACCTCCACCATTTTGTACATCATTTTTTCCCTTTTCCTCTTCTCCTTCACAACCCCTTTCTTCCGGCGGTTCTCTCTGAGAGAATGGACCGCAGAGAGCCCGTTGAGGAAGGAGAAGGGAGAGAACATGAGTGGCTGTACTTCCCTTTGCCCGACACGTAAAAATGTCCCATATATATCTGTGTGTGTGTGAACAAACACCCTTGGAGGAATCAAGTAAAGTGGACGAGACGGTTGTAGTAGTATCTCTAAATTTTATTTTTTTTTTGCTTCTTGCGGGAACAAAAGGAGAAAAGGCGTCCCTTTTTCCCCCGTTGGTTTTGCACCTTTTGTTTTTTTTTTTGGAGATCGGTGCGAAAGAAAGAGACAATGGACGCACGCTGGTGTGTGTGTGTGTGTATGTGTATGGAGTTCGAAATTTCGGGTACTTTGCGAACGAAGTGAGTGATCTTTTGAGGACGTTTTAAGAGAGAGAGAGAGGGGATCGGTGTCCTTCTATGAAATGATGAAGCGAATAAAAAGAAAAAAGAGAGATAGGAAGACTCCCTCAAGGTATCGGCATTTAATATATATATATATATATATATATATATTGGAGTGAATCGCTCTTAAGTTTTTCAGCTTTGTGCGACACTTTTAAAAGGCATCGGACACTCGACGACATTCCTGTACCCCAAAAAGAGGATTTTTTAAAAATAACTTTAAAATTGGGAAGTTTTACTTCATTAAATTGGAGGTACAGTTTTAAAAAAAGAGTAGTTTTTTTACACGAAATCAATGCTATCCATACCGCTTTCTGTAAAGCATACCGTCTTCTTTATATTTGGAGCTGTTGTCAGGTTCGAAAATATCTTTTAAAATTTTTTGCTATTCCAAATATAACATAACAGGCTGATTGCTCAGTTTTTATGCTCAGGGTTTAAAAATTTTCGTAAAAATCAAAATTCGGACATTTTTTACGTTTACCTCAGACGATAATTAAGTTTTTCGTGTGCTTTTATTGTAAAACTAGGATAAAAACATTGCTTGACGAGCGGTGAAGAAGTTAGTTAGTTAGTTATCCATTAAGTGTAAACATAAGAGATTAGTTTGTCTATTTTCCAAGATAGAAAATTAAAACAACGCAGTGTAAAATAAAATTTAAATTCTTTTCATGATATTTTCCTGCGTACGTTCTTACTAGGGGCGTATTTCTCCGTTGGTCTCTGTATTCCACACTGCGATTTCTCTTCTAGGATGCGCGCGCGCCTTCAATGCCCATCTTTTCTAATGGAATTCTCTCCCATTCACTCTACATATTACCTCCATTCCCCGAAGTGTAAGCTAGATTCTAGTAATTTTCAATTGCTACGTTAGGAGGAAATACCTGTACTTTACACGCACGCTCTCTATCGGAAGCTTAGAGAACGAATTCCACGTGGCAAAAAGCGTCACCTCACCTTGTCTAATAATGAAAAAACATACTGCGTCAAATCACGGGAGACTATCGCTTTTTAATAGTTCTTGCATAAATAACAAAACTGAAAACAACTGGGAACGATCGCGTTACTACACCGTACAAGGCATCTATGCTATCCACTCAGTCAAACACTCCTATCAAAAAAAACTTTTGCATTCAATCCTCTTAAATGACATACGATGATCTTGCATATTGTCGACGCATTTACAATATATAAACCCCAAAGCAGTGCCGCGTTGAGCACATTTTGGGCCCTAGGCAAATCAGATTTCTGGAGCCCTTGATCGAAAATTAAAACACATTATTTTAGAATGAAAGAAAATCACATATTTATTTATCATATAATACTGTAAATAGAGGATATTTTGCTATTTAATATTTTTAAAGAACCATATACAAAAACTAAATTTTTAAAATTATTAGGCACTTGCCTAGTTTGCCTTATGGTAAACGCGGCACTGCCCCGAATCACGTGTCCAATTATTTTCGACGTAGAATCACCTGATTTTCATCAAAATCCGCGACCTCAAGGTCATCACCTCTCCTTGTAATTTAATATCACTTCACAGTCTACCCATAACAGCAGTTACCGTTCGATTTTTTCAAATCCATTATATCTGCGCGAGAGTCAATATCACAACTATATATTAATAACCGCTACTTCAACGTTTTAAGGTCCATGTGCAGTCATTTTGAAAGAGAAATAAAATTGGAAAAGTAATGTCTTCCTCGAAGACGCAGGAAAAAAAGGTATCAATACTTTCTCTCCTCTTCCGTCTTCCCTTTTCGGGATCCCTTCATTAATTCAGAAGATTTCCTTTCTGGGAAAATTATTTCCAAAGCTATTTTTATGTGTCAGCCTGTCCGGAAGATGTATGTATGGATTTTCGAATTTCTAATAAAATCCATCTTCCGCAATTTAGACAAGAAACGATGCCTCGTTTCAGATGTGATTCATAATTCTACTCGTCAATCTCGCTTATGTGACGTCATAGAAAGGTTGGCAAAGGAATGAAAACGTTTAAATTCGATTCGCTGCAAAATGTTGACAGTACACTTAGCCGTTTTGTGGATTTAATTTTAGTCACGAGCCGTGACCCCGAATCGGAAATTCATTTAGGATTCTGCCATGTTGCGAACTGTAAGCGGTCCTAGACTGTTTAAAAAGTCTACCAACTCGGGGAAACCGACTTTATTATTCTTTACCTATACAAAAATGTCGCTTTTCGGCAATGAAGTTTCCGTTTCGGAACGGCGTTTGAACAAATTCTTGCGTTTTCATTGGCATTCGACAGCAGTAAAATTTAAAAATAAAACCAAAACACTACGGCGAAAGAAAACAATTCGCGGAGTTCGTTTATGAGGACGAAATTTTCCAGGAAAACCACCTCCGTCCGAAACAAAAAAAAAGGAAACAAACTTTTCGAACACTGAATGAAGAGGAAAAAGACATTTGATCTTTAAGGAGGAGGAGGAAAAAATGAAAACGACGAGAAGACGACAAAATCTTACGTTTATATTTTTAAAAAATATTATTTTCGCCATGGAAGATAATCTCTTCTCTTTTCGTCCTTTTAATATAGTGTTCTTTGAGATTAAATAACCTCCCCAAGATGTCGCAAGAATCTGAGCCTTTCGAGTTCCAAAAGGAATTCCCAAAATCCGTCCAATTACTCGTGTTCCGTCTACACTTAAGAGAGACAAAAGATATGGGAAAAAAACTTCCCTCTCTCTCTCTCTCTCTCTCTGACTCCTCCTCGAATATCCTCCGACGGAATCGCGTCCCACGCAAAGTAATCTTTCCGCTTCTCGTCAAGTGCGTAACGGTGGCAATTTCGAAATGGATCACGAGGGGGAAAAACGGACTTTTTTGCCTTATCATTATTATTATTATATTTTTTTTAGAAAGGTAATGATGGAAAGGGTGAAAATTGATTTTTTTAAATCGTACTGAAAGCAAAGAATGAGACTTATCGTTTTCTTCTCCGGAGCGAATTCAACACACAAAAACAAGCGTCGAATTTTTTTGAGGTTCCTTTACTTTTCATCGCGTCCTGTAAAAAAATAAAATTAAAATAATGACAGTCGAATCAAATTTCAATTGTCCTTTTTGTTTGATGAATAAAATGTCTGCTTTTTTTCACCAGTCCGATGATATTGGCAAAAAAGAACGATGATTTCGCATTGTGGAATAAGATATGGAGGAAGTTCGACACGCATACATTAAATTCTCATGGTAGAACGAATTGATTGTTTGGCGACTATTTTTTCTTTGTTAGGCAGCATAGGAAATTAGAAAAATGTACTAGTGGAAGTGACAGTAAAAAAATTACGGGTAAGCGTGATAAAATAATTAAATGAAAACATTCTCCTTCTATCCGATTCTTTTCCCTCTCACCTTCCCATTCCCTCTAACTCAAAGAGAAAATGCCCCTGCAAATTATGCCGCCCGTGGTGCATATAGCGTGAGATACAGACGGCCACTTGCGAATGTAGTATAATATTAATACAATGTAATATATATATATATATATATATATATATATATATATATATATATATATATATATATATATATATATATATATGTATATATATACGTATTTATAATACACCCATTAAACCTACAATACACATAAGAATAATTACAATTTGTACCTGTAGTGAGGATTTTCGCGGGTTCATGGTAGGCTCACAAAGTCCTCACCGTACATCACCCTACCAAGCAATCCCCTACTTATCCAACACTAAGGCACAATACTTTTCTAACACAAATATACACTTTATGTTAATTCATATAGCTACGCTTGTTTCCTACAATGTATTATACATAATTAATTGTGCATATTGAATTTAATTGTCTCTTGAAACACTCAGCATCTTTAGGTAAGGGCTTAAAGATTTCTTCCATTCGCTGACCGCCCTGTTTAGGAACGTATACTTTGATATATTTGTCTTCTGCGGCCTAAGTTTAATTTGAAATTCATGGATATCTTTTCCTCCTTAAGTCTTCCCAAACTTCACTATTACTATTTGTTTGATACATAGCGCATAATCTGTTAATTCGACTCCCATAACTGATTAAATTGTAATGAAAGGTTAAAAATATTTCTCTCGTATAAGAGAGCAACAGTCCGTATTCTAGTACTACCATAAAAATATGTTTATGTATCAGAATGAAACAGGCAAGGTATTATAGTCTGTTCACTAGCTAAAGTCTCTTGGCCTTGAAGCCAGTTAGCAGCAGCCAATAGGAGACGGTTTTTTTGGGAAGGTAGTGGGGAGGAACCCAGTCTCACTCCTGCTCTCGAAGAGATCACATTGGCCTGCGTTGCCATTAGAAATTGCGTAGTATATCAGCTGAAGGCGAAAATCCGCAAGAGCTGGCAACACGCACCGTTATCTGCCCTCCCGCACGAAAGTTGAGAGGGGCGATGGAAGGGGAAACGTCCGTGATTGGCTACTTGCTCTAAGTAGGCCAAGAGACTTCAGCTAGTGAACAGACTATAAGTAAATAAATTAGAAGCACTCGAAGACATATCAAAGCATAAAAGTAATTTAATTGGAAATTTCACCATCCGTTTAAAGTAATACCTTCCCACATATCTTTAAAAAACAGGGTAAGATTAAAACTCAGATCTTGTAGATGATTGAATTACCCATTGAAACGTTAAATAATAATTAAAAGAGAAAAACTTCAATTGATCAGTCAAAACGGTTTTAAATGTATTGTCACACCATCGCAATCTTTATTGCGGTTAAAATGACACCTCCCACTTGTTTCTACGTTCTGTAGTAACTGAGTTATAGAATTACACGGACGTAATCAAGCAAGAAACTGACTTATATATATATATATATATATATATATATATATATAATTAGTATGTGCGTACGTGCGTATATATGTATGTATACAGGACCGTTCCGATGGGTGAGGCAGCGAGGCAACCGGCTCAGGCGCCTCTCGAAGGGGGGCGCCAAAATTTGACAAAAAGGAAAACCTATCAAAATAAATTCATAAGGCCAGCGAGGCCAGGGGGCACCATATTATATCTCGCCTAAGGCGGCAAAATGTCTGGGCACGGCCCTGTATGTATATGTGTATATATATATATACACACACATTATATATATATATATATATATGTATATATATATACACACACATATATACACACACATACATAAATACACACAAAAACAAACACCATTACATACTGTTTGGTTCTGAATGTTTACTTCCTCAATCTCGCACATGCATGGTTTCCTTTTGCGACGACTCTGTCGCCATTTAAAAAAATAATAACGGGTAAGATCCGTTCCATTTCCGATTTCTTCTATATAGAAAGAACAAGCAGAGGACGGGTCCCAAACCTTAAAATTTTAACAACCACCGCGTCTCCATGGTTATCTCCTCGAAACTCAAAACGGCTTTGCAGCGTCTACTGGGGATTCCTCCAACACATAGCAACAAGATCGAAAAAAATTACAGCACTACAAACATACCTACATTTGAAACTTTAGTAATAATTAGTCTAGAGTAAAATTTTCAGAACCAACTAGTCATTCGTCGAATCAGAAAACCCTCTCCGTGTATTATGAGGCGTGCAGCTGTATGCTGCATCGTCGAGCAGAAGTTATTTTTAAAAAAATATCTGAAAGAAAATATGGAATGAGAGAAAGACATGAATATATAGTATTGTAGAAGAACGTTTCCTCGTGTGAGCTCGGTGACATGAAAATATTTACTGCAGAATTCCGTCCTGTGATGTGGAAAGAGAGAGAAGTAGTAGGCAACTGTATAATGACGTACAAAAAAATTCCAGTTGAACTTATGATACACGATCAACTTCTGTGATGAATGCAAA
The DNA here is from genome assembly GCA_036926305.1 of Uropetala carovei. Lineage (NCBI taxonomy): Eukaryota > Metazoa > Arthropoda > Insecta > Odonata > Petaluridae > Uropetala > Uropetala carovei. The sequence continues at coordinate 499,744 of JAXCHB010000156.1, read as the reverse complement.
GAAAACATGAAAAATATGCAAAGAGTGGCGAATATGGAGATAATATACAAAGTGCAGTTGATATAAGAGATAAAATATAAAAAAGTGTAAGACAAGATAGAGAAAGGAAAATAAGTAAAAATCAGGGACGGAGATACATGAAGAAGCAATAACATAGAGACAACGTTCCCATTGATAAGTGAAACGAAAGAGTGAGATTTCTGGTAGCGTCTTACACCACCAGGGGCGAATTTCGATGAGTCAACAAGATACGAGAATTTCTTAGGAACTCATCACCGTGATTCGCAAAAGGAGGGAAACGGAGAGGAAAAAAATACTCTCTAGAAGAAAGGAGAAAATTTAGCTATTTGACATCCGCCGTTTTCATCGGAAACCTGAAATATTTCCCGAAATTTTGTACAATCTAAAAAGCAACGCGTTTCAAAAGATAATCTTTCAGTGAGTATCTCTCTATCGCGTGTGTTGATAATGTAAATGTTTCCTAAAGACCATGTTTGCACGAGAATAATTAAAAAGCCCTTGAATAATTCCGTTGACTCTCTCTTTCCGTCTGAGTGAAACGTATCCATTTTACTTTCCAAATATGATTTCGTGCTCCCGATGGCGACCTTTAAAAGAGGAAAATAAAGGATAATATGTATTGTGAAAACGATACTCTGAGCAATCCGTCCGTATGCATATTAGACATGCACACATCACCAAATGTTTCCCTAATAAAACCTCGCACAGAATCTACCATCTTGCATACTGGCGCGAAAACTCGCGCAAAACCACCCTCGCGTTAGCTCCGCGGCACTCCTATGCCTCCTAGCGGTATCTCAGCAAACTAGTCCATTCGCTCAATGCGGATTCAGTCTCCGTCCTTATCACAGTTTCCATTGTAAACAAAAACAAACAAGGGAATCATTTCGTGCGCCACCCTATAGTCCTCGCGTGGTTGTATGCGAGAGGGGGTTGTTCACGTCTTCTTTTTTTCTTTTTCCACCCGCCTTTCACAACCTACTACACGCTTTGTAGTTGTTTAGTCGATTCGAATCGGCCTATCGCGTGTTCGGTACGTTGGATACCGTGTCTTTTGTTTTTGTTGTAAGGGACGTTTTTCGGAGGGGTGTGAACAACTCCAATTACCCCTAACCTATGATTTTTTGGATGTTATTTAAATAGTTACATAGTAAAAACAACTGAAACTTTAATTTATGGCTTCGGGCATTTAAAAAAGTACCAAAAAGCGTTTTCTCATATATCGATTCAGTTCGTTTACAAAATGGAGCGGAAATGAAAGTTTTTCGAGCCGAAAAGAAATTTATATATATATTTTTTAGAAAGCGTGAAATCAAACTAATTTAATGATGGGTTTTATAAAGTTTTATATCTCCATGCAGCTTCGTATTATGCGAATGCTACATATTATCACCAAACTTAAAAAAACCAATTGCCTCATCGCAATGTAATAATCCCAAAATTTCGTTACTTAATGAAAATATTTTGGTAATTGTTTCATTAGATCCAAAATCATTCGTACGTTAATTCAATGGACGTGTAAGGGTAAATGTACGCACATAATATTGTTAGGTATTAATACCGAATAACGTAGGTAAATGTATTTTTTTAATTTTTGAAGGGAAATCTTTAATGAAAAATTACTTTAGCTAACTCTTAACATGTATCTCTGAAATTTTAAAAACTATCTGAAAAAATCGTTAATAAAAAATTACTTTAGCTAACTCTTAACATGTATCTCTGAAATTTTAAAAACTATCTGAAAAATCGTTAATAAAAAATTACTTTAGCTCACTCTTAACATGTATCTCTGAAATTTAAAAAACTATCTGAAAAAATCGTTAATGAAAAATTACTTTAGCTAACTCTTAACACGTATCTCTGAAATTTTAAAATCTATCAGAAAAAATCGTTAATAAAAAATTATTTTAGCTCACTCTTAACATGTATCTCTGAAATTTTAAAATCTATCAGAAAAAATCGTTAATAAAAAATTACTTTAGCTCACTCTTAACATGTATCTCTGAAATTTTAAAATCTATCAGAAAAAATCATTAATAAAAAATTACTTTAGTTAACTCTTAACATGTATCTCTGAAATTTAAAAAACTATCTGAAAAAGTCGTTAATAAAAAATTACTTTAGCTCACACATAACACGTATCTCTGAAATTTTAAAATCTATCTGAAAAAATCCCGTGCCTCACCAAATCAGATTTAGTTTTTAACGCTTTTTCGTCGTGTACAGCTTTTTGAGGGGTCCAATTATGGCTGAATTAATTGAGACAAAAACCCTTCAAAGGTTATGGAAGCACTTTTAATGTATTTTTTACGTTATTCGCTCAGCAACAGCACTCAAGACCAATTAGAATTCCATTTTCCACATTCATGTAAATTATCATCCTGGAAAAAGTGTAGTAGTCTATGCACAATAGCCTGAATTTTTTGTATCTGAAAAAATAATCGTCAGCGTAAGTCTGTTTTGGCAATTTTATTTGCTCTGTGACCTATATTACCGTTCCCTAGCAACAATGGATAGAACTCTGCCTCTAAAACGCTCGATCAATTCAAGTTAACTATTATTTTTTTCGAAAAGTTTATGCTCGTTTCTTCTGCACTTCATAGATGAGCAACGCCAAAATCTTGCTGATTTAATGTACGTAGCGAAAGCAAGTTCGTTGGCAGTTTACTTCAAATTAATTCCATGGAGATAAAACTTTATGATTTGTTCGTGCAGTGAGGATAACTCTGCACGAACAAATCATAAAGTTTTATTCATGGACTTAACTTTGAAGTAATGACGAAATGATTTTCTATTACAGTGGTGGGCAACATTTTCGGCAGGGTGCGCAGCATTGGTGGCAGTGATTCCAATGCGGCGTCCACTCGCATTAGAATTTCTCAATGGATCATAGATAAATCGGAAGTTATCTAGAGGTTCTTAGGCACCATACGAGTGGAAATCAAGTTAGAATTAGCTTTTTGGAGTTAGCATTTCAATATTTAAAAATCATGGTGGAACAATCTTAGAAGCAGACGTCTTTGAGAGAAGATCAAAAACAGCCTTAAAAAGAACTTATTTGAACAGAAAAATATTTTCCTAAGATGTCCCAATTTAACGTTAGATATTTTAACAGATTCTGCTGCATGTAAAATAATTTGGCAGTTTACTAAAATAAATGAAAAGATTTTGAAAACTATGAAACACTGGCGTTAGGCTTCATAAAACTGCTTAGTGAGCCGCAGATTAAGCACCCCAGACCTATTACTAACAAGTGGGACTCCACGACATCCATATCGCAGATTTTCTTCAAATTTGCAAGGTTGATGAATAATTGAAGTGTGCGAAGTAAGAAAAGGCAACTCTTTCTCGTTCTCGAGAAATACGATCTTAAAATGTTTAAAAATTCTTATTGCATGATATTAACCATAAGAATCAGCTTACTTAAAGAGTACATACGGTAGACTAGCGAGTAACGAGCCGGACTACATGTAAGTAATATGTAGTACACGAGATACGTATGCCTCCTAGCGGTATCTCCACAAACTAGTATATTCACCTGTGCAATTCAGTCTCCGTCCGTATCATAGTTGCTGTTACATCGTAAAAACAAATTTTGGATCATTTCGTGCAACACCTTGTATTTTACGGCGTATTCTTAAATTAAAACAGAAAAGAAAAAACCTCACCATCCGAGAATCTCCGTCTGTCTACTTCCAAATCATCCTGTCCTCACATAAGGCTTGAGAACATACACTGGAGACAAGAAAGTGAGACAGGAAGGGGATTTTTTTGAGAGGTGGCAAGAGAGAGAGAAAAAGAGAAAGGGGGAAAGACAACAGTGACATCTTAAGAGAAGATTGAGAAGGTTCGCGAGAGGCAAGTTGTTTTTAAACACGAATGAAGGTAAGGTTCCACGCATCACGCGACCGAACAAGGCTGACAACAGTTTCGAAATGTCAAGGTTCCTTTTTTTTGGTAGTGCTTGGGTTATCTATATTTCATAAGTGTTTTTTTTTAGAGCGGGTGTTTTTACGTGTTTCGGTGACACTATAAGGATCACGAGATAGAAGTGGCGTGTCATTTGTCGGAGGACCTTATCGTTTCGTCTCGATATAAATGTTCGTTTAATTTATATATGCACATGAATTTCTTAGAATTACGTGCGTCTATGCAAACATTGAGGTGATCTAAAGCAGCGTTTCTCAGCTGGCGCTCCGTAACCATTAGGTAGGTGCTCCCCAAGCTTTTTATTCTTCATCATTTTGTATGGATTTATTTTTTTTATTAAACAATATATAACATGTGTGAGATCGACTTTAATTTCATTTTGATATTTTGAGTCCATTCATCCATTTTTTCCTATATCGTTTTTGTAGTGACAAGTGTACTATGATGGGCATTCCAGCTGGTAAGGCAACAAATGTTTTCCTGAAAAGTTTGTCCTAGTGTTCCTCATAAGTTAATGAATACCTATATATGCTCCACGGTCTACTAAAGATTGAGAAGCACTGATATAAAGGGAAGAAATTCGCATGATTTTCAAAATAAAAAACGTCGAGAGGAAGACCATTTTGAAATGGGTTACCCGTCGTTAAGGGAAAAATCGTAAAACGAAAATGAATTTCCCATTAATTTAAATTTAGTACTTAGTGATACGGAGACCTGAGACAATACATACATATATAAATGATAGTAAAGAAATCTTTTATATTGTTAAGCAAGGTGAGGTGACGCTTATTTCCAGGTGAAGTTCGTTCTCTATGCTTCCGGTAGAGAGCGTGCATGTATAGTACAGGTAGTTCCCCCTAACGCAGCGATTGAAAATTACTAGAAACTACCTTACGCCTCGACGATTGGAGGGAATATGGAGAGTGGATGGGTGAGAATTCCATTCGAAAAGATGGGCATTGAAGGTGCGCGCACATCCTAGAAGGAAAATCACCGGACAGGAGGAATACGCCCCTAGAATAAATATAAAATACAAAGACGTATGTATTTATTTGTTATAATGAACACTAACCAACTTGAAATTACAAATTGAAACAAACATGCACTACTGTATACATTGACGCTGATCTCATTAACTTAATTATCCTTTGATTCTTTTACAGTCTACCGGATGGCGTATTTTCGCTGTTTTATTGCGTATACCAAAGAAGGGTTATAACTTTTTTAATTGCCTTAACGCGAAAATTCATTACGTGAGCGTTACTAGCGTAAGTGCCTGTTGAATTTCACTGGATTCAGTGAATACTTATATCGCACGTACTACATCTAGGGTTGCCAATTGTTGTAAGACCTTCACGACCCGGAGATTTTGGCGGAAACCCTGTTTTTTTTCTCTTTTTACGGATTTTATGTTATTCACGAGCTGCTATTTAAAAATAGCTGTAAATTATGTCATTATATTTTAATTTATCAATTTAAATATTATTTAATTCGTGACGCATGCTAAGTAGTGTAAGCAAATGCTTTATTCTCACCTATTTGAGAGATCAAAATGTATTAAGGTAATTATCTAGGAGAATGATTTTCAGGGGTTAAAATTTGTATTGAATTATATTTATTGAAAACCGTAAAAACAAGATTATTTACTCGAAATTCATGGAAATCAAAATATTACGATTAGGGTGTTTTTGGGTCCCAAAGAAATGTCATATTTCGTTCAAGATACCATTTTTTTGTTCTTTTCAAAGAAAAAACACGTAATTATTGCATTTATTCATTAAAATCAACATTTTCTGACTATTGGTATGTTTGTGTAAGGAGGAACATTGCTAAATTTGTACTTCCATTACTGACCCGGAGAAATTGTTGTAAAACCCTGTGCCCGGAGAAACGTTGCTTCACCCGGAGTCTCCGGGTCAAAATGACCAAGTTGATAACCCTAGTCTACATCACAACATAAAATACTAGTTATTTTAATCATGAATCATGTAATTTATGCAAAATACGTCTTTGGCAACAATTTTCAGCCCCAAATATAAAATTAAGTTCCAATCACGAAAAAAAATGTATTTTTATATTTTTGTAACAAATGCAGATGTTAGATGCTATGACAACGAGATCAATGCTTTTAAATGGGAGCTGATATCACATGCTGTACCGAGCAACGCCCGGGAATTTTGCTAGTTTAATATAAATTCGTATTAATTGAGAAAATATCTCATAAAATGTGTACTAAATGAACCGTTACATGCAGATGGCGTCTATTGTGACGCTTAAAACCCTTCCGATTTCAAAGTGCTTCATCAACCGTTCGCATACAAATGCCGAACACGCGACGCACTGCGCTTTAATCATCTATCATCTTTTTATTCCCGTCATTCGCCTCTCTCTAAAAAAAAAAAGACATCTCGCATTCCGCAAAGGGTTATCGCGGCGGGAAACGTATCTCTTTTTTTCGGTCGTTTATTACCCGTTCACGGTGGCACGCTCTTCCCGCGAGTTGAGTGAACTAACTCTACATTTTTTATGCCTAATGTTTTTCAATTATATCACAATTCACTTCGTACGATACGGGAGAAAAAATAAAATGGAAGTTTCTTTTTTTCTGCTCAATTTACTCAATTAACAGCTCACGTAATGAAAATAAATTTTATGCACATACCAAATCTAAACGAGAAACGTAAATAATGCGCTGGGCTCCTTTCAATATTTTTTCTTATTTATTGACTAATAACTCTCCACATTTAGGAATATATTGAATATATAATTTTTTGCTATAAAAAGATTTGGAGACTAATCTTACCGACTCCTACTTGGGGATCGCACGATTTAATGATTTCCGTTGCGATTTTCTATAATAGTCGCCATATTCTAAACTGTATCTTTTTAAAGGACAACTTTGCGATACACTGCGTATAGAACAGGTAAAAACATTTTACTATAAAATGGCAGACGAAAAATTGACCGCCATCTCTGTTTCAGTTTTGGAAGTCATCGAGTTGCAGCACAGGACATAAATTGTGATATTAACGTCAAATTTATTTTTCAAAGCACCTTCATGAGATATTTTTCATTTGCTTGAATAGGAGATACTATTTTTCCTTTGCCGTTCTTCAATAACATGCTTTTATGTGCAATTTTAAAAGAAAAAAAAACTGATATGACAGCAACGTAAATGCAATATTTGAAGCATGGAAAGCGTGTTGAAAAAATATTTTTAAGTTAACTTTATTTTTAAAGTTAACAAAAAAATGAATTACTGCTAAATTATTACTTTTATTCATCATTATAATCCATCATAGTTTCACTAACAATGATTCCGTAGCGTTTTTCATTTAATCTCGTAGATAAATCCTTCAATTTTTTCCCGAAATGTTCATTTTCGTCCGCCAGAGCAGAAACGGAAGTGACTGCGAAATTTACTAACCCTTTTTACCATCGATAAATTGAACTGCAGTCGAAATGATACGAACCCACGTTTAACGAAGCCATCGTTTATCTTCACGAGAGATTTGAAACAAAAACGAAGCGTTTCTCTTCATTTTACGCGCAGCTATAAATTTTTTAAAAAACATCTATATTCCTGTTAACGAATCGTTTCATAAACATGGATTCGACTCCCCTCGAAACAGTAATTATTAAATATAATTGATACGTATATTTTAAAAACAGTTTCAGGTTTTATGGAAGTTAGCGCAGTGATATTTAGTATGTTCATTTGATGACAGATGCCGAGGACTTAGTTTTCCGTGGATTGTCAAACATCTCCACCATGCATTGACACTAAATCATAGTTGATTTTTCTTTTTTTAAAGGTTACAAAAAACAAAAGTGCCGATGAAAAACGTATATTATTCAATCAAACTATTTTTAAAAGCCCAGCTCGTTTGCACGAAGAATCAAATCTCATTTTCCAGGGTGACAAAAATTGCGCATTCAAAATCAAACCTCGGCCTTTTCTTAAAATCTTCGGTCATAATAAAACGATGTCGTTTAAACAAAAACTTTCAAATTAGGCATTCGTCCCACTCAAATCACCGTTAAAATTAACGGAAATAGGTATCATTTAGTCTTGCAACGGCTAAGAAAATCTTTGAAGATGCACGAGAAATGTTAAACGCTATATTATCTGCAGTCTTCGTTAGGATTTTAAATTTCAAATGTTTTAGATTTGATGGAAGAAAAGCAGCGTCATGTGTTTGTCCTGTCGTAATTTAGATACGTACAGGATGTACGTGAATAAATATATATATATAGAAAAAATAACGTTAAGAAACTATTTTGTTGCTTGATAGAAAGGCAAAAATTATTAATCTATAGAAGAGTTGAGTTTGCAATTTTTACTTTCAATAATTTCATTGCCATTATTTCGTAATTATTTTTGGTATGTTTCGTGAGACTATCTTATCCATTTTTACAGCTGAAGTGGAAAATGTTTTCGCAGAATTCGAACACAGTATGTATAAGATTAATTGCATCGAATGATGGAAGGTATGTAGAGAAATCTTATTGTTTAATGAAACTAATAATTACTTAACTGTTCTGTTTATTGTTAATTTTTTGCTTTTTTTATCAAGCAACAAACATGAGATAATAAAATCTATTTTTTGGAATTTTCTTTTACGAACATCCTGTACGTGTGTGTGTATATATATATATATGTACATGTATATGTACACGTATGTCTGTGATGTATACAGATAGATAGATGACGCAGCCTTTTAAGTATAAGGGAAGATCCCTAAATGCGAAATCGATAAACAAGAAAGCTGGAAGTGAAATCGATTCCGACGTCTTCTTCGGGAATTTCCTCCTCCGTCGGCGGTAATCTGACCTTGTCTTGAGGCCATTTGCCACGATACTCATCCTTCAAACGCATCGAGGCGAAAGGCGAGAGAGAGCGAAATAAGACAGGAGAGAGAGATGGATGGATGGATGAGAGAAGCGTGGAATTGGCGAGCATCAGTCTTGCAGGAGGAATCCGCCGAGAAAAATGCGACTTCCGAGAAATTCCCTTTGAACGGCGCTTACCCGACGGGAAAAAAAATCACTAGTTCTTTTTTTTTTAAAAGAGGCTTACCGGGTTGATTCCGCAGTTGTATTTGAGCCCTAGGCAAAAGAAGGATCCTGTATCAACAAGATCGAAGAAAAAAAAACAGGATGCACGACTGAAAAGGTTATTCCTTTTAAAAATTAAAATACAATTACGACAATATACCATGTTATACATCAAGGAAAGTTTCATATATAATTTGAAATCAACCCCTCTATATAATTTTCTTGGTTATGCGTGATAGTCCGATCGGCGTTTTCAATGGTTGGAGCCAATCAGGGCTTCTGAACATCACTTATGTCCGTGACGCACGATTGCACCGCCGTTTCTTAGGCGTGGAATAAACTCGAACTAATATAATATATGTAATGATATAATTCGAAGTTATTTTCCTCTAGAATTTTGAATAAATTTTTGATATTTGAAATATATGAAGGAAATGTTTATAAGAATATTAAGTGCGAGATTTTAAGTTAAATAATATATTCCTTCCCCTGATAATGACAGGCTTATATGCTAGTTAATCATAATTCAACAGAGAATTAACGAGCTCGTCGTATGGCTGAAAAAACTGAAGAAAAAGCACATATAATACATAAAAAACCAGATGTGCATTTTGGCTACAAATCAGCAGTATATACAGTGGTTGTTCACCAAAACAAGGGTTCTTTTAGAATGTATTTTCGATGAATTACCACTGAAGATGGCTGCTTTGTAGCCGAAATGCGTATCTGGAGTTTTTTTATACCTGAGATAAGAACTTTTAAACTGCTTGTTCTTGTACGCAATTATCTGTACACTTTTCTGGAGAAGACAGAGTAAAGGAACCCGTTCAAAGTGGGGTATTTTTTCCAATATGAATACAATAGGTTACATTTCAGCGCCTTCTTAAGCTCAACATGCAACAGTTTAGTTACATTGTAATTAAGCAACGCTTTCTTTAATCCTTTCTCATTACTTCATGATTCTAACCAAAAAGGTTTTATGCTTTTTTTAAATGGTCGGAAACTGCTTGAAAAACCTTCGCAAATTGAAATTGGTGCAATAGAGATATACGAGTACGTCAAGTTTAGGTTTAATTCATTGGATACGTGCTCTGAATGGTTGGACCAGCCGTTGTTAACAAGCATGGGGCTAGATGACCAATAAATACCTGGGAATAGTCGAAAATAACCGAGATATTACTACAGATCATTTTTCCCAGATAGGATAAGACAGATCAATAAGAGGCTTTAACTATAGTGTACGCTAGGTTTAATCCCACTCCCTGCCAAATGCTACATTGGTGCCTTGCAGGGTAGCTATGTAAATGTAAACAAAAAGCAAAGTTCTCTAGGAGAAATCCAAACCAAGACCAAAAAGATGTCGATTGAAACCATGCAATTTGAAGGGCAAGAACAACTAGAAGTTAACTAATTCAACTGAAGAAGCCTTCGCGTTTTTCCAAGTAAGCGGAACTTTTACCAAGCGCAAACAGTCTTTATTCTCCTTGAACCAGTTTAACAGTTATATTTTCGGTAAGCTATGGACGGAAAAATATCTTCAGCGGAACAACGGATGGATTATCTTGAAACTGATAATTGACAGGCAATTTATGATTCGTTTAAATAATACTTACTCGTCTATGCCAGATGCGTATAGTATGCTATCGTATTAAATAAAACAAAATTCAAAATTCCCTCCTAATGAAAAAGATAAAAAGTAGTTTATTTGCGCTGGAAATAGTAATTATCCACTCATCAAAGATTCGTAATAAAAATGTCGTGTTTTAACTGCTGCAAAGTTAGAACTCTGTAAAAAAAATCTAAATGCAGATTTTCCGATGACTAATTCAGCTATAAAAACCTTCCTATTTCGTGGACTTATTCGTCTCTAAGAAAAAACCCAAATAATACAGTCGAATATATAATTTTTGCGCGATAAGACAAATTCCTACGTTTTAATGACAGGAATACTTTTTTGCACGTTTGTGTCAAAGTATACTTTTTTCCTGCGTGACAATTCATCATGACTAATTATGACTGCGACTCTTTCTGAGAAGTAAAAAAAAACACAAACGTAAAAAAGCTTAGCTGAATTAATTTACGGCCTTCCTTGTTTTAATGTCGTTACCCAACGCAATAAAAGAATTGTCGGAACAAAGATAGCAACACCCTCTAATTACCGTCCGCGGTTTAATTCATTCTCCGCAGTAATTGATTTTTATTACCGCGAAATGCAACGCAAAACTGAAATAGTCGCGAAGAGTTTGAATGAGCCATTGATGCATTTGAACTAAAGTTGTTCCTTCACGATTTCAGGTTCTAACAAGATGGATAGTTGAGTTGTAAATAAAATACGGCGTTGTTATGACTACGAAAATTATGTGCACGCTTTGATAAAATCGTTAAATTTAAATTTTAAATAATTTAGCGCCATCGTAGATACGGGCACAGATGTAATAACGTAATTTTTAAATATATATTTATTTTGTTTGGCGATTGATTCAATCCCACAAATAGCTGTCATTAAATTTAAAATGATCATAATTTTTTTATTTAAATAATTTATCATTTTAATTAATTTCGTGATCACGTGTTTGTTCACGTGATGTTCATGTTATCTGCAACGTCCTTCGTTAATTTATAGGGAATACTCTATTGAATGACAAAAGGAGGATAAAGGGATCGCATTTCGTAATTTTTGCGCGGAAGATGATATTTTCTTCTTAACAACTTTACGAATCTCCAAGGCAACACGCACTTCCATAGAAACGGCGTGATTAGCGAAAAACGCTGTATTCTTTAGGCGCAAGTAAAGTTTAATGTTTCTGTTTCCAACTCAAAATAAAATTGTCCCTTAGGAGTTCCTTTGAATAAAACTTCGGTTACTTCTTTTTGCGAACCCTTAATGATAACGCAAGTGGAAACCACGACAACGACGTAATTTGTACGCAGCGCGTTTAGTAACCACGGGAAACCGATATTGCCTCACACGTTATAGCGACCTCGCCTTTATCCTAATTACCCCGTTAAAACTGGAGAGAGAGAGAGAGAGGCGATTCCCTACTCCTATGAAATTCCTGCGCAGAAGTCCTTCCACTCGACTGTGTGTAAGAGCTGCCTCATGGTTGAGTCCTGTTTCTTTCTTAGCTCCCACACTCGAGCGTTCAGAGGATTTTTTTATGCAAGAGCCATAGAGAGGAAACGGAAGAAGTAATTGAAGGAACAAATGAGAAAACCAGATGAGAATGTAATGGAAATTAGGAGGAGGTTGATAATAATTACTATACGTGAAAAGAAACCGTCAATTTTTTAACACTGTAGAGAGTCAAATGGGAGTAGGTATTAAAAATATTAAGTGCGTAGTCCCATTTTAATTCGAGTTTTTAAAACCTGTTAGAATCGGGATAAAAAACTCGTCGCTTAAACCCACGCGAGGAAAAGAAGTCTACTTTACTCGGAAAGAAAGCTCAATTCCAAATTTCATAATTTCAGAAGTCAGCTCTCAATCCAAAAAATACTCCTTAGGTTTCCAAAATTAAGACATCTCTACTGTCATAGCAACTCGAACATGGTGATATACATTGATAGTTGTTATTATCTATCGACGAATTAATGACATATGCTCGTCATTGTCAGTAGGAGATAATAAATTTCGACAGATTGAATCTCTTTAACGAGAAATTATTAGAAAGAATAGTGAGGAAATCTGAGTGAGTTTGTATTTGCTAAATTTCTGTTTGAAGCCGTTTAATGAAAATAAAACATCGGGAGAGAAGGAAAAGATAATGGGAGAGAGTTATAGAGTAAATAGAAATTTTTAATTGAAAAACAGCTTCTGTTGGCGCACACGAAAGGATAAAATACATTTTTTGATCGATAAAAAGCAGTCTGTAAGTTAAAAATTTGATAACCTTAACCGTAAGACTGGTGTAAAATTTTTAAATCTAGGTGGCGTTTAAATATGGATAACTTGCTGCGTGGTTTTAAAATTAAAAAGTTTATAAGGACAAAGAGAATGAAGCCTCGAATAGCGAAAGGACAGGATGGATACGTTTCTTCCAATATGTCGGAGAGATAGAGCGGCAAGTAAAGACGGGTAACCAGCATGCACTTTGAATTGAAGGTAACCTAAACCTCTTTTTTTGTTTACCGCACATTCTTAATTTAACAACTCCAATATATCCTTATTTTAATAAATACATATTATCTTTTCCCGTCCCCATAGATATGGACAAACTAGGCGACAGGGTTTAAAATCTCTAACCTAAAGCTTATCGAATTCAATTTTCATTAAAACGCATTTCAATATTTTACACTCTACATTAACGTTTCAGGGTAATTTAATGCTGAATTGTCACCTATGCTGCATTTAAACGAGCTGAAAATATGCTATAAAATCCAACGATAAACAATTTTACTCGTGCATACTTACCGATATGCTGCAGTAAAGATTTTATAGCTACCTCTCAGGCACATTGCACCACCAAAAAACTACAGATATTAGATGGCTTGAAGATTATTTAAGCCCTTATATAATATCCCTTCATTCTCTATAATAAAAACGTTGTTCTGTAAGGAACGCAAGATGACCGACAGCGAAATTTAATTAGACCACTTGAAAATATGTTTTGTCAGTTAGCTAATACTGAACGCCTTCTATCACAATATATTTTTGGTAGTTGTTAATATTCGAGTGGCACATTTATTTGTTAACGTAAATATCATACCTACCTATCGTTTTCCCTACGTTATATGTGTATACATATAATTATTTCCCTGTCTTTGCACACCGACAATTATATGTAGCATTGACGAGAACAACAACAGAATATTCACCAGAAATGTAGTCTATGACGAAATATTTCATATGTAATATTGTGCTATTAATTCTTTTAAATACAAATATTAATAATCAAACTATCTTTAATTCTTCCGTTGATATTTCAACGAGAATTACATTAGTTTATAAATAGAAAAATTGCACACGGTTAGCTACCTAACTTCATATAAAAGTTGAAAGCAGGAAGCACTCAAGAGCCACACAGTAAAGAATCGGAGAAGAGGGCTTTATTCTTATGCCACAAACTTGGGTTTTACAGAAGCGTTAAGGCGAAAGACAAAGGAGGATTTGAGGACACTAGGACATTAAAAAATATATTTCCGTAAAAAATGAGGGAGAGAGTGGACAAAAGAGGGAGATAATTGGCCGCGTGAGGAAATGCGGTGGACGGCGAAGATAGAAAAAAGAGAGAGAGATAGAGAAAGAGAGTCCTTCTAAGTAAGATATGAGAGGTCCAGAGAGAACGGGATGGCTTTGCTTCCTCCCCCTCCCCCCCCCCCCCCGCCATTAAGCTCGGGATGGGGTCTGATGGGGAAAGAGGAGGGAATGGTTTAATGGGGTGGAGGGTAGAGAATGGGTATATGGCCAAGCCAATGCATAAAGAGTCCATATCAAAAGTTGGGAACACAACAGGTTCAGATGCATAAGGGAAGGAGACCGTTGCTAATCCCTTATACCCGCCCACCTCCCCTCCACAACCCTACGTTCTACTTCTCTCCCCCTTCACCCATCCAAACCTTTTCCCCTCCGTCCCTTTTCTTAATTAGGCTACCTTGAAGGCCTGCGGGTTTCAGTGTCCGTGACGTTAGATTCCCCTGGTTTGGGTTTTGGTCGGTCAAAAGTTTGCGTTTTTCTCTTATTTTGAGTAGGTTTTTAAGGAGAGGACGAGTTGTTCAGCCGTGATTTATGTAGGAGAGGAGAATAAATGAGGAGGTCACTTTATCAAAAAAGGGATACTAATAATCCCTAGTTATTGAGGGCGATATTTAAGACCAGTGCTCCTCCTTCAACCGGTATGCCGAGGTAAATTTTGAAATCATAGGCAAGGCAAAAATACAATTTTATTCTTTTAATGCCAAGACCGCAGAAAACAAATATTTCTTACTAGTATAAGTGCCCGTCAAAAATGACGGGGATGATCGATAATTCTGAAATAAAGTTGAGGCAGTATTCTTTGACCTGAAATCATACCTCCTGCTGAGAGGGTTAACTTCGATCCGAGCAAAAGTTCGAAACCCTCGCCGCGAGTATCTATTGTGCTTCAAAATCTGACATTAGTCCCCTCTTGCCAGGTATATTTCGGTTTCAGAGCGTGACAGAGGGAGTGACAAAAGGACAAAGTGACAGAGTAAGGCTTCTATATATTACCGATACATTAAAACGTTTTGTTATTACATCATAATGCTATCCTGAAAATTTCATCGAATTCGGTTCAGTCATTTGCGAGACATTACATGACAAAGGGACAAAGTGACACTGTCTTTCATATATGTTCGATGATGATGGTACGATTTATTATGCAGTTTCTGCTACTTAGAAACTGAAACCAAGTTGTTACGTAACTGGAGAATTTGAATTTCTATTATAGGATTATTATCCGGGCTAAACGAATTGAAAAATGCAGATTTCAGCAATAATTGTGGAAAAGGCGATTTTACCTTTTTTGTTGGTTATAGGGTGGTAAAAATGTTCCACGCGATCTCGATGAATTTGGTTCGGTGTGCCGCGAAGTTCGAGAGTACCGGAGAGTGTTCCGTGAAATGTAAGAGATTGCGGAGCATTGTTTTAGACCAGGGATGCCAACTAAGCAATTTTATGCTTCCCACCGCCAGTGTTTCATAGTTTTCAAAACATTTTTCATTTATTTTAATTAACTACCGAATATTATTTTCCGTGAAGAAAAATCTGTTAAGAGCTGTTGAATTGCAACCTCTTCGTAAATATTTCTCAATTCAAGTAAGTTCTTTTTAGTGCTGTTTTTGATTTTTTTCTCAACGATATTTCTAAGACTGATCATGATTTTTAATATTGAAATACTAACCCTAAAAAGCTAATTCTAACTTGATTTCCAGGCATATGGTGCCTAAGAATCTCTAGGTAACTTACGATTTAACTATAATCGCACCACCGAAGGGTTAACTGCCACCATTGCAGCCCACCATGTAGAAAAAGTTGCCCGCCACTGTTTTAGACAATCACGTTCATTCTTACATATAACCCTGACAACGCAAACATCCATGTACTAGGCGGTATTAGAAACCGTGGCCTTAGTATTCGTTGGAGCATACTCTAACCACGACGAGGGAAGTCAGTGTGGCGAATCAGTCTAATGAATCGAATGTCGTTTTCGGGAGGAAATGATTTTTTTCGTCGCCGAGATGAATCTGCGTTTGTCGATCCGAGTTGACCGTGAAATTGAATTCGTCGTCATTTGTTTGTGGATCGTCCTCTAAACGGTAGCTTCGAAGTTGTTTTAGGTCTCGGAAACTATCGAATCTTGTGTTATTTGAGGTCGGAATCACTCGCGATCTAATTATCAGAAACTAGTATATATATAAGTCGGTCAGTTTAACTTAAAATCTCGTACTTATTATCCTTATAAACAATTTATTCATGTCTTTCGAATATCAAAAGTTTATTCAAAATTATAGCGGAAAATGATATACTAACTTCGAATTATATCATCACATATATTCTATTGTGGCTCATTTCGTGTTATCTTTGATTTCTATAGATGAATACCAGCGATATTTTCCTGGGTTACATTTTTCTCCAATAGCCACACAAACGTCAGAAAAAACAGACGCGCATTTTTCCTACAAAACGGCTGCCATTAGCATTGAATAGACGATGTTACATACATACCAAAAGGCGAATCGCCAATGATAAGGGTTGCTTTTTGTAGGCGATTTTTGCAACTGGTTCTTCCAAACTTATAACTCTTATCTGAGAAACATATTTCTTCAATATTTATTTTCAGCCATAATATGACATTGATAATGTTTCTTGAATTAAGTTTCAGTTTTTATACGCTAATCTTGACGGATTTTCCATATCGCCATTAAAAAAAACTGCTCAAAATCTCAGCAATACGTTAAATCAGGGGTTCCCAAACTTTTCGATGTAGCGAGCATCAAGTTGTATCCTATACCAATGTTTCTCAAACTGTGGGCCGTGGCCCTCGAGGGGGCCGCAAAATTATTTGAGATGTTAGGTGAAATGGCAAAATATAAAATATACACGAATAATAACATTTCATTAGGAAATTTTTAGAAAACACGATGTGATAGAAATTATTAACAGTAATATAAAATAAAGGAATTTATATTGAAGTTTATTATTTTTACTATTTTCAATACAAAGGGGGCCGCATAACATTCAAGGGGGCCGCGACAGTTGAAAGTTTTAGAACCACTGTCCTAGACTATAAACGGAGCACCACTATATTTATGAAAAAATAGGAATGATCATTGATTTAAATCAAACCAGCATCAAAGGTATTCTTAATGATTTTGAATGCGTTTAGAAAGAAATCAACCGAGCAAATTAAATTATTGGTTCTGAGAAACTGGATATTAAGCACCTTGAAAGAGCTCAATAAGGCTGTCAAAGAGCATAATCGGGCTTCCAAAGAGAACAGAGGTGCTCGCGAGCACCGGCTTGGGAACCCCTTCGTTAAAAATGTTTCTGTATTCTCCTTTGTGATACTACACGTGAACAATTAATAAGATCTGAACTATTGCGCGCCTTAATTTATTCTTCTCCTAGATAAGATGGAACCATTATAATTTCTTATCGCTACAAGTGATACGCCTAACAGTTTCACCGTGACCTACATTAAAGGAGAAGTTAAATTATTTCCAAGACTTCGCACTTAGCTATGAAACCTACCGCTTTACTTTTTTACTAAAATAAATCTTTTAAAAGATTCTCTTATCGAGTAACCGAAACTGATACAATGCGAGCGCACCTTAATTCACTTCGAGAAGGATTTCCAACAATGCCGTTCGTTGCTAAGGTACACGGAGAGCTTCAACGTTGCCTCGATAAATTCTTTCGCCTTAACGCTGCTCCTTTTTTTTTTAAATACTTTTGGTGCCCTGCTTCTGGGAACAGCCGCTATAGGAGTGAAGAAGCAATATATCAAAGTAAAAGAAGAAAAAAACTCGGCGAGGTTTTTTAGTCTCTCTCTCTCAGACGATTGATTTATTGCTCGTTTTCTTTCGCTTGAAGTTCTTGGAGGAGGAAAACAATTTGAGAAATTCTTACGAATTGTACGAACAGAATATTTTTTGCAAATTTTTAACTCAAAAAATACTTCACTCAGAATGTATTTCATATTTGGATAATCAATCAATCATATATACATGTGTGTGCGTGCGTGTGTGTGTATGTTTCCTATTCCGTTCTGAAGTTTCGTTTACCTGCGACGTATATTCATTTTAATATTTTATTATCATTAATATCAATCAATGTAATGGAGAGACTAATATGATGGAATTTCAATTAGGGGCTACGACACTGCATTTCTGCCATTTTCTTCATGGAGACGAATTCAAAGGTTGAATTAGTGAGTTAAATCCATGTCATTCATAAAATATATTAACGAGTTTCGAAAAAAAAAGTGTTCATTATTCCACCGCGCCATGTTAGTTCGTGCGTCCCTGATTAAACGGGAAAAAAACTTAAAATTTTTTCTAATCGTATTTTTAAGATTAAAATCATAAAGTTATGCAGTGAAATTTTTAGGAACGTCTTCTCCACGACATGGATAAAATTTACAGCGCTTATTCAAGTCGGTAATATTTTACGTTTAATTTAGCTTAAATATTTCATTAATGCAACTGACGTTTAATTTATTTTTATGTGAGTATACCTCCACATATTTGGGCACTAGAGCCTTGTTTGTAGGTGTCATTCACGTGAAAACGTACGCTCAAAATTTCGGCTTTCCATCCATTATATCTTAGAAGATAATGAAAATAATATTTTTTAAATGGACCCTTATCCGGCACGGTGCAATTTTCAAAAATCTGTATCTAAACAAAAAAAAATAAATGGCATTATAGATCCCATACGTACACACTGCAAATTTCAATCTTATATCTCTTAACGTTAACCTGCCACGTTAATTTAACTAATTGCACAGACGGACATACAGACAAAGGGAAAATATGAGCTCGATTGTGAAATAAAAGGCGCTTAAAGGACATACCAAATGCGTTTTTGTTCGTGACACTTTCGGTAACAAACGCACAGTGGGAATAAAATAGACACTTATTTCAAGAGAGACATGCGTACGTAGCAACCAACGCGCGTCAACTTTGAAGGTGTCAATTTACGAAACATTTTCACTTCATTTTCATTTTTAAAAAACTTCCCATGAACTATTTCCTGTTTTACCCAAACTCACAGACGTGTCTCGTCTCACAACATTGACCTAGGTTAAAAATCTTCCCCAGAACGATATTTCAGCAATCACCTGTCCTTTCCAAGTAACAATAAAACAGGTGACACTTTCCGACTCCCCCCCCCCCCCCCCTCTGTGGCGGTATATTATTATGGTTCAGCACCATCTCGAACGCCACCCCCGGTAAAGGTGGGAAGTGGTATGCGATACCGCCATGACTCCAAGTCAACTTTAAAGACGTCAGACTCTTTGACGTCGACACGGGTTTCCGCTAACCAGACGTCTTATGGATGCTAATTGAGACTAATGACGGTGGAGGGTTGAGAAAAGAGAGGAAAGGGAAAAAGAGATAGAGCCAAAATGACAAAAAAATGAACGGAGCACCCCCGAATCCACATTGGAAAAGCCGGTCGGAAGTAATCCTTCATCGTCTCGGATTTATTCATCCGCCAGGATAATGTGATCTTTTTTTTCAAAAATCTCCTTTTTTTTTAGTTTTGTTGGATTTTATTTTCGGACCGGAAACATAATAGTTTTCCTTTGGCAAAGTGGCAATAAGTAAAAATTTTGCCTTCAGCGACATTTTTATCTCGTCGCTAGTCATTTGTCTTTTGGATGCTTTCATTCGAATCGAGCGTTATTTTCGTATGTTGACGAAATTTATTCATACCTAGTGCATAAGCCCGTCAATATGACGAGAAGTAATACATTATTCAACTTAAAATCTCGTACTTATTATTCTTATAAACAATTTATTCATCTCTTTCAAACATCAAAACTTTATTCAAAATTCTAGAGGAAAATAATTATATCATCACATATATCATATTAGTTCGAGTTTATTCCACGCCTTAGAAACGACGCTGCAGTCGAGCGTCAGGGACATAAATGATGTTCAGAAGCCCTGATTGGCTCCAACCATTGAAAACGCCGACCGGACTATCACGCATAACCAAGAAAATTATATAGAGGGGTTGATTCCAAATTATGTATGAAATTTTCCTTGATGTATAACGTGGTATATTGTCGTAATTGTATTTTAATTTTTAAAAGGAATAACCTTTTCAGTCGTGCATCCTGTTTTTTTTCTTCGATCTTGTTGATACAGGATCCTTCTTTTGCATAGGACTCAAATACTGCTGTGGAATCATCCCGATAAGCCTCTTAAAAAATCGGTACAAGATACATTATACAAACTTTCTCATATACTATAGTCTGTTCACTATCTAAAGTCTCTTGGCCTTAAAAACACTTAGCAGCAGCCAATAGGAGACGGTTCGTTTGGGAAGGTGGTGGGGGGAACTCAGTGTTACCCTTGATTTCGAAGCGTTCACATTGGTCTGCGTTGCCATTTCTACCGCCGTTTCCTTGCTGTTCTTGTTCATGATTAGGTATCTGGCCTCCCGCGCGAAAGTTGTGAGGGCCGATGGAAGGGGAAACGTTCGTGATTGGTTACTTGCTCTATGAAGGCCAAGAGACTTTAGATAGTGAACAGACTATAATGCGTCCACTGAGCATTACACCATCACGCATAACCAAGCAAATTATATAGAGGGATTGATGACAGTTTGTTTCACGTTTTCAGCGAGTTTTAAAACATGCGCTTGAGGACACCGGTTTTTTCCACATGGCCAGCTAGTAACATGTGGCATTTTCAAGGTGTAAATCACTGCAACCCATTGGGGTTGAGATACCAGAGTGTGAAACGTGCACTAGGACCATTGCATACCCCGAAGCACCTTTGTAATGCTATGAATTTTCTTTCATAAAATATGTCCGTAATAAAAAAGCTGCAATTTTCCTACATTTCCCATAAAACAAACTGGGCTCAAATTTGAGCCTGCGAGGAGGCTAATACATGCACTTAAAATAGCTAATGTGTGTGTGTGTGTATATATATATATATGGGGTATGTATGCGTGTGTACGTAAATTTCAAGAAGATAAAAATAGAATTTAAATCTTCACGCCCACTGCGAATAATTTTATTTACCTAAAAAAAAGCAATGGAGAAAGGTATATGCTTAGCACAGTTAGATCCTTTATAAGTAAAAATTAAAGACAAAAATGTATTTCATTTTTCACCTTCTCAGATTATTAATCGAAGCGAGTTCCGGGCGAACTATATTATAGAGTTAAAAAAAAACAACTCGGTATAAAATGGCTTTCCGCTTATTTCCACTGTTCTAACAAAAGTTTTTAAAAAAAACGGTCGATACCTCTTCTAGAGAGGGCAAAATTAAAAAAGGTTTCATTCCGAAAACTTTCGTGAAACTTTTTTGCGACTTTGACATGATTCCCCTTAACGCCCAAAGCTTTTCTGGAAAAAGCATCTTTTCTTAAGGTATTACTACCTTTCCTCGTCCGTCAAACGTAATCCTCCTATACGCCACCCCGCCAAAAACTCCAACCAAATCAGCCTTCAAAAGTCCCAAGGAAAGAAAAAACGTCTCAGTCAAACATCGTTACGAAGTAGTTTTTTAATACAAAAAAGACGAGAATTTCGTCCTTCGAGAACGTAGCAATTTTTTCTTTACCCTCGCTTTGAATCTTTTGGGAGAATAAAGTAATTTGCAGTGGAGGAGGAGTAAGCACGAATTATATGAATGTACGTAAGTTTTAGTTAAGAGGCCCGGATGCGAATATCAAATATTAATATTACTATTTTCAGCAATAAAGAACAATTTATGGAGCGTGGGTTTATTATTATAACTTTTACGGAGTGTTTCCTTATTGGAAATCAGTTTTCAAGTGATTTTTAGTCAAATGTTTCTGCAAAACTTTAATCCGATGCTTGAATAATTGCCAACTTCTGGGGCACTCATTATTTGGGGTCCAGGATGACTCGTATCCGCCGTATCCCCCTTTTTGGCCGGCCCTGGGTTCGGTATTAACACTTGGAAGACTTTTAAGCCCAAATAATTATAAATAATAATAATAATATTTACATATAATAAGCAGAATCACCAAGAAACGTGAATGTGTATTTGGCTATTAGCTATTGAGTTCCGCATATGTATAATGTTGAGCTTTATTTGTATCGAAATAGACTTTTTAGGCGGTTTCGCTTCCAGCGTGAGCGCCTATTATCGTCGGTCTGTCCGTCCGTCCGTCCGCATGTTCGTTCTCGGCTTCTACTGAACGAATTTTCATGAAAGTTGATATTAAGGACTTACGATCAAATATAATAAGAAAATCTCAAAAATGAATCACGTACGCCAATCAAGAGTACCACTTTAATGGTGACAAAAAATGAAGTTTTCGTCATATCTCGTAAAGTATCAGTCATAACAAAATATCTTTCAAGTAAAAGTTGTAGAACTAGTAAAGAATAGTATTTCTTTTCCTATACATCTTTATCGTAGGAGTAGCCGTTATCAAGAAAATCAAACAAGAATGTCTTAATTCGAGTTGAACTTTGAAATTTTCTTGCGTGGTTACTTCTTCATTGTTGCTAACATAAACAATCTCACAAACAAACGTTTAATTTCCTTACGTGTGCATGCAATATTATTAAATAGGAAGAAAATGGATTATTCATGATGAAGAAAAGAACATTAAAACGCTATTTCCCTTACGTACAGATATATAATTTCTTTCTACTGCTCCATTGCACGAAACGCGCCCATTTGTGATACGTTTTACACTTTCCTAACTTGTTTAAATATTAATATTACCTGCGATTAATTCAAGAACCGCATGTTTGATATTTTATGCGAAGTTCATCTAGTTTAATCGGAGAGGCATTATGGCTTGGACTACACTCATATGGACATGAAAAATTTATATAATTACGTTATATACGTTACTTATTTTTTTAATTTCCAGGGTGATGAAGAATCATTCCTTGTCTATCATGTTCCGTGATATTGCGTCACGTTTCACCAGATACCGCGAAATTAACATTGGCCCTCGGGTGTGTGAAAATCTCGGCAAAAAATATATATAAAACGATAAATCTCCTCACAGACGTTGCCATATTTTCGTCCGCTTGCGTTGCTAAGCTCACCCACGCCTGAAATGAGGTCAAGATTAAGGAGGAGGAGGAGGGTAATTTGGAAAAAAAAGAAGAAGGCGCCCTCCTCCACTCTAAAACGGTCGGTTATTGCGCTATGAGAATACGTTCCCATATACTATAGTATGCCATTCGTAATCCGCCGTTGCTAGGGTGTGTAATACGTTGCCTAGTTCCAGGCGCGACTTCTAGAGAGAAGGGAACTTCTCGTATGCTGATAAATGGCGATTGTGGAATGGAAAGGTTATTCCACTGCAAATAAAACGTGACCCAATGAGAAATCGCATCGGTTCATAGAAAAAATATTTTTAATTTCATAAGTTTCATTACTTTCGAGTCCACGAAATTAGGACCATATATTATTTTATATAATAATAGCCGTCGTCCGTTGGTTGGTCACGCTATGCAAACGCTAGTAACTCGAGAAATAATAATGATAGAAACTCGAAATTTGGTATGGATGCTTGATTAACACTTATTCAGAGAATGACAGATTTAAATCGCGAAAAAATTCCTTGGTTCGTCTCCAAGAGAGGCATTTCCATTTCCCATTACTTTACACGTAAAACGCGATTTTTCGACGTGCAGGCTTTTATTCATTTGGAAATTAAAATTAGAAGAAATTAACAGATGACCTTCGGATTTGAACCATTTTGAATAAAATGTTATAAAGTTTCTTATTCCGTTCGTCTTTTTTCGCCCACAGTTCGAAATATTCCATGTTAAACGTTTAATTTGCATCTTTTGTGGAAATCTCGCCATTTTAACGTGATGTCGACCATTATCATTGTTACACCTCAAATTACTATTATTGTATACATCCTTCTGGGAATAAGCGTGCCTTGAGTGCTTCAATACGAGTGAATACGAGAGAGAGAGAGAAAGGAAGGGGAGAGATTGGCGTGTCTTGTGGAAAATAAGTATATTTACGAAAATATAAAAAATTTTAAGTATCAGCAGTGTCATTTTAGAAAAATTGGAAATAAAAAGCATTCTTAAATTAATTTCTTTGTAAACCATACGTGCTTACGAATTTATATTGTTATTCCTCGAATTAATTTCGTAACAATGGCCGAAGTTTGGAAACGAATATAAATTAAAATTCAATTAAAATTAAAAGGACATTTAAAACTGTTAACAGGCAATTTTCGAAGAAGCAACAGTGGATCTTTTAATGAATTGATTTGTTTTTATAAAAGGAATTTTGGTGCTTATTTAATACAGAGTAAGTTCTAAGGCTTATAATCCATTTAAATCTAATAACAGTGGCTATTATAGTTTAAAGAAAGAACTTTATTTATTCACTTTAAAGAATGAATTAATTTTAGGCTAGCATTGCCTATTATAAAAGGAGTTACTTTGGAATTTACAGTATGTAAAGTGGAAGTTGTACTGAATTGACTCAAGTATACCTATTTCAAAGCAAAAATCAATTTAAAACTGTTGTAACGGTTTCTACGATAAACAATTAGTTTATTTTTTTAAGCTTTCTTTCTTCGTAGGTACAGAGTACAATTTTAAAACAATCATAATGTTAAGTGCACGAAATTTAATTATTTTCCCTACGTTATATATGTATACATATAATTATTTCCCGGTCTTTGCACACCGACATTTATATGCAACATTGAGGAGAACAAATTGGGAGAAGAATAACAGAATTTTATAGCCGAAAATAAAAACCAAAGGCATTTAATAAACGACAACAGAATATTCACTAGAAATGTAATATATGACGAAATATTTCATATGTAAAAGTGTGCTAATAATTATTTTAAATGCAAATATTAATAATCAATCTATCTATAATTCTCCCGTTGATATTTCAACGGGCATTACACTAGTGTAAGTATAATAATTCTCAAGTGTCAGTCTGTATGTGTGTATATACCTCACGGTCTGCATAATACACAGGGGCATATTCTACAAAGGGAGAGAGAAAGGAAAAATAATACTGGGTGAGAAACAGCTTGGGAGAATGGGAAGAGTTTTAATTTAATTCTTTAGTCATATCCTAACAGACATTTTTCAAGGGCAGTTTCACAACTTGTTTTAAAAATATCCCCTCCACTAACCCAGAATTAATTTTCTTCCTGAGCGCATGTAACATTTTTACTACATTAAATTATTGGTTACGCAGATTTTGGTATTCATATGTTGCAAAAAATATTTTTGACTCTTTTTCATCGTCTGACACACTTAAAATTTTTATTATCGAAAAATTGGATAGCGTCACTGTCTCTTATTAGAAAATGCATGGCAAAACCGTAGCCATTAAAGACTAGCAAATGTATTGATTGGATCCTAGCCTTAAATCTTTAGATACTTGCGGGTTATCCCGGACCACTTTTCAAATATTTTCTATAATTTAGGAAAAATGTTTCTGTTGATGTTGTTATGTTGACGTTGTTATAGAGTATTGTTATTAAAAAATAACAAACTGTGACCCTGAAAGTTTAGTTCAGTATATCAATATGAATCTCTGGGATTTGCCAACAAATGAAGAACAAGCCGTAGCTAACCACGCGACTAAGGTACGAAAATATCTCGCTTGACTGTTGCGCCGCAAATGGATAGGATATTGGCGCTACCGCGTCCTTCGCCTCGCTGGAACCAAAATATCCTTCCCCGTTGTCCGGTAATCGGGTTTGTAAATGTCGCGACGGGCCGATGATCAGTTATGGGTTAGCAAGCTTTAGATACTTATGTATTATTACGGCGCAACAATCAAGAGATATGTTTTCGCACCTTAGTCACCAATTTCCCTTCTCAAATCAATAAAGAGTAGCGAAAAACGCAGTGTCGCGTGGCCCGGGATACCAACTTTTATATTAACTTACTTAAAGACATGTAAGTATGTATGTTTTAAGACACCGCAAAGAATGTCTAATAACTCGAGAACGGCTGCATTTATTTTAGCTATTCTTTCAATTTGAAAGAGTGCCACACATAAAGACTCTTATGCGTAATCACAGTGCAAACCGAGTTTGATTCCAGGGACGTTTAATTTCCCCAAATTGGATAACACAGGCGGGACCTTCTGGAACTTTTATCTCCTAAATCTCCTAAGTCGCTGTTTTTCCTCTCGCAGACAATTTTGTTGCAAATGTTGTTAAGGTGCTTAACAGGTAAATATAAGCTGAATAAATCTCACATTAATATAGATAATATCGGTTTAGACAGAAACACCATTGAAATCAACAATACCGTGCAAGAATGGAATTCATTGTTGTCGGTTTACTCAGAAGTGGCTGCAAGGACTTTAATTAAAATTCCTACAATCACAGAGCTAACATTTATAAGTGGATTATGCATTGTTGTCATTTCCCTGGAAACCTTTCTATTGTTACAATTTCATTCGCTGCATCCTCTATTTTTCGGTATAAGCTGAAACCGATAATTTTTTTATAATAACAGAAGAACGTAGTAATTCAGCGCTACGATAGGATGGAGTCATAATAAAGCCATACTCGTTAGCGGAAGAGGACAACAACATCGACATTAATGAATTTATCTCTTAAACAATGAGTCGGATTTATCGCGACCCCGAGTGAGAAATTAGTCCCGACAGAGGCAGAGAGTAATAAACGTCGCAGAGAGCAGATGAACACGCAACGCTCGCATAACACAGTATATCGATCGCGATAATTTTCCATGGCAACGAATGAGACGTTATCGAAGAAGAAAAAAAAGAAAGCGAAATAATAATTAAAAAAGATACCGATAGTACGTGCTATCCCCGCTGCAAGCTCCATATATCAGCCTTATGGGACGTCGTGCCATCGCATAAAATGCAAATATAAATGCATTCCATTAGCTCTCTCGATGGGAAACGCTTCTATGAATATTGCATTAAAGTGGGACGAATATTTTTATTCCTGCATAGTCTCTGTGCCAAGGATTGCAAATTTGTGGCACGCGTGCCGGAGGTGGCACGCGCGCCATTTTACTTTTCGCGCGTAAGCTTTTATTTTCTATATAAAATATAAAGTTTCTTAGGGAAGGAACAAACTAGTGGCAAGCCAGAAAAATTCTAATGATTCGCACATTACTTTTTTTTGGCACGCGAGACAAAAATCATTTGCCATTCGTGCTCTGTGCAAAAGCATAACCGAAGTTTATAATCGACCGAGTAGGAATTTTTTGGCGATATAGAAAGCAGCGTTTAAAACAAAGAATCAAATGGCCATTTCTTTTTACTTTCTCATACGAAGTATCGAGAAAGTATTGTTAACGCGAAAAAATCGACCTCGAGATTTTTACGGAAATATACGTTTTAGGTGTCGCTGAATCCGAAAAAGTTTTTGCAGTGCCGTCTGCGATTTTGATCAAATTTCGTACAGTTACTTAAGTTTACGTCTTCAATAATATTGTATAGTTCATATTTCTCAAAAAATTAATATAAGGCTAGTTTATTCTAGGCAACTTTAACAATAATTTGATTTTCTCGAAAACGGCTGCAACGATTTTGATCAAATTTCGTACAGTTACTTTACTATACATCTACAATAATACTACATATTTCATATAGTTTATTCTTGGGCAACTTTAACAAAAATTGGATTTACTAAAAACAGGTTTATATGATTTTCATTTTCTAAAGATTACTAAAGGACGCATTAATATATGAGAAAGTTTGTACAATGTATGTTGTACTGATTTTTTAAAATTCAATTGCCTAGAGTATGTTTATGTCTATACATAAACTATAAATGTTTGTATATTTTATACATGCATATATATGTGTATATATATAGTAATTTATTACATATGAGAGCTACATGTGGCAAGAATTTTGTGGACCGGAATCAGCTGCTTGGGGATAATTTGGCGCCATTATTTCCCCACAAGAAAAGCACGTAACTCGGTGATGAGGTTTATATATTTGCTTTTTAAAATAATTTCCCGTCAAGATTAGAACTCGGGATTTGAACTGTTGGAAAGTTCAGAAATTGCAGTTTCTTATTTTTGAAGACGGAATTCAAATCCTTCTAGAATTAGCGTACATTTTTAGTTATTATTGGAAAAAGTGGGAGTTTTTCTGGGTCTCGACAAATGAAATGCTTAAACTACCATGGCAACGAGCCCAATGCTCAACCTAGAGATATTAAGTGTATTTCTGAGATATTACATATAAACATTTTTCGGGGCCCCTTACTACAAGGGCACCCTTGGCGCGCGTCAAGTGCGACCCCCCCCCCCCGCCCCCCCCCCCTTAAATCCGCCACTGATGACAGACCCACAAAGGCACAATAGTATGAACAGAATGGAGTTTTAAAAAAATCTTTAATTGGAATTTCGATAACTCGAAGGCCGATGAATCGAAAAAGCCATAATTTCCTACTCAAATACTACTAACCTTATATAATAATTCCGTCTGTCTGTTTGTCACGGCAAATGCACCACAAAAGGTATAAGATACAGGGGCATGTTATATAACTATCGCAGGGAGAGAGGGAGATGGAGGGGGGGAAGAATGGGATGGAGGGAAAGAGTGAGGGAGAACGGGAAGTTTTAATTTAATTCTTTATTCGTGCCTAGCCGTAATTTTTTTAACGAGCAGGTTTAATAGTACATTTTTAAAGTTCTACTGGCTTATCTTCCTACCTAAAGTTACGAGCTAACGGCATTTCATTGTATTAATTACAAAAACGTCCGCACTAGCATGAGAAAAATGATTGAGTTAAATACATAGCAAAGGAAAAGAACAACATCAGTATTACAAAGAGAGAGACGATTGCACGTGTTAATAACATAAGAAGAAACGATAGAGGGCAAATGCATGGCGTAGTCGACGGAAATTAGATGAACTAGCTGCCCATTCAGCTCCGAAATCGGAGCTGTGTCAGCTGCCTATAGAGCCTGTGAGACTGTAGCTGTGCGAGTATTATAGTAAGCGAGGCACTCCGCTGCCTGACCCGCAGTGCTGCCACGCTCGGTCCTTATCGTTATTCCTTACTACGTACGTACCTTAGCCTTTTAAAATATACAGATAAGGGGGGTTTCGAAATTGAACGAAATTATTCAAAAAGACAAGAGGAAGAAGCGGAGCTCCCTCAGCGAGAGAGATTTCTGAAAGAAGACGGCGAGAGGTAAGGAAATTGGAGATGGGAATGAACCACTTCTGTATTCCTTATCGACCCGTTCATCCCCTTAACATATTCTCTCTCCTCTCAACCACACCCCGTCTCTATTAGATTTCTCATATTCCCCACACCATAGAAAACCTTCTCTCTCTCCCTATCCCCCTCCTTTCCATTCCCCTCCCTCTCTCTATCTCTCATTCATCCTCCCGGGCCATGGCTGTCGACCTTGACTCTTTCGTGACCCATATATTCCCGGGTCCCGCCCACGCCTTGGCCCAGTACGAGGGCATTCCAGGATTTTCCACTCCCTCCCTCCCTCCCTCTACTCTCTCCCTCTCTCCCCCCCCTCTCTCTCTCCTTTCTGTCGTTCTTACTTTCGTAGGTCGATAAACTCCCTATTATAAAAGCACTCGACGTGTTAAAACGGATAAAATTAGCGAACGAAGTGTCTCGGTTTGCTTATGCTACCGCAGTGCATCCTGGTTATGACGCAGTTCGATATAGCGTGCTATCTGATATAACGAAGCACTGAACAAAAGTTTTTTCTTCCGCACCAGATGGGCACTATTTCTTACTTTAACATGGTTTCTTTCAGGGTGATATTTTTTAATTCGAGAACACTAAAAAAAATCGCTACATCCTAGAATATAAACAGGAGAGAATTGCAAAAACTTCTAAGAACATAGTTTGATTTTATTTTTTTTAAATAAATGTGAATAAATATCTTTAAACAACATCAAACTATCTTCTTAGTAACTTTAGCAATTCTATTCTGTATATATATTCCCAGATACAGCGATTTTTCAGGATTCTCGAATAATAAAGTCACCCTGTACTAACCTAGTAGCATTCCTGGCGCCGCTACGGCGGTAGTACGTAAACTTTTGTATTAATTAATTCAATGAATACATTTATGCAACGGTTTATATGTAGACATGTAAGTAATGTTTATTATTATGCATGATTCAATAAATACACGAAAGATAGATTTTTACTGTTTATTTTACTTTATCGTATGGATTTAAATTATAAATGAAGATGCTTTACTTTATTTATTTTCTTCTCTTCCCTTTTACTGTTTTACATTAATATTAGTGCATGCAAGTAAAACTAAGGTAGGTTTTTCCCCGATACCCGAGCTATATCGTGGGCGCATTGTACTTCCTTTTTACTTTCTCCATAAACGTAGAATAGAAAAAGTTTTATTTACCTAATGAAAAAATTTATAATTCGAAATTTCAACGAAAATACACCTTTTGAATTCCCTAGAACACGTTTTGACTATTTTCTCGATGATGTCTGTCTGTGTGCGTGTCTGTATGTGATAGGAATTTCGTGAAAGTATTCGTCATTTCAGTACCAAATTTCAAAAAGAAGAGTTTAAAAGGGGAGTTTAAAAGAGGGAGTTTGAAAGGGGGGTTTAAAAAGGAGGTGTTTAAAAGGAGGGGTTTAAAAAGGGGGTTTAAAAGTGGGGGTTTAAATGGGGGTTTGAAAGGGAGGGTTAGAAATGGAGGGTGTGAAAGGGAGTGTAAGAAAGGGGGGTGTTTGAAATGGGGGGTTTGAAAGGAGGGGGTTTGAAATGGGGGGGTTGAAAGGGGGGTTTGAAAGGGGGGTTTGAAAGGGGGGGGTTTGAATGGAGGGGGTTTTTAAAGGGAGGGTTTGAAAGGGAGTGTTTAAAAGGGGGCTTTAAAAGGGGGGTTTAAAAGGGGGCGTTCGAAAGAGGGGGTTTAAAAGGAGGCTTTAAAAGGTGGGGTTAAAAAGGGAGATTTAAAAGGGGGCGTTTGAAAGGGGTGTTTTGAAAGTGGGGGTTTCAAAGGGCGGTTTAAAAGGGGGGTTTTTAAGTGTGAGTTTAAAAGTGAGGGTTTGAAGGGGAGGGTTAGAAATGGAGGGTTTGAAAGGGGGGGAGTTTAAAAGGAGAGTTTAAATGGGGGGGAGTTTAAAAGGGAGGGGTTTAAATGGGGGGTTTGAAAGGGAGGGTTTGAAAGTGAGTGTTAGAAAGGGGAGTTTAAAGGGAGGGTTGGAAAGGGAGGGTTTGAAAGGGAGAGTTTGAAAGGGTGTTAGTTAGGGGGGTTTAAAAGGGGAGGATTTGAAAGGGGGGTTTGAGAGGAAGTGTTAGAAAGGGGGGGATTGAAAGGGGAGCGTTTGAAAGGGGGGTGTTTGAAAAGGGAGGGTTTGAAAGGGGAGGTTTGAAAGGGAGTTTTGAAAAGGGGTTTTGAAAGGGGGGTTTAGAAAGGGGGGTTTAGAAAGGGGGGAAGTTTGAAAAGGAGGGTTTGAAAGGGAGGTTTTGAAAGGAAGGGTTTAAAAGGGGGAGTTTGAAAGGGGGGGTTTGAAAGGAAGGGTTTTAAAGGGGGGTTTAAAAGGGGGGTTTAAAAGGGGGGGTTTAAAAGGGGAGGTTTGAAAGGGAGGGTTATATAGGGGCACTAACTGGGGATTTAATATTTTCATAATAGTGGCAAGAGTTGATTAGTTTTTGGACAATATAGGTCAACCGGAAGTGGATGTTTATACTTGTCGTTTTCCCGTTTTCTATAAATATCTCCTTTAAAACTCAATTTTCATAAATGGTTGCTATTATAAAAGTTGTAGAGAATAAATGTTGCTACAAGTTTTATTTGAAACATCTTTTCCCAAAGACGATAATTTAAGATATATTTTGTTTTTATTCTAAATTTTAGTTAAATACGTCGCTAAGTGATACCATTGTTTCCGCTGCTATGATAAAACTTTCTAATAGTTGAAAGCAGTGCGTACACCTCCAAGGGTTATACCTATTAATTACTCATAGATATTTTGTTATCCATAGAAACAGCTAACAATTTTCTTTACTTATTGCTCTTTTTAAAATAAAGTCCAATGAAAGTCATGTGTTGACCATACGAGATTTTTTTTAACCGCCGTCTTTTTTTTTTGGAGTGGGTAAAATGGATGATAAAATGGAAGTACAAAAAAAGGTGTGACCTTGTGAGTGAGTAAGGGTGTGATTCGAAACTTCCTATAGGGTGGGCAACCTTTTCCTGCCGCATTGGTGGCAGTGAATCCTTTTACGTAGGCCGCATTGGAATTTGCCAACGTTTCGGCGAACTGGGTTAAAGTTAAATTGAAAAGTTATCTAAAGAGAGTCTAAGGCTCCTTAGGAATGCAAGTCTAATTCAAATTAGGTTCTTTTTTAGGGTTTCAAATGATAATATTAGAAATCAAGATGGAATTCAATCTTAGACATGTTTTAGAGAAAAGTTTAAAAATAACACACGACTATCTGTATCTAATATGTAAATCTAATATATAAAAATGACTTCGTCGTCGGTGGGAAACTCTGTAATGCTATTTTTAACAAACTTTACGAGTAGCTAGAAGATTGACATTTGGTAGGAATGTTCGGTTCTTAAAGTAGAAGCCATTTACGAAAAAAAAATTCCAAAATCGACCTGGGTTCGATTCCCGAGAATGATTTCCATTCCTCATAAGATAACATGGAAAAATCGATATTTCGACCTGCAACCTTATTTTATTTTGCTTATTAAAATTCGCATATTTGACCTACGGTTTCCGGACTTGGACTGTATTAAAGAAAAATAAATTCGGTTTCTTATTCCTATCGTCTTTTACCGCTTTCGAATCTAATTCTTTCGAATTTAACGTTTTAATGTCATATTTTGACAAAATTTAGCTTTTTTACCGTGAAGTTGCCTTGCCAACCGATTGCATTGTTAAACTCAAAATCCTATTACTCTCACGTATGCTCACGTTCTCTCCGGACCTCCATGGATGGATGACGAATTTTTACACGGTCAGAAAATTGAATAAAACTTAACCCCGAGAGGAAATAAAATCCGACTTGAAAGACTTGGCTAGTTTTTTTTTATGGGTCATCAAAAACTCCTTAGGATTCTTTCCCTCGAGGTAAAGTTTTACGCAAAATTTTGGATTCGTGTCAAGTGAGCATTTCAATCAGTTCACTCCGAAAAAAACTTCCTGGTCTCTCCCTGTCTCTCTCACTCTCCCTCTTTTTCTCTTTCTCCCCCCTTTCACTCTCCATCTCTCCCTCCCTTTCTTCCTCCACTTCTTCTGCTAAATAAGTATGTTTTCATCTTATTTTTTAAATTATCTTGTCCATTACTCATAACATTAAAATATATTTTGTAAATCTTATCTTGTTAAAATTGTATGTATTATTGTAATTCCACTATTGTTCTTTTATGTATCTAGGGTTTTCGCAGGTTTTTTCAACCCCCCTTCCCTTCGTGGGTGTTTTCCTGCGTGGTTCTTTACTATAGGATGGCCAAGTCAGGTCTTTCCTAGGTTTTTACCACAATTACTCTGTCTTTTTTTTATAGAAATTTTCCGAACTTGTAATTTGGTGTTTTGCTTGTATGTTTTTCTGTTTATTTTATTTTCTGGTTCTTTTCTGTGAAATTATTATTACTATTTTATCCTCATTTGTAATTGTTGACGCAGGGTTAAATGTAAGAAGGGACTATATAGTCTCGTTTTCGCCCTAATAAAGTCGTTTGTCTGTCTGTCTGTCTTTCTCTCTTTCTCTCTCTTTCTTTCTTTCTCTCTCTTTCTCTTCCCCTTTCCATCCTCTCAAACATTTTCGAGTCGGCAAAAAGCCATTCGAGGAGACCTAATAATAATAACCGAGAGTACACACAAATAAATTTAAAACAAAAAATAATCTAGGGGCGAATGGGATCGCCAAAATTCTCAACTCGCACTCCACCGCAGCGACCGAAAAAAAAGGAAAATAACGAGGAATGCATAAACTAAAAATGTTCTCTCGCTCTCTCGCGTGTTCTATCTTTCGAGAGGGAAAAGAATGGGAGTTATATTTATATAAAAAAAACAAAACGCTGTCTCCGGGCGCAGTCACGAAATAAATAAAATTATTCCGAGAAAAATTTCCACGCATTTGGTTTTACGCGAGTTATAAGTGATAGATAGTTGTTGGAATGATTTTTTGCGGTCCTCCCAAAAAAAAGGTCGGTTGTGAAATAGTGGGAGGATGACGACGTCCCAGTTGAAACGATGGAGTTCTCTCGCCTAAAATTCCCACGGAAAAAAAAGAATGATTAGCGACCGAAAGCAATAAGGCGTTCCAAGATTAGACGACGGCATTATCGAAATTTACGGCGTCGAAGAGAATTATTGCGCGTTGCGCCGAATCCGCAAATGTCTATAATCCTTCTAAAAAGCGCGAAAATTAGATATTTCTAATTTTAATCTTCCTATTTTTATTCTTGTGGAATGAGCGTATTCATTGAGTTTCCATGGAGATGTAAACGATGATGAATTACACTAAATATATAAATTCGGATAAAATGTACTCACGTTTTGGGTTGATGTAACCCAGTTGATGACCGAGATGACTCCTTGATGAGCAAATCAGCTGCTACAAAGTCGTCATCTTCAGTGGTGATTCGAAGACGGAGGATTCTTAAAAAAAAAACAAGAATTCCTATTTTAACTTCAGCTAAGAATATCACAAAAATGAATAAAACACAGATTATATTTTTTTCATAAGACGTCACGTACAATAAACAATGTCTGTACCTTCTTGGGTGCGTAGTATGCAGAGAACGTTCGTATTGTAAACTATTTTTATTTCGACTTTGCGATTTTAATAAATATGTGCTCGTGTCCCCGAAAACGTGATTCCGTCTGTTATGACTTAAAAGTTCGAAAAAGGTCACGGGTTCGACTCCAGAGGATGAATGTCGTTTCCCATAAGATAACATGTAAAAATCACCTTTTTGGTTTGAAGGCTTTCATTCTTTTACTCTTTAAAATATCTTAAAATTAAGCTATCGACACGACATTTGCGCTAAAACACGTCAAAATGAATGAGGATTTTTATTCCTACCGTCGAATACTCAATCTCATTCGAATTCGCTCATATTTTGAATTTATACTCGAGTTTCGGTAAATTTTTTTAACATTTCAATAATAAAATTCCATGGTTACGGGTATTGTTGTCCACGGTAATTTCCGTGCATATTCACTTAAATAAAGGCCTAAAGATCGAAAATAAGATTAAAACTTGCTCGAAATGAACGAAGATATGAATTTAATGCAAATAAATCGAACGCAGTATTCATGTTATTTATATTTTTTGTCTGTATTACTAAAATCTAATTTCTGGTTGTCTCTCTGGCTTTAACGCTCTATACCTCAACCATTTTTAATCTCCGGGAATTTCAGCCCTCTTATTTTTTTATCGAGTTATTCAACTAATTTTCTTCATTTGTTATTAAAAAACCAAACGTGCATCCCTTATAAATACATATATTCATTAAAGTCATATTCAAAACATATTCCCGTTAAACTAATCTAAATCCAATAGGTATATGGTAGGAACGAAGACATGGCGAGCAAAGGGGGGAGGGGGGGGTTTGGCGAATATATATATATATATAGATATATCGTATACTATATATATATATATATATATATTCCCTCTTTCTTTTTCCCTCTGTCTTCCTTTCTCTTCATCCTACTCTATTTCAGCGTTCATTCTCCGTGCTTCCAACGTGTTCAGGGATTGCGATCTAAAATTCGCGACCATTCTCTTTTAAATCACAAAAGAACCAGAGTGGTGTTATTGATTTCCATTCGCGGCGTTCGAACTTCCTGTTTCATTCATTTTGAAGCATTCGGCGAAAGGGAACTTCCGGTCGTCATTTTTTTTTACCGTATCCGTCAGTTCGCCTCTGGTATCCTATTTTTCCAAAAAAAAAAAAGACCAAATACCGCGGAACTACTATAAGCCTAATCTCAAGGGAAACAAAAAACATTCCGCTTATATAGAAAATTCGAGTTATAGGAGAAAAATTACACGTAAAAGATTTTGTCCTGCAAAAAAAACCCCACTTCCGAGTTAGGAAAAATTCGAGTTATAGACTTCGCAATGTGTGGAGTTTTCGATTCCACATTTAACAGGAAAAGAACAAGAAAGCCTCGTGGATATTTCTACTGATGATGACTTGAAAATAAAATTCTTGATGGTATCTTTGATTGCTTTCTGGGCCGCAATTATCAAAGGCGCATGGGAAATTGGCTAAAAGAGCAATCAAATACTATTCATTCCTCCCCTCTCATCGTGCATGGGCAAGTATGGATTTTCGTCTCCGAGTTAAATTAAGAGGAAAAAATCGTCAGAAATTGCATGCCAAACCTTACTTATGATTGAGACTTTCTTCAGTCGAGCTAATGATATTAACTCTTGATGCCATGGAAAACAGGCACATTCATCTCAATAACTGTTATTTATTATATGTAAATTCGTTTTTAAATAAATGTATTTTGTGTAATACTTGTGGTATCATTTTATAAGGGGGTACTTCGATTGATTGATTGAGTTAAAAGGGGTACGCGGCCAAAAAAGTTTGAGAAATCCTGTATTAGAAGAACTAGTCAGCAAATTATAATAAACATGACGTGATCAAACCCAGAAACTGAATATCGGATAACTCCCGACCATCAAGCTATCATCCATTTCCCTCGGGACTTTATATGACGTCTCCAACGTTCAACCTAATATGGATTCTCCGATTGATTTGTGCACTGATGTAGATCTACCATGCAGGGATTCGGCCTCTTTCGTGCATGCAAAAAAGTCATTCCGAAGTAGTTCGCTTATTCGCAATCATTTGAGAGAAATAATTGGGTTATTTTTATCTGACGATAAAACTGCCCTTTGTCACATTTTTACCTTCTCCATAGGGAAAGTATTTTGATCACGAAAAAAATCGGCTTCGAGATTTCAACGGAAATACACGTTTTGAGGCCCCTAGAACACGTTTAGACTATTTTCGGAATGATGTCTGTGTGTGTGGATGTATGTGATTTTGGGCGTTCTAACTCATAAAGTACTTGCCATATCGTTACCAAACTTCATATATAACACTTTAACATGAGCACAAAGAACTGATTAGTTTTTGGAGAATAACGGTTAAACGGAAGTCGAGGTTTATTCTAAAACCGATTCGGTTTTTGCGATATTTCTCCGTTAAAACGTCATTATTGTATATACAATTCTATACAAAGGTTTTAGAAAATGCAATTTCCTACAACTTTCATTTGAGATAATTTTCCATAGCAGTTATTGTTTAGGAATTATTTATAAATAATCGGTTTTTACAGTTTCCGTCAAATATCTCCTTTAAAACGTCGTTATTGGTAATCTTCGTGAAGACGAAAGTTGTAGAGAATAACATTTCATCCAAGTTTTGTTTGAAACAAATTTTCGTAGAACCATCCATTTCGGAGATAATTAACTTTTTCGTAATTTCCAGTATACAAAGCCACCACCATGTAGCGGTGAATTCTGTAAACTTATTCAACATATAATTAACGGCAATAAGGAAGACTGTATTCTTTTACGATACGAAACAATAATTATAATGCTATTCATAATAATTTAAATACCTATACCCCAAATATGGAGAAAGTCATGTGTTGGCCCCAGATTTTTTGCGGAAGTTATTGTTTTTGAGAATTATATTAAACTCCTAGGTAAAATTCTTGTTTACTTCCCCTCTACCTACTGCATACTAGTTAACATTACTTGCTGTTACAGGCTTAAACTACAT
Organism: Uropetala carovei; assembly: GCA_036926305.1. Lineage (NCBI taxonomy): Eukaryota > Metazoa > Arthropoda > Insecta > Odonata > Petaluridae > Uropetala > Uropetala carovei. The sequence continues at coordinate 461,818 of JAXCHB010000156.1, read as the reverse complement.
CCTTATATACGAAAAAAAATTTTAAAAATCTGATGTGGCCAAAATATAACATTAAATTATAATACTAATGTTTCACCGACAAACATGTAATGTTAATTATATTTAGCTGATAAACATGGACAGGTTAATCAGAGCATGATTATTCGCTAGTTTAGGATAAGAAAATATTTGCGCAGATAAAACAACAAAATATACTTTTCGGAATCGACGATAAAAAATTGAATTAAGCTCCTGGACGAATGAGGTGAAATGTACATCATAATAAAGCGACGCAAAAATAATTGTTTATAAAATTTTGGAACCTATTCTTCACCCGTCACCTAGGTAACTACTTAACGTAACCAACCGACTGATAAATTTACTTCAGCATCCTCAATCTTAGGCAACCGCGGAGACGCGTAACATCCTCGGAAGACTACGCTTTTTTTTAAAGAGCTTCCGGCATAAAATTGTTCACCAGAAATAAAGTGCGATTTAGCCTCTTAACATGTCCCAGGACCAAATGCTAATAACGGACAGGAAACATAAACTATCAAACATATTGTATATGGCACATTTATTACGAGGTTAAATAGCCTGGTGCACTAAAATTCACAGAATCTGCAGTACAAAAATACACAGAATGCCATTTCGGGCGATGAAACGTCGTAGTAAAAAGAATCCGCAGTCCGATAGGTGTCGAATTGCGTAGGGGTATAAAATAGCGGAAGAGGGAGGGAGAGGGAGAGAGAGAGGGAGAGAGAAGAAGACAACGGATAAGGGTAAAGAAAGTGGAAGAAAGAGAAATTATCAGCTAATTAGAATAATAATTAATTAAAGGTCGGTTCATTTGTTAGCACTATGTTTTAAAGCAAAATAGATTGTAGTATAGGAGGGAGGGGGGGGAAAAGAGGAGAGAGAGAGAGAAGTAGGAAGATTGAGGGAGAGAAACAGGATAGAAGGGGTATATATAGAGAGAGAAAGAATAGGGAGAGGAGAGAGGGGGAGGAGAGAGAGAGGGGGAGGGGAGAGAGAGGGGGAGGAGAGAGGGAGGGGAGAGAGAGGGGAGAGAGAGGGGAAAGAGAGGGAGGGGAGAGAGAGGAAGGGGAGAGAGAGGAAGTACGGGGAGGGAGGAAGAGAGGGGGGAGAGAGGGAGGAGGGAAAGAGCGGGTAGGGAGAGGGAGGGGAGAGAGGAAGGGGAGAGGGAGGAGGGAAAGAGAGAAGAAGGGGAGAAGGAGGGGAGAGAGGAAGGGGAGAGGGAGGAGGGAAAGAGAGGGTAGGGAGATGGAGGGGAGAGAGGAAGGGGAGAGAGAAGAAGGGGAGAGAGGGGGAGAGAGAAGAAGGGGAGAGAGGGGGGGAGAGAGGGAGGGGAGAGGGAGGAGGGAAAGAGAGGGTAGGGAGATGGAGGGGAGAGAGGAAGGGGAGAGAGAAGAAGGGAGAGAGAGGGGGAGAGAGAAGGGGAGAGAGAAGGGGAGAGAGGGGGGAGAGAGGGAGAGGAGAGGGAGGAGGGAAAGAGAAGGGAGGGAGAGGGAGGGGAGAGAGAAGAAGGAGAGAGAGGGGAGGAGAGAGGGAGGAGTGAAAGAGAGGGGAGGGGAGAGAGAGAGGATAGAAGGGGTATATATATGGAGAGAGAAAGAATAGGGAGAGGAGAGAGGGGGAAGAGAGAGAGAGGGGGAGGGGAGAGAGAGGGAGGAGAGAGGGCGGGAAGATGGAGGAACGGGAGGTAGAGAGGGAGGAGAGGGAGGGAGGGGAGAGGGAGGGAGAGGAGACTGGGAGGAGAGAGAGAGGGAGGAGGGAAAGAGAGGGGAGGGAGAGGGAGGGGAGAGAGGAAGGGGAGAGAGGGGGGAGAGAGGGAGGAGGGAAAGAGAAGGGAGGGAGAGGGAGGGGAGAGAGAGGGAGGGGGAGGGGTGGGAGAGGAAAATGATAGAGATGGAGGGAAGAGAGAGAGGGGAGAGAGAGGGAAGGGAGAGAGAGAGAGGGAAGGGAGACAGGGAGGAAGGAAGAGATGCGAAGGTAGAGAGAGAGAGAGAGAGAATAAATCAGAGTGCGAGTGAAGAAATGAGAAAGAGAACAAGGGGGCGGGAGAGAAAGTAGGAATAGGGGGAAAGAGAAAGGTGAAAGAAAAAAGGGAAGAGAGATGGGAGAGAGGAGAATAAGGCGAGAGAGGGAAAAACCGGAGAGGTAGACAAATAAGCAGTGAGCAGGTAGACATGTCGTTGACGCATTGCACAGTGGAAAAAGAATTAGAGAGGGAGTAAGGGAGGGAGATGGCTATGGGAGTAGCGGATTAATATGAAAGGGCCGCTGGTTGCAGCGCTTAGAGGAGGATAGAGAGAGAGAGAGAGAGGATAGAGGAGAGGGATCCGCCTCTGCGGGCAGAGATGGGAGAAATTGGAGAGAGGCGGTTTTTTTCCCCCCTAGGAGAGGAGTAGTTGCATTCGGGTCGCTTGGCAACTACTCCCTCATCCGGGTCAAGGTGACCGAGAAGAGAAGAGGGGTCTGATTCGGGGGCCTTGGTTACCGCTTCCGGCGGCCATGGAGGAGGGTGGGAGTGAGAGAAGGGGGTTAGTTTGTTTTTTTTTTCGAGGGGTTTAGAAGGAGGCATGCGCTGATCGATGTGCGTTTCGCGAGGAGCGTTCCATAGTGGCGGTCGAGTCCATTTCGCCACGGATCTGCACCGCAGAGAGAAGAGTGTCCCTTATATTCTACACCCCTTTCGGAAAACAATAAAACGCTCCTATTTACTTTATATATATATGCTTAAAGAAAAGGAAAGGTAATAATAGAGATGACAACAACGTGTTGGACGGATCTACTCTAAAATATGTTTAGATGCGAATCCTACCTTTTCAAAAATATAAAGTTGATTCTATTATTACATGTTTTCGTCCCAAGTTCGAATCATAATTTTAAATAATTTGAATTTGCAAAATAATAAAACCCTGCACGTCAAAAACAATCGATTTTTACGTGTTATCTTACGGAAAACTGTTAATCCCCTATATTATTATAGCGCTGACCAATCCCGGCTCACCAAACCTGCACCATTCACTAACTTAAGATGTAAGTAAGAAACCGTACCAAATCTGGTTGTTCTAGGTATTATAGTTTGGGCGAGTAAAAGAATAACCCTGCTTCTCCTCTAAGGAGAAGGGCTAATTTTTTCACTGTGAGCACTATCACGCAAGTAAAGTTAAGTGATTCTGTGGCGAACTGATTCATTTCTCACGGCGATATTGCGTTTTCTTATTTTTTTCCTCGCACGAAGGGAAGGCGCATTACCCCCAATTCTGTACAGTGGTCGAAAAAAAAATCCTTCGAACTTTAAATAAATTTTTTTTTTAAACTCCGAGGCCATAAGCTGCTTTCTGTCTAATGCGATATGCTCGCTGAGGGCGATCCCCGTTCTTTGTCCTCTCTCTCGCTCTCTCTCGATAGAAATGTCAAACGATGAGAGAGATAGAGAGAGTGATTCGGGAAAATCCGTAAAGTTGAAAAGGTTTAAAATTATTTAAGTGACTATTAGCGGTCTATATTGTAGGGTTTTTCAATCTACTCAATGATCAATAGCACGATATTTTACCACAAAATGGGTTAGACCACTGAATAGTCAAAATAAAAATATAGCTTAAACTCATACCTTTATGGTATTTGGCATCAAAATACAGCTATAACTAAAAGTTCTCCAAGTATTATTTCTTAGACTAATACTTTTAATCTATGAAAACGTTATTAAAATTTATTCGGTTTCAATTTTATCGGTAGTATTTCAAGTTAGAAAATTTGAACGAGTTTTGAACCGAAAGAAATAATCAGAACAAAAAAAACATCTCTTATTCATAAATGAATTTTCAAATGTCATTTCATGACGACTATAACATAAATGATAATGATGACTTCAGCAATAAAAGAGTACCTACCGTCAAATCACGATAATACGAAAATTGGTTTATACATAATGTTTGTTTATAAGAAGTGGGCTTCAACCTCCTTCAGAAAACAATGTGTATTGCTCGTTATAACTAAACCGTTATTACAGGCTTCTTTAATATAAATCATTAAAATTTAAGTCCCTCGAACTTTGTACAAACAAGGTTATACTGTACTACCAGAAATACTCGACTTTGCACGGAGTAATTACGTTCAAATCCGATCGGAATTCTAGATTATATTTAAGAATTCAATCGGCCGTCGTTTTGAATAAAACGGGCAGAGAGAAACAAAAACCACATATGAATTATTCCTGGGAGCCCTCCACAATCGTACCAGATTTGATTCAAATCAATAGTAGGACTCGGGAAAATACGCGTATTTTAATGTTTACATTGTCCGCTATTTTGAATCAAGCGGACAGACGGACACTAAAACCCTGTGTTGGCCTTCTCTTTTGTGCTCCCTACTGTCGTGTCAATTTTAGTTGGAATCGGTTGAATGTGAGCGTGTATAAAGCAGCAGACAGAAAATTGGCCGCCATTTTGAAACGAACGGACATACGGACATTAAAACCATGCATTAATCTTCCCCTTGGTACCCCCTACAGTCAGGAAAAATTAGGTCGGAATCGGTTGAGAAATGCGAGCGTGCATCAAGGAACACACAGACAAACTGACAGATAGACAGACTTACTAAAATATTGTGGTGGAGATAAGAAACCAGATCCTGAAGATCTTAAAATATTTTCTACTGGAAAATCATAAATGACGATTATTTCCTGCGATTTTTAAACGCGTCTCCTTCTTTAAACGACTATTTTGTGCCTGATTAATAATAAATTTATTACAATTGCATTAATTATTAATATGTCAGAATCTCGTTTTCCTGTAAATACAATTTTTTTAAAAATGCATCCTGGATCCATATCGGCTTCAAAAATGATAAAAATAAACTAGATTAGGCAAGACCGCCAATGAGAATGATTCGATTTAAAATATCTACGCACCAAGGAGGCTAATTTAGCGTAACGGCCCAAAAAATTTCATTTTCTCGGAACTAGGTTATCACGCTTGGCCCGAATTCCCTTAGGTTAATAACTCGTCATAGCATTTTTAAGATACGTATCAGGTAATGGCGTCGTATTTTTTTTGATCATTTACGTGTCATTTTGAAAAGATATGACGTAATTCCGCGCGATCCCCTACCAGATGGCGCTCTTTCTAAAAAAAACATCGCTTCCACAGCAACAGAATAAATCACAACGACAGACGAATATACAGTGGAACTTCTATAAGTCGAACCTCGAGGGTATTCTTGAATTAACTATTACGTTAAAATAAAATAAAAATTAATAACACCAACTTTTATGTACGTAAAAATAAATATAAAATCCACATGATCGAATTATAAAGATTAAAGTCCATAGCGTAGAAATCTCGAAAAACTTATGTTTTCATACAATTGGATTCCAATTTGTATAAATTTGTTACGCATTAGGATCGATCCAACAATATACTTTAACAATATCAGTTGTCACAGCGATGAATTGAGTAAATGCGTAAAAACTCGAAAAAATAGGCGTTAAACGTAATTGTTTTTTTCGAATGAGATTTGAATTTCTACGATATGAAAAATCATTTCCATAGCTTTCTCGGCATAACTGTGAAAATCCCGCGTCGATATCTCATTTTTAAGATATGTAATTTAAAATGCTAAAGGATAAAGGCTTTCTCGCTTCGTTTCAGCTCTGACTATGTTATTCAAGTGGAGAAAAGATATGCTCTTGGAGTCAAACCCAGGATTACTATGTGCAAGGCGAACAGTTTAAAATTGAGAGGTTGAATATCCAAGCGATTCCTGAAAGTTTGATCGAAAAAGATTGAAATTATTTTTAGTTATGGGTGGTTTTCCGTATTCCCCCATGAAACTCCGTATAGCGTGACCTCTTAGCTCATTATATAAAGAGATCTTTTATTTTCTAATCGCAATAATAATAATAACATAATATTTTTTAAGTTGATGGCTTTGAATGTATTGATACAGTCAGTAAAACTAATATCAAACTCCAACCAGTGAGATATAGTTCTTTTTAAACGATCATAGAAGAAGTTAAACGATTTTAAATTTGATAAAACTCGCCGACATAAGATCTAAGTTTCGCAGAGAACGTCGAGTAATGAAATATTACCGGTCAACGCACTTGTCCCTCAAGATCCGCCATAATAATAACTTGAAAGACAAAAATAACTTCTTGCAGTTTCGGACGGAGACATTTGGTCCACGACCGAAACGAGAACTTTGGAAAGTTCCTACGCACATGACGGATTAAACAGGACCGTTACAATTAGGAGACTCGCCGGAAAATAGACGTGGCTCAGTCGACGCCAACGCAACAAAGGGATTTTCCGCCAGACCACAGGACCGTACATGGAGAAGTGTCAGACACGTGCTTAAACTCCTATTTCTGCTACCACGGGGCCACAAATCCTAATATAGGTAGGTATATACGTATATAAAAGTGAAATTTAGATTATGTTTGTCCTCTATACGAATCCACACATTTGAAGATATCGTCACGAAACTTCGCATAGGTACATAATTTTTCCCTACTATATAGCGATAAAAATTTTCGGAGGGGAGGGGTGCTCAATTCTATAATTATTGTCCCATGAGTTTACACGTAATTTTCGATTATTCAGAGTGCTAGATTTTCTTCTTCATCTAATAAGTAAATATGGACCGACTTTATTCGTTTTTACTTTATTCGACGGTTACAACTCTGTACTATATTATTCTTGCCTCGTTTACATGTGACACGGTCGAAGTTTTCAGGAATGCGTAATTTGTTTCAAAATTTTGTGGATTTTTCGTGCTTTTTGCGGGAATTACCAAGGCCACCGTCATTGTTGCCTCCGATTCAATTAGCGTCAATGAAGCCTTCAAAAAGACGAACGAATAGCTTTATTCGCTTCGCACTTTTGTTTAAGGAACGAAATTATCGTTGTAGCAAAGCTTTCTATAAGTTGTCATTTCACGGATTTCTTGCTTCTAATTGTGACATAAAAGTAAACATTTCAGAAAGGCATAATTGCGCAAGAAATGAACCTGGATTTCACGAAAGTTATATGAGAGGAAATAAAATTATCGTAATATTTGAATGCAATAGGTTCGCAAATGGATTGTTTAGGGATAAATTTCGTTAATGTTTAAGAAAAGATAATTGATAAAGTATTCTTTATAGGTGATTTGGTTTTCCGTAGACTAAAATGTTTTTTGTACATCCAGCATACACCCTAGAATTGGCAGCGAAAGTAGCTTCACTAAAGCAGGTGAAATTCAACGGGCACTTACGCTAGTGTTTTTTACAAAGGCCAAAAAATTATAACGCAAAACGGATTAAGTAGAGGGCGGGGTGGAGCCCAAAATGATATCCTTATTTGTTTTCACAATGAAACCAACTATGATACGGACGGAGACCGAATCGCGTTGGGTTTGTAAAGATACCGCTAGGAGGCATACAAGTCCCGCGCAGTTAACGCGAGGGTGGATAGCGCGAGTTTACCGCCAGTATGCGAGATTCCACATTCTGTGCGAGAGTTTTATTAGGGGATATTTTCGTGCGCCACCCTGTAAAGATAAAAGTTAGTGTTATAAATTGATGGAATGAATGATCCGAAGATCATTAAGCAACAGGCATAAGCTGGAATGATGGGAAATGTGGAAAATGGAGAAAAATCCGCTATAACCGGAAAACGAACCCGGGCCTTTCACTTGCCCGGCGGATATTTTACCACTGAACTACCGTAGCAGGCTGGCTTACATGTTTCAGAACGGGAATATTTTCTTAGGTTAGGACCGACCTAGCCAGGCTAGTATCAACCAGCCCACTACTACATGGTGTGTTTGTGTACCGTTAAAATGGAACAATGCGCCAGACAGAATCATGGCTCGTGAGCACACCACACTCTATATACCCCTCCCTCTCACCCTCCCCAATCCCCCCTCCCCTCCCTCCCCCCCCCCCCTTCCACCTTCCACACGCCTTCTCTTCTCGAACAAATGACCGTTGTAATTGGCGTTAAAAGGAAACTGAGGGAAAGGCTTCCTGACATGGGTTCAAAGAAAAGCTGCTCACTTCTCGAAACGGAAGTGAAATTGGCGGAGGGCGTAGAGAAGGAAGTTAAGGATGAGAGAGAGAGAGAAAGAGAGAGAGAAAGAGAGGGAGAGAGAGAAAGAGACAGAGAGAGAGAGAAAGACACAGAGAGAGAAAGAGAGAGAGAAAGAGAGAGAGGGAGACAGAGAGAGAGATAGAGAGAGAGAGAGATAGAGAGAGAGAGATAGAGAGAGAGAGATAGAGATAGAGAGAGAGAGAGAGATAGAGAGAGAGAAAGAGAGAGGGAGAGAGATTGAGAAAGGGAGAGAGAGAAAGAGAGAGAGAGAGACAGAAAGAGAGAGTGAGAGAGAAAGAGAGAGAGAATGTCGCTAGATGAAAGGGAGGAAAAATTGTAGGGAGGAGGAGAGTGAACTGGAAAGACACAGGAAAAGAGATGATGGAGGAGTAAATTAATAGTAACAGTGAAATGAATATAGAGGAGAGACGAAGACAAATTGATGCGTATTTGATGAGAGTAAAAAAAAAATTTCCCCTTTTCAAAACACGAAATTTCTAAACTATGACAGGAATCTATTTTTTTTACTTTCTCCATACGTAGCATAGGAAAAAGTTGTGTTCGTGAAAAAATCGAATTGGACATTTCAACGGAAATACACGTTTTGAGGTCCCTTTGAGTACGTTTTGACTGTTTTTGCGATGTCTGTGTGTGTGACATGAATTTTTTGGGCACTATAACTCAAAAACTAATTATCAGATCAGAACAAAACTATACTTAAGATTTTTATTATCAAATAAAGTTCTGAAAATGTTTTAGCACATGTATCAATCAATGGACGAAGAAGTCAGGAAAAATATGAAACAAACATATAAAGAAGTTGCCTGTAGCATAATAAAAATAGATTTCAGGGAGAGATTATAAATAAATAAATTATGAAAGAGACAAAAACATGTAGAAGAAGATGACAGAGTATTAAAGAGGAAGAGATCTTGAACCACAGAAGAGAGAAGATTACGTAGGAAGTAAGGAAGACAGAGAAAACATCCTGAATGTATTTCCTTAAAAAACTTAACGGGATGAAATCCCGAAATAATATTTCGTAACGACGCCGGTGCGTATATTCTTCGAACAAGTAAAATTATGTATCCTAAAAAAAACTAAGAAATCTTTCCAAAAAACGGGCAAAATAACGTCTTCTTCATTATTATCATCATTTTATGCGCCTGTTACGATAACAGGGCTAACAGCCAAGTAGAAACGTAAAATATGAATGAAAAAAAAATTAGCGAGAAAAAAATAAAGTCGCTGTAAAGAGGCTTACGAGTTCACCACTGGATATCATCCTTCCGATGACAGGAAGGGAGAGAGAGAGAAAGAGAGAGAGAGAGCTGGAAGATGAAGAAGAGACGGAAGAAAGAGAGAGAGAGACAGCAGCAGAAGAGGAAAAGGCAACATTACTCGAGGCGGCACTGTTACGATGGAAACGATAATGGAGAAGCTAAAAGGAAGGAAATGACTCCCACGTCACGGTCGCTCAGCAAAAACGGGAGGATAGACGCGAGATTAAGGAATGAACGTGAATAGAATAGCGAAAGAGAGGAGGGGAGTTCTGGTTAACGAAGCGAGGGAATGCGACGAGAGAGCCAGAAAGAAGATCTCGAAGGAAATTAATTATTTAATATGCTCGGGACTAGAAAAGAGAGAGACAGAGAGAGTAGGCATTTAGCTTAAAGTCAGAAAGAGGAAAATAAAGAGAGAATACATCGATCTAATATATATTTATGAAAGTTTGTTTGTTTGTTGGTTTCTTTGTTGGTTTGTTTGTTTGTTTGACAGAGAGAGTAGGCATTTAGAATAGAGTCAGAAAGAGGAAAATAAAGAGAGAATACATTGATCTACTATATATTTATGAAAATTTGTTTGTTTGTTGGTTTGTTTGAGAGAGAGAGAGAGAGAGAGAGAAAGAGAGAGAGAGTAGGCATTTAGCATAAAGTCAGAAAGAGGAAAATAAAGAGAGAATACATTGATCTACTATATATTTATGAAAGTTTGTTTGTTTGTTTGTTTGTTTATTTGTGCATCTATACATTTCCGCACCGTTAAAGCTAGAGTTATCAAACTTTCAAAAGATACTTTCTTCACAAATAGGAAGGCCATAGGCTACTTTTTCATCCCAAATGTTTTATATTAATTGTACAAAAAGCAAAATACCTTCGTATGCTAATGGCACAAGATTAAGCATTACAAATGTAATGCCACATTTAATTGAAGCAACAATTTTTACTGGATGTGCAAAAGGAGAAGACGTTTTCATAACGATAATTCCAATGATTCCCACGGACATGCCATTTGAATTCAGGAGATTACAGTTTCCAGTTCCGTTTCCGTTTGCTATGTCAATCAATAAAGCACAAGGGCAGTCACTTAAAGTTGCAGGAATTGATTTACGGGAAGATTGTTTTTCGCATGTTCAGCAGTATGTTGCAGCATCAAGAGTTGGATCCGGAAAAACTTATATATGCTTATAAATAATCAAAAAAACAAAAACATTGTTTACAAAGAGGCACTGAAATAAAAAATTAATTTTTGTTAAAACATTTTTTTGTGTTTTTCCCCGGGCAAAGCCGGGTACTGCAGCTAGTGTCTTCATATTTAACACAACATTGAGACTACAAAGTTCGTTTTGACATCGGACAAAATTCAAGAACGTAGAAATCATATGTGTCTTTAAATAAATGCTTTAAAATGCCAACATCAGTAAGAACGTTTCTTCATATATTACGAGAAAGAATGGAGAATAGAAGGAAGAAAGCATTTGCTCCGAGTTTAATAATGTTAATGTTAATGACCTCTGAGAAAATTATTTCCTATTTATTCTATTGAACGGATTTAATATAAAAAAAGGTTTCCTTCCGGTGATTCCAGGGAAAAAAATCTGATGTGGCCAACACATGACTTTCTCAATATTTGGGGTATAGATATTTAAATTATTACGAACAGCATTATAAGGCAAAATTATTATTTCGTATCGTAAAAGAATACAGCCGTCCTTATCGCCGTAAATTAGGTATATTTTGAATATGTTTACAGAATTCACCGCTACAAGGTGGTGGCGCTGTATACTGGAAATTACGAATAAGTTAAATATCTCCGAAATGGATGGTTCAACGAAAATTTGTTTCAAACAAAACCTGGAAGAAATATTATTCTCTACAACTTTGGTCCTCACGAAGATTACCAATAACGATGTTTTTAAGATATTTGACGGAAACCGAAAAAACAGATTAATTATAAATAATTCCTAAACAATAACTGATATGGAAAATTATTTGAAATAAAAGATGTAGGAAATTATATTTTATACTTTTTTGTAATGGTCAATGTATACAATAATTAAGTATTATCAGAGAAATATCGCAAAAACCGAATCGGTTTTCGAATAAACCTCGACTTCCGTTTAACCGTTATTGTCCAAAAACTAATCAGTTCTTTGTGCTCATGCTAAAGTGTTATATATTAAGTTTGGTAACGATATGGCAAGTACTTTATGAGTTAGAGCGCCCACAATCACATACATCCACACACACACACAGACATCATTCCGAAAATAGTCTAAACGTGTTCTAGGGACCTCAAAACGTGTATTTCCGTTGGTATCTCGAAGTCGATTTTTTTCGTGATCACAATACTTTCCCATTACTACGTATGGAGAAAGTAAAACAGACCAAACGGGAAAGGTTAAAACCGAAGCCAGCGTTTTTCTTTTGTTATACGGTGCACGAAAAATATAACATGTATGCCTGCATTTTATGTAAAAAAAATATCAACTTTTCCTCATCGCTGTCGACGACATCGCGGGGGAATGCGTGATCGATGACGATGATTGAGATGCGTCCCGTTTAATTTCCCCATTTTACGGCTAATTTGAGCGAAAATTTATTTAGACCCGATTTAGACAGAGAGATTGAATTTCAATTTTTTTTTTTTGCGGCTCATTTCAGTTTTTAATATGACTTCGTTTCCGCAATATGTCGACATCCGCCAATTATAAAATAAAAGTTTTTTTTTTTAAATTGAAAGCAATTATGAGCCGTCGGAGAGAGAGGGGGAGGACGAATGCAAACACACGCACGCACGTAGTCACGCGCACGCAATCCCACGCGAGTGTGCTTGTATTTTTTGTGTAAGAGAGAAAGGAAAAATAAGAGTTTTTAGATATCGAATTAACCTAACATATCAACAAAAACAAAAAAAGCGGCATTGCGCAAATAAATTTAGGCTCAATACTTTGTATTACAACAGTACCCGTATAGATAGTTCTTAAGGTGTTTTCTAATATCCTGTTTAAAAGGCAAACGGACAGACGGACGGAGCCCAAATCTTTTCCATATCCTGTTCGAATGCAGAACTATATATCCTGTAAATTTGGTGTTTTTAGCTTACATATCTTTTTTGTACAGGGTCAGACAGACAGACGGACGAACCGAATACATAAGATCTTTTTTTATTTAAAAAAAATAGCGCTAAAAAGGGGTAGAGAAATTAGTAGAGAAAAAAATCCTAAAATGGAGAGGACTAAATAGATTACCGAAGTAAAGCACCAAGAGAGATAAGAAAAACAGAAGAGAAACGAAACGAAACAAAACAAGCGATGTACGGAAGAAAGGACGAGAGTGGCACACATTTCGAAAACTCCTTGACTCCCTTTCTTTCAGTACCCCAAAAAGAAGGAGAGATACACGCCATTGTCAGATTTTCCGAAGAGTGAGAAGAGAAATAAAAAAAAAACCTCTCACGAATGAGACCGCCGTGTAATGGGGAGGGGGAGGGAAAAAACCGCTTCCAGTGGTGCCAACGTAGGGCGGCGTTAAATGGAATCTTTCTCGCAATGATTAAAGCGGAAGAGGAAGGACGCAAAAGGAATAAGGGGTTTTTCCCCACTGCCCCGCGCGGATATTAACTCGAATTAAGACATTCTTGTTCGATTTTCTCGATAACGGCCACTCCTACGATAAAAATGTATAGGAAAAGAAATACTTTAATTTACTAGTTCTACAATTTTTATTTGAAAAATATTTTCATATGAGCAATACTTCACGTGATGTGACGGAGTTCATTTTTTTATCATCGGTAAAGTGGTACCCCTGATTGGATCACGTGATTCATATTTGAGATTTTCTTATTATCTTTTATAGTAAGTCCTTAATATCAAATTTCATGAAAATCAGTTCGGTAGAAGCCGAGAACGAACATGCGGACGGACGGACGGACAGGCCGACGATAATAGGCGCTCACGCTGGTAGCGAAACGCGCCCAAAAAATCTTTTTTTGGATAAGCGAAGAATAAGACGTTTTTTTTCGTGCACACATCCCGAGAAAGAAACTATTTTTTTTTTGGAAACATCGCTTTTAATAAGAATTTAAAAAATTTCGGCAAATTTATGGAAAAGTTTAATATTACTATTTGTCTTGTCCCTTCTAGGGGGAGAGAGGGGGGCTTAATGAGTCGCCCGTAGGTATGCTTATTTATTTATTTTCTCTCTGCCGTATGAAAAGAAGGGATCTTTCTTCCGTCCCTTTTATGCCGTAAGTTTGCTTAAGCGAATGAGACAAATTCTGCGGAAGTAATTAAATTTCATGAGATCGGTCTCTTTTTTTTTAAATAAATTAATTCCTTTCGATTTTTTTTTATTAATTTCGTCTTTGAGGATACAGAGAGAGAGAGAGAAAGAGATTTATTATTTGATCCGGTTTAGAGATTTTATCCCTTTTAACCGAAGTAAGCTTGATTTTTTTTAATGTACGTCTTTTGCGTTTCTTAGTAATAATAAAAGTAAAAAGAATTTCGAAGAAAATGAACGACTCTTATCATATTCGTATTTGAGTGATATTTTGCGGCGATAAAAAATATTTTTAAGAAATCCTAATCTAGGTATAGCTGCGCACGAAAAACGAAACGAGTTCGTTGAAATTTAAGAAGAATTTCATAAATGAGTAAAATATTAATTAGAAAAATCTGATGTGTTAAGAAAATGCCTTCTCCATGCAGAGCAATGAATATGATGGTTCTCGAAGTCAGAGTCCTCAGGAATCACACTCGTGAATCATTTATAAACATTTTCAATCGTATTTATTTTTAAAAATGTAAATAAAAAATTTAATTTAAAAATTGTTAGCTGGTTCTATTGGCAACAAAATCTCGATGCGCAATTAAAATTACCCTTGGCAGTGTATGCAACGCTATCAAAGATAGGAAGATTTTATTATAGCAACGAAACAATGGTATCACATAACGACGTATTTAACATAAATTTAGAAGAAAATCAAAATAACTCTTAATCTCGGTTTTCCGAAAAAATGTTTCAAACGAAACTTGTATAAAATTGCATCGTCTACAACAATGCAGACGGCGGGCAGCTCAAAATTTAAAAGGTGTAATACCAAGTAAATTTTGAAAGTATGAGTCCAATGGGATTTACTACAATGCCCCTGGATCTTATGCCGACGGTGTTGCTCTGAGCGTATTAAGACATCATGACGTCACCAAGCAAATTATATAAGGGGAATATGAGCCCGTTTCAAGACCGTGCAATTCTGATTACCTTTTAAAGGGAACAGCGCCAAGATAAAAGTTCGTTAGCCGCTGAATCAGATTAATATCTATGTAGTGTCAACATAAGTAAAAATCGGTATGACATACATCGTACAAACTTTCTCATATACTAATGCGTCGTTTTGTTATCTTTATAAAATGAAAATCGCATGAGCCGGTTTTTAGAAAATCCAATTTTTGATAAAGTTGCCCAAGAATAAACTAGCCTTATATTATTTTTTTGAGAAATATGAAGTATACAGTATTATTGCAGACGTATACTCAAGTAACGGTACGAAATTTTACCAAAATGGTTAGAGCCGTTTTTGAGAAAATCAAATTGTTGTTAAAAATGCGTAGAATAAACTTTCCTTAACTATGGAGCAATATCAGCCATTTCTTCATAGCTTCTGCTCAGTATGATAAAATGCCTAAGTACGAGATTTCATTCAGTTTTGCTATACCGTTTAGGCTCTAGAGCCAATAACAGACAGACGGCATTGCGAAAACCACTTTTTCGGATTCAGCGACATCTAAATCGTATATTTCCGTCAAAATCTCGAGGTCGAATTTTTTCGCGATTACAATACTTTCTCAATATAAATGAGAAAGTAAAAATGAACATGACTTATTGCTGGTCCAATATAATTATCATCTGCTCTTTCCAATCCTTACTAATCTTCAAACTCAGCGGCTGAAAATTTAATCATTACCCTTAAAACTGTCACAGAAAAAAATTGCCGAGGGGCCCGTGACAATTCGTGGAGGAAAAAAATTGAGTGATAAAAAAAGTAGAAACATTTTAAAGATCACCTTATTGTTTTTTATTTTTATGGAGACACCAAAAACGTTCGGCGTGTCCCGCGATCTCACTCAGAGAGAGAGAGAGAGGAAAAGAGAGACTCTGATGAGGTCACAAAGCTCTCTCGACGTTTCCAATGGGATCAGATGTCGTGACATCAGATCGTAAACAGACTCTGGAACGACTAGGAACCCTTTTTTTATTTTCAACATTTTTGTTTTTTTTTGTGAGCGTCCGAAAAAATAAATAAATAAATAAAAATAAAAGAAGCCCCTTCATATTATGAGACCCTAGGACTGGTTCCCCCTCGCACAGAGAGGAGCACACGGGCGGTCACGCCTTGATGAATGAGATGTTTTTCAAGTTGGATTTTCGCGTGTGACCTCCTCTCTATGTACGTCCCATTCCCTACCTCTTACTCCACTATCTCTCCTTTTCCCTCTCTCTCTCCCTCTCTCGCTCTCCATCTGCCTTCGTATCCCTCCCTACGCTGATAATCCCTTCCTTCCTTCCTTTCTCCCTCCCTTCTCTCTCTCTCTCCCTCTCTCTCCTTCCCTCTCTCGATCTGTCTCTCATTCCCTCTCTCTCCCATTCCCTTTCTCCCTTTTGTCTCTTAATATCTTTCCTTCTGCATCTGTTCAGGAATTTTTCGCGGTTTTTTTATACCTCCCTCCTCTCCGTAGGTGTTTTTTCCGCAGTGGGACTTTTTTTCTGCGTCGAAAGAAGTGAACGCAAAGTTTTTTTTCCAACCCACGAAACTAACATCATTCTATGGTAATTCTCCATGTTCAACTAACAAAATTTGTAAACAATACGTATCTTAAAATCTGTAATTTAACTTGTATTTATAATCCTCAATCCTGACGAAAGGGTTAAATGTAAGAGGGGACTTTACAGTCTCGATTTCGCCCCAAATAAAGTCGTTTGTCTGTCTGTCCCCTGTTCTCTCTTCTTCCCTTTCTCTACCTCCACTCTCTCTCTCTTTCTCTCTCTTATTCTCTCTCTCCCTAAACTTCCCTCTCTATTACCATACCCTCTCTTTCTCTCATTTTCTCTCCCTACCTCTCACCTCAGCTCTCTCCGTAACTCTTCCTCTCTCTCTCTTTCTCTCTCCCTCAAAATCTCCTCTTCCTCTAACCCTATCTCCCTCCGGCCAGCCTCTCTCTTTTTCTCCCGCACCAGGGGCGACCTCGCCGTCATCGCCGGCTAGAGGTTGGGCGAGGTGGGATTTAGGGAAGGGGCGGGCGGGATGGACGAGGTGGGGTGGGGGGAGGGAGGGGGAGAGGAGGTGGGGAAGGACGAAAAGCTCGAGGTTGAATCGATACACCGCGTGAGGGGCCGTAGAGGCAACTCGGCAAAGGGGGAAGAATTGTTACTAAAATAAACAACTCGCAAACCGACTCGAACATTGGCGATTTTTTAAAAATCAACTACGAAAATACGTGTGTGTTCGTTTACGAATGTTATAACGCGTCTTTGTTTAATTAAACCTACTTTTATTATTCTCATTTGTTTATTTGTATTCATTCGTGTGCTAAATCAGCCTATGGGTCATCGAAAAGAGATGTTATCCGTAAAACAAACTATATTGCATCAGAGCATTTTAAAAATATGTTCAGCGCATATAATAGCTATATACCAAACTAGTATATAAGCTCGTCAATATGATGTGAAGGAATATATTATTTAACTAGAAAATCTCGTAATTATTATTCTCATAAACAATTTATTCGTATCTTTCAAATATAAAAAATGTATTCAAAATTCTTGTAGAGCAACGTGTGGGCATTCGGGTGTTGATTTCAATAGAATAGTTACTTTCGGTAAAGAACGTTTGGCTTATTCTGCGCTGAATGATCCTTATAAAAATTACCTCTAAGTTATTAAAAAATAAAATAGCAGTAAAGTTTAATAATAATTATTTCGGAGTTTATGAAAGACATTTTTTATAACAATAACCTTTTTTCTTCTATTTTAGGTAAGTTGCTAGCGTGAATGTTTGAACCCGCATCTCAGTGTGGAAATAATTGAGGGAAATGATTCCAGCTATGGAGGTAAGTACACATTACAATGTTACTTTGTGTTTCTAAAAATGATGTTATGTCCCGCATGGACTCATTTAATTACATTTTACTCAATCGTGATTTTTCGTCATAAAAACTAACATATACATAATGGACTAGTGAGAGTGACCGTTGAATTTCAACGGGTTTAGTGAATCTACTAGAGCACAACATAAAACACTGGTCAATTTCATTTATACTCACGTAAGATCCAGCTTTGCCAACAATGCTCAGCCGTAATTGAGGGAGAGCCATTAAACAAAAGGTATTGTTGAAAATGTTAATGGCACATTGTAAAAATTTAACAAATCTCACAACAGATGCTAATTATATCGTTATATTTGTATTACATTGAAAGTTGATTTAAGTCACATGTCTAGTTTTCCAGAGGGTGAGTAAGCTTTAATAAATGTTACAATCGCTCTTTCATTTCACCAAATGACATAAGTTAATACGTTACAATATTATGAGATTGGTTTGTATGACATGTTTGTTTTCATTGCTCCAACAAATCCTTTTTTTTATTCGTTATATCTTCCGCGGAGCACGATAAACCGGCTATATAGATTACGGGAAAACTGTTTATATCAATAATACTTTGGAAACAATGAAACGATTTATCAAATCACAATTTCTGAAAAATCTACGTATAATTATTTAAGTTACTTACGTAGTTTTAAAAACAGTTTGCTTTGAAGAGCTCTACGCCACACGGAAATATAATTAAAAACCGTTTATTAATAATATTTTAGTTAAAATCAATAAATATTTGGTTGCTATGTAAACAAAGGAAAATAGCATATAAATTGAAAAACGATATTACGTTAAAAATTTTCCCATAGAAATGCATTGGACTGTTCAATTCCTGCGACAATGGGAGTTGTCATGGTAGTTTATATTTGGTATCTTTATAAAACTTATTAAATCACGTATTTTTTTCGATTATAAACGCCATTTTACGCTAACTCGATTCAATAAAAAAAACTTTGATCTTTTCTTCATAGAACCATCCAAGTCTCAAGTTTGTATCATGTTCCTAAGTAATTTTAAAGTGCGAATTAAAAAAATAGTGTACACTCATCCCAGTGTGTCAGGTGCAGGACGCGGCAAAATACGTGGCGCTGGATGATTAAATCGTTCGCCATTTCGAATCAAATTTACAGATAGAAACGAAGTCTTGGCCATTTCATAAGTTAGGATGTAAGGAAGGGTAGTACCACACTTGATTGTTCTAACATTTATCGTTTGGGAAGAATTGCATGAACAAACACACACACACACACAAACTCTTCAAAATATATAGCAGATGACGCAGTTCAATTAATTAACTATCAGGATCTCTCGTACCCATTTTAATTCCCATTCCGGTCATATTTACAAACTTATGAACCTCGATCGTATTTCAACGGATTGCGACATTGCTTCCACGTAAAAATATTTGTACTCGTAAATCCTTTTTTCAAAGAGACTTAAGCTAATCTCACCACAACGTTTCTGCATTGACTATCGAGTCCAGATCCAGAATTAAAACATCTTTATTTATTCAATGCGTGGGCGTGATTATGTCCGATCATTCTATCCCAAAATTTTTTAAGAGACACGTATATAACGATTTATATGTGGTACAATGCCATTTCGTTAAAAAAAAACGAAGGGATAAATAAGAATACAGGGAGACGCAACCCGTTGGAGAAGGCATGTTTTTAGTATCAGTAAGTCAGGAAATGTATTGGACATAATGATTTGCCCGTAAGTAAACACATCATCAAACACTCATTTTAATCTATTTTTATGCGCGTTTCGCTTACAGCGTGAGCGCCTATTATCGTCGGTCGGTCCGTCCGCCCGTCTGTCCGTCCGTCCGTCCGTCCGTCCGTCCGAATGTTCGTTCTCGGCTTCTACTGAACGGATTTTCATGAAATTTAATATTAAGGACTTTCAATCAAATGTAAGAAGAAAATCGCAAAAATGAATCTCGTACGCCAATCAGGGGTACCACTTTACTGGGGAGAAAAAATTATATTTTCGTCATATCTCGTAAAGTATTGCTCATATCAAAATATTTTTCAAATAAAAGTTGTAGAACTGGTAAAGAAGAGTATTTCCTTTCCTATACATTTTTATCATAGAAGTAGCCGTTATCGAGAAAATCAAACAAAAACGTCTTAAATCGAGTTGAACGAAAATTTCTTGCATGGTTACTTCTTCATTGTTGCTAACATAAACAATCTCACAAAAAACGTTTAATATACGCACCTGTGCATGCAATATTTTTAAATAGGAAGAAAATGGATTATTTATGATGAAGAAAATAATTTAAAAAGGCTATTTCCCTTACGTACAGGTATATAATTTCTTTCCAATACTCCATTGCACGAAACGCGCCCATTTATGATACGTTGTACACTTCCCTAACTTGTTTCTATATACCGCAAACTGTACACTGAATGTAGCTTTTCCAGTCCTAGAGATTTATTGTAATTCAAAATGTTCTTTAAAAATTTATTTAAAAATATACTGGAATGAATAATGTCTAGGGATCTAATTGACGGCAATCCTTTTGAAATCAGCTGCCCACGAAACGCAAATAGAGCTCTGCAAGGACCTGATTTTTAAGGCTCGGCCAGGCACATATCAATTCGATATATTGTTGAAAAATTGCAGGCCTGGCCCGTGGGACTACTCACAGCCCATTGAAAGCCTCTCGGCTCGAAAAATGTAATTATTATATTCCAAATTTCCTACCTGCATCTGTGTGCTGTCCAATGATTTGAAAAGGAATTTTTAATACACACATTTGTATGCCTTTGAAGATCACAAACAAAATAAATTGCTATACAAAGTAGATATATATAATGTTATAGGCAAAAAATATATATTAACCAATTCAGTACGGAGGACGAAGCACACTCTTTCTTCACTATCCCTGTCACCAGTACAGTGGTGCCATTGATTGGAGTACGTCATTCATTTATGTGATTTACATATTATCTTTGACTGTAAGTCCTTAATATCAAATTTCATGAAAATCCGTTCGGTAGAAGCCGAGAACGAACATGCGGACCGGCGGATGGACGGACAGACGGACAGACAGACGGACAGACAGACGGACGGACAGAGAGACGCCATTAGGCTGGAAGCGAAACGCGCCTAAAAAAACGGACTAAGCAAGAAAAGGAATTCCTGGGCAAACGGGAGCAATGATCGAGAGAAGAGATGATGAAAATAATAAAAATTCGAAATGTGATTATTGCAACAGTCTTTTAGTCTCGAATCGGAGACGGATCGACGTATAGATACGTATAAGCCCGCCAGACCAAACCATTGCACCCCCTACTTTTAGTATCTGAGCAAACAACTTTCCTAATTGGCGCTCGAGGCGAAATATCTAGATAAACCGATTGGACTGTTTGCGTATTCGATTAGTTTCCTCTCCTCTCCATCCTTCGCGGTGGAATTGAATCTGTCGCCTTCTCTACAGCGACGATAAAAAAATAAAATAAAATAGAGGGGGGAGGGGGGGGGCGGTGTAAGCTCTGACCGATTGGCGAGTGTCATATTAGGTTAAATAAATTTTGAAATAAAAAAGAGGGAAGGACGTGATTGGTTGCTTTCTTTTATATGGAAGAGATTCGATTGTTTCGATTCTTCCACTGTTGCGCCATGACGTAATACGACGAAAAATATTTTAACTGGCACGAGGTAACGATAAATCTATATGCAGTGGAGATTCTATTAGTCGAACATCGAGGGAAACACAAAAATATTCGAAATATAGAAAAATCGAGTTATAGAAGAAAAATAACACGAAAAAGATTTTGTCCTGTAAAATGAATTTACTTCGATATACGGAAAACTCGATTTACAGAAGTTTGACTGTGTATTAGTTTTCGTGACTATTGCCCTATTTCGAAAAGGAAATCGCCCACATAAGGGATTGGCAATCTAATGCCAGTGGGCCAAAGCGTGGCGTCAATGCGACTTCTTAAATTTTATGTGGTGTCTATGAAAATTTCTATGCCAAAATTTTTAACCCTACTACATTAGAGAGATGGAAGACAGTTGAAGGGCGCCGTGCGTCAATCTGCAGGCCGTCCCTAGTGTCAGCAATCATTTCCCCGGCAATGTTAGCATTTACGCAATTGCATGCCCATTGTCGTTTCCCGACATTACATTGCATTAGGTTTGACAATTCGTTGACCCTAATACCTGTACTTACTCTAAAATTAATCAAATATAATATATGAAGGTTGAATGTACAGTTAACCTTTTCTTTTTAGCCTCTTTCCTTTATCTGTTTTTTAAATATTCTTTGCTTTTAAATATTTTTTCATTGGTTACTATTTTTAATATGTTTTGCATAGTATATATATATAATAATTTATTCAGATTATATATACTAACATGTCTCAGCAATATTTCAAAGTAATATTATATATATATATATATATAATAATTTATTCAGATTATATATACTAACATGTCTCAGCAATATTTGAAAGTAATATATATTGGAAAACATTAATGCGGCTCGCTGAAAAATTCGAAACTACGAATGCGGTCCACCGTTCAGCAAAGCTTGACGACTCCTATACCACGGGTTATGTACTAAACACCCTCACCCTTTTAGCTTTAAATTCACTTGGAAATTACCCAAAAAGGAATCGATGAGAAAACCATAAAACAAAAAAATATACAGTTTAAATCGGCTTTCAAAATTTTGAAACGAAAACAATGATAATGTGTTTTCTTTCTAAACAAACAAACTGAAGTAGAAGTATATCAAAACATTATTTATTTGCTACAAGAACAATCCTTATACACCCAAATTCCCTATTGCAGTTTCATAATTCCAAAGGACTTATGGGCAGTGCTATTAGTAACCAGCTACTTACAGCTACACAAAAAGTAATTAATCAATCGGGTCAGTGCCGAAACTAAGGCTGGGAAAGCGGGGCATCTGCCCTGGGCGAAACTAAGCAAGGGACGCGAAAAATCCAAATAGTAACTAAACGAACTAGAGAAAGTAATTTCTTGAAGGGAGAGAGAGGGCGCATATTTAGTAATTTTCCCCTGGCGCTGAAATATCTAGTTACGGGGCTGAGTGGAATCGAAACTAGGTGACTTGGGAAAAATTAGCGGATACTGCAGATAATAAAGAAAGAGAAGCGTTATCGGGCGCAGCGGAGCAGAGAGAAAACAATTTTGATAAGAGATATGAGAATAAACACGACTGAGATAATCGTGATTTATACATGCACATATAAGGCGAAAAATATCTACCTACCAAAACTTTAATAGAACATATTGACATCAGATTACTTTTTAATAACATTTTAAAATTAATCAGACGTAAACTTTTTTTAGCGTAGGATTACGTTCAACATAAAAAGAAGCTTAAGGCGTGATAAGCCTTAGAAAGAGAGAGAGAGATCTTGCGGTTGATTTGGGCGGTCGAATGACGCATATACGCGTCACTAGCCACAGGTATGCGGTATTAGTGACGCATTTAGGCTGCATTCACGGGAGGAAAACTGCTTCTTTTTTTTTTAACTCTCTATCTCCCGTCCGAAGCGCTCAGATAAAAGCATGTAAAAAGTAATAATATTTTTTCACCAACACGAAAAATATTCCAGCTAATTGAAATATTTTGTCACGGTAAAAAAATACCAAAGATTTCACCGATTCACTTTCTCTTTTGACCCTTGACAGTAATTGGTAAAAATAATTT
This sequence comes from Uropetala carovei, assembly GCA_036926305.1. NCBI lineage: Eukaryota > Metazoa > Arthropoda > Insecta > Odonata > Petaluridae > Uropetala > Uropetala carovei. The sequence goes on along the minus strand of JAXCHB010000156.1, from coordinate 438,606 downwards.
AGCGTGTAAATAGGCTGCGTTCTAAAAACCTACATATTGTACAGGGTGGCGCGCGAAATGATCCCCCATTTGTTTTCACAGACGGAGACTGAATCGCATTGGGTGAATGCAATGGTTTGTGGAGATACCGCTAGGAGGCATACGAGTCCCGCGTAGTTAACACGAGGGTGGATATCGCGAATTTCCCCCGCCAGTATGCAAGATGACAGATTCCCCTTCAAGGTTTTAATAGGGGATCATTTCGTGCGCCACCCTGTTTAATGAAAATTGTTATAACTTATATAATACTGACAGCTTGGATACTTAAGTTTAAAATAAAAAGGCACCTCTCATATCTCGGGTTGGTAATTCCACCACGCGCCAAAACGAAATTATTCGTTCATCTCATCTTTCGATCGATCACGATACGCAAGCTTTAGACTGACAATGAGACGGGAAATAGTATATAGCAGCGGTGGCCAAACTTAATTACCCTCTGAGCCGCATACTATAATCTTCAGAATTTCTAGAGTCGCATGACACACAATTTATGCTCATTAATTTACGAATAGTAATACGTAATCTCTACCCAAAGCATTTCAGATATAATGCATGCCTTTTGGGCATTTCCAGTAGGTCTCAAGTCACACTGCGTCATTGTTTTCTGTAGTGAAAAACGTTGGCAAGCCTTGGAATACAAATTTAAAAGAGCCGCATACTAAGTTAAAAGAACCGCTTGTGGCTCGCGATACGAGGTTTGGCCACTCCTTATGTATATAGGGTATATTTTCTGCGAGGATGTGATTTTACGAAAGGTTGTTTCAGGGTTCCCCTTCCGTCCTCCGTTGAACGCCAGACATAAGCCACCTCCCCGGAGAAAACAGAAAACTTGGATCTACCACTTGGTTCTAAGAAAAACCTAAACTTGCTACCAGAACCGACCCTGAAGAGTCCTTCTGCCTATACCAGGGATTCATCGGTCAGGCCCATGTATAATGCAAGAGAAAATATCTAAAATTCCAATGTTAAAAAATAAAAATGTATGGTTCTACCAAAGAAATAAAAAACCTTCAAGATTGAAACTGAACCGAGGATGCGATGACAGCCCACTTGGAAGTCTCTAGGATGGATTTACTTATCCGCTGTGAGCTGACCTCCTTTGCTTCGGTTGGCGACCGCTGAATATTTTGAAGGTTGAAGATAAAAAAAGAAAGAATTGCTTCAGAAATTACTGCTACTGCTTACAAAATAATCACCCAAAACACGCCGCCAGGTTTAATTTACTTGGCATGGATGTTCATTTACGAACCATATTTAAATCCATACGATATGTAGGTATTATGTAATCCAAGGGTGGTAAAGGTGGTAATCACTCCGCCCACCTCCAGATTTCAGAACTCCGAAAAGAGTGACAAAATTCATAATAAAAAATAACATTATCGAAGAAATGTTAATCTGTCTTTTTGTATAAAATTCTATCTATTTTTTGTTTATTAAAATCTGCGTCATTTAGAAGGTATTTTAAGATAGTATTTTTTTTACATCTTTGATTTTTCCTGCCTCCATCTGGCTTATGTATATACTTTAGCCACATAGCCGACATTTCCCCAATAATTAAAGAATGTCAAACAGACACAGATTTGCAGGGCATTTATTCCTCGCCAGGGACACGAACTTTATGACACGAGTGGGAATTCGGTCACCAGGTTCCTTCGAGAGAAATTAACTTCCCTTAAAACCAGCGATTCCCAACAAAATGTATCGAGGCGGAAATGGTGTGTGTCGCGAGATTCTTAAATTTCGTCTCGAAAATTTCCGCAGTCAAATTTTAAATTGCGCATTTCGGTTATTTATTTTCATCGATAAACGCTATGAGCTAATCCCAAAGCTTTTTTTTGCTTTACAAAGGGAAAAGTCGGCAGAAGTTATTTGCCCCCCTTAAGAATATTAATCCTCAACTAAGTTGTACTCAGTGTTCCCGTTGCTATGATAAAAATTTCTAATTTTTGACCGATGCGTACGCTATCAAGGGTAACTTTAACCACGTATCCATAACAACAGCTAACAATATCGTTTAATTATCGTTTTTCAATGTGAAAAACGATTCAAAGTATTTTTCACTTTGAAAAAACTTCAAAATTTGTAAAAATTATTCACAATTGTATTTGCTTATAATTATTCTACAAAACTTTGATGTCGAGAACAATCATTTTCATTACCTTGTATGAATACACTCATGTGCTGGACACATCAGAGTTTTTAAAAGAACCATTCGTTTTTATTAATCATTATGTGTATGGTTTTTTTAAATTGTACTATGCTACTTTATCCTTCCTCTGGAATCCATACGTATAGTAATTTACGTCTTTGGTATCTTTTAGACAAATTTAAAAATGCCACCTCAAGAATAATGCCTACATTTAACATGGATCACCTGATGCGTAACCAATAACAACAGGAAAAATTTTCGTGTATTTTTTTACTTCGAAATATCGCTGCCTGAGGCGCTCGCGTCGCAAGGAAAACGAAATAGCGACTTTTGGGATATTATTTCTTGTACCGCTGATCACCCGCCCTTTGCTATGAGATATCCAGTGAAATTGCAATGGCATTACAAGGAAATAAAGCCACGGATCAGATGTGCTATGCAACCGGTGGATTGTGGAGTTCCATAACAAGTCTGGGAAGAATTTGAGAACGATTGTGCATGTGTCGGCCACGTTGTTCTAAATGCTGGGATGAACTTTTACGTCTTATCAATTAAAAAAACCTAATGGATGCGAGCTAAGGTTTTCACTCATTACGTTACTGGCTAAATTTAGCCATAAATCTAAAAATGTTACCTGCTGTAACCACGTGAGCAATGAGCCTGCAATATCCGGGAATCATTTCAACGATAAAGTATCGATTCCATTTTTTAATTTAAAAGAGGACAACAAGATGAATGCGTCAAACTCAAACCGATTGCAAATCATTTCCTCCATATTATTTCGTATATATTTAAACGTTCTCTGTCTCTATTGACCTCCCAAATATCTAGTGTCAAGTACGTTACATTTTTTCTCTGACTCGTTACCCCATGTTACCTCCTGCAATTATGCTGATATAACCTATTTCGTATTTATTTCATTACCTAGTTGTCCTAGCTAATACTTTCTTCAGATTCTACCGCCATAGATACGCATCAGATTCCATCGATATTTTTTTTGTCAACGGCACTGTGGAAAGTCTTATTGCTGTATTTGTACCATTTTAACGAATAAATAAATAAATATTTCCCATCACAAAAACTTAACTGTATGGGCATTCACTTGTTTCTATTCCGTCTTTAAAACAAGTTAGGAATGTGTACAGTAGGGTGTGCCAAAAATGAAAAATTTCCGAAAATTCACCGCGACAACCCGTAAAAAGTTTCCTTTTGATGCAAAAACACTCCTTGCAAAATTTGGTGGAAATCTGATTACTTTTAGAGGTTGCTATTTTGTTTCAAAGTTTCGGTTTTTATGTGAGAATACCATTGTCACATATTCCTTCATATCTCGTCACCAATAAGACCTACAGAAAATGTTTGAGAAGGTAAATTGTTAGTTTAGAGGTGTTCTATCGATTTTGGCCCATACTGGTTTTGAGAGACGTGTTTTAGATTTTTCGATTGCCTACCTCAAAGGGGCAAACACGTTTTTTCCCGCTGGAAAGCTTAAACAGTACCATTATTCAATACATGAGTTTTGGATTGATAAGAAATGAAACTTAATACATGCTTTATGCTAGTTAATGTCAAGAAGTTCAAAAATATAACGCAAAATGTAAGGAAAACTTGTGAAACATGTCACATAATACACAAAATATTTTGCTAATTTTCACGACTGTTTAGCATTAGTACACTTTGGAAAGGTCTTCCTGTGCTCCGCTACAGTCTGAAGAAGAGCCTGTTTATCCTCTTCTCCATTTGTAAGAATGGTATTGTACATTTTCATCAGACCCACACCTCTTTCTGCGCTGTTGTTCATGACGCGCAAATGCTGCACTTTGCGAAGAGCTTCCTTAAAGCTATCATATGACTCCCATTCTGTCGGCTCAGTGTCCATAAATGTAGGAGAAATACCAAGGCGTTCAAAGAAAACAAGTGATGGCTTGCTGGCAAAATCGTGGAACTCCAGACAATCCACATCGCCTTCCCTTATGAAAGCTCTCTTTGGTGGATTTACCAGGCCATCCCTCTCCCTCTCACTTCGTTTGTCACCATGAGGTCAAACAATGCAAGGGGAACCATTTTAGCAGTCAGGTACCATAGATGGTTCGAAAATTTGTCATAAGCTGCCTTCCACAAGCGTGACCGCCCGGCTTCCTTCTTCAATTGTTTCAGCATATGTAGATCATTGTCCGGAGCCCGCACAGCCGCAGCAGATGCGAACCAGAACTCGATATACGCGGAAACAATAAAAACAGTTGATGCTCGGAAGACATCTTCTCCTTTTGCAAGATGAAATTCTGCCCTAAAGAGCCAAATTTTCAGAACATATTGTATATTGCCTTGGCCATCCAACGCGCTCTGTGAAACGCCCCGGGCTGCTTGAAATCATCACTGATTTTTTACCACCCGGTATTCTCCTGACATATCGTCGTCATGTTGGCTGTCTTCCTCACTACTTCCCTCTAATTCCACTTTAAGTTCAGAGCTTCTGCGACGAGAGGTTTCCTTCTCTAATCTTGCTGTCTCTCTTTCTGATCTAGTTAATGATCTCTTCTCCTTCAATGCCAGTTTCACATCTGCTGATCCCATAACACATCCTCAATCATGCTCCCTTTGCGCAAGGAGAAATTCCTGGTCTTCTTTAACAGTCATCAGTGTCAAGGCATTTTCATGAACAAAATCAAATATGCAGTCCACATCTTTAGTGAAATCCTCCCTATGAGCTCTCTGAGTTTCAGACTGATTGTTTCGGTTTTTCTTTAGTCCATCGTTTGTGGACTATGAGCAGCTTGTCGGTTGCACGACTCACCGCCCGCGTTGGTATACTGGCCTTATTCCACAAGTTGACCCCTTCTTCGACGGCATGCGTAGCAGTGTGCCTTAGTGTCTCTTTCAGTGTGTTGTGGCGATGGAAGAACAACTGCAATACTTGACGGGTTGATGGAAGCTTACATCCTAATATTTTATCATTCGACTGGCCTATGAGCCAAACTTTGGTGTCACTCCTCCGCTGCATATTGAGCGCGACTGCAGAAATGTGCACAAGATACTACTAGCATGAGGGATATTTCCAGGAAGCAGCGAGAGCGAGCGCCGGACAGGCACAGACTTGCAGCTCGGACGGATGGAAAGCGGCGGGAGAGGGGGAGGAGCAAAGGGAGAAGGGTGGGGAAGGGGAGAGGTAGGGGGCGGAGGAGCGGGCAGCAATATCCCTGCCGCACTGAACACGTTAAACAAAATTTTCTGTAGGTCTTACAGGTGACGAGATATGAAGGAATATGTGACAGTGATATTCTCGCATAAAAATGGAAACTTTGAAACAAAATAGCGACCTCTAAAAGTAATAGGATTTCCAACAAATTCTGCAAGGAATGTTTTTGCATCAAAAGGAAACTTTTTACAGGTTGTCGCGATAAATTTTCAAATTTTTTTCATTTTTGGCACACCCTAGTGTACAGCGTATCGCAAACAGGCGCGTTTCGTGCAATGGGGTATTTGAAAGAAATGATATGTGTACGTAAGGGAAATAAGCGTTTTAAAGTTCTTTTCTTCTTCATAAATACTCCATTTTGTTCCTATTCAAAAATATTCCATGCACACGTAAGGAAATTAAGCGTTTGTTTGTGAAATTGTTTATGTTAGCAACGATGATGAAGTAACCATGCAAGAAATTTTCCAAGTTCAACTCGGATTAAGAAATTTGTTTTATTTTCTTGATAACGGCTACTCATACGATAAAAATGTATAGGAAAATAAATACTCTACTTTTGTAGTTCTATAAGTTTTATTTTAAAATTATTATGATATGAGCAATACTTTACGAGATATGACGAAAAGTTCATTTTTTGTCACCAGTGAAGTGGTACTCTTGATTGTCTTACGTGATTCATTTATGCTATTTTTTATTATCTTTGATAGTAAGTCATTAATATCAATTTTCATGAAAATCCGTTCAGTAGAAGCCGAGAACGAACATGCGGACGGACGAACAGACGGACACACCGACGCTAATAGGCGCTCACGCTGGAAGAAACACGACCAAAGTCAACTTTTGCGTTACCACAGTGTTTAAAAAAGTAATCACGACCCGGATTTCGACGCTTGGGCATCATCATCATGATCATTATTTCCGATCACATTCCTTCCCTGTCAGTTCCCACGCACTTTCCCCATGACTACCGTTATAATTTATTCGATGGCTCCTGCGTAATTCTACATCGCCTACACCTGCATTTCCAACCAAACGAGATTCTCCGGCTTCGTATGACTGGTGCTACGACAGCATTTAAAAACCATCATCGCAGAATTCTCCTAGAATTCTCCCGGCTGCATAAATAGCGACCAAGCTCCGTTTTTTTTTAATCAATGTACTACGTTTCGCTGATGACTTACTCAATCGCCGCTTCGCCATTTCCGCGAAAAGAAAATATTACTGCGCGATTTCCCAAAACGCTTCCGTACAATTTCCGTTGCCCTCCCGTACTTTTACGGAGCCCGTCTCATTCCGGTTGAAATTTCCATCTCATTCGCTTAAACCCTCATTTTACCGTCAGGGCACCATTTCCGTCCCGAATCAATTCCCTCGTCCCAATGCCTTTCATCACATCTCTCCCTCCTTTATCTCTCTCTCTCTCTCTGTCTGTCTGTCTCTCAGTATATCGAAATCAAACTGCAATTTTCCCTTCAGAATTCCTCCTGCTGAAGGCAGGTCGGTTTGTATCCCCGTCGAGGCGAAGTCTGGGAATTCCTTTAAGCCAAAAAGGATTTTTTTAAATTCCTCGAGTGCGCGGTGTCGAATGGGGTCGCAAGGATCGGATGCGTTAATGTGTTGGGAGAGGAGAAAGTAGAGAGAGGGAGAAGAGAGGATGGAAGAAAAAAGAGGAGAGAGAGAGAGAGGAAGGTGGAAGAAAGAGGAAGACAGACAGACAGACAGACATACAGACAGACAGACAGAAAGACAAAAAGACAGACAGACAGACAGACAGACAGATAGAAAGACAGACAGACAGAAAGACAGACAGATAGATAGCTAGATGACTATTTTCAGGGCGAAATTGAGACCATTAGGTCCCCTCTTCCATTTAACCCTACGTTATTGGTTACAAAATAATAACACTAATAAATGTATAGTATACAAACAGAACTAGAGCAATAAAAGGTGCGTCAAATAAATACAACAAGAACAGAACAATTAATATCACATTACACATCAGAGAAGCTTCTAAGAAAGATATAACATTTGTGGTAAAAACCCAGGTAGAGCCAGGCATGGCCAACCCAGTAAAAAACCACGCAGGAAAACACCCATGAAGAGAAAGGGGGCGGAAAAAACCTGCGAAAACCCTAGATAGTAGCAATAGAAGAGAGAAAAGAGAGAGAGAGAGAGAAAAGAGAGAGAGGATCGATGAAGATAGGGAGAATGGGAGAGGAAGGCAGTAAGGGAGGAGGAAGATGGAGACAAACCGGTAGAGGAATACGGGAATCCGTTATGTACGAAGGGGAGAGAGAGGGAGAGATGGAAGAAAAAGAGATAGAGAGATATGAAGAGAAAGAGGAAAAGGAAGAGTGAGAAAAAGGGGGAAGAGTGGAGACAGGGAAGAAAATACAGGGATAGTTGAGAGCGAATAAGGAAGTTTTGAACGTGAAAGAAAGAAGGAGATGAGAAGAGGAAAAAGGGAGAGAAAGAAAGAGAGAGGGGAAGACAGGAAGGAAGTAGAAGAGAATAGTAGAAGAGATAGGAATAAATTATGGGCGAATGGGAAGAGGGTGAGAGAGAAGAAAAAGAGGAAGAGTGAAGCGAATATGAAGAAGAAAAGGAAGGGAGATAGGAATAGAGAAGGAGAGAGAGAGAGAGGGAGGGAGAAGGAAGGAGAGTGGAAAGGAAGAAAGGGAAAAATAAATATAAATAAAATCTGATGTGGCCAACACATGACTTTCTCCATATTTGGGGTATAGATATTTAAATTATTATGAATAGCGTTATGAGGCAAAATTATTATTTCGAATCGTAAAAGAATACAGTCGTCCTTATTGCCGAAAATTATATTTTGAATATGTTTACAGAATTCACCGCTACATGGTGGCGGCCGTGTATACTGGAAATAACGAAAAAGTAAAATATCTCCAGAATGGATGGTTCTACGAAAATTTGTTTCAAACAAAACTTGGAAGAAATATTATTCTCTACAACTTTGGTCCTCACGAAGATTACCAATAACGACGTTTTTAAGGAGATATTTGACGGAAACCGAAAAACAGATTAATTATAAATAATTCCTAAACAATAACTGATATGGAAAATTATTTGAAATAAAAGATGTAGGAAATTATATTTTATACTTTTTTGTAATGGTCAATGTATACAATAATTAAGTATTATCGGAGAAATATCGCAAAAACCGAATCGGTTTCCGAATAAACCTCGACTTCCGTTTAACCGATATTGTCCAAAAACTAATCAGTTCTTTGTGCTCATGCTAAAGTGTTATATATGAAGTTTGGTAACGATATGGCAAGTACTTTTTGAGTTACAGCGCCCACAATTACATACACCCGCACACACACACAGACATCATTCCGAAAATATTCTAAACGTGTTTCAAGGACTTAAAAATCTGTTTAAATCTCGAAGTCGATTTTTTTCGTGATCACAATACTTTCCCCATAGTACTACGTATGGGGAAAGTAAAAAGAGGAAGAGGGCGATAGGTATAGGATAACTGGAGGTAGAGAATACAGATAGAGGGAGAGAGAGGGAGAGAGAAAGAGGGAGAGAGAGGGAGAGAGAGGAAATGAGAGAAAGAAAATGAGAGGCGTAAGGTAGAGGAATGAGAGAATTAGAAAGAGGGATAACTAGTGAGAAGAAGATAAATTAATGAGATAAAGGGGAGGGAGAGGAGGAGGAAGGGAAGAGATGAGAGGGAAAGGATGAGAAAGAAAAAGCGTACGATAGAGAATGAGAGAGGTGGGGGTGTATATGAAGGGAAGGTGAGTTAGGAAGGAAACCAGGTACAGGCATAACGCGGCAGTTAATCCTCATCCATTTTAATGAGCGAATAAAGCAACCAGAGACGCCGAGTGCAAGAGAGAGAGAAAGACACCTCTCACTAACTGATGGATTGATGCGTTTTCCTCTTCCAAAAAAAAACGGACTCGTGTGACTATATCTCTTCCGTATCGGTTGTATTCATTAGCATGTGTTTACATGTTACGTCCAGACGAATGTTTCGCACCGAAGGAAAAATAAATAAATAAAGTCTATATGGCGGAAATGTGTCCCAGTTCGCGAGATGCTCCCTCGGATAATGGCTGAAAGGGTTTCCATGTCGCACCGTGATGGTCCTCAGCGCCTGCGAAACGGCTTCGCAAATAATTTCTCCTCCTTCGGTTAAACTCCTTAACGCGAAACGAGTAGGTTTGACTGCCATTCAGATATTACGTCGATGGGGTTCGCTTTACGCGAGTGTTTTCGGGGAGTGAGGAATTCATAACTATAGCGACGAACGGCGGCTCAAATTCATAAAAATTTTCTGGGTTCGCGCTGTTTTTCTTTTTGTAAGCGTCTTATCTGCTTCATTTTTAAATCTATCAAAATCTTTGGCTTGTGTCGACTAAGTCTCAAAAATTGACCGCTCCGCAGATCACTCGACCCTCGTTAACTTGGATTAAAAGCCCAAACCTCGAGACTCAGACACAAATCCGAGCTGAGGTACCTCTACCCTCGCAGCAGGGGAGCACTAACTGACCATGTCTTTTAGAATAAAATTTAAACTCTTTTATTTTGTTAACTTTTGTTTGTGCGACAGTGATTCGAGCGTCAAATTCGGGTGAATGCGCTGATTAAGAGCGTCTTTTAAACGTAATTCTACGATAAATAATAAGATATTTACGCTCACATATAATCTCGACGCCCGGGATTATCAACCTCTTAAGAGTTTTTGGGACAGGATTGTACTGAGAACAGTTATGACTATAGTGGGTCCCCGTTATTCGCGGGGGTTACGTACCAGGACTACGTTACAGTTTGACACGGATTCTACCTTTAATATAAATATTCGAGTAAAGAGCACAACATTTACGGAAAAAGATAAAAAATATACAAGATGTAAAGTTAGGAGATGTTGTTTTCGTGGGTTTTATGGGTGACTGCATAAAACTACTCACAAAATTGTGAAGTTGGAGAAAAATTCTGAATTTGACCTGTAATCCAAGGCTCGAGAGCTCAGGACTAGCTTAGCTTGTTAGCATACTTGGAAAAAAGCACATACCCGACAAGTAGGGGGACCCGGGTTCGACTTCAGAATTTTTCCCTTCTACAACTTCACATTATTTATAATAGATATAGTTATTTTTCTGCACGCAGCAGGCTGACCACGGACATTTCCGAGCGTCATGAATATTTTCACGCATCTTACGGTATCCAATTACCCGTTTATTGACTTATTCAACAATTGTAACGCCTAAGAAAGAAAAAGTACATTATTGTATCATTTTTTCTGGTAATTCCGTTGTAGAGCCAGAAAAATATAATATAAAACTTTGTCGTCTGCTTAGAGTTAATAGATAGCGTAGCATAAACGATAACGCATCGACTTTCTATATGTATAATGTCGTGTTATGCCGATTTGGCGTCCACTTTTCTGGAAAAGGTAAAGAAAGCATTCCAGTGAAATCAAGGTAAAATGTGAACTGGAATAGGGAGAGGAACATTTGCGTGTCAAGGAGGAATATCTCCGTCTTCTACTGAAAGAAAAAGACAATCCCATAATCTCCTGCCTTGAAAAATGGTGGATTTATTCTATATGAACAATCCTTTTCAGCGTCCGCGTAATTTTTAGGCCTATACATCGGTGTAAGAAATTAATGAAATTACCTCAGTTAATTAAGCTCAACAACTTAGGAATTACCATATAGTGTGAATAATTGAAACTCATTCTCTAGTATAGGTATATCTTTACATTTTCCAAACATTTTCGCATGCGTGGTAATTTTTCCACTTGATGCAATAATTTCATTCTCAATTTGAGGACATAATTTAAGGAAAATTTAAGAAAGAACTGTATATTATCCTTTTTTGTAATTCTTACAAAATCATTCCAGCCCGTCGAAGATTTTTATTTAAGCGCTGTTTTTATTTTTCGTCGTGGGTTACCGACTCCGTCATTTCCCAGGCGCAATACAACGCGCGCATTAAAAAAAAACAGAGGAGCGAAAAGTGTGCGGATCTGTCTCCCTGGAGACGCGTAAATCAAAATCCAGGAAACGTTTAATATATGCATCTCGGGAGTCGTTTATTCGCCAAAGAATTATGCACAACACTTTTCGAAATATAAATATAGAGGGCTGAAATTCCCGGAGATTAAAAATGGCTGAGGTGTAGAGCGTTAAAGAGAGAGAGAGAGAGACAACCATAAATAGGATTTTAGCAATATAGATAAAAAATATAAATAACATGAATACTGCGTCCGATTTATTTGCATTTAACTCATATCTTCGGCCAGTTCGAGCAAGTTTTAATCTCATTTTCGATCTTTAAGCCCTTATTTAAATGCATATGCACGGAAATTACCGAGGACAACAATATCGGTAACCATGAAATCTTATTATTATAATGTTAAAAAATCGGTACAACATACGTTGTACAAACTTTCTCATATATGGGTACTAATGCGTCGTTTAGTTATCTTTAGAAAATGAAAATCGTATTAGCCTGTTTTTAGATAACCCAATTTTTGTTAAATTTGCCCGAGAATAAACTAGTCTTATATTCATTCATTGAGAAAAATAAAATATGTAGTATTATTGTAGATGTATACTCAAGTAACTGTACGAAATTTGATCAAAATCGTTAGAGCCGTTTTTGAGAAAATCGAATTGTTGTTAAAGTTGCCTAGAATAAACTAGCCTTATATTCATTTTTTGAGAAATATGAACTAAACAGTATTACTGAAGACGTTAACGTAAGTAACTGTACGAAATTTGATCAAAATCGTTACAGCCGTTTTTGAGAAAATCAAATTGTTGTTAAAAATGCGTAGAATAAACTTCCCTTAATTACTGAACAATGTCAACTATTTCTTCATATACTCTGCTTAGTATGATAAAATGCCAAAGTACGAGGTTTCATACATTTTCGCTCTACCGTTTAGGCTCTATAGCCAGTAACAGACAGACAGACGGCATTGCGAAAACCACCTTTTCGGATTCAGCGACACCTAAAACGTATATTTCCGTAAAAATCTCGAGGTCGAATTTTTTCGCGATAACAATACTTTCTCAATATAGGTACCTACTTCGTAAATGAGAAAGTAAAAATTTACCAAAACTCAAGTATAAATTCAAAATATGTGTGAATTCGAATGAGACTGAGCATTCGACGGTAAGGATAAGAATTCTCATTCATTTTGACGTGATTTAGCGCAAATTTCGTGTCGATAACTTAATTTTAAGATATTTTAAAGAGTAAAAGAATGAATAATACCTTCAAACAAAAAAGGTGATTTTTACGTGTTATCTTATGGAAAATTTTAAATTTTAAAATAGTGTTATACTATTTATTGTACATACATTGTAATCACGATAACTTACACTATTAGAAGTAAAAAGTGTACGTAAAATTTCACTTACAACATTGCTTTTGTGTTAACGAGATTACTTTCCGTGACTTTATGACTGCTCCAACAACACCTGCACGTGGTTTCATTAGTTTCGGCATTTTGAGGTGAAATAACATTCTTCGGTTAACAACAGTCACTTTTTGCAAATTAGAAACTTTATCGTGGCGAAAAATAACACAATGTCAGAATTCTTACAAAGAAGATGACGTTACGAAGATACATAACTTGGAAACAGTCAATACTTATACAAAGCTTGACGAAACGAACTAAACTGGAGAAAAGTAGATGTACTACGTTGCATTGAATCTGATATTCACTGAATAACTAAGATCATGCGTTCATTAGTTCTGAGTTATTCCATCATCACGTGCACTAACTTTGTAGGCGTTGATTAAATCGGCTCGATTGTCATAAATACTAAGTTCGTTATAGCGAAACGTCGTATATCTAGTATTCGTATATCGAGGTATTACTGATAATTGTAATCTCCTGTACATCAGATTATTTGTAAAGGAAATTTTCAGTAAAACCCGATAGATGGAGCGATGCGAACAAAGACTAATTCAAATCTAGAGCGAATGGGTATGCATCATTGTAGTTCACACAATTTCAGCAAAATAATGACGCATGTAGTCATATTCAGGATACATTTAACTGATTGTGAGTTGATAAAATCTTGACGATTGTATAGTCCAAAATGTAGAATTCCTATGAAAAATCTATCGTTCTGATTGGGACTTTTATTACTTATTACATCTGTGGTACAGTTGTAATTACGGACGTTTTTAGGGGAGTTGTGGCGTAGTGGTGCGGGCGCTGGCCTGCTACGCTTAGCAAACTCGGTGAGAACCGGGTTGCCCGGCTCCCCATTTGCGTGTTTAGAGGAGAACACGCAAATCAGCGCCCCGTCCTTCGGAAGGGACGTAAAGCCGTTGGTCCCCTTGGTGTTTCTCGTTAAGAGTAGGCTAATGCCGGCACCGGGTTTCACTCCTCCCTTGCTTTGTGATTTAGACTGAGAAGCCTTCTAGCGCTGGAGTCGTTTGAAGTCACAAGGTCCCCCCAATTGGTGGTATCAAATGGATTATGATGTTGTATGGATGATTACACGAAGTGATTGATATACAATTTTTTAAGACTTTTATCTCACATATTTGATTTACGAAGTAATGAAAAATGTTAACAGAAAAATTTTATCTGAACGTCGAATTATGTACTTTGAATATTTTTTATGCGTCTTTAGAATGACATCTAGTAGCATGACTTAGTAAAACCTTTTGGCGTTTTATGGATATACGTACATAATATGTTTTCACGAATAACTGCTATCATGGGAAATTCTTACACCAACTACCATAAGCTGATGTTGACATCTTGGTTTTCCAACAATGTATTACGTATTGCAGAGAGAATTTTAATTTTTAACAAAAAATCCACCAAATTAATTTGAGTCCTTATGACACGTCTAGCGGCATCTACAATTTAAAATGTTTTTTTTTTAATCGAACGTTTGCGATATATTTCATTTTAACTTTTTTAAATGAGTCAGACAAAATTAATCGGAACTTCCAATATTCCGAAAATCGCAGTTATGTTTTCGCATCACTTACGAGCACGTGTTTTTTTTATTTTTGGAAAAGCATTTTAGTTAGCGACCACCGTTCCCGTTGCTCGCGGATCGATGCGTTGCCATAGCGATAACGAGATTTTCCCCGCGCGAGGCCGTGTCAGAGAGAGAGGGGGGGGGGGGGGGGTTTCTTGAAGCTACAAGGTGAGAGGCCATGGGGGGAAAAGATAACTACGCAGGATATTATACTATATCAAAGCAAACAATGCCTACCACGTTACGAACTGTAAAAGTATAATATGCCATTTTTAAAAATTATGTTATTCGGAGTTAGGTATGACTAGTAGAAAGCAGATTATCACAATCGATAATCGACCATTTCTATTAAAAAAGGGATATGTAAATATTTCCCGATGTTGAATATTAAAAAGAAATTATTTTACCTCTATTAAAATCGGTCTACGTGTTTGAGTTCTATCAAAATTAAGTGGTATTTTTAGACCGCAAGCTTTACGTCTTCTTAATTTTATGAACCCATATTTAACTCTCATCCCAGGCCTTTTTTAATATAACTTTCTTCGAGTTCACCATCTGTCTGGGGCATTCTTTTTTGTCAGTGTTTATTGTTTTTGTAGGGATTTTCCCTACTCTGCATTGCTTTCAGTCCGCCGGTCGCAAACGATATTTAAAAAAAAAACTGAATTGTCACCCTCTGTCATGACGTCAACAGTTATTCCCAATTTAAAATTCACGGATAAGTTTTTACCTGCCGTATCTTCACTAAAAATTGTAACACCTTCCAGAATGTTTTTTTTTTGCCATAGTGACAATCTGCCTGGTAGAGGAAAGATCTTTGCTAAAACGCTGTGATACTATTTATAAATCCAAGATGCGAAAGCGGAAGATTATGAAAGCTAAATACTATAAAACCTGAAAAATCAGTTTCTATACTTTTGAGTTTTCATAGCCAATATTCAATTTTTACTTAAAGGTTATCTCCATTTACAATACGTTAAATGCAGTATTCTGTTCCTTGTAAAGTTCTGTATCCATTTACCCACATATAAAATGTAACCATGTTATTAAAATAATATGTCACGAACAAAATTTATTCATAAATTAAAGAAAAACTGAAGTAGCAATTGTTAATTTGGATATATGTTTTGCCTGATTTTCCAACGCGGCCAAAATAACCGCGCGCAAACTCTTACGTAACAAAACATCACGTGGCCTCTTAAGGGTTTAACAATAAAATAAATCTATGCATTCATTGTCCATGTTTCTTTTTTTAAATGAACAGTTCATGAATGTTGTGTGACGAATATAAATTCTACGTTTGGTAACACTTATCTAGGTATCGTAAAAAAATTATTTATTTTGTACTTTAAAATACAGGGTGTCCATTTAATCTCTCCGGTATTTTAAGAATCTATATTTTTTAAACCAATACAGATATAATAGAAAATAAAAAACAGTAAAAATGTATAACTGAAAAAGTTTAAAACCTGATGCTAATAAACTTCTATGTGTGCTCCTTTTGTCGCACGACAGATTTCTAGTCGATAATCAATTTCGGCCAGGTTGCTTTGTTGGCAAGGACACTACCCGTTTCTTTAATCTTTTGATACCATTGCCTGATCGTTTTAACCGTGGGAGGATCTCTGTTGTGCGTCTGTCTGAATTCTCTTTGCATGCGAATCACTGATTTAAATTAAGCAAACCACAGAACGTACTGTGCTTTCACTTGTGGGGTCTCCATTGCACTCAGGCACAATGACACATAGGTCAGACAATGGTGTGCTGCGCAGACAACGATGCGCACAACCATGTTGCCAACTCCCTATCTAAAACTGTTTGAGATAGGCTTCAATTCGCAATTTGGATTTTTTCGATATTTCTAATTTTTTTTTAAATATAGCTTTTTAAAATACCGGAGAGATTAAATGGACACCCTGTATTAAACATTAGTCGCGTCTCTTTGGCATTGGGAAGTGTAGCCAATTGCTTCTGAGGTTGACTAAATTCTTACTGAAAACCTGTCGTACACAAAAGATACTTCCAGCGATATCATTTCGAAAAGATTTTGAGCAAAGTTAATTAAGTTTTTAAAAAATTAAACGTCAGACAGTGTTACTGACTGACTGACTTCATTCAAAAATGAATGATTGTAACCGAATCTATTCTATCGATTAAAATTTATTATCCATTGGACCCGGTCCTCGTGTTGAAATATTGGGGTCAGTCAAATGGATTATTGGAGCTGCGAATCCATAAAAAAGAACCAATGACCTGCGTTTAATGCGACGTCAGTATGATTGATGCAGGAATAATAAGGGGAACCAAATGGAGCTTCACACTGCCAAACAGCGGTAATTCCTATTCCAGGAATCGTAGATTTTATCGCAGGTGTGGTAAACAATTTACAGTCACCAGCAAAAGCTCCATATATATTACAAAATCCGCGTATATTGTCTTATTTTTCGATTTTAACAGCCATAAAAAAAGAGCCCATGGAAAATGTAAATCGATATTAACCCGAACGTAAACATTTCCATCATTATAATATAGTCGGAATGTATTCTATTTAATATGTTTATCATTATTTACATTTGCTACGCGTGGAGGCGTTTTTTTTTTTCGAATCCTTAGAAACGCTACTCAAACTCGCAATTTTCAACAATCGGACCACTGACGTATATGACGTGACCGTCTTCATGGAAATGGGTTTTTATTTTATTCTAATTTCTTTAAAAAACGTCTCACTTGCCTGGGATGACATCAGACGAAATCAAACGAAATGTTTAAAAATAATAATTGAACATTTTGTAGCGCAATTTACGTAAAAATCCATAACCTACCTCAGCCTGAATCCCGAAATCCCGAAAATAGGTCTAGACCTAGAATTTAGGTCGCAGAACGCTGCAATCAAACCTTCGCACTCTACCGAAAGAGAGAATCGCATAATACGCATCGCTAGTCGGAAAATCGGTCGCCTCGAGCGTCAAATCGGATTACCGTGTACTTACTTACTTGCTTCCTTCTCCCAGCTGAGCAAATGAGAGCAATTTCGTTTCGCGAATGTCGTAACGCCGTTGACTTCATGGCCATTTTCGCTCGACGAAACCAGTCAAAAAAATCGGTACAACATACGTTGTACAAACTTTCTCATATATGGGTACTAATGCGTCGTTTAGTTATCTTTAGAAAATGAAAATCGTATTAGCCTGTTTTTAGATAACCCAATTTTTGTTAAAATTGCCCGAGAATAAACTAGTCTTATATTCATTCATTGAGAAAAATAAAATATGTAGTATTATTGTAGATATATACTCAAGTAACTGTACGAAATTTGATCAAAATCGTTAGAGCCGTTTTCGAGAAAATCGGATTGATGTTAAAAATAGGTAGAATAAACTACTCTTAATTATTGATCAATGTCAACCATTTCTAAGTATACTCAGCTCAGTATGATAAAATGCCTAAGTACGAGATTTCATTCATTTTCATTCTACCGTCTAGGCTCCAAAGCCAGTGACAGACAGACAGACGGCATTGCGAAAACCACTTTTTCGAATTCAGCGACACCTAAAACGTGTATTTCCATAAAAATATCGAGGTCGAATTTTTTCGCGAAAACAATACTTTCTCGATACTTCGTATGAGAAATTAAAAATAATAATAACCGGATGTTGGAGAATGAGTGTGTTGGTGAAAACGGGTTAGAATCGCCTAATTAATATAGATCTTTCTTATATTTTTCCCTCGATGTCTCCCGAATTTCATTTTAACGCAAAAACGACCTCAGAATTTGTTCGTAATTTGTCTTGCGGGATTTCAATTTTGAAGTCCCTGAGAAGGGATTCATTTTTTCACAAAAAATCCGCTTATGTGCTCACTTTGTCTGTCTGTGCGTCCGTCTGTGCAAACGATATCTCTGAAACGTTTTAACCTATATAAACCAACATTTCAGGATAAGTTACTACATATAAGAGCTACATGCCGCAAGAATATGGTGGATCTGGGTTTAGATTCTGGGCATGTGCGGAACAAAAAAGAGGCGGAGCTTGTAAAAAAAATCGGATTATAATATCGGCTTTAGCACTACTTTCCAACTTGTTTTATAAATATAATATCTTGCTTATATTTGTTGCATGTTTCGCTTCCAGCTTGAGAGCCTATTAATTTCGGTCTTTCCGTAAGTTCGTACGCAGGTTCAATATCGGCTTCTGCCGAAAGGATTTTCAAGAAATTTGGCATTTAAAAACTTGTGGACAATGTGAATATGAAAATTACATAAATGGTTCACATGACCCAATCAGAGGTACCACTTAAAATAAATTGATGTGTCCAACACATGACTTTCTCCATACGTAAGTTCCGAGTCCCACTGCCAACAACGAGGGTAAATTCACCTTTGAGCTGCCCACTAACCGTCAATTTCGAAGAAAATTGAATATCTCTTGAAATATTTCCCATATGAGAATTTATTTCACTCAAGAGTTGTAGAAAAAAATAATATCTACGCGTGCGTGCGTGTGTGTGAACATACATTCAGTTTTAAGCGAAATATTTAAGAAAAACTAAAATTTGACAGTAGTAAATCGCTACTTCCGGTCGACCGATTGTTATCAAAATCTTTTCAAATCTTAAGAATATATATAAAATCACAAATATAGAATTTCATGCTGATCTGATAAATAATGTTTGAGTTAGAGGGCCCACAATATTTCTGTCGCACACATACGGGCATACAGACACACATACATCATCTGGAAAACGGTCAAAACGTGTTCAGGGCACTTCAAAACGTTTATTTCCGTTGAAATTTTGAATTCGAATTTTTTCATGAAAACAATACCTACTTTCTCTAGACTGCGTATATGGAGTAAGTAAAAAGTCTTCAAACGATGTTTTTATATATATACTTACATAAAATATTGTCCGCCAAATACATTATTATCAAAGGAGTCGCTGTTTTCAATAAAATCAATGAATAAATTTTTAATTATCTTTGAACATTAAAAATTTCTTGCGTTGATTTTTTTTAGCTGTTGACCACACGAAAATAGTCTTGGTAGTAACCGATATGAGCAAGATCTGATAGTATTAGGTAAATAAATTTATTAAAGCACCAACTTAGGAGAAAGGTAAAATTCTATTCTCACTACACATTTATATTATTAACAGAGAGCTTATCCAATGGAATTTTCATTTACCTTTCATTTTATAATAACATCGGCATAATCGAAATTATGCTAGTTTTTTGCTCGAATTAAGAAACCCGCTTATTACTTTAGTAATAACCGCTTTAATGGCTACTGCGTAAGAGTAGAGAAAGTTACATAGCAACGGCACGTAGGATTTTCTTCTCCTAGCAACGAAAACGGCGATAATCCCCTTCACCGAGACTTTCCATTGTCAAAAGCGACGTCGCGAAATATTAATTTTCCGCACATTTCTTCCTCTCTCTCAAGGATCATCTTCTGACGTCCGTCTAATCTTCTGTAGTTTTTGCTTCTCAAAGAAGAAGACGAGACACTCCCAGATAAAGGAAGAAGCGGAACTTACTATTCCAAAGTTTTACCGTAATAACGCACTCGTGATCCTTTGCCGACTTTGCTTTTATTATTATTATTATTATTATGAAAAGTTTCCATCTTACAATTAGAAAACGTCCGGCGAAGTTCAAACGCCAAACACAAAGCCAAACAGAATAATTATTCAGTTCTGAGGGAATCTTCCTATTCCTTCATCTCTTTCTCTCCCACTATAGCGACCTCATTGATTCCGTAAAGCTGTGTGGTTCCCTTGACAACGAGTAGATGCATCATTAAAATCTCCATGGCGACGGATAAACAATCGCTAGTTCGGCCCAAAAAATCTTTTTTCTATCTCTATTCTCTTAGTCAAATCTTTCCTTTCTTTCAGATGACGGGTGTGAAATAGTAGCCCATATAAATTAATTATGGGAATTAAATTTTTATTAATGCAAAAGACCCTGTTTGTGCGAAGTACATATATTACCTCAGTCCAAATGAGAAAACTTAAGTATCCTTCGGTTATTCTGTTATGCTCCGTTGTTACAAAGGTAGTTAATAAACCCCTCATTATTTAAAACAAGTTAGGAAAGTGTACAGCGTATCACCAATGGGCGTCTTTCGTGTAATGGAGTATTTGAAAGAAATGATATACATGTACGTAGGGGAAACAGAGTTTTAAAGTTCATTTCTTCGTCATAAATAATCCATTTTCTTCCTATTTAAAAATATTGCATGCACACACAAGGAAATTAAGCGTTCGTTTGTGAGATTGTTTATGTTAACAACAATGAAGAAGTAACCGTGCAAGAAAATTTCCAAGTTCAACTCGCATTAAATATTCGTGGTTAATTTTATCGATAACAGCTACTCCTGCGATAAAAATGTATAGGAAAAGAAATACTCTAATTTACTAGTTCTGCAAGTTTTATTTGAAAAATATTTCGATAGGAGCAATACTCTACGACAGCGGTTCCCAAACTATGGCACGCGTACCACTAGTGATACGTGAAGCTTTTGCCAGTGGTACGCGAGCAGAGTGAAAATCAGCAGAATACCTGCTTCGAATAGGAAGAAGCAGAGACAGATCAATTGTGGTACGTGAGTTTAGTGCCACATTCACTACTACATTCACTACATTCATACTTACTAGTACTATGTGGTACGAGGAAATTTTGTCGTTTTTGGTGGTACGCGAAAAAAAAAATGTTTGGGAACCGCTGCTCTACGAGATATGACGAAAAGTTCATTTTTTGTCACCAGTGAAGTGCTACCCTTGATTAAATTACGTGATTCATTTACATGGCTTTCTTTTTTACTGTAAATCAATATCAAAATTTAATGAAAATCCGTTCTGTATAAGCCGAGAACGAACATGCGGACGGACGGAAAGACACACGCTGGAAGCGAAACGCGCCTAATAACAACCTTTATCACAAACTAGGAATACTTGGGCACAGTGAAGTTTGCATCCGAGGTGTTACTTTAAATTCGTTTCATACGACTGCGTAAAAACTAGACAATGCAACCGGACTTCGTTATAAGGAATATTTGAAAAGTAATGAGCTATTCGTTATAAAAAATTATTCATGCATGAGGTTAAGACGACAGTTATAACGATATATCTTCTACCAAACGTCAACTCCCAGCAATCAACATTCGCGTTTCAAGTGATGAATTACAAACGACAAAATGGTGCGTAGTATCTTAACTCCTCACCACTTTAAAACGTGCTAAACAAGAAATTTATCCCGCTAAAAGATCCTTTTTCGGCATTTATCGTAGATTTCAATGTTTACGCGTGATAAATTTATGATATTCAAGTAATCATTCAATTATAAATAGTTTTAGACTTTTGTCATAATCGTCATACAAAATTCGAAAAATTTAATAAAATAAAATCAAAAAGATTTATAATTTCCTTTTGTAATACTTCAGATTTTCGGACGCGCGTCGGATCTGTTCGCAAATTCCTTTTTGAACGCCAAAGTTTCACGTTTTGTTTTTAAGGAAAAAATCGTTCGCAGTCGTGGCAACTAAAATTAAAACACGTAATCATAAACTGGACTAAAATTGATTCATTATACTTATTTACATTTTCAGTATCTAATTAATCTATTAATAAATTTGTCCAGCCTCCCTCAAGCTCGGCGGCGTTTTTATTGGTTGACTGCCCAGCCAATCAGAGATCGGGATTTCATTGTTGAGGAAAAACATCTCAAACGCATCTGATCTCCTCACCTCTTCTTTTTTCATTGTCCATGTCTCGCACCCACATAATGCTACACTCCTTACCAGCGTTTTCACCAACCACTTTTTAATCTCTTCAATCGAGCTGCCGTTTAACAGCCTTCGTCGTCTCGTAAATGCCTCTTTTGCTCCTGGTAACCTTGTCCTTATCTCTTTGGTACTTCTTCCGTCATTTGACAGAATACTACCTACATAAGTAAAACATTCTACCTGCTCCAGCCTTTCCCCATCCACTGTAACATTGACCTGGATATCTCCACTCTTGGAAAATCTCATAACTTTCGTTTTTTAAACAATGTTTAACATTTATTACGTTATTGGTGATTAAAAACATTTACAATCGTGATCAAAAACATTGTTTTATTTATGAGAAATTCTAGCCCGTTTTAGCGAACTTTTAAGGCAGTATGTTGCTTGTAATACAGTAAAGGTGTTTAATTATGAGTATGTATCAGAATGTCTTAATGATATGCATTCATTCATTCATGGTTTTTCAATCCTAAGATTGGTTTGACATGACTAGGGAATAAACACACATGATGTGGTGGTTTCCCGTTGCCTTCCACATCACACACACACACACATGAGTGATAAAATATGAATTATGAGTACGAACACAAACATCCATGCCCTTGGCGGGATTCGAACCCGCGACCTTAGTAATACTAGGCCACCGGGGCGGGCAACGATATGCATATATCACCTTAAAATATTAGCCACTAGCTGAAACACCCGGCTTCGCTCGCGAAAGTTTTCTTTTAAGTGGCAAACGATTTTTATTGCTCGGGGCAAACGTTCCCCATTCCTTAATTACGCAAGCGATGCTTACTATTTACTATTTTATGTATTGTATTGTAAAGTTTTACCATTAATATAATTATGCATTAACGTCTCACTTAATATTCACATGGATAGATGCACCGAAGCCTTTAAAGCGGCAATAAAATTATGTGGATGATGTCAATACTATTAGCCAAAAGGTAAACAATAAACAACATCTTGGTTACCGAACAAATGTAAGTAGATGTTTCGATTTATGTTGCGATAAATCTTTCGATGTTGATGGTAAAAGATAACAATGTTCAAATGTTCCTTAAAAATCATTTGACTCACTTTAAAAGTATTCATAGACTATATTTAGGCATGAATCCTTTTGTACCCTTTATCTTGGCATTAGCTATTCTTCCTCTACGGCGTGCCAAGGCGAGGATTTTCCTAGCATTAATCTTTACGTGTATATCTCCCTTTGAAGAGGACAACAATTAAGAAATTTAGCTTTGTTGCCGCCTGGAAAATAGTCATCTAAACCGATAAATTTTACGCTTAAAGGAAAATTTCGAGCGATTTAGCATGTAATACGACAAAACATGAACAGAATTAAAATACCCTGTCTTTCGTGAGTAAAATAATCCATTTCCTGTGATCGTAAGTTAATATTTAGGTATATTTATATCCACATCAGTGAAGGGCTGCATGGCATTTTGGGATTTCTCCACACCATTTCCCATGCATTCTTATGGAAATAGTATTTTATTGACCACATGGGGTATAAGAGACCCCACGGTCTGCAAACCTAGACCAAGTTCTTCCTTTAGTCCATAGGATGGCCCATAAAACTTTTGAATTCGATAGCTTCAACGGTGTAAAGACGTATAAAGAACATACGTACATACACACAACAAATACACTCTAAAATATTTATAAGATATAATATCGCGTGTAATATGGAATTTAATCTCAGGTGTTTTCACATGATTAGCAGTTACTACCCGTCCAACATTTAACTCTTGGTTATTTAGCTGTGTCAGCTCTTTTTTTATGCAGACAGGTCGACAGCCTGTCGTACGACCACTTTCGTGGATTACATGTCAAACACACAGAAGGGAAGAGGGAAAACCAGTTGCCTGCATGCTCTTAACGACAATCACCAAGGGAACACACACGCTGCTTAAGGGCCCCTTCAGAAAGATGAGAGTGGCGTTCTTGCGTGTCCTACTCACGAGTCGAGGAGACTTTGGAGGGATATTGGGCGATCTCGTGTTGAAAAAACGGGCCACCTTCAGGATTCGAACGCGATTTGGAAATCCAGCGCTCAGAACAAATCCATGAAAATTGCTAGTCCTCATATATAATATTTCCGAATCTTTGTTTGTTTGTGTGTCTCATTATGCACGCTCAAACTATATAGGACCTTGAAAAACAAAATTTGGTACGGTTCTTGCTTACATCTTAACTTACTGAATGGTAAAGGTTTGGTCAACCGGGATTAGTCAGTGCTATAATAATATACGGAATTAACATTTTTCCATAAGATAACGCGGAAAAACCGATTGCTTTTGACGTGCAGTCTTTTTCTATTATTTTGCAAATTTAAATCACTTTAAATGAAGATACGAACTCGAGGCTAAAACATCAAGCTAAAAGATTCAACTTCATATTTTTTTTAAAAAAGACAGAATTTGAATCTAATACCATTTACCGTAAAATTTAGTCTTTAATCATGAAAAAAAATCAGAAATAAAACTTTGCAAACAAAAAAATTTCCAACTGTCTTAATTTGCGGTAATGTCGATTTAAAACATAACCCCAAAGCAAAGCCGGGTAATTATGCTAGTTAACAAATAACGAAAACATTGTGCACGTCCGATGAATTATTCTGCCTCTCTAGGACCTTGGCTCGATAATGGCACCGCCTCCATTATTCAAGAGAAGTTTTTGTGTTTCTGCTTCTCGTTTTTTCCTCCGAAGTAATTGAGTCCTGAGCGACGCTACGTAGTTGCGGTTATTTTTCATGCATTATTCACATAGGGATTTTTTGTGTATTTTTCTCCTTACACTTCCCTGGTTGTCTCAGCAATCAATTAAGACGTTGTTTACCCATCGAATAGAAAGTTTCCACGTGTGACGTTCGCGCGAAAAGTAAAAAAAATCTCATTCATCTCCCTCCAGAATAATCAATGTAAAAAATTAACTAAATCTTTAGAAATAAAATTCGGCTAGATCGAAACGTTTTACAGGAAGACCTCAGCTATCGATTCAAAGGGTCAGATATGTTTTTATCGATAGAGTTTTTTGTTGCCCTTCGTGAAAGGTTTTTTTCCGTCTGTCCTTCTCGTGCGGTCGAGCATTTCGTCCAGGTCGGAGAAAGAAAAAATAACATATAAGTCGACGTTGTTTTTTAAAATAATAATATTTATCTTTTGCGTGGCGAGTGTTTTTCGCGAGCCTTTCACGGCGATTTGCATACATCGACCTCCATGGTAACGCGATTTTTTAGCATCGCGTACTCATGACGAAATCGATCGTAGGGCGATTGTCTTTATTTTCTTTATTTTTGGGAATGGACGTGTGATCGGTTCCAATCTCGTAACCTTGACAAACGTCAGTACTGCGGTTACATATTATAGATTTTATTATATTCCACTTCTGCGAAAATAATATAAAATTTCGTGTTCAATGCAGAATCATTTAGATCAGTGATAAGTGGACATTCAACACAAATTTTACATCATACACATTCAAATTAGAGACCATGAAATATTTTATATAGAAATCTTATCATTAAAAACTTAATTTAGGGTGTCAGGATGTTTGACCTACAGCTATTGCCCTAATGCATTTTCACCTACTTTTTTTAAATCTACTTTATTATGCCTATGAAATTTTATATAAAAAGAGAATCACGTACTAACGTTTTAATCTAAAGTAAAATTTGTCTTTAAAATGAATCTAATAATTTTTCCATATTTCCGATTAATTTTTGAAAATATATCCTGGGAAATAAACAAGAGATCATAATATGTAGTTGAGAATAATAAACTTTTTATTTTCAAGTTAAAGATTCAAGTTGTATCCACATGTTGCTGGATATTCAAGAATTCTGTTACTGTTTCTGTATTCATGTATCAAAGGGCAATAATATCTTGCAGTCTTCTATTCAATCGGCGGTATTTCAGCCTTTGATTTTCTCGGATCTGTCGTCCCGCATTGACTTCAGCAATCATGTTTTCCGTGTCCTGCTGTTCCTTCTTGATTTCGCGTATGAGGTGGAAAAGTGATGGTTGATTTTTCCCTACCACTATAGTCTGTTCACTATCTAAAGTCTCTTGGCCTTCATAGAGCAAGTAGCCAATCGCGAACGTTTCCACTTCCATCGCCCCTCACAACTTTCGCGCGGGAGGACATATACCCAATCACGAACAGCAACAGCAAGGAAACGACTGTGGAAATGGCAACGCGGACCGATGTGAACGCTTCGAAATCAAGAGTACCACTGAGTTCCCCCCACTACCTTCCCAAACGAACCGTCTCCTATTGGCTGCTGCTAAGAGACTTTAGATAGTGAACAGACTATAGTTGAAACCTATTGCACCATATTATACGAGCTGGGGAAACTTCTGGATGATCAACTGCAGCTATCTTCATACTGGCCTTAATCCTTTTAGCTGTTACGGCATCTGGGCAGGAGCATGACTGTGTTCAGTCGTTTTCATTACTGCATGAGAAACAGCTCTGCCTCTTTTCGATGCAAGTCCAGTAGATTCTTCCGTTATCTAAATTCTCCCTTTGCTTGTGGTACACGTTTCCTTTAAAAACTAAAAGCTTTCATACCCCATGCAGTGTCAATTAATTCTGTTTCCATTGTACACATAAGTTTTGTAAAAAGGGGTAGAATTAAATCTTCAATTTCTGCAAGTAACTATGGACTTGATAACTATAATTGTTTTCTTACCAACACTATCGGTTCTTCCAACAATGGAATGGAAAATTCCAATGGCATTTTAGGTGAAGTTAATGCATGGTATTGAGCAAAATTCTAGTAGTTATGATTTATATTATGATAAAAAGGAAGTAGGTGAAATTTCATAGGCATAATAAAGTAGATTAGAAAAAAGGAGGTGAAAATGCATTAGGACAATAGCTGTAGGTCAAACGTCATGGAACCCTAATTTAGACTTGATTTTTACTGATACGACACATCAGAATCTCCATTTAACGTCCGATTTGAGGTCTAACCTGGCCCGCCGAAGAATTCATAACATGTATTGCAACCCCCGCCAGAGAATCCCGTAACCATCAATGCGACACACCATTTAGAAGAGGTTGTCAGCACTGATCGAGATCATCTTACGGCTAAAATCAAATTGACAATGGTTCTAATGGTTCAATAGAAAAGTTGGGGAAAACCAGATATTCATTTTTGGCTACAAAGCAGTTGTTACAAAGTAGCGATTTTCCTATAATATAAGATTCTAAAAGAAAGAAGGTTGGACAATGTTTCATTGCCTCTATGTTGTTCACTATCATTTTTAACGGGGAATCACGAACTGGTAAAGAGAAACTGTTTATCCTTACCTATTTTTACGGACATTAGACATAGTTTGTCAATTAAATTTCGCGAGCATTCGGGTAATAAGAATAAGATAGGTATATATATATATAACTGAAAAAGTTTATAGAATCAACTTGCGCGTCTTCCTGATTCGCCACCCATCGAGAACAGCGAAAGTGTTGGACGTTTTTTTTTAAGAATTCCCTTTCTCCATGAAGAGTGCCATAACCAGAGCGAGAGAGCGTAAAAGCGGAGGTGTAATAAAGCGTCGGGTGGAAACGCCCTCGTCGCTCGGAGAAGACGGCGCTCTAAAAAAAAAAATGAAAGACGATAACGCTGGCGTCAGGACGTACGCAATAAAAACGGACCTGTAATGAAAATGGCGTAGACAATCTCAATCAGACGGACGCGCAATATTTTCGTCCTATCAAAAAATCGTCCTTTCTCGAACTTGTCACGCCGAAACGATCTTCTGGATCGTGCCGCGAAAAATAAAAAAAAGGAAAACTCACTCTCTACTTTTCGACCGCTGATTATTTTATTTTATTTGTTATCATGTTTTTTTTTAATGGCGGAAATCGAGAGGTCTCGTAATTTATCTCCTCCCCCTGCGAAGGTCGAAAGAAAAAAAAAGAGACGGGGGAGTGGATTTCGGAGGTGCGAAGCCGGGAAAAGATAGGACTTTAGTACTTTTGTTTCGTGATCAATTTGACGAATTCCCAAATTAATCCAACCCACTAAAAACACAATCGTCAAAGGAAAAAAAATTCTTTGGATTTTTGTAAGTAAATTATTTTTAAAAAAACGGTGCAACAAACGTAACTGAAACCTTCTCAAAACCTTAAGTTCTTTTTCATTACATAACGCAGACGGTTACATTAATAGAGTACATATTCCAAAAAAGCGGTTGTCCAAAGGTCAGCATTACACGATAGTACGACATTCAAAAAATATTTCATTAAATATTTATTTCCGTTTGAATTTCGGAAAGTTAATTCATTTAAATTCGGCGCTGGAATTGTCGTGTGACAACCCCGCTCTGATTCTGTGATTAAGCTCTCTGTCTCCGAAATACTCTGCTCAGTTTTCTTTAATGATTCGGCTGTGTTTGGGCTTGCATGGCGATATGCAGTGCACTATAAATATTTTGAAAATTTTCATGTATGCGTGTATTTAATATACAGAAAATAGTAACAAATATCCTCATGGGTATTGTACGTATGTGTGATTAATTGGAAAAGGAATTGTTTTATTATAACTTGCTGTAATGAAGAATTTCTGCGAAATGCAGTGAAAGTTGTGGTAAAGGCGCATTTGTTCAGGATAGTGATAAAAGTATGGTATTGGTAATGCGTCCGCTTATGATAAAAAAGAAACAGTAAAAAGATAAATTGGCATTTTTTCCCTTGACAATGAGCAACAATGCCAATGGAAAAGAGGATCGCAGTCGTAAAACCACAATACTACGCGTGTAATAAGTTTGCAAGAAAACAGTACATCTGGAAGAAGTCTCCTTTGAGTGTTACGAGAGATGTACGCGTGTGCACAGGTGAAAACGTATGTTCGTTGTTATAAATTTCAGGGGCTACCGGTGTGTGGAGGTACATAGGTGTGATTAGGGAGATAACTCTTGTATATAGAGTGGCATAAAATCAGGGAGATACTTGTTTAAAATTTAGTAGTATAAGTCTTGGGATAAGGTGTAAGTTGAGTGATTTAAAACAAGGCGTAATGTTGGTGGTATAAGTTGTAGGGGCACCCGAGTGCCTGTTGCATAAAATCAGGGGTCACGGGGCGTAAGTTTGGTGATACATATAAGTATAAGCTTTAGAAGCAACCGAGTGTGTGTTGGGTAGCATAAAATCAGGGGCATAGGCGTTAGTTTGGTTGTATAAGCTGTAGGGGCAACCGAGTGTATGTTGGATGGCAGAAAATCAGAGGGAATGGGGCCTATATTTGGTGGTAAAAGTTGTACGGGCAACCGAGTCTATGTCTGTTGCATAAAATCATGGAGTATGCTTTATGCAATTCAAACACTCTAATACGAGGAAAAACCATTCCTGTTGAATGCACAGTGCACTTTTGATCATATCAAACGTCGTTCTACCTATTCTACCAAACGCAAATAAAACATTGCAAATTCTATTCGTACATACTTAATGGGCATGTTTAAAAACACTTCACACTATGAGCGTTGCAGTGAAATTGAGAAAAATATATCAGACACCTACCGAGTTAATAACGCACGAGACGTTACGACCTGCAGTAAAAATTCTATCCATTTCACTTTCATCACCACTCGTGAGTGCGTGCGTGTTTTTGCAGTTCATAAATCGGAAAATCTTTTTTAAAAACCGTGACTGACTGCACTGTGAATGTTAATTGAAAAAATCGGCTGTCGGATTGCTTCCATTCATTTTATGGCCCATCTCAGCTCCTCTCTTAAGGAGAAGGAGATTATGATTCAGAAAGCTCTCTTTAAACAGCCTAGTCATGCATAAAAAGCATTTTTTTAAAACTAACGAAGAGATATTTCGCAAATATATTTCATCCTCTTACATTCAAAAATGTGCAAAACGGGCGAATAAAATATGCGATTGAAACAATCGATTTATACAGTTCATTAGCGCGATTACTAATTTTTAGGCGAGTTTCGCTTACAGCGTGAGCGCCTATTATCATCGGTCGGTTCGTCCGTCCGCATGTTCGTTCTCGGCTTCTACCCAACGGATTTTCATGAAATTTTATATTAAGGATTTACAATCAAATATAAGAAGAAAATCGCAAAAATGAATCACGTATGCCAATCAGGGGTACCACTTTACTGGGGACAAAAAATTAAATTTTCGTCATATCTCCTAAAGTATTGCTCATATCAAAATATTTTTCAAATAAAAGTTGTAGAACTGGTAAATTAAAGTATTTCCTTTCCTATACATTTTTATCGTAGGAGTAGCCGTTATTGATAAAATCAAACAAGAAAGTCTTATATCGAGTTGAACTTGGAAAATTTCTTGCATGGTTACTTCATTGTTGCTAACATAACAATCTCCCAAACAATTGTTTAATTTTCTTAGGTGTGCATGGAATATTATTAAATAGGAAGAAAATGGATTATTTATGACCAAGAAAAGAACTTTAAAACGCTATTTCCCTTACGTACAGATATATAATTTCTTTCTAATACTCCATTGCACGAAACGCGCCCATTTATGATACGTTGTACACTTTCCTAACTTGTTTAAATATTCTTTCAATATTTTTTTATCTTATGGACCACCGAACAACACATATTCATTCGAATTCTAACGCATTATTATATATTTTTGCTCGTTTGAGACCTAAATATTTGAATTTCGAATTAAACTTTACCATTACTAGTATCTGGTTTTCCTTCCTCTACGCATTTCATTCACTCTGAAAGTGCATTTGATTGTCTAATGTAGTGCGCATAATAATAATTTGCTACTTCCTTTTCTCATTTACGGTTGCTGTTTAATAAGCGTCTTTTGTTTTACCGTATGACGCCCACCAAGGATCGCACGTGAATATTATTACAGCAATGTAATCCACAAATGAATTTAACAGAAGCTTTATAAACGACTGAATACCATTAGTACCGCAAAATCGCGCAAAAACAATCACCCAATCGATACATCACGATATTGGATGACACGTCATTTGTCCGCGTCTCGTTCAGTCGAATGAGGAGGCGATTCAGTCTCAACCCTCAATTGAAAGGCTTTCAAACATATGTAAACACCAAAGGATTAATAAAATTACAGATTGGCAAAAAAAACAAGGATCCGATACCGATGCACTAGGAACGCTACCATTTTTCGTGGTCCTCCTCGGCATATTCTGTGTATAAACAAAAATAACTATTGATATTTCCACAATACTTCTTCCTCTATATTCGACGCCCGTTTTGGAATATACTCGTTTACCCTTAGCTCTATAAACGGCGCTTTAAGCGACCACCGAACTCCGTTTCCACAGTGAAACTCCAACCAACGATTTTATCATCCAGACACACGGTAGGCAAGGTAAATCGCGGGGAAACTGTTTCTTTTATTTTGGTGAAGTCAATTTTTTTTAAAACGAATTCACGTATAATCTTACCATTTGTTGCAGGAGGGAGTACATTCCTAAACCCTTCCAACAACTTGGTACATAGGAGGGGGAAAATTGAGGAGGAGTGCCCGTTTAACGTCCTAATTGCGTTCCAGAAAAGATGAACATTAAGCGAAAAGACATTAATCGAAAAGAGGTTACGCGAAAATACGTTAACCGAGGAATTTTCTCCCATCAGGATAAATGGGATAAGGAAAGGATAGGTTTTACGTCCTTCTCATACGAAATATAACATTTTTGAAACACTTCAACACAAACACATTTTCATCTTGTCTTACCACAACTTTTAAAACACCATTCAATAATTATCTGGGCTAACTTTAAAATGATTTAATGCGGTGACGTCAGAGCATACGAGTTTTGCGCCCAGTCGGAATGACAAGCGTCGCCAAGACGCAAAAAGGACGGACGTTAATGTGAACCATTTAGACGTTAAGCGAAAACGTTCCTCAATAAATTTTGGACGTTAAAGTGAAAGACGTTAAGCGGGGACCCCCTGTACTGAACAGACAGGTCCGATTCCGAAACTTCAGCGTGCAAAAAAAATCGATTACGACAGAATACCTCTGAAGTGAGCAAGAACGAAAGGAAATTAACCAAATTAATCGATGTAGCGTTTCGCCCCAAACGAGAGATGGCAAACGTTGTCGCGTCGTGTGTACGAGTTTGCTAACAACAGTTTTGGATCCTGCAGTTTCATTAATGAGAGCGCCGCCGGCGTTCGCTTGATAGCCATTTCACCGGATTTAATTCTGCGTGTATTTCCGAATTGCGCGGCTATTCGAGGGGATAAAATGGCCAATTGATTAATAAAATAAAACTTGGTTTCGACAAGCGCCGTTTGCTACGAGACGGAGGAAGACAGGCAAAGAATTTTTTCCCCAAATATCACCTTATTTCATACATTCGACAATCAACAGAACTCTGACACTGTAATTATTTGTACCTAAGTGCGACAAAAGCATCCACTTTTACCCATTTTAAAAAGAACATTTATTTATTTATTGCATTCGGACAACCTACATACTTCCACTCCACATCAAAATAGAAGAAAATATCGCTCTTTACTCATCGAAATATATTTTTTGATCATATGATTACGTCAGGTGTTAAAAGGGTTTATAGCAGTGGCCAGAAACCTAGGACCAGCAGGTCAATGAGTGATCCGTAATCATTAGTTGTAAGATCCACAAAGATGAACATTTTTAAAAAGGTTTGCGTTTTGGATGGATTCTATCAAGAAATGTAATTTATATAAACATCTGTATTTTATTTTTCAAACTTAAATGTTTTTAATCGACCAATCGCATTTTCCGAAAACCATTAACTGATTCACCGTCAAAAATGGTTGCCGGCCACTTATTTAAGTTTTGAAAACTCTGCTACAATAACGAGAGCCTTATTTATAACCTTTTAATATAAATTTATTTATTTAATTAAATCATTAAGCAGTTTAGGAAATTTGGAAACAGGAGGAAAAATCTGCTATTATCTGGAATCGAGCCCGGGTCTTTTAGACTGGTTGGCTAGCTCAGTACTAACCCAATAAAAAAAATCTCCGCTCTGAAGCGGTAGACTTGATTTTCTACTTGTAGTTCAGTGGTAGAATTACCGTATATAGAGCTGACCTGGGTTCGATTCCCGGTCATACCGGATTTTTTCTCCAATTTCGAAATTCCAGCTTATGACTGTCGCATGATGATCTTATGATCAATTCATTCCATCAATTTATTACGTGGTTATTCCGTCTGTAGATCGAACGCCCAAGTACATAACCATTAAGAATCGCACACAACAGAAAGATATTTCTTCCCGAATAAAACATCAATTCTCGATGTATAATTACCAAACGTTAAGAAAAAATATTACAAAGGCGTATCTGGCATATTCGCCAATTTTGCAACCTTTTCTGTAGGGTGACGGTAGTACAGAAAAAAACACTGAACGAAAAGACAGCGACGTACGTATATATACACAGCGTTTTAGAGATATTTCGGATGGCACGATGGAGTTATATACGGGATTTGTATTCGTCACGCACGACACGCGTAGCATCAAATCGAAAATTTCATTCCGAGGCGGATATAGATGACGAAACGCAGGCTGAATTCCAAACTGTTTCCCCAATAACTTAAGTAGAGCGTAGCGGCCTCTCTCTCTCATTTTCTCTCTCCATTTTGTCGACAACATAAAAACAAAAATCAATCGGTTATCGCGAAATGTTTTGACTCGGGCGACACTTTTGACGTGCGTGATAAATTTATACATACATATATATATTTCCTAATGTTTGTTTGCTTGTGTGTCTCATTATTCACTACCAAACTCGTATAAGAGCTAGAACAACCTAATTTGATATGGTTATTACTTACATCTGAACGGTCGAGATTTGGCAAACCTAGATTAGTCAGTGCTATAATAATATAGTGGATTAACATTTTCCCATAAGATAACACGCAACAATCGATTGCTTTTGACGCGCAGGCTTTCATTCTTTTGCGCATTTAAATTAATTTTAATGATGATACGAACTTGGGACAAAAACATGTAATAAGCTTAGTGAATACACTTAATATTAAAAAAACGGAATTCGAATCTAAGCCGTTTTAGAGTAAAATTTAGTTTTTAATCATAAAAAAAGGTATTTTTGTAGGTTTGTAAAAAAGGAAAATTCTAAATACCATAGCAACGAGGTCAATGCCTTTAAATGGGGACTGATCTCACATGCTATATACCGAGCAACGCCGTCTAATTTTGCTAGTTTCAAATAAAATAACCATCTTAGTCATTCCTAGGCGTTCCACAACTCCGACGAATTCTTTTTACTTTCTCATATACGAAGTATATTGAGAAAGTATTGTAATCGCAGAAAAATTCGACCTCGAGGTTTTGACGGAAATATACGTTTTAGGTTTTAGGTTAGTTAATTCTAGGCAACTTCAGCAATAATTTGTTTTTCTCAAAAACGGCTGGAACGATTTTGATCAAATTTCGTACCTTTACTTGAGTATACGTCTGAAATAATGCTAAATATTTCATTTTTCTCAGTGAATGAATATGTCTAGTTTATTCTTGTGCAAATTTAACAAAAATTGGATTTTCTAAAACCGGCTCATACGATTTTCATTATTATTTGCATTATTATATGAGAAAGTTTCTACAATGTATGTTGTACCGCGGTATTCGACCATGGAGAAAGTTTTATTTTCGCCTATTTCCCCCGAGAGAACGAATTGGTCGAGTTCCGTGGTTGTATAGTGTAATTTGTTCGTCCCTTTAAAACCCAATCTCCTAGTCGCTTGTTAAAACTGATAGGCAGGATTGGAGAGACTAATGAAAAAGATTTGATTGAACTAACGAAATGGAAATAGACTTTGTGAATGAAACGTGATACCGCGATTATCCCTCTTCAATGAGGAATAAATGGAGGAAGGAGTTCAAAGTTAACATTTGGATCGAATAAGTTTCAAAGTGGAACGAAAGAAATAAAGTGGTTTAATTTTTCGAAATTATGATCGGAATAAAATTGGAATCCGAAGAAAAGCACGTAAACAGCTATAGTTATGGAAAAGTACAGGATCTGCCAATGAAAAAAGCGACACTATGCGATATGCTATTAATTTATAGTTGTAATTCAAATTCATCTTGTGGAACTATGTAGCAAAACAGGCAATAAATTTTATTTTTTCGTGGATTAACACAAATTGTAAAACCGGGTTTTACAATTTGTGTATTAAATGTATGCAGTGAAAAATGTCATTTTACAATATTATTACTCATACTTTACATAAATGGCATACTTTCGTTTTTGTCATTTTCTGTAGTAAATTTTTGGCTTTTATTTGTGTCTTAATTATAATTTTGTTTTGTAAAGTATTAATTGTTTCAAACCATAGGAAATAATTTAATAAACATCTTATTTTGCAATATAACTGAGTCTCTAAGTAACTGATATATTCTCATAGTTAGTCACCTTTCTGTGTTTGATATTCTGTGAGTTAATTTTAATTTTGTTTTGTGAAATATATTCACCTGTATCAAATAACAAGTATTCAACTGTACGGTATGGAACAAACAACCACCTCATAATAGAGCAGAATAGTATAATATCAGTAATTTAAAAAGCAGTTTCAAGCAAGAATTATTGACAAGACGATTTTTTGAATGCGCAATTGGGGTGACGATGACTTCACAAAACGGCACCAAAACCTATCCATTTCTCATTATTATTAATCCAAAAACATTAAATACCATTTCATAATAAACATTTTTACTGGGGCCCCAAAAATGCATTTGCCTAGGGCCCGCATATCCTCGAGTTAGGTCCTGTAAAACCAGTTTATTTATTTGCATGATATTCTTAAATAAGTACGCTTACGGGTTTGAAATTTGTTCTAAAAAATGATCGTTAAACATATTTTAAATGTCTACTAATTAAATTATAATCGTTACACAACTATAGGTAATAGGGGTGTCCAACCCAAATTAATAGTGGGCCGGATTCAAGATTAAGTCTGACTTCTCGGGCCAAGGTAGAAAAAAATAAAAGTAGCGTGCTTTGCTAAATAATGTCGCTTGATATTATATTCCTTGCATACTGAAATTTTTTCTTGACATATAAGACATATGATGCTTGCATTTTGTTCAATCACAAAAAAATCTTCAGTCCAACTGCCCTTTAACACGCGACATTCTGCGTCAATTTTACGTTTCTTTTCAGCCATCATTATTAAGAGTTAATAGCTTCAATGTATCGATTCTGTAATTATAATTAACCGGGATAAAGACAAATCAGCAACAATGGGTAGCATTATATTAATAAAACCATACCCATGCGACAACGCAACCGACGCGACGTTCACGAAACTCCGACACTGTCAAACTGGCACTGCACGTCCATTGTCCTGTCGTCCACATCACTAAGGTGCACTAAGGTCGATATATCGATATATATCGGTGATATATTTTTACTTCTTTATCAGACAAATATTAGTAGGTAGTTTGTTATTTTGAAATATATTTTAAAATTCGTTTCAACAAAAACATGAATATAAATAAGAGATTTTTTCTAGCGGCTAGTGGACCGGATTGAACAGCTTCGCGGGCCGGATTGTGGCCCGCGGGCCGTATGTTGGACAGCCCTGGTCTAGGACCTCGTTTTTTTATCGGCAGACCCTGTAGTTTCTCGAATGCGGTTGCTAAGTAAATTTCGAAACGGTGCCATGTTGACGGGTTGTGAAATGTAAGGTAAATAAAATTAAATTAAATGAAAACATAAGCATCTTTAGCAGGAAAGGGGGAGAGGGAGGAAGAGGAGGGAGAGAAGGGGGGAGAGAGGGAGGGAGGGAGAAGAGGATGGAGAAGAGGAGAGAGAAGATGAAGGATAAAGAATGAACGAAAAGGAAGAATAAAGAAGAAAGAAGAAATGAGTGTGAAAGCAGAGTGGGAAGAGCATGAGAGAGGAAGAGAGAGAGAGAGGAAGAGATCCAAAGAGGGGATTAAGAGAGAGAGATTTAATTCAGCGAAATTAAGACCAAGATGGAAGAGAGATTAAGGAGAGAGAATAGGGAGTGAAAGAAATGAAAGAGAGATATAGAATGTTATAATAGCCCACGTCTGTTGGTTGGTTCGTTGGTCACGCTATTCCATAAGCCGTGCCTCTGGTAGCGAATTATGGTATTAACTCGAGAAAGAATCGAGATAGAATCTCGAAATTTTGCAGGAATGCTCGATTAACGTATTTTAAGGTAATGAAGAAAATAAACCTCGAAAAAAGTCCCGGGTTGGACTCCAAGGAAGGCATTTCCATTTTCCGTAAGGTTACACGTAAAAATCGGCTTTACGACGCGCAGGCTTTCATTCTTTTTTTAGATTAAAATTAGGAAGAATTGACCTACGAACTTCGGATGTAAACCATTTTGAAGAAAACAATATAAAGATTCTTATTCTGTTCGTCTTTTTTCGTCTACAGTTCGAGATAACTCATTTTAAACGCATATAATTCACATATTTTGGGGAAATCTTGCCATTTTAACGAGATGTTGCCTTCCTACCAATTACATTGTTAGACCTCGAAATCCTATTGTTATCTCAATCCTTGCGGGTGTAATCGTGCTTTGAATGCTTTTAATACGAGAGGGAGAGAGATGGATGGGAAGAGGGGGAGGGAGGGAGAGGAAGGGGAGAGAGGGAATGAGGGGAAGGGGTTGAGAGAGGGAGGGGGAGTGAGGGGAAGAAGGTAGGGAGAAAGAGGGAGGGAGAGAGAGGGAGGGAAAGAGAGGGAGAGAGAGAAAGGAGAGAAAGAAGATAGAGAGACAATGTGAAAGAAGATGAAACGGAAAATATAAATAAAGCGGATGAGAGAAGACAAAGAAGACACGAATGAGAAGGTGAAATATATTTAAGATTGTTTAGAAATTTACTAGTACGTACATTTAACCGGTGACGTACCATAGACTAACTAACTAATTAACTGACGTAAGTAGGTAGACTTTGAGATGGAAAATGTGGCGTGGAAGAAATGGAGAATGTCAGGGTCAAGTTAGTCATTTCAGAGAAGAGGAGAAAGTGAATCCACGAGTGTCTATAGTAGGCAACGTTTCTTCTTTGGTTTTCTTTTTCTTTTTAATTTTAACTAAACGGCGCGCGGTTTAATGTTCTAGATTACGCTGGCGATCTGTAGTAAAGCGTAGCTCACGGAAAGGAGATCAAGTCACGCTTTTAAAGAAAGGATTCATTACGAAGCGTGCGCGAAAAGTTATGGCGGAGTAAAAAATTTAATAAATAATAGGAGAAGATAAAGTTTTTCCTACAAACAAAACTACTTGCACCAATTCGATTGAAAGGCATTATCCTTCCTATGTTTTCGATATTATAAAAATCACTCTATGATTTCGACAAAACCTAAAATAATCCTTTATTGCTAAACAGTAGAATATAAATTAAAGTCAATGCGATACAATACGTGATTATGTTATAACAATTGCATATATGAACTCGATAGAAAGATATTAACCGACCTATGTTTTCGAAATTATAATGTCAATCTATGATTCCAATAAAGCGAAAATGTTCCTTTTTTATTGCTGAACATTACAATACAAATGAAAGTCAACATTATTCATTACGTAATGATGATATCACAACAGCCAGCAGGAATATTTTAAGAAATTTCAATTAATTCAGTCGATAAGGTTCACACTACATATATGTTTCGAAAGTTTAAAGGACTTCAATGTTAATCAGTCATTTCTGCTATATAGATATTATTACGATTTTTACCTCATCTAAAAATTTTGTGTCCTTCCTTAATCATAAAGAATTTTATTATTTTTAATATAATAATTTCCTCATTACGTATTTCAGGGGAAAGCACCTCTCGACTATCAAGAGGGCGTGACTTGCCTTATATCTCGTAAAGGGGTTACTTCAAAACCACATTAAAAAAACAGAACATACGTGCATGTACGATGCATCCATTCAATTTTTTCAAAAGCGAACGTAGACATATGTAGCTGGTTTCACGTGATACAAATCCGATTAACGCAGGCTAATCCCAACAATGATTTCCCATAAGGTCTGTTCCACGCGAATCCCTCAAGCGGGGATTGCCGATTTGCTTTTTATTATCGTTCGCAATTTTTCCTCCGGAAAATGAAGAGGCTCAACTTCAGATAGCGAACCCATCTCCGTACTCCATACTTTTTTTAACAGTTTATTTTTTTCGCCTCCTAATCTGATCAATTTTTTCTCTCTGCAATTCCGATATTCCGAGATTTTTTCTGCAACTTATATATATATATATATATATATATATATATATATATATATATATATAGGGCAACTATGTGTTGAAGGAAACCCAGTGAGCACTTACCGAAAGGAGAACCGCTGGAGTGTCGAAGAGACACATTTGTAGACGTGGTTGGAGCTTTCGGAATGATCCCTCTCTTGTTCTGACGAAGGGATCATCCCGAAAGCTCCAACCACGCCATTTCCCGCACAAAGATGTATGGGCCTTTCTTCTTGGTGGAGCAGACAGTGACTGGGATCTCGTACCTGGACATGTTACAAAACTGGCTGTTTCCTCAGTTAGATGACGATTCTGATGACTACATTTTCCAGCAAGATGGGGCGCCACCTCATTTTCATCGGGAAGTCCGTCGTTTTCTTAATGATGTTCTCCCATACCACTGGATCGGATGCGCCGGGGCCAATGACCTTGCGCTACATTGCTGGCCACCCACCCACCTGACACCGTGCGATTTCTTTTTGAGGGGCTACGTTAAAGACACCGTTCTATAGATCTCAAGGAACAGAAGAACTGAATCGTGGCTAGTGTGGGAGCAGTAACAAGGGACATGTTGCAGCGAGTGTGGGACAAATACCATCTGGACGTGTGTCGTGTGACACGAGGTGCACACATTGAGGGGTTGTAAGGTCAGAAATGAAACTTGGACAGTTTTCCTATTGTTAGGTGCACACCACATACTTGTAAGGTTCCAACTATCAGAAATATACACATTTTAAATAGGGACATTCTTTTTTAATATATATATATATATATATATGCTTAAGTAAAAGGAAAGATAATTATAAAGGCGGGTGGCAACAAGGTGTTGAAAACTTGTAGAACTAGTAAAGAAGAGTATTTTCTCCTATACCTTTTTATCGTAGGAGTCGCCGTTATCAAGAAAATCACACAAGAATATCATAATTCCAGCTGAACTTATTAGAAAATTTCTTGCATGGTTGCTTCATCATTGCTGCTAACATAAACAATCTCACAAAAATGCGTTTTATTTCCTTACGTGTGCATGCAATATTTTTAAATAGGAAGAAAACGGATTGTATTTATGTCTAAGAAAAGAACTTTAAAACGCTAATTTCCTTATGTGCACGTATATCATTTCTTTCAAATACCCCATTGCACGAAACGCGCCGATATGTGATATGCTGCACACTTTCCTAACTTTTTTACACAAATTAACTGTCGATCCAAACCTGTATTACCCTACGGCTCTATAGGAGGAAAGAAATTGCGTGTACTGACGTTTATTCAGCCTTTAAACTGTTATATAATAAGAATAAAACTGCAAAGGGAGAGACCCTTACTTCACACCAACATGAAAATTACGAAACGATCGATATCGAATCCACGTCCTGTGTGGCCTCTACTAGAACCGCGTTTCGGCGAAATCCGAGGAGTCGGATTACAAGAATTACCCAGATAACAAAAACTTTTGATATGCCTCTAAATATTCATAGAACCGCAAAAAAAAATCCTCCTTCGAACGAACAAAAAATTATAAAACCCGAACGATTCGAGAAAAAATAGTCCGTCGCATCGCCACGAGAGAAACTGCGTCGTTTCTTACCCTAGTTTTTTTTTTTTTACTTTTTCCTTGTGGCAATCACTCCTTTGGAGAAGGACCACCTTCGCCCCTCCTCTATGTCGACCCACGGAATAGAAAATGTCTTCCTTTTTTTTTATTCTCATGGATAACCGGACGGAGGGAATGAGAGAGAGAGAAATAGAGGATTCTCTTCGAAACTCTTCAAACCCTTCTCAATCTGCGACGCAGTCTTATATAAAAAAAAAGGGGGGACGCTCGGTTTTACTGTTCGAATCCTTGAAAACGTCTGTTCTCCCACCCCCTCCCCCTCCTCCCTCCCCCTCCTCCCTCCCCCTGCTCCCTCCATCCTCCCGGAAAGCAAAGTCACTCCCAGAGACGCTTTCGCCCCAGTCGTATATTGTACACATATATACTATAAAAGGCGTAGGATTCTTGTTTCTTGTTTGTTTTCTTGTCTACACACTTTCGCAGGCATTCTCTAGAGTAATGTATCCTCCCCATATCTTAATTCACCAACAAAAGCTTTCTTAGACACCATATTATACCATTTCAATGTAGCATTTCCCTTAAAAAAGTTTTTATCAAAAAAGTAAAAAAAATGCAAACTCATGGTTAACTAAAGATATAGTCACTTCATGTAACAGGAAAAGAATCTTGCACAAGTTATGTAGCTCATCTAATGATTCAAGTTTAAAAATATATTATAAAAGAT
Source organism: Uropetala carovei (assembly GCA_036926305.1). Classification (NCBI taxonomy): domain Eukaryota; kingdom Metazoa; phylum Arthropoda; class Insecta; order Odonata; family Petaluridae; genus Uropetala; species Uropetala carovei. Next base: position 396,932 of record JAXCHB010000156.1, on the reverse strand, counting down.
ATAATAAAATTTTGAAAGGTGTCACACTGCAAGCAAAAAGAATGCATAACAGTTCAATAATCTTTAAATCTGAAAACAAAACCAAAACAATTTGGAAAATCATTAATAGAGAGCTGGGTAAAGAAACATTTAGGAATGATGAATTGTCTGACATTTCCATAAATGGTAAACTAAATACTGATCCCTATGATATTTCAAATGCCTTCAACAATTTTTTTGTCTTTGATCATCAACATTCATTCCTACAATTACCAATCCTGTTAATACCACGATTAATCCATATTCTTTATTTTTAGAACCTGTATCTGAAAATGAAATAGTATTATAAGCAGTTTTAAAAAACAAACTTTCTTCTGGATTAGACGAGATACCAGACCTGGTTGTAAAACATTGTGCTAAATATGTCACTAAACCTTTGGTCATAATATGCAACTCATCATTTGAAACTGGAAAATTTCCAGATATGTTCAAAATTGCAAAAGTAAAACCAGTTTTCAATAAATGTGAAAAATGTAATGTAGAAAATTACAGGCCAATTTCCTTTTTATCCACCTTCTCCAAAATACTGGAAAAAGCAATGTATAATAGATTAGTTTCTTTCCTCGAAAAACACAAAATCCTTTCACAGCATCAATTTGGCTTCAGAAAGAGCAAATGCATTACTGATGCACTATTTTCTTTCATGAATAATATTTTGAATGCCAGAGACAATATGGAATACATTTTTGGATTGTTTATCGATCTCCATAAGGCATTTGATATGTGGATTTGTAAACAATGGTTAAATCGTATTTACAAGAGAGAATGCAATTCGTTGAAGTCAATTCAACCCGCTCACAACTGCTTCCTATCACCTGCGGAGTTCCACAGGGCTTCATTTTAGGACCTGTTTTATTCCTGATTCTTATTAATGACCTGCCGCTAAATATCCCACTAGCTGAGCCTGACACTAACTTAACTTTTCGTAATCACAATGAAGTGCGTGTTCGTCATAAAATTACTAAAACTATCACTGACTTACTGACTTGGCTAAAGATTAATAATTTAATTCTAAATACAAACAAGACCTTTTTTGTAAATTTCAATCGTTCTTTTAAGTTAGATGGAACCCTTAATATTTCTATTGATACTTGCAACTTACAAGAAGAAAATTGTGCCAAATTCCTAGGAATTTGGATTGATTCAAATTTATCTTGGGACAAACACATTACTAATTTGATAAAAAAACTGAGTCGCATATGTTATGCGATTTGGTTACTAATTGTAAGTAAAATCTCAACCACGCAGCTTCTCAGAACGATCTATTTTGGCTATGTTCAGGCAGTAATAATCTACGGCATACTCTTCTGGGATTCCTTCATGCACTTGCACAGGGTATTTAAATTACAGAAAAAAATTGTTCGAATCATGAAACTGGTTCCTTTAAGGACACCCAGCAGACCTCTATTTAAAGAAATTAATATCCTTCCAACTCCATCCTTGTATATATTGGAAACAGTTTTCTTTATTCATACTAACCTACACATGTTTAAAAAGAACTTACAATTAGACATCCACCATCACAATACCAGGGCAGCAAATTCTATCCATTTAAGTCATCATCGAATTAACAAAAGTATTAAGAGCATTATTCACTTAGGATTCCTTCTTTATAACAAACTACCAGACACAATAAAATGCTTAGACAACAAAAAGTTTAAATTTAGAGCGAAAAAAATTTTATTGGACTATTTATTCATTAGCAATACTGAATTCCTGAATAATGATTTCAAATACGTGTGAATTTCATTGTATTGATACATTTTTGTTTTATCATATATCTGATTTACGTTTATATATTCTATTGTAATCTATTAATTTATGTATTAATTATATTTGGATTGCCATTCTCACCTATGTATGTGTCTTGTGTAGTGGATTCGTCATGTGAATCACGAACTTTGACTTGCTGTGCTGCTCACTGCTAAAACAATTTTTTATTATTTTTTGTACTCTTTTATGTACTATTTCATGATGAACCTATGCATTGTAATGCTTATTAAGGGAATAAATATATCTATCTATCTAGACGCGATTTAAGATAATTTCCGAGTAGGTACGAGTTTGAAATTTGTTAAGTATGCATGAATCATGCTTTAAAAGGATATGACGAAAAATATCCAGAAAAAAGACCCGGGTTCGACTCCAGGAGATAATTTCTGTTTTTTGGTAAGATAACACGTAAAATGCAATCTTTCAACGTGCAGGTTTTCACTCTTTTGCAAATTAAAATTGGAAAAAATTGACCCACAATCACCGAATGTGGACTGTTTTAAAGAAGAATATACGAGGTGTCTTATTCTTATCGTCTATTTTCGCCTTCCATTCGAAATTACTCACATTTAACGAAGATGTGACAAATTTTGACCAAATATCGCGCTTTTATCGATAAGTTTCCTGGGCAACGAATATCATTTTTGAGACTCGAGATTCGTATTATTGCCTCAATATTTCAAATTTGAAAGGCAGTATGAAATAAAACAGGAAAACCCTCATCTAGAGGACTTATAATTGTTATTTCTTCTTCCGCGATGATGCGAGATTTCCCGCCGCGGAAATCAGAGGAAACGATCTCTCGTATAGGGAGAATAAGGTCAAATATTTATATCCGTTAGGGCTTTTATGTGTATGAACTGACGAAGTAGGAGATGTGTGTGATCGAACAATATCAATCGCTACCATTGGAGGTATCAGGCCTGTTTATACGCACACAAAGAAATCCTTATATGTTTATTCGTTCCTTTATTAAATAGTGAAAGACCCGGGTTCGATTCTCCATAAAGGAAATACAGGGTTATTCAAAAGCCCGTGAGCCATTTCGTAAATGTATTACACAAAAACTATAAGAGATGGAATAATGAAACAAACACCATATGATCAAGAAACACTTCAAGTTTCTTTTAGTAAACCGCTAGTGTTGCAGATTTTCATTATGTGCACCACGTGTCACAGTTTTTGTAATACATTTACGAAATGGTTCACGGATTTTTGAATAATTCTGTATATTCACAGCCCACTAACATGCCCCTACCTTTTCCTCCAATGATTTTATTCTTAATTTATCGCGAATACATGTAAATTAAAAATCTATACTTCGTATCGTGTTTATCTGTACCCAAGCTACTCCAACAACGGAAACACTGTTGCTACGAGTCACAAAAAGGTGTGCAATGACGTAAATGCAGATACAGGAAGCTTATGGACATGAAAAAGGTCGCGCTCTAAATTGCACAGATTTCTTTTTCAAATAAAACCCTGTAAACGCATGATTCTAAAAAAAGAGATGAGACTGGTGTTTGTCGTTGGATCGAGAAGCGCTACAATATCCGTAAAAAAATTAAGGATGGAAATATCGAACCACTTCGTAACGCCTTATTTTTTAAACCCGGGGGCAAAAGAGGGGGAAGACGCAAAAACGTATGCGTGGGATGGGAAGGACGGACTTCCTGTCTAAAGGAAAGAGGAGGTAAAATGGAGTATGGATAAGGGATAAAATGGGGCAAGAGAGAGAGAGAGGGAGAGAGGTGCTGAACGAAGCCGATAAGAGGAGTTCGTCTAAATGGGGAATGGGGAGGAGAAAAGATGAGTTTAAGGCACGTGTTGCGGAAAAGAGATTACGGAGAAACTATCGACTGTAATAGAAAGAGAGAGAGAATGATGGCTCCGCGTGTCGCCTGGCGGATTTTTTTTTAAATGACGCGAAAAGAAAATTGCGCGTTTTATCTATGATCTTCTACTTCACTTGACAAAATTATTTTACTTTCCGGTATAGGGAGTTTATAGGAAAGTATGATTATGTGAATCGAATTCGGGATTTTTATGAATATGCACGTTTACAAAAATGAGATTTATGCGAATGTAACTTATTGCTTTAAACCAGATAAGCAATTTTCAGCTGTAATATAGCCATCTTCAGTTACAACAACAATAGAAATCGATAATTTCCGCCGAGGATAGCTGTTTTTAGCTGGAATGTACTCGATTTTTAGGCGCGATTCGCTTCCAGCGTGAGCGCCTATTATCGTCCGTCTGTCCGTCCGCATGTTCGTTCTCGGCTTCTACCAAACGGATTTTCATGAAATTTTATATTAAGGACTTTCAATCAAATATAATAAGAAAATCACAAAAATGAATCACGTACGCCAATCAGAGGTACCACTTTACTGGGGAGAAAAAATTAAATTTTCGTCATATCTCGTAAAGTATTGTTCACATCAAAATATTTTTCAAATAAAAGTTGTAGAACTGGTAAATTAGAGTATTTCCTTTCCTATACATTTTCATCGTAGGAGTATCCGTTATCGATAAAATCAAACAAGAATGTCTTCTTAAAATGAAGAATGTCTTAATTCGAGTTGAACTTTCTTACATAGTTACTTATTCATTGTTGCTAACATAAACTATCCCACAAACAAACGTTTAATTTACTTACGTGTGCGTGTACTATTTTTAAATAGGAAGAAAATGGATTATTTATGAAGACGAAAAGAACTTTAAAATGCTATTTCCCTTACTAACTGGTAAATAATTTCTTTCTAATACTCCACTGCACGAAACGCGCCCATTTGTGATACGTTTTACACTTTCCTAAGTTGTATTATTTGCAGTAAGAATTACCTATAGTCAGGGCCGGATAAAGAGACCCATGGGCCCCACGCACAGCGCGTTTAAGGCCCCACCGAAATCGTCAATTTTTTTAAAAGTAACATTATGCAAGATTTTTTATCTGGGCTGCAACACTTGGAAAGAGTTTCGGCAAGACGGAATAGGGTCAGCCCACTTTGGACCCCCTTGTCCTCTCGTTTTTTGCATACCGCCTAATCCGGCACTGTAAACAAGTAAGCTACAATAATTTCAATTCTCAGGTATAATTATTTCGGCAACGGCCATACCACGATGAAAACATCGGTTCTCGCCCGATCACCGAAGTTAAGCATCGTAGGGCCCGGATAATACCTGGATGGGTGACCGCCTGGGAACATCAGGTGCCGTTGTTTTTTTCCGAAATTTTCCCTCGTGTTTTGCGGATTCTGTCGGAACGATTTCTATTTCTCAGACTTACGTCATTTCCATTTTCTTTCCTCGAGTGCATTTTGTCGAACTTGATCCGAAAAGCGTGTATTCGATTTAAAAATCGACCTAACTTAGTATTGGCAAATATTATAACCATAAATAATGCATATCCGAGGTAAGATAAAATAAATAAAAAATGCAAGATTTAATTGAAAATTCTAACCCATTCCCGCTAAATAATATATTTCTATGCGATGTTTTATCTTTCTCGACCAAGATTAATGTCAGTTCTCCTTTCACTCATTATAATGATCTACGGCCTGTATAGTATGTATGTACTAATGTATACAGTTTTGTATTCATAGTATATTACTGATATTTCTTTAATAACGACATGAAAAGATAAAAAATTACATTATATATACGACTTACTTGCATTGAGTTTGGAACGCGATCAAATAAAATAGAATTTTGCAAGATATATGAAATACCAACAAGAACAGACTGGATTTATGACGCGTGAGACTTGGCTCTCGCAAAAACTTTCACCCCGTCGTAGGATTATTCGTGAAAGAGAAGAGAAAGGAAGACCTTGAAAACGAATTTTTTAAATCGGTACACGCGTTAACGCCCAGCATCACAGGCATCGCATTGGAGTAGAATTCGCTTCAAAGGAAGACGACAAAAATGGAGGATCATGTGCAGAAAAACGCCTTCGTCTTTGGCGAAAAGCAAAATAATACGGGCGAAAATGCGAAAGTTGATCGGGATTTGTTTATTTTTTATGTATCAAACAGTTATCTTTTGTTTTACGCGCAGGGATTGCGTGCGTTTCACGATTCGTTCGGACTCTGAATCCGGAGAGACTCAGTAAGCGAGATGGTGTACTCTCGTTGCTGAAACGAAGAATGTAACCTTGGAGATTGTGCAGCTACCAAGACGACGCACCGAGGATATTCCAGTCCTCGTAGAAATGGAGATATTTTCGTGTCATTGTTTCAAATGTCTTGAAGGAACCCCTAAAAAAAATGTGGCGTAGCCAACTGCAAATGAGAACGTCTGTTTAAGGGACCATTTTGTTTTTGTCTATACGTTTTAGATACCGATTATGGAGGAGTGCTGTTTGCGGTGACGTGTCTCCAACTCCCTGTCATTCACCAGAGCCGGAATGAAAAATGATGGAATCGATGAATTGTTTACTTTGACGTTCACTAGTGTGATTATTGCAAAGTGATCAATTTATTTTGACATCCTCCAGCTAATCATTTATATCTGCCTTAAATCATTCACGCTTATTATTAAGCTTGAAAAACGTAAAGGAAAATATATACTTACTATATACTGCTTTTCGGTAACTATTAGATAAGATTATGCTTCAACCATACGCACAAACTTTTCTCTTATTTTATAGCCAAAAAATAGTGTGGACGAGAATGATATCTGTTATAGCAAAATATTTATCTTAATTAAGATTTTTTAAATTGATAATTTCACAGATGCCCGCTTTCGGGATCCAAATTAATTTTTTTAACCGAAACTTACAAAACAAACAAATATGTATTTCCGGACTTGGTAGACAAGTATTTAGGAGTTCCTGGTTTCCGATTTTATGGACGCGTGTTCGAATCTTGCCGAGTCCGTCTTTGTTATCATTATTATCCTCATTATAAAATGCCGATGACGGCTGTTTGCGAGCCACTTAAAAATAAATAAATATATAATACAGTAGCCTTAACAATCAATTACTAAGATGTTTGTCACAAGCACGCACAGTATATATAATTTATCCTAAACGTACTTCATTGACATTTTGATTGACGTAAAAGGGGCTACTCTTGGCATTAAAAGATACTACGAAAAGAACAAAAAAGAAATTAGTCAAACTTTCCTAATATATAAGAAAAGTTAATATTTATATTAATATACTTAGAGTCTTCATTTTTACCCATCCCATTTTTACATTTATAAATTGAATAGTAGAAAACCGAAAAGAAAAATATCAACTTTTTCGAAATCGTGCAACGATAATTCGCCCATCCTTCCATAAAATATCGACATTTATCTGTATGACGTTGTTTTATGTATATTAAATAACGTCGTGATGTACAGTGAAACCTCGTTTCCTTATTTTTAAATTGAATCAATTGACCAAATGAACTTCCAACACTGGATGAGCCCGTGATTGCCTTGGAAACGGCTGAAATCAAAAAAGTGACAGCTGTCGAGAGCGCGCATTCGAATGTAAACCGAACAAAGATTTTTCGATGTAGTTCGATAAAGCCCTGATACAATATCAGGTACAAATGTTCACGTGCTGCAATTTTTACTTTCTCCATATACGTAGTATAGAGAAAGTATTGTTTTCATGAAAAAATTCGAATTCGAGATTTCAACGGAAATACACGTTTTGAGGTCCATAGGAGACGTTTTGGCCGTTTTCTCGATGATGTCTGTGTGTATGTCCGTATGTGTTTGACAGAAATTGTATGGGCGCTCTAACTCAAAAGCTATTCATCAGATCAGCATTAAATTCTACATTTGTAATTTTATATATATTCTTACGATTTTAAAAGATTTAGGTAACAATCGGTCAGCCGGAAGTAGGCGGTTTACTGCTGTCAAATTTTCGTTTTTCTTAAATATTTCGCTGAAAACTGAATTTTTTTAACACCTAGTTGCTATATATATACTTACATATATATATATATATATATATATATATATATATATATATATATATATATATATATATATATGTATATATATATATATAATTTTTAGATGATATTGTTTTCTACAACACTTGTTTAAGATAAATTTTCATATGAGGAATATTTCAAGAGATATTCAATTTTCTTCGAAAATGACGATTAGTGGGCAGCTCGCGCGAGTGGTAGTGACGGCAAAGGTGAATTTACAAAACAATTGAATCGCTAGCGCTGAAGCGTGTAAGTTGAACTGTTCCTATCGTCGTATTTATTTGATTTTGACAACTTGCGTATGGAGAAAGTCATGTGTTGGACACATCAGTTTATTGGAATAGTATATTCTTTGTCATATTGTTTTCGTTTCCTTGATTTTTGGAAACAGATGAATAAATAATTCGCGCAATTATATCTCTTCCGCGTCTTTTTTTTTTAAAGGAATTCCGTTCGACGCAATCTCCAACCTAGATTTGCGAAAAAGATCGATAGTTGTTTCCGGAATCGCGGTTGCCATGGTGATTGCCGAAACGACAAACGCTTCCTGTCGAGTTCAGATTTTTTTTTAACTTGAAAAGCAAGAGAGCTCTGCAAGATATATTAACTTAAAAAAGCACTCTCTCTTCTTCATCGAAATTTTTAAAAATTACTTCAAAATTCGCCACGTCACGTATGTATTATAAAATTGTCCGCTCTATTACATACTTTGTATCGTAATGACTTTTGCGAAACATTAAAAAATTGAAAATAAATGAAGTACGATGGAACTCTATAAGTCGAACCTCGAGGTCAGCAAAAATATATTCGACTTATAGAAAATTCGAGTTATATAAGAAAAATAACATGAAAATATTTTGTCCTGCAGAATGAATTAACTTCGAGTTATGGAAAATTTGAGTTATGGAAAATTATAGTTATGGAAAATTCGAGTTATGGAAAATTCCAATTATAGACGTTCGACTGTACTTATAGCAAGATAAAAAATTCTGATTTCGGCTAACAAAAAGCAGCCGTCTTCAGGTGTGATCCAACGAAAGTAGACATTAAATTATAACCTTGCTACAGCTATTGGAGATATCAGAAACAAGTACTTACTTTTGAAATTAAAAAAAAATAATCAAGTACTAATTATGGAATTTGTTTTCAACCATAAAACGAACTGGATATACTCTCCATATTGGACAGAATGGCAGCACAGCACTCTTCTCGATGTGACCTTAATATTGACTTATTTTTCCAACTTTATGTGGTATTGTATTTTAGTTATTTTATGGATAATATTGGAAGAATCATTAATAGAGGTGATTTTTATGGTTCAAAAGTATAACGCATTTCATTTTTGACGAGTTTCCGAATTTTAATGGAATTTAGATCGATCTGCAGAGGTTCTTTACAGTTTTTATTGTTTTTTGCAAAGTTTTCAATTTGTTCGCCTGTGCAACATCAACAGATGTTTTTCGATGCATAGAACTGTAACGCTAAATTTCAACGCCACGCACGAAATATTTTTAAAATGCCATTCAAATGCACTCGAAATTACCCGTAACAGTAGAAATTCAATTATTACATTTTTTAATTAAAATGGGATTTTTTCGGCAGGAACGATACTGTGGCTAGGCAAAAGTAAATGTATTCTCTTCAGACCTACATGATTTAAATCTTGAAAAAATAGCAAAAACGAAATTCTACGATACATATCAACGGAGTTAGGGAAAATCGACATGGTGTACCGCATAAAACTGCATTAATATTTTCAGCGTATAACTGTGTCCTTATTGAATGAATTGAATTATGTCTGGTGCAAAATTCTCATATTTTGCGCATATGAGACTTTTTTCATTTCACATCTCCTGAAGGTCTAATTTATCATCTTAGGAAAGCGCAACGAAAAACGTTGGTACCTCACACTCTCCCTTCCTACCTCGCTCGTTTCCTAACTCCGTTGATATGTGCCGTAGAATTTCGTTTAAAAAAACGCCAATAATCAGCATTTGCATCGCAATGCAATGAAGTAACTTTCAATCGTCTTATTTGCAAAAAGTATTGCAATGCTGCAATGATGGGCCGATAATTTCACCACCCGCTGTGAGGGTAGACCACACCGAGCTAGAGTCCGGGACTCGAGTCTGAGCGAGGGACGCTAATCCTCACTAATGAGGGACGAACGCGAAGAGCATGTAGTCTTCCGAAACATGGCCGCGGATCTGCTACATAAACCAAAAAAATTAAAAAGCAAAATTTTTTCATTTTAAAATGTCTTAAGCACAGTGTGAACGTAGCCTAATGGCTGTAATTCAGAGGTTCGCAACCTTTTTCCAATGATGAGCACCGAAATTACTTCTTTTAGGGAGTACCAGACGCGTTTCCAGGGAGGAGGGGGGATAGAATATAGCCACCCTACACGAATTACTTTTGAATGGCCAAGTGTTTCTCCAGTTCCTCCAACTCAGTCTCTTAACGCCAACTTCGCCCTGAGCTATGCATGAAAAATCTGCTAAAATTGCCATATATCGCCCATTTCGACTCCTATTTTTTCGCCACGAACTCTAAAGCATATTCGATAGATGTCGCATGTATTATGTTCAGTGGTCTGTAGAGAGTTCAAGATTGCTTTTTCTAAAAAAAAAACTATTTCGATATCTCGAAAATAGCGTTCCAAATAGAGTTTATCAGGACGGGGGAGAAATATCGAAAATACGAGTAATCCCGGCAATTACGGGACGCATTATTCAGGGTTGTACGTATGTAGTATCCCCGGCGAACGCGGATTTTCGCTTAACGCGGAGTTGTATGGAACGCATCCTCCGCGTTAAGCGGGGATCACCTGTATTTCATAAACGGAACCGAGTTATTTTGTATCTAAATAATTTACATAATTTCAAAAAAGATTTTGCCCGCTTTCAAAATATAACTTTTAAAGCTGTGTATTAGAGGAGATTAAACGTCATAACGCGAAATTTCAAATAACCGTCGCTCTAAACGTTCACCTCAGTTTCTCTTTTTTTCTTTACACGGGATTTAATTTATTAAAACAAGAAAATTTCCTCGTCCTTCTGGCCTTGGCTGTTTGCACGCAGTTATTGAAATGCAGCTATATAATTACGGATGGAAAATTTGGGAGGAAAAAAAAACTTTACACCCGCATTTAAAAGAAAAACATGGGATTCGATCCCAAAAAATTAATTAGCAGGCGAACTAACGAAAATATAGATGAAACCGATGCGTAAAACTACAAGTAGGTATTCGTAGTATTACAAGTGTTCGTGAAATTCCCACGATGCTCACACACACACACCCCAAACACAGAAGGATTTATAGCAGTGTTTCCCAAACTTTTTGACCGCGCGAACCCCTTTTTATAATGATCCGGATATCGCGAAACCCCTCCTAGGTATAAAAAATTTCAAGGATTATCTTTCTCATCCGAATATAAATTATTGAAGAATATATGTATATTGTCAACAGTATTTTTATATTTATTAATTCAAGTATACAATATTTATTATGACATTATTTCCATATATGTATGTATACTTTTCCGTTGCTTATTTGCGTGTTTGTAACCTTGTGGTCCTATAAGTAGTAAGGGGAGCAGCGTTATTTTTATTTGAATATAAAATTACGAAGAATTATCATGAAAATTTGAGATTTAAAACAAAGCCCAGAAGTATAAAATTTACTTCTTTTACAATTTGCGTATAATATTATGTCTCAACATTCGTCCTTGTCTCTTTCGTTAAGAGTGCATTACAATTATCCTCCATAATATCTATTTGTGCATTGTTTAAAGAAGACGTATCAACTTATTGCTTACAAAGACGAAGGCCTATACAATTTCAGTTGTTACGAAAGTCTCCTCCACGTAGTGAAAAGGGAGCGATGATTTTTCTTCCTAAGGCTGAAAAATAGGCTTAGCACCAGACACATTGTTTTCGTGCTTCAAATAGAAGTTTGATATAAATATTCTTTAACTAATGGATTATTTTGCATTTTAATTTTAAAAAGTAGTTACATAGAATTTGTTAAAAACTTGAATGCCAACAAGGATCAAATTAAGTGATTTACCAAAAACTTTGCTCGCCATTATGGACTTTTTTTTGCCGCGAACCCCCTGAGACATCTCGCGAATCCCCTGGGGGGTTTGCAAACCACAGTTTGGGAACCTCTGATTTATAGGGAAGATATACGAGGCCATCGACCCCTTTAATCGTACGGTAGACAAGATGGCGTCCCATTTACGCGCTCCACCCGACGCTTTCCTGAAATGTAGGTCACCCAGCCAATACGGGCCGGGGAAAGGTAGCGGGGGGGGAGGAGGAGGGAGGAGAAAGAGAGGAGGAGAGGATGGGGAGGAGAGGGGGATTTGTTGTAGCCATTAATGGGTTCAGAAGATCGACGACACGGTCTTCTGGTCCGCCAATGACTGCAAACCAAACCCCCTGCACTTTTCAAGGAGTACCAAACAAGTGAACTCCATTTAGAGTGAGAATCGAAAAGAAGGTATCGCTTTTCCTCTTTATTTCTCCCTCTATCTCGTTCTCCGTCACCAACTGCTCCCCAAAATGTTTTTTTTTTAAAACACGCGTTTATTTAAAAAAAAAAAGACCTCTCGTAAAAGGGGCCATCCAGAGCGGATCAATCGATCGACTTTTACCCCTTCGTGCGAACGTGATTTTTGGGTCGGTCGGAGGCAATTTATTTCCTGTTCTATCTTGTTCTACCTTTTCTTCTACCTCTTTACTCTTCTCCCTCTCTTTCCCCTTCTCTTTTTTCCTTTCCTTCTCCCTCTCTCTCTATCCTTCTCAACCGCCATTTTTCTCCCGCATTCACTCTTATCATTAATCAGCCAATGATGAATGTTTACTAGGATTAAATGTTGCATATGATAACTGCGCCATAAAAAAATTTCGCTCTGGCTTGTTAATGCATACATTTTTAAAAAATCCTTTTTCGAATGACCTAATAACACAAGATTTGCCGAAAGAAAAGTTAAACTGATCGATTAATTAAGAGGGATAGGAAATCCGAAGTGAATATTTCCGTTGCATAATTCGATATCCGATTTTTTTTTTCAAAACGAACCTTGTAGCATGTTGCATATACCAACGTTAGCTTTAAAAACGACAGGAGCTCCGTTACAGGTGAATTTACTGTATCTTGCAACCCGCTGAAGCGATGAAGGCCTTTTTCGTTAAACCACCTTATTCCTGATAACTAAAGATCTCCTATTCAATGACATGGAGCAGGGAACAGCCGAACTAGTTCAATTTCTACAGCCGTCAAAAGAAATATTATACTTTCTCACTTTAAAATTATAAACGGAAAAGGAGTAAATAAAACCAGAACGACTAAGTCGACTTCAGTTCGAAACATTTTTTTGAGGATGCTACGTACATAAAGTTAACAAAAAGATGGAAACACCATCGTTCATTTTTTTAAAAACCATTAACGATATACGCCTGAACTTCGGAACGCATAATACTCGATATTTCCGCCTGATACTACATCGTACGGTTGAAAAAAACGTAGTATCCACTATAACTTAGAAACGCTTTTTTTTTCTCTCTCTCTCTCTCTCTCTCTCTCGAGCCAGATGCGGCACAACGGCCGCTGTGCGAGGATTAGCGATTCCTCACATCGTCTATTTTTTTCTTCTCTAAAGACGGACGTGGCGCAACGGCCATTCAGCAGCCTCCGTCTAAGACGAATGACTTTTCTTCCCGGAGGGTTTCGGACCTTTCCCCCCCATTGCTGTAGATTTATTTTCGAGAGGAAACCTGCTTCTTGGAGATCCCCAAGTTTTATTAGCTCTTCTGCTGCGTTCGTTTTTACCGAGAAGGCCGAGCAGAAGAAGAAAATTTCTTTTTTTTTCGGCCAAAAAGAAGTGGATCCGAAAACTTTTTAGAAATTCAGATTTTTCGACCGATAAATTTATCTTCCCAGCGAACCAAACATTCCAAAGGCCTCTCCTCCCCCCTCCCCCCCCCCCCTCCTTCCTCTCCCTAAGAGGAAGATAAATGCATCCGATGGAAGACACGAGTAAAAATATCTCCGCGTTTCGCATTCGGGTTTTCAGTACTAATTTCCTTTCGCAAGAGGGAACTTTACAAATGGTCGGAATAAAACTCTATGTTCTACTCTGGTCTTAGGATTTTTTTTCCTTTTCTCAAATCTTTTATTCATAGGTGAAGCAGTATTCTTTCGCAAAAAAAAGAGGGTTGAAGTTCTTAGGAAAAGACAGCGTGGCGTAAATTGAACAGTATGGTATGGATAACGCCACGCGTTAGAATAGGCTACGACGTTAAGTTCTCAAACGTTTTAGCACAACGCCTCCCTGGAGGATCTAAAAAAAAATTTCTGCATTTCTCTTAATTTCGGAAGTAAAATCAAAGAGTAATTTCCTTTAAAGGAACGGTTCTCGTAATCGTTTAATCCAAAAATTTGCCTCAAATTGTGCAGATAACGTACCTAGCTATAGTGATAAGGACGAATTTGTTTAGCACCGCACAAATTTTATCGAAACGTGGCATGAATTTTGGAACGTGACACTCTCATCTCTCGTTCGACATTTATTTTCTACCTATATCTATTTCGTTTTAATGGTAGAAACCATAGCAAAACCCAGATTCACATAAATACGTATGTAATCCAACTTCATAAGTAATTATTATCTCTATTTTCTGTTACTATATATATACATATACATATATACATACATACATACATATATATATATATATATAGAGGGCGAGTCAATAAATAAGGTGAATTTAAGTATAGCATTAACACAGTTTATTCCAAAAACATGCACATACACCATTTTTCAATGTAATCACCTCCTCTCTTGACACATTTAGTCCAGCGACTGACAAGCTTTCTGATTCCATCAAAGAAAAATAATGGGTACATATGTCTGTGAAAAATGTAAATTCACCTTATTTATTTACTCACCCTCGTGTATATATATATATATATAGTAAAATTTAACAGATTTTATCCCCTCCCACTTTGAGAACCACTGGGTAAAATTCAGGACGGCGTTTGTTTTTACTTTTTAAATCAAATCCGCGTTGAACAAGGGCTTTAGCTGATTAGCTCAATAAAAATCTATACAAAACATTTTTGATTGATGGAGATATAGGTATACGAACGAATAATTATTCCCATGAAAGCACGTCACTTTTTCAAGAATTTTTCCACGTAGCAACTACAAGAAGGAGTTTTTTTTAAGTTCTTAGAAAAAATATTCAAGCACAAATTCTTATATTTTTTATTTACTTTCTCTCCGATTTTCACGATGGACAAAAAAAAACACCTGATCACCGAAAATAAAAGCAAATAAAGAAAAAAATCCATCTTAAATTACAGTTCTCTATTCGAAACTCGCAAAAACTATGTAGCATATACATCTTCCTTTATTTTGCGAAAGAATATCTTTCTGCCTGATTGCGCGATCAAAGGTGCGATAAGGGTGTTTCCCAGAAAGTAAAGAATGATAATAAAAGACGGATCAAAGCAGATCGTTGCGCGGATTTGTTGGAACTAAAGAGAAAGTTGCGGGAGGAGATTAGAGGAGGAGGAACTACCTACCTATTTAGAAGAAGAATAACAACGTAGAAGGAACACGGAAAATGACTGACAAAGACATAGAGGGTTTTTTTAAACCTTAAAACATTTTCACTCTAAATAACATATTACAAAAATAATACCTTAGAAAACCGATACAAATATTAAACGAGAAATACGATATAATAGTCTACTATAGATAATAAATTGTAAACTGATAAATAAGTAAGCACGTAAGAAAGGAAACGTATGCAAATCAAAGAAACTCGAGCATTTTTTTATTTGAAAAAATTTGAATTTAAAGATGACGGAAGATGGCGCAAACGAAATACAAACGGAAAAAAAATCTGATGTGGCCAACAAATGACTTTCTCCATATTTGGGGTATACGATAGATATTTAAATTATTATGAATAGCATTATGAGGCAAAATTATCATTTCGTATCGTAAAAGAATACAGCCATCCTTGTTGCCGTCAATTAGGTATATTTTGAATATGTTTACAGAATTCACCGCTACATTGTGGTGGCGCTGTATATTAAAAATACGAAAAAGTTAAATATCTCCGAAATGGATGGTTCTACGAAAATTTGTTTCAAACAAAACTTGGATAAAATATTATTCTCTACAACTTTGGTCCTCACAAAGATTACCAATAACGACGTTTTTAAGGAGATATTTGACGAAAACCGAAAAAACCGATTTTTTATAAATAATTCCTAAACAATAACTGCTATGGAAAATTGTTTCAAATGAAAGTTGTAGGAAATTACATTCTCTAAAACCTTTGTATAGAATTGTATATACAATAATGATGTTTTAACGGAGAAATATCGCAAAAACCGAATCGAGTTTCGAATAAATCTCGACTTACGGTTAACCGTTATTGTCCAAAAACTGATATATATATATGTATATTAAATTTGGTAACGACATGGCAAGTACTTTTTGAGTTAGAGCGCCCACAATCACACACACACACACACACACCATTCCGAAAATAGTCTAAACGTGTTATAGGGACTTCAAAACGTGTATTTCCGTTGAAATCTCGAAGTGGATTTTTTTCATGATCACAATACCTATTTTCCGATACTGCGTATGCCGAGGGATGAATTATATTATCCATATTAATTTTGTAAAATTCTGAGTGCAATCCTGATGAGTAATTTTAATTGATAATCCATTCATTTTGATTTTTACATCGCTTTTCATTTTACTAGTTCTTACATTCATAAAGAGAATAATATCTTTATAACATTTAACATATGAGTAATATATTTTCACATACTATGTATATTACGCATTCAATATTTTAAATACAATTTCGTCGGATATCTGCGGATATCAGATGAATACGGTAAATGCTGCCACCTGTCAGAAAAAGCGAGAAACTAAATCAGAAACGACGCACAAACCCAACAGATTTTAAGAACAAAAACACCGGGACGCATGTAAGCTTACAAAAGAAATAGATTAGTCCTGACGCACATATGCGACGTACCCAGTAAATAGGCTAAGACAAGATTGGATAGGAGTTTTCGTCTTCAAGAAAAACTGTCGCCGTTCTCATTTTTTTTCTGAGAGATTTATTCGATAGCTGCAAACAAAACAAAAACTGCGGCTTTTCGAGGAAAAAATCTTGTAAGAACTGAAACAGATATTAACAGTCACGCCTTGGAATAAGTAAACCATTTCATGTATTTGGGAAGTGATGTGCCCTATGACAAGGACAAGGACAAAGACAGAAGAAAACTTGTCAAAATTCCGTAACATCTGCGAAACAATCCGTAAGACTTTAATAAATAAAAACCAGAAAGGAGACAGGACTGAAATTTTGAAAAACAATAGCTGTCCCAACCCTAGCATATATACGCGAGCGTAACATGGGTACCAACTACGAAAGATTAGAATAAGATCCAAGTGTCGGAGATGAAATTTCTGAGGAGTGTTAAAGGATGTGCTAGACTGGACAGGGAAAAGAATGACGATATTAGAAATTAATTAAAGATATGAAACCTAGATGAGAAAATTAAATATCACAAAAACACACAACCCCAAAGGAAGAAGATACATAGGAAGATCGAGGAAGAGATAAGCCTATACCGTGATGCGAAGAAGAAGATTTAATAGGGGAAAACGTAGCTTTAATGTCGATCGTAAGAGAGAAACCCAAGTTGTTTTCCCATAAAGCGACGCATGATTAAAATAACCCGTCTCAAAACCCCTGCATCAAACGCAAATTTACTCTTAAAAAGATCGTATAATAGAAAGCAGGAACTTCGGAAGTAAACGTACATGTTTATCAGGATGAAGGAGATTTTGTTGGTAAATGCCCTTCTATGAGCTTAGTCAAAGTTATTCAGGGTGCAGCTAGAGAATGGGTGGAAGAAAACAGGAAAGGGACAGCTATACGGGGGACGAGAAAGGAGGAAGGAGAGAGGGACAGACAGACAGACGACTTTTTTTTAAGGGCGGAGCAGGAGAACGAGAGGGGAAGAAAGTAGAGAGAAAGTAGAGAGGGAAGGCATGGAGGGTGGGAAGGGAAGGAGAGAGATGGAGAAAGTGGAGGGAGAGAGGAGAAAGGAACGCATGGTGGGGAAAGCCCAGAGACGAATTATGAGCATATACATACTGCGGAAAATAGGAGTATATGGAGAACCAAGTTTAACCTAGAATAATCACGGACCTGTCAACGGACAGACTACCTATGATGATGCTGATGACATAAGGGTTGCCGGGTTAAATGAGATGAAGAGAAAAGGTAGTCCTTTGCTCGCTGTTTCTACGTTCCTACCATGTACGTATTGGATTTAGAGTAGTTTAAGGAGAGTGGCCGGTAATTTCGGTCCCGGTAATTTCAGTACCGGTAATTTAATAATAACTGCTTTCAACAGATTCACATTAAAGGCGTTGATTAGTATTTACGCCTGACATAAACTATTTTTAAATAAATGTTACATTTACTGCTTATTTACAAAAAGAATGAAGTCAGTGGGACTGAAATTACTGGGAGTGAAATTGAGCGGGAATGAAATTACCGGGACCGAGATTACCGCACTGTAATTAGGTACCGGTGCTGTAATTACCGGGATCGAAACTGCATGGAACCGATTTCTTTCTAAACGTATTCAAGATCATTAAGTATAACTTTGATGCTCGTTTGATTTTATTCATTATCATTACTATTTTCCCAGAAGTATAGTGGTGCTCGCTTCATGTTTTATAATACAAATTGGTGCTCGCCATATCGAAAAGGTTGGGAACCCCTTGGGTTAGGTATTCTGCTGAACGGGAAAAAACCTGCATCCAATCAGGTAACCTTGGAAACAGTGAACGAAACTAGATGTTTCTCTCCATCTCCCAAAATAATCAGGTTTGGCAAGATAAGGAGGTCAGAACATTTCATAACAACAAAATGGTATCAAAAATAAATAGTTCTTATAGTATTGAGTACCTTATTAAAAATCTGATGTGTTATAGCACATGACTTTCTCTATAGAGAGTAATAAATATAATTGCTCTCGACATCGGCGTCCTCAAGAATACCTAATTATCGGAAATTACACCAGTGACTAATTTTTAAACACTTTCAATAATATTTACGTTGAAAAAACAATAAGTTTTGCTGTTACTATGGATAAGAAAATATCGATGCGCAATTAAAATTAACCTTGGCGTGGCGTGGGCATCGCTATCAAAAATTAGATAAACTAGCTGTACCCGCGCAATGATTGAGCGGATATTTTTCAATTAATTTATTAATTAACTTATAAGTATGTGAAGTAAGTAATTACCCTTGTAATAACTGTCGTTGATCACAATAATTCACATTTAACTCTAATAATGCGTTTCCCTGATATAGGATTTTAGTGTCTTTTGGTTCCCAATGTAATCTCGCTGAGGGCATGGTTGTTTGTGCGTATCGACAATTTATTATCATTTCCTTACATTAAGGCACTCAATGCGCGAGTATATATTACGCAAATGCGGATTGAGAAAATAATGCGATCTCGTGGGTCGACAATGGCATGGTCGCCATGGCAACCTCCAGAAATTAGCCCAATTTTCACAAATACGTAAATTATCTGTAAAAATTCGAGCGATGTCTAACCGAAGGCGAAAATTGATTATTACAGTAAGATACCTTATTCATTTTCCTTCAAAACAGTTAAAATTTGAAGATCGTAGGTAAATTTTCTCTAATCTTATTTCTTTATTTAGTAAATGGCCAAAATTCAGAAACAACACAAGGCAAATTACGCTGAATATCGTATCAGCAATAACGCGGACGAAACACACGAACATTCTCTCGGCAGGATTCGAATCCTTCAACCCTAGCAATTCGACATAGACAAGCTTACCAACCCTCTACCAACGCCGACAAAAGAATTAAGCCGTGCGCGTCGAAAAATCTATCTTTACGTGTTATCTTATGGGAAACAGAAATCATCCCCTGTGATTGAACCCGAGTCTTTATGAAAATAAAAAGTTTTCCGGAGACCTCCTAGCTAATAGATATAAACGCCATTTACCGCATATCGGTACGGCAAACTGTTTTTGAGATACAGTGAGGGACGAACAGACGGACGCTTCTAAAATATATCTAAAATATAATATGTATCTTAGCAACGGAAACGATGGTATCACCTAGCGACATATTTAATAACAATTCACAATAAAAATCAAAATATCTCTTAAACAATCGGTTTTGTTAAAAAAATCTTTCAAACAAAAGTTGTATAAACTTATATTATATACAAGTTTAATCATGACATAAATTGAGTTTTAAAGGAGGAATTTGAAAAAAATGGAAAAAAGACAGGAATTTTGTATGGTTCTTACTTACATGTTATAGGTATAGGAGATTAACATTCTTCCATAAGATAATACGTCAAAATCGATTGCTTGACCTGTAGGCTTTTATTCTTTTGATAATTTAAATCACTTAAAATAAAAATGTGAAATCGGAACAAAAACATGTATTAAGCTGAAAGGTTCGAATTTATATTTTTTTAAAGGCAGAATTCGAAACTATGCACGTTTAGCGTAAAATTCAGTTTTTAATCATGGCAAAAGTTATTTTTATAGTTTAGTAATAATGGAAACTGCTAAGCACCATGGCAACGAGGTCAATGGGAACTGATCTCACATGCTATAGAGAGCAACGCCGGGTAATTTTGCTAGTATATATATATATATATATTATTAATACTATAATAGCCCAGGTCTGTTGGTTGGTTGGTCACGCTTTCACGATGGCCGATATAGTGTTTTAACAAACTTCCCGAATAGTTAGAAGATTGAAATTTGGAAAGGATGTTTGATTAACATATTTTAAGGTAATGACGAAAATAAATCTCCAAAAAAGTCCTGGTTTCGACTCCAAGGAAGACTTCCGTTTTCTGTAAGGTAACATGTAAAAATCAATTTTTTGATGTCCAGTATTTTATTGTTTTGGAAATTAAAATTAGAAGGATTTAACCTACGATCTTCGTATCTGAACCATTTTGAAGGAAAAATTACAAAGTTTCTTATTCTGTACATCTTTTTCCGCATACAATTCGAAATCGCTCATGCTATACGTTTAATTCACATATTTTGTGGAAATACTGCGATTTTAACGGGATGTTGCCTTGGCTACCAATTATATTGTTAGACCTCAAAATCCTATTGTTATATCAATCCTTATGGGTGTAAGCGTGCTTTGAATGCTTTTAATACGAGATAGAGAGGGAGGGAGAGAGGGAGGAAAGGGAGGGAGGAAAGGGAGGGAGGGAAAGAGAGGGAGAGAGATGGAGGGAGGGAGACAGACAAACGACTTTATTGAGGGCGAAATTGAGACTAATAGTCTCTTCTTACATTTAAGAGAGAGAGAGAGGGAGGGAGTGAGGGAGAAAGGAAGGAGAGGGTGGAAGGGAAGGGAGGAGGAAGGAGGGAGGAGGAAGGATGGAGGAGGAGGAGAGAGAGAGGGGGAGGGAGGCAACTATTTTAAGGTTAACTAAAGTCATCCCGTCATATTGACGGGCAATTACGCTAATATATATCTAAAGAGATTATGTATTTATAGCGTAACAACTATAAAACATAGAAGCAAGAAGAAGGTGCCATTTTAAACGCAATAAACGACAAACAAAATGGGTTTTTAAAGTGATTTGAACTACATTTTTTATATTAAAAATGTTTTTCTCTTTTCATTTTTCCCATTTAAACAACACGGGAATGAGCGTATTGATGGATTAACACATTACGTAACAACCGTTATAAACAATACCTATTATTAACTAAAAGAAATAATATATACTTAATATAAACTAAAATAAATAGTATATATCCAATATAAACTAAAGTAGCGAAGAAAGAAACACAAAGTGTGTCATAGAGTTCTCCAAATAAAACTGTATTTAAAACCACGTAAGTAACTTAAATAATTAGACGTAGACTTTCCAGAAATTGTGATTTTCAAGCCTTTGAATATATCGTCACAAAACTTTGCATAGGTAAATAATTTTATCCTGCGGATAACATAAGCTATATGGAGGCAAAAAAATTGTGGGAGGGGTGCTTAATTCAATAATTATTTTCCCATAAGTTTACACGCAATTTTCGATCTTTCAGAGTGCAATATTTTCTTCTTTCATTCATCTAAATAGGTAATTGCGAACAGATTTTCTTCATTTTTGCTTTATTCGACGGCTAAAACTGTGTACTATTTTATTTTTACGATGTTTACATGTTACATGGTCGAAGTTTTAGATTCATTAAATCCGTTGAAATTCAACGGGCAGTTATGCTAATATATATATATATACACATTTGGTTCTTCTTCGCTACATAAAAAATCGATAGAAGTACTTACACACACAGCGACCACAAAAACACCCTTACCTCGAAAACTTTTTGGACTAACCCAGACTCAAACCTCTCTCTTTCTCTTTTTCTCTCTCTCTTCCCTTTCCACTTCATACGATACCAAAATATCGATTTCTTACGTTAGTGCCTGCGAAACCAACAAAAATTTTATTAAAAAAGAGAAGAAAACCTATCCGCGCAAAGTCACGTTCCACGTCGCGAAATTGCTTCTACGTTATTTTTTTAAAAATAAAAAATGGTAGTAACATTGAATAATTATTTCGGACTTTTGTGTGCAAAAACGTTTTTTTTATAACGATAAGCCTTTTTTCTTCAATTTCAGGTAAGTTGGTAGCGTGAAAGTTTAAAACCGCATCTTCTTCTCGGACGGTCTCACTCAGTATTTTTTTAAAAATATTGAAGGAAATGAGTCGATACACTTCGGTAAGTATTAAAATGTTACGTTATGCTCCTAAAAAATGCCTCGCATGGGTAATATGTCATTTGACCTTGCATGTCGTGAATTCGTCTGAGTTACTCATTTCATGATTTTTTTTAACCATAAAAATGAATATGTATCATGGATTATGAAGTTTTATAAATTAACGCTTAGTGTCTCTAGTGTTCATTTTGTTCCTAATTCGACGTGCGTCATTTACGTTATTAGACAAGGTGAGGTGACGCTTTTTGCCAGGTGGAGTTCGTTCTCTATGCTTCCGGTAGAGAGCGTGGATGTAGAGTACAGGTAGTTCCCCCTAACGTAGCGATTGAAAATTACTAGAAGCTACTTACACTTCGGGGATTGGAGGGAATATGTATAGAGGAGGGGAGCGAATTCCATATGAAAAGACTGGCACTGAAGGTGCGCGCACATCCTAGAAGGAAAATCACCGCACTGAGAGATCGAAAGAGGAATACGCCCCTAGTATATACTTATTATACAACTTGTATACTGACATGATCTGTATGTATGTATGCCGTGTTTTAAATCCCAATAACTAATACATTTTTGGCACTTCCATATTAGCTAGGAGTATGAAATTTTGACTGTTTGTAGGTTATGGCATACCCCAACGTATAAATTCGCAAATCTCAGAAAATAAGTCCCGGGTTCCATTTCCCATAAAATAACACGTAAAAATCGATTTTTCGAATGGCAAGTTTATAATTCGGACCTGTACTGTATTAAAGAAAAATCATTCGGGTTTCTTATTCTTATCGTCGATTTCCTCCTTCGGTTCGAAATCGCTAAAATTATGCGTGTCATTCACATATCGTATTATGTGGGGTTAAATCAGCTTTTTAGCGCGATGTTGCCTTGACGATCGTGACATTGTTAAAACCTCGGGTTTACATTGTCGTATTTCTGAACGCAAGAAAAGCGTGCTTTGAATGCTTTAATACGAGAGAGAGAAGGGGTGGGGGTTGGGGGGGGGGTAAGGATGGAAAGGGGGGAGGGGGAGGGAGGGAGGGCGAGGGATTTTAAGGGAGAGAGGGAGTTGAAACTTAGCGTTAGGATACTAATTAACGAAATTTGAACGCATCTTAAAGTATAAAAGTTGTGTGGCTAATCAGCTGATGATGAATCTGCATGAATATTTGACGTTTGAGATGTTGTTTTGTTATTATTACTTTTTCCATTCTTTAGTATTCAATTTCCAGATCCATCAGGTCAGATTTTCAAAAGCCACACAGCTTTTATACTTTCAAATTTTGTTAATTACAATCCTAGCAGTAGATATGTCATTAATATGGAAATTTGAGAATCTATCACAACAGATGACACTCACTCCACGTCAAAATATAAATTTACTTTTAGGTTTTTAGCGCCTTTAATGCAAAAGTTGTATAAACTAAAAAGGGTTTATTATTTAATTTGCACATCTACAAAATTATGAACCTCTATCGTATTTCAACGGATTACAACATCGTTTTCACGTCAAAAATATTTATAAACGCGTTAAACAAATGTAGAAAAATCGACGCTCCTAGAATCGAACCCATGACTTCAACGCAGGCGACGAACAGCTAAATATTTTTTTAAATGTGAGTAAGGCCAAGTAAATACCGAAATTACGAGTCGAATAAGATTTGTTCGCAATGCCCCTGGATCTTATGCCACCGGCGGTGCTCTGAGCTATATATCAGACGGAAGTAATATATACATATAATAATAAAGAAAATTCACGAAAGCTACACTGGAGGAGATTTGAACCCAAGTTCCCCGAACCTTTTTTAAAAAACGCATAAAAATTTTAACACGTGAAGCATTAACGTTATGGTTTTGTACCGTGAGATGGGACCGGGGTATCAGCGAAAATAAAAGAGAAAGGAAGAGAGAAATAAAGAGAGAGGTAGAGAGAAAGGGAGAGAGAAAGAGCTAGAGAGAGAAAGGGAGAGAGAGAGAGAAAGGAAAAGAGAGAGAGAGATACGGTCGAGTTTTCGGTATAAAACGGAAGGGGGGGGAGCCATTATTGATCCCAGCGCAGACAGCAGACGATCTCACTGCGCCGGCGGAGGGGTCGACGGTGGAGGAGAATGAGAGAGGGAAAAACGGAAGAACGTCGAGGAAACCGCGTGGGAGAAAGGGGTTGGCAAAGAATACGAGGAGGAGGAAGAAGGAAGGGAAGAAAGACGTGGATTAATAGAGCAGAATTGTGGGTTAGAAGAGGGCAAAAATCGGGAAGTGGAGAGGGGACTTGAGGAGAGGAGAGAGAGAGAAAAAAAACGTTTTTTTAAGGAAGGAAACAGAGCGGCTGCTGTACTGTTGGAGGTTATGATGAATCCCTCAAGAAGGTTAATGATGTCCACAATATATACGGTGGAACTTCTACACGAAATTACAACCCCTATTTAAAACCTCGCGCAGGATATACTACGATTTTGCATACCGGCGGGGAAAACTCGCGTTATCCACCCTCGCGTTAGCAACGCGGTGCTGGTATGCCTCCTGGCGGTATCTCCGCAAACTAGTGAGTTCGCTCAATGCGATTGTGTCTCCGTCCGATTCATAGTTGATGTTTAATTGTAAAAAAAAAACAAGGGTGTGCCAGCCTGTATAAGTGGAACCTCAAGGGAAACAAAAAAATATTCTCGAGTCGTAGAAAATTCGAGTTATACAGGGTGTCCCGCGACGCGAGGTCGATACTTCACCTGCGTTTAGGGGAAGCCATTGCAAGTGGAAAATAAAGAGTAATCATTTTGTCTATTCTCAATAATAAAGGAGTAATGGACGTTTGAAGTTGTTAATGGAAATAAGAAGAAAAGCAGCCATTGGCAACAATGCTAAACAAACAGGTCTACACAAGGTCATGCGATAGTAGCTAGAAAGAAGAAAAGAAACCAATGTCCATGTACACTAATGAAGAGTATGCCGACATTCATTTTATGGCTTCTGCGATGGGAATGCAGCAGCAGCTGTCTGAAAAAGTGAGAGGCGATTTCCAAATCGGCGAACACCTGATTGGCGAGTGTTTTCATGCATGCACGGGTATTTACGAGAAAAAGGTGCATTTCCTAAGCCAAAGATTGAGCATCCCATACAGCAAACAGTGGAGGAGGAATAGGTCATACACGAGATGGTGAACGACAGTCCGACCACCAGCGTTCGTAGAATATCTGAACGGACCCACGTGCCACGAATGAGTGTACGGAGAACTCTTTACCATCACGGTTATTATCCATTGCACCACCAACGATGTGCAAGCTCTTCAGCCTGAAGACTATCCTGCACGTATGGAATTCTGCAACTGGATTGTTCAAAATAACAGGCTGATTCCACGATTTTTTTAGCGATAAGGCGATGTTCACTAGGGACGGAATAACAAACTAGCAATTCCCTTTTCATGGGCCTTGGAGAATCCAAATGAAACAAAGGAAACTCATTTTCAACACAGATTTTCTGTAAACATTTGGTGGGGGATTATTGACAATAGACTTATTGGACCGTTCTTTTTGCAACATCGTTTAACTGCAGAGAGATACTTAAACCTATACCGCTTAACAGAACTTCTGGAAGATGTGCCACTTAGGGTTAGACAATGTATGTGGTTTCAGCCTGACGGTGCACCAGCACATTTTACAAGATGTGTAAGACTATTCTTAAACCAACGGTTTGAAGGTCGCTGGATTGGCCGGGGAGGGCCACAAGCTTGGCCGCCAGAACTGATCCCTTTAGATTATTACTTATGGGGCCATATGAAAAGCCTTGTTTATGAAACGGAAGTGCAAACTGTAGAAAAACTGTCAGACCGCATCAACGATGCTGCAGTGCTGATCAGAATACATAGATGTCGTTATGCTTCGCACAGCAACAAGTTCTCTTTTAAAGAGAGCAAGAACCTGCCAAAGAGAAGACGGTGTAAAACAGCAAACTCGCTTTTCTTCTTATTTCCCTCAACAACTTCAAATGTCCATTACTCCTTTATTATTGAGAACAGGCAAAACGATTACTCTTTATTTTCCGCTTGTAATGACTTCCCCCTAAACGTAGGTCGACCTCGCGTCGTCGCGGGACATCCTGTAGAAGAAAAACAACGTGAAAAAGGTTTTCGTCCTGTGAAATGAATTCACTTCGAGTTCTGGAAAACTTCGAGTTATAGACTTCGACTCATAACAGTTCGACTATATTTACGTACATAATCAGATAGAGTGAACCTTTTATAAGTCGAACCTCAAAGGAAAAAAAAATATTCTAGACTTTAGACTTATAGAATATTCGAGTTAATATAGAATAAAAATAACGTTAAAAAGATTTTGTCTTTATGTAATAATTTAACTGTATTTTTATTTTTTCGACTAAGAGAGAGAGAGAGAGAGTTCGCAAGCCCCCCCGCGCGTGTCTTTATGTATTCGAAGATTGGATCGGAGGAGGGAAAAGAGGTGTTATTTTATTTAAAGAGCTCGGATAGCGTGAAAGCGAGAGAATTAGCGCCGGGATTTCTTGGAGTCTCTGAGACGTAAATTGCGTGGTGTTTGGGAAAATTCCGTTCTTTTTCATCTAAAAAAGTTTCTCGCATTCTTGGGCCTCGAAAAGGAAAGAGATAAGAATTCTCATTTATTGTCGTTTGAAGTAGCAGCACTAATATGGATCTGGGGAGAAAAATCCCATAGTTATACTATCGTGAGTGTTGGCAATCATTTCTATTTGCTAACGTTGAAATATTTAGGTCACGCTTCAATTTGCGGTATAAAACCATAAAGTATGCTATACTATAAAGTTTGTAGTATAAACGTAGTTGAAAAAACTTTAAAGTGAAATATAAAATGATATCCCTGATAAAAATTAAATATACACTACCTGTATCCGCGCAATCTTTGCGCGGTTTTTTTCAATTACTTTATAAAAAATTAAGAAGTTTGTGAAATAAGTTGATCTCAATAATTCACATTTAACTCTAATAATGCATTTCCTCTGTATAAAGGGTTTTAATGTATCGTATATGGCTCCCAATGGAAGGTTCTTTAGATAATCAATGAAGAGAAGATAACCATGTCTAATGTGTTAAAAAATAATGTACGTTCCTATTCTCATCTAATTTTTAATTTGTGCGTGAGCCTATTTGCGTTAATAAGCAATATAGATGTAAAATATAATGGTTCTACTTAAAAAAGGTAGGATTCCAGCATTAAAACGATGAAAGGAAGATCAATTGGCTTGATTAAATCGTTAGAAACGCTTCCCATACGCAGTTAACTGAATAATTATCCTTAAATATTTACGTTTCTATGCATGAAGTTTTACGTTACTACAACAATAATTTCGATGCTTAAACAGAAGTTTGAAGCGAATAAAACTATTCTTTCACCTATTTGAAGGTTTAACTGACACTAATTGAATCGGAGCAACAATGATGGTCGCCGTGGCAACGCCCGGAAAGAGTACGAAATATCCGCAAAATTTTGAAAACAATTTCGTATTTCTGAAAGCTTCGACCGTGTCGAGCCTCTCGATGAAGTTATGTCCATTCATTAGGAAATAATTAATATTATTCAAATATATACGTTAAAAAAACCCAAAGAAATCTGTCTATCTGTCCATAACGCTCGGAGTACAACCAGTGGAATAAGATCCAGGAGCATTGTGTTAAATCCCATTCCACTCATACATTCAGGATTTGCTTATCCTAACCCTCCCATTTTAAATATTTACCTACTCACCGTGTACATTGAAATCATGGGTTTGATTCTAGGACAGTCATTTTCTCCATTTGATTAACACGCGGACAATTCACGCATATACCAGTAATATTTTGGCGGGCAATTAACTTGTTAAAAATAAACAAGTTTGACGACAACAATTATGTTTGTAGAGGTAGATCTTATTCTGATCCTAAAGGCACCGCGAGTCAAATGTTTTGAAAAAATTACTGAGATTAAGTATTAAAATTAAGGCTACTAATAAAAACTCTCCAAGGGGTCCTCGACATTACATGTCAATATAAGTTTATTATGAAATAAGGTGGTGACTTTGGTACAGAGTTAACAGTTTAACAATAAAAAATTATAATAAAAATATATACAGTATGTGATAATGGCTAATATTGGGCTTCAAAGGATTACATTAAGGGTCTCCTTGGGCATTTTGCATTTACATTTTTTTATTGGTTGAGTAATCCCAAATCCTAATTAGTAGGGGATTTAAAAAAAATTAATGATTTCCACAGATATTTTATTTATCTATTTAGTTGTTTCAAACTTTTTAAAAAATTTTACCGTTAGAAGAAAGAAAATATTAAGGTCGGAGAGCTGTAATTTTCAGTTGTAGATAGCATGGCCAGAAAAATTGAGAAAAATGAAAAAAGCATTTAAAATCAGCAAAATCGCACGGACTCTTTACTTCGCCGCGGAGAAACACCCGCGTAGGAAGTTGCCCTTTCTTGCGATTTATTGTTGCTTATAGGGGGGAGAGAGGAGAGTGAGAGAGATGGAGGAAGGCAACAATATAATCTTAATTAAAGATTGCCTGTATTATTGATGGGCGTTATACTATTAATATTACTATGTTTTAGTGATATTTTTGTATGGCGTTGTATTCTGCATAGCAAACCGTTTTTAAAACAAAGTAAATAACTCAAACAATTAGAATTAGATTGCCCATAAATTGTGATTGGATCAATCGTTTCATTAATTCCAAATATTTCTTAAACGTTATGTATTTACCTTTTTGTCTTTCGTTAAATTAATTAACTTCTTTTGTTCATTCATTTTGTGTTAATCATTATGTTCTTGAGGGTTTTAATTACACTTATAGTTTTGAAGATATTATTTATAGGAGTCCACTGTTTTATTCTTGCGATGTCTGCATGTTGCACGGAAGGCATTTTAGATTCACTAAACCCGTTGAAATTCAACGGGCACCTATTTAATAAATTTGTAACTAAAAAGTTGTAAATAAAATATTTTAAAAAGTACCTATTTCAAAAGAAAAAATGTTAATTTTATGTAATGAGGATCGACTAACTAGCTTAAAACAAGCTATGTAAGTATGGACTAATGGGCAGTAAACAAGCTCCATAGAAAAATCTACATAATCAGGAAAATGTTTTGGACAAATTCACAAAATTGGAAAGTATCAATTAAAAAATAAACATTAGACCGTTGAGAACTGAATCAATTTGTCCAAAAAAATTTCCTGATTATGTAGATTTTTCTATGAAACTTGTTTACTGCCCATTAGTCCATACTTACATAGCTTGTTTTAAGCTGGTTAGTCGATCCTCATTACATAAAATTAAAATTTTTTTCTTTTAAAGTACTTTTTAAAATATTTTATTCGTTAGGAGCATCGTCTTTTGTAAACGCTTGGTAAGTAAATTGCAGTGTTCTATGAGAAGTGTAATTTTGTGGTAATTAGTATTTAAGAAATGGGGACTAGACGACTTTGGTTGGTAATTTAATTAGAAAAGTTTTGCATTCATATGTAAGATGGACGGATTAATTTCCCGCAATCTTTCAGCTATTTTATACAGTTCAGCGTACAAGAGCATCGCTGTGATTAAAGGTATTACGTTTGAAAAATTATTCCTAATTTCTGAAAAGTCACATTAGAAAATATCAGAAGATGATCTTATAATTGTTAAGTGAACAAATTATTTATATTAGTAACCGGCAATATTTTACAACCCCCACGATAGAGTGATATATAGAAAGGGTAGATCAGGGTGACGTTTCACCGCCATCTCTTGATGAGAACTACAAAGGCTATAGCAATTTACCTCGCGAAATCTCATAATTGACGACACAAATATATTCTCATATATGATATGATTTACGTGGCGTGGAGTCATTTTTTCGAAAATTTTATGGATTAAGTACGCAAATCGGCCAATATTCATCGGCGTGCGCTTATATTTCCATTGTCTCTCAATTAGTAGTATAAGTTATATTACAGTATTAGTTGTATTCGTGAAAAAAATGTCGAATTCCAGTTTTAAACGGAAATACACATTTTGAGGACCCCTGAGTATGTTTTCATTATTGTAGCGATTATGTCAATGTGTGTGTATGTGATAGAATATTGTGGGCACTCTAACTCAAAAACTAATCGTCAGATCAGCACAAACTTTATATTTGACATTTTTATTAGTAAATGAAGACCTGAAAAGCTTCCAGCTAAAAATGCTCAACCGGAAGTGGAGGTTTAGTAATGTAGTTTTTCCTTTTTTCCTCAATTTGTCCTTTAAAACTCAATTTACGTAAATATTTGTCATTATAAAAGTTGTAGACAATGTAATATCCTGAAAGTTTTGTTTGAAACGTGTTTTCATAATACCGCTAGTTTAAGAGATATTTTGATTTTTCTTCTGGATTTATTTTAAATACGTCGCTAAGTGACGTCATTGTTTCGGTTGTCATGATAAAATTTTCTATTCGTTGATGTCGTTGCGTACGCTGCCAAGGGTAAATTTTAATTGCGCATAAACATTTTGTTATCCGTAGAAACAGCTCAATTTATTATTGAAAGTTTTCAAAAAATTATTCACTAGTGTAATTGCCCATAATTGTTCTTAAGTACGCTGATGTCGGGAGAAATTATTGTATTCATTACCCTGTATACAGAAAGTCATGCGCTGGAGATATCAGATTTAAAAGAAATAAAATGCGGTAAGGTTAGTAACCGTTGCTATATAGCGAACTTCCTAGAGGGAAGCGCTCACCAAAGAAATTACGCAACGCTGCTGAGTTTGTGTCTCTCCTGTGAGTGTTCGGTATGCGGAATTACTTCACTGGTTCTAAAAGGTGTATGTATGATGGGGCTTGTGGTTATTAGTTGCCTGGGTATGGTAGCAGGTGGTTAATTCGATTGGTTAGTCCGTTTCCCATTTAGACGTCGATGACGATTTCCTTGCTCCCTTTTAATTTATTGTTTCCCTTACGCCTAGAAACTTCCATTTAACCTTGGACTCGACCTCACGCCATGCCCCCCTAGAGTACGGCCCTCATCAGCTTGTGAAGTTTCTGAGAAGGAATAGCGTTTAACTTTTTACAAAAAATATATTCGGAAGCTCCCGGGCGAGTTTCGTTGCCTGGGAACGACTCCTGGTCCGTGTGTGAAAGAATGAACTCGAGAGACCTTAGAAACAGGATGATTGTTCTCTAGGGAATCCTTCGTTTACCATCAGAATGCGATCAGGGAAATCATTTCGACGGCTGGACTTTGAGGAAGCGTAGGAAATTTTCGGGATTAAATTTTTTCTCTCTCTCAATATCTGCAAGTTGTTTACTTTCTCTTTACGTCTTTGCTAACTCCGCTGCCATCTTGTTTATCGAGTCTTGAATTTTCTGATACAAAAACTTCTTCAGAACTTTCCTAATTTTTTTAATACCAGCTCTTTTATTTTTCTTGCGGTCCCAATTTCGCCCTGATAATAAAGACATTTATATATAGGTCTATTTTTTATATATCGTTATATTCTTTATAATATTGGTAATTGCTCGTTGATTTGCGTGATTTTAATAGGTTTCCCATATACAAAGGCTTATTTTTTTTAAGAAAAACTAAAAAATGAAATGGTCACGTTGATTTTTATGTATTTTTCCTCGTTTTAGTTTTTCGTTAAAAATTATGTTTAAATTAATTAAATTGAGTAGGATTTGACTTACTTTGTTTTCAAGATGTATTTCGAATTAAATGACTTATGCGTACGATAAAAATACCATTACATACATACGTTTCAAAGTACTCCCTCACTAAAGGAATCAATTATTTACGTTTTACCTGATCAGGGAACGGAAATCAATATTATTATATATATATATAGACTTTTTATTTACTAAGAAGCCCTTTGTGGGGGCATTCGTAAAACATTTTTCTTCAGCGAAGAAGACCTCAAAGCGTATGAGATTCACTCTTAATATGTGCACTTAACTCAGACAAACATTTTAAGGTTTGATTGGAAATTAGTACCCTTAACATAAATCGATGACATTAAAATTTCCTGGGGAGATATTTCTGTGAGATTAAAAATTTGAAAGTTTTTCTACTGTTTATCAAATAATATCAATCGCATCATATGCATTACGTAAGAAAGTTAATTCAGAATTCCAGAAGTGCAAGCCAATGAAACATAATAGTAAGAAATAAGGCATTTACATACATTGGTAATCAGCGTGGCGTAATAATGTCAACAATCGAGCGAGTTAAGTAAAACGTATCTAGTAATGTCAGCGCCATCTGTTGAGATTGAAACGATAAACCGCTTTTCCCTTACATTTTTCGCTTCGTATTCGACGACATCTGTCCTAAAAAAACCTTATCTTCTGAAGATATTCGATCTTTCGATTTTCATAATGTCCTTAAATTAAGCAAGTAGGCTGTAAGCGGAAAAATATTTCGCAGTTAAATCGTAAAATTAGAGTTTTAAAAAAACATGTATTCCACGGGGTTCAAATTTACTACGCTCTCTCTTTCTACCTCTGGTTTTGGGCTTGACAAAGTTATTCATTCGCCGTTGTGAAACCGAACGCCTCTAAAAACTTCCACGACGTGCTCACTTTATCTGCGCCAAGGCTTTACTCTCGAGAGGGCGTGACAAACTGTTAAACGGTACTTAATTAGAGGGAGCAAACTGATACGCACTTTAAAGAGGATGGCGACGGATTTTACGATGCGCAAAAGGTTAAAGATGGCTTGGAGAGATTGGAACAGATCAGTTTTAAAAGTAAAATTATGTGAGGCCGTAATTATATTACTGGATCAATTCCATCAAATCCAGTTCTAGTTTACGCTCCTTGTAGATTTCACATGTTTTATCCAAAAATCAAAAAAATCCGATGAGTCCAGCAGATGACTTTCTCCATACAGAATAGATGACCATGTATTCTTGCTCTCGACATCAGAGTCCTCAAGAATAAATATCGGCAGTTACTCAAGTGAATAATTTTTTTAAACAATAATCTTTGCATTAATAAAACAATAAGTAAACAAAATTTTTAGCTGTTGCTGTGGATAACAAAATATCGACGCGAAATTAAAGTTACCCAAGGCAGCGTACGCATAGCTAAAGATAAATAGACATTTTTATCATAGCAACGGAAACAGTGGCATTTAGTATAAATTCAGAATAAAAATCAAAATATCTCCTAAGCAATCGGTTTTATGAAAAAATATTTCAAACAAAAGAAAATTAGATTATCTACAACTTTAATACTGACAAACGTTTACATAAGTTCGGTTTTAAATGAGAAAATAGGCGCCCTTTTAATGCCATGAATCAATAAGGATAAAAAAGAAGGTTCAGGGATATTTTTTTATAAAATGTTCGCAGCGCATTATTAGAATTCCTTCGACAAATAAAATCGTCAGACCGATTTTTTTTTTTAAACGGAAGAATTCGGGGCAAATATTGTATCTGGGTTTACTGTAGACTTTTTTAATGGACGATAAAAGAATGTGTTTGGAAATACCTCATTTTTTCCATTTAATTTATGACCGGTTAGGAGCGTGCGACTGTTTTAATTTCATCTGGAGATTCAACTTGGAATTTGTAGATTTCCTTTATATATGCACATTTATATTGTACAAAAAAAACATGGTTCAGAAACCACAAACGAAGGCTGTACAAAAGGAAAAGCCCAGGAGATAGAATGAGATGCCAAATAGATTACATCCTAGTAAAACAAAGATTCGGGAAGAGCATAAAAATGCAAAGACATTACCAGGAGCAGACATTGATTCAGATCACATCTTTCTAATACTAGTCGATGTAACTACAAAGCTTAAACAAATAAGGGAAACGAGAAGAGATAGACAGACTTGGGGCCTAGAAAAACTGAAAGAAAAGAAAGACGCCTTCAGCACGAAGTTGGAAGACCGCCTTAGAAATTTGGAAAAAAACCGAAGACCGTGGATACAGAATGGGAGGAAGTGAAAGCCAGCATCAAAGATACCTTGAATAAAGAGATTGGGAAACGAGAGAAGAAAATCAGAAAACCATGGATCACTAAGGAAATGCTGGAGAAAATGGATGAGAGAAGAAAATGGAAAAATGTTAACAGTGAAGAAGGTAGAGCCAATTATAGACGCATAAACAATGAGTTGAGAAGGGTAACAGATAAAGCTAGGGAAAATTGGATAAAAGAAAAATGTGAGGAAATATAACAGATGGAGAAGTTAGGACGGTACGATATGATGTACGCTAGGGCACTGGAGTTAGAAGATAAGAAGCCTAATGGGATTCGTGGTAAAGGAATTATTAATACTGATGGGAAAATAGTCACAGAACCAAAGGATGTAGCACAGGTATGGGAAGAATACATTAAGAAAATATATAACAAGCAGGCAGGATCGGTACAAATGGAACTGGAAGAAGAGAATTGCATTGAAGAAGACAACTTGGGACCAAGTATTATGAAAAACGAAGTAGAAAAGGCGATACTGGAACTAAATAAAGGAAAAGCTACAGACAGCTATGGAATACCGGTAGAGGTACTTAAATTCATGGGATCGGAAGGACTAAAAGTGATTACGAAACTAATTAACAGGATTTACGACTCGGGAGAGTGGCCTCAGGATTTCTTAGATGTAACAATGATCCCTCTAAAGAAGAAGCCAAAGGCAATGCAGTGTAAAGACTACAGAACGATATCCCTACTGTCACACACTTCGAAGATCATCACGAGGATTCTTAATAAAAGACTAGAGAAAAATGCCAAAGAAATGCTAGGGGAAGATCAACTCGGCTTCAGAAAAGGAAGAGGAACCAGAGATGCTATCGGTGTAGTGAGAATCATATCAGAAAGGGCAATAGAGTACAGCCAAGACTGTTGCGTATGTTTCCTCGATTGGCAGAAGGCCTTTGATAGAGTAAATTGGGTACTGCTGATGAGGATATTAAAGGATATAGGTGTAGACTGGAAAGACAGGAGACTGATTAGGAATCTATATGTGAATCAAGTTGTAAAGGTCAGGTTGGAGAATGCGGACACCAGCGGAGTACATATCGGTCGAGGAGTAAGACAGGGCTGTTGTCTATCGCCGATTCTATTCAATATATATGGAGAGAGGCTAATGCAGGAAGCGTTAGAAAGCAAGGGAGATTTCAAAATCGGAGGAAGGATTATAAGAACAGTGAAATACGCGGACGATCAAGTACTTCTAGCAAGAAAGGAAAAGGAACTCCAGAAAATGATAAATAGACTAGTGATAACAGGTAGAAAATACGGTATGGAAATTAATACAGAAAAATCCACGGTTATGCGAATATCAAGTAAAAAAGAAGAAAATTTGAACAGAAGTATTGGAGGAAAGCCATTAGAACAAGTTTCAGATTATAAATACCTTGGAAGCATCATGACGAGAGAAGCAAAATGTACAGATGAAATCAGGACTAGAATAATAAAAGCAAAAGCCGCATTCAGAAGAAAGAAACTCCTGCTAACGGGAAATATAAAGCAGGAAATCCGCAAGAGGTTGATAAAATGCTATGTATGGAGTATAGCTTTGTATGGGGCAGAAACATGGACGCTAAGGAAAAATTATATTAAACACTTGGAAAGCTTCGAAATGTGGACATGGAGAAGAATGCTGAAGATAAAATAGACAGATAGGGTGAAAAATGAGGAAGTACTACGAAGAATATGAGAGAAGCGAACGATTATACAGACTATCAGAAAGAGGAAGGCGAACTGGATTGGGCATTACCTGAGGAGAGAGTACATGATTAAAGAAGTGCTAGAAGGAAAACTGGATGGAA
The DNA here is from genome assembly GCA_036926305.1 of Uropetala carovei. Taxonomy (NCBI): domain Eukaryota; kingdom Metazoa; phylum Arthropoda; class Insecta; order Odonata; family Petaluridae; genus Uropetala; species Uropetala carovei. The sequence continues at coordinate 360,564 of JAXCHB010000156.1, read as the reverse complement.
AAAGAGAAAGAGGTAGGAAAAGGTTTCAACTGGTAGACGACTTGAAAGGGAAAGAGAAATATCAAGACATGAAGAAGACTGCGGAAAATAGGAGTATATGGAGAACCAAGTTTAACCATGAATAATCACGGACCTGTCAACGGACAGACTACCTATTATGATGATTGTAAAAAATTCGTAAATTTCTCAGAAACACATATATTTTTAAAAACCTATTTTGGTTCTATAAGCCTGCACTAAACAGCAGTCTTTTAAATCTTAGTTTAACCACAAACCACGATTACTCAATAAGGAAGAGTATTCTAAAAATCCAGAATTGCGATCAAAACACTCTGATAATGAGAGTGCGAAATAACCGTTGCCGATCATATAAGATAAACGCATAAATAACAAGCCAGGTAATCGTGTCCCGCAAAAGAAATGGATTTTCGATTTTTCAAAGTGAATTCCTGCATTCGTCAAAATACGTAAATCTGAAATAATTTCCTACGTTTTCGCTTTATTCGACGGCTTGAACTGTATACAACATCGTATGATAGCGATGTTTAGGTGTTACACGGTCTACATTTTTCCGAAATACGCATTCCTTTTCGAAATTTTCTGTATTTTTCGTACTCTTTCCGGGCGCCTAGCCAATACGACTCGCATTGTTGCCTCCGATTCAATTAGTGTCAAATAATCCTTAACATAGACGAAGCGTTATTCGCATGGAACCTTTGTTTAAAAATTATTGTTGTAGCAATCAACGTCAATCTTAATCTTCAACTAGTATAAAAGCCCGTCAACATGACAAGTTATATTTTAAGCATCGAAATTATTGTTGTCAATCTTTACGCATAGCGACGTAAAATTTCCACCGCGTAAAACGTAAACATTGTAAAAAAAGCTGCAGTGTATAGATATAGCAGTCGAATAGACCAAAAAATAAAAAATATAAATATTTACGTATTTTGATGAATGAAAAAAAATTCCCCGCATGGACACGGACAAACAACACTCTTTTTATTATAATAATAAATATAAACGTCAACTATCCCCCAAACTGTAACACGTTCCATAATGTCTCCATAAGCTACTTTTTCCTATTGTATAACTTCTAGCATGCGATGGGAGTTTTTTTTTTTTAAGCTATAAAGCATCACATAATTCGGACCCTTTTGCTCGTCTTAAACAGTCTCGTCAAAAAAAAACGAAATCTTTCTCAGGCTCTCGTTTAATTCCTTTTTATTACTTCGAAAACTCTTCCAAAGTCTTTTCAAACCGTCTCCTTAATTCCCTTCTCCAAACCACTCTTTCTGTCTCATTTTTAATCTCTCCCCCTTCTTTTCCGCTTCCCTCTTTCCAAGGTTTTTACCAAAATTACTTTTTTCTTTTTATAGAAATTTTTCCGAATTTGTAATTTGCTATTCTGCTTGTTTTTTCTATTTATTTTATTTTCCAGTTCATTTCTGCAAAATTATTATTACTATTTTTATTCTCATTTGTAATTGTTGACGAAGGGTTAAATGTAAGGAGGGACTATATAGTCTCAATATCGCCTTAATAAAGTCGTTTGTCTGTCTGTCTGTCTGTCTCTACCTTTACGTCCACTCCCATTCTTTTTCTCTATCTCTCTCCCTTCTTTATCTCTCTGTATGTCTCTCTGTACGTCTCTCAGTAAGTCTCTCTATACCTCTCATTATGACTCTCCTTCCTTTTCTCTCTCTCTCTTCCTTCTCCCTCTCTTTCTCTCTCTACTTCTCTTCTCTTCTCTTCTCTCTCTATCTTTATTTCCATCTCCCTTTCTTTCTTTATCTCTCTTCCTGTCTCTTTCCCTCTTTCTCCCACACTCCCACTTTTTTACTTTCCCATATACGAAATATATTGAGAAAGTATTGTTGTCGCGAAAAAATTCGACCTCGAGATTTTTACGGAAATATACATCTGAAAAAGTGGTTTCCGCAATACCGTCTGTCTGTCTAGCTGCCTGTTACTGGCTCTAGAGCCTAACCGGTAGAGCGAAAATGAACGAAATCTCGTACTTAGGCATTTTATCATGCAGAACAGAAGCTATGAAGATATGGTTGACCTTGCTCAAAAATTAAGGAGATTTTATTCTACGCATTTTTAACAACAATTAGATTTTCTCGGAAACGGCTCTTAACGATTTTGATCAAATTTCGTACAATTACTTGAGTTTACGTCTTCAATAATACTGTATAGTTCATATTTCTCAAAAAAATGAATATAAGGCTAGTTTATTCTAGGCAACTTTAACAATAATTCGATTTTCTCAAAAACGGCTAGAACAATTTTGATAAATTTCGTACAGTTACTTGAGTATACATCTACAATATTACTACGTATTTCATTTTTCTCAATGAATGAACATAAGGCTAGTTTATTCTTGGTCAACTTTAACAAAAATTGGATTTTCTAAAAACCGGCTGATACGATTTTCATTTTCTAAAGATAACTAAACGACGCATTAGTATATGAAGAAGTTTCTACAATGTATGTTCCGATTTTTTTATTATCTCTCTCTCTCCCTCTCTTTCTTTCTATTTCTCTCTCTCTCTCTCTCGTTTTCTCTTTGTGCCAAACAAGCGAGAGTCAGAGGGAAGCACGAGACGAGAGAGAATCGTCGTGGCAGAGGAAAGATATCGGTACAACATACATTGTACAAACTTTTTCATATACTAATGCGTCGTTTAGTTATCTTTAGAAAATGAAAATCGGATGAGCCTGTTTTTAGAAAATCCAATTTTTGTTAAATTTGCCCAAGAATAAACTAGCCTTATATTCATTTTTCGAGAAATATGAACTATACAGTATTATTGAAGTCGTAAACTCAAGTAGCTGTACGAAATTTGATCAAAATCGTTAGTGCCGTTTATGAGAAAATCGAATTGTTGCTAAAAATGCGTAGAATAAACTTCCCTTAATTATTGAGAAATGTCAACCATTTCTACACATACTCTGCTCAGTATGATATAATGCCGAAGTACTAGATTTCATTCATTTTCGCTCTACCGTTTAGGCTTCAGAGCCACTAACAGACAGACAGACAGACGGCATTGCAAAAACCACTTTTTCGGATTCAGCGACACTTAAAACGTATATTTCCGTAAAAAATCTCGAGGTCGAATTTTTTTCGTATGAGAAAGTAAAAAGGAGAAATCGAGCGATATAGGCTGCAAACAGAGAGAGAGAGGGCGTTGAAATGCGAGGAATTGAAAGAATTCTCACGAGGAAGGAATTTCGGCGTGAGAAGAAAGGGGAGAGAGAGAAAGAGAGGGGAAAGTTTCGTGCGTCGAAAGGAATGAAAAACAAATAAGGTTCCTTTCTCTACGTTGACGGAATATGTCGAAGGTCTGTTTAGACTCGGAAAGGAATAGGGATTTGGTTTTGGAAAGAAAGAGGAAAAATCTTCGGTCGCAAAAGACATATGACGGTCAAATACAAATACATGCGCATGTTTTTATGCAAATGCGATCGTTTTCAATTTGCTATGGTAACGCGAATCTCAATGGCAAATGTATGACGATGTAACCGTTGAAACTTCGAGTTACGGAAGCTCGTTTTAATGTTGATGGATACGAAAGGGGAAAATGTACATACTTAGGCTTACGAAAATATCGAATTATCGAAATTTGATTGAGTGTATATACATACTGTGTGCGCGCGCGACCGTGCGTTTGGATAGGTAATTTTAAAAAATCTGATGTTGTCAACACATGACTTTCTCCACACAGAGCAATGACTATGATTACTCTCGACGTCAGCGTTCTCAGAAATAATTATCAGCGATTACAATAGAGAACAATTTTCAATGGACTTCATTTTAAAAAGAGCAATGAGTAAAGAAATTGTTAGCTTTATCTATGATTAACAAAATATCTATGAGTAATTAATATAACCCTTGGAGGCGTACGCATCGCTATCAACAATTAAAACAGCAGCGGAAACAATGTTATCACTTAGCGACGTATTAAACGTAAATTTAGAAGAAAAATCAAAATATATCTTAAAATATCGGCTTTATGAAATAATGTTTCAAACAAAACTTCTAGAAATTTTTATTCTATACAAATTTTATAATAACAACCATGTATGAAAATTGAGTTTTAAAGGAGATATTTATAGAAAACGACGAAAAATTAAAATATCTACTAAACTACCGGTTTTACGGAAAATTGTTTCGAACAAAACTTGTAGCAAATTTGATTCTCTACAACTTTCATGATAACAACTATTTATGAAATTGAGTTATAAAGGAGATATTAAAAAACAGAAGAACGACAAGTATAAACATCCACTTCCAGTTGACTTATATTGCTTAAAACTAATAAACTCTTGCTACTATTATGAAAATATTATAGTTGAAATTTGGTACTGAAATGACAAATACATTTTGAGTTAGAGCGCCCACAAAATTCCTATCACATACAGACATCATCGAGTAAATAGTCAAAATGTGTTCTAGGGCCCTCAAAACGTGTATTTCCGTTGAAATCTCGAATTCTTTTTTCCTTTCTCCATACGTAGTAATGGGAAAGTATTGTATTCATGAAAAAAATCGACTTCGAGATTTCAACGGAAATACATGTTTTGAGGTCCCTAGAACACGTTTAGACTATTTTCGGAATGATGTGTGTGTGGGCGCTCTAACTCAAAAAGTACGTGCCATATCGTTACCAAACTTCATATATAACACTTTAACATGAGCACAAAGAACTGATTAGTTTTTGGACAATAACGGTTAACCGGAAGTCGAGGTTTATTCGAAACCCGATTCGGTTTTTGCGATATTTCTTCGTTAGAACATCATTATTTTATATACAATTCTATACAAAAGTTATAGAGAATGTAATTTCCTACAGTTTTTATTTGAAACAATTTTCTATAGGAGTTATTGTTTAGGAGTTATTTATAAATAACCGGTTTTTCGGTTTCCGTTAAATATCTCCTTAAAAACATCGTTATTGGTAATCTTCGTAAGGACCAAAGTTGTAGAGAATAATATTTCTTCCAAGTTTTGTTTGAAACTAATTTTCGTAGAACCATCCATTTCGGATATATTTCGCTTTATCTTAATACCAGTAAACAGCGCCAACACCATGTAGCGGTGAATTCTGTAAACATTCAAAATATACGTAATTTACGGCAACAAGGACGATGGTATTCTTTTACGATACGAAATAATAATTTTGCCTTATAATGCTATTCATAATAATTTAAATATATGGAGAATATGGAGAAAGTCATGTGTTGGCCACATCAGATTTTTTTATGAAAACAATACTTTCTCTATATGTAGTACTTATAGTATGGAGAAAGTAAAAATCGACTGGAATTGGATGGTAGTAAGGATTAGTTCTAATGATCGCGGGGTCAGAACATAGTCTACAAAAAAAACAAGCTGAAATTATCGCTGTAACAGAAAGATTGTTATTAGTTATTTTTCCAGGTCTGATAAGAGATTTTTAATGATAATTTATTCTTGGTTTTAAGACATTTTTCTGTCATACGGCAATGGAGGCATTGACGTAAATGTAAATACAGCTTGAAGTTAACTATGAAACCGGCAACGATATGCTGGAAAGATGATTATATTTTTGGTGTTGGAAACTTCAGTTTACGTCATTCGTCGGTGACGATTAGATATTGTATGTATGCCTGTAGGTGTGCGTATACATATACATACATACATGCGTACGTACATACGCACATACATGTACACTCATGTATTTTGTTCTTTTATTTCCACACACGAGGCTAATTTAAATACTGCGTGAGTTTTTTTTTATACGTATATTCGCTTTGAATGAGACGCGGATAACAAAGAGTGAACAACAAAGGGGATATTGAAATAAAAGAAGCCTTTATGATTTCGAACCGCCCGACAAAGGAATATAAGAGGCCTCTATTTTCCCCGTCGTGCACTTTCCTTTTTTCGGCCATACAAAAGACGAAAGCGGTGGAGATCATAGACATTTATTATATTTCCCCTGTTCAACCGAGCCTTACATTTTTGACGTTTTTTTTTGGGACTCGTAAAGAGAAGTTTGGTTTTTTTTTAAATCTGCAATACAGTCAATCCCTAGCGGTATGTAAAATTGAACGAGTTAACCTTATCGAAGCATTTCCTTTTTTAATTTTTTTTATTATTCTGGATAATAACAATGGATAATAAAAATGGATAATAACAATGGATAATAACAATGGATAATAACAATGGATAACAACAATGGATAATAACAATGGAATGCGATCCTATCGCCTTCGTGTTGCATCCCAAGCATTACTGGAACATCTATGCCTCGCCGTCTTCTACTGATTACTTGTCGTTTAAAAATATTTGGAATGATAAGTGGCAAATCCGAGCACAGAAAGAAAAGATTTATAAAAATCTAGAAAAATAGTAATTCCTTAACTAGGAGAAACTAGGACAATTATGGGTTACAAATCTTTCATTGCTTGCTTACGATGTTTCGACTAACGATAAACTCGAACTTGCGACATTAATACATTGACAACTCGAAATCGACATCCGATATCGTACCCCGGACATGTGATATTCAACATCCGTTGCGCTCCGAGTTTTATTTCTTGTGCGTATTTTCGATTAGATTTCCGAGTTCAAAAAATTAAAAATGTAGAGAAGTTTAACATATTCTATCAATGAATATGATTGTTCTCGACATCAGCACCTTAAAGAATAATTAGCGGCAATTACATTCGCAGGTAATTTTTAAATACTTTCAATAATCTTTACTTTGAAAAAAAAAAAAAAGATAGGCCGTTGCTATGGATAACATAATGTCGACGCGCAATTAAATTTATTTATCCCGCTTATTAGAACACTTTCAGATGTAATTAAGAGCTGAAACTTACGATGCACTTAAAACCTCACGAATTATGGCCTACATTTTTTCCATAAGTTTACACGGAATTTTCTATTTTTCAGAGTGCAAGTATATTTTCCTCCATCCATTAAACACATAAATATGAACAGATTTTCTTCGTTTTTACTATAATAGGAGGCTAAAACTGAAAAATATCGTATTTTTGCAGTGTTTAGGTGTTGTGCTGTCAACATTTTCAAAAGTAGTTACGCATTTTCGAGATTTTATGGATTTTTCATACTCCTGTTAAGGCGACCCGCATTCTTGCCTCCGATTCAATCAAGTTTCAATTAAGCTCTCAAACAGGCGAAAGAATGGCGGCATTCCCTTCGAACTTTTCTCTGAACGTTGAAACTTAATCTTCAACTAGTGTAAAAGCACGTCAGTATGACGGGATATCTTTAGTTAAACTTCAAAGAGTCGCCTCTCTCCCTCCCTCCCTCCCCCTCCCTCTCCCTCCCTCCCTCATTCTGGCTCCCTCTCCCTTTCTCCTTCCCCCCTTTTTCCTTACCTCTCTCTCTCTTTTCTTTAATCTTGTCATAATCATAAGGTTACAGGCTCTAATCCTGCTTTGGGCGTGGATGTATGCGTTTGTCTTAGTTACTGTTATAAAGTTCTTTGTTAAAGGCCGTAGATTTACTGTTTAAGAGCTATTGAAAATAAATTAATAAATAGCAATAGCAACCTTATCGCCTTTACATATTCTTTCAACCAATCATAAATTATTGCACCTACATTTTTTATGTCTCTTAAAGTTTACTCGCATTAACTTACGTAGATTCGAAGAAACTTTTTTGATATTTAAAAACGCAAAATAAGACAAGACATGCAAAAAAAACTATCTTCTCATTTTTCCCTTCCGTGCATAGAAACCGTGACAGAAAAGCGGTAAAATTTATGACTCTAGCCGTGTAATTTACTACCGTCTTTCCAGCCCAGTTTTCATGTTTATATATGCCTTCAACTTCTTCCGTTTCCCCTCCCCCCCCCCTCTCCTTCACGTTAATTCCGAAGAAGAAGGAAAAAAAACACCCCCAACAGCTGTTTCCGTGACGACGCGTGCTAAAACCCGCTTCCTCATGAAAAAATGATGGGTCGATCATAATTCGAGCGCAGTAAACCTCGTTTTCCTTATATTGCAGGCAAGTTTAAAAAATTCGTACAAATCGTGTTTCCATATTTTGTTTTATTGTTACCTCCAAAAATGTAATTAAAAAAGATAATAGCCGAAAGGTAAAATCTGACTGAGATAATGTGGAAAAATGTCAAAGAGGTGTCCCGACAGTAATAATTTCGTATTATCTGTGGCGGCGATTTATGGCTATAAATCTGACCTATTGTTAAATAAATTTACTGTTTTATTTATTTTTTCATTTTATTACGTAATAATCTCATTTTTACTTTTAATCAAAAACATACCTATTATTGTTTCAGCGTTACCATGGCTAGATTCGTCAGTAAATAAGATCTCGCAAATTACCGCGTTTCAATGTTTTCAGCGAAATATGTTACTCTACCTTCATTCTGTGTTACATATTCAGCATTTTTATTTTTCGTCCGACTGATGGTATGACGAATTTTAGCTATTTTTAAGCGTATACCTACTACAGCGGAACTTCTATTAAGACGAACCTCACGTGTAACAAAAACAAGTTAGGAAAGTGTACAGCGTATAAAAACGGGCGCGTTTCGTGCAATGGAATATTTTAAAGAAATTATATAAAAGGTATAAGCAAGGGAAATAGCTTTCTAAAATTCTTTTATTCGTCATAAATAATCCATTTTCTTCCTATTTAAAAATACTGCATGCACGCGTAAGAAAATCTAAACGTATTTCTGTGAGTTTGTTTATGTTAGCAACAATGATGAAGTAACCATGCAAGAAATTCTCTAACAAGTTTAGCTCAAATTAAGACATTATTGATAACAGCTACTCCAACGATAACAAGTTAGGAAAGTGTACAACGTATCACAAATGGGCGCGTTTCGTGCAATGGAGTATTAGAAAGAAATTAGTATATACCTGTACGTAAGGGAAATTGCGTTTTAAAATTCTTTTCTTCATCATAAATAATCCATTTTCTTCCTATTTAATAATATTACATGCACACGTAAGGAAATTAAACGTTTGTTTGTGAGATTGTTTATGTTAGCAACAATGAAGAAGTAACCATGCAAGAAATTTTCTAACAATAAGTTCAATTCGATTTAAGACGTTTTTGTTTGATTTTCTCGATAACGGCTACTTCTATGCTATAAATGTATAGGAAAGGAAATACTCTTCTTTACCAGTTCTACAACTATTATTTCAAAAATATTTTGATATGAGCAATACTTTACGAGATATGATGAAAATTTAATTTTTTGTCACAAGTAAAGTGGCACCCCTGATTGGCGTACGTGATTCATTTTTGCGATTTTCGGTACTTACGTATAAACGGGGAGCCCAACTTAATACGTAAGTACCGATTGGTTTCTACCAAGATATCTGAAGTCTACAGAGGAATTATTTCTCGTTTGACTGTTGTGCCGCAAATGCAGAGGATATTAGCTTTGTTTTTACATCAGTTGTCGTCTCCGGGCGCTACAGCGTCATTCGCCTCGCCCGGAATCAAACTATCCCTCCCCGTTCTCCGATGATTGGGTTTGTAAATGTCGAGACAGGCCAATCAGGTAGAACGAACGTGGGGTTCAGCTAAATGGCGTAACAAGAAACAAAGAGGAACAGCACGCCACCACCTAGAATCATATTTAGCAGAGTTTATGCGGTTTAATTCTCTCAACAATCGAGACGCTTTTGACACCATTTAAGAAGAAATTTCTAAATATTGGCCACCAGAAATTAAAATGTAATTGTTTTTTTTTTCAATTCTTTTCTATAACAAATCATTTAAATGTTAATTAGTTTCTGTTAATGTTGTTATGAAAAATTAAAACACAATTTAAATGGTATTTGTTCCGTATTTATATTTTTAAGTTTGGCTCCCCGTTAATACGTATGTACCCGATTTTCTTATTATATTTGATTGAAAGTCCTTAATATCAAATTTCATGAAAATCAGTTAGGTAGAAGCCGAGAACGAACATGCGGACGGACAGACGGACTGACAGACAGAGACGGACAGACCGACGATAATAGGCGCTCACGCTGGAAGCGAAACGCGCCTACAAAAATATTCGACTTACAGAAAATTCGAGTTATGGGAGAAAAGTAACACGAAAAATATTTTGTCCTGTAAAATGAATTCGAGTTAATGACGTTCGACATGTAGGAGTTCGACGGTATACATATATGCTTTATGCACCTGTGAATGCATTCGACGCTGCTGTTCTCAGAGTGGGAATTAACTATCCTGTAAAGACTATAGAGTCAAAAAAAAGAAAGAAACGAAATTCATTCGAACGAAAATAAAAAAATACATTTATAAACTGTCACAAGCTTTTATTTCGCACGATTTACAGCTTTCAAAAGAGGAAATTAATTTTTCCGCGTTTATGCCATTCTTTTTAAAAAAAACTCGAGGAAAATCCGCAACTACTTTCGAAATCGGAAAAGAATTATTTTTTTCCCTCCCACTTGTCCTTTCGCGATTCAAATGAAGTAAGAGACCAAAATTTTTTAAATTAACTTTGACATTTGACACTATATTTTTCCCTTGTCATTTTTTAAAAACTTTTCCGTAGATTTTAAATAAACGTTTTTTTTAACCCTTCTTCGTCGTTTTATTTCCAGGAGTTACGAACTTGCTTAAGATGGAGGAATAAAAACGATTGATTGGCGTCGTCTTAAATAATTTTTCAAGCTCTTTTCAATAAGTCGGGAACTTTTTCCAGGAGACAGAAATAAAATGTTTAAAAAAAAAAATATATATATATATATATATAAGTATATGTAAAAGTTCTTTTCGCAGTAGCTAGGAAGTTTGCTGAATAACCTTTGAATAGAGTACGGTCGGCTGATAAAGGGGAAAAAATGCATACAATTTTTAGAGGATGAAAATGAGAGAATTTTCCAATGTCGTTTGCTTTAAAAGAGTTTTCGTCGTACATGGCGCAGAATCGATTGTTTCCTTATCTCACAGTGAAGTTTTAAACAAAGACTAGTAGTATAAAGTTTTGACTTTAACCCGAAGTTGACGACATAAAACATCCATTGTAGAAGTAAGCACTTTTCCGATTCCGTCGCAGAATGAGGCCAGTATTACATAGTATATGTAGCGTATAAGGTTGCCCGATGTCGACTTAATGGAAAGAGGACAAATGGACAAAATCATGGTGTAAAAAAAGAGGACAACGAAAAAGGAACCTAATTAAACATACATTTATGTGTAAATTATAAAGGTTTAACTTCTTTAGTGTCATATTAATCAAATTTTAGATCTTTGAGGTTCGTTTTATATGTATGTATTTAAGGTTCAATGTTTCAGTTTTAAGAAAAGAGAGCACGATTTTTAAATTTAATTAAATTAATTTAAAAATTGACACACGAAACTTTTTCACTGTGAAAAAGAAACTTCCGGATATCAAGTAGGTGCTAACACTGGCATAAATTTTCAGTAGTAAATTACCAGCCAAGATCTCGGAAACGTTTAATATGATAAGGACACATATTTTTCTTGATAAACATCTATTAATGTAAACTAATGCTTCTAAAAAATTATACAACGTACCTTTTCGGAAATCACTTAACAGATACTTTTAAGACCTCTGTTACCTGAACCATGTTAAACACTGAAGAGCTTATACTGATAATATTAAACAAAATGTCGCGTTAATCTAATTCAAAATTTCCAACCATAGGAAGCCTTCAATTAGGATAGATTGACGTGAAGTTACATTGTATGTTATTGGGCTGTAATCCAACGCAGTTACAATCACAACTGCATATATGTTAATTAACTGAGCATAATGAAGTGCATCGGGATTTTCGTATGCATGCAAACCCTCTTTATTTGCCTTATTAAATAAAAAAAGAGGACACTTCCACTAAAACGAGAAAAAGATACCGGACACGGACATTTCACCTAAAAGGGGGGACTTGTCCGGTTAAAAGAGAACTTCTGGTAACCTTAATTATATAGAGTTATACAGAATTATATAGTGTTATATCTATAGTCTATATCTATAGATATCTATAAAGTGTTTGTATGTATGTATTTTTTATAACTCAGCAACTACAGCACGTAGAAGCAAGAGGAAGGTGTCATTTTAATCGGAATGAAGACTTTAGTGGTGTGGTCAGCTCGTTATACCGATTTGATTAACCTTTCTAATTTTCAAAATATTTTCTTTTTTCATTTTTTCCATTTGAATAACATAGGGATGAGTGCAGCTTATTTTTCACTTGAATTTTAAAATTACTTACAATTAGAAACATGGTACGAACTTCAGACTTAAATGTTTCTATGAAGGGAAGAACAAAGTTTAATTTTACTGAAGACAGAATCCGAATCCTGATCGAATTAGCGTATATGAGAAAGTAAAAAACGCCAAAAAAAAATCGCATAATACGATCGTCTTATGAAATAACAGTAATCAATTGATTGAAAATCTTTTAAATATTAATCCTCCGTTCCCTTTATCACACGAGTATCCATGCGGAGATAGATTTGAGGTTGTCGAGCTCCGAAACGATACATGGAAAAATATCCTTCTCCAAAAACAGATTTCGAGCATAAAGGTACTTTTTTTCGATATGAAAATCCACCCCCCCACACTCCCCCAAGCCGTTCTCCAATAGCCGTGCTTCTTATAAAAAACGGAGACTAATTTTTCGTCTTTTATGAATGTCTCACCGTGACAAAGGACCTGTTTTTTTTTTATCGAACATACTTTCACCATCCGCTCTTTTAAGTAGGTAGCGAATAGGCCCTCTACCTCTTATATTAGATTAAGGCACTTAGAGTACTTTAACCCGAGCGACCTTTATATATGCATTTTTTTATACGATGCCCTCAAGCCGGGGGACGATCTTTTTCCAGGGGGAATAAAAAAAATTCCCCATCCTCGCGTGCGCATCGAGTTTCTTTTTTTAAACATATAAGACGAAGGATAAAAATAACTAAAAACAGCTCTCGGGGTAATATCTTTGCCGATATTTTTTTACGAGGAATTTCTTATTCTTTCTGCCCGCGTTCGCTCACAAGCGCTTTCGTCTCGGATGTAACAAGGTTTAGCGCTCTGTGCCTTTATATAAAAGCGGTTAATCATTGAGTTTTTTTTTTTAAGATTTATTTATTATTACTTTCTGTGTTATTTTACTATTTGGCAGCTTCAGATTTGCGTTAGATTAAAAAAAAAGAAAGGTTTTTTCTTACATTCTCTCTCCCGTTGCGTCTTCTACCTCTTCTTTCACGTTTTTTCTTTGTTTATTTTTGTTTACAATATGGCAACGCAACTAGGACGGAATTTAAGTAATCTATATATTTAAAAGGCTAAGGTACGTAAGTAGTAAGGAATACAAATAAGGGCCGAGCGTGGCAGCACTGACCAGATTGTCGCGATCGCTTCGACTGGTTAGTGCTGCGGGGTTGGGCAGCTTACTATAATATCCACATAGCTACAGTCTCACAGAGCTCTGTAAGCAGCTGACACAGCTCCGATTTCGGAGCTGAATGGGCAGCAACTTTTCTCGAATTTTTTTAACGCGTGGAATTAATTCCTGTCTCGTTTTACTCCCCCCTCTCACCCTCTCTTTCTCTCTGATATTTTAAAAAATTACTCATAATGAATAAAACGTCGAAAAAACGGAGCGTTTCCTTTTTTTTATTTGAGTACCGTAAAGAATTGAAGTCTGTAAAATTCCGCTCCCAACAGGTCTGCTTATTAGTAATAAACTTAGGAAGAAATGAAGCATCTCCCATATTTTAATTTTTTAAGAAACCCTAAATATGTGATAATGATTCGGTCGTTACAAGTCGGTCTCGCTATGAAACGGTTCAAATTCTTTTCTATATTACGAAATCAACCGGTTATTTTTCATAACCACCGCTTTCTGGAAAATATTCGAAACCGTCGAAATTAAAACGTAAACCGAGAAAAAATTGCCCGTTTGACATTGCTGGCTAGTAATTTACCCGACTGGATCATACAACTAACTTCATCCAACAAATAATAAAAGACACACCCGCTACGAAAAAAGAACTTATGGGCTTGAGTATTAAAAAAAAAGCAATCTTCTGAAAATTCAAGAAAGAATGAGAACGACCATATTTAGCCATTATAGCGCTTTAATTGCTACATAAACCTTGACTGAACCAGTGCTTCGCTTTTTAAAAAGTAAACTTCGTTTATATGTAAGACATTACCCTTATCTTCTCTCTTCGTGACTAATAAAATCCACGGATCACGCATTTCCCAACGTTTTGTACTAAATTGCGAAATTACACTCTGGGATAAAAAATGGAATGCTATAAGATTAAACCATTAACCATAAACCTTTATGGCGAATTTTGTATTGGATAATATTACGTAATAAGCTAGATTTATGATTTTCCATCAAACTCTGTATTACTTTTAATTATGTTCATCTAAGTATTATAAATTTTGCCTTAATGCGTCTTTATCGTTTAGTTTATTCCCTTTCAAATAACATAGAACAGGCATGTCAAATTCGAAGAGACGTTAGGGCCGCATTAAGGCTATGGATTATATAGAAGGACCGCACTACAAATGCAAATGTGTAAGGAGGGCCTGATTTGAAGACAAATAATTATATTATCTAGAAGATTGGGCGCCTTTTCTATCACTGAAAGAAAATGCGTTGTTTGGACGTTAGTAGGAATACCTAATAATTGCCCTTTTCATAAATAAAAAGCACTTATATAAAATAATTAGCGCTTTATTTGGAACAAAAATGAGCATTCGGGCCGCAGTTAGGCACAGGAAGGGCCGCCAGTCTGACATTTGGAGGCGTAATTATTGTTTAGAAAATACTCAAAGCGATGCGTCGCAATAAAGGTTGAAAACTCCTGCATTGGATTCTGTAACAATAGAATCTACTTCTCGGGGAATACCACTGATGACGCCTAATATGTGTAGTTGATATTCATAGCCTTTCCATGTTTATCACAGATATATATGTTGTGACAATAGGTAAAAATCAGCTCAAATTTCAACTTTTATTTGTTTGTGTGGTATCCTTGCTCGGCTCCAAATGTGCCATTTCCGTCTTAACAATTCCACATAAATAAATAAAAACATCCAAGATTTAATCCGAGCTACTCCGACAGTTAAATCGGCTGATAAATGCGTGCAGACGTGCTGATAGAGAGAGAGAGAGCAGGGCCGGTTTCAGGGGTAAGCGACGTAAGCGGTCGCTTACAGGCGCCACTTCAAAGGGGCAGCAAAATCAATATTTCGGATTTTTACATTTTCATTTTTTTAAAGGTTTGTTGCACAGAACTTGAAAACATCGCGAAAAAATTATATTTTACGCCACCTAAGAAGGGCGACAAGATGGACGTTTTAAAGTTTTACATTGTCTAAAACACGCCGATACAATGTGCACTTTCCTTAACCTCTTTAGCGGAATATATACATGCAAAATCAATAACTAAACTGCTAAGTTTCGTGTGCTTTTAGAGATTACGCATTGTAATTTCAAATAACCTTCCCGCCCAAAATACAGTGAACCTTCAATACAAGAGATTTTGATTAATCGGGGTATGTATCTTTGTGCAGCTAATTAACATTCGGGATCTCTACTTTTTGCACGCAGATTCTCTCTGATCCCTGATACATGACTTTGCAAAGAAAAAAGTCCGAAAAAACTTAATCTAGTCCTTTTCAAAAAGTGGGTTCGTAAAGTTGCAATATAAAAATATTCTGTACTATAATCATTACGTAGTAATTTTGTTATAAGGTCAGTGAATGTTTTATTTCTATTTTCTGAAAATATTTCGTTGAATATTTTTTGGAAAAAATAAAACTGAGTAAAATAAGTTTATTTTCTTTTTTTAGTATATCTATTATATAAAAGTGAATGTATGCATGTGTGTATCATGATTTTAAAACTCGAAAACTACAGATCGTAGAAGCAAGAGAAAGGTATCATTTTAAACGGCGTTTTGTTTCTAATGGCTATGAGGTTCCTGAAAAAATATTTTCGTTTGCTAAAGTGTCTCGGATTCGAATCCAGGAGGCAATTACATTTTCCCATAAGTTTACACCGGATTTTCGATTTTTCAGAGTGCAAGATTTTCTTCCTTCCCTCATCAAAATACGTAAATATGGACCGATTTTCTTTATTTTTACTTTATTTGACGAATAAAACTCTATACTATCTTATTTTTGCAATTTTTACATGTTAGCCGGTCGAAGTTTTCAGAAATACGCATTTGTTTTCGAAATTTTGCGTATTTTTCGTACTCATTCCGGGCGTTGCCAAGGCGAACATCATTGTTGTCGCCGATTCAATTAGTGCCAATTAAACATTTATAATGACGAAAGAAAATCGTTGTTCGCTTCGAACTTTTGTTTAAGCATGGAAATTAATGACGCATAGCAACATAAATATTTAAAGATAATTATACTGTTGACTGCGTCTTTTCATATATGCACCAGAAGAAAAGACTAAAAGTATTGCATAACAAAAAGCACTACAATAAAGGCTGTGAGTAAAATCAGTTTTTTATTGTTGCCTATCCCGGGCAACGCCGGGTACCCCAGCTAGTTATTAATATCATTTCATGCCTTTGATATCCAGAGGGGCGGAAAATTTTTACCTCGCTCACACATTTTTTAACTGAAACCGGCCCTGAGCGAGAGAGAGAGACACGAAGAGTCAATCGGGCGGGGAATTCCAGATAAAAACAAGCGCTTTTTCTTTTCTCCTTCCAAATAAATTTGTAAAAACGCCGACAAAAAGATAAAAGAGTAGAAGAAGATTTGGCCAGAGAGCGCCATCTGTCTTTCACTTAAATTATTCCGACCAAACCCGCTGGAAATTCCTTCTCACTCCTTCAACCTATCCCTCTCCTCTCTCTTTCTCTCCCTCTGTCTCTCTCTCTCTCTCTATCTCTCTCTATCTCTCTCCCTCCTCCTCCCCCTTACTCTCCCAACCTCTCACACAAGGACTCTCAGAAAACTGCCGAGCAAAAAGGATTAAGACTTGTAGGAGCGTCCAACAGGTATCTCCAGCCGCCCACGCACCAAAATGATCGAATTTTTCCTCCTCTCCTTCCCCTCTCTCCCCTACCTCCCCTCCCCCCCCCACTCCCCTCCGCCCACATTCCGTTCCGGATCCTTATTCGGTCCCTTCATCTTTTCTTCTATTAACTCCCCTCTTTTTTTATTGCAATATATTCGACAAATGAAAAAAAAACTTCGTTGTCCGAATCTACCCTACCTCACGCCTATTATTCCAAACTTAAACTCCGTACATTTGAAACCCACGACATCGCATCATTTTCTCAATCCGCATTTGCGTAATATACGCGCGTGCATTGGAATGCCTTAATGTAAGGAAATTATAATAAATTGTCAATACGCGCACACAGCCATGCCCTCAGCGAGATTCAAACCCGCTAACTTTACATTGGAAGCCAAAGATCTTTGTTATACAAGACTATACACAGTTTTTTTTTTAAACCACAAACTTAACATTATTCTAGGGTAATTTTTTATGATCTACTAACCAAATTTGTAATTAATTTGTATCTTATATCATACGTGACCAAAGGGTTAAATGTAAGAGGGGACTATATAATATAATATATATAATTTCGCCCTTAATAAAGTCGATTGTCTGTCTGTCTGTTTGTCTCTCTTCCTCTCTCTCTCTCACTATCATTATCCCTTTTTATATCTCTCTCCTTTCCTCGCAAGCAATCTAAACGGAGATATTTTTTTTAATGTTTCGATATAACCTCGCCATCTCGAGTTCGTGGAAATAAGAAATATTTGGAGGTCTTTTTTCTGGAGCGAAAAAAATATATATACAGTAAATCCTCGTTAACACGTACTCGCTTAACACGAATTTCTCGATAACACGAATCCAAATTGCGGTCCCGGCAGGAATATATATCGTCTTATGGAGTTTTATTCTTTTAACGCGAAATTCGGTTTGTGCGAATTTCGAACATACATCTCGGTCCCGCACTTAGGATCGCTCGCTTAAAGCGAACTGTCCATACCTCCTGTAATGGCGTGCTCAACACATAATTTCTATTTTTCCGTACTTGCGGACTCGGCAACCGGGAAAACAGCACTTATACACCATGTTTTCCGAATTCTTATCTTCAAAATGACGAATATATACCACTAGAAACTCTTCTAAACTCAAGTTACTAATCACACCGTATAAGTAACACCACAACTGTAATGGCGTCTAACAAGTGAAGGTTATGTATGGTTCTATGCAACGAAAGCGTGGTGGCGTGGTCGACCTCGGTCAATTCGCGACTGTTTTTTAGAGTGGAGGTCTTAGTCCCCTTAGCGGATAAAAATCGGTTCCACTGCAGGAAGGTGCTTGTTATCTGAAGTTATTTTAACAAAAGCCGCACAGAAAATTGTACGTTTAATTTTCAAAATGAGTAAACGTAAGCAAACGAACATTAATCTCCAGGCGAAGCTCCAGATATTGGACGAAGTGGACCGCGGAACTTGCAATAAAACTCAGATTGCTCAGTGTTTTGATATTCCAAAATCAACACTCTCGACAATAATCGAGAATCGGGAAAAATTACATCAAGCCGCTGCGTCGGGATGTGTTGGGCACAAAGCTAAGCGATTGCGTGGAGCTCGTCATCAAAATGTTGAAGAAGAATTAATGGAGTGGTTTAAACATATGCGATCAGCGGACGTGCCATTAAGTGGACCCGTTATTCAAGAAAAGGCAAACACAATCGCTTCAAACCTCGGAAATGATGACTTCAAGTGCTCCACTGGTTGGTTGTGGCGTTTTCATAAACGTCATGGGATCTCTACTCAAGTGATATGTGGGGAGGCTAATAAAGTGCATGAAACGGATGCAAATGAATGGCTTGTAAATTTCAAACGTCTCCAGGAGAAGTACTACCCACGGAACATTTTCAACATGGATGAGACTGGGATTTTTTATAATCTCTTGCCAAACCGTTCTTTAAGTATGAAGGGAGAGAAATGTCACGGAGGCAGCCGCAGCAAGCAGAGATTAACCGTTGTTCTCACCTGCAATTCGGATGGGAGTGAGAAGCTTCGAGCGTGGGTGATAGGAAAATCCAAGAGCCCTCGCTGTTTTAAACACATCGACCGCTCGAAGCTGCCCTGCGATTACACCCACCACAAGAAGGCGTGGATCGACGATTATTAACACGAACTCCCGATTTCCCGGTCCCTTTGGATTCGTGTTAACGAGTATTTACTGTATATATTAGTGTACATTATTATTGTAAGCTCGTGTCACTTTAGTAGCATCCCGAATTGGTACGCGTGAGCACAATTTTTTGCGTAGAACCCAAATCTAACACAAATTTTTACAGTGAAGATTTTAAAACTTTGATAAAATTACTGTATGCTTTCGTTAGAAGAGCGGAAACGTAATTTTCAAGCCTTGCTAAAATTCCTTGTTCCTGCTCTTCCTGAAAGTACAATTCTCATAAACGAGCGTTTTCTATTAAACGATGCCCTATTATCGATTTTTTTACTGCTTACCTAATTTAGCGAATTTTCCTGAACTGTTAAAAAAGTTTTTTTTCATTTCGTTTTTCTGTTTTTTTCGCGCTCCATTTCACAGCTACTTTCAGAGGATTGCTTTTTTTTTAAACCACGGTTCTAGAGGATCGTCCCAGATACACGGAGATTAGCCCACACACATCCTCAGGCAATAAAACGCGGTTAACACACATAGGGATTAAGGGCCTTTCCAAACAAGGTACCAGGAGCCCAGTCTCGATCCGCCTCTGCGTAAAAAGTTAAAAGCAACTGGGAGGGAATCAAGACGATTTTTTGTTTTAAAACTTTATTTTTTACTTTCTCATATACGAAGTATATTCAGAAAATATTTTAATCGCGAAAAAATTCGACCTCGAGATTTTGACGGAAATACACGTTTTAGGTGTAGCTGAGTCCGAAAAAGTGGTTTTCGCAATACCGTCTGTCTATCTGTTTGTTATTGGCTCTAGGGCCTAAACGGTAGATCGAAAATAAATTAAATCTCGTACTTAAGTATTTAATCATACAGAGTAGAAGCTATGAAGAAATGGTTGATATTGCTCAATAATTAGGGGAAGTTTATTCTACGCATTTTTAACATCAATTTGATTTTCTCAAAACCGGCTACAACAATTTTGATAAAATTTCGTAAAGTTACTTGGATTTACGTCTTCAATAAAACCAAATAGTTCATATTTCTCAAAAAATTAATATAAGGCTAGTTTATTCTAGGCAACCTAAGCAATAACTTGATTTTCTCAAAAACGGCTATAAGGATTTTGATCAAATTTCGTACAGTTACTTGAGTTTACGTTTTTAATAATAGTCAATAGCTCATATTTCTCACAAAATTAATATAAGGCTACTTTATTCTTGGGCAAATTTAACAAAAATTGGATTTTCTAAAAACAGGCTGATACGTTTTTCATTTTCTAAAGATAACTAAACGACGCATTAGCATATGAAAAAGCTTGTACAATGTATGTTGTACCGATTTTTAGATAGGTTTCACCTGCAAAATACGCCGTTTCCTCAAAACGTGCCCTAAAATTAATTTTCTCATAAATAAGTATTGATTTGATGATCAAATGTTAGAATTATATTTAATAAACTGCTAATAATGCAGAAAAAATGATGTTTTACAAAACTGAGCCCAGCTACATTCCTCAGAATCTGATGTCTTTGCTTGCAACACAACTTTGGACGCCATGGCGCGCCATTCAAACGAAGCTAGAAACAAGTAATGGTATCAAAAATCATTTTTTAACAACTTTTATATTGTGGAAATCTTTGATAGAATTCAATCGCAATTGATTTAAACGATGTTCGCGTTGTTGCTTTGTTTCACTGGACAAAGGTACATGTTTTATAATAATAATAATAATATATATAACTTGAAAGGCCTCCAAGCAAATTTTCACATGGTAAAATAAGTATCCAAGATTTATTAAGGAGTTACAAATATGTCAGGTTTGCTGAGGGGATAAGGTGATTCACTCGTAAGTCAAAGTTCAGGGGATTAAATCCCAAGCGCAGCAGAATCTTCTCTCAGTAAATTTCGGTCGCATTGTTAACAAAATCTGATGTGGCCAACACATGACTTTCTCCATATTTGGGGTATATATTTAAATTATTATGAATAATATTACGAGGCAAAATTATTATTTCGTATCGCAAAAGAAGACACGTCCTTGTTGCCGTAAATTACGTATATTTTGAATGTTTACAGAATTCACCGCTACATGGTGTTGGCGCTGTATGCTGGTATTAAGATAAAGCGAAATAGTATATCCGAAATGGATGGTTCTACGAAAATTAGTTTCAAACAAAACTTGGAAGAAATATTATTCTCTACAACTTTGGTCCTTACGAAGACTACCAATAACGATGTTTTTAAGGAGATATTTAACGGAAACCGAAAAACCGGTTATTTATAAATAACTCCTAAACAATAACCGCTATGGAAAATTCTTTCAAATGAAATTTGTACGAAATTACATTCTCTATAACCTTTGTATATACAATAATGATGTTTTAACGAAGAAATATCGCAAAAACCGAATCGGGTTTCGAATAAACCGCGACTTCCGGTTATCCGTTATTGTCCAAAAACTAATCAGTTCTTTGTGCTCATGTTAAAGTGTTATATATGAAGTTTGGCAACGATATGGCATGTACTTTTTTAGTTAGAGCGCCCACAATAACATACACACACACACAGACATCATTCCGAAAATAGTCTAAACGTGTTCTAGGGACCTCAAAACATGTATTTCCGTTGAAATCTCGAAGTCGATTTTTTTCATGAATACAATACTTTCCCATTACTACGTATGGAGAAAGTAACAAGATGTAGAAAGTATGAAAACATACATAAAAAGAAAGAATATAGGAGGCGAGTTAATATAAAAATCATTTTTAAAATGAGGAATAGAAGGGCTCGGTTTTTTTTAAGAAACGACTTTCATTCCTACCTTTGCTGAGGTTAACATCTTTCCAGCAGTGGAAGAAGGAATCGTTATCCCCTCGCGACGGGAGAATTTCCTCTTGACACAAACGACTCTTCAGTTCTATAATGGCCGCATCACATCACAGGGACTTGAAAGATTAAAGCTTGGGAGAGTAGAAAACCTTTCGGAGTTCACGAAAGGGGTGGGCGATAAAAGCTTGATATTAGCACTGTACCTGAAATGAGAAAATAAACGAAACTCAACGTTAGTACATCAACGTAATAAAGGACATAGGAAACTTAAATAGGTTTAGCGCTGGCAAAAATCTTTCCGAAATTTGTATTCCTGCTCGTTCCTTGCAGGAAGACACCTTCAATTCTTGCGAAGATTTCAAATTTAAAAATTTATCAACAATGGGGCGAACTGTATCTGTTTCAAAAAATGTGGAAAAATTTAACAAAAGAAAAAATTATTTACTTGGGTCTCGTTAAGTTTTCTACGTCGTTTAATAGCTTGCAAATTATTGAACAAAATTATTTTCTTTGTAGACTGCATAGTTTTTTCTTCGAAACGGAGATCACTCGTCGGTAACATCTTTTGTTACCTCCAGACATTTTCACGTCTCAAATAGAAACTGAGTTAAGCAAACCTAATATTTGGTCCGAGTTGTGATTCTTAATTTAATTTTAACCTCGTCGATTTCTGTAATACGTGCATATTCGCATATCTTCCAGCGTGAAAGGTCATCAGATATCGCATTTATGAAACATAAACGATGTTTCTGGAGTACCTACTTGGACGCTATATATACTCCCAAATATACTCATTTATGACACATTATAAAATCAATAAAATTATCGAAAAGTATCTCTCTGAAATTTCAATTCAAGGTTCGTGTGTGACCCCTCACGGTGACGCATAAAGCCTAATGTGGCCCTTTCAGTAAAAGTTTTTATGATTCCCTTATCGTATAGGACAGAGGTGGTGAAACTACGGCCCGCGGGCCACATAAGGTCCGCGGGAGCACTTTATACGGCCCGCGATGGCATTACGAAAGCGAACCATGAAATGTAACACTGACAATTTCGTATTTTTTTTGTTAAAATTAGGGCCGGAAAACCTCTTGTAGAAGTTTAGACGATAAAATATTATTAATTATCGATTTCCACAGATAGAAACCTTCGCATTCTCTCAAGTAGCTTCCGATGCGGACCCTAATGTGGCCCGGCGAAGCATTTTCATCTATTAATGAGGCCCACTTAAGCAACCGCAACGGCTCGTCAAAAGTTACACTACACCTGTTATAGGAGAATCAGCTGATCTAAAATTCAAACCCACTCTTCTCAGTACGAGCGGACATCCTAGTGAAAGTAATTAAGCACTTATTTTAAATCACAACGGAGCAGCAGCCACTTCTTGCCCATTCTTAAACGTATGCCTAGGTAAGTCTCTTACGAAAATAATTCGCAGAAGGAAGAAAACGGTTTTTTTTTTAATTACACTTCGGGTGAGGCATGCTATGCGTAGTGTACGGGAAGGAGGCGAAGCGAGGAGGAATTTGGAAACTCATCTGCCAAATTGCCAGAGTGGAACTGACGTCATCAGGGGATAGACCCGATTGGAACTTGCGTGCGTGCTTCCTAGCTTGCCAGAGGGCTCGGAGTAGGTTGTCCAAATTACTCGAAATATTCATTGCCTGGGTAGGCGAGTATTTTTTTGAAGCAATACCTGGATACTCGTATCAATTTAAACGTTAATCCTTAAATCCACAAGAATTTTAAAATATAATAATTTCTTAAACATATTTCGATATTTATTCAAAAATAGTATTTAAGGAATACAAGTGCGCTAGATAAATTTTCTTCGAGTACCTATCCGATTAAGAATTGTATTTTCTCAATGAAAAATTTTTTTAAAAATATTTTTAAACGGTTTTTAATTTAGAAATATCGGTATTGGTTCGGTTCAAACAAATCACACTATCAATAGCGCGCTAATCTCTTTTTTTACATAAAATTATGTTAGTGTCACAAAGGGGAAGAATACCAGCGCAGAAAAGAGTCGAGAACACAACTGAGCTAGATAATACTGTCAGAAATGTCCATATCTGCGCTCAGACACGCACATTTGTTTAAAGCAATAGGCAGTAAAAACTAATGGATAATCTGCTCTTGTTGTAAACCCTTGCACGTGTGTTTAGTTGCCAAGAAATTTCTAAACATATAGCCGTTTTTCTACGATTTTGTTAATGTACATTCGGAGAACTTGACCAGCAAATAATCCGAGAAGAAGGGGTTTTCCAATTATTTTAGGGGCACTCAATAATCCGTTTTTGGAGAAGATCAAGGAAAACGTGTTTATTAATAAAACATCCGTATTTCATTACAAAAATATGAAACCAATTAAACATGAATACTTTAAATTCACTTGTATTCCGTAAATACTATTTTTTTAAATAAATAACTAAACATGTTAAAGAAACTTTTATATTTTTAAATTCTTATACCTGATTTAAGGATAATATTTGAATTGATACGAGCACCCCGGTATTATTTTTAAAAATACAGTGAAACCTCAGGATATCGGACCTCGATGTAACGGACAGACTTTCCAACTGTTACTTTCTCCCAAATTTCCACCAGGGCCTAAAAAAAATCTAAAATCTCGAAAAATTATCCATAGTTCGATTCTAAGAATAATTCCGTTTCAAATAAGAATACATGGAAAAATTTATTTTCATTTCGCAAGCCATTTTTCTTATGGTCATTAATATATATATTTCATTTTTAATGATGTTCTGGTATAGATATGTTCCTGCTTGCAAAATTCAGGCACCTTTTACTGGTAAAATATAAAAATGAATGCGTAATTCATGCGATTCATATTTTTCGTAAATTAATTTTGAAAGACTCCGCGCAGTTATTGCACGCACTCTAATAATTTGTATAAATATATATATATATGAGTAAAACGTTATCTTTCATAACATGCTCATTATAGCAATTTAATCCAACATATACGTTTCCTTCGGATGTTTCGGATATAACAGACACGAATAGGCCTTCCCCCGACCCCTTTAGTCCGATATATCGAGGGTCCACTGTACTAGCCTGCCCAGGTAATGAATAATTCCCGTAATTTAGACGCCCTACTAGATACGAGCGAGGAAAAATGGGATGGAGTTGAGAGAGAGAGAGATTTGAAGGCTTCCCTAAACTTAGGAGCTGCTTATTTAAGCCGCCTTCATAAACGAAACCCTTTGTCTCGATCTACATCCGTCCCCCTAGAGGAATATAAATAGCGGATTTGTCCCCCGCCACACTTTCCTCCTAATTCCCCCAGCTCCTGTTATTCCGCGGAAACGCTAAGCTGTGCCAAAATTTGACATTTAGCGTTATATTGAGGTGCGACAAATTTAGGATATACGTATATATACATATATATATATATATACACATTAGCGTCAAGTCATTTTTGTCGTTGTGCAGATATACTATACATACTACGTATGTATGTATTTTGTATACCATATCTCTTTCCAACAGCAATCATTATTGTATTTCTACTATCTAGGGTTTTCGCAGGTTTTTTCCACCCCCCTTCTCTTCATGGGTGTTTTCCTGCGTGGTTTTTTTACTGGGTTGGCCATGCCTGGCTCTACCTGGGTTTTTACCACAAATATCATATCTTTCTTAGAAACCTCTGTAATGTGTACTGTGATATTTATTGTTCTGTTCTTGTTGTATTTATCTGCTCTAGTTCTGTTTGTATATATATTTATGCATGTTATTATTTTGTAATCAATAACGTAGGGTTAAATGGAAGAGGGGACCTTATGGTCTCAGTTTCGCCCTGAAAATAAAGCCACTTATCTATCTATCTATCTATCTATCTATGTATAGTATAGTATGTACTTAGTATATTATAGTATGTACGTCGTAGACGGTGATTGCATTTTGCAAGCATTTCAGTCGATTCTGAATAATGTGGTTAAAACAACAAATCAAAACTATAATTTTAACAAATTCGGATGTTTTCCATTGATTGTGACCAAAAATCTATAATCGTGCCAATTTTCAAGCTTATACCTCATCTGGAAGTCTCCTCACCGATTTACGTGATTTTCTTTTGGGGCAATAATGCGGCAAAAATAGCCCCAAAAATTTTGAATTTTTACAATGTCGGATTTTTTCCTTCGGTTGAGACCAAAAACTTATAATCGTACCAAATTTCAAATCTTTATCACGTCTGAAAGTGCTTCATAACATGTATCCCCCTATATCCTGTGTCAGAAGTGTCAATATATTATTGATACACACAGTGTACTTTTTTCTAAAAAATAACCTTCCGGAACGCATAGTTTCTTTTACGACGAAAACGTGGATATTGTAAACGTCATTCAATAAATTATGGGTCGCATTCCTCATGTGAAAAGCACGCCAATATAGTAATAAACATTTTGGATTTTAAGCGTTTTCAAGATTTATCTAGTTTTATTCTTACAAGTTTCTTGATTTTATATTTTGCTTGAAAGCAACTTCCGGAACGGCGTCGACTTTTAAGGATCGCATCACTTTCGTAAAACGATGAATTAGTGTAGCATTTTTTGTTGCTGTTTTTAAAAATGTTTTACGGATTTTGAAAAACCTAACGCCACATATCATCAACGCCGAAATATCAAGGACAAAAAATAAAATAAACAGCCTAGAAAGGACGTGCACTGATTCCATGTTTTCTTTATATATATATCGAGACCCTTCACATCAAACCTTTATTGCTACCTCCTCTCTCTCTCTTTTATTTTTTACACGTCTCTTCGACGCCAACCAATTCTGAGGAACCGTCGAGGCCAGCGCCTCCCAATTCGCCCAGCGGCGTTTCCGCGAACTAGCAACACAACATGAGGGGAGGGAAAAGGGTTCTCTTTTTTTTTGCGATATTCGTCGCAGGTACTATTTCGACCTCGAGGCGAAATGTCGGCGTGGGAAAATTCGAGAAAGGGCTTCTTTTTCTTCTTTCGGGATGGAGGACGATCTCCCAACGATTCTCTCTCTCTCTCTCTCTCTCTTTTTCAACCAATCCAACCCTTTTAGCCTTTCAATTATTCAGGAATAAATGCCGAGGGAAACACTCCATGTCAGCCGCATGAAACCGACAAGGTGAAGTCTTTCCGGAAGGAAGGGTGATAGGGGAAAAAATATTTTTAAAACGGAAGAAGGCGACGAGGCGAATCGAAAGTCGCTGTATTATTGAAAGAGGCGTGCGGGAGCACATGGGTGTGTTCGCGAGAGAGCTGGTTTCTGTTTCGTCTTGTTTATTTATTTACGCATACCACGCGATGGTGATGACGTTGTGTTATGGAGCCCGAAGGGAGTCTGGTTCGAAATATTCGCGACAGATGGTGCTGAAGGAAAAATATTATTAGTATTGTCTTCGGCTTTAAACATTTAAACTCTCTGCTTTAAAAAAAATTACCCGGTGAAGAGATAAATTGAACACATATTTTGTCGCGATCGAAATTTCTTTTACTTTGTCATACGAAGTATCGAGAAAGTATTACTATCGCGAAAAATTCGACCTCGAGATTTTTACGGAAATACACATTTTAGGTGTCGCTGAATCCAAAAAAGTGGTTTTTGCAATGCCTTCTGCCTGTCTGTCTGACTTTTACTGGCTCTGGAGCCTAAACAGCAGAGCGAAAATGAATGGAATCTCGTACTTAGGCAGTTTATCATACTGAGCAGAGTATGTGTAGAAATGGTTGATATTGCTCAATAATTAAGGGTAGTTTATTCTACGCATTTTAAACAACAATTAGATTTTCTCGAAAACGGCTCTAACGTTTTGATCAGATTTCGCAGTTACTTGGACTTACGTCTTCAATAAAACAAATAATACATACTTCTCAAAAAATTAATATAAGGTTAGTTTATTCCAGGCAACTTTAGCAATAATTTGATTTTCTCAAAAACCGCCTTAACGATTTTGATCAAATTTCGTACAGTAACTTGAGTATACATCTACAATAATACTACGTATTTCATTTTTCTCAAAAAATGAATATAAGGCTAGTTTATTCTGGGCAACTTTAACAATAATTGGAATTTCTCAGAAAGGGCTATAACGATTTTGATCAAATTTCGTACAGTTACTTGAGTATACGTCTTCAATAATACTACGTATTTCATTTTCCCCAACGAATGAATATAAGGCTAGTTTATTCTTGGGCAACTTTAACAAAAATTGGATTTTATAAAAACAGGCTCACAAGATTTTCATTTTCTAAAGATAACTAAACGACGCATTAGTACGTATATGAGAAAGTTTGTACAATGTATATTGTACCGATTTTTTTAATCTGATGTGCTATAGCACGTGACTTTCTCCAAATACAGAACAATGAATATGATTGCTCTCGGCATCAGCATTTCCGCTGAAATCTCGAATTGGATTTTTTTAAGGAATACAATACTTCCTCATATGATACGTAAGGAAAAATTAAAAACAAAATATGTGCCGATCATTTCTGCAGGTATGCGTAATAGGAAAGATTTTTTATAATTCCGTGGAAATTCGACTTCTCGTTTCGGGTATTTTTGTACATTTCATTAATTCTGAATTCTGTCGACATCATATACTATATATAAATTAAATTCGTTTTAATAATCAACGGTTATTGATATCGGGATGTAGTACATAGTATTACGTATTAGAAACATCTCTGTAACACAAAAACCAATAGTACAAAAAGTCCGTTTACAACATTGTGCACGTCACAAAAAGCGAAAACATTGGTATATACATTGTGTTTCATATAACTTTATGACAAACATCGATTATGCAAAAAATCCTTACTACAGAACTAATCGTTACAATTCAGGTGTCAGAATATTTTACTCACTAGGTCATTCTGAACCAAATTTCGAAAAATTTTGTTTTTTTAAACTTCATTTACAACAAAAAAGAAGAAAGAAATGAACGCTTTGTGGTCAGGTCGTGTCCGTCTGTCTGTCCAAATGTTTCATTTCCGAATCCATCTAGCGGATTTTCATAAAATTTGGTATTAAACGCTTCTAGGCAAAGTCAATAAGAAACTGCTCAACATGAAGTGTCACATCATTATGCGGAAAAAATGGACTTTCCCTCACATCTCGTAAAATATTAGTATTAACAAAAAAAAAGTCTTCAACCAAAACGTAAAGAACTAGTTGAGTAGAATATTTCTTTCCTTAAGGATTTGTATATTTAACCCTAGATAGGCATCGCTGGGTAATATTTACCCGGCCCATGAAAAAATCGAAAGAAAAAAAGTTCTAATCATAATTTATTTATAAACATTTTTGGGCATATAAATTCATATTTTTACTACACAACTGGAGTCACATCATATAAAAGAGCGTGAATAAATTTCCGTAATTGAAAGTTGAATATAAGGTTACGAAAATTATTTCAAAAATACACTACTATAATATATGGCTTGTACGTGAAAATATTCAAGAGCTAAGAAGGCCATCAGCTGCTTCTGTTGTATGGCATTGATGTAAATTGAGTTTATCGAATTTGCGTAACAATTCAGTACTTAAAAAAAAAAACTTCACGTAGTTGGCATCGCCGGGTAAATATATCCCGATCCCCCTTAAAACACAAAGAAGATGGAACTCAGTACGGCGCAACACCCTATCACCAAGTCTCGACAAATACTGAAGCTACCCAGGGCAAGAAGATTCTCAAGTGCCGGGAAGCACACTTACGGTACAACGTTGTAACATCGCAGGGTATATTTTACCCGGCGATGCCTATCTAGGGTTAAACAAGTTATGAAAATACTGCGAAAGCAAATATGATATGGCGATTGTTACTACAAAAAAATCTTACAATTAGATTCAAATTTTAAGGGTACATTTTGAAAAAAAATTGTTAGCGGCATCATCAAAATAAAAATTGCACATTTTGAGACTAATGTTGTACCAAGGATAAGGTTCTAGAGATATCCCCTGAAAACACTCATTGTCAGTCTGGTATGGAGTCATCCCGATTCTACAAGCATTTCCGCTTATTTTGAAGATACACTGAACAAACAAAAGCATTGAGCTCGTTGCCATGGTAGTTAAGTATTTCCTTTGTTGAAACACAGAAAAACTCCCATTTTTTCCGATAAAAACTGAAAATGTACGCTAAATATACCGAGATATGAAATCCGTCTTCAAAAAAATAAGAAACTACAATTTCTAAACTTTCCGATAGTTCAAGTCCCGAGTTCGAATCTTGACGGGAAATAATTTTAAAAAGCAAATATATAAATATCTACACAGATTTACGTGCTTCTCTTATGGGGCAATAATGGGGCAAAATTAGCCCCTGAAAATTGGAATTTTAATTACAATTTCGTATTGTCACGTGTAACACTCATATTTTTTGGTAGCTTATCCAGAAAATTTGGTTTCTCTAGGTTGAACAGGTTCAGAGATATAACCTGACCAGACAAAGTGAATACATAAGCTGATTTTTTTAATAAAAATCGCTAAATTATTGCGTCCTGATAAAAAACAGATGTCCTTCCCTACAACGCCGTTATATGAAGCGTGGAACGATGGCTAGCAACTGTCCGTGACAGTTTCCGTTTGCACGACGAACGAAAAACACACGAGTATGGATGCTTTTGTTATGACAACGGTCATATTTAACAGTTCTCGTGGAATTTTGATATTTCCCTTTGAAGTAATGCGGTAAAAATAAATAAACCTCTCTTAAAAGACTCATTTCGTGACACAAGTACTTTTCAGATTTATGCATTACGTATTAAAATGTCACCACATACTAAATTACGTAAAAGTGTTGCATGATAAAGTACCTCGATATTGCGAAATTTTCATTATTACGCACGTTTTTTAAGTGGTCGCTAGATTTATTTTCATCACATGTAAAATTTTTATTATCCGAAAATTTCGCTGAATATTAAATCAGTTTCACGACCCACGTAATCATTGCATCGATGTAAACGACGACATATACCGGACGGACTATATAATCTCAATTTCGACCGTAATAAAGTCGTTTGTCTGTCTGTCTGTTATCGGTAAATTTTGACAAAATCTGATAATGAAATGAGAGTGCTTTTAATATGGACAAAATCAAAACGAAATCATACTCAACTGTGAACAAATACACTCACCTTGTGTATTAAATCAAATTAATGGTCCAAGGGGTGTGTTTCATGTATTATATCCTCTGGCCGTTAAAAGTCGAAGTAAAACGGCTGAGTTTTTTCAAAGCAGGCGGCATTAGTGGCAATTCGCCAATTTCAGAATCTAATAAAAGAAAAATAATGAAAATTATTATTATTGTCACAGTTAATTGATCTAAAGTTAAGAATTCTAAAGCCACGAAGATTAAAAACTCAAGTAATTGTTATTTCTTAGGTTTTTACATTACATTAAAGGGGACAAACCGGACTGATATATTGATCAATATAGATTTTTTCAAAGATTTTTTATTGACTAACTTATTTCGCTGATTTACAATTTTTTTCCGATTCACGAATATTATAATTTATAATTTTAGAATGGATCTTAACGCCGTCACTGAGCGTGCTTTACTACATTCTGAAGCGTCGAGTTCCGTCCTCAAAGATTATTGGCATTTTAATTAGTCAAAAATGGCCATTTCGGCGGAAAATGTCAGCTTAAAGATTAAAATTTGAATGGCGTAATGAGGTACAAGTAATGTGAATTTCTCTGTTGCTCCTAACAACTTGTCAATGGGTACTCTAGGACAGTGTTTCTCAACCGGTGGGACGCGTCTAGGTGGGACCAGAGCCGGCTGAAGACATTTTGGCACCCCAGTCGGTTAGACTTTCTGGTACATTCTCTTTTATATAGTTGACGGTCTCAGGCGTAACTTGATGGAATTTCTTCATATTGTCGAAATAAAAAGGATTTACTTGGAGATTCCACAAAAATTATTATTTTTAAATAAATAAATAAATTTTTGTGGAAATACTAAGAAAATCTTTTTTATTTCGACCTTGTCCCTTGTGTCTACCAATTATTAATGTACTGCTCATATGCTTATAAACGTAGAAACACATTTATTAGAAAAAGTGAGATTTTTCTTTATATCATGGCGGGGCCAGGGTTTCTTGGAAAGGTGGTAGGTGGGACGCAAGAGTCAAAAGGTTGAGAACCACTGCTCTATGATACAACTGAAAATAAAGCTGAAATTAAAACAAAAAATATATTTTTCATTTTTCTCGATGTTCTAGAAGCTAAATGACTTACGGAAGCACATAATATTTTTTCCAACTTTAAGCATAACCTTGCCAAGATAAGGGTAAAGATGCACCAAAACAAAGATTCATCGAGGGGACTCAATGCGGCACGCATGGGATGGCTGAATGGTTCCAGAGTTTGTACTTTGATCAAATAAAATTTAATACGAAACTCATTTGTCGCTTCCATATCTTTAATAAGCACACAGTAATTCCTGACTGAACAAATTCATTATTCAGGGATAAGTAGCCATTTCTTATAATGCGAAGAGACAGAAAATCAGAGGGATTTTGGTCTCCGAGTTCCTTCGGATGAAAGAACCGTACGCGCTTACATTCTGCCGCAAAGAAACTCTCGTCGATTAATGTTTTTGGCAGAGTTCTCTGTTGGGATATGTCCGCAATCAATAATTCACGACGAAAGCCTGGCACTCGCTCAAAAAACTTCATGGGATAGAAAGAGAGAGAGAGAGAGAAAGAGAGAGACGGAGGTTTAGAATATTCATTTCATCTCCCCTTTTCTCCTCAGCCTATCTTTCCTTCCATTTATTTATCCTGCTTTCCCTGATCTCATAAAAAAATGATACGAAAAATCGCATTAAATTAACAAAAGAGCGGCGAATTAATTTTTTAAATAATCACGCCAGCTTAGCTAAGCTTCTTTTGGATGTGTGGAGGTGTGTAAAGCGTTGTGTCCGCATGCGTGTGTGTCTGCGCGCGCCTGCCTGTATTAAAAGGTGGTTTCGTTAAATCGTGAGGTGGATACCGCATCGTATTTTTCATCGCCAATGGAGAAGGAAATCCTTAACGTTTTAACTTACTCAAGCACAAAAGTTGCATGCAAGTTATATCAATGTGGATATTGCATTATTCATTGTATTTATGTTTAAAAACAAAGGGGAAAAACCGTCTCCTATTCCTTTCTGACGGTGTCCATGAACCAAAATTTAAAATAACTATGTATTTTTCCACAGTTTAGATAAATCACAATTTTCCAATGGGGAGGGGGGTCCGGACCCGTGTGTGCGCCACTGTAGATAAAGGATTGTAATCGCGAAAAAAATCCGAGTAATAAAGGGTAGTTTAAATATATATATAAAACTCATATTAGTTGAACTTACAATTAGCCATTTAGCCATCTCATACCAGACCATTTTCATATTCATGAGACATAATTTTACACCGTAATGCTTTTTAAATATTGGACAACTACGTCCAGCTAGACACATAACTTTTTCTACACAGAAAAAATTCCTTTCTCTCTCTCTCTCGCTCTCTATCTCTCTCTCTCTTTTTCAGGGTTATTTTCAATTAAAGGGTTGCCAAAAGAAAAAGAAAAACCGCTAGATCCTATACCTATCGAATTTCGATATTCCATTGTTTTAAATTTCACCGACCGTTGGCTCTCTCCGCGTCCGAAATTGTGCGTGCGGGCGGAAAAAGAGAAGAGAAGAGAAAAGGGAAAAAATCCTTTTTTTTCCTCTTACTTTGCGTCCTCTCGCTATTCCTCATACCTTCATTATTTATTATTTTTTATACCCATCCCACAATCCTCTCCATCAAAGAGAACCGATCGAGGCAATCAATCGATGAGAATTCGGACGCAACTTCGTGTGTGGGGTGGAAGAAAAAAAAATCGGAAAACAAGAGAATCTCGAAAAGAGACTCAAGCTGATCTCTACAAAAAAAAGAGCCGGTATGTCCTCTTGGTCTACATACTAATCCCTCTAGAATAGTGGTCCTCACCTTTTTTTTTAGAGCAGTGGTTCCCCAAACTGTGGGGGGGGGGGGGCGTAAGTGAATTCCACGGGGGGCGCTAGACCACGAGAAAAATAATCAAGTTTTTATGCCATATTCAGCTGATACAGTATTTTACAGTATATTATATAATATTTAATAGAATACGAACGTATTTTTCAATCTTCCCAATATGTACCAGATACATGGTTAAAATACAGGGTGATTTTCTTAATCGAAAACACTGAAAAATAGCTATATCTCATAATATAAACCGGAGAGGATTGCTAAAATTTCTAAGAACATAGTTTGATGTTATTTAAAAATATTTATTTATATTTAGCCTTAAGCTCTGCATTAGGACCCTTCACTGATATCAAATTCGAATCACTCGATAATGATGTGAAGGTTTCCTTATGTTCGTACTTTTACGAATCTGGCTGCTATGCGTTATACTCCTTCGAATTGAATCATATAACCCTTCTCATACTGACCCCATATACGTATGTACTTGAGGCGTATTCCACCTTTGGTTTAACTAATGATATAATATCACGTTTCACGTCTTTTTTCAGCACTGTTCCGTACTATTCCGCCTATGAAAGTCAATTTCTTGTTGGCTGCGCCTACAACTCGACGAATAAGCATGTCCCACGAAAGATCAACACGAATGGTTATTCCTAAATATTTCAAACTAGGGGCGTATTCCTCCTTTGGTCTCCCTACTTCTCTTCTAGGATGCGCGCGCGCCTTCAATGCCCATCTTTTCTAATGGAATTCTCTCCCATCCATTCTACGTGTTCCCTCCAATCCTCGAGGCGTAAGGTAATTTTCAATCGCTACGTTAGGGGGAACTACCTGTACTCCACATGCACGCTCTCTACCGGAAGCTTAGAGAACGAACTCCACCTGGCAGAAAGTGTCACCTCACCTTGTCTAATAATATTTATACTCAGACACGTGTGCGTAAATCTCGACATGTAAAACAATTTTACATTTATTAATATTTTTCGTGTTTGTTCGTAAATACATGAAGGCTAGCATGTATTCTATATATAAAGATACACACAGACGTATATATATTTACAGGTCGATAGACACGCAGCCTTATCTACTTGAGCCTCATCACAAGCCTTATAATAGAACACCTGAAAAAGCTCTAGACAGAGAGGGAGAGAGAGGAACGGACGGGGCTTTCCGTCTCCATGGGAACGCCGGCGAAATAAATTTCAATGTTTTTGCTAACCCTCGTCCATATACATGTATGTGCGTGCGCGTGTAATGATGTTGCGGTTTATTTGCCCCGTATCATGATTAAAATTTAATGTCGTGAGCCGCTGGGCTGGACGACAAAAAGCAAACAAAACTAGCCTCCTAAATCAGTAAAACTACAAAATAATAATTTGTGCTAACAGAAAATTTTTTATAAACAAATCCTAAATTTGACCTTTTTTTCGCGATTTTTTTAGAACTCCGGCGGCTATTCCTTATGATCCCCATCCTATACAAAAATATTTATTTTGACTTTCATAAAATCATTATTTTTTCACGCGGTGGCGACAACTGTTACCATTTCCACAAATGTCTTTGTTTTATCTCATTTAACATACAATCATCGTGTTCAAAGGATTTCATTTTTTTAAAACGACAGTTATTTAACAGGTGGTTTTTGTGTATAGCACGCATATTAAAATTATTAATTACTATTATTATTTATTAAAAGCCTAGTTTTTCTTTCAATAATATAAATGTTCAGCTCTGTAAAAAAAATTGGAAATCTTTTCGGCCTTCATACATTTTTTTATTTTTAAGTATTCATTGAACATATCAATTCAAATCCAGAGTGCATTTCTCAGGTTACGTAAACGAAGAAGTAGCATATAGGTACTTATTTATGAGCAACTTAACGTGTTTTAACAAATTTTCGAACTAGGTAAAAGGTTGAAATTGAGCAGAAATATTTGATTCAGATATATTGCCGAAAAAAATCATGATGAAAGTCCTAAGTTCGACTCCAATGAATAATTTTTATTTCCCATAGTGTAACACGCAAAAATTAATTTTCCGGCGTTAAGCATATTGAATAAAGAGCGTTTCAAAATTACATAGAACCATCGTACACAGAAAGAAAGAAACTTTATTTTCCTTGCCGTCGGTTTTCGAACACGCATCGGATCGGTCCAGACATTCATACTTAACGCTAAAAATCTCTTGCACATTTTTTACGCGAAAATCTTCGGTCGTGAAGGTGATTTGCGTTGTTGCCGGTTTCGTGCGATTGCGTATCATTGGCTGGGATTACATATTCGCATCGCGTTTGTCTACAGGCGTTATTTTAAGTACCTATAAACAACGCCGTGGTAACAGTGCGACGGTAACGGAAATAAATAAACAAATACTCCATTATTCGTTGATGTTGTATTGATGGATGTTCCTAAGTCAGATAGAGATGTTAAAATTTACGATTTAAAAAATAAATTTTGGTTGCATTTTCTGCGTAACTTTTAATTTTTTAAATTTCAGGCTAAAAGCAGAAAATTTTTTTAACGAAACATTTTATATGCATTTAAAAGTAAAAATATAAAATTCACATCATTATATTAAAATATCTTTGGGAAAATAAAGGTTGTCTAGCGAAATGTTTAACTGATAAAAATTCATTAATATTTCTTTGCCACATAACTTTTCACATGGTCAAAACTTTTTTTTTACTTCTTGGCACATTTAATTATGAAAATTTTATATTTATAGTTCACTTTTTAATGCATGTTGACGTTGTTTTCATAACCTTTTCGTATAAACTTAATATTGGAGTCATGCATGCCCGTGATTTTTGATTGGCGATTGCACTAGTTAACAAATATTAATTTATCATTTTATGCAAATTTAACGGCGATCGCGATACTTATTGTTAGAGGTTGTTTTAAATATTTTGGTACGGTATATACTATTAGAGAACAATTATTTTAAAATTAAATTTGATCTAATTGGCACCGCAGCCTATAGTACATATGAAAATTAGTCAAATATTGTTTTTTTTTAAATATCATTAATTAATTAATTCAGACGAATCATTTCCCGTGTCGCCCAAAATTAATTCATACTGCACCTTGAAAATGGCAAAATTAAAAATAAAACTCTCAGACGCATACGTAATGGTTTGCGTGACTTGCTTTTCGGCTATACTACGTATTCTCATTTGAAAACACAAAAGTCACACTCTCTGCATACATAATTTCGTTTTTCTTTTTTTTTATCTTATCCTTCGAAAAAGATGCGAATTTTTTTCTTCCCTGTTTTTGCCTTCCGATGACGTAACTACGAAAAGTCGTCCAATCTGCAGACGTCATCGTTTGCTATATTTAAAAAAAAGATTGTCATTTCCCAAAGGGTTTTTCCACCCCTTTCCAAGCCTTCTCCTTCCTCTCTCTATCTCTCACTCCCCCTATCTATATGTATATTAATACGGAGGGGTGATTTAATTACTCATCCATAACTTCCCTTGCGTTCAGCCGAGTTTCATCAAACAAAGCCCATTTACATCCTTTATAAGCGTAGATTTGCCAAAAAATACAAAATTTCAAATTAATTATGCTTAAAGCTAAGCTTATGTAAATAAACCGTGAAAGGGGAAGTTTGGCAACACCGATTCGCGTTTTGTCATTCAATCAGCTGGGACGTAGTGTTGCCACGCGCACGAAATGAATTGCAGCGTTGCCAAACTTCCCCATTCTGTTTCTTTCCGTAAGCACAGCACGCCGGGGGGTTGGCGAGCGAAGCGAGTAGGGGCCGGAGCATAGAGTTATGAATATATTCCTAACCCTATGGGCAGGAGTCCCTAGTCTTCTTCTATTTCTTTAGAATCGAATGCGTGACACAAGTGGCGACACGCAGCGACGGACGGAAGAAGGAAGGAAAATTGCACGCGATTGCATTTAATTATGCAGCGATTGAAACGCAAACTTTTTTAATTATTTATTTTTTACAACTGAGCGATGCGACACGAGAGGCTAGATGATTATCTGACCGGGAAATACGTTTAAAAAAATGAAATGTACGAGATAGGTTGGTAGAGAAATGGATTGGAAAAGAGAAAACAGAGAGAATAGAAATGGTAGGAAGAGAGTAAAAAGATTTTGCTATAGAGAAATAACCACGGTGAAAAGTTTTTCAAATAAAGTCTTGTTCAACACGAGATATCTCCAACGCACAATACCTACGTGTAGTTCTCGAGTTATGCGTTAGGGACCGCTGCCTGGTGTAGTATTTTTCTAATGGTCGCGAACCCTTTTGAGCATCACTGAAAATGAAATGAGTAACGCTTTTATTAAAATCGATAACTCATGATTATAACGTTAAATTCACCGTTTACGGCGCAACTTTTGGTTCCGAAGTCATGCGTGTAAAACGAAGAAAGAGGAAAAGAAATTATAATACTAAAACCGCTTCGCTAACCCCTTCAAAACTCTGACTTTACTCAGTTCAGACCGTAGAGCCGCCCACAAACGCATGTAATTGCAGAAAACGCTATTTCATTTTTTTAGCGTGCGTATTAATCAAAATTTTGAAGTCGATTTATTTTTACTTTCTCCATACGTAGTATAGGAAAAGTATTGTGATCGCGGAAAAAATTGACTGAGATTTAAACATAAATATACATTTTCAGGTCCCTAGAACACGTTTAGACTATTTTCGGAATGATGTATGTGTCTGTGTGGATGGATGTATGTGATTGTGGGCGGTCTAACTCAAAAAGTACTTGTCATATTAATACCAAATTTCATATATAACACTTCAGCATGAGCACAAAAAACATTAGTTTTTGGACAATAACGGTTAACCGGAAGTCGAGGTTTATTCGAAACCCGATTCTGTTTTTGCGATATTTCTCTAATAATACGTCATTATTGTATACATTGACCATTACAAAAAACTATAAAATATAATTTTCTACATCTTTTATTTGAAATAATTTTCCATGGCAGTTATTGTTTATGAATTATTTATAAATAATCGGTGTTTTCGGTTTCCGTCAAATATCTCCTTAAATACGTCGTTATCGGTAATCTTCGTGAGGACCAAAGTTGTCCAGAGTAATATTTCTTCCAAGTTTTGTTTGAAACAAATTTTCGTAGAATCATCCATTTCGGAGATATTTTGCTTTTTTAATTTCCTGTATACATCGCCACCACCATGTAGTGGTGAATTCTGTAAACATATTCAAAATATAATTTACGGCAATAAGGACGACTGTATTCTTTTACGATACGAAATAATAATTTTGCCTTAAAATGCTATTCATAATAATTTAAATATCTATACCCCAAATATGGAGAAAGCATGTGTTGGCCACATCAGATTTTTAAACTATCGGAATGCTTTCTCTTGTGCACTTAGTATACGAGAGAACGTGGAATAAAGAAAGAGGAAGCGAGTGATTAACGACAGAGAAAGTAAAGAGGAAACAAAAATGCTGCGATAGAGAAACAAAAACGGAACGACCAGCAATTATTAACTCATGAAAAAGGAAGATTAAAAACGAAAAGTGGCAAAGATGCGTTATGAATAAAAGAATGTGAAAGGTCGCATTAATTTTATTATTTTTTTATAAGAACGCTTCGGAAATCGAGTCTCTTAAGAGCTTTCCAAAAAAATAACTAATGAGAGCCATGAAAGGATAAACCATTGGCATAAAAGAACAGCCGGGATTACGTCGTGTTTTTTTAAAAAGAATAATGCACCAAAAGAGGAAAATATTTTTAAACAAGTTAATTGCCCGACAAATGGGATGGTATTTATCCACGTGTTAATCAAATGGAGAAAATACTCGTATCTCCCCTATAAGCGAATCCATGACTACAATTCAAAGTTTTTTAAAAGGAGTAAAGCCAAGTAAATGCTGAAAGTATGAGTCGAATGAGATTCAACACAATTCTCCTGGATGTTATACCGCCGGTGGTTGCTCTGAGCGTTATGCGCAGATAGACATATAAACAGATCCGGGCTTTTATTATAGAAATTACATCTTTTTAAAAACCGTGAAGCATACTTGCTTGAGACAATTTTTACAGGCGAGGAACTCAGGAAAGAAGTATGCAGATCCTCTTCATATTGTATTCTGATGAAATTCTATACTTAAGCATATTTTTGTAAAAAATTATCATTTCGGAATCCTTCACCACATAAAAAGCTTATTAATATGGGCTGAGTTTGAAATTTTATAAATCATAATAGCTTACAATATGGGAATTTCAGTAATGATAATGAAGATGAGTCCAATGACCATAAAAATCATGTTCAGTCTACACTTCCGTTTTTTTTTGGACAGATCTCTGAAACTATGTTTGGCTAGCCCCTCAAACATTCTGCTAAAGGAATTATAAAAAGTAATCAGAACCACGCTGAAGTCGCTCAGAATATATTATATTTATTCGCGCGATAAAAATTAATTAATCTTAAGCTTAAAAAAAGCTGAATTCAGACTTTTGGCTACAAAGGAGTCGTCCTCAGTGGCGTGCGCCGATTCTCCAAATTGACGCATTTAGGCCTCCGCGACCGTTTTAATAAAACTTGAATTACCGTATTTATTCGCATACCCCCTGGCAACTTTTTTCCCAAAATGTCGGGAAATGAGGAAACAGGTGAAAAATCTGCCATGACCGGGAATCAGAACCCGCGTCTTCCACTTGCACGGGCGGATATTCTACCGCTGAACTACCGTGGCAGACTAATTCTCCTGTTTCAGAAAGGGAATATTTTCTTAGGTTGGGACCAAGCTAGCTATGCTAGTATCAATCAGCCCCAACAGATGTCCTCTGGGAGATACATCAAAGAAAACCCCTATCCTCTCAAATGTTGAGAATGCCATGATATAAGATGAAAGGGTAGGGGTTTTCTTTGATGTATCTCCTTGAGGACATCCGTTGGGGCTGATTGATACTAGCAACTCCCAACCTAAGAAAATATTCCCGTTCTGAAACAGGCGAATTAGTCTGCCACGGTAGTTCAGTGGTAGAATATCCGCCCGGCAAGTGGAAGACCCGGGCTCGATTCCCGGTCATGGCAGATTTTTTCACCTGTTTCCTCATTTCCCATCATAACAGCTTATGCCTGTCGCATAAGGATATTCGGATCATCCTTTATATCAATCCCAAAATGTCGGTAAAAAAAAAAGCGTCACGCTTGAAGATTTCTGACCAAGTTTTAAAAATTTTTACTTTCGATAGTAAATTTACTGCAACACGCATGCGTCTATATTTATGCTCTCAGAAGATGAAGAATTCAACAAAGTATACGCGCACCTATACGACCAAGCAAATGTTTAGTGCTGGTTGGTTGGGTTGGGTTGCCGTTGTGCAACTTCAAGATTGAGACGGCGTAATATTTTTATATAATATTAAAGCTGTACCTTTTCAGCGAGTTTTAAGTTTATTATTGTCACTCAAGATAAGCAGCCCTGTTAAAAATTTACTATTAGTTTCTACCTATACTTTTGCCGCAATAACTCTAGAACGGCTGCATGTATTTTAGCCATTCCTGCAATTTCAAAGAGTGCCACACTTATAAAAACTCTTACCATTTACATTTCTAGACCGTAAATGTATGTTCCGCATAAACGCCCCTTTTTTACGCATTTGTGCTGGAAATATAGAATGGTAAATTTTGGTTATCGCTTAGGATGGCGACGAACGAATTAAATGGATCCCATATTACATTCTATTAAGTAAAAAGTGCTTGTGTTATGTCTAACCGAATTAAATCGGCATTTTTCTTTCCTTATAATATTATTGCGTAATGGAATTTTCGAGTTAGTCCAAATTTAAACCTTTTATAGAGGTCAGTGAGTTATATAATTTCTATTAAATTATTCAAAGATTCATCAGGCGCTTATAATTCCCACATTTTTTGCACGCTGCCATCTACTCGGAACATTTAGAGACTTGTTTTAAAAAACAATGAAATATTTCTAAATTTTTTCAGTTGAACGAATGTTATGGTGAACAAGTAGAGATTCTTTTTTCATTTTCTTAAGATTTCTGAGAAGGAATTTCTTAAAATTATCAAAAATTACTGAATTAAGCGCAAGTATTAAGTATTTTTATAGTTTTCATTCTTTTTAATAACTTTTTGTAGTGTTTCCAATTTTCGTTAATACTTTCTCCCAGTATCAAACTTGAATATATTTTTTTGAAATCGCTAGTTTATTGATATATATGTAGTTAGCATTTTTTTAACATGAGTATACAAAGCATACGAAACAAAAATTCGTGAAGATCCATATAATTATTTATAGATTTTAATGACTCTTCCTCGCTGAATTTAGCAAACAATAACAATTTGGCCACTAGAGTATTAAAGAAATCTTCACATTCTGAATCAAGGCATTTTGAACAAATCAAAATTGATGAAAGACATTTTTTATCATTTTTATACACAATTTTTAATATCCTTTCCGGAAAGCAAACTTATTGTAAAATTGTTAGCCTTCACGCATTTAGAGTTGGCCAACTTAGGTCCCTCACTATCGGCACAGGATATTCCTACTCGCATCGTATCATCCCTCGAATATATCTATATATGCGAATAATAATTTTGAAAGCATCTCATTTGAAGAGCTAATGCGTGGAAGAATGGTTGCCATAGAGTGGCTGCCGTGGCAACGTAAAAAAAATAGCAAAAGGGCTTTGGTCTCAGAGGATGGCTGAGGCAATTTAAAAAACAGAGCCAAGGAGCGAAATAAAAAGAATGGAAGTACTAAATAAATTATACGCTTTGTGCGTTCGTGCAGCGGAAACAATGTTTTCTGGCGAGTGAAACTGAAACATTTGCGCGGCTCAGTTGGAAGAGAACGATACTTATAGGGAGAATAGGGCATTAAATGAGCAGAATTTTGAAAGATAACGGATGAGAAGAACATAAAATTTCCACGCGAAACGAAAAACAACGAACGCTTAATTGCGACGTTTGTATCGTTCAGTTTCGCGGCAAATTCGTCAGAACAATCACTTTACGTTGCGACCGCATATTTTTTTTAAACATGTAAATAAACTATCAGTCTCTTGGTGACGAAAAAAGAAGACGTTTCCATCGCCCACGACAATGATCGTTGACCTCCGACCAAAAAAGAAATAACCATGGCAACGAATAAATGTTTATAAACATTTAGCTTACTTTATCCAACTTTGCTCGACAAATTTCTCCAATTACATTTTAACATAAAACGTTTATGTTTTTTTCTGCTTGTCATCAAATCTAGTGTGACATTCGTATAAACGACCATGAATTAACCGTTGCTAATAATTTTTTCATAGATAACCACCTTTACAATTGTTTAAAAACATATTTCTGCAAACCGGACTTTATATACCTATATATATATATATATATATATATATATATATATATATATATATATATACACATATCATCATCATCATCATCATCATAGGTAGTCTGTCCGTTGACAGGTCCGTGAGTGCATTTATGTAACATAAATTTATATTCAGGCACTAATTGGAGCGATTTTTTTTCTCCAGAAACATTCAATGACTTATACATATATATATAATTCATTGAATGTTTCTGGAGAAAAAAATCGCTCCAATTAGTGCCTGAATATAAATTTATGTTACAGAAATGCACGCATAGTCTTCACCAAACCTTTCTTTAAAAATAGGTGTAATTTTTACCAAGTCCAATTGCTTCATATTAAGAAAGTCGACTATCCAAAAAAAAAAAAACAGTACGCATACATAATAAAAGTAAGTATAAATGTAACTTTAATTCGACCTTTAAATGACGGAAATTAGTAGA
This sequence comes from Uropetala carovei, assembly GCA_036926305.1. Taxonomy (NCBI): domain Eukaryota; kingdom Metazoa; phylum Arthropoda; class Insecta; order Odonata; family Petaluridae; genus Uropetala; species Uropetala carovei. The sequence goes on along the minus strand of JAXCHB010000156.1, from coordinate 316,777 downwards.
ATACGTCTCTCCAATTGTCAAAAAATATATTGGAAAACCAGATGAGCGTTTTGATTACAAAACAGCTTTCATTAAAGGCAGTGGCAGTGGATTATTTAAAAATAATTTGTCAATTTAAATACGTAATAATAATGTTGTCGAGACGACGGCGAAAATAATAATAAATAATGATATACCAATAATAATGACAATAATAATAATTTGTTCTCCCCTATTTAAGCACTATTTATTTTGAGGTTATTCTCTTTAGCATAAATTTAAATTAAATGAGCTCGATAATTATAATCGAATCATGCACATAAAAATAAATATGCGCTTACAATTGGAGGCGAGGAAGAAAAAAAACGATAGCAGCTTTTCCTTTCAACCAGGGGTTTAACGCGTCATAACAACGAATACATACTCGACAGGTCATAATTTAGGATCCCTTCTCCTTTAGTAACCATGCGACGAGATGTGACAAGGATACCGCCCAAGATCAACTCTCGACTTTTTACAAACACCAGACAGAGAAGAGGGGAAAGATTGAGATTTTTCGGAAGATAGAGCAAACGTTTGATGTCGTCTAATATAAAAACACAAACTTTCTCCCTCCCAAACCATATAACGCCTCTCTTTCCCGTTCTCTCTCTCTCTATCTTTCTCCCTCTCTCTCCCTCCCTATCCCTCTCTCCCTCTCTTTCTTCCTCTCTCTCCCTTTCTATCCCTCTCTCTCACTCTCTTTCTCCCTCTCTCTCCCTCTCTCTCCCTCTCTCTCTCCCTCTCTCTCTCCCTCTCTCTCTCCCTGTCTACCTCACTCTGTCTCTTACTCTCCCCATCCTCTCTCTCTCTCCCTCTCTCTCTCCCTCTCTCTGTCTCTTTCTCTCTCCCTTCCCCTCTCTCTTTTCCTCTCTCCCTTCCTCTCTCTATCCCTCTCTCTATCTCTCTCTCCCTCCCTTTCTGTCTCTCTTCCCCCTTTCTCCCTCCCCCCCCCCCTCATGTCTCCCATTTAGGTCCCAAATCACAACAAACCTTATGACGCCCGCCCACGCGTCGCCTGTCTTCGCCAATTCCAGAGCGACGGGAGGTCTTTATACAGAGTGTCTGAAGGTTTAAACGGAAATTCTCTCGCCGCAAAAGCGCCGTAATGCAGGAGGAACGGCTTTCATCCTTAACGCGACATCAGTTAAAGTCATCAAGAGCTCGGATTTATACGCGTTTAGAAGAAGGATTCCCAACCTTTTTCAACGTGGCGAGCACCGAGTTGTATCCAACGAATATCAAGCGAGCACCACTATAGGTAACATCTACAAAAATGGGAATGATCACGAATAACTTCAAATTAACGTCAGAGTTATTCTTAATGTTCTTGCATGCGTTAAGGAAAGAAAGCGACCGAGTGAATTAAATTATTGGTTATAAGTAAAGGGACTTAAAGCAGCATAGAAAGGTACAGCCAGCCTTCCAAATAGTATAGCGGTGCTCGCTAGCAAAAGGTTGGTTTAGAATTTTGAGTGCTTCTAACCAGTCGATGAGGATTAATCGTTAAAATGTTTTAATTATTTTCCCTGTGGTAACAAAACCAAATTTCCATTTCTTATTGTTTATTTTATGCACTTATTCTTCAAATAATAGATACATTTTTTGAAGTGAAATTCCCTTTCTAATGTTTAACCAAAGATGAAATTTTTGCCAATCCCACCTATAAGATTAGAGAGAATGAATATTTCATTTAATATTTTTACAAACGGTTCCCACTAGGTCAGAAATGTCTTTTCGGCCATTAAAATAGACGAATAATTTATTGCTATTTTTCATTCGAGGAATGCCCAATGTATGTACAATTTTAGCGAATTTTTTTTTTATTATCTAATACTAAATTTAAGTTACCGATCCTTTGAAAATATGGTAATCCCATTTTTACCATGTCAAATAAGAAAATTTAATACATAGATTCCCATAAACCACAACATAAGTCATGGCAGAAAATGGAAGAACAGGACATCACGTACTTCATCAACATAAATTTTATATATATATATATATATTTACATTTATTTATTTATTCATTATTTCAAAAAGAGAACACAGTCTATACCTACTACGGAACTATTATTCTCGACCGAATAACGCGTGTTCATTCGAGTGAAAATCTTTCGAACGAACGTGACCCTGAAACGAATCCGATGTATGGACGCTACCTCGAAAGGACAGAATCTCGAACGGACACAAAGAATCCAGCGAAAGAGATAAATTGCATTCTTCTTCATCCATAAAATATACGGGAGGTGATTTTTCTATTCGTGATCCATTAAAAACACAGCGAAACTCCTATAAGGAGAACCTCAAAGAGAAACAAAAAAATATTCGACTTATAGAAAATTCGACTTATAGAAAATTCGACTTATAGAAAATTCGACATAGAAAATTCGAGTTATAGGAGAAAAATAACACTACAAAGATTTTGTTCAGTAAAATTAATTCACTTCGAGTTATGAAAAATTCGTGCTAAAGATTTTCGACTTATAGAAGTTCGACTGTGGCTATATCTTTAAGGTATAAAACTTGAAAATTTTTTCCGATAAAAATTTGATGATGCTAGAAACGTTTATTAAAGAAACTAGAATAAAATGCAGAATGCATACACGTGCTCTCTGCAGCATGTTTTCCGACACAGTCTGAACTGAACATTGCAGGTGATAGCTAGGAGAAAGAGCGATCCAGTAATCATTCTTGGAGGAGACTTTAATCTTCCATCGATCGATTGGAAATCCGTAACCTATGTTAGTGGTGGAAAAAATAGAGAAGCTTGTCGTGAATTAATAGAAGCATTCACTCTAAACTCGCTGGAAGAAATCGTCAACGAGCCGACGCGATATGACAACAACGGAAACGGAAACATATTAGATCTGCTAGCCACTACCCACCCACTATCGACTAGAAACCTACAAATCGACGACGGCATAGATGATCATAAAATAGCAATTGCCGACTTTAAATACACCCCTGCGACAATATATAAGCCAACGCGATTAGTCTATATCTTCAGTAAAGCAGATCTCCCAGGCTTAAAAAATTATGTTACAAACCAAATAGCGACATTTATCAATTTTGCGAATAGTAACAGCGTAGATGACTCTTGGACGGAAATTTTGCGAATCACTCGAGAAGGGCTAAAAACGTTTGTCCCAACTAAAGCAATTCGTGATCGCAAGGACCCGCGGGGGGTGAAACCGAAACTGCGTGCCTTGCTCAAGAAACAAAGACGGCATCACGCGCACATAAAGCACCTTAAAGAAGTTGGTAGGGACCACGCAAACGAGTATTTAATATACAGAAATAGTCGTAAATCTGCAAGAGACGAAGCGCGTAAGGAATTTGACGCCTACCGATCCACGACACTCTCGGATTCACTCAAAAACGACTCGAAAGAATTTTGGTCGTACGTGCGAGAAATGCGAGGAGGTCAGTCGACAGTACCTCTTCTACGTACAGACAACGGTGAAAGTGTACACGATTCATTTACTAAGGCTAGTATGTTAAATCGGTTCTTTGAAAATTGCTTCACAATAGACAGCGGTGATTTCATTGATTTCCCTACTCGTATAGACTCAAATATGAGCGACGTAGAAATATCCGAAAGCGGTATCGTCAAATTACTAAGTCAGGTCCACAAAAGAAAATCGCCAGGGCCTGAAGCCATACCTGCATTCATTATAAACTCGTTAGCAAACGAATTAGCTCCGTACCTTAAGCTTCTATTCAGAAAATCTTTAGATGAGGGTGTAGTTCCTTTGATATGGAAAACAGCCCACGTTACACCAATACATAAAACGGGAAGTAAATTAAAAGCGGAAAACTACCGCCCTATATCGTTGACGTCAATCTTCTGTAAGGTTTTTGAGCACATTATCGGTAGCTCAATAATGCGATTTCTCGAAAGCAAAGAAGCGCTTAACAGTAACCAGCATGGTTTCCGGAGAGGCAGGTCATGCGAGACTCAGTTAGCTCTACTCACACAAGATATTGTGAAAGCAACGGATAAAGGAATAGGAGTTGATGCAGTATTTTTAGACTTTAGGAAAGCCTTCGACACCGTTTCTCACGTGAAAATAGTGCAAAAATTAAGGGCTTATTCAATTAACGAGAAAATTGTAAATTGGATCGCCTCGTTTCTTTCCGATAGAACCCAGAGAGTAGTCCTCGATGGAGTTGCATCAGACGTCGTCAAAGTGACTTCAGGCGTGCCTCAGGGAAGTGTAATCGGACCTCTGTTATTCTTGATATATATAAATGATTTAGCGGATAATATAAAGTGTAAAGTTAGACTCTTCGCGGATGACACACTTGTGTATGGAGAAATCAACACAATACACGATCAGGAGAATTTGCAAAAGGACCTTCAGGCTATTACGAAATGGTGTAAAGATTGGCAACTCGATCTGAATATAAAGAAATGCGCCGCAATGAACTTCACGCGCTCCACGAATTTCAACCGTTACCCGTACCAAATATCTGAACTAAAGCTAAAATACGTCAATAGCTACAAATACCTAGGAGTAATTCTCAGTAGCAATTTGTGTAGTAGAGAGCATATCAAAACCGTTATAGCATCGGCAAACAGAATTCAAGGGCTTTCCTCTAGAGTCCTGCGGGGATGCCCCTCGAATGTGAAGGAAATCGCATACTTTTCCCTAATACGACCCATCGTGGAATACTGTTGCGCCGTCTGGGACCCTTTCGAGGAGGGCCTAACTAGAGAGCTCGAAATGGTTCAGCGTAGAGCGGCTAGATTTGTAAAAGGAGAATATCGGTGTGATGCGAGTGTATCAGAGTTATTGAGAGATCTGAAATGGCAGACGTTGAAGAGTAGAAGAATTGAATACAAAAGGAAACTATTTTAAAAAATTTGAAAGTTCCGAATTCGTTGAAGACGTACGCGGCATAGTCGTCCCCATCGGTGTTAGTGAACGTAATGTTAGATCACAGTGCAGGAGAAAATATGTCGAAATTACCGCTAGAACAGAGAAATATTTTTCCCAGACGCGATAAGACAATCCAACAGAGGAATTAGCTAGACTTCACTTGGTGTTGTGACACCCCCTGCCAAACGCTTCTAGCGGCTTGCAGGGTATTGATGTAAATGTAAATGTAAAAACTTACAGTATGTTCTCTATGACATCTCTGATTCTTACCTTTAGTTCATCAAGAGTATGGATAATTGCCATCAGGTAACGTCACCTCTCTACTTCTCTCTCTCTCCCCCCCCCCCCTCCCTACCTTTTACCTTCACCTCACATCCCCCATCTTGCCTCTTCTACCTACCCCTTCCTTTCACCTTTTTCCTTAAATTTAACAACCATGGAACCGCTACAACGTTACCATGGAGATAAACAATAGTGCACCTAACAGGAGGATGAAATTCACCGAGGTTGGTTTCAATGAGATAGAGCCACGAAATGCATCACAGCATGAAGGAAATTTTCCCACTCGTTGACAACTTATTGTTTCAAAGCCGTTGTGTTTTTTTTAAATAAACATATTAGAGTATCATCGAAATTTAATCTAAAAAAATTCCAAATTTCAACCTGATTTATATCTTGTGTTATAGTCATTTTTCATGGTTATCGAATTTTTAAAAGAACACCCTGCACTTCAATAAACGATATTCAACGACAGGGCTTCCTATGACGCACCGAAATATTTCGTATTTTAATAAACAGAAATAGCCTAGTGCATCTACGTATTAATTATTAATTCGCGATAAACACGGTATCATATATATAGATATATATATATATATATATGTACACTATAGATGCATATATGTTAATAAACATACACACATAATAACATGGGAACTGATTGAGAATCAGGAGACCAGTGTTTCATTTAGAATGATTCATATTTTATGCTGTGGTATTATTTTATCTTTCCTATAGTACATTACACTTTCCAATATTTATTTATTCCCTACTATCGAAAAATATAAGCGAATCCTAATAAGAAGAATGTGAGAAAGAGAGACAATATTAAGAATCATTAAGTCACGGGCGATTTATATATTTTTCCCTCAAAAAAATTTCGCCTTCCAAAAAAAAATAAGAAAGAAAGAAATGAAATCTCGCAAACTTAAAAGAATTGCGCGGACGTGAAGAAGATTTTTCCCAAGACAGAAATACCGCGGGATTTTCTATTTGGTTAATTAAAGCCGCTGGATTAATTGGATGAGAAAACGTCGAATTTGTTTTTTTTAGTTTTTATCCTCGACAAGAGATGGAGATAGAGAGAGAGTATTAAACTTTAGCCTTAATGACTTTGGTGCAGACCTGTTGGATAATGGCTCGGTACAATTATGTGAAGAGATAAGAGGAGATTAGAGATTGGGAAGTGTGTATGTAGGAAGAGGAAAGATGAAAGAGGAGGGGAGGGGGAGGGGGAGGGGGGAGGAGGGGAGGGGAGGGGGGGAGGAGGAAGGGGGGAGGAGGAAGGGAGAGAAGGGAAGTTAAGGGATAAGATAAAAGAGGGCGGAGAGAGAAGATAGTGAAAATTAGATGAGTTTGTTATTCAGATTAAGGACAAACAGGACTGCGGTAGAAGCGAAAATTAACAAAAAAAAGAAAGGCGGAGATTGATGACGTGTGCCTTTATATCAGATTGGTCCGCGTTGTTATTACGATAATGCTTTTAACATTATTGCGGGCGATAACGAAACAAGTTGGGAAATTACTGCGAATGCAGATATTATAAGGCGATTTTTTAAACGAAAATCTAAGATTCAAATTTTTAAGGGTACCAAATCCTTGATACATGTAGCTCTCGTAAGTATTAACTTATCCTGAAATTTTGGTTTCTCTAGTTTGAACATTTTCAGAGATATCACCTGCAAAGACGGACGGACAGACAGAAAAAGTGAATATATAAGCTGATTTGTGTAAAAGAAATCGCACATATACGTGTATGTGAACTTGTGCATAATTAAAGTAAGGTGTATGTACAATTATACCACGCCTAACGACATGTTCTTCCGGAACGAGCTGATAAGCGAATGCTGCATTCTTTTTAAAGTGTCGTTACAAAGGGAGGAAGGACGTCGACATTTGAATTTTCATGCTTATTTTTAGTTGTCATAAGGAAATGACGTTTAATGAATGGTCGCTAGGGGAGGTATTCATTTGTATTTCTGTCTGTTGTTAAGTATTTTGGTCTTGTAGCAGATTTAAGACCAGGAATTTTTAAAATGACCTTACCGGACAATGTCAAAATAAACGACTTTTTTTAAAGCGGGCGTTATTCTAAAAATGCTTTTTAGGCACATACCCAATTTATTTCGAAAGTTTTTTGTTTTTCTAAAATTTACAAGTTTTAGTTACCTATCTAATATTTTTTACGTTTACACTGTGTATAAAGCATTATAGGATTTTTTAAAAATATTTATATAATTATGAAGACTAGTGAAGAAAATTTCTTTATTTTAGTATCTTTATTAGGCCCTATTTAAATTTTTATTCATATAAACTTTTAACAAAAAATAATTATGTGAAAATCTACAAATAAAATGACTCTCAGTGTTCGCGGAACAATTCACTGCTGTTTAAGACATAGTCACAAAAACTACTAAGTATATCAGGTACTAAATGGTTCAGGGGTGCTATTTTATAGTCACGTGAGGATAAAATATTCGTTAAATCTCAAACGTGAACAAACAACGCACCAAAAATCTTTATAAAGTGAGTTTAGGATAACATGGGAGAGAATGGTGGTGGCTATGACAACCTCGAGCTCGGAATTTTCAATAGATATTTTTTTTTATATTATCGTAAACAAACGGCTACACAAACATGGGCATGCATTTTGATACAGATAGCATCTATGAGATAAAAACTGTAAAAGTCGAAGAGGAAACGAGTATAAAAAGAGACGAAACTGAAAGGATACACCAGAAGGGAGTCGAACGAATATGGGAACAAAATAGACCAGGGGTTTTTCAACCGGTGGCAAGCGTACCCCTTTAGGGGTAGGTACGTCAAGAATAATGAAGGAGTACGCGAAAGTGTTTAATGATTAAAATTTTTCTCCTTATTTTGTCATTCGTGCACGACTTAGAAATCAAAATTTGCAACGTGACGACTGAGAATAAGGGCATAAAACAGAAAAATACGCCTAAACTGCGAATTTTAACGTTATAAACAAAAATTATCTATATTAATACTAGTGTTATTCCTTTGATTGTCACTTTAAATGTACGCGACCATAAAAAAAACCTACTCTAAGGGGTACGCGATTAAAAAAAAAGGTTGAAAACCCCTGAAATAGACCATGTATTAGCTCAGTATTTTTCAACCTTTTTTGAGTGGCGGAACACCTATATACATATGCAATTATATATATTTACATATAACCTTTATTTTATGCACTTAATAGAAGTACTTTCAGCTTCTGCGATAGATGGAGTTGTGATGTGAGAGCAAAATAGAAATACTACTTAATTTTAAATTCATTAAAAAATCTGAATTTATAGAAAAATTATTTTTGGTGGAATATTTCGCGGAACACTTAGGCAATGCTATCGGAACACCGGTTGAAAAACACTGTATTAGCTTAAGACTCCGTCCGCAGTTAAGCCGCTGTTGTATATCACACGTTGTAGGCGGACAATGCTTCTCTATCCTCTCAAACGTAAACCAGCGTTCCTTCTACTCCTCCCATGCAAAGCCAACTTCCGGTCTACATCCTTCCGCTTCCGTTTCCACCCACTCCACTCTCCCTCCCTTCCTCCCTCTCCTTTATTCCCTACTCAGCTGAGAGCCCTATCTATTTCCACACCACTCCGACCTTGACAACAAATAAGTTCTCCAAAATCCACCATCGCTTATTTCTCTCTCTCTCTTTTTCTCTTTCTCTCTCCATTTTCCTTCTCCCTCATTTCCAATATCCATCTCTCCCTTTCACTCTCACCGTATTCCTCTCTCACTTCCTCTCTCGACATTTCTCTCCGTCTCTCTCGCTTCCTCTCCCGTCTCTCTGCTTCTCTTTCTCGTCATCTCTCTCTCTTCCCTGCTCATTCTTTTCTCTTAGTCTCTCTCTCTCTCTCAATTTCTCTCACTGTCCCTCTCTCTCTCTCCATCTCTTTACTTTTCTCTCATCCCTCTCTCTTCCTCGACCCCTCCTGACCCTTTTCATCACCCGTTGATACCAAAAACCTCCTGTAGGCGCTGAATCCTTCCAATAGTACACAGGATACACAGTGAAACTATTCTCTATAATAAAAACGTTGGCCGACAGCGAAATTTAATTAGACCACTTGAAAATATGTTTTGTCAGTTAGCTAATACTGAACGCATTCTGTCAAAATATATTTTTGGTAGTTGTTAATATTCGAGTGGCACATTTATTTGTTAATGTAAATATCATACCTACCTATTATTTTCTCTTCGTTATATATGACGAAATATTTCATATGTAATAGTGTGCTATTAATTATTTAAAATGCAAATATTAAAAATCAATCTATCTATAATTCTTCCGTTGATAATTTCAACGGGAATTACTATAGTATTTTATATTTATATATATATATACGAGTATCACAATCTACAGACGCGTCCATTACACACCGTGATCAATTAATTAGCGCAAAATTCAAATTCAAATTGCCTTAATTACTAACATTTCTAAATCGTTGATTTATTTACTTAACGGTTTTTCGAGGCACCCCAAAAATTTAACTGCGGCAAACCTAGCAGCACTCTGTTGAATCCAATTTGAAAAGCACTACTGCTCTATCTTAAGGGTGCCAAACCTGCGGCTCACCAAGCAATTTAAGCGGCCGAACACGTTTTTCAAGCTTTCTCATTTTTCTTTCGATTTATACTCAATCATTATATCTTTTCTAGCAATGTCTGTTAAAATATCTATAGTAATTAGTAATTATTTCTCAAACCAAATAAGTTTCTTTTGATGATGTTTTTTATCCTTTCTCAAATGCATTTCTAAGATCGAATTCCATCATGATATTCAATATTTAAATTTTAACCTTAAAAAACCAAAATTTAACTTTATTTTCACTCATAGTGTGCCTAGGATTCTATAATCCTTATTTAACGTTAATCCAGTATACAGAAGCATTAACAATTTCCAATGCGGCTCACGTAAAGGACTCACTGCCGCCAATCTTGCAGAAAATGTTGCCAAACTTCTCTCTCCCTCCCTCCCTCTCTATTTCTTTTTCACGTTTTTATTTCGCGTTATCTTCTTCCATCCGTTCATCCGACTTCAATTTACGCATCGCGTACTTCCATCACTCTGCATTTCCCTTTCCCATTTAAGTTTTCGGCCGTTTTCACGGCCATAGACCCAGCGCGCCCCCTGTCAGCCTCTTCCGAGCTAAGCCGATAAATTTCGAATCCTTTTTTGCCTTCTTGAACCCAATATGCCAACGGTTGAGAGATAAACTCCGAAAAGGAGAGCGATACGGAAGCGGTGGCAAAACGTTCGATTGATGCTGAATTTATGGAGGGAAATTGATCAAAAAAAAAAAAGGCGACCGTTAGTGTGTGTGTTAAATGCCATTAGTCACATCAGAACCGGAAAAATATTACATTTTTAGGAAACGGTTCGATGGGCCGCGTTAGTCTAATGCGCCATGTAGAGTCGACTTTTGAGTACTATTAATTGCGCGCGATTAAGTCCAATTACCGTCACGGAAAATGTGCGCGAGAGAGAGAGAGTTTCGACATTAATTCTGGACCGATAACACGTCCTCGTGATAACAGCAAAAACGTGAGCGCATTAATTTTCTATAGAGTTACTGATACGTACGTCAATCCCTCGAATAGCGACGTTTTCTCTTTGTAAAGACGCCGGCGACGGTCTTAGCGCCTTGCGTGGGACTGTAAACAAAAATTTTAGACAATTGAGGAAAGAGTTGCATAGCGTACTACATAAGACGCTGTCCCCCCCCCTTGTTTTAGGATAATGACGTCATCATAAGATTACATCTTTGGTTGAGATCGATGTCCTCATAATATAGTCAACAAATTCCTTTTTGCAATAATATGTTTCTGATTTAAAAACATCTGAATCGTTCATATGACAACTGATATTTTCCATTGCTCGGAAAATGTTCTCTTTTTTTATTTAAAAAGAAATTTTTCGCTCTCATTCGACAAGGATTCGAAATTTATAATGCTTCGCGCGGAATTCATGCTTTTCTTATGCAAGGTAGGAATGAAACAAAGTTGTTGGAAAAAGAATTCTATTACTCTTCAGCAGCTAATCCTAGTTCCACCAAATTCGCAACATGTCTGTCCCTCATATAGATCAACTTTTCGCAAAAATTTGGCTTCTCTAATTTACAGGATTCCAGTGATATTGCTCCAACAAACGGACGGACGGACGGACAGACAGACAAACCGAATACATGAGCGGATTTCCTTTTTTACAAAAACAAGCGCAAAAACACTCTTGACTCCCGTCTACTGTGTGCTACAATAGTTCACCTCGCAGACTGCGTTCAATCGGAAGACAACCTTCAGCTCCCGCACTCCCGCCATATTTGCACAGTTCAAAGATTAAATCATTTGCTACTTATTTTTAATTGCGAACATCCCAGAAAAGATGCGGCGACAGTAGAGGACATACGCATTTTCCTTTAGCTAAACAAAATAATCAAACGAACGCTTTTAAACCGTGATATATCCGTTTTCAGTGTTAAATTATGGATTTTTGAGTCGATGTTCATTGCAGTTTGTAGGATATCGCCCTTTAAGGTGAGTTTCATATTTTATTTTTTCAATTTTTCTATTTCTATTTAATTCCATCTACTCGATCCTTGAGTTATGAAGATAAAGTCGCCCGGGTTGACGTCTACGACTTTCGCTCTGTTTGTCAAAGGAAACGAAGGATTTTTAAGGATCAAAGGAAGAGGAAAGAGATCGTAGATAAGAACGATTAGATTATTAACAAGTAAAAAGTGATATTTGAAGTAAAATAAATTAAATTTAACATCTGGCAGACATTATAATTTAATTTTTATAATTCTCTACATTTCTACGCGCAATATCGCCATTTACGCCCCTTAAAAAAAAATATCTGATCAAAATACCGCGCGAAAACACGTTTCTCATTCTGTTTCCGTCCGTGTTTTGTTTTCATTTCATAAGTCGCGTAAAACGTGCTCTATCTTACGCGGTAAGAGAGAGAGAAAAAACGAAGACGTCCGGCTAGAACCATTTCGACCTTCATTTGTCTTCATCTCCTCTTCCCTCTTTTCTCCCTTTCCTTTTTCTCTTCTCTCTTGTCTTCTTTGCCACTCCATTAATCTTTTTAATTCCACATCTCCCTCTCTCTCTTCTTCGCTTCTTTCCAGACCTCAACATATATCTGTTTCCTTATCTATCATTTCCTCTCTCTCTCTGTCTGTCTCTCTCTCCACACTAAATCCCTTCTTTCGCGCGTGGGTTTTTTTCCCATACATCCTTTTTACTTTCTCCATACCTAGTATGGGAAAGTATTGTGATCACGAAAAAAATCGACTTCGAGATTTCAACGGAAAATACACGTTTTGAGGTCGCTAGAACACGTTCAGACTATTTTCGGAATGATGAGCAAACTCCACTTTCAAAAGCACGTTTTCGAAATTTTATTCGTGCCAATGTAAATATTTTGTTTACATTTGCCTCCAGAAAAACGAGTGTTGCAAATAGTTTGCCGTAAAATATTACAATTAAAACACGTGATTAAATAATTGGTCTTTATATATATATATATATATATATATATATATATATATATATATATATATATATATAATATTGATCAATATTTGTTACAACAAACTTTCGATGCAGCGAAATGATTTTCGCATCCTCCAGAAGTGCGTTTTAGCAAGATCTACACTGTATTGTTTTTCCGAGAATGACTGGTTTAATGACACGCTGAAGGAATAATGGGTAATATTATACGAAAGCTTTATCATTCTGAGGAAGAGAAATGAAAGGCTATTTGATAACCTATCCCATTAAAAAAAAGGTAAAGTAAGAATTCATCATCCTCTCTCTCATATTCAAGTCGACTTGATGTTGCCTTTTATTGATACTTCTTAAGGAAAAGCTGGTCTTTATCTTTTGTTTTCCCCTGAGGCCTTTTTTACTGTCCATAAAAAAACGGAGCGACCAATTTCTCCGCGGTTTTCTCGATAAAATAAGTTCCCATAGTCTTCTGAAATTTGGCAATTCGAACTTATATTGTTCCTCGGCACAGTCGTGAAAGACGGAAGCATTATTAATAAAAAATTTATACCATCTTTTTATACAGACTGGAACCTCTACATAAATCGAACCTCAAGGGAAACAAAATAATATTCGACTTATAGAAAATTCGAGTTATATAGGAAAAACAACACGAAAAAGATTTTGTTCCCTAAAATAAATTCACTTCGGGTTATCAAAAATTTGAGTTATAGACATTCGACTTATAGAATTCGTAAAGTAGAATATTTCTTTTCCTATACATTTTTATAGTAAGAGTCGCCGTTGTCAAGAAAATCATAAAAGAATGTATTAATTCGAGCTGAACTTGCTTGAAATTTTCTTGCAAAGTTACTTCACCATTTTGTTTTTAACATAAACAATTTCACAAAAATACGTATAGATTTCCTTACGTGTGCATGCAATATTTTTAAATTGGGAGAAAATGGATCATTTATGTAGAAGAAAAGAACTTTAAAACGAATATTTTCCGTTACGTACACGTTAATCATTTCTTTCAAATACTCCATTGCATGGAACGCGCCCATTTGTAATACGCTGTACACTTTTTTAACTTATGTTTATTAACGTTTTGTTCGTAACACCATGTATTGCAATTGTATACAGATCTATTAATCTACAATAAGAATTATTAATTTACAAATTGATTACATCTTATAGAATCAGAGCCGGTGTGGCAGGTAAGGTGTACTCTAGGCAAGACAGACTCTAGAGTACGCCTTACCTAGGTACCACGTACTCTAGAGTATATCGTACCTGGCGGTAGCGTGTACTCTAGAGTTCGGCATACCTAAACACACGCCCAGGCATAGCGTACTCTGGCAGGTGATTTGGACTCTTAGAGTCCACGCTACCTGAGATCCTTGGTAGGTAAGATGTACTCTATGTTTAAATAAATTTTTAATTGTCATATATTGATGTACATATTATACCATACTTGTTGACTGCCAATTTACAATTGCTTATTGACAATTTCGTCAGTATATTTATGGAAAATCACAGCATAGACCCTGAAGCATTTTCTTACTAACATGAAATTGGATGATTGAGTGATTAGAACACCACTGATTGGAATTGCTCAACTGATACTTAATTCGATTAAATGTTACTTGTAAAATAGGTAAGAAAAATACTTTCATTCCAAACATATAGGCTAAATCATTCAATCAAATTTAAATGACTTTTAAATTCTCTGGTATATAAATGATGGTATGGGGAGGATTCAACGCAGTCAACTCACGGCCGGGAAATTTACCACCAGCAATTCACCGCCGCGAAAAATTCACCTACGAGTGAAACTAATAGATTTTTATGGATTATCTATAGCATATATGGACGCTTCTTATGTATAGGATACAGGAGGACATAAATGTTTTGGTACTTCTAGATGTGCTAGAAATCTGAAAGCGATGGCCGAAACAGGGGATGACTATTAGCAACGCTCAGATTTAAAAGCCCATAAATAAACCCAACGGTACTTATGAAAAGGGAAAAAAATTAATCCTTAAACTTTTTTACTTTCACCTAAAGATTTTAGTTTAATTTATAAATAGCAATTATACCCGGTGTAACTCGTGTTTTTAAATCAATGCAAAAAATCGGTACAGCATATGTTCCGGCGGTGACTCGTTGTGGTAAATGCAAGTGGACTGTATAATTTAATAAGGCTAAACATAGGTGGAACAATCTCCAGATTTATATTTCTTCGACACAATTAAGGAGTGAAAAACAGAACACTTGAAATGAATCCTTGTTAGCACTGTGTATCTAAGCACGTTGATCGTTATTGTTAGAATCGCACTGTTTAATTACACTTGATATGTGGAGCTCACCGAAAACACATCTGGTCGTGAGAGCGATCATGTATGAACTCGCCTCTGTCCCGAAGGCAACCAACAGCGTTGCCTCCCCTTTCACTACAAAGTAACTCACTTACAATGTAACTCACATACATGCAACTCATAACATACATAGTGCAAACTTTCTCATATATTAATCCGTCGTTTAGTTGTCTTTAGAAAATGAAAATCGTATCAGCCTGGTTTTAGAAAATACAATTTTTGTTAAAGTTGCCCAAGAATAAACTAGCCTTATATTCATTCATTGAGAAAAATGAAATATGAAGTATTATTGCAGACATATTCAAGTAACTGTACGAAATTTTATCAAACTCGTTCTAGCCGTTTTTGAGAAAATCAAATTATTGTTCAAGTTGCCTTATATTCATTTTTTGAGAAATATGAACTATTTGATATTATTGAAGAATTGCGAAAACCACTTTTTCGGACTCAGCTACACCTAAAACGTATATTTCCGTCAAAATCTCGAGGTCGAATTTTTTCGCGATAACAATACTTGCTCAATATACTTCGTATATGAGAAAGTAAAAACAGACATATTTGGTCGTTAACTTTCCTTGATCCAATTAGCTAGGGACCGGTTTAGAAATGAAGCAATGTATCGTATTATTTCTGGGATTCGGTATCCATGTCATTATATTTATACTAGTATATGGCCCGTCAGAAATGAAGGGAATAAAGAAACTTCAGAATTATGTTATCATACCGAAATTTCCAAAGTGAAGCAAATATATCTTAAACTTAAAATAGTTGCGTATATTCTTCTACAAAGAGAATGAATGTACAGTGAACCATCGGTGTATCAGACCTCGATAGAACGGACTTCGGATATAAGGGTTAGATTTTCCAATTGCTACTTTCTCCCAAATTTCCACCGGGGTCGGGAAAATCTAAATTTTCGAAAAAGTATCCCAAGTTCGATTCCTTGGAATAATTCCGTTTCAAATAAGATATATGCGAAAATCAATTTTCATTTCGCAACTCCGAAATTAAACAATTTTCGAGCGATTTAGAATTAAATGCGAAATCCTTTCACATGGATAAAAAACTTGACTCATTTCTTCGTACACTTCGCGTAGATAGCTTAATTCTTAATTCTGTCATCTTCAAAAAAGCTAATAAAAAGTCCTGCACTGTGAATTCGAGGCATTCACATGATATTCAGATGGAAAAAAAAATAATAATTTCAACGTTTCACCCAGCATATTTCAGTGTGAAAAATAGCGCATTCGACTAGTTTAAACAGCAGGATAGTTTATGCAAAACTGTAGGTTATCGCGAAGTATGACTTTATACGGAACAAACACACTCTTCAAAATATTTATGTAAAGATATGTGAAAATATTGATTTAAAGTGATAAGAGTCCATGTTACCTGGCAGAGTACGTTTTACCTGGCGGATTGTTTAGGCACGGTGGACTCTAGAGTCCACCCTGCCTGCAGGTACCGTGGACTCTTAGAGTACAATATGCCGGTAGAGTCCACCCTACCTCCTACACCGGCTTGAAAGATATGTAAAGCAAAGTGAGTCAGTTTTGAATATATGACGTTTCGACGCAGAAAAAGCTATCATTTAATCCTTTAAATGACTTCCAATCTCCTGATCTTCATTAACTTATTCACAAAAATCAACCCATTTTGAAATACGTAACCGAACAAGTTATCCTCGCGTGTAAATTTTAAGCAATCATTTTTCTCTCGTTATTTTTTTTTATACGGTGAAACTTCGATTTTACGTTTTTGAAGGGACCGATTTTTTAAAAAAAAAGTAAAATCGTGGAAAACGTAAAATCGAGGAAAACGTAAAATCCGAGATCGTAAAATCGAAGTTTCACTGTATCGGCATCTTTTTTATTTATTAATAAAAGTAGGTTTTTGCTAATGCATTTCCAGCACAAAAAATCGACGGTGGTTCTTAAGAGCCAAAACTGCTATTAAGCATATAATACACAGTCTGAAATTGAAATAGAGTTCGAGAATGAAACTGATAAGGTTTTAAAGCCCACTCAAGCAAAGTGGCCTATTATGCAGTCAGTTATGCCTCTCGGAGTCTATCTCTAATAGAGTTTCGACATGACTTCACCCAGTGCTTTTGTCAAACTAGAAGGAGATGTTTTTTTTTTACAGGGACAAAGATGTGGAAGCGAGCTTTTCAAAAAGGTTGGCTAGGAAGGAAGGGGATTCCCGTTCATCACTCCTTCCTCCCTCCTAACAATCTCTTTCTCTCTCTTCAATTTAATCTCCGCTACTCTTGTTAGCGTTCTCACTCCCTACCTCTCTCTCTCCCTCTCTCCTTTCTCTCTATCTCTCCTGTCTACCGTCTCTTTTTTTGTTAACGATTAAACACCATCTTTAATATTCTCATCCACAGTGGTAATCAAAACCTTTTGTTTAGAGGGCCGCACAACACGTTTCTGCACTTATCGAGGGCCACATGTTTCAGCTCCGGCCTCTGCAGGGGCCACGCTCAGTCGGAAATAGAGTTGAAGATTAATTCAAGGAAACTACAAGATCTATTTTGGGGGTTAATACTAAGTTATTTGTTTAAAATATATCTGTTTAGTACGGGAGGTAAAATCAAAATGTACTGTTTATGTAATTTTCCATTTTCTATAATATGCAGCAATCTGTACTTCAATTTTTTACTTTCTCCATACGTAGTAATGGGAAAGTATTGTGATCATGAAAATAATCGCTTTCGAGATTTTAAAGAAAATACACATTTTGAGGTCCCGTGAACACGTTTTGACCGTTTTCTCGATGATGTCTGCGTGTATGTCCACATGTGTGTGACAGAAATTTTGTGGGCGTTCTAATTCAAAAACTATTCATCAGATCATCATGAAATTCTATATTTGTAATTTTATATATATTCTGAAGATTTGAAAAGCTTTTGATAACAATCGGTCAGTCAGAAATAACGGTTTACTCCTGTAAAATTTTAGTTTTCCTTAAATATTTCGCTAGAAACTGAATTTTTGTTGACATACATATAGATAAAAGTTGTAGATATTATTTCTTTTCTGCAACTCTTGTTTGAAATAAATTCTCATGGGGGGAATATTTCAAGAGATATTCAATTTTATTCGAAATGGACGGTTAGTGAGCAGCTCGCGTGTGTGGTAGTGACGGAAAAGGAGAATTTACAAAACAATTGAATCGCTAATGCTGAAGCGTGTAAGTTGAACTGTTCCTATCGCTGTATTTATTTGATTTTAGTTGACAACTTACGCAGGGAGATAGTCATGTGTTGGACACATCAATATATTATATCTTGGGTGACCGGATGAAGACACTCGGCGGGCTGGATGTGGTCCGCGGGCTGTAGTTTGGGCACCACCCCTCTATCAAACTATCTTTCTATGTATATATCTCCTTTTTCCTTTCTCCATACGTAGTTTAGGAAAAGTATTGTGATCACGAAAAAAATCGACTTTGAGATTTCAATGGAAATACACGTTTTGAGGTCCCTAGAACATGTTTAGACTATTTTCGGAATGATGTCTGTGTGTGTGTGGATGAATGGATGGATATATGTCGGTATGTGTTTGTGGGCGCTCTAATTCAAAAAGTACTTGTCATATGTCGGTATGTGTTTGTGGGCGCTCTAATTCAAAAAGTACTTGTCATATTAATACCAAATTTCATATATAACACTTTAGCATGAGCAAAAAGAACCGATTAGTTTTTGGACAATACCGGTTAACCGGAAGTCAAGGTTTATTCGAAACCCGATGCGGTTCTTGCGATATTTCTCCATTAAAACATCATTTTTGATACAATTCTACGCAAACGTTATAGAGGATGTAATTTCCTACAACTTTCATTTGAAACAATTTCCCATAGCAGTTACTGTTTAGGAATTATTTGTAAATAATCGGTTTTTTCGGTTTCCGTCAAATATCTCCTTTAAAACGTCGTTATTGGTAATCTTCATGAGGACCAAAGTTGTAGAGAATAATATTTCTTCCAAGTTTTGTTTGAAACAAATTTTCGTAGAACCATCCATTTTGGAGATATAACTTATTCGTAATTTCCAGTATACATCGCCAGCACCATGTAGCGGTGAATTCTGTAAACATACTCAAAATATACTTAATTTACGGCAATAAGGACGACTGTATTCTTTTACGATACGAAATAATAATTTTGCCTTATAATGCTATTCATAATAAAAATATCTATACCCCAAATATGAAGAAAGTCGTGCGTTGGCCACATCAGATTTTTTACATACGCGCTTATGTTTTCGTTGTCTGTCTGTCCGTCTGTGCAATCGATTATATCAAAATGGCAAGTGAAACGGTAAGAGTTAGAAGACTGAAATTTTCTGGGTTTATGTTATCTATGATGCCATTTATTGCGCTGCCAAATAATTATTTTTGGAGAAATCGGTGAGTGGGAGGAAGTGCCTTTAAAGTTCTCAAATCAAGATTACGAACAAATGATTTCAGATAGAAAGTTTAAAATGTTTATTTATCAGGGAATAAATTACTTTATGCCATATAATTATATTTCTAAGCATATAAAGAACATTAAGTTTATAATTCTAAATAAAACGCGTTTTTACATAATGCGTCAACAAATTAAGATCTTATTTTTTATCCTCTAATCTATCTGCTTTCTTTGCCGCCGTCTCTCTATCTCTCTCTCTTCATCCCTTTCTCCCTTTCTACATATCCTTTCCTTTTCTTTCTCTCTTCCACACCGTTTGCTTTCAAATTTCCCTCTCTCCCTCTCTCTCTCTTCCTTCTCACTCTCTTCCTTTATAATCCATTCCTTTGTTACTCTACATTCTGGGAAGTCAGCTGCAACTGCTCAGCACATAAAGGCTATTCAGTCGATGCAAACATTCGCAAACACGTTCTCACTTTAACGGAGGTTAGTTGAATAAACATCTCAGGGGCATCCGATTAAAATCGAACCGAGCAGGAATTTGTTTTAAAAAATCACCATAGATATATGCTAAAATAAAATCGTGGCGCGTAAACTAGTACCTCACAGCAATACGGTAGAAAAGTTCAAAATACGCAAACGCGTGAATTGCTACGAGTGAACGAAAATTTTAAACGCATTAACAGTAGTTTAAAGGGAAGGATTTGGTGATTTCCCGATGAATAGATGAAAGTATGTTCTCTCGGGTAACCAGTTTGCCCTGAAGATGGCAGTCGAGGTGGTTGCCGAGACGTTGGCCTTCAACTTAGATTTAACCCGACTGGTTACCCGAGAGAATCTACTTTCAGTAGTTCAAAGGGTTAACCTCTATTCAAACTAACGGAATGCAGACTATCAGTATGTCCTCCTCTATGACCTGGGTTGCCACTTCTCCTGGTTTGACCGAGAGTCTCCGGATTAAAAGTACAATTCTCCGGGTCAAAAACATACAAATGAAAGATTCAATGAATAATAAATCCCTCGGGTAAACGAAACAACTCTCGTGTATCAAACATGTATCAAACATTAAAAAATATATAGCGAAAACATAATTTTCCTACACCGCATATGACTTCCGGTCAAATTGTGAAAATCTCCGGGTCACTGAAGAATTCTAGACGGCAAACCTGCTCATGACAGAAGTTTTGGACGGGGTAAAGCCCAGGGTCGAAAAAAAACGAACATGTGGCCGTACCCGGGTGCAGCTGGGTGATGAATCAGCACTCAAACCGCACCCTTGTGATACTTTCCACCCCTCCCCCCCACTCCTATCACCTTATCCCACTCCTCTCATTATCTCAACTTTTTTCCGTCGCACGCACACGTCAGTTCGTATTGAAAATTGGAAAATTTGCTTTTTGGCTTTGACAAACGACCGCAGAGGGAAGGAACTTTTTTATCATCAATTCTAAACTTGATTTTTTTAAATTTATTATTCGCCGATCTTGAGGATATTGGATGGAGGGATTGGAAGAAAAAAAGTTTGAATAAAGAAAAGGGCCTTCTGACCTAAATCAAATTTTTAATGCGCGATTATTTTTCTCGGGTCGCATGGATTTTTACGGAATTCTTAAGGCGATCTTAACATAGAATATATATATATAATATATATATAAAAACTCGACAAAATATTTTCACCATCACAATACTTTCCCTGTATACATTACGCATAGCTGAACGAATCGAAATAGGCGAAAAAAGTCAGTGACGGAAGTACGTAGAAAGAGCGCGCGCATGGGCTTTATTCAGACTGTGCATCACGTAATGAGGTTATGGAATTTGGAGTAGTGTATTTGTATCTCCAAGGGTTGCCACCCTTTTTACTTTCTCCATACATAGTATGGGAAAAGTATTGTGTTCACGAAAAAAATCGACTTCGAGATTTCAATGGAAATACACGTTTTGAGGTCCCTAGAACACGTTTAGACTATTTTCGGATTGATGTGTATGTGATTGTCGGCGCTCTAACTCAAAAAATACTTGCCATATCGTTACCAAACTTCATATATAACACTTTAGCATAATCGTAAAGAACTAATTAGTTTTTGGACAATAACGGTTAACCGGAAGTCGAGGTTTATTCAAAACTCGATTCGGTTTTTGCGACATTTCTCCGTTAAAACATCATTATTTTACATAAACTCTATACATAGGTTATAGCGAATGTAATTTCCTACAACTTTCATTTGAAACAATTTTCCATAGCAGTTATTGTTTAGGAATTATTTATAAAAAATAATCGGTTTTTTCGGTTTCCGTCAAATATCTCCTTAAAAACGTCGTAATTGGTCATCTTCGTGAGGACCAAAGTTGTAGAGAATAATATTTCTTCCAAGTTTTGCTTGAAACAAATTTTCGTAGAACCATCCATTTCGGAGATATTCAACTTTTTAGTAATTTCCAGTATACAGCGCCAGCACCACGTAGCGGTGAATTCTGTAAACATATTCAAAATATAATTTACGGCAATAAGGACGACTGCATTCTTTTACGATACGAAATAATAATTTTGCCTTATAATGCTATTCATAATAATTTAAACATCTATACCCCAAATATTGAGAAAGTCATGCGCTGGCCACATCAGATTTTTTATATATGGTATACATATAGTATATACATATATACGACTTGATAGGATACGAGACCAAAATTAGCGGTGCGTGTGTTTTTTTAACAAGGAAATGTGGCCAATTATCGTCCTCCACGCTTAATTAACTTCCTTCCGTGCCGCTTAGATATATGTCGTCGATAGAGTAAGAGAGGGAAAGGATAACTTGGGTCACACGATGTAAATGACGTTCTCTCGAAAAGTCAAAGCGCGAACAATTAAATTGGTAGGCGAATTATCAAATTTAAAAGCGTAAAAATCATGAAAAATTACAAAGAAGTTATAAAAGTGTACAGTGTAACACAAATGGGCGCGCTTCCTGCAATGGGGTATTTGAAATGAATTATATACGTGTACACCAGGGAAATAGCTTTTTAAAGTTCTTTTATTCGTCATAAATAATCCATTTTCTTCCTATTTAAAAAATATTGCATGCACACGTAAGGAAATTAAACGTATTTTTGTGAGATTGTTTATGTTAGAAACAATGATGAAGTAACCATGCAAGAAATTTCAAGCAAGTTCAGCTCGAATTAATACATTCTTCTATGATTTTCTTGATAGCTAATAGGAGCTCATACTGGAAACGAAACGCGTCTAAAAATAGATTGATAAAACATGCATTTTTGATAGGTTGAGGATTGGTGAAACTGATGTTGACTAGGCAGTGGCGTAGCGTAGATATAGCAAACCGGTGCGAAGCACCGCGACCCCCAGCCAGATGGGGACCCTCAAATGATCCTGACATCCTATGTGTTTCATGGTAAAATTAATGATAGGGATCCCAAAATCGAATTTTGCCGGGGGACCCATAAGAGTTTGCTATGCCAATGTAGCTAGGTGACGTAGCCAAACGCGTGCGCACCTAAAATTGAGCTTCTGAGAAACTAACTTTTTTTACGATGAAAGATCAATAACCTTTGAGGAAAAATCTTATGTAAGGAATGCGGATGTTATGGCATACTGAATGAGTGCATAAATACGTATTTATGAACAGCTTCGGATATCCCTAAATAGCATTTCCCAAAGGTTGATAATTTCAGTGTTCGCCATTAAAATTATCGACGTTCGAATTTTAATTTGCGAGCTCAAGGCTTTTAACAAGACGAAATAGTAAAAATGACATGAGACATCTAAACTCATATTTTTTCTTTATTTTGGAGCCTATGAATCAGGTCACTGGGAAAAAAGCAGTAAATGAACATTATCGCGCACAGTTTGTTGCATTGCACTCTTTTACTTCCACCTAACCAGTTAAATTAGTGCATACAAAATTTATATTTGGAGGTAGTCATTCACAGAGGAAACCGCGACAGTGGCCACTGATGACGGCTGATTCGTAAGCATTTTTAGGACTAAATGTTATACCTGAATCACACACCGTATATGCCCGAATATAAGGCGAGGTTTTTCCAATATTGCCCCTCAGATAAGGGGGTGTCGCCTTATATTCGGACCCTCGAACTTTGATTATTCAAGTGTTTGTAAAATAGTTTTTTTCTAGTTTTCGAGGTGTGAAAATCGTGGGTCGCCCTATATTCGGGGTCGCCTTATATTCGGCCATATAACGTATTTTTAATTGAGTTATATATTTTTAAAAATCTGCTTTCATACATATATTACTTAAATGAAACTGCCTATAGAAAACCATTTTTAAACCCTTAAGTAATCACACGCATATACAAGTGGGCGCCTGGGATCTGTAAACTCGGGAGGAGAACTCGTCAACGTTTCTAACATATTTTTAAGCCTTTAGAATTCAAAGCACCGGAAAAGTAAGAAATCTATTCGGCAAGGTTAGACACTCCAACCGTGGGCACTTTGGCGGACGTTAACATATAGAATCCGGTGAGAAATGAAGGGCTTTTTTTTAAACTGAAGGCGTTGCATAGTAACCAGAAGATAATCCGATATAGGAAAGGGTTGCGGGCGGAGGGAGGGAGGGAGTTGGGAGGTGGAGTGAGGAGGGAGGGAAGGGAGATAATGCCAGACCTTGGGAACGCAGACTCTCAACAACAGAATCCTTCCATCCTCTCGACACTCGAGAGGACAGCCTCGTCTGCCGTTGCCGGGAGTTATGTTTTTCGTCTCGTAACCAGGGGCAACGGAGAATGATCCATGCCGGGTTTGCCGACGCCTATGACAGCGAAAAGTCTGGATTTGAGGAGGAAGAAAACGATTGGGTTGATGGTGAGATACCCTTATATATTAATGGGTTTAATGATTCCTGCGAGGCGTTTGATTTAGGCGTTTATTTGGGAAGAAAATGTGATTCGTAGTGGCGTGTGTTTTTTTTAAAGCAAGAGAAAGGTTTGTTTTATTTTCCTGCGTGCGTTGCGCAAAAGTGGGTTTACGGGATGCGAGGCTCCTAGGATATTATATATATATAATGGTTTGCTAAGACTGCGATTTCTGAAAATACGTGGTTAAATTTTTTTATT
Organism: Uropetala carovei; assembly: GCA_036926305.1. Classification (NCBI taxonomy): domain Eukaryota; kingdom Metazoa; phylum Arthropoda; class Insecta; order Odonata; family Petaluridae; genus Uropetala; species Uropetala carovei. The sequence goes on along the minus strand of JAXCHB010000156.1, from coordinate 292,182 downwards.
GATTAAATTAAAATTCATTTGGTCAGTCGTAACATTTTTTTGGAGTTCCATATCTTTAAAACGAAAGAAAATTAAAAAATACACCACTTTATTGTTTTAAACCTGAAGATAACGTTTTAATTGTTGAAGAAAACCGTATTTCTCCTCAATAAAGTGGTGTTCTTTTACGAATTGATTTTTCTTTTTAATTTTCTCGATAATTTCTTTACACACACACACAAACAGACACTCGTGATGTAGCCAACGATAACCAGCTGACTCTGTTTAATACGTAGTAATTCTCTCGCGTCTCTTAGAGACGGGAAGCCATAGGCTGTCGCCTAGGTCACCCGTCTTCATACTATCCGCCTCTAACGTGGGTGTGTCTGCGAGGCGTACGCATGCGTGTTTTCGAAGTGACATTTTGCTAGGCGACTTTAAGGGACGAAACTTTAACGCGGATATCTCTGTTTTACGTCCCCTTTAAAATTTTTGCAAGTAATACGATCCTCTTCGTAAAGAAATACTATTCGAATTTGCTTTGTTGCGCAAAAGTGTTCGAGACTATTTCGGCGGAAACGGGGTACTTACTGTGTGTATTCAACATGTAATTGATTTAATGCTTTTTCGAGGCGTTTCCCGCAATAATAAAACGGCCAGGTGAACCGCGTGAACAACAACAATTCAGCTGCAAAGCAACCGTTTTAAGTGACAATTAGTCGATTGTCGATCATTAGAGTGTTCTAACAATCAGACACAAAGCTGGATATGGCTACTTTGTAGATATCTGAGAAGTTGTGTCTGCTTTTAATTGATTAATACTTGTCTAGATCTTCTTATTGAGTTCAAACAACATGTTATATCATTTTGTTTGATTTTTTTGGTTGCTACGACTCTGTTTATTCACATTGCGTTGTTTTTGTTTTTACAGATAAAAATCATTCGTTTAACTCAGTGGTCTTCAACCTTTTTTGAGTCACCGCCCACCTTTACCATATGTTGTCCTTTGAAATAAGTTCACCGTCCACCCAGTGGCGTAGTGAGGGTTTCTGGCGCCCGGGGCAAAGAATAATTTTGCGCCCCCAGTAGCAAAGCGATTTACGGAGGTATGGTAACCCTAATACTAGTGGGATTGTCGTTAGATGAGATTACCGAATACGGTCTCAGTGGTAATAACAGTGTTTAAAAATTTATGATTTTATATATTTGATAAAATTAAACTTAAACGCTTCGCTGCTTCTGTGAGAGACTTCGACCACCCTCGTCGGCCTTTCGATTTTACCGCAGCATGGATACATTGTCGCTAATATAGTATGATATGATACTATAGTTAACGACAAACGAACTGTAATAGTTGTACATAAAATAGTTGTACAGAATATGTGCGCTTTTTTATAGAATTTTATTTTTCAGAGGAAAAACTTAGAATAGCATTTGGTGAGTTCTTTAACGCCCACCAAAAATCCAAAAACGCCCACCTTGAAGACCACTGGTTTAACTACACGGTGATTTTAAAAACCAAGCAGTATTTCTAATTAAAACAATACTTCTAAGTACTAGTATTCTTTCTTTTCTTATTATCCTATATTAAGTAGCTTTAGTTTAGTATTAAGACATTAAGTGCATCGCCACGCAGAGAGAAAATTTTCAATAGAAAGAGCCAAAAATAATGTTACCTACTGCAAGGCAAAGCAAGCTGAAAAAGTAAGGTTTGCCACTATTTAAAGCTGAGAATTGCGTACTGCGTCGTAGTAAACATTTTCTCATCCCGTCCCTAATGGAAATTATGGATATTCCTTCGATATTTAATGTCATTGATATAGCGTCGCCTCTTTAGGAACGTTTCGCTTCCAGCATGAGCGCCTATTAGCTTCGGTCTGTCCATCCGTCTGTCCTCATGTTCGTTTATCGGGTTCTGTCGAACGGACGTTCATGAAATTTGGTATTAAAGACACAGTCAAAGATAGCAAGATAATCACATAAATGAATCACGTAAGCCAATCAGGGGTACCACTTTACTGGTGATAAAAAATGAAATTTCCGTCATATATCGTAAAGTATTCCTAATATCAAAATATTTTTCAATTAAAACTTGTAGAACTAGTAGAGTATTTCTTTTCCTGTAAATTTTTATCGTAGGATTGGCCGTTATCAAGAAAATAAAACGACAATGTCTTAATTCGAGTTGAACTTGCTTGAAATTTTTTGCACGGTTACTTCATCATTGTTGCTAACATAACCAATCTTACAAAAATACGTTTAACTTCCTTACGTGTGCATGCAATATATTAAAATAGGAAGAAAATTTATTGTTTACGACAAAGAAAAGAACTTTAAAACGCCATATTCCTTACGTGCATTCAAAGAGTTTTGAAAGTGAAAAGAAATGAATGGTTTTCAAAGAAGGAATAAACTTGAACGTAAAAGAAAATATTATTTTTCAACGAAGGAGCTAGTTCAAAAGCGTTTATATAACCAATTCTCCATTGCACAAAACGTGGCCATTTAGGTAGATCCTGTGGCAAAACCGAGGAAATAATCGAAAATTACAATTTTTTAAATGTTTTTGCCGTTTAAAAATCCCACCATTTAAACAAATATTTCATTGTTTAGGTATTTCTAAATTTTCTGCAATACTGAAATTTTTTGTAACAGTAGAATTCACTAAATAACAAAAAACGGGATTCCAGAAATTTAAATATGTTAATTCACTTGGCCATTAAAAAGTCATAAAATGTAAACAAATAGACAAATGTATATGTACTTTCGGTCGAGTTAGGGTGCTGAAAATGTTCAGGAAGTTAGAGAATGGTGTTTCAGCGGCAAATTAACATTGAAAATTACAATGAATTTAATTATTGTGGTCGATAAAAAAATCGTAAAATTTAAACAATAAAATCCATATAAATGCATTTCTAGTGTTGCTACATCATTGAAATTTAGCAGAAACGTGTGCCATTTGTAACAAACATTGGAAAAATATAATAAATTGATAAAATTGTTATATTTAATGGCTGTCTTATCCCATTATTGTTCCATACGATTATAAAAACTATAACCCACTTCCATATGAGCTAGAGACTTGAAAATTAGGCACGGTTGTAGGTTTTCATTAAGCAATGAAAAAAATTCAACATCGTTAAAATTCTAATTTTTAGGGGGTGTTTGTACCCCAATTCTGAAAGTAGGCTGAAATGCTTGCAGAATTCAAGCACCTTCTACTACTTTTAAATAAACGCATTCATAATGTTTCGTTAACGAATAGGTCGTGTTGTAAGGATCAGAGAGAGATATAGAGAAGATAAGATGCTTTCAAGGGCGTGGTATAGAATGGAAGAAATGAGACGACATGATTACAAGGCAGACATAAGAAGAAGGGTTCAGAGAACGCCAGAGGAGGTTATCGAAAAAAAAGAAGGATAAGAAAGGAGGAAAAGTCAAAGAGAATAAAAGGGATTTTTTCGGAGGCGCATTGGATGAGAGTGAGTGAGAGTGAAACCTATCGGATGATCTGAAAAGGGAAAGGTCTTCCTATTGAGATCAAAAGGATAGAAAAGGATGAAACATGACCCATTCGAGAGAGACAGAGGGAATCATCCTTTATATATATTATTAGACAAGGGGAGGTGACGCTTTTTGCCAGATGGAGTTCGTTCTCTAAGCTTCCGGTGGAGAGCGTGCACGTAGAGTACAGGCAGTGCCTCCTAACGTAGCGATTGAAAATTACTAGAAGGTAGCTTACGCCTCGAGGATTGGAGGGAATATGTAGAGTGGATGGGAGAAAATCCCATTAGAAAAGACGGGCATTGAAAGTGCGTATGGAGTAGAGGAATATGCCCCTAGTTATGACGTACTACGTACATAGAAACGTGCATGTTATGTTAAGGATAAAATAATGATCGAATATTTGTTTAAATTTTCATTGTGATTTTTAGCGTGAAAGAAAACATGAGAAGCTTCCTCTTTTTACTACATTTTTTAAGACAAATGTTGAATATTTTTTAATCTATACTTCACAAATCAAATAAACTTGGGAGAGAGAAAAATATAGATTTTTAATCGATGTTTTCCAAATATATTTTTTAATCGATGCCTAACAGATCATATAGTAAGAGCTTGGGAAAGAGAAATGTGGTCTTTTAATTAATTGTTGATGCCCGATAGAATAGTCTTAGCGACCGATGTAAAAAACTGTAATTATATGACGTTATGCTTTTATGATTTTATCGAATTTTTATCTCCAAAAATATGTCTTAATTACGCGATCTCGCGGACTTTTGTGTGGCAAATGCATTCCTCTATAAGAATGATTTTTTTTAATCGGTACCTTTCAGATCATATAGAGAAAAATATGCCATTCAATTTTTGCTTCACGAACGTCTAACAAATAACCTTTTGCCTTCAGTATGTTTTAATGTAATTACTTTGCTCACAAACAAAAAAATATGTGTACTGTAGTTGCTAAGCGACCTATTACCTAAACCTTAAACGCGAGTTCAAAACGGTCTTTCACCGCGAGACACGTCGTCACGACGACCTACGAGATCGTTGCTCACTCGTTTCCCCCTTTTTTCTTCCCTTCCTGCAGTTCCGGTGGAGGCGACAGCCTTCCTAGGCGCCGTCGCTGCTTTCGTCGTTTTGCTTCTGGTCTTCTTCCTCTACCTGAACAAGAAATGGTGTTTCTACGGCATTGGAGGATTTCCTTGCTGCGACGAACCGCTGAGGAAGGCGCGGAGTGGACATGGTCGGAGCAAGGAACTCGGTAAGAATACGGTCAAAGAAAAAAATTACGCAGAACGTTTTTTAAGAAACTAATTCAGATATTTTAAAAATACTTTCTCGTTTTCGTTTGTTTTTATGGTGAATGCTGATTACTTTTTTGACATAATTTTTCTCCATCTCATTTGACTTGAGCATATTTTGTGTGTGTTACCTAAGTCTTAAACATTATTTTAAGGACCTAACTGGGTAACGTATCTATCTATTGATTTAGCGTTGATCACACGTTCGTAAAATTAACTTTTAAAAATTAAATTAATTAAACAGACAAGAAACTTGAAATTTAAAATTTTTTTAAAATTGAAGATGTACATCATCGCGATCTAAAATACGAATAATTATAATCAAAACGAAGCAGTAAAAATTAATTTTTCCATAAGTGATTTACCACCCTTTACTTCTGTGTACTAAGAATACATTATACATCTTTTTTAATGCAGTCTCTAAAATATCAGTCTATTATTATTTTAAAATATTAGCACGCCATACACTATCGTTGTTGAGATTTGACATTTAATCGGATGAGTATTTTTCATCTGCATTAGATTTAAGCATCAATTTTAAATACTGCTGAATTCTATTTCACTTTTGCTTATCATTTTATTTCATAAAAATTTTATTAAGATGCTGATGGGATTGATTTATTTTCACAATTTAAATGACTAAATTATATGAAAATTTGATGGATACTAAATTGAAAATTTAATGAAGACAATTAAAAATGAAAATGATGCATACATTTTTTTTAAAAAAGAAACCTTCTTGGTGCTACTACACATCATGAAATTCAAAGTAGAAAATCCCGTCCAGTATTTATCCAATGGCTACCTCAAAGTTGCGCCAAGTTGTAAACTCTTGATTTCGACCAATCAAATTGTGATTTTTTTAAGCGAAATTCCGAATGAAATGGCAAAACGCCAAAATCCCATTTATGGTCTATAAAATTTCCAACGGCCATTTAAGGATGTTGGCATTTAAGGCTGGAGCAATTTAAATTACAAATTGGATTGCAGAAATAAGACGAGCTCGGTATGTTTACATGGAAACTTAAGTTCTAAAGGCAGTCGATGCATTATTTGTTTCATTTTTTAGCGCTTTTTAAAAAATATCTTATCTTTTCGCTTCGACCGTCCGTTCGCAAAATTTTGAAGAGCTGGAAATCTAATATTTTGAGGATAGTTTTAGCTGATAACATTCATAAACTCCATTGATTTTGGGGTCCGTTTGTTTGCCTTTTATCGGGATTTATTATTAACTTGTTAACTATCTATGCGGGTCCGTTGCTATGGTAAAGTTTCGTTTTGTTTACTTTGCTAAAACAATAAAAGCGAAGCGTGAACATTTTCGATTTACTTTCGAAAAGGGACTCAAAAAAATAATATTACAACTGCTTAACTGCGGTGAGGTATGTTTTAAATAACTTTTGATTAATTTTAGAGTTTTACGTTTTGTTTTTAATGCTAAGTTTGAAAATGAAATACTGTGTTACATTATGACAAAGGAGTTAGATAGCTAAATCTGAAGTTTGTTTAATCGTGTATGGTAAAAGTTAATTTGTTTGTTTATAATGAAGATAACAGTGTTGCATTGTGAAAAAGCGCATTTGGAATATGATTCTGCAGTTCTTTTTAGCGATTTTTACAAATCGCTTATGTATTCACTGTCTGACCGTGGAGGCGATATCTCTTAAACGTTTCAACCTAGAGAAACCAGAATTTTCAGGATAAGTTACTACATATAAGAGCTACATGTGGCAATCCGAAATTGTTGTTAAAATTCCTTTTTTCAGGAGATAATTTTGCCCCAGTATTGCTTCATAAGTAAAGCACGTAAATCGGCGATGAGATTTATATTTCTTCTTTTTAAAATTATTATCGGAAAGTTTATAAATTGTAGTTTCTTATTTTGGAAATCCAACGTATCTCACAGTAATTTGTTTGTGCTTTTATTTCAACACGTAGTGTAACATGTATGTATTGTTATATACAGCATATAGACCTACATATTGATAGGAATAATATGCGACGAAACAAAGAATCATTAAATTGGCAGATAATTCAAAAAATTTGATAAATCCCTATGCAAATTTTGGTTAGAAAACAGTGACGATTAACAGAGAGTAACTTCAAAAAAATACTGTCTGAAATATCACTTTGTAATTGAAATGTGACTCTCATTTTCCTAAGGATTCTTTTAATGGCTAATGGTGAGACTTTTTTTTTATTTTAGCGAAAAGTTTAACTCGACAAACCTCTTCATAATTAAAGAAATTAACCTGGAAAATACCATTTTTAGGACAGCATTTAAGAAAACGAGGATGGAAATAACAACCAATATGGATACTCTATAATAGTGTACAAATGTGCGTTTAGTTTTTCCCAACCTTTTGTATGGTGACACATAGATTCTTATATTTTTATTTTAGGGATAAAGTTAACTACCTATGTGTGTCTCTCTTTCTCTCTCTCTCTCTCTCTCTCTCTCTCTCTCTCTCTCTCTCTCTCTCTCTCTCTTTCTCTCTCTCTCTCTCTCTCGAATACAAGAATAATAAGAAACAGTGAAAATGACTACGTGCGACGAAAGGAAAGCCATATAAAAAGAGACAGAAGCGGACGAGACGAACTAAGGTATTGAAGAAGGTTTGAGGAAAAAGTATAAGCGTGTTATATGACCCGTGTAAAAAGGGCGTCGTCAAGACAACGAGCTTTATATAGGGGTTGTCGTCTCCTTGAGAGATAGGGTATAAGGAGGGTCCCGATGAAGGTCGCAAGGGCAGATATTATGTATGTATATATATATATATAGTAAAAGGTCTCTCTTCATGCGAGCGAGGATATATGGGCGCTGTGAGGGATACAAGAAAAGAAGGAAGGTGGTCATTGGCGCCTCAAAGAGAAGGACGCAAGGTTATCCTATTCGCTCTCCTTTTTATTTTTCAAAAAGGGACTCATTTTTCGAAAGAGAACGAGAGGGGAGAAGTTTCTAGAAAAATAAATAAAAAGACGGAGCGCTTGAATTTCATCTTTTTTTTTCGAAAGAAGAGACCCGACGAATATGATATCTTTTCGGCATTAAGACAACGACAGAAAATGTTTCACGTGCGCTATTTTTTAAAATATAATTTTAGCTAACTATAGCAAACTGTTTTACTGAGGGAATCCCAGGTTTAAAGCTTACTTAGGCTGGGCGAAATAATTTTCCAGGTTGGAAGTGCAGGTTTTCCTCGCTTTATGTTCGGTTCGGTTTATGCGAATTCACTTTCATGCGGAAACATTTTTCCTACCTGAATTTCCTTTTATGAGCTTTATAGTCGCACTTGCGCAGTTCTCAAATACGCCATGTATTCAGTCGCTGTTACTCCCATCTTCTTATATACGTATATATATATATAGGGTTACCATACATCCCGGTTTGACCGGGATTGTCCCGGCCGGTTCACTGTTTCGTCCCGGAAAATTAGTATAAATCAGGAGTACAAAAAGGTTTTTAAAATGGCAACACGAGATTTCATTCCCTTTTACCGGCTTTAGAAAGGTTTCTTGATATATTTGAAGGTCTAAAAAAACTATTTCGATTCACAAGAACAATGCTCACTGATAATTTAAAAAATTTTTTGAAGACCCATGTGGAGAAGTGTATTTGCGATTTGTTCTCGGACAACTCAGTTTATTTGAAAAAGCAAAACTTAACATAGAAAAAACTAACGCTGGAGCGAAAGACGTAGCTTGTGAACTACCAAATTTTAGAATTAATTCTCCAGAACGCAAGGATAACTGTTTCATCCCACAAGGGGCTTAAATTTTGCTAACAAAATTCGAAGAATCTGGGAATGCGATTTACAAAACGTTAATCAAAGAATTTCACGCTCTTTACGTTAGATTCTTTTCATTCGTATCTTTGTTGGAAAACAGTTTTGAAGAAGCAGAAAAATTTAATTGGGTAAATAGTACATTCAATTCACACGAGGTTGAAAAAAGCAGCTCAAACAATCAATCAAAGATATGGAAAGTCTTTAATTGATATCGGAAATCTTTTCGATGAAGTAAGTTTAGCAAAGCAATTTATATTTCATAATGACAGAAAAATACGTTGGGATGAGGATGGGACGAAATTCGAAGACAGATGGATTGAAATTTTTAGATATTTTCTCCAAGAGAATATTTCAATTGTCAATCTAACGAAAGTTATTGAATACTTATTCTGTTTACCTGGAACATCAGCTCCAGTAGAACAACTTTTCTCTATTATGAATAACCTGTGGTTGCATGGATGAAAGTACAGAATGAGTGATATTACTGTGTAAAATCAATACTGATTTGAATTTTGAAGAATTTTATGCTAAATCAAAAAGGATAAAATGCTTTTGGATAAAGTTATGTTTAACGACAAATATAATTGGTATAATAAACAGTAAGATTTTTGTATATTGTATTGATTTTGTATTGTATTGATATATTTAATACTGAAATATTAGATGTATTTCGTGTTTTTTCTTTTAAATATTTTTTACAACCGTCTTTCCGTCTCCACATCCCCATAATATTCTTTTTTGGTTTATGAAAATGTGTAAAATGGAAAATAATATAAAAAATGTATATTTAAATAATAAAAATTAAAGACTAGCTGTACCGGATTTTGTCCCGGGTTTTCTTCTTCATAAATCGTTTTGTCCCGGTTTTGACCCTTGAACATATGGTAGCCTTACATATATATATTTCCAAAAGTTCTTCTCATTTTGCACGCCAAATGCATTCCATATCTTTCTCGGAAAAGAACAACTTATAATAGTACTCCTGAAAAGCATAAAACAACAAATAGCCCCGAATTTATGTAACCAATATTACCTTATTCCCCTCAACAAAAAGTCACCAAACCAACTTACTGGCTACTTTTACGACGTATACCACCAAACCCTACACCCGATTCCTCCTTACTTTAGTCCACCCAGATAACACAGTTTGTGCTTAAAGTGTAAACCAGCAACAATATACCAACTACCCCTTGGCGTTATGCCACCCAACATACTTGGTTGTTCCCCTGAAACTTATGCCATCCAAATTACACGGAAGCCTCTCGGCGTTATGCCACCCAACATATCCGGAAGTGCCCCTGAAACTTATGCAATCAAAATTACAGGAGAGCCCCTCGGCGTTATGCCACCCAACCTACACTGCAGAGCTCCTGAAACGTATGCAACCCAAATTACACAAAAGCCCCTCGGCTTTATGCCACCCAACTTACACTTTGTGCCCCTGAACTTATGCCACCCAAATTGCACAAGAGCTCCTCCGCGTTATGCCACCCAACCTACACTGCAGAGCTCCTGAAACGTATGCCACCCAAATTACACAAAATCCCCTCGGCTTTATGCCACCCAACTTACACTTTGTGCCCCTGAACTGTATGCCACCCAAATTGCACAAGAGCTCCTCCGCGTTATGACACCCAACCTACACTGCAGAGCTCCTGAAACATATGCAACCCAAATTACACAAAAGCCCCTCGGCTTTATGCCACCCAACTTACACTTTGTGCCCCTGAACTTATGCCACCCAAATTGCACAAGAGCTCCTCCGCGTTATGCCACCCAACCTACACTGCAGAGCTCCTGAAACGTATGCCACCCAAATTACACAAAATCCCCTCGGCTTTATGCCACCCAACTTACACTTTGTGCCCCTGAACTGTATGCCACCCAAATTGCACAAGAGCTCCTCCGCGTTATGACACCCAACCTACACTGCAGAGCTCCTGAAACATATGCAACCCAAATTACACAAAAGCCCCTCGGCTTTATGCCACCCAACTTACACTTTGTGCCCCTGAACTTATGCCACCCAAATTGCACAAGAGCTCCTCCGCGTTATGCCACCCAACCTACACTGCAGAGCTCCTGAAACGTATGCCACCCAAATTACACAAAATCCTCTCGGCTTTATGCCACCCAACTTACACTTTGTGCCCCTGAACTGTATGCCACCCAAATTGCACAAGAGCTCCTCGGCGTTATGCCACCCAACCTACACTGGTGATTCTGAAACGTATGCCACGCAAATTACACAAGAGCCCCTCGGCGTTATGCCATCCAATATACACTGGTATACACCTGAAACTTATGCCACCCAAAAATACACAAAATCACCTTGCCGTAATGTCACTTAACGAACACTACTTATGCCACCCAAAATACATAAAAGCCCCTTAAATTTTGCAAAAGAATAAAAACGTCAAAAGTAATCGATTTTAACGTGTTATCTTATGGAAAATGTCAATCCTCTATATTAATACAGCACTGACTAATCCGGGTTGACCAAACGTTGACCATTCACCGGGTTATGATGTAAGTAAGAGCCGTAGCAAATTTGGTTGTTCTAGGTCTTATAGTTTGGGAGTGCATCATGAGACAAAAATATTTGAAAATATATATAAGATTATGAAGTGAATAAAGTGAGTCTTGGAGGGGTGTTAAGAGTGGAACGCGTCCCTATCTTTTACATATGAATATGGGTTCTCTTTATGCGAATTCGTTTTATGCACCCCTTTCTTGGAACGCAGCTCCCGCAAAAAGCTAAGAGACACCATCAAATTTTCGACACATGAGCAATATGTAAAACGTATCTTTAAAGTTTTAAACAATTCCTAGGTTACGATCAATAATATGACGGTAAATAAAATAAGCAAACATTCAACTAATCATTGATATAGTGTTAATGAAGTCAGGTATAGAGGTTAAAATCGATGATTTGTTTAAGGTCTTTGAAGACGTTTTCTATGGTTTTATTTTTTTAAATCTTTGACTCACCCATTAAGAATTAAATTTATATAAATCTATTTGTATTAAATCACTTTTTGTATGCATTCAAAAGTAAAAAATAAATAATGAATGTTCATTAATATTTCTTTGCCACATACACGTGACAGACGGTATCGAAAAAATCTTTGCGATAACAATACGTACTTTCTCCATAATATAATTCGCACAAGAGAAAATAATATGGCATTTTTACGACCTTCTGATTCTCAATTATCTACGCACAATGGGTATCTGAGAGGTAGCGCAATGAATAGCTGACAAGTTTCAAAAGTTTAGGAAGAAGGTCACCAGGGCCGTAGATACGGATTAGTAAATGGGTGGGGGGGTAGAACAGGGCAAGGTATCAAGAATCTTTAATAGTCTTTTTATACTAGAAAGAAGCATATTATCGCAAACTGTGAAAGCCTCTATCGCCGTTTTTGGCAGATCATCTTCTGACAGCAAATTTCATTTACACTGCCCTATTTAAAATTATGCTTTAAGTCTTCCAAAGTCTTCACCATAAATATTACAAGTTTGTTGGAATATTTCTGGCTTTGGATTTTTACATTTATTAGGAAGCAGTAGCTGCAGTTTAGCTATTAGTTTATTATGTGCTGAGAAACGGTCCTTTAATTCAGTTAAAAAGTGATCAAGAAAATGTATAAATAAATTACGTCGGTAATATTCATTAGCATCGCTTGATGGGGCAATTTCATGTTTTGATTGTCTTCCAACTACTCTAGGTTTGATAATTTTATTTTCAACGTTGTGCAACATACTTTCTGCTGACAGATATATTTCATTGAACGAGCCTTCACTGTTCCTAAGCATTGATTCTCGATAAACGAGAATCTGAAATAATAACAATTTCTCGAGCACAATCTGTAAGGGGGGGAGGTTTGAACCCCTTAACCCCCCCCCCCCCCCGTATATATGACCCTGAAGGTCACTTCCATTATAACATTTTTTCACGAATTATAAAATTTGCCAGAAAATTAATTCATGGCCCTATTTTATCTTTACAGAATATTCAGTTTTGTACAAAAAGGACCGCTTTCTCCTTGTAGATTCACTTGTCTGGTGCATATTACACGTGATCACCACCTTTTGGCCTTAATGACAAACATTTTTGGGTGACAATTAGAGTTGCCAACCGTCCTACTGCCAGTAGGACAGTCCTTCCTTGAGATAAAATGTCCTCTGTCCTACACTAATGTCAAGTAGGGTGCAAAATGTCCTACTTTGTGACAAATCTCTGTATGGAAGATTTACCGGTGACATCGCCCCTAATCAATCACATGGCTACCGGGACCTAATGGGTGGGATTCACATTGTTTTTTTGCAACCTCTTCCCCTACATCTCCTCCACTCATATTTTGCATTTATTAGATCGCAATAGAATAGGATGCATTACATCCATATAATTATGAATATAATGTGCAAATTTAAATCGAAAATAACAACTCGCAGAGGAGGCTCAGTTTTTTTGGTTTAGAAGCTCGATGTTGAACGAAAAAGCTACTTCCCCATGATACAGAAAAGTTCAAAAAAGAATTTTTGTCTTTTTACTCTGCTTGTCTGAGATATTTAATGAAAAAATGTAACAGAATTTTCATCTAAGTACTGGCCAGTTTATTACGTAATTTTATCACAATATGACTGTAAATAAGTTATTTCTGCCCTAAGAGTATCCGTGAATATATGATTAAATTTTTGAATGTCCTATTTAATTTTCAAATGTCCTACTTAAATTTTGTAAATGTCCTACTTAGTTGTCCCAAAGAGTTGGCAACACTAACGACAATTTAAGAGCAAATGTAAAAATTGTAAATGGCAATGAAACCCATGCCTTTTATTAACCGCTACTAGCTCCATCTGGGTTCTTTTTGAGAACACACCTGACCGCGACGAGAAAAAACCTTATACGTCATTTAAAAATTAATAATAATCTTCCCTTTTTTCCGCCGAGCGAAATTTGGTAGACGAGTTTTTAAACGAGTCCCATTCGTTATTAAGTTCCTCTTGTTCCTATTGGAATTAAGGAGGAACCATAGAGGGAAAAGGAAGAGAAAATCTCCTAGGTTATCAGTTTCGAAGTAGTAAAACTTATGGAGAGAAAGTTTTTTCTCTTTTCAAATTACCGAGGACCTATCTTGATTCTAGACAATGCGAAGAACGCTCCCCCAAAATCCCCAAAATTTCATTTCGTAGGTCTTTTGTTTTTAGCGCATTGTGCCGAGTCGAAATTTCTGCTGAATATATATATATATATAGGAGGGCCAATTTCTATCTTTTTTATTTTTACTCGCGACCCTTTTCGGGATCCGTTTTTTTTAAGACTCTCATCCGGTGAAAATGCCAGTTGACGGAAAGAGAGAGAGATCCGAAATAGTGTGGAAGAGGAGAAAGTTGGAAGAGAGAGAGAGAGGGTAAATGGGAAGTGAAAATAAAAAGAGGAGAATGGAAGGAAGAAGTAAGGAGGAAGACAAATAGGTGAGAAAGAATGAGACAGATAAAATTGGAAATTGAGAGAAAAGCTGGAGGAGAGGAAAACGGAGGAAAGAGCCCGAGACAAAAAATGGAGGAAGGGAAGGAAAGGAGGAGGGAAATGGAGATGAGAGGCTTTCTCGTCGAAGATGGAGAGTTATGAAAGGGGAAACAGAAATGAAAAAATGGAGGGAGAGGAAGAAAGAGATGAAGGAAGAGAGGGAGGGAGAGAAGGGGAGAGAGAGGGAGGAAGAAAGGGAAGGCGGGAGAGAGGGATGGAGGGAGGGAGAGGGAGAGAAGGGAAGAGGAGAGGGAGGGAGATTAGATTGGATTAGATATCGTCTTTATTTGGGGTGAGATTGAGAGACTAGGAAGTTCTATCTTCCACCCAAGATAGGGAGGGAGAGAGGTGGAAAGAGGGAGGCAGAGAGGGAGAAAAAGGGGAGGAGAAGTATGAATAGATAGATAAACTTCTTTATTTGGGCGAGATTGAGACTTGATAGTCACTTCCATCCAACCGCTTGTCAATCACAAACAAGAACTGTTTTTTTACTTTCTCATACGAAGTATCGAGAAAGTATTGTTTTCGCGAAAAAATTCGACCTCGAGATTTTTACGGAAATACACGTTTTAGGTGTCGCTGAATCCGAAAAAGTGGTTTTCGCAATGCCGTCTGTCTGTCCGTCTGTCTGTCTGTTACTGGCGCTGGAGCCTAGACGGTCGAACGAAAATGAATGAAATCTCGTACTTAGGCATTTTATCATACTGAGCAGAGTATACATGGAAATGGTTGACAATGCTCAATAATTTGAATTCCGGTTAATCGAAATTCCTATTTTTCGGGATTCTACTGTAGTATACTTGGAGGAAGAGAGAGAGAATAGGAAGGGAAAGAGGAAAAGAGGGGAAGGGCAAGTGAAAGGCAAGAGAACGCAACACATTCTATGATGAAGGAAGGTTGATGAGTGTTGACTAAAGAAAGAAAACAAAACTCCTTCCTACCTCTCAGAGGGTGGATGGAAAGACCTTGGGGGGGTGGAAAACATTAAAAGGAACGGAGCAGAACCCTCTCCACCCCGCCTCCCCCCCTAAATTACTATAAAAGGGGATCTCAAGGCTTTCAACGTCGCTGGGGAGTTTATTAAATTAGAAACTGGAGCGAAACTTTTTCCGTTTAAGGAAATTTAAAAAATAAAGGAGAAGCGAAATTATTATTTCCGCCTCGTGACTTAATGATGATCCTGTCTATCTGTTACTCGAGTACTTGGCGAGTAAATCGGATCCCTTTTCCTCCTTCGGTAAGAGGATCATGTGCGTTATCAAGAAAATCATACAAGAAAGTCTTAATTCGAGTTGAACTTAGAAATTTTCCTGCATTCGTACTTGTAGCTAACATAGACAATCACAAAAACAAACGTTTAATTTCCTTACGTGCGCATGCAGTACTTTTAATTATGAAGAAAATGGACTATTTATGACGAATAAATTAACTTTAAAACGCTATTTTCCTTGCGTACAGATATATCATTTCTTTCAAGTGCTCCATTGCACGAAACGCGCCCATTTGTGATAGGCTGTATACTTTCCTAACTTGTTTTTATTTTTTATCGAACCTTGTAAGAAGCCCTCGTTATTTTATTTTTAGTAAGTTTCGATCGCGTTCGATTGAGTTAAATTCGTAACTTGTCTACGAATAAAAGGGTGCACTTTCGAAATAGTTTTGAAGTCCTCGACATTAAAAATATTTATTCCGTTCCTACGAATTGAAAGTACAAATCCTATTCGATGAAATCAAAAGCGAACCAATATCGAATGTGATAAATGGTTTTTTACATAAGTATTCTATAAAAAATTTCATTTAAACTTGTTCGTTTGGACAGGCACTGATTTAAGCGTTGATTTTGTGAAACAAACCGAATGAATGAAAAATGTATCACTTGATATAAATTCTCCATCGTCTCAACATTTTATTTCTAAATGCAATCACAATTTCTTTATGAATACGTAAAATAAATGTTAATTATGATTGCCTGGAGAGTTTTTAACCTGTTCTAAGGTGGAATTTTTCGAATTATTTTTATCTTGACAAAGACCGATTTATTCCAAAGGCGCCGGGGGAAAAATTTAAAATTAAAATTTTTCAAATCAAATATTTGACTTCGCACCTTATAAATAATCCGATTCGTGTTAATTACATTAGTTTTCATGTGATAGAATATCAGTACTACCCCTTTCTCATCTGTGTCCTGTATTTAATAGTTTTTCATATTTTTAGCGCTTTATTTTTTTTTAATTCGCTCATGTGTCTGGTTCATCCACCAATTTATTTGTCTGTCCGTATACAAAATAACTCAAAAATAACGCAAGCTAGAAACTTAAAAAATCCAGGATTGATAGTTCTATATTAGAGCTACATATGGTATAAAATTTGACGGAACCAGATTCAGTAACTGAGGAGTAAATGGTGGAAATATTCAAATTATACCTAATATTTCGCTAAATATCACGTGTTAAACCAATTTACATCAAACGAATATATTTTCCGTCGAAAAAGAATATTATACCTTACTTAAAAATCTATGCTCAATCAATTATTTCCTAAAATGAATTTTTAGAAATAGAAACCTCCAATAACCTTTTGATTTATTAAAATAACCAATATTAAAGGGAGATAAGCTCAGAATTTTAATTAACGTCATGAAACAAAAGTTGATCAACAATAGAAGTAAATAGTAACGTACTATTTACAGTATTTACCGTTTTCAAATGACCCGATTTTTTTAAAGAACATAATTTCACCATAACTCACCAAGGTTTTGTTGTATACATACAAAAAACAAAGAAAATTATAAATGCCTGTGATAATAGTGAATCATATGATGCAATTTCAGGAAGAATTCATTCCTACGATGTAGTACAAAGGTCAATTTATTGAATCTCTGTTTATATATCATAATACCCAAGTCTTAAGATTAAAAAATAGTTGATAAATGAATTTTCTAAAAAGCAAAAGAACGTATTTTATAAAATTTCCAGAAAATGCAACGTGTGTTAATTGCCCTACAATCATTTCCTTGTTATTTTTTAATTCTAAGCAAATGGGCAGTTTTCATACTATGTAGCTTACGTCTCCTCTAATCAAATGGTGAATGTTATTTTGAAATTTGTCGAGCCGTTCACAACTTACGAGAGGACACATAGTCACGCCTAATACATATATAAATACTACAAACACGTTATATCCTATCCAAATTCCCTACGTTGCTATCAATCCTCATTTTATTTTTATTTTTCCTCGTAGCACGAAAATTAAGAATAAAAAAAGAATAAACTTAAACTTTTTATTTGCTCTCCTTCAGGTTATTGAAATATTTTTTAAACGACATTATTCGAATTTTATTGCTCGATCTGAGAGATTTTTCGCACCATAAATAAAGCCACTCGACGCTTAAATTTTGCAACATCGCATGTATCTGGAGGAAAAAGTGGGACGATAAGAGAGAGAGAGAGAGAGAGGGATCCTCAGATTCGAGAACTGCGACGCAAATTAGTGGCTAATTTAAAAATACGGTTGAAGCCCACATAATTTTACTGTCAATGCTGCGGATAGATTTAAAATTATTAATCAATCCTATTTATGCATGGATGTTAAAAGTACGTAATTTATTTATCAGTCCTATGCAGTGCTCGAAATGGAAAATGTTACGAAACGGAACGCTAGTATTGGTAGTGGAACGGAAATTTTACAAAACGGAACGATTGTTATAAGGGACGGTGTTTCCAAATGTCTGACGAAACGGAACGGCATCATCGGCGCGTGTGACTATCCGGAGTGGCGTTCCGGCTCATTCCGAGCACTGATCCTATGTATGTAAAACGTTACGGTTTGTCCCCCTGTATTCCATCAATCACAGGACAGCAAAAGGGTCAATTATATGAATAGCAAAAGACAAATGTATTAAATTCATTCGAAGTTTTCATTGCCACCAATACCTCGTGGTTAAAAAAATTTTTACTCGCTTGATAGCTCCAAAAATGGCTTACGAATAGATTTGACAATGGGTTCGTTTGAAAAAAAAGAGCTATAATCATAATCTCTCAGTAGATAACATGCTGTTAAATTAGAAATTAAAGACCTATAATTAGAATAAAAAGTTAGTTTAAAATCATAAATTATTGTTTAATTAAAATATTATGAAGCAAAAGATATAGGGATACGTTAAAAGACTTTAAATTTGTGAATTTATCCGGTTTCGTTTACTGAGAAAAATTAATTTCGCCCTTTTGATTAACAGTGTCTGTTACTAAATGTAATTTTATTTAAACCACCGAAAATTGAAACCGTTGCGTAATTTTAAAGGCATTTTTCATTTTTTTAATTAGCTTCTTCAAAAATATGATGCGGCAGCGACTGTTATGGATGGATCGAGTGGCACTTTATACAAAAGTTATTGAAACGTTGAGCAGACGCGTTTAGCGCGAAACATGCCTACTCTTACTTCTTCGTTTACCTGATTAAACGCAAGAATCGACCTCAACGCCATAATTAGGACTTCGTAAAATAAAAATTGCGACGTGGCGGTTGCTAAAACGTATCAATTATGTTTTAATAGGTGAGTGATATTAAATCTCCCAATCGGAAGACGAAACCAACATCCGAATTAAAATCTCATTAAATAACTAATTGCTGTAAATTTACAACAAGAAGTGACGACGAATAAAGGTGATTAGTAGATTATATACGATCAATCGCGACAAGAACTTAAAGTCGGCGATGCTTTCCCAGGAGTTTTGTTTTAATGATGCCTTCCCCGCAAAGCCGAAGGCTTGCCTGAACGCAGGGTAAAAACCCCAAGACGAATCACAACATCCACGCCCGAAGCGGGATTCGAACCCGCGACCTTTGGGTCAGAAGCCAGTCTAACCCGGCCGGTTTAAAAATACACGATTCCTGTCCTTTTTACCAGAGTTCCGAAGCCTCTCTTTTGTTTTCAATTGCATTTCATTGGTCGATTGAGAGCTTTTGTTAGAAAGGTTCGCGTCAAAAAGCACCGGATTTTTTTACTTTTAAATTTTACTAGATTTGACGAAATGGTACTACATACGCGGTTTGAAATAATTTGGCGTTCGTCGAGAGATGAATGCATGTCATCTGTTGATTCATTCGCCAGAGAATTATTTCAGCTCGTCTCTGGAACGTGCGTTTACGAACTGAAACTCAACGCGTTTTAATAACTCGCTTTTTCAAGTTATCATTATGCTATTGACTATCGCAAAGCAAGGGTAAAAAAAGTTCCAGGAATTAATAAGCTGACGTCAAAAAAAAACAACTGTTCGATCAATGATACTATTAATTAGAGGTGTGATTACTGCCTTTAATGCCTTTATGGTTGGATTAAATTCCGGAAAGTACATATCGAGCTCATCTTATGGCTGGAATCGAGTTGATGAATTTAAATTTCCACGAAACCAATATTAACCGACTTTTTTCTGTGACTAATGGACATAAACTTTATTATAAGTCGCATTAAAGCCATGGATGAAGAGTTCCTAATGATTTTCCACCGAAAGCACATATTCCGAAATGGAAACATTAAAAGTCAAAGAGAAAACATTCGCAGCAGTTTGACAATAAAAAAAGTCGATGAATTTAAATTTCCAAAAACCGCGATAATTTTGACTTTTTCTCGCGAAAAATGGAAGTTGAATTAAAGCCACATATGAAGAGTTTCTAACGATTTTATACCTAAAACTTCAGCGCAGTTCCTAAACGAAAACGGAAATGGAAAACATTCGCACTAGTTTGACCATAAAACTTCTGTGAAAACATGTTACCTCTTTTTGAATTCGCATATATTACCGTTTTGAGCGTTACATACATACATATATATATATATATATTCATTAAAGACAAGTTTCACAAAAATTCATAAAGGGTTATTCTTAAAACGAAAACATGAAATGTATTTTCTCTAATAAATAGGATCCGAAACAATCGAGCATCTAGGACAGAGAAAATAACTCGCGAAATAAACGAGAACTAAAGCGCTCGATATAAAAAAAGTAAAGCCAGGCAGCACCCCATTCCTTCATTTCCCCTCATAATTTAATTTATCTCCAAGAACCCCAACCCCTTCATAAAAAAATAAATAACCCGCTAGAAATCAGAGCAACACAGCAGCATCCGTATGAGAGATACTTCAAGAGTGCGCGCGACACCACGGCCGCCCCCCCTCCCCCTTCCGGCATGCCCCTCCTCCACCCCCCCCCCCCCACAAGGCCTCCGCCCCTTTATTTCATGCAACTACGCTGGCTCCCCTCCCATCCTCCCTTTTTTTAAAAATATTATATCCTCCCTCCTTACGCCTTACGCCCCACCCTCTACACACGCCACCCCCTTTTTCCCCCCCTTCGCTAAGCCTTCCGCCCTGCAGGTCAGTCGTACTACGGATGCGAGGAAGCCGCTCCGGAGTACTCCAGTTCGGACAGCGACGAAGACGTTTTCCGACGTCTGAGACGGTCGGCGTCAGTCCAAGCGCTCCCGTCCCGTCAGCCTCTGCAGGGAGGCCCTGCGGGGCTGAGGGATGCACCCAACAGGAGGCCACAGAGACAGGACGCCGTGGACCAAGCGATCCCAGCCGGGAGGGAACTGTTCGGGAGGCAAGGGACGGGAAGAGGGAGTGAGTACTGAGCCTCAGACCCACACCGCCCTACGCGCCCCCCTCCCTGCCCCCCCCCCCAACCACACCTCCAAACCATCTTTTCTCTCTCACTTGATCCAGACTGCTGTATTTTTTTCGAAAGCGGCAATATGGCGACCTTTTTTTCTCTTTGCGAAACGCACTTTTGTGGGAATGTTCGATATGTAAATACTATATGTATTATTTTTTGCGAGTAAACTTTTTTCGACTTTAGGTAAAAGTTTTCGTAGTTGATAATCCTTCCGCGAATCGACAGACGATTATTCTGCTAGAATTGATATTTTTTCTAGACTCCCTCCGCATGGGTACAATCTTTTAAACGCAATTCCACAGTCCGAGCCCACAATAGGATTAAAAATAATCAGCCCTGCGCACAGGTTAATATGCTGCCTTTTTTTTTAACTATTCCATGGTCCGAGCCCACAATTTGATGAAAAATAGTCAACCTTAAACGCGCCGGATTTCATCAAACCACTTTTAATATTTATGCCGTGCACAATAGAAATGCACTCCCAACCCGGTTATAGGGGGAAATTTTTTTAAAATCACTTATTAATGTTAATTCAACAACGTCGAATACAATGGATGTTATCGTCATTCACACGAGTACTTCTTCGTGTATAATTATTTCCTTCTCTGCCGCTGTAATTGCGATGTAGAGGCAATTGTTTAATGCAAAGTACGTTTTGGTTGGAAATACTACTTATCCGCGCTCTCTATTTCCGAGTTGAAAAGTTCGATAAAAAAAAGAGAGTCGTGTCTGGTATTCGAATAGATACGATAAAGTGAATAAATTTTAGTAGCATATCAGAGGAAGACTACGTCATAATCAGAGTTTGGACGTTTAAATCTTTGCCAGCTAAGCAGGGGGCATATTCGAATCGCCCTTATCTATGTGTCATGCGTTTTGGGGGAAAAAACATTTTGTCATTAAATTAACAGCCTAAAGCCGGAGACTGATAAAAAGTAAATTCCTCTTTTTTTTAGTCTTTAAATAACATCACGTGGATTATTCGTGCATCTATCGGTATTTTCAGCATAAATTATTTTTATAATTAATCTCACCGATGTATAAAATATTTCTCTCGGTAAACGTTTTTGTCTGCGGTTCATCATTTGTTCCGTAATATTAAAAATCACTTTTTTAAAATACTTTTTTCTTTTTAATCCGTCGCATTCTCTAAATTATTAATATAAACGTTCACTTCATCGATAAAACAGACAGAATTATCACAAAAACTTATCAATACCAAATCGTTGTAGTTTTGGAATTTAAATTTCCTGTATCGAACGTTCCTGCTTCGAAGTTGCCAGATTGGCGCCAAATTCACCTGGCAATTGTTTGAAAAAAAAGTCATCCTCATGAAAGAATTAATTATGCTCCAACGTTGACATATTAACAGAAATAATTATTTTTTAAAGTTTCCTTTAATACAGAATTGGAAAACAAAAAAATGCTTGTCACTAAAAAATAGATTTAGATTATTAAGTACTTTCAAGAGTATTTTACGCGTACATTTCTTACGATTAATTTTAATTTCTCAATTTTTTTAGTAAGTAACTTCAAAATATAGCAAACAAAAGCGTAAATAAATTCAAATCTGGACATAAATGAATCTGTTTATCGAGAAATATCGCCATTGCTCTAAAATATTTTGACAAAAAGTTTTCCAATTGTAATATGTTAAATCATAATATATGAAATTGTTGAAATTTAAAACAAAATTATTTTTCAAAGAACATTAAGAACGTATTGTAGATTCTTATCACATTCGCGAATTTATTTCGCCATTTAAAATTATTACACGAAGTGCAAACACAATGTCGGATTGCTGAACACGTTAAATTATTCTCAAGTAATATTGGAATAGGCAATCCCCTATTAAAATGTGCTTTATTCGGTGGATTATTTTAAAAATTATTTGGCAAACAACATATTCAGAATACACTACAGATTCATAGCAGATTTAATTATTCATTCCCATCAGATAAGATCAACTCGAAATGCAAACAAAATGGAGGTTTGTTGAATATGGCGCCAATTCACGGAACTACCACACGTAGGCGTCCCAATGTCCCCAAGCACGCGATGCACGCCATAAGGTCCCATTCACGCTGAGCACAACCTTAAGCACGCTTTCCTCCACCCCACCCCCAATAAACCCACTACTCCCACCCCCCCCCCTCCCCAAAACTCCCCGTAAGAAAATTAAAAAAAAAACTAAATGTTTGTGCAATGTGTCACACACTAGCGGGCGAATGTGGAAATCGGTGTCTATATATGTGTGTGTTGTCTGTCGATTCACCATTTTGTTGTAACCTTATAAAGTGCCGTAAAGCAATTAGGTCACGTTAGAAAGTATTCGTCTATCACTTGGTGTTAGCGTAGAAACAATTTTTTTTCAGGTAACTGGTACGGAGGTAAGTAGGGAATGGTTATTTTAGTGAATGTTATGTGTCACGCAATAGCATAAGAAAAGCTGTGTTTTTCTTTTTCTCTTACACTTTTCTTTGTTTTTTGTCTCCTGATATTGTGAATGATTATATATATATTTTTTTAAGTGTGGGTTGTTGATTACACGTGGTTACTATGTTTTTAAATTTTGTGTGTAATAATAATACGCATAAAATTGGTTATTAAAAAAACATTGCATGTCACTACATCGACCAAAATCCTCTTGATCCTGTTTATTGCGAAATTATTTGCGCCAAGCACTAAAAGTATGATTGCAGTGTTTTTGGAGACTTGATGAACAATTCTTCTACGGATTCTTTAAAAAAATATTAAGATATGGAAGGCTTAAATAACAAATATTTCTATAAATATAAATATTTCTATGCATATAAACATTTCTATGAATATAAACATTCTATGCATATAAAAATTTCTACGTATTTTAAATATTTCTTTGCATATAAATATATGTATATATAAACATTTCTATGCATATAAATATTTATATACAATTATGACCATAAGTTTAACTTTAAAGGCCTGTTGCAATAAAAAGAACACTAATTATTTTTTAAGCTTCATTTATACTTGCGATTCATCAATTGCTAAATTCGGAAGAAAAAGTATGCCTCAATCAAAATGTCGGTGCATGTTTAGCGGTTAAAAATTATTTATCCGAGTAATAAAAGAATTGGGTGAATATACATTAAAGACATTTTAAAGAATTCCGAGCGATGAAAATTTTATTGCTGAAAAATCGCATTCGACACGTTCCTTTTCGTATACGAAACTCTCTAAGAAATTGAAAATTGCTACGTTTATCGATACATTTGAACATAAATAGCGAAATGAACTGCGAATAAATATCACCTAAAACTCTAAATTCGTATATTTAACAATTACTATGCTTCATGAATGCGTGGCGTGGACTTTTCTGTTGTCCGCCATCAAATTCATTATTGAAAATTGACAGTAATTTGTTCAGCATGTGGAAATTTTTAGAATATTTAGAAAAAAGTTTCTAAAAAATATTCAATTCGTAAATTGTGTGGCATAAGCGAGAATACCATTACCAAATTGGTGCAGGTCATGTGATACGCAAGGGCACTCAGCTACAGACTATATCCTATAATCCGTCTAAAACGTTCCAAACACACACACACCACACGCGCGCTTTCCACGTCCTATCATTCTACCCGCTCGCTCCATAGCATTTGATATCGCTCATCTTATAATGGCTCCAGAGGTACATTTTATTCCCTAGATTCAATTTTCTGATAATGTATCCACGACCTAATTTCGGGGTTTAACTTGCAAACACATACCTGAACACTGGATGTTTGCAAAAGGCGGACGACGCCGTAAAACAAACAAAATGTGGTCAGGAAAGTAAAGGTCATCCATCACTACGTTAAATGCTGGAATGTGTAAGTATAGTTGGAAAATTCTGCTCCGACCGTGAATCGAAGTTGAAGATCCGGGTTCGATTCCCGACGACGGCAAAATTTTCATCCTTATTTCCCCGACTACTCAAAAATATGTGTTCAAGTATACTTGGAAGATCATATTCAAAACAACCTCGGAATAAAGCGAAGCGACTTCCACATTAGTACGGCGGAACATATTACCACAACGAAGCACTTGAATTACGTTATATATACAGTTGAAAATCACTATAGGTTGAATTCGGCAAAACTAAATCATTTGGCGCCACTATTAAAAATCATTTTCCTTTGATATTTGAAAGACATTTCCTTTTAAATAAAGGAGTATCCTTACCGAATTCGAAGGATTTTTTTCCTCCACCGAAGGCAAATCATTCTGATAAGCGGAGCATCACGCCTTGAAACCATCTTCCTCTCTGAATCACTGATGCACCACCGAACGATAACCAAAATATGCATATCGGAGCCACTCCTTCTTTGTCGCCACCTGGAATGATCATTTTTAGCAAATTAAAAAAAGTTAGGAAAGTGTATAACGCATCACAAGTGGACGCGTTTCGTGCAATGGAGTATTAGAAAGAAATTATACACCTGTATTATATGTGATTGTAAGTCCTTAATATCAAATTTCATGAAAATCCGTTCTGTAGAAGCCGAGAACGAACATGCGGACGGACGGACAGACTGACGATAATAGACGCTCACGCTGGAAGCGAAACGCGCCTAAAAACATTTTCTTATAAAATGTAGTTCACTTAGTATATTTTTGCTTTCATATCATGGTAACAACAATCCTCATTCATTAAAAAAATATTCTCTTTAACCCACTCTGACGATCACTATGAAAACACGTACTTAACGACGAATTCTTTCGTCAATACTTTTATAATTTTATTCCGATAGTGACATTATTTTTATTTTCCTCTTAGAAAATGGTGATTAAGTGCAAGTTTGTGCATCTTCGCCATAAGAAACACAGGAAAACTAATACTTTTTAAATTGACTTTTGATAGATTAGAAATCAGCTTCAATCTTTGGCATTTGTACTCGTACAAAAGACCATCAAAAATAATATGTGTTTTGATTGAAAAATTAATACAGGCAGGTCCGTGGTTAAAATTTTAACCTGGTTCTCGCAATTCACCTGCTCTCTTTCTCTCTCTCTCTCTGCAAAATCATTCTTCATTCCTTAATAAATCTCTCCCTTCTCTTTAAATAGTCTAGCAGCTAAAATATTACCCTTCCATTTAATTTTTTTCTCTTAAAGATTTCCTTCGATCATACTTTTTTACATTCTCATGTACGAAGTATATTGAGAAAGTATTGTTATCGCGAAAAAATTCGACCTCGAGATTTTTACGGAAATATACGTTTTAGGTGTCGCTGAATCCGAAAATGTGGTTTTCGCAATGCCGTCTGTCTGTCTGTTAATGGCTCTGGAGCCTAAACGGTAGAGCAAAATTGAATGAAATCTCGTATTTAGGCATTTTATCATACTGAGCAGAGTACATATTTGTAGAAATGGTTGACATTGCTCAATAATTAAGAGCAGTTTATTCTACGCATTTTTAACAACAATTTGATCTCCTAAAAAAAGGCTCTCACGATTTTGATCAAATTTCGTACAATTACTTGAGTTAACGTCTTCAATAATACTGTATAGTTCATATTTCTCAATGAATGAATATAAGGCTAGTTTATTCTTGGGCAACTTTAACAAAAATTGGATTTTCTAAAACAGGCTGATACGATTTTCATTTTCTAAAGATAACTAAACGAAGCATTAGTATATGAGAAAGTTTGTACAGTGTATGTTGTTTGCCTGCCTACTGCTTATCAGTTTTTATCAGCGTTAAATTTTCTCATATTCTTCTCAATGCCTGATCATTCCATACTTCATCATCTGGCTGATATGGACATTATTTATCAGTAGTTACATACCTATATGCGATCATCCCGAAAGCTTCAATCTACGTGTGTTAACGTGTATCTCCGACACCCCAGCGGCTCTCCTATTGGTAAGTGTTCACCTGGCTCCCTTCAACATCTATACATGTACATACGCACAAACACGCACATATACACGCAGGCGTCACAGATACGAGGAAGGAAATCCACGGCGTGGTGAGAGAGGAAAGGCCAATGACTGGGAGAGGAGGAAACACGCAAAAGAGAGTGGGGATTGATGCGGAAGAAACGGTATCCCAACACGCAACGCTTCGCAGACACATCTCTCATAGGCTGATTTACTGGTAGAGTAGATAGATTCCGCAGTAAATTGGGAATAGGTTTTATGGGAATAGGAGGACGAGGAGGAAGGCATCCGGAGAGAGGTAAGAGGAGGAGGTTTGAAGAAGGTGCAGGCGGAGAGGGAATTTCCCATCCCTACTCCTCCGAACGTCCTATTCCGGATTCTCCAAAAACCAATTTCCTACCGGGATTGCGGGAGATGAAACCTCAAGTGGAACGGAGAGAGAGATATATATAGAAAAAGAGAATGAGAGAGAGAGAGAAAGAAAGAGGGAGCGAAAGAGGGAAAAAGAAAGAAAAGAGAGATAGAAAAGGGACAGACAGACAGACAGACAAAGGGCGATATTGCGACTAAAGAGTCTCTTCTTCCATATAACCCTTTGTTAAACAAGTTAGAAAAGTGAACAAGGTATCACAAATGGGCGCGTTTCGTGCAATGGAGTATTAGAAAGAAATTATATACTTGTACGTAAGGGAAATTGCATTTTAAAGTTCTTTTCTTCATCATAAATAATCCATTTTCTTCCTATTTAATAATATTACATGCACACGTAAGGAAATTAAACGTTTGTTTGTGAGATTGTTCATGTTAGCAACAATGAAGACGTAACCATGCAATAAATGTTCTAACTGTAAGTTCAACTCGAATTAAGACATTTTTGTTTGATTTTATCAATAACGGCTACTCCTACGTTAAAAATGTATAGGAAAGGAAATACTCTTCTTTATTAGTTCTACAACTTTTATTTGAAAAATATTTTGATATGATATATGACAAAAATTTAATTTTTTGTCACCAGTAAAGTGGTATCCCTTATTGGCGTACGTGATTCATTTTTGCGATTTTCTTATTATATTTTATTTTAAGTCGAATAATTTCGCCATTCTTTGACTATCCTGTCATCTACATCTGTACATGTCATAACGTTATTCGTGTAATGGAAGCACTCTGAAGGCCTCTTTGCGAGCTCAAGGAGGCTCTATTCATCTTCTCTCTCGATCGCTGGAGTTTCTTTGGGATCAGTCGAATCTTAGCGATTGCTAAAATATCCATTTAATTGTCAGAAAGTTGCTACCATGCAATCGTCGAAATGTGCCGTATGGTGAGACATTTGTTTAGTTAAGCAGAAAAATATTTTTTTTCAGAACTTGCTATTAGCAAATTAAAGGTTTTTTTGGAAAGTGCAAATGATTTATTGTATTAGCAATTACACTTCTTGTTAACAATAAAATACAAAACCAAAAACAAGCTAGGAAAATACTGCGAAAGTAGATATTATAAGAAATATTATAATAATATATTATAAGAAATATTAGAAGAAATATTATTCTCTACAACTTTGGTCCTTACGAAGATTACCAATAACGACGTTTTTAAGGAGATATTTGACGGAAACCGAAAAAACCGATTATTTATAAATAATTCCTAAACAATAACTGCTATGGAAAAGTCTCAAATGAAAGTTGTAGAAAATTACATGCACAATAACCTACCCACGCCTTTTATAATATAATTAAACGGTATTAATGATATTTTCGTGTGATGTAGAGTTCTTCTAAGTAAACTGTTTTTAAAACTACGTAAGTAACTTAAATAATTACAGGTATATTTTCCACAAATTTCGATTTCCACACATTTAAAGATATCGTCACGAAAGTTCGCGTAGGTATATGATTTTACCCTGCGGGTAACATAGGCTATATGGCGATAGATAGAGGGATGTGTGCTTAATTCGATAATTATATTCCCATAAGTTTACACGGATTTTTTGATTTTTCAGAGAGCAAGATTTTTTTTCCTTCATTCATCAAAATGCCTAGATATGGACCGATTATCTTCGTTCTGCTTTATTCGACGTTTAAAAATGTGTACTATCCTGTTCTTGCGATGTTTACATGTTACATGGTCGAAGTTATAGATTAGCTAAAACCGTTGACATTCAACTGGCACTTAACGTTAGTTTGGTGTAATTTCTTATGACTGACTGGGATTATAAGCTCGTATCATCGTCTATTCACATATTAAAGAAACTTACTCGGTGTTTTATAAGTTTAAGCAATTCCTTGGTTACGATAAATAATATGACGAAAATAAAGAAATATTCAATCATTCATTGATATTTTTAATAAAGTCACATAAAGAGACTAAAATTACTGAACTTTTTTAAAAGTTCTTTGAGGACAATTTCTGCGAAAGTTAAATTTTAAACCTTTGACTAGAAGCAGAAAAATAAATTTAATATAAGTTAATTTGGTGAAATCGCCAACTTATGCACTAAAAATTAAAAAGAAAAACAATCTAAAATTCACAATTGAATGATCTAGAAAATAAAAATAGTTTTCGACATATAAAAGTTTTGTGGCATTATTAGGACTATACCATGCGTCCTCATTTTTTCGGACGTCCTAATTTTTGGCATTCTCCTGTCAGGAAGGAATACCAAAATTTCCATAAGTTAAGATAAAATTCAAATAAACATATGAAAGTCTCACCTGCTAGCAGACCGTCCACTGTAGGAAAAGCTTCCGCCTCAAGTAGTAGATGAAAAAGTCGTGAACATTCGTGGATAAGCCACTTTAAAGGATTGCTGGAAAACAGCACAAAAAATGCAACTCATTTAATTTTGTAAAGAAAATTAGGTATAGAATGCACGAAAACATATCAATAAAAATATAATTACCTTTCTCCTTACGCATAGCGATTCAGTTATCTTGACAATGGGCTCCCATTTGCGGTGTGAAACGAAAAAGAAACATTGGATGAGAAATAGTGAACATAACACGCACAAGTGTTAGTTATTAGTGTGTTAAAACTAACTAACTAACTAACTAACAAGAACAAAATCAGAATTATGCGTTTAAGTTTCTCTAAATATTATTTCCTAACGTGCCTAACATGAAAACAATTCGCGCCTAGAAAAAACGAAATACGAAAGTGACTACACATACAGATGTTCTGTTGCGTCGGCCTTATACCAATGCTACTCTAAGTTAGTCAAAGCGTTAGTTAAAGTGATTAGTGGTAAAGAAATTTTCTTCTACCCTTCGCTGGGGCCAGAGCATCGTCCGTCGTCCATCGGTGGGAGTGCCATCTGCGTTGATTAATTACCGACCTTGGGGAAAATTCATTCCATCGGCGAATCCTTCGGAACCTCAGCTGTCCTTGCGTCGACAAACAGGCAACCTCCGATGTGACTTGCAGGCTCTCCGAAGGCTTGATGTGGCACTGAAGAAAAAACACTGCACACGGTTCAGAGTTTCACTTTTGAATACACACTAAATAAAAAATTACTGATTTTCGCAACACAACACTCCCGAATTAAAAGTCGCGCAATAGTCAGTTTTTTCCAAGGTTTCTGCCCCACTCAGCAATCCTGGCTGCTTTCCATCTGCAAATACAAGAAGCCAAAGGTTATACATTACAAAATTATGGGTTAACAGTTACTTGCACAGATCATAATGTTGCATTTTAAAATACGTAAGAATTTATTATGAAATTTCGGCAGGTACATACAATCAATAGAATTAATTTTGTTCTTTTTGGAGCGTGAAAAAAATGCTCTTATAGTTTCACTTTGGCGTCTGCCTGTCTGTAATGTTTCGATGTGAAAGCAGGCCGCGCTGGGCCCTGTGCAGCCGCACCGATGGAACTTGCCTCAAGCCGGCCCTGGTTTTAACCGTCCAATAAAGCAAAAATGGAAAAAAACCGGTCCGCATTAACTATCGTATTTAGATGAAAGAAGGAAGAAAATCTTGCACTGTGAAAAATCGAAAATTATGGGAAAATAATTATTGAATTAAACACACCCTTCCCCAATTTTTAATCGACATATATATAGCCTATGCTACCCGCAGGGTATGCGAAATTTCGTGACGATATCTTCACAAAGGTGTTGAAATCACAATTTGTGGAAAATCTACGTTTAATTATTTATGTTACTTACGTGGTTTTAAAAACAGTTTGCTTTGGAGAACTCTACGACACAGGAAAATATCATTTAAAACCATTTATTGGTAATATTTCAATTAAAGTCAACAAATATTTTATTGCCAAGTAAACAAAGAAAAATCGCATAGAAATTGAAAAACGATATTACGTTAAAATTTTTCCCATATAAATGCATTGGACTCTCAACTTCGGCGACAATGGGAGTTTTCATGCTAGCTTATAACTGCTATTGTCATAAAACTGATAAAATCACGTCTTTTTCTGATTCTAAGCGCATTTTTATGCTAATTCGATCAGGATTCCGATTGTCTTCAATAAAAATAAACTTTGTTCTTTCCTTCATAGAACCTACCAAGTCTCAAGTTCGTACCATGTTTCTAAGTAATTTTAAAATTCAAATAAAAAATATTCTGCACTCATTCCCATGTTATTCAAATGGAGAAAATGAAAAAGAAAATATTTTTTAAACTAGAAAGGTCAATAATATATCAAATCAGTATAAAAACCTGACTACACCACTTAGCTCTTTATTCCTATTAAAATTTCTACATCTTTGAAGATACCGAAAAGACGAACATAGTCGTACCAAAATTAGGTCCATTTGGCAAAGGCTGTGAGCATGAATTATTCCGGAAGACTGTCGGACGCTACGAAAATATATAGCTACTTAATTGCATACATTTTCGGTATCAATTAGCGTAATGTGCTAAATTCGTGGCGTTGAAATATGAATATACGGAGTTGTAAGCACTTTCGTAATCCTGAAAAGCAGACATTTTTTACTCATATTGAAGGGGTTCAAAAAAAATATATACATATATAATTTTCGGAGTTAATATAATAGTTGGTAAAATAGATTTGTGCATATTGTAGTTGGGTGTCAAAGAAATATTATAGTGCGTTTCAACATTTCGTGCGCCTGGAGCGTGTCTACCGTTAGGTTAGGGTAGTGCCAGCCAATAAGAGATCTTAAATTTCCCTCATCCTTCAAAATTTCTTGAAAAGCGCTGTTGACACGATCGCTCACACTTTTCTCGGCGATGGCGGAAATCATGAACGTGCTTCATTCGGATATATCGGAGCATAGAACTTCGCTCTTTCGCAGCTACTGTTGAACTGAGCGAAATTGGAAATTTGGCAACATTGCGTCGTAGCCAAAGCGAAATAGCCCGAATGCGGGCGGAATACTGCGAGTTCCAGCCGCACGATTTGCTGAAATGCACTCCAGTGATGGATTCGAGGCGTATTCGAAAATCGGTGACAGTAAAAAGAAAAAAACATTTCTATTAGGCGTTCTTAGTTTCCCGGAATCCTAATGAGTCTAAGCAATTTTAATATGCAAATGAAAATTACCCTGCATCCCTTTCTAGTGACATTCAAAATGCAGGATAGAAGAGTTCCACGGATCTCACCGATCCACCGTTTTCTCTGAAAATCAAATATCAGATTGAGGGATTAAAAAATGGAATAATCACAGCAACCAAATAATTTCCGAGATTTTGTATACCGTTTCCGCGAAAACATTGAATTTTTTTAGTTGGCCATAACTTTGCATATATGTCTATACACGGTGAACTGCATATAAACATTGGTAAAAAACAGGTTCTAGATAGCAACCTCCTCGACTTGGATCAAATAAATCCATCCTCAAAAAGAAATTATCCACCGAGAATGCAATAAAAAAGCATAAGATTTCCTCCAGGCCGAAAAGTGTATCTTATAAAGTTAACGATACTTCTTATCGCTCGGCTCATGCGCGAAAGAGAAGCAAGCAGCAGAGCCACCGAAATCCTCGCTATTATAAAGACGTTGAAGGTGGGCAAATTGGCCGTAAAGCAACCACCTGCCTAACCCTTTCGTGATTAGCCTCTTAGTGGGAAGGATTAGAGGTTGTCCCGTAACCAACGAGGGGGAAATTCCACCTCCTCCCCGGAGCCCCTTTTCCGGGTTATGACAGTGGCAGAGAGGTTGGGTTCTAGGTGAATTCGACGAAAACGAATTCGTGGAAAACAAATTCATCGAAAACAAACGAACAAATAAAATATGATAATATTAAAATCAATAAACAATAATATAAGAACTACCACTAGAATAAAAAGACTAAAATTTATAAAATAATTTATTCAATAGAACCAGTAAAAACCGTAAAAACAGTTAAACCGTAAAACGGTAGAAACTATAAAAACAATTGATAAAAGTTCCACAAGACCAATTGTTTTTATAGTTTCTACCGTTTTATGGTCTTACTGTTTTTACGGTTTTTACCGGTTTTATTAAATATGACGCAGTTCCACCACATGAAAGCTTCTACCATTGATTATATCATAAAATAATTTGGAAAACTGTTTAAACTGTAGTACTGTTTTTAAAAAATTATATATATATATATATGTATGTATGTATGTATATATCAAGTTATTTTCCTGCATTTAAACTCGATTATATGAACCGGTCTGAACGCCAATTGTTATCATTAAAATTTCTCCTTTGAAATAATGACACCCTGATTTTCGACGAATTTGTCTGTTAACGAGAAAATCACTAAAGTGCAAAATGACGGCAGAGAGTGAATCAAGGAGGAAGTGGAGGATTTGGTGCGGAAGAGGAGTGTAATGACAAACAAATTAAGGGGAGAGGGAGAGAGAAGAGAGAAAGAAAGAACAGGATTAAAAGAGATAGGGAAAGAGAAGTACGTATAGAGAGAGAAGGAGAGAGGGCAAGAATTAGAGAGAAAGAGGGAGAGAGTGAGAGAGGGAGGGAGAGGGGAAGGGAGGAAGTGGGAGAGAGAAAGAGGGAGGGAGAGAGTTGGAGGGAGAGAATGGGAGGAAGAGAGGAGAAAGAACGGGTAGGATGGAGGGAGAAAGGAGAGAGGAGGGAGAAAGAGGATGGGAGAGAGGGAGGGAGACAGACAGACAAACAACTTTATTGAGGGCGAAATTGAGACTATATATAGTCCCTTCGTACATTTAACCCTACGTTAGTAATTGCAAATGAGAATAAAAAATAATAACATATAAATATATTGGCAGAAATCAAAAATCTGAAACAGAACAAAAGAAAAAAACAAAAAAATAAAAAACACAATTAAGAGATCCAATTACAGATTCGGAAACTTCTAAAAAAAAAAAAAAGACGAAGTAGTTGTGGTGAAAACCTAGGAAAGACCTGACATGGCCAACCTAGTAAAAAACCACGCAGGAAAACACCCACGAAGGGAAGGGGGGTGGGAAAAAAACCTGCGAGTGAGGGAGGGAGGGAGAGAGCGGGAGGAAGACAGAGATAGGGAGACAGACAGACGGACAAACGACTTTATTTAGGGCGAAATTGAGACTGTGAAGTACCTTCTTACATTTAGAGAGAGGGAGGGAGAAAGAGGGAGGGAGAGAGGGGGGGAAAGAGTGGGAAGGAGAGGGTGGGAGGGATACAGAGAGGGAGAGAGAAAGAGAAAAAAAAGAGAGCAAAAAGTGAAAGGTAGGGTTTTAGATTAAAAAGTAAAAAGGGGAGAGAGGAAGATAGAGGAGGGTAGAAAGAAAGGAGGAGAGGGAGGGAAGAGAGGTAGAAGGGGAGGGATGGGGGAGGAGGAGAGGAGGAAGTTTGGCAGAGGAAATATTGGAAATGGCGATAGGCAAACTTCCTCGTCATCAGTCTCGAGAGAGCAATCAGAGTAAGTTTTCTCCGAATTTCCAGGGAGAACGTTTTTCTCCGGAGTCGGCCGATATTTTCCCTCTTTTGGGAAAAAATTGAAAGGTTTTTATTTACAACATAACCACGTTTGCACGAAGTTCGAGGGGCTTAAATTTTTATGATTTGTACTAGAGGGGTTTTGTAATAACGTGGTGGTCATAACGAGCAATATTTTATAATATAATAGTCCAGGTCTGTTGGTTGATTGGTCACGCTTTCACGATGGCCGATATAGAGCGTTTTAACAAACTTTCAGAATAGGTAGAAGATTGAAATTTGGCAAGGATGCTTGATTAACATATTTTAATGTAATGACGAAAATAAATCCCCAAAAATGTGCTGGGTTCGACTCCAAGGAAGACATTTCCATTTTCTATAAGGTAACATGTAAAAATCAATTTTTTGATGTGCATGCTTTTATTGTTTTGGAAATTAAAATTAGAAGGAATTAACCTACGATCTTCGGATCTGAACCATTTTGAAGAAAAAACTACAAAGTTTCTTAATCTGTTCATCTTTTTCCGCATACAATTCGAAATCGCTCATGTTATACGTTTAATTCACATATTTTGTGGAAATATTGCCATTTTAACGGAATGTTGCCTTGGCTACCAATTATATTGTTAGGCCTCAAAATCCTATTGTTATATCAATCCTTATGGGTGTAAGCGTGCTTTGTATGCTTTTAATACGAGAGAGAGGGGGGAGAAGGGGGGGAAGAGAGGTAGAGGGGAGAGGGGTAAAGAGGGGGAGAAGAGAGAGGGGGAGGAGGAGAAATGAGGAGAGGGAGGGAGAAAGAAGGTGGGAGATGGAGAGAGGGTGTGAAAGGGAGGGAAAGAGAGGCAACTATTTTAAGTTTAACTAAAGATAGACCGTCAGCAACAATATTCACGAGATATGTTGTATACGACAAAATATTTCATATGTGAAAGTGGGATATTAGTTATTTTAAATGAAAATAATAATAATAATCTATCTATCTATCTATAATTCTTCCGTTGATATTTCAACGGGAATTACACTAGTATACATATATTTACTAGGGGGCAAACCCCCTACTCGCTGACGCTCGCCAACTCTCCCTTTGTTCGCTGTTTATTCGTTCCTACCATGTACTTATTGGATTTAGATTAGTTTAATGCGAATATGTTTTGAATATGAGTTTAATTAATATATTTAATAAGGGATGTTTTTAATACAAATTCAGAAAATTAGTTGAATAACTCGATACAAAATAAACTTATTGTTAGAGAGCTAAAATTCCCGGAGATTAAAAATGGCTGACAATGAGGTATAGGGCGTTAAAGAGAGAGAGAGAACCAGAAAAAGAATTTTAGTAATACAGATAAAAAATATAGATAAAAAATATAAATAACATGAATACTGCGTTCGATTTATTTGCATTAAAATCATATCTTCGGTCATTTCGAGCAAGTTTTAATCTTATTTTCGATCTTTAAGCCTTTATTTAAGTGCATATGCACGGAAATTACCGTGGACAACAATATCGGTAACGACGGAATCTTATTATTAAAACGTTAAAAAATTTAACAAAACTCGAGTATAATTTCAAAATATGAGCGAATTCGAATGAGACTGGGTATTCGACGTTAAGAATAAAAATCCTCATTCATTTTGGCGTGTTTTAGAGCAAATTTCGCTTCGATAACTTAATTTTAAGGTATTTTAAAGAGTAAAAGAATGAAAGCCTTCAAACCAAGAAGGTGATTTTTATGTGTTATCTTATGGGAAACAACATTCATCCTCTGGAGTTTCAAAAAATTTTTAGTCATAACGTAAAGATTCATCAACAATGAGATCCTGAAAAATTTCAGGCTTCTAGGTTCATTTCTAACAAAGTTAGAGCGTTACGCATGGCCATGACGATGATGACCATTACGATTTTATAATCTAGAGATACATAGCTTTGTTTTCGAAGGAGTTTGAAGTATAAACGAACATATTTTATATACCGACTTTGTAGTATCGAGGGTACACTGTATTAACAGAAATTCATACGTTGAAATTTGAAGATGTTCTTAAATCGGCAAAAAAATATTATTCGCCTTGTAGCGCTGTATCAAAAATTAAGCTCGAACTCGTATTAGATTTTAAACTATTATTAAGCAATGGTAGAATAAATCGTGCAATTCAAAATTCTGTTGTTGTAGTTAATATAAAAAACAATCTTAAACGTTGAATTTTTGCAATTTTATAGATATTATTTATTCTCCTAACTCCAGATGCTCCAGAATAGAATTTTTCCGTAATTTTTACTATTACAAATTGTGGCTGCTTCATATCATTTTTAAATGGCAATGGGAAATTTTGTATTAAATTTAGGCCGCAACAAAAATATATTTTTTCGCAATAAATATTTTGTTTCTGCTTATCAATAAACTAATAATACAAAATAATACAAACGCATTTGCATGCGCGCGGTAGGTAGGTACATACCGCAAGATTCAACTACTTTATATATGCCGAATTAAGTTTCTCATTCATAAGTTTGGCACTCCACGAAGCTTTTTATGTACACTGGAACTTCCATCAGTCGAAACTCAAAGGAAACGAAAAAAATATTCAGCTTATAGAAAATTCGAGTTATAGAAGAGAAATTACACGAAAAAGATTTTGTCCTGTGAAACGATTTGATTTCGAGGCGTGGAAAATTCGAGTTATAGACGTTCGACTTATAGAAGTTCGACTGTGCATGTCAAGAGTCGACAGCTTTCACAAAAATGAAATATTTACAGGTGTTGCATAAGATTCAGGATGCAAAAGCTTACACGGTTGCATAATCCTAAGGATTGCAGCATTCGTTTGTTACACTATATTGACTTTATACTCCGTTTATCAGTGGAAAAATCAATATTTTGCGTAATCAGCTGTGTTGTAAAATTTTTTGAAAATCATATTAACGTTTTAAGCTTGATTTTTCGTAAAGTTTTCCTATTATATTATAATAATAAGCGCGAATTTCCTAAAGATTATGCTTTTTTATTTTCACTTCATATAATGATGTGCAGCTGATAACGGTGTTGACCGAAGATTTTGAAAATAAAAAGGACAATCGCATGAATTATACGAAACAAGTGGGACTAAATTTCCTCATGGCGAAACAGGCAGCTCCCTTCCTCCGAGTTTCTCTTCGGTTTGAAAAACTTTTCCCGTTTCGGAAATGTGTTCCTATATACATAATAGGATTATTTTGATTTTTAAAAAATTCTAGATTGGCCGAAATTTTTTAAGGTTTTGAAAACGTTTAATAATACATGGTGATGAAAGCCTTATTAGACTCTTGTCCAAACAGGATTTTTTAAAACTTTTTGGCATAAGTTACTGAAACGACATGTAAGACAACAACCTACTCAAAATCGTGCAGTCGATTTGTATTATTTGACTATTTTTGCTTTTCTTTAAGTTATGGACGAATTCCAATTTATGCCACGACGTTATATTTATGTAATGCAGATAAGTTATTGGACAGCTGGAAGAGTAACTGTATTTTTGCTGCAAAGCTCGCATTAAGATTTTGGCAGATAATACCGGAAGTAAACTCGTAA
Organism: Uropetala carovei; assembly: GCA_036926305.1. Taxonomy (NCBI): domain Eukaryota; kingdom Metazoa; phylum Arthropoda; class Insecta; order Odonata; family Petaluridae; genus Uropetala; species Uropetala carovei. The sequence goes on along the minus strand of JAXCHB010000156.1, from coordinate 254,091 downwards.
AATAACTAAGTTTTCCTTTTTTAAAAAGTTATATCTGGGTGAACACCAAGGTAAATTCTTGTTTATTCGCCCTTAAAACCGTTAGTTATTTGAAAATAATTCTTTATGTAACATTCATCTGAAATCTGATTGATGTTCATATTTTTTGTATCGCTGGCACGGTTACTTAAAGAAATAAATTTAAATAAAACATATTTTTTTACTTTATGCAACTTTTTATATTTTCAGCGCACTGAAAAGGGTAAAATAAATTTATCGGAAATGTGTGGGAATTTTTTTTTTAGGTAGATTCAATCATAAATACAAATAAAGATGATGTTTGCAACGGGAATGGTGGAATATCTAATTAATTCAAATGTGTTTCCATTCTATACTTTGATAAATACAAAAGTTATTAAACAAAACAGGACAAAACCTAACATTCCTTATGTAAGGAAATGTGGAAAACCGGGAATCGAACTCGGGTCTTCATAAGAAAATATTCTCCTTCTGAAACAGCATTATTTATCTGCTACGGTAGTTAATTGGTAGAATATCAGCCCGGCTAGTCGAAGACTCGGGTTCGATTCCCCCTCTTATTGTTAGTAGATTTTTTCACCTGTTTCCACATTTTCCACCATTCCAGCTTATAGGTATAAGGGATCTTCGGATCATTCATGCCATCAATTTATGCTTTATGTATTTCAATCAGCATAAAGCAAATGTTGAATATAAAAAAAGTTTTATGGCGATCATTGAATTTTGATTACCATAGGATACAAATTTTTTTAAATCTTCCCGAGTTCCTAAAAATATGCTACTATATCCGGCGACATAAATCCTCCACAAAACACATGACAGTCGGAAAATTATTCCAACTATAAGAGCTAGTAACTTACGATCATGTGGAAATGAGGACACGAATGAAAAAAAAGGCATAGAATTTCGTGAGAACCTAAGAAGACTCTGAAGATGATCATAACAGCGAAAATTTTCACTCATTTCCTCTCTTTCTTTCTTTCTTCGTTTGTCTCAATCCTGAGACCAAAATGAGAAAAGGGGATTTTCAGAAGTAAGCATTCCAACCTCCTACGGATTTATTCCTCATATTTCCCTCCCCACTACCTCCTCCCTCCCCCCCCCCTCCTCCTCCCCTTTCCATCTGTCTCCTCCAATCTTCCACTCAAAACTCAGGGTCATCATCATCGATCAAGGGTGACACTTGCGCGTAGACCTCGTGGACCCTCTCTCTCTCTCTCGCACACACACACACGAACTCCTCCTCAGCGCTCTCTCTCGCTCTCCATTGCTACCTTAACTCCGCTAGGGACCGAAGGTGTTTCGTCACGACGCCGCTAGATGACACTACTATCGGCCGACGCAATGGCAGTTCCCATTGAACCGAATAAGACAGTTGTTTCCAGGGTTGTGCTGCCAAATATATAACAATCGGGTCGCTATTATCGCCGCCCCTGGCAGTTAAGCATTCCATCCAGCATCGAATTCATGGCCTTGTTTTGCGACCCTGAGATTGCGTTGTCTGTTCTTTGCGGTAATTAGAAGGGATTTCAATAAAAAAAAAACCATTAATATTGTTTTAAAAACATTTTTTATTAAACATGAAAAGTACAAAGTAACGAGATTATACAGGATGATTTTTTTATTCGAGGGCTCTGAAAAATCGCTTTATCTTAGAATATAAACCTGAGAGAATTGCTAAAATTTCTATGAACATAGTTGATGTTATTTAAAAAAGCTCACATCAAATGTTGAAAATGAGCACCACCTTGCTGAACACATATATGTACGTGCTCTCCTCAGCATATTGTCTGACACGAATAAAAACATCACCCTGTATAATACGAGCATATAGCCTTTCGAATATTTTATAAGTATTTACCGGCGTTTTCTATGAATCCATGAACAGAGAAATGTGACTAGAGCGCAAACATGAAGTGACGCTCCTTCGACAACAAGGAAGAAAAGAATGACGAATGTTCGCAAAAGGGATGAGATACATTACACTAAAGAATAAAGGTAAAATGATGAACCACTTCCGAGAGGTTGGCGAATTGATGAAAAAACCGAGAAAAATCATAAAATACTACGTTAACTGGCATTGTATGTCTATTTTATAACACAAAGACATAAAGTCTTTTTAGATTGGCACTTTCCAGTATTTTGTGACCGCTCAACACTAATAGTCGCAAGAGCTGCAAGTTTTAAGGAGGACAACAGAACAAAACTCGGCGGGCGCCCAGCGAACCTTGGCGGGCGCAATGGCGCTCGCGGGCACCGCGTTGGGAAGCCCTGATCTACGGCATATAGTGCTTTTGAATAAAAAAATATTCGATGTACACATGTACAATTGTTTGGCATCTTTCAGATAATAAATTGAGGTGTGACACGACCTAGAAAGCGCCCTTAAACTTTTGGCGTTCCATTAATATCAGACGGTGATGCGTCGCTAAACTCCGGATAACGTGGAATGCTTAGCTCAACCCCTGGTTGTTTCCAACATTTTTTCCGTGAACTTGGCTGTGCTCCTCTACGAAGATTAAAATCCTATTTCCTAGCATCAATAATTTAATTTATTCCTTATTTTCCTTTCTCTGCCATTAAAGAACATTATTGATAATTTTAACTTTGGTTTTATTTTATTCATGATCATTTCTAATTTTGCAAAAGTACAGCGGTGCTCGCCCGATTTTCTAAAACAACAATTTGGTGCTCGCCATTATAGGCGGATGAGGGACCAGGCGGTCTGGGCGACCACCTAAGGCAGGGGTTCCCAACCTGGTGCTCGCTAGCACCGCTGTGTTCTTTGGAGACCTGATGGTGCTCTTAACCTGACCGTGATCTTCTACGGCGCTTATAACATCCCATTTCTTAGGACCAATAATTTCATTTACTCGGTTGATTTCTTTCTAAACGTATTCATTATCATTACGAATAACTTTGATGTTGGTTTGATTGTATTCATTATCATTACTACTCTTGCGGAAGTGTAGTGGTGCTCTTTCGATATTCTAGGATACAAATTGGTGCTCGCCACATCGAAAAGGTTGGGAACCTCTGGCCTAGTGCTTCTAGGGGAAAGAAATGTTGACACTGATTGTAAAAAGTCTCAATATAAAGTAGTGGTCACATATCTTAAACGATGAGGAATATCATCGTAAACTATATTTGGTGATGATCAGTCTCAACGGACGGGTATCGTTCCAAAAAATAATCATTCCTAAGAGTTACACTGGAAGAATTTGAGTTGCAATTGACATCGACCTCAGAAACCCAACCAATATAATGTAAATACACATGCGAATAAATTATAAAGAACTAGCTGAAACGCCCGGCTTCGCTTGGGAAAGTTTTCTTTTAAGTAGCAAACGATTTTTATTGCTCGGGGCAAACGTTCCCCATACCTTAATTACGCAAGCGACGCTTACATTAACATTTACTATTTTATGTATTGTATTGTAAAGTTTTACCATTAACATAATTAAGCATTAAAGTCTTACTTAATATTCACATGGATAGATGCACCGAAGCCTTTAAAGCAGCAATAAAATTATGTGGATTATATCAATACTATTAGCCAAAACGTAAACAATAAACAACATCTTGGTTACCGAAAAAATGTAAGTAGATGTATCGATTTATGTTGCTATAAATCTTTCAATGTTAATGGTAGAAGATAACAGTGTTCTATTATTCCTTAAAAATCATTTGACTCACTTTAAAAGTATTCATAGTCTATATTTAGGCATGAATCCATTTGTACCCTTTATCTCGGCGTTAGCTATTCTTCCTCTACTGCGTGCCACGGCGTGGATTTTCCTTGCATTAATCTTTACGTGTATATCTCCCTTTGAAGAGGACAACAATTAAGAAATTTAGCTTTGTTGCCGCCTGGAAAATGGCCATCTAAACCGATAAATTTTTCAGTTAAAGGAAAATTTCGAGCAAGTTAGCTTGTACTACGACAAAACATGAACAGAATTAAAATATTCAGTCCTTCGTGCGTAAAATAAGCCATATCCCGTGATCGTAAGTTAATATTTAGTTATATTTATATCCAAATCAGTGAAGGGCTGCATGGCATTTTGGGATTTCTCCACACCATTTCCCATGCATTCTTATGGAAATAGTATTTTGTTGACCCCATGGGGTATAATAGGCCCCACGGTCTGCAAACCCAGACTAAGTTCTTCCTTTGGTCCATAAGATGACCCATGAAACTTTTGAATTCGATAGCTTCAACGGTGTAAAAACGTATAAAGAACATACACACTAAAATATTTATAAGATTTGATAGCCTGCTTTTCTCCACGAAATTTAAAAACGTGTTTTATGAACTTTCGACTTTCGGGCTCCGAAAAACTAATATATCGCCTATGGACCTCGCACCACCTAAATCCGCGCCCACTCGCCACCCCTGTGGGTGAGAGTTTGTCCCACATCGTGAAATAGCTGGGGATGAGATCCGAAATGTGAAGGAGTTGATAATTATTATATTAGTATTTATTTATTATTTTACTATTACTATAACATCGATAGAGTCACTCTCGAAGAAAGAGAGATAAGGCACGGCGAAAATAATGAGGACGTTTTCAGATAACTCAGCTCCACAAATGATATAATAAATCCGATACTAGGTTTTAAAAAAATCCTTTTTTAAACCGTATTTCCCAAATCCTACGTTTTGGAAACCCAAAATCAACATTCACAGGGCTATGGAATGAAATTATAAACTCATTTTAGTTGCATGTCGCCTTTCGAACAAAAAATTATAGAAGTTGATTTGAATTTACAGTTCCCAGTAATTGGTAGAGCGATGTTTGCCTCCGATTAATTTTAATCCTGTCGCGATTGCTGAACTGTGTAATCGTACCTGTCAGTGATAATAATGCCAATGTTAAACGTCAGGTCTTTCTGTTTATGACATACTGATGGACACATCTTCATAGTTATTTAACTGTCCGAGGATGGGTCTTCTGTTTCGTATCTTAAAACCCGACTCTCCATTTTCTCCTCCTTCAATTCGATTCTGTTTTTTTTTCTCTTTCAAATCTTCTATCATTAGAAACCTTTTCCTTCCTCTTCCTTCTTTTGCCTTCAAGTTTTCCTTCAATATCATCTTCAAATCATTAAATTTATCTCCTTATGAAATCCTGTATCCAATTCATCCACTCCTTTCTAATCGTTTAGCTACCAATATCTGCTCTCTATCATTCTTCTCATTACTTTCTCATTCACTCACTCATTCAATCTTCCTGTTTCGTTTTCAATATTCTTCTCCACGTTCTTCATTATGAGCTTTCCGAGTGCCGCATATCATCTTTTGTATTCATCAATGTCCATACAAGACGATGCTCCACATATAGTATATCACCAACTTCTTCATTAGCCCTTCCTTAATCTTCCTCGTTGTATAAAAATGTAGCAATCTATATATGTATGTATATTTCCGAATGTTTGTTTGTTTGTGTGTCTCATTATGCACGCCCAAAAATATAAGGCCTAGGGCTACCAAACTTGCTACAGTTTCTAACTTACATCTTAGTGAATGGTCAACGGGGATTAGTAAGCGCTATAATAATATAGGGGATTACCATTTTTTCATAAGATAACACGTAAAAATTGATTGCGTTTGACGTGCAGGCTTACATTATTTTGTAAATTTATATTAATTAAAATGAAAATACGAACTCGGGACAACAACATGTGTTAAGCTGAAAGAATCAACTTCATATTTTTTAAAGACAGAATTCGAATTTTTAAATTTAATTTTTTAATAATTAAAAAAATTTATTTTTATAGGTTTGTAACAACGGAAAATATTAAACACCGTGGCAGCGAGATCGATGTTTTTAAAATGGGAACTGATATTACATGCTATACAGAGCAAAGCCGTGTTATTTTGCAAGTACAGTGTGGGACCCTATATCCGGCTACCCTGTATCCGGAACATTCCGAAAACCGGAAACAGACAAAGTGTAATATTTAAAATGTGCGCCAAGTAATTTGTGCTTGTTGGTGGCGCCACTGATGTGTTTTATAACCAGTCGATGGTGAAGGCTTGTATTCTCGTGATTTTTGCTCATATTTTTACTGCAGAGCAGGTGTATAATGCTGACGAGACTTCTTTATATTGGAGGTATATTCCTAGAAAAAGTGTTGTTGCACCAGAGGAATCAGCACCCAGTGGGTTTAAAGACTCAAAAGAAAGGATAACAGTGCTAAGTTGTGCATTTGTTTGTACATTATATGCCTGGCTACCCGAATTCCGGAAAAATCCCTTATCCGGCAACCCTCAGGTCCCAAGCATGCCGGATACAAGGTCCCACACTGTATATAAATAAAGGCGAATATAAAATCCTTTTTAGTTTCGATAATATCGAATCCGTTTATGTGACGTGTGTGTGTGAAAAATCACTCCTTCCGGAACAAAATCCACTAACACGTTTCCCCCCCCCCCCCTCCCAAATTCCCTGTTCCACCTCTTTGGGGGGCCTCCTCTTCCTCCATCAGCGCTCCCGCTCGCCTCTCCGCCGCCCCCTCCCGTCTCCGCCACAGGAGACAAGGGTTCGGGGGCGGACCTAATATCCCTGGCCGAGAAGGGGCGGGTAGGAGGCGGCGCCAGCAGCGGAGGCGGATCTTCGAGCTGCTCCACGACGAGCGGGGACGAGGAGGCCGGAGTCAGGAGATGCCACCACAACCACAATCATCACAACCACCAGTTGGGAGGAGCGAGGAACGGGCTGGACGGAGGAGGAGAGCTAGGACAGAGAGCCTTGCGACACAGGGACCCGAGGGCCTACAGGAAGGCCCCTCCGCCCCCAGTGCAAGACATAACCCTTTTGTCGGAAACTCCGAGGGACCAAGATGTGAGTACCGAGAGAGAGATTTTTGTTTCAAAGGGAGATACGGAAACCTTCCCGAAAGACACTTTCCCGAATGCCCACTTTCCAGAAAGGACCATTTTCCCGAAAATCGCACTCCCTGTAAATTTAGGTGTGTTTCATTTGAAATTTTGAAACGTAACTAAAGAACTATTGGTTGAAATGCAATAAAATAATTAGAACGATATTTTAATATTTTGCAAATGTCTATTGTAAAGAATGTCTATTGTAAAGAACATAATAAATTAACAGAATATCACATATTGTGGACAAAAGAGTTAGCAAGTCTTCTGTTTTCCGACCATCTCTATATTGATGCAGCCTTAATGTTTTATCTTCTCTTTTTCTGACTTCTTTCGTGATGGAAACTTGATTTGGGCTGTGTTAGATTGCGTTGTGATTTTCGAGAAAATGGCTATTCCAGAGTGGCTTTAGGGAAAATGTTCATTCCGGAAAGTAGATTTAGGGAATGTGTACCCAAAGCCCACGAATGGACGTTCCGTCTTTTAAAAAATGGATAATTTTGCCGTATTTATCTAAAAAAAATTATTCCTCTCAAAATGATAATTTTCTTTGATAATTAAGAAAATCGCCATAAGAGTGCGCCACTCGACAGGAAGATGATGATATGTGTGCACTAAACGTGTATTACTTCCGACGGATACATTTTGGCTGACGGGTGAGAGAAATGGCCTAAACCTAAATAAATCGATGATCGACTGAATACAGAAAATGTTCGAGTTATCTAAAAATCGGGTAGTCAAAACTTCGTCTTATGGAAATTTCCTCAGTGAGTGGTAAGGTTTGCTGAGTTGGCACACCTAAAATACCCCAGTTCGTAAAGGGATAATTAGACTGGCTTGATAGCTTACTTGGTTAAAGCACCAACCCGGCAAGTGGAAGACCCGGGTTCGATTACCGGCGAAATTCAGAAGTTTTCTCATTCTCTAACTTCACATTTCTCATTATAGTAGTTAATAAAAAGATCTGCAAGAAACTGTGATAAAAAGTTTCCAATTACAATGCAATTATTTTGTCCGTAAATTTGGTAATTAGTTTGGAAATAAGTTTGTGCCACTCAGACATTTATATTCTTTGAAAGTTTTCGTAGAGGTTTCTTTTCTTTGAATTCGACCTTCTAAATGTTCGTAAGTTCAAATGAGGAATACGGGGAAATAGGGAATAAACATCAAAGTAGACAAGTGTTTCAAACTTTTTTCGATGATATTTTTTTATTTCCTAAGATTTTTTTTAATTGTTCATTATCGAATTTAAGGTTGGTGTACTGACGATTTGGCCTTCTCGAGAGGAGGTAAGTTGTGGAGTTTATGGCTGAGGATATGGGTCTCATTAAATTGTAATTTTTGTGTATTTCGTGCAGGAAGTACATTTTTTTGTAAGGAGGGTTTAGCCATGTTGTGTTTCAGATTGATTTTTTTTAAGAACGACATTTTGGGAAGTCCTTTAAAGTGTCCATTGGTTCTCCTGTCATCATCATGTATTGTAATTTTAGAGACACTAAAATTGAAAACTCCAGTGAATTAATGGACAAACGCACAAAAAAATGTCATCAGACCCACTTTTTAAGCGCAATTAAAAAAACAGCATCAGCGAAATAAAACACAGACGCCTATCAAACCATGAAAACATAAAACCCTTTTTAAAAAAAACAAATACTGCTTGTACACACAAAGGGCAATAAACGCAACACAGTTACAACATTAGACAAAACACTGCGAGCATGTACAACAATCGCTCTCTGACGTCACGTTTTAAAAAATGCAAAAAAATGAGGTGAAGTACGATTGTCATAATTTTAGCTTAACATTCCTCCATTCTAACGCGGTGTACTACATCTTCAACTTTTAATCATATATCGAGAAGAAGAAAAAAACTAACATTTTGCGCCTCGATATTTTTCGCTAGTGAACCGAAATTAAAAAAAACGAGATTCATCTCGCGAGAAAATCCTTTAAGTAAAGTTCACCTGTTGCTTCCGACTCGACCGTTTCAAGGTCCATTTCCAAATTTATTCCACGGGGCGGTGCAAACAATCATCCCCGCCATCATTTCGTGCCGTCGATAGGTTTTCTGAATAATTAGATGAATTTTATTTTTTTTTTACTTTTAACTCCTTGGTGCCTGAAACGTTTTCAGAATAGCAAAAAAATACTTCCCGCCGTATTTTTTTGTAGAATTCGATACTGCATAACAGGAAAATATAGTTTGGTAGCATATCAAAAAAATCCACTCTATTTTGTTTAAAAAATATTTACTGCATAAAATGTTTAAATCCGTTAATAATAATAATAATAACATTTTATGTAGAGTAGCAACATTGTTGGCTCAGTTCGTATAAAACAGCTTTTTTATCTTAACTGATATCCTATGACCAAATAATAACCAAAAAAGAATATTGGAAATTTTCCAACAACCAGAATTCATACACTAGTATTTGTAAAAAAAAAACATCATTAGCCTTCTTAAGCCTGTGCTTAGTATATATATATTCACCAATACTATGGGAGAAATGCAGCGAATATTATACACTTATAAAAAGAATAAAACAAACATGAAAGTTTGAAACACGGCAGGAGAATATTGAATACCGTAATTTTCCGATATACGCACCCAGTATGATACACATCCATGTTTTCACGAGTGAAACGTGAAAATTGTCTTATCACCCTGTATAATATGCACCTCGTTTTTTTTTAAATATATCAATGTAATTTTTCACTTGATTATTAGCGGTGTCGAGACTGTTCTCGCCTTGTCGACAAATGAAATATCTGCGAGAGAGTTTACAATGTAAACGCGGGTTTTTTTAAGTATTGCCTCGCAAACGCCATGGATGGTTCTGAAGACGACATCATATGGAGTGAGGATTTCACTTGGGTGAATAACGAGGATGAAGGGGACGTTCCCAGCGACGCCATTTACGTAGATTATGATAGAGAATGCAAGATTGCCGACGAACTATTTGAGGACAGTGACAAAAAATCCAGAGGCTTTAGTGATGACGACGGCTAGAAGTAATCAAACGATTATCATTATTTTTGGCTAAAAAATATTTCAAATAAATTCTATCGTAATGCAATTACAAGTACGATTTATAGGTGAAGCGTCCGAAAATAACAATTATTTACCAACTAGAAAAAGGTTGTATGCATTTGTTACCATGTATAATACGCACCATGACTTTTCGTTGTTTTTTCAAGAAAAATATGCGTATTATATACGAAAAATTACGGTATATTAATGTTTATTTACTTTAATATCACTATATTATCGATAGATTCACTATCAAAGCAAGGCACGGTGAAAATAATGAGGATGTTTTCAGATAATTCAGAGAGATATATAAAAATGACTGAAGTCGTAAGAAAGAAATACACTAGGAAAAAGACAAATATTAAGGAAGGAAAGAGGGCATTATACGATAGCACGAAAGAAGATGGTTAAAAAAAAGAAGAAAAGACACAGAATGAGGAGATTGGAAATACGAAGCAGGAACAGGCGAACAGTAAAAAAAATTGAATTCGCAGTCAGAGCCGTCATATTCAAAATTACATCCTTTCTTCATCGGATTAAGGTGGAAAATGGACAAAATCATCTTGGCAGTTACGCGTTACTAAATCGGTCTGCATACTATAATTTTCAGTATGACATCATTAGGCGGTTAAAATTCTAAGGCAAACTTCGCAGTTGGATCTGATATACTGAACAGTCGGTTTAAAAACCTTACTACACCACCGTACACATGATAACGGTTAATATGACACCTTCCTCTTTTTTCTGCGTGTTGTAGTTTCTGAGCCTTAGCAGAACATACATACATACATACATACATACAAACACCTTACTTTATAGATATGTATAGATAGATGAGACGACTAGGGCGCCACCATCTAATTGTAAGAGAACTTTATCCCAGTGGTAACCAAGTGTAACCTCTTCACTATTATATTTTTCTTCCTTTCTTTCCCTCTATAACAATGCAATTTGCCTTTCACCACCCACCTCCTGCTCGACGGTAAACAGGCGCCCCCCTAAACCCCCATTCCACCCACTCCCTCGCATTATCTCCTCGGTTACGCCAAAGGGCGTGTGGGTGGAGGACAAATTGAAATTTATTGCCCCGAGTCACCATGGAGACGGAAAGGAAAGGTCTCTCTCTCTCTTCCTCCCTTTTCTCGAGAGTTCTATTATAAGGGTTAAGGATGACGATAAAGCAGATAAGGATGCGTCTCTCTTTAATACGTGTAAACGTATGTACATATACAGTGGAACTTCTATAAATCGAACCTCGAGGGAAACAAAAACTATTCGACTTGTAGAAAATTCGACCTATAGAAGAAAAATAACACGAAAAAGATTTCTACCTGTTAAAAATGAATTCACTTCGAGTTATGGAACATTCGAGTTATAGACGTTCGACTTATAGAAGTTCGACTTATAGAAGTTCGACTGTATGTCTAAAATATTCTATGAACGATGTGGAAAACGCATGAATAGATCAAATACAGTGGAACTTCTATAAGTCGAACCTCAAGGGAAACAAAAACTAAACGACCTATAGAAAATTCGAGTTATATGCGTTCGATTTATAGACAAGTTCGAATGTATGTTTCTCAGGAGCATATAGAAACAGTTTCTGCGTGCATACATACAATATCTTTCATTTATTTACAAACAGACGTGAAAATTGTTTATAGATGTAAACTTGCTTTAACCGTTGATGTGCGTGTGCGTGTGTCTATGCTTTTATATATATATGTGCGTGTTTGTTACGAACAAAGTTCGAAATTTAGCTAGTGTTCGTAATGGCCGTCCATTATCAATATTGGCCATGCGATCTGGCCAATGTCCAAAATAAACTATAAAAATAAAAATTTTCGGACTTTTTTACTGGGCAGTATTTTAATAAAGGCCGTACTTGGCAATCCAAAGTTCGAGACCCGAATCGATGCAAGCCACCGATTCTAAGCGACTTGGAATTCTTGGTTTAAATCCAAAAAAAATTGCCTGAATAGCCTTACGTAGATGAAGTTTCCCGTCGATTAGACAACGAACAAAGGAATTCCGATGAGATTGCTTTAAAAAAAAAGAAAAGAAAGAAAAAACTGTCTCCCCTTCACGAAAAAATGACGTATTTGGCGAAAATCTAAAATTCATTTCTGAGTTTCAAACCTATCCATCGACGGTGGCTTAAATACGATATTTAAAAAAGTCATTTAAGTGGTTATCGAAACGGTGATTCGCTCCAAGTCTCAATTTAAGTTTTTTTTTTTTTTTGAATGCCCGATATTTACTAAATTAAAGCAAATTTTCTTTCGTGTACTTTATTAATAATCTCTCTTATTTAAGATTCCTATTATTGCACCTTAACGATCAATTTATGATATCAACTTTCTTCCTATTTTTACCTCGAAAGACAATAACATGGGATTTATTTTCTTCTTTTTTTCCTTAAGATGAAAATCCAGGGAATTTCCGCCATAACGATGCCTGGAATTTCTCAATTTCGTCGTATCAGTTCGAGAAATGAAAAATGAAGACGAAATTAATTATCTCCATGATGAAACGAGCAGATAGATGATTTATAAACGAAGTCAAAATAACACGATCAATTTGAAGAAAAAACAAAAGAATTTTTTTTTAAAAACGTCACACTTCATCTCCAGTAAAGATTATAGCTGTATCCTAAACAAGTCTTTCTTGAAGCGACATTCTCCAACGATGATGCCAGAAACAGGGTTTCTTATGCAGAACAATTAACTCTTGCGTTAGCTAAAATCACCTAAAAAATAACCTGAAGCATTAAAGAGGTCGTCGAAAAAAAAACATTTCAAAAGTGTTGAGTTTTTAAAACAACCATCGCCTCCAGCGGAAAAAGTAATATTAAACACCTGGAAAATTCTAATTCGCATACTTAAATTTTTCAACACATGCTCGTCGCCGTTTAGGAAAATGTGAAAACAAAACAAAATCAGAAAAGACTGAAATAATGTGAACAGAAAAACATCAAGAGAGACTAATTTTTTTTTATTACGCAGGGCAGGTTTTTGTCTAATACGTTGGCATCAGAAAAGGAAAACAACTATTTAAAATGTACATTTATGGGAACGCGTCAAGGACTTCAATAGGTTTATTATCCCTTCCATTTTCATTTTGTCCGTCCGTCTTGTATTTACTAAAAATACAAATGGCACATTTGATTTAACCTGTTGCTAAATAATTTTATTAATTATAATTAAAATAATTAATTATTTTAAACGTACTCTTGTTCGCTCCGTACCGGAGGCTAAAGTTAACAACTAAAAATAAAATCTGAATCATAAAACATTTTATCTTCGAGGCGATAGATTTACCCTTTACGTCATAAAGTTAAATTGGCAACAAAACGGTTGGCTTGTCTGTTTTTCATTCACCGGTTGCATTGTTATCTCAACCTATCGGCGCAAGCTTCGTTTCGAGTACCAAGCCTTAATAAAAGCCAAATATGTATTTGTTATTAAGGCGGCATCTTTGTTCACCGATATCGATCAAGTTTTCCTACTGAATAATTCCATAAATTCTCGTCTTATTTCTATATAAATTCTTCGGTTTAGATCGCTCTCTTAAATTCGACTGAATTTCACAAAAAATGATTGAATGTGCTAATTTTTGTGGTCGAATTGTTGAATATCCTCAGATTCGACCAGCAACGGTTATTTGAATCGTACAACACTGAAATATTATAGTTAAATCTCATTCCTAATTTTACAAAAAATACTTTCACTTATTACTAACGTATCGAACGCGATTTTTTTGAGTAATATAGCATTCTAATACTATTTTTCAAGATAAACTACTTTTTTGTATTTCGGAGGAAATAATTTTAATATGATTAAATAGAGAGTAAGGGAGAAAATATTACGACAAACAAAAATGTAAAAATATAAAAATTTATGGAGCAATATTTCAAATATAATAAGACCTCAGTCATCTTTTTGTGCACATAGCTGGTTGAAAATTATTAGAGGCTGTAAGTTAATTTACAACTTTTATAGCGAGGATATTATGAGGAATAAAAATTTTACCTTCCTGAAATGATTGAATTAATTTCAATTTTTACTCTCTTCAAACTGGCTAGAATATGATAAAATCACAACAAAACTTTCGTATAGCACAGAAAAAAAACAACAGTTACCGATAAAAACTTAATTGCGAAGAAAACATATGAAACCCTGTTCTCAAACCGACAATAATACAAGCGAGATGGATGAGTTCCAAAACAAGAAATACAAAAATCAAAAAACAATCACGTAAAAAAAAGTTTTAGAAAATCTATAATGATGATGATAAAAAAATTAATACACTCCAAAAGCGAAGGATACGAATCAAATTGCCTATTATTTCAGATCGTTTCTACTGGGTATTCATGAAAGGAATATTTTATTTTTTTAAATAAATTTTATCGAGGTTAATAATTGAAAAAATAATTATGAAACTAGTACATAACTATTTTAAAGAAATAAAATATTAAATCCTTTCATGAAGACCATTACTTCATTTCCATGTATCCTACAAGGAAAGATATGCAATATACGTATCCAGATTTAAAATGCTCTTAAATGCAAAACATTTCAACTTTTACTTGTCATATTTACTTTCTCATATACGATGTATATGTATTGAGAAAGTATTGTAATCGCGAAAAAATTCGACCTCGAGATTTTTACGGAAATATACGTTTTAAGTGTCTCCGAGTCCGAAAAAGGGGTTTTCCCAATGCCGTCTGTTACTGGCGATGGAGCCTAAACGGTAGAACGAAAATGAATTAAATCTCGTGCTTAGGCATTTTATCATACTGAGCAGAGTATATGAAGAAATGGTTGGCATTGCTCAATAATTAAGGGAAGTTTATTCTACGCATTTTTAACAACAATTTGATTTTCTCGAACACGGCTCTAACGATTTTGATCAAATTTCGTAGTTACTTGAGTTTACGTCTTCAATAATACCAAATAGCTCATATTTCTCAAAAATATTAATATAAGGCTAGTTTATTCTAGGCAACTTTAACAAAATTTGATTTTCTCAAAAACGGCTAGAACGATTTTGATCAAATTTCGTACCGTTACTTTCTAAAAACCTACTGATACGATTTTCATTTTCTAAGGATAACTAAAGACGCATTAGTATATGAGAAAGTTTGTACAATGTATGCTGTACCGATTTTTTTGCTTTGGGTCTTCCGTTTCTCGAGAAATCGTCACCTAACCACTGCACATTGCGAAGGGAATTTCCACCTCAAGCCTCCCCTCTCCCTATCTCCTCACGTCTACGTAGGCGCCTCAAAAGGCATTTCCCGGGATGAAATACGATCCAATCGATTGTACATTAGCGATTCCAGGTGCAATTCGACACGCCATCATCCGGCGACGGAAACTTCGAGGCGCCAGAGAGGTACATAAAATAAAAAAACACATTTACGCGCGCCGCTTCGAATCGGAAAGTCAAAAAAAGGAGAAAAAATCTCCGGCGCAGACGCGGTGGAAACCCCTCACACGCCCACTCAGCCTTCGTTCCTCTCACTCGGTCCACGATAGCTCGAAACGCAACCGCACCCCTGGAACATCACATATAACGTCCACGCGAACGACCCCCTTAAAGAGGGACACTGGTTCGATTCCCCCTTCGCCCCGGGATGGTTGGACTAGACTATCCAAAGTGCGACGCTAGACGAATGGCGAAAAATTTACCAGGGACGCCCAAAATGCCTCCGAAAAAACCTTTCCAGAGCGAGCAGAAGGCTAAGTGCTTGTGGTTCGCCAGCAACAAGAGCGGTGCAGGGATTGTGTTACCTTCTGATGATCTTTCGCCTCCTCTTACGCCTTCCTCTCCCCAGTGCATCGTGGTCGTCCCTCAGGAGCAGCACCTGTTGGAGGCTTATCCGAGCGGAGGAGAAGGAGAAGGCAGGGGGTGCGACTCGGCACAGCAGACCACGTCCTCTTCGACGTCCCCTTCGCCCCCTCCTTTGGACGAACGCCACACGAACCAGCAGCAACAACAGCAGCAGATCCAGCAGCAACAGGGAGGAGACATACAGAGCGCGGGAGACAGTCCTCCGTCTCCAACACCCTTGGTCTCCAAGTGCGGACACCTGGAGGTGGCCTTCGCCTACGATGCCCCACTGAGGAAGATGTCTGTTCACGTACTCCAGGCTAGAGGGATACCCGCGAGGGACAGAGGCGGAGCGACACACACGCAGGCGAGTGGAAGCGACTAAAATCACCTGCAATAGCGTTGATTTAGATGAAGGTTTACCTCCGTTCCTCTTATGTTCCTTGCATGTCCGCCTATCAAGATTCCTTAAAGTCATCTCCGCGCGCGTCAGCTTTAAGTAGTCTACAGGTGGATTCCGACACGACGCCAATGAAACGAACGAGTTTGCAGAACCACTCGTTAACAGGATAAAGATTCCTACGATAAAATAATTATTCGCTATCGCTGTTACCGTTAATTCAAAACACTTATCTGCCCTAATTCATAAATTATCGATGATGCTAATGCACATTATATGTACCACATAGCGTTCAGCAAACTATTCCGAAACGACGCCGGTGAAAAGAACGAGTGAGTTTGCAAAATCACTTATTGACAGGGTAAATATTCTTACGGTAAAAATATGATTCGCGATCGTTATCGCTGTTACCGTTATTTCAAAACACTTCTCTGCCCTAAGTCTGCTAATTATCGATGATGTTAATTCACATTCTACTAGCGTCCCTCAAATTATCATAACCGCGAAAACAATCGATGTCACAATCGAGTTTTGCATTCTAATCGATTTCGTTAAAGATAGCAGATGGAAAGAGATTGGAATTTAATTATTACATTTGCATGTGGTTATTATTTTTACGACATTTTGTTTACGGGTCATTTGAAATTTTATTTTGACTAATCTAAAACTTTTGATATCATTGCAAAACTCTGTGTGAATTTTATGAAATTTATAAATGTCGATTTTCTTTGGCTGTGTTAACAGTGCAATGTTTGTTGACTTTTTAGGGGTTTTTACGGTATATATATAATATATAGCTTAAATATATATCAAGGAATTCAGTACAGATTTTTCCAAAGCCCTTTTTTCATCTCCTAATTATTATATCTATAAATGCCTTATTAGAGCTAGTAACAAAACTATATGAGCAATTAAATGCATTTTAACGAACAGTTGTTAATTATGTAATAACATGTACATCAAGCTATAGAAACGTAAATTTTACTCTTTGAAAGAGATAATTGATTCTGTTGGGATATATTAAACATCCATTTAAAAATGGCAAAATAAAACGATGCTAATTAAAGTTTTACTAACTAGGCTTCAGTTTAATCTTCCGGTGATGATGCGAGTTTGATAAGCAGTAGAATTGCTGAGTCATTACTTTTTAAGTTTACTTAACACTTTATGTATAATTATGGGTGACTGATTCAATATAAACTGCTGGTATTTGGTAGAAATAATCACCTGTGGAAATTCATTGCTCTCAACATAGTTACATGTATAAACATATGTAAACACATTCTCTGTGTTTCGCCGAGAAAAATATTTCTAATAAAATATACCACTTTCAGTAAACTAACTATGCCATATTATTACTTAGCTAAATAATGTAATGATTGCATTTATCATTTATTGGGTACAGTGTAGCCTTTCCTAGTAATGCAGATATGACTTGAATGTAAAATGGAACATTTACCAAATAAACTCATAATTGTTAATTATTAGATATTTATGTGATTAAAATAATAACAATATGAGCTCAAATTAAGAGGTTTTACCCATTGAACACAAATTCATCTTGATATAATAAATTAAATTGTTAGTTTTTCAGTCTATCCTTCTGTATTTGAATTATAAATATTCAAGATTAAGGATCTTTTATATGTTAAGAAAATCTGGAATTATTAATCCAGTGCTGTAATTTTGAAACTGATCATGTTATTAACATTGGTAATTATCTCATTAGGTCCGCATGCTTCTCCTTCCCAGCAAGAAGCAGAAGCACAAGACTAAAATACGACAAGGAGACAATCCACAGTACATGGAGAGTTTCTTACTTCATCGAGTTAACCCAGGTGTGTTAGAAATTCTAAGTTTATTCTTTTAAATCCATTCAGTATGAGGTAGATGAAATACTGTAAATGTTATGTGTTCTGATGACAAATTTTAAATAAACCTTTCTCATTTGAAACCAAGTAGCTTTCGAAAGCTTGCCAAAATTTATTCCCACTTAACATATATAAGAATGTAAATATAAAATGAATTTTATACTTCAAATCATAATCATTATACAAGTTAAGGATCACCATTCATATTCATCAGCAAACGTCTGTTACTAGAAACATTTGTTTTCATTAAGCCTTCACATACAGAATTCTTTTAAAAATGCACAAGCCTTATAAATTGTTCTAATTATAAGTTTTTGTCTTTCTAAACAGTTTCAATTTGTGTAAAAAGATGTAATTAAAACACTGTAGGTTCATGGTAGTTTCTTGTTAAGAAATAAGGTGATGATTATTTTTGTAACAAAGTTGATAACAGAAAGTGTTCTAGTTCCAATGATCTATTCAAGAATGAAGAGAAAACTTTTGTGTTTGAGAAAATCATTTTATGGGCATTAGAATGATTTAAGAAGGTATCTTATTATTTTTTTAAATTACTTTATTTATATTTTGTGTAGACTTATAAGAGAATTCAAGCATTAACAAATGTGGATTATCACCTGATTAGAATGATAAATTCATTCGAATATGGATTTATGGAAAGTGATTTTCTCATTGTTTTAATAGCATTGCATAAAAATTACTGTAAACACGAATGACTAATCTGTTAGCTGAGTTTGCAATTAATTTTCACCAACAAAAATTTATTTTTTTATGGCAGTTTTCATATGTTTCTGTTATTGCATTGACAAAATACAGTCAGATTTTTCGGTGTTGCCTTTTCATGATTTTCTTTTGATAAATCCTTTCTGTAGAGGATGTCAACAGCATGGGGGTAAGATTCAGAGTGTACGGGTGTGAGCGAATGAGAAGGGAACGTCTTATCGGTGAATACATGGTAGGATTTGCAGCCATCAATTTGGAGTTGGAGACGACTCTTTGGCTTCCATTGGAACCTCGAGCGAGTCTAGCTGTAAGTTTACTCCATAGTCCATCCCATTAATCCTTTTGTTGTGTTTTGACCAAGATTACGTAATTTCACATTTGTCTTAAACTTTGAAACTTATAAAATCATTTTTTGCTGCACTTTCATAGTTTCTGAACCGCAGAGATTACAGTGTTCTTACAGTGAATGTAATAATATATGTAAGTTTTCTTTGGAACAATATGAATATCAGTTTTATTTTGGTAGGTTATTTCTAGTAAGAAATAATGATGCAATGCCTGATTATAAAATTGCTTTTATATAGGATTTTATGCAGAATGAAATATTTGAAAAACTAAGATTAAAAGTCTTTTTAGCCTTTTTTCATCAACTTTAAATCAAAGCATAGAACAAGAGTTTTCTAGCAAAAAAAATGCACCTTATGGGACGAAAACAACAACTTAAATGGCTTTAAAATATTAAGAAGAATTGTTAGGAAAGTTATGCTCCAAACATTGCCTTATCTGAACTCTGCTATCTCACAGAAGTAATAAAATAAAATTTAAAAAATCATTCATTAAAGTATGAACTCCTGAAATATTTTTTTTTTATTAAAATTTACCACATATTTCTTTGCTGATTAGTTTAGCTTATGTTAGTTAAAGACCACACTGAATTTAATCTAGTAATAGCAAATTCCTTTAAATAATAAAAGTCTCCTGCCCCTTCTTGTATGTCGGAAAGAACGCTATAAACTCTTTCATCGAGTTGTTTACTTAGCTGAAATAATGGTGAGGTTGCTTAATGGTGAGGTCATCTATCCCAATTAGCATCAGTCCTCAGCATCTGACCTACTGAGCCTGGCAAGGAGCGACTCAACTGGATCGACTCATTCAATGCAGCACGGGGGAGTCCCAGAGCTCCTCCTGGGACTTGCTTATAATGGCACTACAGGAAGGCTGTCGGCAGAAATTGTGAAAGGAAGTCATTTCAGGTACAGCACAATTTGTTCCGCTCATAACGAACAGTTAGCTCATCTGTCAAAGCATAGAAACTGAAGAAGAGACTTTTTCGTGAAGAAATTACGTGACCAATGTTTTGTTTTGACTCTTTTGCTCTGTAAATTCACAAAACGAGGACAAATATTGTCATCTTGTTTATGAAATAGTATGGTATTTCAGAAAAGTGATGGAAGGAAATTGTTGCATGATACAAAACGGCAAATTGAAAGTGTGTTATTGCCATATTAGACATCACAAGCCAACTATTTTTATATTTTTTTAATAGAGCATAATAATCTCAAAAATATTTTGTATGTAAAGAAAGAATGAAACAATTTCAAGGAAATCAGATCAATAAAGATTTTTAAAGTTTATTTGTTTTTTTTCACAATTGTTTTTTTTTTAATTGTCCGAATAATTCTTTCAGAAACCTTCTTTTAATTTTCTGGGCACTTTTTTATTCTAAACAAAGTGTTCTCTTAAACATAAAACCTTATCATTGCAAATGAATTATCAAGGGTTTCCATAATTATTTTGCAATAAATCAGCATGATTATTTGAGTTAGTACTAACAGCTGTGATCGTAAGAGTAACCTTATGCCACAATGGACCTGAGAAGAACCAGGAAGTGGACCATATTCCCAACATGGACAATGAGTTCTTAATAACCACATAAAAAAATCGATTGCATGAACATTCTATTCCTTGTGGTATTATAACCTAATTTTTGTTGTAGTCACCGAGAAAACTAGGTAACGATACCATGAATAGTGGAATTATCGACTGATTTTTTGTGCTAATTTATGTATATATTGCTTATCATTACTACTGAAATGATTCACTGAGTGCTTTATTAAGTGTGTCTCATCACAGACTTTCAAAATTCAAAATTTGATTTTTTTCACCTGGAAAGTACTTGTTTTCTGCCAGTTTCCTATATGTAATGGCTCCCTCTTGACAAGGAGTCAGCATGCCTCTGACTTTTGGACACAATGGCCAGCATGCCACAGAATGATACAAATGAAATGGGTAAGGATTTTTTTAAATTGTAGCAACATCTTCAAAAAAAAGCAAAATTAAATTCTCTGGCCATAATAATGCATTAGATAACATATCATGAAAATGTTGTCTAATGTAGATCCAGACTCACCAAATATTTTTATTAGGTTCTTTGATTTAAATATTTTTCAGTTTTGTTATTTTTTATTTTGAAAAGCTTGATACCAGAGCTTACCAGTTTTATTAACTGATGCCCTCTCAGTAAATAGATATTCGTAATTATTTTTGACAAAATTCTTCTAAATGACTCAGTTTATACTATAAACTTGCATTGAATGGTGGGAAAAACATTTTTACAATTTGTTTTCTGCTTCTTACAGAGATCTGGCTTTAACAAGAGCTCCTGATACGCATGTGAGGCTTTGCTTGGTGAGCAGTAGTGGTCAGGAATTGGCACACAGCAAGACCTCTGTGCGACGAAGTCAGCCTAACCCATTGTTCAAGGAGGTGTTCATGTTTCAGGTTAGCAATATAGAATCATAAAAAAAGTATTCTCCAAAGAGAAATTTAGAAGATAAACATCATCAATATTACGTCTTTTAAATGTTTACTTTTGATATTTTTTAGAAATATGAAAATATTGGAAGATGTAATCTCAATAGATGTAAGGATAGTGATTAAATTTCTTTGAAATATCTTGATAGGATTGATATGTTTTTGATGATGTAAAGAGACATTTTTTCACCTGTTTCCACATTTACCATCCTGCTTATGCCTGTCTCATAAGGATCTTCAGATCATTCATTCCATCAATTTATAATAATCTAGTTTGTTTTCATTATTTACTGTTTTTAACAGTGTTAAATTGTGGCTAGTGATTAGGTGATTGTTTTCCTGTGTATATGTTGCTACACTTGAATTATTAATTCTGTTGTGTCTAAAATATGCTATGTGCTGTTTAAAGTGTCTAACTTTCACTTTGTCAGTCCTTTCCCTTGATTTTCTCATTAAAAAAATGTATAACTTTCATGTTCAAAAGAAATTGTAGATAAAAATGATGGTAGGAAAATGTATTTTCATTCTTTTACGAGTTCTTCAATTCAACTGCCAAGATGTTATGATTGTTTTCTGTAATTTAAAAGTGCAAATAAAAAAATATGCGGCACCAATTCCCTTCTTACTCAAATGGAGGAATTAAACAGTCCTAGAACCAAACTCCGGTTGTTATACTCCACAGCGATTACCCATAAGCCACTTTAGGTGTTGGTCTATTTAAAACTGAAAGAATGGCTAAAACAGATTCCGCCATTTTTGAGTTGACATTCTTTGGGATGTTATTACAAGAGCAGAGATATACAAATCACCAAATAGAAACATTAGAAACCAATATAAAATTATTAAAAAAGACTCAGAATTTGACATACCGTATTTACTCGTGTAAGCCGTGCCCTCGTGTATCACATGCACCCCTATTTGTGTGTCAATTCAAAGGGAAAAAAAGAAATCCGTGCCGGATTTAAATAAAGTCGTCCTCTTCACTGATTCCTTTTCCCTAAACAAGGTCCACCCAAGTTAAGCATATAGATACGCGCAGTGCCTTTTTTCTGGGGGTACGTGGTGATACGGCATATCCCCACCTTTTTTTAAATACCTAGTATTCTTTTGGTTTTATCCTAAATTTTAAGAAAGTTACAAATTTCGTGTTAATATTTAACAAAAAAATATATTTTTCAAAAATTGTGTCTGAAATTGCAAGAACACAACATAAATTTGTATTGTGCAAATAAAATGATTAAATGTCTTGCTCAAGTATTTGAAGAGAGAGAAATATATCCTGGACCATATTATGAAAAAGTCACAACTGCCGCCAAATGTCTCATTTTCCAGGAGGTTCCTAAATACAAAAAAGATAAACAAGAGGACCCACCAATCTGTCCTATTTCATTTTATGAAAATCTGAAAATATCTATAGAAAAGAGATTACTAGATGATGAAGAAGCTGATTTACCTAGATCCGAAACAGTGGCCAGAAGAAGTTCAAAATCATTTGACGTTTGGGGAGGCAGAAATAAGAAATTTGTGTAGAAGACTTCATTTGAATGAAAGGGAGATGATACAGAGTTTCCAAAAATACCTAGAGGTAAAAAGAATTCCAGACAGATTATTTCAATTAATACACAATCTCGATATGATTCCGATATCTTCAAGTGAATGTGAAAGGGGTTTTTCACAGATGAACCTTATTGTAACCCCTTTAAGATCTTCGTTGTCTACTAAAACAACATCAGCAGTGATGTTCATCAAGATTGTTGGGCCTCTTCTAAAACTGTTTGATCCAACAAAATTCGTCGAATAATAACAAAGAGAGAAATTGAGACATTGAACCTCCTGAAGGCATGAGTCAGATTTGGAGTTTATTATAAAACTTTTACAAATATGTTTTTTAAATATTCACATCATTAATTACTTAAATCTTTTGTTTAAATTTCCTAATTAATAAATAGAAATAGAATTAATACATTCAATATTTTATATTTTCCAAATTTCTCCACCTCTCACAAAAATCTACTACGTAACAAGTAAGTTCCAAAACGAAAAAAAAAATGACCTTTAACGTGTTGCTTAACTACAAATTACTTTTGAAGTTGAAAACACAATGCTAAAGATACACACCCCCTTTTTTAGAAAACACAGTATACCCACCTATTTTTCTATAAAAAAAGCACTGTATACGCGTATGCAGGGACAAATTCACGAGGCAGCACCGGCCTATCGGGACTTAGCCCAGTTTCCCGGCGGATAAATGATTTTCCTAAAGTCACACTTTAGCCAAGACCACCAGTGTGATGATATTCATAAAATAGACAACCCAGGAAGGGAAGCGATGAAGTCTGTTTTTAGTTCTGACGAATTAATAATAATGTTATTTTTACCACCCTTTGCCCCCCCCCTCACCATTGGTGGTGGACCTGGCCGCATAGTAGTTACGTCCCTGAGTGGTTCTCAATCTTTTTTGGCTGAAACCCAAATTTTGGTCACAGCGACCCATCCTCCGATAGTCCATGCTGTAGTGGAGGGTATACGGTGGTATACGCTGTATACCCTCTGCTTTTTTCAAATGAATAAGGTATATACCCACACCTTATGAAAAATTATACTGGTCTATTGAAAAAATAACAGCTCATATGTTACCTCCTGGCATTGTAACATTACAGTCATGTAATTTGCTCCAAAAAACTGGGTAAGAACCCTCCTGCAAAGTTTTACTTAAGTATACAGTATACTCTCTGCTTTTCTTACGACTACAGCACTGCCTGTAGTTCACTTGTAATATGTAATAAAATAAATAGGAATTTAATAAATAAATGAATTTAACCTCTCAAGTCATTAGTATAGAACAGTTTGTTAGGAAGAATGGCATATTTGGATATAGAAAGCAACGGAAGATATTTGCTGATCCACTCAAAATGGCTTGGCGACTTAATTTTGGGTCGTGACCCAGGGGTTATGAACCACTGATCTAGAGCAGTGGTGCCCAATCTATGGCCCATTGGTTTTTATGCAGCACGCGAAGCCATGATGAAAAAGTAATCCGAAAAATTTAACACACAAATTCATACATTTTTATGAAAATTTTTATAATAAAACTTTTAACGTTGAAATGTTTACCATAAAAACCTCATTTTGACTTTATTTGCACTGAAGTGACACCTCAGACTGTACAGATAACCTGCAATTAAAACTTTTCATCCGCAACCACCGTTATGGCCCACCATGTAGAAAATGTTGGGCACCACTGATCTAGAGCATAAAATTTTTTAATTCTGTTTTAATTTTAAATGCAATAAAATTATTAGAAAACTGCTTTCACCAAATTTTTTCCTTCTGTCACACAGGTCGCCCTCTTTCAACTACCAGACGTGACGCTGATGGTATCTGTTTACAACAAGCGCAGCATGAAACGCAAAGAGATGGTTGGCTGGTT
The DNA here is from genome assembly GCA_036926305.1 of Uropetala carovei. Taxonomy (NCBI): domain Eukaryota; kingdom Metazoa; phylum Arthropoda; class Insecta; order Odonata; family Petaluridae; genus Uropetala; species Uropetala carovei. The sequence goes on along the minus strand of JAXCHB010000156.1, from coordinate 229,083 downwards.
CTCCCTCGGCCTGAACAGCTCAGGGGAAGAAGAGCTTGCGCACTGGAACGACATGAGGGATGCAAAGGGCGAACAGATATGTCGATGGCACGTATTATTAGAATCTTAGGGAGAATGGACATCGCTCCTTTTATACACCTTCACACACTATGGAACTTGGATTGCTTCTCCAGTTCCATATTGGGATTCACTCCCAACTTTGCCCTTTATAAAAAAAGAAAAACCTGATTCCCATCTCACATTGTTTTCTCTGACACATAGCATGCTTGCTGTCTATGCTTTGAGGCTGCGCTCAAGCCAAAAGCAAATGCTGCAAAGCCAACTCCCCTGCAACTTCCAGTTACTGGAGGAGATGGGTTTGAAAAGGAAATCGGTCTTTTGCAGTCGACCATTAATGGGCATTTGGTACGTTTCGGGCCCAAACAAAAGTGGTGAGCCCTCTTCTGGTAATGTCGCCAGTTAAAATTGTTTGCTTCACTTTTGCAAGAAGGCACACGATGCATATGAAGAGTGTCGCAAAATCTCCACCATTTCTTACTGCCTAGCCCATGTAAATAGGCGCATGTAACAAGAAATGGTTTTTTTTCTACATCCAATGAGCAGCTTCTATATACATATATACATATATATACATATGTATGGAGAGAATTTTTCCCAATTTTACACAAAGATTACGGGATACTGTTTGATGAAATTTTGATGGTTGGCATGTTTTTATTGGATGTTATTATATCTAATCGATTTCTATTTGGAGAGATTACTGTTGTCTCTAATATTGTGAATGTTTATGGTTATGCCAAAGGTGTAATCGATTTTTCATAACTGGAGCCTCCTATCATAACTGGATTTGTGTTTAAAAGTATGCATGTGGATGTAAAGCTGTTTGAATTTACAAGAAGAATTGAAAGGCTCTGAATTTGAAAAGGAAAAAATTCATTCCATTCACTTTTCAGTGTATTTTTATGACTCATTGTGATAGCATTCTTTGGAAAAGGCAAATGGTTGTAATGATTGTTTCAAAATATTTATAGTGCTTAAAGTACACAAATTTGTAGCATGTTAGGTGCAGTTGAATTTTCATTGAGCATCTAAGGTTTAATTTGCTGAATTTAACTCATTCATTTCACAACTTCTCACTGAAATTCTCAAGTTTTTGTCTGCACTATTTCATCATTCTTTCAATTAATGTCGGGTATAATCATAAGGATGAGATCAGTTTGAGTTTGGGCTTGTAAAATAAGCATTGATATTGCTATTAATAATACCTATATACTGGGAATACTGCTGTACCAAAACGGTGTTTTTGATGTACAAATTTCAAGAAAATACTTTTAAAGTTTAATACGTTTGAAAAGAGCTACCAAGAGGTAAAAGAAAAATCAAAGCTGTAATGAAGTATTTTAGCTTATCCCTGAATGTTAATTGTGATTAGTATAGGCAGTTTGATAAATGATATCAATATATCATAGTAATTGTTCATTTACAGCATGTGTATCTAGAATTATACACAGATTGAACACTTCACAAACTCTAGGCAAAAAACAACATGTTCGTTTGATTTGAGAGAGCTTCAAAATAAAAAAACCTAATTCTCTAGCTTTAATGCTTTTTGGTGTCTAAATGAACAAAAAAGTTTCTAGTTATTTCAACTGAGTCTTTCCTATTGGATCTTCAATTGAACTTTCTCTGTTTCTTATGAGAGAAGTTTTAAAGCAACATATATGGTGCAACAGTCATATGGCTTAAGATAGCTTTGTGCAGACTGTAGGAAATAGGAGTCAAATTTACATGATGAGCAAGATTTCGCTACAACAAAAAAATATCTCAATGATTTATTTGGTATGAATTAAAATTTCTACACTCACAGTTTTACTTATATTTTCATAATATTTTTTAAAAAATGATTCAAGTCAAATCTGTAAAAACATTTCATGGGTCAATTTGCAAAATTTTGTTTTCATATATAATTAACTATCAAGATATTGGATTCTTAAAGAGTAATAGCATCTTTTATATCTTATAATGTCACTCCTTAACTTATATTATTAGGTACTTATATATTGTACGTACAATATATCGTTCTTTATTTTAGTATGCTGCCATTTTCTATGTCTGCACAGATTCACTCATGCTTCTATCTAGAAGGCGAAAAACATTTAAGTGATGGAAATGACAAATGATTGCCCAGTATGTCTTGTTTTTATTTTTTAAATAATTACATGTTCCATCCCTATTGTTGACTAATTCTATGCACAGTAAAAGCTTTAATATTTATCAACCTTTATCATCAATGTTTTGCATTTCGTACGTATTTTCATAGGTGTTGATGTTGGTCTCTAATGAGCAAAATATATACATATATTTTGATGGCACCGATATCTTTGTCACTTTTTTTTTAAAGCCTTCTCTCGTTTTTACCCATAAGAGAGGTTTTCTTAATCTTTAAGACTTTGGCTGGGAAGTCCTGTGACTGATTAAAAGCTTTGTAAAAGTATGGATCTTAAAAATATCCGTACACCAACACGGTTGAACAAAAAGACTGTTGAATGGATCGCACAAGTGTAGTTAGGGAATTTAGGAACTAGTTAAGAATATAAATGCTGTATTGCTGTCTCTTACACAGCTAGATATTGTCCAAAGTTTATTTTTACGAGTCAAAATGTTTCATTCCCGGTGCAGAAACTACACATATGAACTCTTTGAAGGTCGCACAAAAAAGTATGTTTATTGAATGGGACCCATGTCGTAATGTTCAATTGTACAAAAAAACAAGTTGAAAAAAATGGAGGATGATTCCCTCGAAACATATTATCCAAAAAATGAGGACGTACTGATACTGGAAAACAAAAAAGCTTATAGATGTTGTAACAAGTATAAAAAAAAGATCATTCTATAATCAACTTCACTTGATTAATTTATTTCTCTACTACCTTTACTTAGTTCAACTTAGGAATATTCAGAAAAAAAGAATTGTATTAAATGATCATGGACGCTATAAAGTAGCCGTGTTAAAAACGCTATGTGCTATGTCTGGAATAAAAACTAAAATAAGTGGAATATGTGTGTGCTCGGCAAACTTCTCTTTTAATCATTAAAGGAAAAAAATAGAACATAACAGCTTACTTGGCTTTGTCATAACAGGCATGGCACATAACAAATGTGATGTATAAAACTGGTGCATTTATGGTCAAGATATAAAATGATTTTCTAAATCTATGTACTTAGTGTATGTATAAAGAATGTGTAAAGAGCAATTACAATTCGTAATTTAAACTAAGATTATCTGATTTTTAAAATTACATATAATTTCCTACTTTTCCAAATCGTTTCATTACAAGTGTAATGTTGTAAAATCTCTTATATTTCATGTAACGTATAACGATGGTATTTTAATGAATCCATTTTATACCTTAGGAAGTGTATGATGCAGTAATTGCAAATTGTAATCACAGTGGATATTTTTAAAAATAAAAACTGTGCAAAAAACATAGCATTTTTCTTTAAACTAATTCTCATACACAGGCAGGTTAGTATTAAGATAATGAGAGGGTCCTAAGTTTAATTGTTAAACTGTGGAGGCCATTATCATCACCCACCTGTTACTTTGATATGGATTGGAAGGCCTGAAAATATGAGGATCTAAAGGTATGTACACACTGGACAACATTGCTTCAACTTGGCAACTTTCAACACCCACTCAACTCGGCAACATCGTCGGCAACGTCGGTCAGCAAACCTTCAAAGGAATCCTCCCAATTCTCGCTGCGCATGCATCTGAGTCAGTATCCTACCCCCCGTACCCCACAACCACCCAATGCGTCTGAGTCAGTTATGCGTTTTGCCTTTCACTCACTCAGAACAAGTTGAAGCGATGTTGTCCAGTGTGTACATACCTTAAAGCTATTAATCTTATTTTGACTTTGGATACAATTTCCTGTGTGGATATATTGATTCATTAATAAAATATTGCCTATACCTGTAGCTTTCATGAGTCAGTGTTGTGCGACCAGTGGCCTGCAAAATCCTTTCTCAGACTTCCCATGAGGCCTTCAGAAGAGCACGAAAGAGGAGAAAAGGATGCAGTATGTGAGGAGAAATAAAATCTGCAAGATAGCTAGTGGTTAAGCGATCTAGCATTTCTAGTTGGTACAGTTGTGCACAGATTTACGTTGAAGATCGTTCCTGAAAAGTGCGACATAAATCAAAGCAGTCTTCCCTGTAAGAATCAATGGTATGATAAAGGGTGCATGCAGGAGTTTAAGATGGCTCAGCATGACCAATTGCAATAACCTCTCAATGTTGTCACTAGATAGCCAACAAACCAACTCCAAGTATGCACCGTTTTCAACTTTGAATTCACCAATATTTTTCAATCACTAGGCTCCCTTTTTATAACACCCTTCAAAGGCAACATATTATTAAGCATTCACCTGAGTTTGGAATGGCACTATATGAGATATTTAAGATTGTTATTCATTTAGATGTTAAATTGCAGAGAGTAAGTATTTAGATCGCAGTATATTGGAAATGTGAATTTTATTTAGTATTTTAATCAGATAACACCTTAAAAAAAATAGAAATGAAATTTTTAAAGAGCCTTATATATGTATCTAATGACATAACTACAATTCAGAAGAACATAAACCAATACAAAGGTATTAATTGCATTAATTGTTCAAATTAACATCATTGCACCCTTGCAGCAATCCACATGGGATGGCAGCAAGAAGATTTTGGCCAAGAGTAACGAGCAGTGATGAGTCTTTTACCCACTTTCTTTTCTGTCTCTGCCTTGGTTTTCCCACCTCTGCTTCCCAGAGCGGTCATTCATTCATTCATGGTTTTCAATCCTAAGATTGGTTTGACATGACTAGGGAATAAACACATATGATGTGGTGGTTTCCCGTTGCCTTCCACATCAGTCACACACACACATGAGTGATGAAATATGAATTATGAGTACGAACACAAACATCCATGCCCTTGGCAGGATTTGAATCTGCGACCTTAGTGATACTAGGCCTACGTGCTAGCCCTTCCACCACCGGAGCCGGCAGAGCGATCATAACCCATCATAATATTTTATGGTGCCCCGTGTACACCATGTGTTTGCGGGTAAAATTCAGCTATAGCGTCGAAAAGCAATTTCTCTCTCTTCTGCACTATCAGGATAAGATCATTCAATGTGACAATTATTTAAATTATTTTAAATAATTAAATTTTTTTAAAATTTTTCCATTGAAATATTTTTAGCATTTCTAATAATTTTTTTAAATATTCTGCAATCTAATCATTCTTTTTAAGCTTCAAAATACATAATAATAATAATGATTTATTTGCTCCTTGAGTCAATACAGACATAGAGAAGTCAAAAATAAAAAAGGTCAATTTCACCCAACACGAGTACTATACCTGTTTTCTACTCTTATGAAGCTTGACCTTGGCACAGCGAAAAGCCAATCAGAGCGTTTTCCCCTTCTACCACCATTTTAAGTTTTCGAGAGGAGTGGGAAAGGAGTACACTCTTGCCAGATATCCGCTCTTGAAGTAAGTCGCATGCAAACGCTAAGGCATAAACGTGGTAGATCTGGCAACACAGTCAAGCTTGGAGCAATGTGAACAGCACGATGGCAAGAGACCGACTGACTTTCTCCCCTCCCCATCGACAGTCTCTCATTGGCTGCAGCAGTAAGCATACAACTAGGATTTTCAAGGTCAAGCTTCATAAGAGTAGAAAATGGGTATAACGTGATGATTTTTAACGCGAGTACTCAAGGGTTAATATCCAGTCAGTCACTCATTATTAATCATATAAAATATTTTATAATTTTTCTAGTATCAAAGATATTGATTCTCTTGAAACAAGTCAGTAAGACTTTTTGATTGAGTTTATTACAGTAAAAGTCCTTGTGTGGAACTGCTTAAGCATTAAGCTTGTTTGGATGATACATTTATTTTATACCGTATATACTCATGTATAATGCAAAGTTTGAAGACCAAATTTTTAGGCCATAAAGTAGGAGTGCGCATTATACATTGTTAATACTTCTGTGCACTTAAAATCAGAAATTAAAGTGTACATACCTGCTACCATATTCTTGCTTTTTAGGTGAATTAAGGAGAAAACCACACTAATTATCGATAATCCAGGTTATACATATTAATTAAACATATAAAACACCTAATTACTTCCATACAGTTATAATTCCATCCTCTTCAAATATTTATTCTGTATTTCATAAGCTCATCAGCTGATTGCTGTAGTCTTTGCAAAATTGCCAGGTAGACTTCCTGCAAAAGATGCATCTGAAACAAAAAACATAGAATAAACAACTTGAAATAATTTTATTTAGTTAATGATTATAGTATGTACAATTAACAATGTAAGTAATTAAAAACCCATTGACTGTGCATGAACTTAATTCTGTTTCCAGATTTGTTTGTTAAATTTTTGCGTTAATCCTTCTATTAAACAGTTTTAGAATGAGATAGGAAAGAGAGAACCAAAATCCACTATAAATCAAAACTATCTATTTCTATAGATACCTTTTTGTCTGATTTAGAAGGATTGGCAACAGTGGCACTGCGATTTTCGATGCGGCATCAGTTTGGCCAACTTACTCTATAAAGTTGCTACCATCTCAGCTTAATCGGTTTCATTATTGATGATATCTCTCTAAAGCGTAATGTAGAGCTTATTGAATGTAAATTACAATGACTCCTATGTAAAAAATAAAAATGTCATAAAAATATGTAAACAAGGCCAGTTAATACTACATCTAAATAAGTAGATTAGGCTATTACGGTGGTATTCATTCATTGTGTAAAATGTTTCTTGAATGATATACATATATAGTTTACCAACAATAATTAATCTAATCGTATCTATCAATCAGAATATCTAAGTGCGATTGTAGTCTCTAACATTTACGTTGTCCCAATATTTTCATTTTTCTTGCATCAATCGGTAATGTGCTAACTCGCGCAGCCATTTCAAAAATCAATCACATTCCATCGAAAAATTGAGTTCAATTCACCCGCTATTCTCTAAGTTAATTCGATGGATTACCACCGGTGGCTCCACCGTCGTGCAATAAAAATTTGTTTGACAGTAGAAAATTGTACTCCGAGTAGGGAAGTTTGAAGTGCTGCTTTTGGACGGCGGTGTCGTGGACCAGATGTAGGAGACAAAGTGAAAAACAGCTTAAGAGAGGATCTCGGGCACCATCCATAAATCAATCTACCATTGATGTAAGGTACAATAATTAGTACTAATTATATAGTCGGTTATTTTGGTTGTAATTCACTTGTATGATGTTAATATCAGTCTTTGGAAGTTCACTTTTATATTCAAAGTTTCTTTCTATTAAAAATCTCGCCACATTCAAAGAAAATCCTCATTCAGATATCATAACCCCCTTTATCTTCTCCTGTAAGTTTTGATAGCCTTCCCCTTGACTCGTTTTATTCATGTGTGTAAAATAATATGGCGCCCGCTCTACATTAAAAATTTGACAAAATAGCCCTTCGCCCACGAAGATATTTTAAGCTAACCAAAGTCACTAGTCTTCCAGATGCCCTGTATCTTCAGTATTATTAATTTCTTCACTAGTCCTGGGCTTGTAAATTTAACCATTTCTTGTGCCTCTGCATAACCTATATATCTATATCTTATAAATATTTTAGTGTGTATGTTCTTTATACGTTTTTACACCGTTGAAGCTATCTAATTATAAAGTTTCACAGGCCATCCCATGGACCAAAGGAAGAACTTGGTCTAGGTTTGCAGAGCGTGGAGTCTCTTATACCCCATGGGGTCAAGAAAATAGTATTTCCATAAGAATGCATGGGAAATGGTGTGGAGAAACCCCAAAATGCCATGCAGCCGTTCACTGATGTGGATATAAATATAATACCTAAATATTAACTTACGATCACGGGAAATGGTTTATTTTGCGCACGAAAGACTGAATATTTTAATTCTGTTCATGTTTCGTAGTATTACATGCTAAATCGCTCGAAATTTTCATTTAAGCGCAAAATTTATCGGTTTAGATGACCAATTTCTAGGCGGCAACAAAGCTAAATTTCTTAATTGGTGTCCTCTTCAAAAGTAGATATACACGTAAAGATTAATGGAAGGAAAATCCACGCCGTAGAGGATGAATAGCTAACGCCAAAATATGCCTAAATATTGCCTATGATTACTTTTAAAGTGAGTCAAATGATTTTTAAGGAATATTTGAACATTGTTATCTTTTACCATTAACATTGAAAGATTTATCGCAACATAAATCGATACATCTACTTACATTTGTTCGGTAACCAAGATGTTGTTTATTGGTTACTTTTGGCTAATAGTATTGACATAATCCACATAATTTTATTGCCGCTTTAAAGGCATCGGTGCATCTATCCATGTGAATATTAAGTAAGAAAATGCATACAATACAATACATAAAATAGTAAATGTTAATGTAAGCATCGCTTGCGTAATTAAGGAATGGGGAAAGTTTTCCCCGAGCAATAAAAATCGCTTGTCCCTCTTTCCCGAGCGAAGCCGGGCGTTTCAGCTAGTCTTATAAATATTTTAGTGTGTGTAGTTCTTTATACGTTTTTACTCCGTTGAAGCTATCGAATTCAAAAGTTTCATGGGCAATCATATGGACCAAAGGAAGAACTTGGTCTAGGTTTGCAGATCGTGGGGTCCCTTATACCCCATGGGGTCAAGAAAATAGTATTTCCATAAGAATGCATGGGAAATGGTGTGGAGAAACCCCAAAATGCCATGCAGCCGTTCACTGATGTGGATATAAATATAATACCTAAATATTAACTTACGATCACGGGAAATGGTTTATTTTGCGCACGAAAGACTGAATATTTTAATTCTGTTCATGTTTCGTAGTATTACATGCTAAATCGCTCGAAATTTTCCTTTAAGCGCAAAATTTATCGGTTTATTGTTAGATGTCCATTTTCCAGGCGGCAACAAAGCTAAATTTCTTAATTGTTGTCCTCTTCAAAGGGAGATATACATGTAAAGGTTAATGCAAGGGAAATCCCCGCCGTGGCGCGCCGTAGAGGAAGAATAGCTAACGCCAAGATATGCCTAAATCACTTTGGGATGGTAAAGAAAACAGCAAGGAAAACAAATTATATTTACACTCCAGAGCGGTGGTGCGAACTGATTAGCAAAACACGAGTGAAAAACCCATTCACTGCCATGTGTATGAAAACAGAGGACTTTAAAAACTTAAATACACTATCAGATCTTTTACTCAAAAACATTAAAACAGAAGATGGGTGTCAGCTGCAAATTAGAAAGATATCTGCTTTGAAGTGGACAAAACTGAACCAGGACTTCTGCTTTTCAAGTATAGCCATTCTGAGTTGGAGAGCTGGCAGAAGATAAAAGATTTCAGAAAACAGCCAGGAAGACAACAAAAAACAGAATTGTACCAACGAAGGCCACCTTGGAGAACTTCTTGCAAAATTTGGTTGTTTTATATCCACAAGGGAGAAGAATCGCCCCAAAGAAATTTCAAGATATAATTTCATTACTTCCCTATGTGCCAGCTATCTATCACCCAGTTTTCAGAGCACTTCAAGCGGACAATCAAGATGATGATGAGGATATTGAACTTATTTAAAGGACTGTTTCAACTAACAGAATAAAATGTGATAGTTGATCAACACTACTGGTAATGTAAATTACCAATGTACTGTGTTATTAAGTATAAGATTAAGTATTGTTTAAGTTGAGTCAATCAATGGTAACTTGGTCTTTTTTAGATTTCATATGAAGTAAAAAGAAGGAAAAATATAATTCAATTCTTTGTCAATGTACATTAATAACCATTTCATTCAAACTGTAAAGCTAACAGAAATATCAGTTGTTTCAGTTAATGATATTTCAAAATTTTTATTTTTATTTTACATATTAGAATGCAAAAACATCAAATTTCGTAGGCATGTGGTATATCTCCCTCTCTGGCTGGACCCCTCAATTGGTGGGTCATCACTGAAGATGGCTGCTGTGTTATCAAGATGTCAATCTGATTTTCCTGATAGTTTTTGGCTGTTGAAGTCTTCATAGGCAATTGAGTTGTAGCTAATAGGTGAGCATTATGTTCTATCCTTGGAATTGAGTTAATTTATAAATGTGACCCATGAACTCTTGTTGAGTGTTTTCAATATATAAACTTAATTCTAAGATGGGAAGAGCCAAATTTTTTATTAAAATGAGTCAAAACAGATGATTGATTAGGCCTCTAAAAATTTTTGATGGCCTAGTTGTAAGAATTAAACAGTATGCATAAAGCAGTTTGCATCTAAAATGTTTGGTGAACCAAGAGCTATTTCTTTGGTTTCTATGCTCAGTTTCATGCAGATATTTTTATTTTTTGTGTTAATTTTGGGAATAATTTGCTAGCAAAAGAAACATTATTGATTCGGTTAACTCATTATTATATTGGAGGGGATTACTGAATAAAAGAGTTGTGCTTGAGGAATTAACATATGTAATCATTTAGGTGTATCAGACACTGGATGAGTAAATGAGGCTCAAGTAGCAATATGTGTATTAGGTTGTAACGTAATTACTGTCATTTTTAACAATTGTGAAATAACAACATTTAACTTTATTTTAAAATTTTATTCAAGAACATATTCACCCTCATTTTCAGTCACATAATCCCATCTCTTCAGCAGCTTTTCAATGCCTCGCTTGTAAAAGTTAGTTGGTTTTGATCAGGGTTGTTAAACGAAACCGAACCTAAAAAATAGTTTTGGTTCGGAATGAAACTATATCTTTTCTCTTGCCATTTAGTTTCAGTTCGTAATGAAACTGTATGTTCCGTGATGGGTTTAGTTTGTTGCGGAACAGAATTGTTTAGTCGGAACGAAATATTTCATTCCAGAATGGTTCCTTTTCTTGAATGGGTTAGGTTCAAGTTGAGAGTTATTGGGAGATACCTGTTCAGTAGTTTCGTTCCAAGCAAACTGCACCATTATTTTGGTCGTGGGGCGAAGAAGAGAGCGAGGTATTCGCATAGAGTAGAAGCCCGCAAATCATTCTTAGGCACATTCTGTTGTTTTTGTGATCTGGGTCGCAAGGGCTTTTGAGTGGCCGGTGTAGCTCGGTGTCCGCTGTACGCAGCTGAGTGCCCCCTATAGTGATATCGCCATAGCGGTATCACCAGCCATTATCACAGCTGGAGGAAGGGGAGGGTGTAGGAAAGGTTGTATGCACGGCAAAGAGGGGAAGGGAGCAAAGGGTAGGAAGTGCAGGCAGGAGGGCGTAGTTCACTTCACTTCTTATTTCTGCAAACGAAGTTAAAGATGCAACATGAGTGCAAGTGAAGGTGGTGAAGGAGGAAGCAGAAGGAATGGCCGACCTGCCCACGACTTCATCCGGAAGTATTTCTATTTCAACCCAGACACAAAGAAATTGAAATGCATCATCGGGCAGTGTACTGAATACGTCACGGTATTTTCTTTTTGTCCAAGCGAAGGGCACTCTATATCTTCCTGGTGGTGATATTAGGAACTAAGATCCCCCTCTTATCCCCGACCTCCCCTCTCGCATTCCCCCCTCACCCTCTCCTCTCACTGTTAGACGCAAGTAAAAACCATTGAAAACTGGCTGGAACCAAAGCTGGTTCGGTGTAGAAGGAGCCGGAACAAAACTATTTCATGTGCGAACCTGATCCGGAACGGTTCAGTATCGTTCCATCGACATTTCGTTCCGAAGATTTCATCCCACTTTCGTTCCGGTTCCACTTTCCTTCCACGACTTTGGTTCCTTTTTCAGTTTGGTTCCTGTGAACTGTTCCTTGAACCAGAACCTATTTGGAACCGTTCCTTTTCAGTGGGTTTGGTTCGTTTAATAACCCTGGTTTTGATTTTTAAAAATCTTTGATGTCACAAATGAGGTCATCAGAGTTCCCGTACTGTTTATCCTTCAGATGATTTTGTAGAGATTGAAACAGATGGTAGTCAGAAGGTGCAAGATCAGGTGAGTATGGAGGGTGTGGCAGGACTTCCCATTTGAATTCTCTGATCTTCTGCTGTGTCATCTTTGCAACATGGGGTCTGGTGTTGTCATGCAGAAGGATGACACCCTTGCTATTCACCAGATATTGTTGTTTTTGGTATAATGCTTGATGTAAACTCTCGAACTGCTGGCAGTAAAGCTCGGAAGTGACTGTCTTATTAGGGTCCAGCAGCTCAAAATATATTACACCTCTCATATCCCACCAAACGCACAGCATTATTTTTTTGGGATGCAAACCACCTTTTGGAGTGGGTTTGGGGATCTGTCCACATCCTAACCACTGCTTTTTCCTTCGAATGTTCACTTAAAGTATCCACTTTTCGTCACCAGTCACAATTTGATCCAGAAATGGCTCACAAGATTGTTGAGTGCATAGGGAGGAGCATACTGATACACGTTGCAGCAGGTTGTCTGGTGTCAGTTTATGTGGAACCCACAAACCATGCTTATTGACCTTGCCAAGCTTCCGAAGATGTCTGTGAACGGTCATTTGGGAACATTTGAGCTTCTCGGCCATTTCATGAGTAGTTTGAAGTGGATCAACTTCAACAAGATCTCGGAGAGCATCGATGTTGAAGTTGACTGCACGTCCAGTTCGAATGCAATCACTAAGGTTGAAATCACCTGATCGAAACTTACGAAACCAACGCTCACACGTGCGAACATTGAGAACTTCGCTGTAAACTTTGCAAATGCTTTTAGTCGCAACAGTAGCATTATTTCCACGCTTAAACTCATAGAACATGCAATGGACTACGTGCACATCGTCACCACTCATTTTTGAATCTTTAACAATGAGGGTATAGATTACATTCTTTGATTAAATAACTTAATTACTTAATTAAAAAGGATCGTAATTATAATGTCCTCAAGTTTCAACTAAGCTACCAAGCCGGACTCTCGAATTGGTAGCTTAGTTGGTTAAAGCACCTACTCAGCAAGTGGGAGACCCGGGTTTGAGTTCCGGTCAAGTTCAGAATTTTTCTCCTTCTCAATCTTAACATTTGTGATCAGTATTATGCACACATGCATATAAGTTAAATTTCCACTATTTCACTCTTGTTATGTAGATCACTCTTGGCAGCTGCTAAATCCAGATAGGAATTTTTAACTTTTAGCAGAGTTTCAAGCATATTATATGTGGATAACCATCTTGTTGGGCAATCTAGTGGTGGGATCAATAATTTTTTCTGCTTTAAAAGATATACTGTCGATGGGTTTCGTAGATTTTTAACTAGTGCTCTTATTGTAGTCAAACATCGTTCCTGACTTTTTAGGTTGTCATTAACAGCCAGTTGCAGTGTATGTGCCACACACTGTACACCCAGCAAATATACTGTACTAGATTCATTATTGCTTTCGGATGTCGTCCTTTCATCTATAAATAAATTCATATTTTTCACAATTTTGCTTATAATTTGAACATTGTCATCGTCATTTTCAATTTCACTATCTGCATCAAATTCATGAGTAGATAAAATACTTGAAAGGTCTACATTCTCAGAAGATTCTTCATCAAGCTGTTCTACATCTGCAACCTAATGAAGCAGACGAATTCTTTTTAAAATATTTGTGCTGTTATAACTTGTTATCGTATAAATCTTTTGAAGGTGTATGTCAAATTTTTTGAGAATGTCCATAACTTGACAAGATAAATAATCTTCAGTATGTTTTCTGCTTAATTCCATCACTGATAATGTCCAAACAACAATCTTCGAATCCTGCACAAACTGGATATTCACTCTTACAAGGGGAATCCACGACATTCTTATCACTGACTAGCAGAAATATCCGGCGTTGCCCGGGGAAATTTGGTTCAAATCCAATCGGAATTCTAGATGATACATGGTATTTAAGAATTCACTCAGCCGCCGTTTTGAATAAAACGGGCAGAGAGAAACAAAAACCACGTGTGAATTATTTCTGGTAGCCCTCCACAATAGTACCACATTTGATTCAAATTAATAGTAGGACTTGGGAAAATAGGCATAGTTTAATCAGTACCCACCGTCCAATTACGGATAAGGAAGTAGTTGTTTCCCACCTTTCTCTCTGTGTATAAGATGTAGAGTTACCTGTTCTTTGAGAAGAGGAAGTTTATGAGAACAGTTATTTTATTGAGCAGTTTAGGCATCAGAACTATTCGAAAAAAACTGTCCTGTTCTTTCTGACCCATCTCTAGATGGCAGTGCATTAGTATACAAAGTTATTTTGCTTTTTGTACAATTAATATAAAACATTTGGGATTAAAAAGTAGCCCTCAATCTTCCTATTTGTGAAGAAAGTATTTGTTGAAAGTTTGACAGTGTGGAAATGTATAGATGCACAAACAAACAAACTTTCATATATATGGGAGATTGATCTTATACTTGTATTGAAAGTGATAAATATCAAATTTGAACTTCCTAAGTTAATTTACTCGAGAGTTATCGTTGAAAAATCAAATCGATGCCCCCCAAACCCCCACTTAAAATTTTTTTTGAGATACACCATATAGCCTATATTTTAAGCTGGACCAGTCTAAAGATACACTGCAAGTTTCTTAAAAATTCAACCAGCCGTTTTTGCATGATGCGGTAACAAACAGACAGACAACAATTCTGCAAATCAGTTCAAACGTCTTCTTGTGATGCAAAACACACAAAAAAAGTAAAACCCCGACAAAAAACAAATGTACAGACAGAGGTTACAATTTTATTTATATAGATTTTCTTCAAATTTGTGTGGTTGGTAGCAGTGGCTGAATAATGGAATCTGTGAAATGAGAAAACGCAGCTCTTTATAGTTCTCTAGAAACCGGATCTTAAAAAGTTAAAAAATTCTTATCGCTACATACGAACCGCAGGAATTCAACTCCTGGATGACAACCACAGTAGCCTAGTGGGACACATAAATTAGTTGTAGTCTGGTTTAATTATTGCCTTTTTTTCTGCAATTATTTCTGAAAAAAGACAATAATTGAAATGGTTACTGTTCTTATGAAAAATCAGAGTAAAATTAAAGAAAAAAGGAAAATTACTCCAAAAAATATTCTAGACGGACGTAGGATCGATCCATGGCAGGTGGACAAAGCTGGTAACTCCAGTCAGACACACTGCTGACTAGGCTACAGTGGTTGTTGTTTAGAGATTGAATTCTTACTGTTCATATGTAGCGATAAGAATTTTTTAAGTTTTTAAGATCATTTTTCTCTAGAATAATAAAGAGTTGTGTTTTCTCACTTCACAGATTTCCATCATTCACCCACTGCTACCAACTGTGCAAATTTGAAGAAAATCGGTGATAAGAATGCCGTGGATTCCACTTGTTAGTATAGAGCATTTCACTTCTTGTCATATTTTTATTTTTATTGCATCTGCTTCTTCGTTAATAAAAACTTTAATATTTTTTCGATTTATCGTTAACTTTGCTTCGGTAGAAGCTGCATTAAAATTAATTGCCTTTAGAACCGGATCGAGAATTTTCCTAAATCCATTGTCTTCAATGACAGTTAAAGGTCACCCATTGACAGTAACCATTTCAATCCATGCATTTTTAACCACATCAATGGAAATATTTACTCGAACAAAGTCATATTTCATTTTTACGAAATTGTTTAAAGACATTTTACTTTGCTTTTGCTTCAAGTTCCTCAATCTTCTAGTAAAGGTCTAAAACATCCATACATTTTCGTTTTTGATTATTTACAATTGTATTGTACTCTTCAATATGATAAATTTTCATGTTTTAACAAATTTTGGGTGTTATTGCCTTTATTGCTATGATGACATTCCTTAACATTACATATATTTTTATCACTTATTGGAGTATAAGTGCAATGTTTTCTCACAGCGGGTTTTGTTGTAGTGGCACTCTAAAATGGGATAAAAATTTACAAAATTGAAATTAGATTTTTATTCAATATTGAACATAATATATAAAATTTTATTAAATTCTGAATTCTTTTCTGTTAGTAATCTTTTTTAATAATGAAATACATTACATATACATGCATACATGCAATTTATTTTGATACTATACAGTAATACCCCGCTATATGTCGGATATGCGTTCCTGAAAAATGCGACATAACGAAACAACGTATAGTGAAACAAAGATTACCATAAGAGCTATTATAAAAGTAGGGGTTACGGTCCTGGCGGATATTCTGTGACACATTTGTTTCCCAAATAATACATATCAATACAATACATTGGACATACTGTGTTACCACTATGTGTTTACCACTCATTGCTACGAGGGTTTAATATACATTTAATCATAACAATGAGTAACCAATTGCAATAATAAATTCAGAAATCACCGAAAATAATTGTCTATAGTGTGATGGAGCACAAAAATTGTTTCTTTACTTACACGTACACTGATATGCACTTTAGAGTACTTTTCAAGCAAATTTCGCAATCCAAAGTATATCCAATATCTCATGAGATATCAACGCAAACGTAAACACACAAAATGTTAGACACAACTGTTCACAAAGCTCAGAAATAGGTTTTTACACATCATCATTAAAATTGGGACAGTTCCTTGTAGCCCCTGTGTATCTTGTGAACCATCTAACCCATCGTGATCTCTCAAACACATGGCCAGCAAATGTTTATTCTGAGTATGATTTTATACGAATTGATAAACATGAAATTAAATTAATTCACATAAATAATAATAAACATGAAATTAAAAGCCAAATAGAGGGAAACAACGTATAGCGGCGCAACGTATAGTGGGATTGTACTGTACTCTAAATATTTATTTTTCTTTTCAAGTTTCAAATCTTCCTTTTCATAATTTTCAAAACTTTTTTCATTTAGTTTAATTAATTACCAAATATTATTTTCTGTCTAGCAAAATCTGTTAAGATATCTAACGTTGAATTGCGGCCTCTTAGTAAATATTTCTCAATTCAAGTAAGTTCATTTTAAAGCTGTTTTTGATTTTTTTCTCAAAGATATTTCTAAGACTGAATTCCATCATTTTTAATATTGAAATGTTAACCCTAAAAAGCTAACTAAATTTTAACGCATATGTTGCCTAAGAATCTCTAGTTAACTTACAATTTAACTATAATCCATTGGCCATTTCCAATGCGGCTCACCGAAGGGTTCACTGCCACCAATGCAGCTTACCATGCAGAAAAGGTTGCCTAGCACTGCAATAGCAATCTTCTCTCTTGGTCACAGTGCAGTTGTCATTTTATTCGTTTGTCTGCTTCATTCAAAAATGGAGACAGAAATTATTCATTTTTTTGCACCACTTGGCAACAAACGATGGTTGATCGAAACAACGATTAAACAGGCCTGCGAATTAGAACTTTTGAAAAGTTGTTTTATTTATAATAGCTGATTTTACACAAATCAGCTATGCTAATTTCAAAAATGGAATCCATTTTTCCCCATCACGTAAGGATTTTTGGCAATATGGGAATAAAGAGACAAAAAAATTAAGAAAAACCTTATTTATTTTGGCTTACAACTACATATTCTGCTTTGCTATAGTAGTTGAAAAGTACAAACAAATGTAAGAAGAATGAAGCATATTAACGTAAATACTTTATTTTAGTTTATGTTATTCATTTAGGTTATGTGAATAAATATAATCTTCATCCTCATTCAGTTTGATTCTTCTAGTGGGATCGCTTCCTTTTTGTCTCGAAAGAACACCTTGTTCCTCTTCTTTTATGTGCAAATTCTGGTGTCTGCCTTTTCAACATCCAACATGTTTACATTCCACCTTCCCTGGAATCTTCTCTCCATTTCTTTGGCATCTTGGTGAAACTGTTCTCCTTGTTCTTCGCTTACCGCTCCGAGATTTTTTGGGAAGTAATCCAGGTGTGAATGTAAGAAATGTAATTTTAGACTCATGTTGCAATCCAATGCTTTGAATGTATTCAGCATGTTGTTCACAATGTTTTGGTAATTTGGGTCCTTGTTATTCCCCAGGAATTTGTTGATAACATCTTTAACACTATAAGTACCGGGGGCGGTCAATTGACCGTTTTTGATTTTCTGAGCGCCGTATCTCCTATATTATTGATTGCATGATGTTGTAATATTTTGACTTTTAATATTTTGTGCCTTAGGTCCTTTAGCAATTTTTTGGGAATTTTTACTCCAATAGTTTTTTTGTATGGCCACCTCCCACCTACTAGTACCGGAAGCGGTCATTTGACCACTGCGCTACTCTGTTGCGTATGTGAGCATTTTCATGGGTGAAAATGTGCTGAAAAGTTTGTTCTATATCTAGTGAGTTCTTTTATTGAAGATAGAACATTCATTATCTAACTATTACATAGTGACACATCGCATCTCTGTACAAGAAGGGCGTAAGTCGCATTGTTGCAGCATACAACATAATGTCCTTTTCCTTGCTAGGTAGGGTGATCTTTACACATTGTATTGTGTTAGCCACACAAAAATAAAGTTTCACTTACCTCTTATGTTCATGGAATTTCCCTTATCTTCTATTTTTGATTACATATTAATTCAGAAATATTGTTGCAATAAACCAATGAACCTTATTGAGAAAAATACAGGATGAATTCTTCTTCGTCCTTCCTGTACCAGTAAAATGATGTCCCGGGACAAAGCAAGTTCTTGACACGAAGTTCATGAAGTTTCTCGTAATTTTTAGATCAACGGAGAACAGGGAAGTGCAGTCAACACGGGCGGTTTGCTACAGAAATGTCTCCTGGCCTGTCAATCACTTATACGCAGGTAATGCGCTTCTCGTACAGTCTAGAACAACAGAGAATATGCTATTGCATCACTCCTAATCGGGAAATTTCTATAGGGAGTGATTTTAAAAAATTTCATCTATAATACATGGATTCACTTTTAACGAAAATTACCTACACATGTAAAATGCAATATGACGTTTTGTGAAAAATCCGTACGTGATAGAGAAGAACCGTTATTATTTTCGGATTCGGCGTACATAAGTTACTAAAAAGAGGGTAAAACATTTCAGACAACAGAATCATTGCAGACCTGTGTTATCGATGGTGACTGTTGTTGAGGTCCTACTGTATATTTATAAGTATCGGCATTTAATTTTATAATGGGATTAATTTACATTGTATCGTTAATAAATATCATGTTTCAGTGAAAAATAGTTTATTTATTAATAAAAATACTAACATATTACAATACCCGAGTTTCCTGGGAAATTTAAATATCTAATTCCTGTTTCCTGAGAAAAAAAAGATATTGCTGGGAACCCAAAACTCTAGCGGTGAATATATAGGCAGGAGAAAATTCTATATTATTTACTTAAAGTTGTGGGTTACTTAAAAAAACGTAAAGCGATTTATTAAAATGTTCATTAGCTATTTACATCATTTGATTTTTACGACTTATTAAGTTTTTGCTATATTATTATCAGATCTTAATTTTTTTTTCAAATTTTTGCAACCCACCAGTTGAGAAAGACTGGGTTAGAAGATTGAGCCTCTCCTCTTTGTCCATATCCCTTTTAACCATGTTGTGAGTCTTTCACAGTTCATCCAGCCCTTAGGATTTACGCAAACTATTTTCATCGTTCTCTCTTAGGTCAAGATCTCCAACCTCTATTACTACCAAGTTCTTTTTTGGCCTTTACCTCTCTCATATCTTCCTCATGTTCATCATACAACCCATCTAATTCCTTCTCATTGCAATCACATGTCACATATATAATCACTAAATTTACTGGTTTTGCATTGATTTCTACTGCTCTTAAACAGTTGCTTGGATGCTGCGTGCTAATGACTCTTTGCACTGCCTCCCTCTGGCAGTGCAGTATTTTTTATTTTTACAGGAAATGAAAATGTACAGTGAACTCCCGATTATCTGTTTGCGGATTATCCGTGCCATCTCTCTCCTTATGCCTCAAAATTTTATTAATGTTTCAAAAGAAATTCATGACTGCGGGACTGCAATATTTTCATATTCTCATTACATTGTCTAAATAATTATATTATATGCAGAAACAGCAAGTTCGTAGATATGTATATCATTCTTTTTTGATCGGGAGTTTCACGAAAATCACACGGGGAGGCAGCATGCAACCTTGGTCGATCAGCTGTGTTCTTCTGTCATATTGATTCATTTTATTAAGATTCGATTTTAAGTAGAGTCATTTGCCAACTTCAGCTGTGTGCTTGCTCACTGAGCTGTATGGTTTTTATTGTGATAAACATCTTATCCCTCGTTAAAATGGCAGAAAAACGGAAGAAAATTGTTCTTACTATTAGAAATTTGCATTATCAGTGTTTTTCGATTATTCATGCTTCCTCTTACATCCATTATGCCGGATAATCAGGAGTTGACTGTATGTCCCAAGATGCCAATTGTGCTAAATGAGGCATGACTGTATGTAGTTGTCTGGCACTGAGTTAAATGTGAATTCAGGAGAGGTGTTCTTAAAGGGAAGCAAGCTTGAGTTGAGAATTTGGGTGAGGTTTATGTAGACAACAAGTAATTAAAATGGTATTGTCCTTTGCTTATATGTGTATTGTGGAAAGCTCATTCAATTTTACTTGTTATTATCAGTAGCTGTAGTGTGGTTATTCTGATTGTAACTTGAGAGACTTTTTGCAATTCATCGTGTTGTTAAAGCCTGCTGCTGGCTGAGATACAGTTAACCCTTTTTTGGTCATTATGTAATATACTTTTCATTAAACTATTTGCACCACATCACATGATTATAATTTATGATTTTGTATGCTGCGATCTACTCGGTACATTTACGGACTTGTAAAAATTGTCAAGTATTATTCAATCTATATATGAATAATAATTTTGATGAACACAGATTTGGAATTTTTCTTGGCTTTTCTGAGATCAGATTCTTTAAATTACCTAAATTAATCCAAATGAAATGCTATACTTTCTTATCTATTTTATCATTTCTCCAAATATCAATTTAAAAAAATATTTTCTAATGCTAGCTTTTTGCTATATATGAGGCATTATAGGTGAGAAGTAGACAATTGAAAAAAGAAAAGTCGGAAAATGCCTTTAAAGTTTAGCTCATTTGTAATAAGTAAAACTTTTGAACTACTGTATTTATTCACATTATTACCCCACTTGGATTATGAGGACGAAATAAGAGACCGCATAATTTCCTTTCTCATACTTTAACATTTCTTTGTGCTGTGCATATGAGTTCCTATTTTTATCATTTTGTATTTGTTTTATAGACATTATTTAAGTAAATTTAAAAATAATAGCATCACTCAGAAAGAGCAGTTCAAAATCACTCTATAGCAACTTTTTCCCTCCTTTGACACTTATGTTTATGCTGTGACTCACTTGAAGATATTCAATAAATTAAAATAAAATGTGTTCTTATAAAGAAGTTGGTGGTGAGACAAAATGTCAGTAAATGTTTCAAATTGCATTATAGGCCCAATTCTGATGAGACCACTTTCTTAATATAAGGAGAAATCTGCATGTTTGTCCCACCCTTGTTTTGGCGTAAAAAAATTGCATGTAGGGCAATTGCATGAGTAAATATGGTATTTTATTAATTTTTCCAGTCATATTATGACTTATAAATTGTGGCACTATAAAGGGAAAATAAATTCATTAAAAGTTATCAAGTGAAAAGACAAATTATTATATGAGTATGCACAGCATAATACATACACACATATCAGACTGCTTTGTCCAGTTTTTCTCCTGGCAGCCTCATATAGTTAATCTTTTTTTTAACGTCTAAAAATATTCATAATTATTTATCAGTTTTAATAATGAAAACAATTTGGTTTCTGAACTTGAGTTAATAGCTTGGCCATGAAAGGGTAAATCCATCAGAGGGCAATGTACTATGAATTGTGACCAAATAATACCAGCAGTATTGAATTAGGCAATGTGTTTACTACTTATATAGTGGTTAAATAAATGTAGAGTCGTTAAATTTTGCACATTTACTGTATTTACTTGGATGTATAGGAATCGAGCTTAAAGAACAAGTACTTGTGACAAAAATGTCTTGCAAATGATGCATTTGCTTTGATCACAACAGAATTTTATACTGAAGCATGTCGAAACTTCGTGCAAGAACAAACAGAATTTGTGATGCTGTATATAACTTCTTTTCTCATCTTGATCACTTGGTCTAAAAGATTAATGCAAGCAAGATTCTGTACAATGTATCAATTTCTTTATCTCATTTATCTCAATCCTTGCTGTTATAAAAATCCAGTTGTTCCCAGAAGTAACTGTCTTCTGCTTTGAATTGAGTTTGTGCAATCATAAGACAATTTCTTTATGTCTGAATCAGAAAAGATATTCAGGTAAATACAGTGTAGTGTTATGCATTTGCCGAATCAGACTTGTTTAGCAAAAGATGCAATAATAACATTTTCAGAAGCCTTATTTAGAGAAAATTTTTACTTCAATTTAATGGTTTATGCGTGATCTAGGAATTGCATTGTTTCTTGTATTCAGTACTGCTGGTATTATTTGTTATTCATGGAGTACATTGCTCCCATGTAAAGTAAAATTTATGCAATGCTTTTATTTGTATATCTTGATCAGCAGGAGGCATTTGCATGAGGAGGACCACTGTTAGTTTAGTTGCCTGTATTTTGAAAGGTGCTCCTCTCATTTAGCAAGTGAAATTTAGAAGTTTGTAGGATGTGTAGTATGTTCTCATGTGATTCCATTTAGCAAGTTCTTCTCTGATGTGAAATGTTGAGAAGAAAGTGAAGTGGGACTTCTCAGTGAAATTGCAGCTGACAAGCAAGGGAAGAATTTGTGATGCAAAAAGGAACAGGAAGAGCAAGGGAGATCCTTGCCCAGTGCGCTATATAAAAACCTTTCTAAGTGTTAAGGATCCTAAATTAGTGGCCGGGAGTTGAGTGTTGAAGTTTGTGCAAGGAAAGTGAAAAACAGAGGTACATACTTGGAAAAAATTTTTATTGCATTGTTTTGATTGTGGACTACAATATTTTTTTTGTTTACATTTTGGACAAAATGATTTTTTTTACATTGCTTTGCTAATAAATGAATACAATACAGAACATGCATTATGATTACAAGAACAAATTATTTTTTCATGTGTTGTTTCTGCTTCCATCAAAAAATGGGTGAGGAAAAAAATCCCTCACCCATTCGTCCCCTCCAAATGTGGGTGCAAGAGTAAAGAGGAGTTTGTATGCAGGGGTCCAAAAAAAAATTCCTCTTTACTTTTACACCCAACTGCCAGTGTTCAGGAAGGACTCTGCCCTCTTGAAATCATGGTCCACTTTGTTCATCTTAGTCCTGTCCATTTTGTCTCAGAATGAAGTACGAATCCCTTTAAAAAAAAACATTATCCCCCAGTCAAACCAACTAATCTTCTGCCATTTTCTCTATATCCATGTCTTATGAAAATGAATTCACTTATTGATAAAAGCACTGTTTTGGAAAACTGAGCAAAAAAAATAAATTGGAATCCAGAAATTGAGTGAATAAATTGATCCTATGTGTTTAAAATGCATGATAATGCTTGCCAGAAACTTTTGAGATAACACCGATAAACCACTGTCCCGTCACCGCTGGAGTCTCTACCGACATGGCGGATTGTCAATGACTTCTCAGCGGGCAGAACACGGAGGCTTCAAGGCTGCCATGTCTGTTTCATTTCCTATTCATACTTATTGCACGATGGATCCTCATAAATGTGCTGTGTTTGTTTATTTAGCTTTAAAATATATTGAGAAGAGAAAAAGAAGATATTGGGTTCATCCGATTGTTAGTGCGAGACTCACAAAAGGTGCCTTCAGTATGTTATATTCAGATTTAAGAGATGATGAGTGTAAATTTTTAAATTTCTTTAGAAAGTCTTTCTCAAGTTTTGATGAACTGTTGCATTTGTTAAGTTCAGAGTTACAACGACGTGATACAAACATGCGACTAGCAATCCTTCCTATTGAGATGTTGGCAATAACATTAAGGTAAGCAACATCTTGAAATCCTGCCTACTCTTCTGTAAAACAGAATACTTCACTTTACCACATTTACTACTTTACAGTTCAGGTTATTTAGCTGAAATATTTGGTAATTGTTCAAATAATGTTACAACGATAATTTACGTTGATATGACATTTGTTTTTATTGCATCGCATATTTTATATTTTAGTGATTCATTATTTTATTTTTTATATTTTTATTAGTTTATTTCATATTAATCCAAATAACTTAATTAAATAGTGTACAATGTAAGACTAAGTTACTTTCCAAACAGGCAAAAGAAATTAAATAAACAGTTATGTTATGAACAGAAATATATTTCTTTGAGAATCAAATTGCAAAAGATACAAAATAAAAATTTTCATTTAAATGTTCAGCCTCTGTCAAGTTAAAGCAACACAATAAACAAAGACACTGATTTAGAAATCGAAGTTGTCGTTCGAGTTCGAAATTTGAGTGATGGTAGAGTCAGTTGGTGAATTTAATACGCAGCTTCTGACGTCACTGTCAAAGTTTCCCGGCTGACTTCCATGTGAAGACGGGCCCCATGCCTGGCTGCTGTATTGGTCTGAAATGGGTTGGAAGTGCTGTCTGGGTGGATACGAATTAGGTTGCGAATTTTGCCGATGGAAGGTTTCAGGGTGTGTAGCAGAATAACGGGAAGATGATGAGTCTCCTGGAGAAATCGTGAATGGGGTACTTGGATAATTCATTTGATGGGGATGATATTGTTGGAAGTTAGTTTGAGTCTTCATTAATCTGATTCGCTTGATTGCGTTTATCACTTCAGCTCAGAATTCAATTTTTTTTATCCAAATCAAAGCTTTTTACTGCCGGTAGAAGGGAGTCAAAAAAGGACTTATCTTCTTCATGATTCTGTGGCTGATGCAAAAATTCGACCAGGCTAGTTTCCAAATTATTCTTCCTTTTGCCTAAATTACTACTTTTCTTTGAAGTAGACAATTCAGCACTTGCTTGCTCCAACGTCTGCATTTCCCCAATGGCATGACTCTCAGGATTTTCTGAAGGTTGTTCTTCACTTTCGATGTCTGGTAGGTTTGACGCAGAGGCATTCCGTTCTTTGTTGCATTTCATCAAAAAAGACAGTTGTTCAGCGAATATGTACTTAATTTTTTCCCTCCTCCAGATCCAGTCTTAACGTATTTCTTCACATTTTCCATATAAGAATCCCTCAGGTTTTTCCATCTATTCATAATTTTTTGCCGTTAAAAAATCCTTAATTATTTTATGCAGAGTAAATTAAGGTGTGTGTGCGTGCGTGTGTGTACGATAGAGAGAATGAACGAAAAATAGAAGGTTAAATTTTACAAATAATATACAGTCATGTCTTGTTTCAGATATTTTGCCACAGGCTGCTACCTGACCGAGTTTCATTACACATACAGAATCGGAAGATCAACAGCAAGTGAAATAGTGAAAAGAGTATGCAGTGCCATTTGGAACTGCCTACGAAATCAGTGTCTTGGATTTCCCACAAAGGAAAAATGGAATGAAATAGCCCTGGGGTTTGAAAAAAGAGCAAATTTCTCAAACTGTATCGGGGCCGTGGATGGCAAACATGTCCGTGTATTGAAGCCGGAGATGAGTGGTTCATTGCATTATAATTACAAAAACTATTACTTGATTGTCCTACTTGTCGTCGCAGATTCAGACTACCGTTTCACCTATGTTGATATAGGTGCATATGGTAAAGACTCAAGACAGTTCAGTATTCAAGAACTCTTCTTTGTGGCACTACGTGCAAGAAGATCGGCTCAATATTCCTTGCAGGGAACAGAAGGACTTCCAATTCCATTAGTGTTCATTGGGAATGAAGCTTTTGGATTATCTGAACATGTACTTCGACCTTTTGGCGGAAAAATGTTATCGCATAAGAAACGCGTTTTTAACTACCGATTGTCTAGGGCTCGCAGGTATGTTGAATGCACATTCGGCATTCTGTCAAATAAATGGAAGATATTCCAAAGACCACTTAATGTAAATGTACAATTTGCAGTAGATATAACGAAAGCTTGCTGTGTTCTTCACAATTTCGTTAGAGATAGGGATGTGTATCGGTTTGAGGACAGTTTGACAGTGGAAGGATTTGAGAACTATACAGCTGATGACATTAGATGAGGAGGTAGAGCAGCCAACGAAATCAGAGACGTAGCAAATTACTTCGTTAGTGAAGTAGGAAACTTCCCTGGCAGGATCGAAAAATATAAAGAACTGTTGGTTTTCTACTTCGGCAATGCATACAATAACACGAATAACTTTGTTTATTGTTGTAAAGTTATCAATACTTAATTGTACGATATCTTATGTGTTCAGTTTATTTTGGTATTTCCGTTATCAAACTAAATGGTTGTTAATTGCTTAATTATGATTTTACATTGTAATGTATTTTCGTTAAATTAAAATCAAAAAATGTTTAAGTTGATTAACAATGTACTTTTATGAAATAAAAATCTATCTTTCTAAAAATCTATATATAAAGGCTACAATAAAAATGACAACTTTTATAACCAAGAAACTCGCCAATTTGATTCCGTTCTTCAGCACTGAGACCTTCGAAATTGTTAATAAAGTCCTTGCAAACTTCAATCCAGGCAGTTCTTTTTTTGTTTCTATCTTTATAATCCTCAGATGTAATATCCCATTTAACTGGTCTCTTCTCCACACTCATAATCAGTAATTCTGATTCTACACGTCCGACATCCATTTTTAACGCAATAACGCTCTTTCCCATTCGAAAACCGACGGTAAACTGCCGCTCGTGTGTACTGCACTATTCACTCCTGTGTATCTCTGCAACCGCAGCGACATCTAGGCGGCAGCGGTTCTAGAAGTACCAGTGGCTGTTCAGCGGCGCTGCCACTCTGTGTGAACTGCCCCATTTGAAACAATGGTCGACTAAAACCGCCAGTGAAGCCGCCCATACGCCACGACGGCAAGAAGCCTTAAATGCCATATATAAAGCTAAGATAAATCAGATCACTAATATCCCCTGGTAGCACATGGTTGATCAGTTCCAGGATGTCACTTATAGACTGCAAGTTGGGAATCACCACTGATGTATACCTTTGCAACAGGCCCCTGAAACGACAAGAGAATTCAGATCAGATATCGTGCCCAATGGAATTTCATGTTAAATAAAACCCACCTTCCTGTATATTGTATCGTTGGCGTGTAGTGAAAATCCACGAAGTCCAAGTTTAGGCCTAATGGAGTTATTTATTCCACTATGTATAATTTTTATTTTCATTACCACTGAAGGACTTAATTGTTTAGCTACAAGACACCCAAAAATTTATTTTTTGTTTTTCAGTGCGCTTTTAAAAAAAAGAGTATAATTTTAAAAAGTTTTTTATGTATTTTTATTTTATACTTTTTAGTGAAATGGATATATAATTATGACAATGAGATCAAATTATGGTGTATTAATTTGCATCAAACATTGCTATTCATTACTGAAATTAATATTGTAACTAATCTACTATAAGAAAACGCTTGATGTCTTTGTCGGTCTCATCAGTTAGTTATGCAAACTGGCTGGTAGATGGCAGCACTTGCCAGTACAATTAGTGCTGCCCCTCCACTATAACTAATTGCGGCCGCACCTATTTTCATTTACGTAAATTGGATGGATGGTAAATACATAATATAATAATAACAATACAATTTATTTCAGCGTTGGCATATACATTTGCATGGTTTCGTCACTTACGTACATATTAACGGGGAGCCCAACTTAAAAATATAAATACGAAACAAATACCATTTAAATCATGTTTTAATTTTTAAGAACATTAAAAGAAACCAATTAACATTTAAATGATTTGTTATAGATAACAATAGAAAAAACAATCACATTTTAATTTCTGGTGGCCAATATTTAGTAATTTCTTATAAAATGGTATCAAAAGCGTATCGATTGATCGCTTTGTTATAGATAACAATAGAAAAAACAATCACATTTTAATTTCTGGTGGCCAATATTTAGCAATTTCTTCTAAAATGCTATCAAAAGCATCTCGAGTGATCGGCCTGTCGCGACATTTACAAACCCGATCACCGGACAATGGGGAGGGAAAGTTTGGTTCCAGCGAGGCGAAGGCCGCGGTAGCGCCCAGAGACGACAACTAAAATAAAAAGAAACCGAACCGAATGCTCGCCAATATCCTCCCTATTTACGGCGCAACAGTCAAGCGAGATATAATTCCTTTGTAGACTACAGATATCTTGGTAGAAATCATTCGGTACTTACGTATTAATTTGGGCTCCCCGTTAATATGTAAGTAGCGGATGGATAAATGCGGTAAATTACGTCTTTTAAAACATGCTAATGTTTGAAATAATTCTACGTTTTAACGTGCCTTCGTTGTCTTATTGAAGTCTTTCTGCATATTAAAGGCAGTTGCTTGCGCTGTGCCTTCGCGTTATCTGAATATAACAGATATTATGAAAATAATTTCTTTCGTGCTGTTTATTTTTAATTCGCGTCAATCCAATTATAGGGTAACCAACCAAACAATGATTACATTGTTATCTAAATAAATAAGGTATATGCGTTGATTGCATGTGTATTGAGATTGTTCGTAACTGCTGTTTAGTGGAATTGAACGATTGATTGTGATTACTTACTAAATATTGCTTCTCACATGGACAGCTGTATGTAGCCATAACTAGAACACGTGACACACATAATTTGAAATTTTGGGTTAAGGATAAAGATAATCAAGGGCAATTGCTGTTAAACGAAAGAGTATTTACAAGGAACGTCGTTATAACAGAGCTACTGAATAGCTAAAATAATATTATTGAGGTATAAGACTGTTTTCCTCTTAATTTTTTAAAACTTTTCCTTTGTTTTCATTTGCAGCCCTTTCCAATCTTATTCAAATATTATAATTTTATCACTTGTTTGTTGGTTTTATTTTTATATTGTTTGTTTTCAAAGGCCGTTTTAAACGGGCTCATTCGTCTAGTATTGTTATAAAACTCATAAGGAAATTATTTAATGGTAACATTTTGCCAAACTATGATTTTATGCTGTGCTCTATGCAGCCCTTTCAAAATGCTTTTCCCAGAACTGAATTAAGAAATTATATAGCCTTGAAATGATTAAAATATATTTAGACTTATAAAGGTCAAAGTGTAATATATCCCCTCCTTATTTTTTTCTTTTTTGCAACAGTTACGATGCTATTGTTTATTTAGTTTGTGGTGACATTTACCCATCTACACAGCCCAACCTGAGGGATCTGCATGTGGCGACATTAACCCACCCGATCACTGGACAATGTGGAGGGATAGTTTCCTTCCAGAGAGGTGAAGGGCGTGATAGCACCAGGAGATGGCTACACCCGATATAAAAGGCATTATAATCTAAAAAGAAAGCAAGACGAAGGCTCGCCAATACCCTCGGTTACTTATAAAATGTTTTTTGACAATTTCTCATTTTCTTAGTGTGTTTTAATGTTCTTTCCAGGAAAGGGTTATCGCAAAAAAATATTTTTCAAAAGGGGTCTGGGATAATCCATTAGTACCTCATTTTTTCATATGCTCGTTTATTTATGGTTGTCATGATATTTCCAAGAAATGTTTTCTAGTGATGCCATTTTGAAGGGGGGGGGTATACTACATTTCCTCCCTTTTAAAATAGCAGATGACTATTAACACAATATAAAACTTAAACTGGAGGTGCTGTCTACCAGTAAATTATCAACTGAAATAAAATTTTAATATAATTTTAAATGAACTACTTTTCACTCTCATGGATACCATAAAATTTATCAATTTGGCTACCAAAAACACATCTCGTGTTAAAAAATTGTGCATTGATTCTGCATATGAATTCTTATTAATTTATGCTCAACAATTCCTTTAACAATTCACCAAAAATATAAGTTAATAGGTCATTAATAAAACTTGTAATAATTTACCACTGTGGAACTAAAGCTGACGTAGGATGCAGTGTTCACATTTGTAATGAAATACTTATATTCACAGGACATTTCCTCTGTATTTTTATAGCCTATCAGAAAACTGTCAGTAAAATTGTAGAGATGATGTTTGAGAAAAAGCCAAACAATTTCAAAAGTTCATAAAGATCATTATTAGCAATTAGAAATTTAAGATTATTTTCAATTCGAATTTTACTTATGTCAAACTCTGGTACAATATTTATATCTTCCAGTGATTCTACTATAAGTACTAAACCACTTGAATCTAATGGTCTTGGCAGTATTTCTGGAAGTTTGTCAGTAATCTCAAATATATCTTGAGCAAACATCATTGCCTGACCTTTAAAACCATATTGCCCAAATCTACCACTGTATTTGATAATTTTTATAAAAGGAATTAGACGGGAAATCAAGCGTTTTTTTACGTCTGACAAACGTAGTAGTTCATCTGGTATAATTCCAAGTTCCACGTTATTCCAATAAGCTCTTGAAGGGCATTCTTTGGTAAAATGTTTTGCATCGGTTGCATAACAAAAGTTTGTCTCAATAATCTCGGGTGGCAATACGTTATACAAGTTAACTATTATTTTCTCTTAAAACTGATGATAAGAAATAGTTACATTGGAATTGATAACACTGTTTCTTGCAAACGCAACAAATTTGATCGGCGAATTTGTGAATGTCTGCCGTAAAACTAATATATTTGTCGGTATTGTTAAGATTTCGAGATCGATTTAAACGTAACTGGTTTAGACGTTTAACTCGCTCACCTTGTTTCGTTAGCCAAACGTCGTGATTGGTTTTCCCTCAACTAAACGTGCTTCTCGTTGTGCCTATATTAATACGAATTTCATAATTTACTTTCAACTTTTCTAATCGTTCAAGACGTTTGTTTTTAGTTTCATATTCTCTCCTAATACTTGTCACGATTTTCACTCGCTCCAGTCTATTTTTTCTCTGCTCCGATGACTCCCTTCTTTTCGTGTAGTATACTTTTTGCCTCGTTAATCTCATTTGCCTTTCTTCCTCCATTTCATGGGTAACTTTTCATGTCTAGGGCTTCTACGAAGTCAATAACTAATGCGGTATTATAATCAACTTAATATGTCGAAGTTTGTTTACAATTGTATCGCATTCTCTTGCCGCTTGGTGTCACTAGGTGCGCGATAATCGATTTGTACATAAATTTCAAAATAAAATGAAAATACTGAGAACGTGAAAATTGTTTAAATATTTTGAATCGTGGGACGTCCTAATATTTTTATGTACAACTTTTTTCAAATTTATTAATATACATTTATATTTCGGATTTGAAAGCATGTATATCGTATATCTAAGTGAAGTTAATAAAAAGAGTATAATAATAAATAGAGTAAAAATTGAGTGATGATTGGTGTGGGTGCAATCAAAGGATATCCAGCCGCATGAAATAAGTCCTCAAAATATGCACTAAAAAAGAAAATGTTTTTTGTTATCTGTGTCGAAATCGGAAATATCTTTTTTGTATGTTGGCAAGCCTGCGTCTTAGAAATTTAAAATGGATGATGTTCACGAGGTTGTTGCAATAAGTGAATTATTATCTATTATGCATTCTTTCCGAATTTTCGTTTATCTGTGTTTCCACCAGTACTTTTTAGAAGAAAGAAACTATAATTTTTAATTTTGTTCGAAATTTAATGTTCATAGTGACATAAGTGTATTCTTCGAAAACGTGGTTGCCGTGACGGATGTTAACGTTACAGGTACTTTGACAGCAGTATTGAAATACATTTACTTGTGTACGTTTTTTAAGACTCGTTAAGTGTTTTTAAGACTCATTAAGTGTTTTTAAGACTCATTAAGTGTTTTTAAGACTCGTTAAGTGGGTGACTCACCATTTGTGAAGTTTTTATTAAAAGTTTTTTACGATATGCTGTTGTGTAAGTTTCAGCTATTGGACGGTAAGTATCTATATTCTTCTTCTGTAATATAATGAGATGTGAATTTGTATATGTAATTATTCATTATGGCCTGTTTTGTGACGTAATTGTAATGTGTCGCTGATGTTTTTATGTAGTATTACTTATCTTTGTACATATTTTCTTTTGTGGTGTCTTATTGACAATTTCCTATGTAACTTTGACCTTATGTTAAATAAAGGTATTGTTATTATTATGTGATACAGCCATCGTGACCACCGTCTTCATACAAGACAGTAATATCGTCCATCTCAAGGAACTCCCTCTTCAAAGGTAAGAAAATCTTATATAACTTCTCTTTTCGACGTTGATTCATAGTTGAAGCTATTGCAATTTGCTACTTAATAAGGGAATTAAACGTACCCAAATATACATTTATTTGTGGTCTGTATAAGATACTACGAATTGTGCACTGATTTAGGTAAAATTCTTACTTATCCATTTTCTTACGTATTTATGTTTGACGTGGAACAATTATTTCATATGACTGTTTGTTAGTGAGTTTATGTAGTAATAAAGGAGGTACTATATTATTATAGATATTTGATAAAATGTTCTTGAATTGAAACTTTACAATGTATATATAATAAACGTAATATCATATTTTATGTATAATGGAATAATTATAAATTTGTTCTTATGTACAACTTTTTGTTACTGAATAGTATGTTTCATGAATGATATTATCATTGTAAATTATCATTTTCTTAGAAGAGTTAGTAAACTTTTTGGGAATAAAGGGTTGTTTATGGCAAATATTAAATACAATTTATATTAATGGAGTTATACTCTTAGCTTAGTGTTACTTAAGATAAATTTCGTACTATGCAACGTTGTATGCCAGGTGTTTATTTGAATTTTTATCTCACGGATTTTATTCTGATGAACAATAAATGGCGTTTTGTTAGATTCAGAGCAATTCTTAGATTATAACTTGAAATTATAAATGGAAAAATATAATGTTAAGGTTTTGTAGAATTTTTATACTGGGGTGCATGATTTCTGATTTGGTTCTGTCGTTGTTTCAGATGTGTGCCTCTGAGAAATGAAGTCTGGAAGACATCCTTGATCTGCTTCAGACCAGTTCTACTTAGTGGTATCAAGACAGAAGATGGGTAAGTGTAATCAGTTTTGTGTTACAAATTCGAACGAATGAGCTTCCTGCTTTAAATATTATATATTTGACATCCTCTTATGCACAAAAAATAGGATATTCATGCATACATGAAATGAAAATTATTTAAATGATCTGTATTCTAGACTGGGCAAAACTTATAAAATTTTAGGGATTATGTTTAATATGTGACGTAAATATTAATCTTAGCTATACTGTCTGTATTAAATCATTCAAGCCGTTTTTGAGAAAATCAAATTATTCTTCAAGTTGCATAGAATAAACTAGCCTTATATTCATTTTTTGAGAAATATGAACTATACAGTATTACTGAAGACGTAAATTCAAATAATTGAACGAAATTTGATTAAAATCGTTAGAGACATTTTTGGGAAATCAAATTCTTGTTAAAAATGCGTAGAATAAACTTCCCTTAATTATTGAGCAATGTCAACCATTTCTTCATAGACACTGCTCAGTATGATAAAATGCCTAAGTACGAGATTTCATTCATTTTCTCTCTACCGTTTGGGCTCTAGACGGCATTGGGAAAACCACTTTTTCGGATTCAGTGACACCTAAAACGTATATTTCTGTAAAAATCTCGAGGTCGAATTTTTTCGCAATAACATTACTTTCTCCATACTTCGTATGAGAAAGTGAAAAGGCATTGGCTTTGTCATCTAACAATTATTCCTTTAGGTAGCAGTTCCCTAAGCATTGTTTTTCATTTTAAAATAACATACGGTGGCAACTTCGTGCCATCCGCTAACGCAGCCAGCATTACTGTAACGCGTAATTTTTTATTCCCGGAAGTTTTTATAGTGACACTATATCTTTGGGTAACTTATTTTAAACTTAAAAATAATGACTAGTCTTCCCTTCACATTAAAACTTGGCGAAGTGAGTACTAATGGAGTGCTTTCATAAATGTTATACTCTTTAAAATTCAGGTGTACTTTCATCTGCTGCTGGAGCATCAATCTAAAGGTAGCAGATTTTTAAACTGTAATACATAGACATGTTTAAAATGTAACAGTATATCTCAAATACGGCTGCCAATCCTTGCTTAACCGTCTACATTGTCGCACATATCAGATTTCGTACCCATCTGTAAACACACCCCTTCCATCAGTGCACTGGAGGTAATCTTTCGTACTATGTGCAACTTTAAGAACTATGATACGAATTTTTAATGTATTATAATAATTAAATGTAATGTATTGTTGTATGCATTTATAAATGCATTTTCATGGACATATACTCGAAATCCGGGTGTTCCGTGTGGTGTTTAAAATGTACGCATTTTTCCCACCTAAAACTTTGTCCTCGATTTTAAGACGATCCCTAATTTTTTTGCGGACATTTTTTGTAAAAAACCTCGTCTTCCTTTCGGGTAAATATGGTAATCCTTTCGAACCACATCTCATATTTTCCATCGAAACCTCATTTTCTGTCTTATCGTGACAATTTTGTCTGTACGATGCAAATAAACAGTTATTGGTGCTAAATTTGCATTTTTATATATTAGTTATAATTAAGACAGGAGCTGGAGATTGAAACAGTTGTACAGCTGAAAGAAAGAGGCTTATATATTTTTAGAAAACAGGATTGAAATCTGTGTCGGACAAGAGCAAATAATTGATTTTAATCCAGAAAAAAATAAGGATAATATTGTGGCTTTTTAAACAGTATAAAACTGCAATAGCAACAAATCCAGTGCTTTTTAAATGGGAATAGACGTATTATATTGCATAGAATTGATATTAATGCTTTTAATAAACCCAGTTCATGCTTACAATTGGGAGCTTTTAGAATAGCAATACCTAATTTTTAACTCTGTTAAGATTCCATTAGAAGCAACTGCTGACCTAAGTTTGAAAGGAACATTGAACTTGTTATATGTATTTTTATTTTTATTATTCCAGTGCTTACAATTATATACATATACTTTTTTGTGCATGCTATAGTCCAAAACATGGTGTTGTACACAATCCAACATCATGGATCTCACATTAAAAGTCAATGATGAAAAAGATCCAAAAAAGACCGGGGTTCAACTCTAGGAGATAATTTCTATTTCTCGTAAGATAACACGTGCAGGCTTTCACTCTTTTGCAATTCAAAATTAGAAAAAATTAACCTACAATTACTGTACATGGACTGTTTTAAAGAAGAATGTACAAGGTTTCTTATTCTTATCATCGATGTATGCCTTCCGTTCGATATTACTCATATGTGACAAATTCTGATCAAATATCGCACTTTTATCAATAAGTTTCCTGGACAGTGAATATCATTGTTGGGACTCGAAATTCCTATTATTGCCTCAATATTCATACGTCATGCGGTAGAAATACGAATCATTTACGCAGATGTATCAAGCAAGAGGGAGGGAGGTGGACAGAGAAGAGGGAGGGAGGAAGGGGGATACAGCAATATAATTTTCTTTCCCATGATATTGATTTAAGTATTGTAGATAAGAATTTAAAAAAAATAATATTCAGTAAACTTTCAAGCTTCTTTGTGTTTATTATTAAAAATGCTGGGAACATTTGAAATGCAGGCTTCTCTAGATAATTCACAAACCTGGAAGATGCTTCACAGGGCATGTATGATTCCAGCACAAAAGAATAGTTGATCAGGCAGATCAAAACCCTGGGCCAGACAACGAAATTGCAATACTTGACCACTATCTGCGGGTACTGATACTTATTTATTCATCGATAAATCTGCAAAAGGACGAACATTGGAAGGAGTAATTGTGGGGTCTTACTGTATTGATTAATCATTCATCACAATGAATTTACGGTAGTTTTTTGCATAGAACTAATGCTTGGTTGACTACCCATTATAGAGGGGTATGCATAATTAAACAAGTTTCAAGAATTGAGGGGCCCAGTCAGAGAGGGAGTTAAGCCACAAAAGTGTGAAATGGAGAAAATGCAAGTTTTATGAGAAAAATGCCATGTAAACTCACGTTGGTCATTTCTGTTTTTGTTTAAGGGAAGAAAAAAGAACTTGGAAAAATATTTTTTCTTCCATAATTCTTGATATATATGTAAAATAAAAATAAAATAAAAATTTCGAAATACCATTAATTGAAACAACTGATATTTTTGTTAGCTTTACAGTTTGAATGAAATGGTTATTAATGTACACTGACAAAGAATTGAATTATATTTTTCCTTCTTTTTACTTCATATGAAATCTAAAAAAGACTAATTGTAAGATACCATTGATTGACTCAACTTAAACAATACTTAATCTTATACTTATTAACACAGTACATTGTTAATTTACATTATCAGTAGTGTTGATCAACTATCAAGTTTTATTCTGTTAGTTGAAACTTAGTTCTTTAAATAAGTTCAATATCCTCATCATCATCCTGATTGTCCGCTTGAAGTGCTCTGAAAACTGGGTGATAGATAGCTGGCACATAGGGAAGTAGTGAAATTATATCTTGAAATTTCTTTGGGGCGATTCTCCTCCCTTGTGGATATAAAACAACCAAATTTTGCAAGAAGTTTTCCAAGGTGGCCTTTGTTGGTACAATTCTGTTTTTTGTTGTCTTCCTGGCTGTTTTCTGAAAACTTTTATTTTCTGCCAGCTCTCCAACTCAGAATAGCTATACTTGAAAAGCAGAAGTCTTGGTTTAGTTTTGTCCACTTTCAAAGCCGAAATATTTCGAATTTGCAGCTGACACCCATCTTCTGTTTTAATGTTTTTGAGTAAAAGTTCAGACAGTGTATTTAAGTTTTTAAAGTACTCTGTTTTCATACACATGGCAGTGAATGGGTTTTTCACTCGTGTTTTGCTAATCAGTTCGCACCACTGCTCTGGAGTGTAAATATAATTTGTTTTTCTGGCTTTTTTCTTTATCAGCCCAAAGTCTATGTCACTGGGTAAAAAAGTGTGGCCTGGCACAAGAAAATGGTGTTCAATTTCATCAAAGTGGCCTGTATGGACTAGAAGATAATACAAATAAAATATATACATATTCTTATTTTGCCCTGCACAAGAGTCAGAGTAGAAGCAAAGTTTTCATTTGTTCAGAATGTTTACTGGGTTTGATAAAACCTTCAGTAGACTGGAACCTATTTCAGAAGATCTTCGTGAAGCCACATTTTCTGCCCATATATAGATAATAGCATTATTAGTGTTACATATGTGAAATTGAGATTATACATCCAGAGCTGTCAGAGGTAAAACAGTTTCATTTGGTATTCTTTGCACAGGTAATGCTTGCTGCAAATCAAAGCTTACAACACACCAATCACTGTCTTCAGACTGACACTTCTGCTTGTAGAGTTTCAGTATATCATAGGCAGACTGTGCTTTTGTTTGGTGGATATGAATATCCAATGGTATGTCTTCTTTTTCTTTTGCAATCCAACTATCACATGTTTTGCATGTGTCAGATGAGGGCATTTTGAAGCCAATGTATTTCCCATTAAAAATATCTCTGTACTTTTCATAGGAAACAGGCTTTTTACTTTGTCTCCTGTTCATTTTGTACATCCTGTACATTTGTGCTACTGATGACACTGCAGTAATGTAGGTCCTTTGTTGATTATCACGTCAGCTGTAGTGGCTTTGGTACTTAGGAAATTTTGCTATGTGTTCACTAACCTGTTGTATAGATTCACTATCTGTTGTTTTCATATAATCTCATGCCTACCCCTCTGATCAGTGGGAGGAGTTATGGTAACAGACGATGTTGGAGTATTTGAATTCACTTCCTCACCTGAAGTTTCATTTCCTTGTTTTTCAGCTATTTTTGCATTCAGGATCTTTGATTTTATTCTTGAATCTCCCCTAGCTGTCTGCATGCATTTCTTTGAAATACCAAAAATGCTGCAGAATCCTGTGAAACACTCCTATTTCCTGCACATTGCTCCTTCTGATAAAATATTTGTACCTCACCTGTCGCCTTGATGTGCTGCCTTTACATTTATTGTTGTATGTACGAGAGCATTTTTCTGCTTTGATTAGTCCAAATAAGTATGAATTTTGAATATTGTAGTTTGGAAGTTTTTAGAACTCACAAAAGTATTACAGTTTTTCTTTCTCACTTAAGACATGAAACTGACACCATTTTAACTTTGACATATCACTTTTGCCAACACCGTTACAACCTGCCTTTATTTGTCTCTTTTGAACAATTTTCTTTGTTTTCTCACTTGTATATTCCAAACCAGCATTTCGTTTCTGTTTTGCATTGTTTCTTTTCCACTCACTCTCATTACGATGCCGTTTTCTAGGTTCTACTTCTGCATTCGTATTGATATCATTCACATTACCTGCCATTTTCTCTGTTTACTACTGAGCACTATAGAGAAACAGCTGATTGTCCATTACTGTGCACTCTAGTACCTGTCAGTTGAAAGTGTGGCATAGCTCCGCCTCTCATTGAAACCATCAACAGTACATATCCAAGACTATTTTTTTAGCGGTATCATGGTAAAAGGAGATATGCCACAGCCATAATAGTTGGCGCACAAATAGATGAATGTCAGGACCTGCAAAAATATCAAATTTCGTAGGCATGTGGTATATTTCCCTCTCTGACTGGACCCCTCAATTATCAAAATAAAAGTTTACTTGGTAACTCCACAAAAATGAAATTACCAAGTATACTTTTTTATTATAACAATATGAAGAAATTCCATCAAGTTACGCCTGAGACTGTTAATTATAAGTTTCAAGAAGTTTGAA
This sequence comes from Uropetala carovei, assembly GCA_036926305.1. NCBI lineage: Eukaryota > Metazoa > Arthropoda > Insecta > Odonata > Petaluridae > Uropetala > Uropetala carovei. The sequence continues at coordinate 190,327 of JAXCHB010000156.1, read as the reverse complement.
AATAAAAATCGATAGCCAGCAGGAATGCTATTTCAGTGGTCGACAAAAGTCCAGAGTGACCGAATATATTGAAAACAACTATACATAACCGTAGGCGGTAGAGGCGGTCACCTATTGGACATGTATACATGACCATAGTCCTTAATAAGTTAAGCAGTTCATTTGTCAAATTGTTGAGCCGACCTGTGTACATTTTTGTTTCTGATATCAACTGTCACTTTTTTCATATTCGTCATTAGTATTTCTCACATTTTGAATGAATACAACGAAACCTAAAAACATTAACGCTTTTCACACTAAGTTCTGCGTTCTTAATGTCACTAGTTACAAGTTTCATTTTAAACTCCCATTTCCTTGAAAATTCCAGAAAATAAACATTTAAATTCTACTTTATTTTGAAAATTTTGCTGAACAAAAGGTAATAATATTTTTGAGAACCATTTTGTATACTTAATAAATAAATTGCTTTTGAAATTTCTCTTTTCTGAATTTGCTTTTAAATTTTTCATTGGAAGAGACTTTGATTGGACATAATGTCTGCAAAGATTCCCAGATTGACTTTGATAATGGTTCTCGTTTAATAGAATTGCTTTCATATCCTTTTACATTTTTTTCACTTGCACAAAATCAAGGATTTACTAAAAAAGGTGTACTGTATTTTCCGGCCCATAAGATGCGTCCCAATTTTAAAACAAATTTCAGAAAAAAATATGCGTGGATTTTTACCTTAACAAATTTACAAGAACAAAAACATCATCTTCAGATGCATACTAAGTTACTTTTATAGCTGGCAAGCCAACGCGAATATCGTTGTACTAATACTGATACATAATTCAATCACAAGGTGATCATTTTATTTTGTACCTAAAATATGTATTGTTTGTTTAATAAACTATCTCGTGTATTGGGTTAGAAAATATTTCTTTTCATCCGTCAAAGAACTACAGAATATTAGTAAATCTATATCAGAGCTTCTTAACTAGTGTATCGTGGCACATTATTGTGTCACAAGAAAGGCACTAGTGTGCCACAAATTCCAAGGATTTTTAATTGTTACTATTTACAAACAAGGCGGACATCAACTTTCATTTGTCCATTTCTCAAGACTTATCTATTATATATAGATGCTTCCTACGTACGATATAGGATTTAGGAGGATACAAATTATGAGACACTTCCAGATGGGCTAGAAACTTTAAATTTGGCACAATTGTAGGTTTTTGGTCACAACCGAAGGAAAAAATCCAAAATTGTTGAAATTTCAATTTTGAAGGCCCGTTTTGGCCCTATTATTGCCCAATAAGAAAAGCAAGTAAATCGGTGTAGAGGTTTATATATTTGCTTTTTAAAATTTTCCATCAAGATTCGAATGCGAGACTTCAAATATAATTTCTATACTTTCCTATAGTTCCTTATTTTTGAAGACAATTCAAATCCTAGTTGAATTAGCGTAAATTTATAGTTTTTATCGGAAGAAAGTTGTAATTTTTCTGGGTCCCAACAATCGGCTGCCGTGGCAACGAGCTCAATGCTTTTACTGGGAATCAGAGGCTTTTTATACTATAATAGCCCAGGTCTGTTGGTTGGTTGGTCACACTTTTACAATGGCTGATATAGAGCGTTTTAACAAACTTCCTGAATAGGTAGAAGATTGAAATTTGGCAAGGATGCTTGATTAACATATTTTAAGGTAGTGATGAAAATAAATCTCCAAAAAAGTCCTGGGTTCGACTCCAAGGAAGACACTTCCATTTTCCGTAAGGTAACATGTAAAAATTAATTTCTGGTGTGCAGGATTTTATTATTTTTGAAATTAAAATTAGAAGGAATTAACCTACGATCTTCGGATCTAAACCATTTTGAAGAAAAAATTACAAAGTTTCTTATTCTGTTCATCTTTTTCCGCATACAATTCGAAATCGCTCGTGTTATACGTTTAATTCACATATTTTGTGGAAATATTGCCATTTTAATGGAATGTTGCCTTGGCTACCAATTACATTGTTAGACCTCAAAATCCTATTATTGTATCAATCCTTATGGGTGTAAGCTTGCTCTGAATGCTCTTAATACGAGATAGGGAGGGAGAGAGAGGGATGGTAACGCAGGGGGAGAGAGGGAATGAGGGGGAAGGGGTGGAGAGAGGGAGGGGGAGTGAGGGGAAGAAGGGAGGGAGGGAGAGGGAGTGAGGGGAAGGAGGGAGAGAGAGGGGGAGACAGACAGAAAAATGACTTTATTGAGGGTGAAATTGAGACTATATAGTCCCTTCTTAAATTTAAGAGAGACAGACAGGCAGACAAACGACTTTATTTAGGGCGAAATTGAGACTGTGAAGTCCCTTCTTACATTTAACCCTTTCGTCAGGATTGAGGATTATATAAAAGTTAAATTACAGACTTTAACATACATATTGACTACAAATTTTGTTAGTTGACATAGAGAATTACCATAGAATGATGTTAGTTTTGTGGGTTGGAAAAAAACTGTGTTATCACTTCTTTTGACAGAAAAAAAGTCCCACTGCGGAAAAACACCTACGAAGAGGAGGGAGGTGTAAAAAACCGCGAAAAATCCCTAGACAGATACAGAAGAAAAGCTAAGGATTTGAATACCAACAGATAAGAGGAAAGAAGTAACATAAACATACATATAACGTGAAAAAAAATACAAAAATATACAAATGGAGCAAGTACTTATACAACAAGTACATACAAGAAAATTGTTAATAATGTGCAAAAGAGGAATATACATTATTTAAAATACTTATACAACATATACATATAGTAAATTTTAGAAAACACTGTTTTCTGAAAGAAAAGATAGGGATTAATTATATACATTCTGTCGTTACTATGCGCTTGTGTTGTGATTATGAAATGCTCAGTGCTGCCTCGTTTACTGTTGTCATATGAGAAAGGAGTAACGTGAAGTATGATTTCTTGAAGGAGGATAGAGTTGGAGTTGGACTCCCAATGAATTTTATTTTTAGAGCAGTTTTTCCGACCCCATTGTTTATAATTTCTAACCATCTTTAATAAGATAAGCATGGAAATATAAGGTGTGCAGGGCTTTATTAAAATTGCATTTTTAAATTATTTGAAATTGAGATAGAAACTCGGGATTAAAACTGTTTCATAACCAAAAGAATCAGAGTTCTTATTTTTTTAAATGGGAATTGATAATCTTTAGTGCAATAGTGTCAATTTAAAGCTTTTTAAAAGGGAATCGTTGGGCTAATGAAGTATATTCTAATGCAGTGATGGCAAATACGTGGCATTCGTGCCAGAAATGGCACACAGGCGATTTTACTTGGCATGCGTAAGCTTGTATTTTCTGTATAAAACATAGAGTTTCTTAGAGAAAGAGTAAACTAGTGGAATGTGAAAAAAATTCTGACGGTTCACAGTACTTTCTTGGCATGCGACTCATAAATCATTTGCCATCCCTGTTCTAATGTGTATTCTAAATTAAAATGGGTATTGAATGCAGTCGATTCATTTGACAATGCTTGGTAGTAGATGATGTTCTTAGTTTTTCCTTCAGCTGTGAGTACATGGAGATCTCTCATAAATGTTTTCATTGCGAGTTCGTATCTTCATTTAAAAGTGATTGAAATTTGTGAAAGAATAAAAGCCAGCACAAGTCAAAAAGCAATGGATTTTTACGTGTGACATCTTATGGAATTAAATGTTAATCCCCTATATCAAATGTCAAACTGGTGGCCCACGGGCCACATGCGGTCCTTTATCTGCCTTACTGTGGCCCAAATGCTAATTTTCCCTCAAATGAATCATTCAAGCTTTTATATAAATATTTTATTTTTGTGATAAGGACTCAGGGTTTTCTCATAGCTTTTGAGATACAATAGAACACGGTTTCTGAATCATGGTTTTTAATAGCAAAACGGGTGATCAATCTTTTAGATAAAGTCAATTTTGCTAAGTCTAGCTCTCATTAAACAACCTTAATTCTAATGCGGCCCTCTTATAACGTCCATCGCTTCAATTCGACCCTGATGCTTCTTTGAGTTTGGCATGCCTGCCCTATATTATTATTATAGCGCTGACTGTAATTAACCAATTGACCAATTCTTATGTATTCACTAATAAGTTAAGATGTAAGAATGAACCGTACCAAATTTGGTTGTTCTTATGTCTTATAATTTATGATGTGCATAATGAGACACAAAAACAAACTTTTGGAAATATTTATAATATATAGGTAGATGCTTCTGACATAGAATATAGGAGGATACAAATTATGAAGCACTTCCAGATGAGCTAGAAGCTTGAAGTTTGGCAGGATTGTAGGTTATTAGTTGATTTCCCGTCAAGATTCGAGCTCAGGACTTGAACTTTTGGAAAGCATACAAATTGTAGTTTCTTATTTTTGAAGACAGAATTCACATCCGAGTACAATTAGCATAAATTTATAGTCTTTATTGGAAAAAAGTGGTAATTTTTCTGGGTCCCAATAATCAGCTCTCTTGGCAACGAGTGCAATGCTTTCATATGGGTAAGCTTTTAATGGGAATCAGAGGCTTATATTATAATACCATTAATATTAAAATACTACCAATTAAAGAAATCCAATATTGATATAATTCCCATATTTGGGGCATTATTGTCCCATAAGAGGAGACCCATATGAGCTAGAGACTTGAAATTCAGCACTATTAGAGGTTTTCGGTTACAATCACTGGATATAATCTGAATTCCAATTTTTTGGAGCTATTTTGCTCCGTTTTTGCCCCATAAAAGGATAAAAATTGAGGCACTTTTAGATGCGCTAAAGGCTTGAAATTTGGCAAGACCATAGTTTTTAGGTCACAGTCTATGGAAAAATCTGACACTTTACAACTTTCAGTGTTTAAGGAGCTGTTTTGCCCCATTATCACCCCATACGAAGTTTAAAATTATAAGGTGTTTCCAGATGGGCTTGAAATGTTTCACGGTTATATATTTTTGGACAAATAGGAAATTGTAAAAATTGTATGTGTATATATATATTATATATAGTGGGAAGCTCATTCAATTCCACTCGGTATAATAATTATAGGATATTTATTTTTCTTAATTTTTTATTCTTAGGTTGGTCTCTAATGTAAATGTTAATGTCTCTTGTTGGTATTTGTGATTAATTAACCATTTCATGGCTATTGTTTAAAATATTTTCATTAAATTATCACCACGTTAATTTTGGTAAACTATATAAGATTTTGACGTACTGAGAAGGAATTCTTTAAATTTTTATCATCAATAACTCAATTTCATACAAATATTTAATGAAATACTTTAGTTTTGTCGTGCACTCAATGATTTCATAAATTACAATATGCAAATTCTTCAAAAATCAGTTTTTTAATAAATGTTTTGTAATGTTAATGTATAGCTACATATACTATGTTAAAAATATAATTATTGATAAATTTATAATGATAAAAATTATTTGATTTGCTGATTTTACTTGTAAATTAATAAACTGGCCATGAAAGTGTTAAGCTATCGGTATGGAGCAATGTAATTTGCTAGCTATAATTAGAGTTGAGTCATGCAATGTGATTACTACTTAAGTTTTACATAAATTAACCTCAAGTCATTAAATTATTTACACACTGTATTTACCTGGATATATGGCTGAAACTTTGAGAATATGCAAGTTTGTTTATTTGTGCATCTATACATTTCCACACCGTTAAAGCTATAGTAATCAATCTTTCAACAGATACTTTCTTCACAAATAGGAAGGTCATAGGCTACTTTTTAATCCCAAATGTTTTATACTAATTGTACAAAAAGCAAAATAACTTTGTATGCCAATGCTAAATATTTTAACACTAGAGATGGGTCATAAAGAACGGAACAGTTCTTTTGGAACTGTTCTGATGCCTAAACTGTTCAATAAAATAACTGTTCTCATAAACTTCCTGTTCTCAAAGAACAGGTAACTACATCTTATATACAGTGAGAAAGGTGGGAAACGACTACTTCCTTATCCATAATTGGACAGCGGGGACTGGGGAAGTGCTTTGATGGGGAAGAGAGAGGGAGGTCCCATCCATGTATTTGTATAGAAAACACGAATTTGTTAAAGGGAATTAGCGTACTGAAATATTTTATCGTATCACACACACCACACACTCGTAATCATACAAGTCAATTTTTATAGTTCTTATAGTTGTTAATTACAATAATACTCAACGAATGTAAAATACTATAACAGATAAAAACAACTGTAACTGCACAACAAACACAAACTTTCATAAATATGAGATTTTGTTAATATACCATATCTGCCCGAATAAAAGCCGACCCCGGATTTAAGCCGACCCCCAAAAATTTCCACAATTTTTTGGCAAAACGTAAATTTCGTAGATTTTATGCTGAAGTGTGCCGGGCATTCATGCACATCTTAGAATACATTATTTGAGATCGAAGAAATGTGTGGGAAATGGTTTAGTTGCTGACATTTTAAAATATTGCTCCAATTAATAATTTTGCATTGCTGAATAATGTTCCACATTCAGTGACAGTAATTTCATTCATCTTCATTTTCACAAAAGGTCAAATATAGTAACAGTGATCTCGCCAAGATATTTTTTCATCCAAGTCTATTTCCAATGAAATTAGCATTTACATTGCCTTAAGAAATTGCATTTTTATAGTTGTACACGCATGTAAAGTTTTATGGAAATTCAAACAGTTGAACATTCAAGCCGTCAATGCATTTTACATAACCGTCAATTTATGCAAGCGATCTCGCCAAGATATTTTTATATTCATCGTAGGTCAAGTATTTACTTTATGAAAAATATAGTACTATCATTTGCACGCAAAGGCAATGAGAGACTTCGAGATTTTCCTCTGACTTGCATTTAAGCCGGAGGGTGATTTTTTCATGATAGATCTTGACAAAAAACATCGACTTGTATTCAGGCAGATACGGTATGTCATTTTGAAATAAAAATATAATATTAGCCTTGCGCCCTCAAATAAAGCGAACTTTATATATTCAAACTCCACGCAACTGTTCTAACCCATAATAAAAATGATTCCGTTTCATTTAAAATGTTTGCACATAGAAACATTTTTTTTGTGTTTTTCCCCAGGCAGTGTACTGTAGCTAGTTTATTCATAAAATAAAAATTAAATTGTTATCAGAAGTAAATGTAGTCATTGATTTTATATTATGTAGTTAATCTTTTAAAAAACAATGAAACAGCTAATTGAGGTACATCGTGTAATTTTAATGCATTTACATGAAGAAATCAATTTGGCAAATATAATGTTTAAGTTCATTAACAGTTGAAATAGGCATGCCATAAAATTTCAAATATTGCATTTAAAAGTTATATTTCTTGCATTGAATAGTTTATAAAAGTGTTATTCTGTCATTTAAGTAACTTTAATTAAACATTGCTTTGCATGATTCAATACTGCGTTATTTTTTCGTCATTTATGGGAACATTGCTCCTATTTAGAATTAATTGCATGCATTCCTTTTTACTTAATGTATTTCTTGACCAACAGGAGACATTATTAATTGTGCTAGGTCATTGATAATGTGAAATGTTTGTTTTTTTAAGCGATTCCAGAACAAGTGCTTAGAAAACTACTTGCCTCTGAGAAAAGTAGCTGCGACTGTGTTGTGAGAAATTAATACATGCATTTCACTACTGATAGTGGCTGTTCTGTAGTTGAAATGCGTGTATTAATTATTTTACGATGCAGTCGCAGCTATTTTTATCAGAGGCAAGTAATATTTTAAGTGCTTGTTCAATTTATTTCAGCTGCAAAATGTTTGTTGTTTATTTTCATGCTTTGAATTGTTTTGTGAAATAAATTGTCAACTGTTGAATAGTTGCAATGATAAATTGTGTTATATATGCAGTTGTCAATTGTTGAATAGTTATATATATATGCATTTGTCAATTGTTGAATAGTTATATATATATGCATTTGTCAATTGTTGAATAGTTATATATATATATATATATATATGCATTTGTCAATTGTTGAATAATTTCATCAAAAAACAGCAAAAATTGGTAAATTTCTGATAAAAAATGGCATTTTTAGGCAAAAAATATGGGTTTTTAGGCCAAAATATGCCTAAAAAAACCCCTTAAGTGTTACGATACCTAAAACAGGCTCCGAGAAAAAGAAATTAGTTTCAGCTAAATGGAGTAAACAGGTTTGCTTATAAAAAATTGTCTTTATTGCAGTTAAAATATTGTACAACTTATACATACAAGTTCAATAAAATGTACAATGTAAACATACAAGTTCAATAAAAATTTTTCAATAAAAATTTTACATTGAAATATTATTCTCTACTTATTTTATCCTGCACTTCCAAATACCATTATTTTGGACTCTGAAAAAAAAAATGACTTTAGACTCTGGACTTAGAATAATTTTGGTGGACTTGGGGCTTTCAAAAAAGACTGGTTTGTTTACCTTTTGGACTTACAATAATTTTTGAATCTGTATTTTAAAAAAATTCTGGACTTCTATCAGACTTAGAAACAAAATTGTGATCTTAAAATTTTCATGAAGTGCAAAAAAAATTGAAAATATAGCAATAACAAAAATAAACATTTACAAACTAATTTGACAAGAATAAAATCATTTCTTAATCATGTGTACCCTTAAAAAAAGTGCAAAGAGGAAAAATAGCATTGCTTAAAAAAATTTGAGATGAGAGACAATACATATATATATGTATATATATACACACACATATATATATATATATCCATAAGTACTGCTAATTCTGGTTTGTTCAGATTCTCAAAAAATTCAGTAATTATATAGAATGAAAAGCAATAGTTTATACATTTTGATTGTAAAAAAAATTAAGATTGCTCTGAATAAAATAACATTACAATTGGAAGAAAGATCTAGAAATAATTTCTAGCAAATTAAATATTGATGGAATTAAAAAAAACTTCTATAAGGGCTTGGAAGTCTTTTCTAAACATTGCCTTGAATTAAGAACAATTAAATCACCATTTCCAATGCATGAATTAATAGCTTGATATAATTTTTTCACAATTGAAATATTTTCCTTTACATGCACATTGTCAGGATTTACAATCAAAGCTCTCAGAACTAACTGAAATTTCATAAGCATTAATCTCTATCCGATTTTAAGAACTTGAATACAGAATAGAATTTTTTACTGTCTTGAATAAACAAATAACAGCCCATAGAATATTTTGAATTAAGAAAGCATATTGTTAATTTATCCCCAACCTTATTTAAATTATTAAACATCTGGAAATATTTAATCATGAGAAACCCTCTTGGTAAAATTTTTAACGCAGAACACTGGAAAACCCGATCCAAAAAATATTAACAGCTGCACCTATTAAGATTAAATTTAATTACTTTCCAACAACCAATTTGTTGAAATGATGGTCATGATAGAAACGTATGATAAATCTGCAAATGTGAGCAAATACAGTGCTGTCTCAAAAGCCGATCTAAGTACAAAAACTTGCACATTTAATAAGTTTTCTAAGGATTTTTAATTCAATATATTTTTATATAGGGTCTTCTGTAATTCATAAATTTATTAATGGAAGTCAAATTGTACATGAAAACTTAAAATTTATAGAAATATGCTAACTTTTACAAACAAAATGGAATATTCCAGATTATACCAGTTAAACATTTTTTTCAGAGGTAGCACTACATTTTTCATTTATTTACTTTGAGTATAAATTGATTAAACAATATTTTAAAGAGTAATCAAATTCTTGGGGTGTGGTTTAAATCCAATAGTAAATTTTGGCTTATTCTGAATATATGACAAAAACCCCCTAAAAACTGGAATTCTTATAATATCGTATTTTCTCCTATTTTCACCAAAAATTTATATTGCGCCAAATTTCAAAGTCTCTAACTAATCTGGAGGTGCCTTGTAATTTTTGCCTACCTATGGGGCAACAATGGGTCAAAAATGACCTCAAAAAATTAGAATTTCAACAATTTTTGGTTTTTTCCATCAGCTGTGACCAAAAACCTATAATCGCACCAAATTTCAAGTCTCTAAGCTCATCTGGAAGTGCCTTATAATTTATAATCTCCTCCTACGTCATATGCAAGGTGCAGCTATATACTATAGAATCTGATCTGATATAGTGAACAAACCAGAATTAGCAACGTATAGGTAAATAAAAAAACCTTTCATTCCATATATATAGCCTCCAGCTCATAATCCTCTTTACTCTCACCCAGACGCATCAATTCTTGTCACAGCAAAGCAGTACTCGTTGATTCATGGTTCTGCTATGGCTCAAACCAGTGCATTTTGGCTCAGCATCAATTGAGAGTACCTAAAATAAAGAGGAAAAATGGTTGTGGTGAATTCACTAAAGAAATATAATCTGAAAAATCTAAATATAAAAGATTAATTTGCTTACACAATATGAAGCAGCACATCTTATTTATTGAGGTCTATTTAAAATTCTTTAAAAGTGTATTCAAATAATTGTATTTATTTGACAATTAGTTTTAAAATTTTAACGTTCCATATTGCCTGAACTGACAAACCAAATACGCAATCCATTTTTTAAAATAAAGTGTTAGTTATCAGAGGAAATAAAGTAATCACATTATATAATAAAATAATCAACTGAAATTAAAAGTTAACCGAATCAAACGAAAAATTGGGCCCTCTGCTGGCACAATAAAAGTATTTTATTTACTGATTTATTTATAATTTAAACATTAAACTCTTTATAAGTCACATATAAGTCAAAATTGTATGGCAGAGTAAATGTACTCAATAGTCAAAAGAAATATCAACTCAGAATCTTAAGTTGATAATTTAGAAGGTACTTCCTGCTACCACCAAATTTTCAAAAAAGTTTCTTTTGTAGTTTTATATGTACAGTAAACTCCCTGATATCCGGCACTCATGCAACCTGAATTCTCAAGCAACCGGCATCTCCTGCCTCTCGATTTTTTATTACATTTAGTTTGAAATGTTACCGATAAAATTGGCATTTTCGGCAATTTTTTGTTTATATCTAATTCAGAATGTTAATGCTAAATTTTGCATTTGACAGCAGTTGCAATACACAACTGTGGATGTTTCTTGAACTCTGTGATTGTGTTAAATAAAATATTTCGCACACCCTTTTTAATTGCCTCTAAAACTCCAATATGCACTAAAGGTAATAAAAGGAAACGGGTTGTGCTAACCTTAACCTGGAAACTTGATATAATAAAACGTTTAGAGAAAAGTGAGAACTGCAATGTTTTAATTAAAGAGTTCAATGTCGGTTCTTCCACTATTTATGACATTAAGGCACAGAAACCACAGTCAATGAAATTCATTACGTCTTCTGAGACAACTAGAAGAGTTGAATATTGGTGCACTCTTCATAAGCCGAAACTTGAGCAATTGGATATAGGTATTTATGAATGGTTTTCTATAAAATGTTCAGAGGGATCCCCTACTTTTGGACCAAAGTTGATGGGAAAGGCCAAAGATTTTTATGAACAAGTGGAGATTACTGAATCATGTGCATTTTCAGATGGATGGCTAACACGTTTTAAGATCAGATGTCTAGATGTTTCGGGTGATAAAAAATCGGCTGACCAAGAATCTGCTGATAAATTTTGTGAATTTTTTGGAACATTAGTTAAGGAATATATGTATAACTATCCAACACGTTTAATTGCATTATTTTAATATTTACTAACTGCACTGTATGTAATGGTGTCATGATTGTGTCACTATTCACTTCTCTTTTGTTTAATATCAATTTGCTTCAAGAATTTCTGCTAATACATTGTGCTGGGTGTGGATAATTTCTCTCCTTTTCTTGGACAAGGAAATAATTTTTTTGTCGTAAAATCCTAAAGGTTAGATGAAGTTAACCTTTAGCTCACATTGTTATTAGAACAAAAGAGAAGTTAATAGTGATAAGCATATGAGAAATTCCGTAGGATGTAATGCAGTTATTAATTATTAAAATATTGCCATTAAACATGTTGAATACTTGTATATTTGATTTTCATTACTTCCTTGAATGTCAAGGAATTATTTAAAACAATTGAGTCGAGTACCTAGGCTAAATTTCAAGGTGAATGTATAATTCGGCATCTGTTTTTTATTTTAGTATCCAAATGCTTTATTGAAGCCTATCTAATAAAACTCTCAAGCAACCGGAATATTCACTTAACTGGAAAACCCAATTCCCCGGGCATTCTGGATAACTGGGAGTTTACTGCAGATGGCATTATAATAGATTCTAGTCAACTGTTCATGAACAAACATATCCTTAACCACTGGCAAGTATGTATATAATCTATTAATAAATTTAAGTCTAACAGCATTATCCATTTCAATTTATGCTAAAAATCAACAAAATTAATCAAATAACTATAGAAATCATTCCACATAATTATAATTGGAAATTGATGAATTTCATATAGGATACAATGACTGCTTGTTTTTACATTAAATCTACTTTAAATACAGTCAAAGAATATGCATTCATCTTGGAACTTTAAGCCAAAGAAGAGTAAGAAAATATTTCTCATCTTCCAAAAACTTTCAGTATGACAAGATCAATATGCTGCACTTTACATGGTAAAAAGTTGACGTTATTGCTTCTGATTTTGTCACTTCTTTATTTCCTATCTTTAATACTTGACAAATAACAGGCTGACAAGATAAAAGCATTATATCAATGCTGTGAAATATGTATCCCATTTTTAAAAGCATTGGACCCCTTGTCACACTGAAATCTCCAAAAATAAAATCCCTTGCCATAGTAATAAATAGTATAATAGATCACACACACCCTGCAAATTTCAGCCTTCTGTCTATTACTGTTTATTTGTTATCTTGATTTAACTGATTGAATATTTATAAAATAAAATGCGCTAAAATGTTATTGGATAAATACATTGTGTACAATTTTTGCATGTTCAACTGATGATTAACCAACCACCGGTGGAAATAAACAGAAAAACGAATTGTGTCAAACTTTCATTAGCAAAATGTTTTAAACTTTCTTGTACACTCACTAATGTCAGTTTTTCACACAAATATTCAACAAATGGAAAGGCGTGATAATTCGATAATTGAAACAATGTCCACTATAAGAAATGTATCTGATACTTTGCAAGAAAGGATGAGAAGCAATTTCACACTGCTAAAAATTCGAGAACTTTCAAGGAAAGCTAGAGAGAATGGCTTCCAAAAAGAAGCAGATAACTTCCAGTCTAATGTGTGTAAGCTTTATAAAAGTGCACATGAATACCTGTAAGTATGGTTAGTTCCACTTAAAGAATCTGAAGTATTTAAGTGGATGAACTTCCAAGATGATATAAACTGGTCGGAGGTTGAAGTTTGCTTAGAATATTTTCAAAAAAATCTGATGTGGCCAACACGACTTTCTTCATATTTGGGGTATAGATATTAAAATTATTATGAATAGCATTATAAGGCAAAATTATTATTTCGTATCGTAAAAGAATACAGTCGTCCTTATTGCCGTAAATTATATTTTGAATATGTTTACAGAATTCACCGCTACATGGCGGTGGCGCTGTATACTGGAAATTACGAATAAGTTATATCTCCAAAATTAATGGTTCTACGAAAATTTGTTTCAAACAAAACTTGGAAGAAATATTATTCTCTACAACTTTGGTCCTTACGAAGATTACCAATAACGATGTTTTTAAGGAGATATTTGACAGAAACCGAAAAAACCGATTGTCTATAAATAATTCCTAAACAATAACTGCTATGGAAAATTGTTTGAAAGAAAAGATGTAGGAAATTATATTTTCTACATTTTTTGTAATGGTCAACGTATACAATAATGAAGTATTATCGGAGAAATATCGCAAAAACCAAATCGGTTTCGAATAAACCTCGACTTCTGGTTAACCGATATTGTCCAAAAACTAATCAGTTCTTTGTGCTCATGCTAAAGTGTTATATATGAAATTTGGTATTAATATGACAAGTACTTTTTGAGTTAAGAATGCCCACAATCACATCCATCCACACACACACATACATCATTCCAAAAATAGTCTAAACGTGTTCTAGGGACCTCAAAATGTATATTTCTGTTTAAATCTCAAAGTCAATTTTTTCCACGATCACAATACTTTTCCTATACTACGTATGGAGAAAGTAACAAGTTAGAAAAGTTTCGTGCAATGGAATATTAGAAAGAAATTAAATACCTGTACATAAGGGAAATAGTGATTTAAAGTTCTTTTCCTCATCATAAATAATCCACTTTCTTCCCATTTAAAAATACTGCATGCACATGTAAGTAAATTAAACGTTTGTTTGTGAGATTGTTTATGTTAGCAATGATGAAGAAGTAACATGCAAGAAATTTTCTAAGTTCAACTCGATTTAAGACATTCTTGTACGATTTTATGGATAACGGCTGCTCCTACGATAAAAATGTATAGGAAAAGAAATATATTAGTTTATTAGTTCTACAAGTTTTATTTGAAAAATATTTTGATATGAGCAATATTTTAACAGATATGACAGAAAGTTGATTTTTTTATCACCAGTAAAGTGGTAACCCTGATTGGCTTACATGATTCATTTTTGCGATTTTCTTATTATATTTGATTGTAAGTCCTTAATATCAAATTTCATGAAAATCCATTTGGTGAAAGCCAAGAACAAACATACGGACAGCCCGACGATTATAGGCGCTCATGCTGTAACTGAAACGCGCCTAAAAAGGAGTGACTATTGAAGACTCAAAATTTTTTAATCATTGGTACAATTTAAAAAAATATATGGTTCATTTATCAACCGAGGAAAGTCAACATCTTGTGCATATAAAACGGGCAAAATATTTTAATAGTTGTTTCTCCAAGAAATTATATGGTGAACTACTAAAACTTTCAGAATATTTTTTTGCAATACCAAGCCACAATGCAAACATGGAGCGAATTTTTTCATTAATCCAGTCGCAATGGACCAAAGAAAGAAATAAATTGCTGCCAAATACAGTCAAAGGTCTAATTTTGACAAAGTTTAATTTTCAAGATTTTGAATGTTCGCAATTTTATGATTTTATATTAAATCAAACAAACAATTCTTGTTAAAATAGGTCAACAAGAGAAATATGAACATTAAATATTTATTCCTATATGTATAAATTAACCAACCTGATTATTTGTTAGTGATATTGTAACTTTTGTGATATTGTACTGTAATAGATTGTTCCTTTGGTTACTATAAGCAAAATAGATAATGGTAATACCTAAAATGCTTGTCAAAAAATTTTCAATACCCTGCACATCAATATTTATCCCAAAAATCAACCAGTCGTCCAAATAGGGAATAAATTTGACTGGATACCGTGACATGATTTCTCTACCTACACATTTTGCACACCTTTGCATGATATAGGGTGCCATGGTATGCCCCATAGGCAACCTATTCATGCAATAGTATGTTGTTTGCATACACTCAGTAAAATTTGGAGGAATCCTCTGAGAGGTAGTTGAAAAAAACTGTTTTAAATCTATTTTAATTAAATCCGATCCAGACGGGATTGATTTCACAGTGTACGCGGCATCATAAAGGGAAATTTTCGGGCAATTAAATTTCCCCGTCCATGGCGAAATGTCATGGATAAATCTTAAAGGACCATTAGATTTCGGTATCAAAAGCGCGCGAAATGCACAGGTAAGCTTGCCGATTGAAAGGATGTCACTCTCCAGCATGGACTGAAGTATAAATTGCAATTCAGCCGAATGCGGCGTTTTAATAAAGACAACACGAGCGGCTGAAGGCCTGGGTAAATATATCCCATTACACGACAACATCTCTGCCCAATGAGATTTGCATGAATACGGATAAATTTGATCAACTGATATATTACTTGGTCTACCCCTATGTGGACGCTGGGACAAAATAACATTTGGCAAAAGAACAGAGTCAAATCTTGGTATCCTTACGTTATTATGACGGTCGTCAATCAGGGGTGCCTCCGGCGTCTCCCCAGAAACAAGGTCGCGGAGCGGTGGAACCGGTATTTGGCGGTGAACATCCGCTAGAAGCGTGAGGCGGGCGAAGCCCGGCGTGGGCAGCAGCGAGGGTAACTCCAACTCCGACAGGTCAAACTCGTTGTGAAGAAATTGAATTAATTCCTCCTCTTCGGGCTCTTCCGCCGGTAGGGCAGCTGGAGCTGCGATGCCTTGCCAGCTCGAAGCCAGCGGCGGATAAAAGGCGTCGCTGAGCTGCATCTTCTCCCTACCGCTGCCCAAGCCGCTTCCCACAGCCAAGATCCCGGCCAAGCAGCTTACTGGAGTGCACCGCTGATGCAAGCTCCTTCCCGATGGCGAAGACCTTGTTCACTGCTAGTGTAGGCATGGCGGCCGGCTGCGGAGCAGGCCGCAGTGATGGAAAGTCCACCACGGGTGTTTCCGGGAAAAGCTGCAGATGCACCGGCATGGAGGAAATGTTCTCAGGCGGCGTTATGTGCGCCGCGTGTAGGGCTGCAATGACCGCCTGTGTAGTCCGTGCCACTAATTGCTCCATCTGGTCTTCATTGATCCGGGACAGGCTTGGCATGGATGACCGGGTAGAAGCCTGGGAAGACACCTGCTGGGACGTACCCGGTTTGTTCTTCTTGCAGGGCATCATATCCAAAGCGAAACAGAATGGGCTAATTGCAAAACATCACCACTTAACAGCAACACATCAAAACGCTAGAAGGAATCATAAGTAGAAGAGTGGAATAGGAAAAAGAATCGAAAAGAAAACGAAAACGAAGAAACCACCGGAAACCGAGGGAATCTAGAATAAGCGGAGTGCCTGTAAGCAACTAACTAACTTGCTAAATGTTTTGCCAAGGCTAGTTTTATGGATGAAGTTCAAGTTAATGAGACTGAAGTACTTTTCAGAGGATCCAGCAGAATGGAATGCAATAAGTGCAAGCTTTCTCATTCAAGCTTCTTTAGATGAATTTGTAACAGCAGATAATGATCTCTTTACATGTGCACCAAATGAGGTACTTGAGGAAAAAATGGAGAATGAAGGCAACGGAGGTCTTATGGGAGAAAAGGAATTTGATGATGATGAGAGTGTAAGGTTGAAGTTAATGTGCCACCACCCAAGAGAACAGAGGTACAAGAAGCACTGAACATTTTAGAAAGATTTGTGATAAATTCGAAGGACTGTGAAACAAATACAGTTTTGTTAAATAAGATTGAAAATGCTGTAACTCAAGAATTCTGTAGACAGATGAAAGAAAAAGATATTGCCAACTATTTCAATAAATTATAAAAAAACTGTATTAAACTTTTTTGAATTTAGGGTAATTTCTTAATGTACTGTATTCCTAGTTACAGTAATAATTTTGATGAGATAAATTATTGATTTTCTGTATTTTATCATTTTTAATTCTAATGTTTGTAGCATAAACAAATATTTTATTTGACTATGGTATGCACAAATTTTTTCTTGTCTACAGTAAGCTCTAGTTTTGAATTTACAAACTGCTAAATGTTGTGAACCTCTTTAGAGTGAACCTCTATATATCAAACTACCAAAATTTTGGGTCCCTTCCATTTCGTTTTATATAGGTTTTACGTACTTCCTCATAATTGCACCACAATGTTGGTTAAGGCTATTAGACAGCACCAAGAAACAAATTCCACAAATATTTGCTACATTGTCATTAGAAGATTACTTCCTTTGTTTCTATAAAATCCTTTCCTATTTACTGTTAATATTTGATTTATGTTCCTTAAAAGTAATCAGGTAGAAAAGGAAAAGCTCCCAATTAAAGTGTTGATAACACATACCATCAATAACTCAAGTAGAATGCCAAACCACCTGATGTTTCTCAATCTTTACATTGGTTTGACTGACTTGGGAATGTTCACAAATGGTGTGGTGGTTTCCCATTACCTTCCACAACAGACAGAAGGGAAGATGGAAAACCCAATGCTTGCATTACCCTAATCCTACAAAGAGGGCCAGCTGTTTAATGTCCCTTCCTAAGGATGAAGCACTGATTTGTTTTTTCTCATTTTTCGTTTTCTCATTGTCTCGTCCTTATAGTTCGTATACACCAATAGCATGACCAACCTCCAAAAAAATCCTACTTTTGCAGGATTCGTGCCCACTGCCACTTAGAACGGGTGAGTAGGCCAGCACCTTTACCACTACACAACTGAGCACTGACTACCCCACCAAACCACCTAACTGAACAAATTTCTGCTCAGAAAAATGAAACTAAATATTTTCTTACTCAACTGCAAACCAAAGGCTATTAGACAGCACCAAGAAACAAATTCAACAAATATTTCATGCAAGATCACTTTGTTTCTCTAAGTCCTATTTACAGTTAATATTTGTTTGTTTGAAAGTGATCAGGTAACGTAGATAATATTTACCATTAATATTTCTTGGTATCACATGGTCAATCACTTCCAAGATGTTATCTGTGCACCACCAGGCTGCAAATTGACAATCCCAGGAAAGTATATCTTCGATGCATGCCTCTGAAACAACAAGAGAATCTAATCAGAAATCCAACTCCACAATTATATGAATAATAATCATAACATCCTGAGTACATTATGCAATGTCCCTACTCTTCTCATGCTAAATCATTCCATTTACATTGGAAACAAATTGTATTTTAACACAAGTTAATCTTCAATTCAAAGATTTGTGAGGAAATGGAGAAATTATTTCCTATAAGTGACTTGCTAGGCTTAATACTTATTTTAAAACTGTCCATTTAATGACTACATAATTTCAACCGAACAGCAACTACATACATCATTGCTTTCAATAAATTTTTCCATTGTAAATTATATGCTTTAAGAAATTCTAAGACTAAGAAAATATCACCTATGTCATGGAGGGCTACATCAGAACGTTTTAAGACACAATCTAATCGACAAAAGCATGCTACATTTCGTCGAGATTAGACATGAACCGTCTCGGAGGTTGAATGGAATAGTGATAACCAAAGCAAAGTATAAAGCGATTAATGTATCATTCGTCTGAAACAGCTGTTCCAAATAGAAAGAAGCGGTGTTAACAATTTTACATACTTAATCAAAGCGGTCAAACTCGCACTCCCAACGTTATGCTTACGGATCCATTCGATTACTCGATAACCACTTCACATCTAAAACTGCTAAATCTACCCAGAGTAGAAATGGTCTATAAAAAACTAATTCAACAAGTAAAAAAGTTGCACCGAACCAAATTGTGTCCCCTAACAAATACCGAGTTAAAGTTATGAACCACATTAGCATTCGTGTCGAGTTCGATATCTCAAGAGTAATTAAGTTTATCGAATTCCAAAAACTTAAACACTGCATCAGAAAAGTTAAGAACTTGGAAGCAAAATTGTACAAACGTCAGATGTTCGTACGACAGCATTAATCCGATGGTTATATGCGATACGGCGTGCAGTTAAGAATTAAGTTTTCGCTACTATGGCTAAATAAGCATCCTGCAGTACGTAAAAACCAAGGATTCAATTTCGTATTGATTATCGTTCACTGTAAGGTAATTATGAAAACCGACTGCATAAACTCAACATTAATTCCTTACCTATTAATGACTTCGTCCAACAGCCAAATGAGAAAGAGTCGTCCACCTCAACATCCTTACTGATCCGAACCACAAAGTAAAATGCTAAACGACCTTGTCTCGCAGTTCGGAGGGGCGCACATGGGTGACATGGGCGCAGACTTAACTTTCTTTTGTTTTATTTTCCATTAAAATATTCAAAATCAATTTTAGAAATACCTTTACGTAATAATATTAGGATGTATATATCAATGTTTTTCGCTAATAAGTTCAAAATTATTTTTATTGAAAATAACAGGATAGTGTCTGAATATCTTAAATGTATGTCAATATCATTTTTATTTTCGTAAAAGCCATATAATATTAATATGAAAAATCAATTAATGATTTATATATCAGCCGTTAACTATATAAAAATTTTCCACCCTATTATTTAACTACTGCAGTTTACCGTCAAAAGTGACCGGTATGCATGACTTAAATCTATTATATATAGACGCTTCTTACATAGGATATAGGAGGATACAAATTATGAGGCATTTCCAGATGTGCTAGAAACTTGAAATTTGGCACGATTACAGGTATTTGGTCACAATGGAAGGAAAAAATCCGAAATCTTTGAAATTCCAATTTTGAGGGCCTCTTTTGGCCCCATTATTGCCCCATAAGTAAAGCACGTAAATCGGTGTAGAGGTTTTTATATTTGCTTTTTAAAATTATTTCCCGTCAAGATTGGAACTCGAAACTTCAACTATAGGAAAGAATAGAAATTGTAGTTTCATATTTTTGGAGAAGGGATTCAAATCCCTGTTGATTTAGCGTAAAAATACAGTTTTTATCAGAAAAATGTAATTTTTCTGGATCCCCTACAATCGATTGTCATGGCAACGAGCTCAATGCTTTGATATGGATAATCTTTCAAAGGGAATCAGAGACTTATATTATTATGCCATTAATATTAAACTACTGCCAATGGAAGACATCTGATATTGTATTAATTTCAATTTTTTAGGCAGTTTTGCCTCACTACTGACCTATACGAGGACAAAAATTATGCGGCACTTTCAGGTGAGCTAGAGACTTGAAATTTGGGAAGACTATAGATTTTAGGTCACAACTTATGGAAAAAATCCGATATTATGAAACTTCCAACTTTTAGGGGTTGCTTTGCCCTATTATTGCCCTAAACAAGTTTAAAAATTACAATGCACTTCCAGATGAGCCAGAGACTTGAAATTTGGCACGATTATAGGTTTTTCGTTACAACAGAAGAAAAAAATCCGATATATATATATATCCAACGAAAACCATAAAGAAATACACTATGTATGTATGTTCCTTGATGTTTCCAGGTGTAACACATTATGGTCAGTGTCAGACACTCAAGTTTTGGGGCCCTGGGCTAATAATTTTTAGGGGCCCCTATAAAGTTATACAAATATAAACAAAATGTAATATTGATATTATATATTTTATTACAACAAAAGAATTACAATACATAAATACACACAATACATATTAATATATAATTACAAACCAACAATTAACATTTGTACTTATTTTTACATATATAAAAAATCATTACATTCTACATTTTAATTAATCTCCTGCATTTTACAGTGGCATAGCCTCTAATTATGTTAGCGATTTTGTTATATCACTTTCAGTTGATAATATGGTTAAAAATATAATATCTCTTCTGTCATCACAGTTCTATATTCATTTTTAATGTAACTCATTCTTGAGAAACTCCTTTCTGCTTCGCAATTTGTAATTGGCATTGTTAAGTAAATTTTGAATATAGTGTATAGATTAGGAAAGATATCTGCTAAATTATTTTCAAATATTAATTTTAACATATAAGCACTTTCAAACATTTTACCTGGAGATAAATTAGATAATTCAATATATTTTTTTAAATTGTATGCATTCATTTTCTAATTTACTATCTATATCTGTATTGTATCTACTTATTACATAGTCAATGCTTCCAGTATTGATATTTTCTATATTTGTATTCCCTGTATCATACAAAAATTTGAACTTTCTTCCCATATTTTTATTAACGGTCTCTCTCTTACTTAATTCTGTAATTAATTTATCCATTATAATATTAGCTGTACTAACACAAAATTTGTCTCTTCCTTTCAATAAATCTGCATTTTTATCACCATCTGTATACTTAATTGTTATAATCCTCTTTTTATTATCATTATATTCTTGATAATTAAAAAAGGATTTGGACACTACAGCAAAATGGACGTTTAAAATGCGCATCTAGTGTTCCTTAAATATTTAGAGATTCCTCTTTTCTTTTCTCTTCTTGAGTGCATGTGTGATTGTTCGTCCGAAAAGTTTGACCCTGTATGAATGAGTTTAGTATTTCCTGTTTGTTTCTTGAGCACGTGTGAACAGGCGTATGATTAAACCATTTTTTGTCCTGTAAATTTTGTGAAGATGGGTTTCGCATTCGAACAGACGACTTAATTGTACACAATTGTACACAATAGTTTTAAATTTCAAATTTACTAAAAGTCGCTGAAACAACTAAACTAAGGTGGGAGATGTGAGGGTGTAGGTATTTGTTATAGACTTTATAAATTAAATCATTTTAGTAATATCGAATTATTTGGCAAGTGAAATACCATTACATTATCAAATATACAAAACAGACGTTAAATTTATGAAGATAAAAAAATATCAGTCTTTACACTAGATGCAGGCGCACAGAGTAATTACTGTATTCAGTGATGTTTGAGCAACCATGCAATCAACGCAAATGGACAACGGGCCATCAAAAGAAAATTCTGGCGCACCAGTATTGTAAAAAATGGAGTGAATCACAAAAAAGTTTTTTTCTTTAATGAGCAGGGCTTTGAGATTTTCACAGCCCTAAGAAGCTGAGTGTAAGGAATTGTCGAGATCGAAGAATTATGGGACCCTAAGCATTGTGGGGCCCTGGGCTGAAGCCCATGTAGCCCATGCCTATGTCCAGCCCTGATAATGGTAGTTTTCAGTCTACTACAGCAAATCCTTTCTTGCAGAAATCAATGTAGAAATTTACGATGAACTAATCCAGGGATGGCAAATACGTGGCACGCATGCCAGAAATGGCATACAGGCGATTTTACTTGGCATGCGTAAACTTGTATTTTCTGTATAAAACATGGAGTTTCTTAGAGAAAGAGTAAACTAGTGGCACGCAAAGAAAAATTCTGATGGTTCACAGTACTTCCTTGGCACGCGACTCAAAAATCATTTGCCATCCCTGAACTAATCCAATGAATAGAATAAAATGGATAACAACGATATAAATGAATTTTATGTCATTACTATTGAATGAATTTTCGTTACTGATCTTTCAGATAACCTTGCTAACGTTCACCATGTGCCGCACATGGCGATCTCAGCCCCAAATAGTACAACCACGTCAGTGTGAATCTGTGCACAGTGATGACAGGCACGGTGAGAGTAACCTGTATTTCAGCCAAAATAGAATTTTGCCCAGGAAAATTTCTAAATTTGGCTATTTGCATGCACCATAAAACTCTTAATTTCTCAGCTCTATCACCTTGATATCAAGGATCTAAAAGATATGCTGTATTATGCACATCTGTTATTACTTGGCACTTGCAATTTTCACTCATTTCTTTAGCCAGTTTGTCCTCAGCTGTGAGAGTGGTTATTCTTTGCTTTTGTTATTTATGTGCTCCTGATGTGAATTTGCATTAACTCGGATTAAACATCTGCAAATGTACATTTGTCACCTTCAACCTTCTGTTATCACTTCAGAAACTGATAGAAAAATAGTTAAAAATTTCACATTTCGTACCTATGAACAGATGCTAGAAATACTTTCCTTGACTATAGCTGACTGCAAAACTTTCTTACACAATTTCTGCAAACACAGTATCACTGATGCCTAGCGCTCCACATTGAATTTATATTATGCTGGTTACAGTATCGAAGCAGTACAGCAGTTGGAACAGGTTTGTTTTTGAATAATTTGATGATGATCTTAACTTTTGTATTATGGGATTGAAACTACTGAATACTTTATAGATCATAAATAAAGAGCTGCAATGTGTGAGCAGAGCAACTGTACAAATGTATATGTGAATATTTTTTCCTAGCAACATTCTATGCAGATCTCATATATGCTGCATTAACAGTTAAAATGGAAAATACTGTTTAGCCTAGTCCTTAGACTACAGTTCCTAACTGTTATTACTATATACTCTGTGAGACTGTATTTTTTTATGCTTAAAAATTTGCAGATTAACAGTTGAGGGGCTGTTAGCATGAAATTAATGACACCTTCATTTCAGACATTGCTCCAACTATCGTATACAATAATATAAAAGATACCGTTTCAATAATACAGGGTGCAGAAGAAAGTTTAAAATTTTAATTATGCATTTCTCCGATAGGGGTACTCTATGATACCCTATTAGCAAAATGTGACGGAGCTATAGCAGTGATCTTGGAATTCATTTGGATGTGGAGTGTTGGACAGTGAGGGAGCGTGTGTGTGCTTTAGAGCTTTTCATTCGGATGGGGTCCATTACAGGTACTCAATGTGGATTTCAACGGGAGTTTAACCAACAGGAAGCCCCTTCTCCAAACACAATTCGCCGATGGGTAAGACATTGGCATGAACAAGGCTCTGTCACATGTAAAAAGCCACCTGGGTGGCCTTGTTCGGTTCACACACCTGAGAATATTGCCAGAGTGTTTGTGTCTGTCGACCGTAGTCCAAGGAGGTCTGCACATAAGCACGCTAAAGCTTTAGGCATGTCTGACTGGAGTATATGGTGCATCCTGCATAGTGACCTGAACTTTCACCCATACAAGCTGCAAGTAGCACAACAGTTGAGTGAACATGACAAAGAGGTGCAGTTGCAATTTTGTCATCAGTTTCAGGAAATGTTGACTGGTATCCTGACTCCTCGTCTGCCAGACCTAACTGCCCGACTTTTTCCTATGAGGATATTTAAAAGGTAAAGTCTGTGGTAGTTGGCCAGCTGACTTAGATGGACTAAAATCAAGAATCCGAGAAGAAATCACCCACATTTCGAAAGAAACACTTCAAGAAGCGATGGCAACTTCTCAACTCATCTGCACCAGTGCATTCAGGAGGATGGTGGTCATCTAACGGATGTACTTTACAAAAAGTGAATTATTGTAAAAAAAAATGCCAAAGACTATAGAAAAAGATGTGTTCAAAATAAAATACATTGCTTTTTGTAAAATATTATTCTATTTTAAAAACACTTCACTATTTTTGCCGCACCCTGTACTACCAATTCTATCTTTAAGAGTTACATATTTCTGGTTGCAGAACGTGTACCTGCCTTTTATGGTTTTTCCTTCTTACGCTCTTAAACTACGCTACACTTTACTTTTTGTCCTTCCCTTTTTAGACGTTGTTTTAAAATTCTAACCCCTCCTTAAGAATTAATTTTTGCTATCAACTTGCCAATATATCAACCATTAGGGTTGTCAATCGTCCATAAATTCATGGACACCCCATAAAAATGGGCTAAAATTTGGCATGTCCATAAAAATATTTAGATGCCTGTGAAATACTAGGAAATTTCCCTGAAACATGTAAAGGACTTGACAACCCTTAAATGGCATGGTTGAAGCTAATAATACTATTATTCCATGGTACGGGGCATCCCTTTTAAAAGCAGGGAAAACCACCTCCCCCACTTCTACTTCGAAGCGCTTCTAGTGACATCTAATGTTGGATCCATGCGTAACTTGTAACATGATTTCATGCGAAGTTGCATAGGGTTGAAGTGAACTGACAGATGTCAAAAGCTCCTCAGAGATGCACAATCTCGGCTTTCTTCTGTTTTTTTTTAATTCTTGAGAAGTGCTCTTATTATAAATTTTTTATATGCATTCGTCCGATATTTATATTTTTAATAATATTAGCAAGTATTATCTATGTTTTATCAAGAATAGGTTAAAAATTATTTTTTATAGAAAATAAAAGTACAACCTCTGAATATGTCAACTTTACATTGCATAAACTTTTTTAATTTTCGTGAAAGGGATTTATTAGTATGAAAAATAATTAATGATTTGTATTACAGCCTTAAAAAAACTAATTAATTTCTACACTATCATTTTGCTACTAGCGTAATTGCACGTCAAATATGACGGGTATGGGTGAATTAAGTTAAAATAAAATTTTAATACAAAAATTAATGAAACCAAAGTTTATATGCACTAAAAGTAAACAATAAATATAAGTCATAATTGAATGTTCTAGAAAGTAAAAATAATTTTGTTCAAATAAAATCTGCCTGGCAAAGAAATATTAATGAAGATTTATTATAGTTAAGCACTGAGTACAGTAGTTTATTATCATCTTGGGTGTACATTGAGTACAATCAGACGATAATAAACCCTAATGAAGTCAGCATGTGTCCTCTTACAGCAATCTCTTAGATCAAAGTATGTAAGACAAAGTAAAATATCACATTGTGCTCATTCAAGGAATTCATCTACAGAATAGCAGCATTTTTGCCTGAGGTAATTCTCAATTTAGTCTTAAAGACATTGAGATGCATACCTTTTTTCAAAGAACTGAGAAGATTATTGTAGAGTTGGATCCCCTTATGGTGAAAACTTCTGGATGTAAGTCTCCACCTGTTCCTATGTATTCATGTGTGATTTTTTGATCTAGTATTGTGGTCATGATGATCATGGTTTATTTCAAAATTCATCAGGTTTTTCCTTACATGTAGGATGTATAAATATACAATCTGCAGAATAAGCAATAGCATTATTGTGGGGAGCAGTGTACATTGGATATATGCAAATTGTTAATCAGATTGCTAAACACTGCACTGAAAACCAAGTATGTACAGTAGACTCCCAGTTATCCGGCACTCATGAACTGGAATTCTCAAGCAACCGGCATCTCCTGCCTCTCGATTTTTTATTACATCTAATGCAGAATGTTACCACTAAAATTTGCATTTTCAGCAGTTGCAATATACGATTGTGTATGTTTCTTGAAAAGTGAGAACTGCAATGCTTTAATGAAAGAATTCAATGTCAGTTCTTCCACTATTTATGACATTAAGCCACAGAAACCACAGTTAATGAAATTCATTACGTCTTCTTAGACAACTAGAATAGTTGAATATTGGTGCACTCTTCATAAGCCGAAACTTGAGCAATTGGATATAGATATTTATAAATGGTTTTCTATCAAGTGTTCTGAGTGAGCCCCTATTTTTGGACCAATGTTGATGGAAAAGGCCAAAGATTTTTATGAACAAGTGGAGATTACTGAATCATGTGCATTTTCAGATGGATGGCTAACACGTTTTAAGATCAGACATCTAGATGTTTCGGGTGATAAAAAATCGGCTGACCAAGAATCTGCTGATAAATTTTGTGAATTTTTTGGAACATTAGTTAAGGAATATATGTATAACTATCCAACACGTTTAATTGCATTATTTTAATATTTACTAACTGCACTGTATGTAATGGTTTCATGATTGTGTCACTATTCGCTTCTCTTTTGTTTAATATCAATATGCCTCGAGAATTTCTGCTAATACATTGTGCTGGGTGTGAGTAATTTCTCTCCTTTTCTTGGACAAGGAAACAATTTTTTTTGTCATAAAATCCTAAAGGTTGGATGAAGTTAACCTTTAGCTTGCATTGTTATTTGAACAAAAGAGAAGTTAATAGCAATAAGCATACGAGAAATTCCGTAGGATGTAATGCAGTTATTAATTATTAAAATATTGCCATTAAACATGTTGAATACTTGTATATTTGAGTTTCATTACTTCCTTGAATGTCAAGGAACTATTTAAGAACAAGTGAGTTGAGTACCTATGCTAAAGGTTAGCAATTCCAAGGTGAATGTACAATTCTGCATCTCTTCCTTATTTTAGTATCCAAATGCTTTATTAAAGCCTATCTAATAAAACTCTCAAGCAACCGGAATATTCACTTAACCGGAAAATCCAATTCCCCAGGCATTCTGGATAACTGGGAGTTTGCTGTAATAAATGTAAGGTACAATAGAAATACCATTAATCAAGAAAAAGATGAAAATAACTGGAAAAATACTTGCCTTTTATTCGGCACACAAAAATATTTTATATGTATATTTAACATGACTAAATATCATGAGCTTTTATCCTCACCTCATATCAACACTTGCTTCCATCAACACATTTCACAAATGAAAACTATAAACACAAGTGTGACAAAACAATCATCTTATGAGAGAGGAAACATCACATTTTTCAGGAAAATATTTCCAATAATGATATAAACAAACTTCTGTAAGTTACATTACAGGCACAAATAATTTTGTTTCATTTTATTTTACAATAAAAAGATAACATTTTTGGCATTGAAGATTTTCAAACACATCACCTTAATTGAACATCAAACGATGTATTTTTCAACTGAAACCCAGTGGTGGATCAAAGGGGGGGGGGGGGGGGGGGGCGATCACCCCCTCCTTGGATAACCCCATTGCACTCCACTGGGCGTTCTTAAATTCATTCCATGCAAAAATCCTCAATTATACGTCGCAGATTAGGTCTGTATAGCAAGGGAAAGAAGGATTCTGATAGGAGTAGGGATTTTCAAAATATAGGACAGTTGGCAGGGGCGGATTCGATAGGTGGAGGGGCAATCGCCCTCCCCTTGAGAAGTTTCTGGGTCCCCCCCTGCTGGAACCAATATATTATTATACTTCACATAACATTTCAACACATCAAAAGAATACACTTTAAAGCACTGAACACTCTGCACATGAGTCTTATTTTTTCTTTCTGAGAAACACAATTACGTAACAAACGACAAAGGTAAAAAAAGATTATTCAAGGTCTAATGATAAGACAACATACCCTCTGAGTCATCACTTTGGCACATTAAAGCAGCAACACTGTTTTCGTAAGCTATTGCAAGTTCGCTTTCTCCCAAACCATCACTTCTGCCAAAACTTACGTCCTTGTTAGTAATGTTCCCTTCTGAAGTGTCGGAAATGCTCATAACATTTTGATCAGTTGCTTCATCACATATTTCGGGAAGGATTTCTGCAAATTTTGCCTCTGGTTGAGAGGACAAAGTATCTAAAAAGCTGGATTCCACCCCATCATCGCAAAAAACTTCTCCACCGTGAAGATTATTGGTTTTAATACCCTGTGAAACTTCGTCTGGAAATTCGCTACTACCGTTAACACTTTCATTCGTGACGATACCACCCTGCTCTGGTGAACTCCTAAAACCTTGTATGGCACTACCTTCTACAAGATTATCACAATCGTTAATGGATGCATTGAATGCCATGCTGATGCTCGTAGAACTGCCTCCTTCCTTTAACTGTTTGGCAGGTGAATTATGCACTTTGCAGAATGTCTCCATTGATATGGCATCATCTTCTATTCTTTTGGGAGACTGTTTATGCAGTTGCTTCACTTCACCAGAGGAATTTTCTAAACGGTCTTTCAGGGCTGCTGCTTCAGCAGTCAACGCTGAAGCCTCCAAAACACACACGTTATCTCTTACTCCTACATCATTGCAACTGAAATCTACCTTGGCCACCATCTCTAAAACTTCGGGCTGACTTACCAAAGCTCCGCAACTGCCAAGTACCTCTGGAACATCTTGCGATTCTTTGGATATTAAAAGTATGGGATTGAATGTACTACTGCCCTCGATAGGAATCATGGTGAGAGGGTATGACGATAAAGGAAATGCCTGCAAAGTAACCGAATGGACAGGAGTGGCCGGGAGGATGACAGGTTCCCGAGATCTTCTGATCAATTTTTTCTTGTGCGACTTGTAGGGTGCTCTGGTTTTCTTCAGGTGCAAGAAAATGGATTCCTGATGAGGTATGGCAGTGTTACAAAAATCGCACCACCTGTTGTTTCTCATGTGCATGCGTAAATGCCAAATCATTACGCAGTCGTGAGGAGTTTTGAAATTGCAAATTTTGCAAACATGAACTTTCAGCTGGGTGATCATTTCAGGTACCGAAATCTTGCCTTTAACGTAGGATGAAATCTCTTTGGCCGATCTGTCTGTCACGGCATCGTCCTGCATCTTGACAGTAGTTTCATCTATGCCACCGAGCCTGTTTCTGGTCTCATCCTCAATTGGTTCCAACTCATTGGAGGATTCATAATCGTTTGAAACAAATGCTTCTTCATTTTCCTCAGTAAGTGATGATGATTCGGTGACTTCATCATTTTCCCCATCTTGAATATTTTCATCTGCTTCAACCTTTACGTCTGCTTCCAGAAACACTTCCTCCACTTCACTAAGCAGTTCTTCTGCATTGCACCTGTTGTCAACCGTATCTTCTACTGCATCTTCTTTTTCACCCTGCCAAAGAAATAAATGAGATGCATATAATAATAATAATATGACCATATTCGAGGGAAGAAAAATTACAATAAATATGAAGATCACATATGATCTTCAGATTTATTGTAATTTTGCATGCATAAACATATACAAAACTAGGATCAACTTTGTGAGCATTTCTGCTGAAAGTGTTTACATTATCATTTTGATCAATTAATTGGTTGCAATGACAGAACGTTACCTTTGAACATTATAAAACTTAATACATTGTGATTGAAATTATGATTTAAAATCAATATGGATTTCAAAGTTCCAATTGAGCTTAACTGGAGATCCACATATTATACATCTATTGTTGATTTCATTTGCTGTAGTCAAAAGGTGTATTCCACAAATATTTGTAATTTTTGTGTGAAACACTTTTCTTTAAAATACATTAATATCACAATCCACTTGCCTGAAATGCTTGTGGAGTTTTCATTCCATTTATTTAATCTTTTGCAATCTTTCAAGTGGCTTCAAATACATGCCTCATAAGCCTCCATCTTTTAATGAAATATGTGACAAGAAACCTAAAATTACCTCCACACATCTGTAATGTTTTATATAACTTATTTAAACCCATTCAAAATACTCAAAATTTTTAAAATGGCCACCTCGTACTTCCAAGTTCTCTAAATTTGTTGAATAAATACAATCAGCAAAATTCTGAAATTCTGTCACATATATATATTGGGATTTTAATCCCAAGAGCAAGTCTGAATTTGGTATAAAAATCTGGCATTTAAAGGTAAAGGACAAAGAGGACTTTGCCAGTTGTAGGTACTTGAAATTCGGAATCTGATACTCACCCTAATTAAAAACAGCTCATCAAGACTGAGAATGTTATGCCTTCCATCTACGAAAAAATTAAATCATTTTAAAAATAAAGTTAATGTCAATTTCTTATTTTTTACATTTGGAAAAATTGTAAATAATTATAGTTTCTTAAAGAACAATTTCATGAAACAACCATTTTAATATTTGTCATAACTTGATTAAAAAATATAAATAAGAACTGTGAAATTTTTTATCTTCTGCATTTCACAAAACAATACAAGTGATAGTAATGCTAAACAAGTAATGGGTATAAAAATAAATTTTTATAAATAACTTTTATATTTTAACATTTATTATACTCGTTACTTCAAATTTGGTGAAATTACCTGCATAAGTTACCTTTTACTGGTGGAGGCGGTGTTATATTCAATTAATCTGGATATCAAGGCTGAAGACATTTCTTGTCGTACACAAATCAACGAAGCGCAACACGAGTATTATCAAAGGTAAGTAATCAGTACTATTACACAATCATTATTAGCGTAAACGTGCTTTGATTGCTTTTAATATGAGAGAGGGAGGGAGGGGATAAAGGGAGGGAGGGTGAGAGAGGGAAATGACTTTCAGTACAATTAATGTTTCTGATGCCAATTTGATATCCATAAATAGCTTGAACGATCGAATCTTTACTCCCGTTGATATTTCAATGGGCATTACGCTAGTAAGGTTTTAAAGGAGAAATATAAGACTCTGATTCCCATTAAAAGCTTACCCATATGAAAGCATTAAGCCTGTTGCCTAGGTAGCTGATTGTCAGACCCAGAAAAATTTCCACTTTTTCCGATAAAAACTATAAATTTACGCTAATTCTACTCGGATTGAAATTCTGTCTTCAAAAATAAGAAACTACAATTTATATCCTATCCGATAGTTTAAGTCTCGAGTTCGTATCTTAATGGGAAATAATTTTTAAGTGCAAACATAAAAACCTCTACACCAATTTACGTTTTCTTATGGGCCAAAAATGGGGCAAAAAGGGGCCAAAATAGCCCCTCAAAGTGAGAATTTCGAAAGTTTCGGATTTTTTCCTTCAACTGACCAAAAACTTATAATCCTACCAAATTTCAAGTTTTTGCACATCTGGAAGTGCCTCAATTTTGTATCTTGCCAAAGTGATTGCAAACCACTATATATACCTATATACACACACACACACTAGCTGAAAGTACCCGACGATGCCCGGGTTATGGCAGACATCTTTGTTGAATAAAATTATGTATTATATGGTAATACAATCATTTCAACTTTCATACATTTTTTACCAAAGGATGAAGGCATTATAAATTAGAAAAATGTTTTAATATTTATTTCAAAACTTGCTTGTAAACAATATTTTTTGACACGGGCCACAATGTCGTGCCTATCTATCGCCTTCTGTCCCGGCAGCAACTCCGCTATTATTTCTAGCCACTTTGGGTTGCACGTCAATGTGATGAAGAGGTCGGGTCGGCCGTAGTGCCTCACATAGGTGAGTGCGTCCTGCATGTTGCGCGGGCTGCCCATGAACGTGAACAGCAAGATGACCAATTGGCCCAGATTGTTTGCATTGGTGGAGCCATTGCTGGCCACCTTGTCCATCAAGTACTTTCGTGCCCCCTCCACTGGCCCACCCACCATCGACAATAGGATCGGACTAAACCTTTCTAAAGTGGCACACTGCAATTTTGTTTCAAGATGGCGGATGAAATTCAGAATATACTTTTTACTATTTAAATAGGCCCACAGACCATCTCATCAAATTTGGTTAGAATTGGACTAACAGTTTCTGAGATAGCAGGCTGCCATTTTTTTTTCAAGATGGCGAACAAATTTTGTTTAAAGCCTGTGTGTTAAGTGAGTGTCCCAGCTATGTCAATGCAAAATTTCAGCTCTATCGGTGCAGTAGTTTTTGCGTGATTGAGTAACAGACAGACACCACTTCACTTTTATAATAGTAATAGAGAGATATCTATATATAGCGAGTGAGGTTAATATAAAAGTTATTAAAATAGCAAATGCTTTTTAAAAAGGATTACTTTGATAAATGAGCATGAGCAATACACAAATTTGGCAATGTTAAATAGTGCATATAGATAGTTATCCAATTCCAACTTGATAAGGAAATCTGCTATCCAAAGATAGAAGCAGAAAATTCTAAGGAATACCTTCTGAAATAATAATGCTCATGAATAACACTCCTAAAATGCAAGTTTCACCAATCAAAAACTTTTCAACATAAGAAGTATACTGATTACTAACAATAAGTTAAAATTTAAAAAATTCTTGGTAAAAATAATTTTGGAGACTAGTTACAACAAAATTTAAGTTTCTCACCTGCAATACTTTCAAACCTATCCAGCAATTGAACGTTGGAAGCAAATTCATGATTGCTTTCCACTCCTCCATTTAGACTTCCCCTGGCACAAGCTGAGATAGCACCCTTGAGTATGCTCAACTCTGCTTCCGTCCTGTCAATGTGATTCAACAGTGAAGCGCATCGAGTGCACACCAACTCTTGAGGGCTAATCAATCCTTCTAAATCTGCAATCATCTCCAAACGTCTGATGAGAAGAACACGGGTGGCCTCGGTTGGGACATTCAACTGAACTGCAAAACCTGGGCTGATGGCTTGGTTGCATACAAAACACTCCACTGCAAGTTCTCCAACTCTTTGTTCCAAAGCATCAAGTCTATTAAGCACCTGGAATATAGTAAAAGTTCTCAATTTACATCAAGGATGCATTCCTGGGAAATGCAACGTAAAGTGAAACAACATATAACCAAACCTGATTTTCGTGACCTCACTTCGCCAGCTTCAAAATGCTGTAGCACCTCTAATTGATAGATTATTCTGGAGATCGAATTATAAGAGCAGTTAAGCAAACTCCTAGAGAATTTTAAGGATTATCTCAATCATTCACGGCCTTTTCCAATTTCTTTTCTCTTGCATATACCATATATACTTGAGTATAGGTCGAGTTTTAAGACCAAATCTTTAGCAAAAAACCCAGAGATCAACTTATACACGAGTAATATTTGTGTTAGGTTAAAACGCATGCCAATATTTGCTCTACAGTTGTTAAATTTGATGGAATTGAAACTATTGCTGTATTTAAACTGTATTAATAACCATAAAATATTTAAATATCGATGTATACAAAAGAATAAAGTTACTATATAATTCGGTGATCCTAAGTTGATCTCTGATGCTTCGCAAATAATTAAGCAATTTTCGTTAACGCAACGTTCGGTGACATGACTTTCCCCATACAGAATAATGAATATGATTACTCTCAACATCAACATACTAAAAATAATTATCATCAATTACATTTGTGAATAGTTTTCAAAGACAATTTTCAAAGTGAAAAATATTTTGAATCAATTTTCACACTGAAAAAAACAATATGTAAAGGCAACACTTAGTGATGTACTTAACAAATTCAGACAAATAATCGAAATACCTCTTAAATGATACAATACAAAGTAATTCTACCTTCAGGTAGGTTTTAGGCACATACTGCCAAATCCTGGCTATCCAAAAGCCTTTCTCTCAAAATTCTCATATCCCATTCCTTCCTTTAACGAATCTAATATAGCCTCTTCCTACCTCTTTCCTAACATTCTTCCTTCTATGCCATCTTTCAGTAAACCATTCTCTTTCAAATTTTGACCCACCCATTTCTTGTCTATCCCTTATTACTCTAATTTAATGTTCCGCTCTTCCCATGCTATTATCGAAACTTCCTCATTTGTTTTCCTCTCTGTCCAACTGACTTTCTCTAATCTGTCATACCTCCATCTCAAATCCCTCTAATCTCCTCACATTTTCTTTTCTCATTACAATTTCTCACCTGAGTGATAATTCGAGAAACTCCCAATACAATTTCTCGACTAACTGTTGATTCCAGAAACTGCCAATACAATTTTTTGCCTAATTGGTTATTCCACATAATTCTGATACAATTTCTCACCTAACTGTTGATTCATGAAACTGCCAATACAATTTCGATACATTTCATAAAAAACTGTATGAGTGAGGGAGTTTAGTGTTTCTTGAGCGCATGTGAGAGTGATTGTTTGTCGGAGTCTGGTTTTTTTGCTGAGTGATTGGTACCTATCAGTGCCCTGCATTTCACCATTTCGGTGAGTGGCAGAGGTTGCGGCCTTGACATCAAGTCGCTTGTGAGGAGCCTTCCGGCAAACCTGTAAGTTTGACGTTTCTTTTTTTTTCCTTCATTCGTTTTCCATTTTTTCCTTGTGTCTAGTCCCTGAATATCTTTGGTAATGATAAATGTTTAAATAAATTAAATCCTCAAGGATATATTTGGAAAAACCGAAAGAAAAAATGACAAGAGTAAACCTCCACTTCCGGTTTACAAGCTTCAGTCAAAACTTTTTCAATCTTGAATTACTAATAAAAATCTTAAATATAAAGTTTCACGCTGATTTGGTTATTAGTTTTTGAACTAGAGCACCCACAAAATTCCCATCATACACAGGCACCATCAAGAAAATAGTGAAAACGTGCTCAAAATGTGTATTTCTGTTGAAATCTCAAATTCAATTTTTTTCGTGAAACAATACTTTCTCCTATAGTACGTATGGATAAAGTAAGAATTTGGGAAAAACGCAGCTTAAATATGAGAAAATGTAGAATATTCCTACCTCATGCGACTCCTCTTTTTGGTTTCCATCAAATGCATCTGCATTAACCACAGAATTAATATCCTGGTGTTCAGCCACATGATCAACTTTTCTCCTTTTCTTAGGAGGCCGTCCACGTTTTCCCTTGACCACTGGCAAAACCTTTGCCTAAGCAACAATAAAATAAAAGTTAT
Source organism: Uropetala carovei (assembly GCA_036926305.1). Taxonomy (NCBI): domain Eukaryota; kingdom Metazoa; phylum Arthropoda; class Insecta; order Odonata; family Petaluridae; genus Uropetala; species Uropetala carovei. The sequence goes on along the minus strand of JAXCHB010000156.1, from coordinate 154,691 downwards.
ACTTCCGCACCCAGAAATAATAAAGATTACATCAACTAAAGCTGTCTAATTCTACTATTCCAAAATTCTCTTGAATTTGCATGATTAAGCTTATGCAGACAATAAACTATAACGAGTACAGGATATAATGAGAAGTCCACTATAATGAGTGTTAGGGATTGCAAATTTACCGACTTTTGATTTACCGGTAATTCGGTAAAAATTTTCACAAATACCGGTAATTTATAGTTTCAAAAAATGCTAAATGGAAAGAAAAATGATAGGTAAATATTAATGGAAGACAAATTTTATTCAAATCAACTATAAAACTAATATAAATAAAAAAATTTTTATTCAAAACATTTATTCCAAACATAATTTTGTTTAATATTAATATAAACAAAAAACACTTTGAACAAAATTGTATTCCAAACATAAGTATAAGTTTAATGTTAATATAAAAAAAACACTTTGAAAGTCTTTCTTATTATGTCTTTTTGGTTAAAAGAGTTTCGCAGAAAAATCATTTATCGAGACTATGGTCACCTAACTGCAACCTTATTTTACTACATATAAACCCAGCCATTGAAAAAGCTCATTCAGATTGAACACTTGTTGGTCGACTGGTCATTAGGAAATCGAAATCCATTTTTAAATATTTTCCTATTTTTTCTTCTTGAAAATACATTAGTTCCTTTCTTACGACTTGTGTTAGGTCTTTTGTGTTTTTTTTTGTTTTTGAGATGAATCTTCATAGGCTGAGTCATTTTTTTTCTTTATCGTCAGTTGAAGTTTTTCCTTCATAAACAATGTAGTTGATGACGAAGTAACTGAAGTCGGTTCATCCTCAGACTGGGAGTTGGAATCGTTGACTACTGTTGATTCAGTTTCAGAAATGCGCTCAAGTAACTCTACAATTACCTTTGTTATTGTGGACTTGCTGGTTTTATTGAAAATTCCATAATCTTCATCAATTGATTTCTTTGGATCATAAAGAAACTGTAGAACATCAGAATAAGTTGTTCGTCTTTCCTTTATGAGAGCTATCAATGCTTCTTTAAGGTCAATGCTTAAAAATGTGTTTTGATTTGTTAGTTCATCAAGCATAAATTTTAATGTTACATCAGCAATATACAAATTTACACTTTTGGAACATAGTGCTTCTACAGCAACTTTTATTGGCTGCAATGCTAATACTGTATTAGAGAGCAGTTCAAGTTCATTTTCTGTAAAGATCAACACATATTAGTGCTAAGATATTAACGTTTATAACGCATTATCTGCATTAAACATATTCAAGGAATAATATTAAAAACACAAAAATAACTACTTACCATCACCATAAAGAAATATTTTACTAAGGTTTAAAAAGTTCATGTAGGAAAGAATTACTTCGCAGGAGCCGCCACTGTACATGATCAAATACTGCGAGAAAATTACTTTCAATTTATGCCATTTTTGATTTATGCCATAAACCTCAGAACGTATCTATGGCGTAAATCGAGTGTCGCCTGTACTTTCTTGACTACTGATTATTGCGTCAGCCTTCAGCGCATGCGCAATTGTCTGCCGAGAGAATCAGGACTTGAGAGACAATGAAACATTCAAACACGGGAATATTATTATTTTTTTAACATGCACTAAAAACATTTTTTATTTAATGAATTACCGGCAAAAAATTACAAAATTACTGGTAAATTTTTACCAGATTTTTGAGCTATTTACCGGTAAACCAGTTTACCGGTATTGCAATCCCTAATGAGTGTTATATGCACCATTGCTTTAATAATATCAAGCATAGGAATAGTATTAGGATATAACAAGAGCATTATTTTAGCATTCCATTACAACAAGAACAGGTTTCCTTCACCTTTTGAAGTGATTGTTTCTGAAAAATGCCACTAAACAAAATCAATGCAGGCAAGTACATAGAGTAAAAGAATAATTGAGAATGGTGTCAACTTTTTAATGAGTGGACTGTAGCTGGACTAGGCACCTAGTGTCATTCATTATACTGCACGCTGTTTCGCTCAAACACAACAATATCCTAAAGATGGAAAGAAGAATAATATTTTCACAGTTGTTTGTGTATCTTTTCGCTATGACAGAGTCCTACTAAGCAATGACACTCACCTACACAACCATACAATTATGCATAAAATGAAAGAAGGAAATATAATACATAGGTTTACTGGAAATTATATTACCATTATATTACCACAGCAGAGACATAGTATCACAAGCAACTTTCAACAATGGCCTATTAGACAACATGCGCATACTATCTCTATATCCAGAATGTGAACAAAGTGACATTTCCTGACACTTTCTATGATTGATTTGCTACATTATTTACATTCTGAAATTATAAAAAATATACTGCTCCTACTCCTGTTTATTCTAATTTACCCTGAATTTTACACAGTAGTATTTTTATTTTTCAATTTAATTTTTTCCCTGACATACGCAATTTTTGTTCCTTACCACTTCTCCTTAGTGATACTCTAAATATTATTGCAGTTAGGGAGGAACCCTTCCACCATATGGACAGAAGATTACAGGAATAATAAAATTTATATAAATTTACAATCCTTTTAAAAACATTTTCTGAAATAAAATTTACCTCATTTTTATAGGAACTTCTCTCCTGATTTTCGGTATCTTTGACCACACTATACACTTTCAGTGGTTGAATCAGTTCTTCATTTTCTGAGCTCTAAAAAGAAATGCTATTAGAAAAAGTTATCGAATAATTAATAGCATTTTTACCAGTCGAATGCAGTGGTTACCCTTGCTTGAGGCCTGCTGTTGACAATTTCTGTGACGTGTATTGTTTTCAATTTTTTCCCTCTTGTTGGCTGGATGTCAGTTTCATCTAACTGACTACAATATACTTCTGCTATCTGAAAGGGTTCGCCTTCATTGGATTTCGAGGCAAACTTCTCTGCCAACACCTAAAAAAAAATTCAAGCTATTCTCATACTCAACGTTACAAAACTTTCATCATTACAATAATGTTCACATGAATTATAGATTTAATGATGGTTTATACAACTGTTAAAACTTCAGTCCATTGCTTTAATAAAAAGAAACAAAAGATAAAAACCGATCCAACATACACTGCATAAGCTTTCTCATAATTGTAGCTTTCTAGTCTAAGCAATAATATCCATTTTCATTAATGTGTATTAACATATTTTGACTAACAATAAGAACAGCAATGCTTCTGCTATTAGTGAGAAGAGTTTGACGTCAATCAGGTGTCAAATTTGACGTTTTACCACGCCATTGACCACTTCATATTTATATTTTGAGATATGCAGCTATGACATTGCTTACAACATTAAGCTCTACATTTGCACACAATTTTTATCAAAGTCCATATATGTATACATATCACAAAGATATATTATATTATACTAATAAATCAACTGTAATTAATGAGTGTCACTAATGATTGTGCAAATTATGCCCCATCATGGATCAACTTATGCAAGTACTTCAATACTGCAAAAATGAAAATTTTGGTATCAAAACATTTAAAACAAAATACAGATAACACAAAATGTTTGTGCCAGTCTCCCACATTTCGTGTTAACCAGCTTCTACTACACAGTAACAGCCTTTGAAATTCGCTTACAGGAATAACTAACAAAAACAACTTGTGAAGGTTTAAAATTTATAGGGTAAATCCAGTAAAGTAAGATTTTAATTTGTTAATTCCACAGGGAAACATTAAGCGTGAATTGTATGATTAAAGAATCTTTTCCTCTGGAAAATACAAATTCTATTATTTATATTAAGGAATAACTAAAATGAAAAAGTAGTAATTACCCTTAAAAGGTTACTTAGAATAACAAATTTCAGAATTCAAACTGAAAGAAGCTTTAACCTAAAATAAACTATATCTTACGAGAGATTCGCTGTCACTTCCACCAAATGTAAACTCGACCCTAGGCTTAACATTCTGCTTCCTTTGTTTTCTCGTGTTTGGAGAAAAATTATGGATAGTAGGCACTGCATTAGGTTTCAACTTCCTCAGCCCATCTGCTCGATGAGACTCAAAAGCAGATTCCTCAAAGTGAACCTGTCAAAACAATATCAAAAACCATTCAAAATTCACAACGATAAAGAATTATGCAATGCATCAATTCTGCATGCAGTTTTCCTCCCCTCTGGAAATGTATATATCTTTGAATCTTTTTAAAGAAAACTCCCTTTCATAAATAATACTGAGAAATAAGTTAGAAGCACACAAATGCTGCCAAACTTCATTTTTATAAAATATAATTGGATCAAGAAAATATTAGTAAAATTAGCCAATCACATTCTTTAAAATAAACAAATACACTGACAATGATTGTAAATAGAAATCATACGAGGAGGATTGCCAATTTTAACAGGTTGACTGCCACGGTGGACACTGGTGTCCGCCCACGTACTTTCCTGTGGCGTCGTGCAAACATCGGTGTCCACTCAAGTTTTTCTTTCCGTGACCGCTATTAAGTTTATTCCTTGTGTCTGCTATGGCCCTACCGACCGCGCGTACATCTTGGTTTTCAGAAAATTATTTTGTATCGGAATTTATTAATTTCTTCGAAATGACTTCAGTACGAGGTGACAGGTTGAAAAGATACAATAATAGGATTGTGGATAAGAATAATTCAATGAAAATAATAGAAATACGTGTTTTAATTATTTAATTCCATTTCATATAGAAATCATAAATTTTTTACTAATATGATGCTTTTTATATTTACTAATGCATAATTAAATTAATACAAGCAATTTGCACATTCTATAAACTTTTTTCATGATCCAAAAAACAAACAACCAGTTGTTAAAAAGTAGCAAGGAAATATAATCATAAATAAAAAACTGCTATTACAAAATGACGTAATTTAAAGAAGTTATAGATTAACAGATACAGTTATAAATATAACAGTGTAACAACATAAAGTACAATAACAATACTTAATTTAAAATTGTGAAAAATGCTTCAAAAGTAGAACTATAACTAAACATCTAAAGTTACCATTATCTACACATTTTTATGTAATTTGTAATGCAACTGATTTATATTGTTAAAACATTCTAAACAATAATGGGGCTTTTCTGGGCAGTCATTGCAATATGTAATTACTTTTTTCACTTCATTTTTTGCTATTTCTCCCCTTATTTTCTTTTCATAACACCCTCGGCAGTATCTTCTGTTCACCATGGCACTTCCCTTTTCTCTCATGAATGAATGGGTTGACAGATGGGTCCTCATCATAGGCCTAGATGGACCAGGTTCAGTTCCTTCAACATCAGTTTCTGTTTTCAGTAAAGCATTTATAATTGCCCTCTAAAATCAGTTATGTCCATCTTCCTAATGCTTATTTTACTGAAAATAAAGTAAGCAATCACAATGGCCAACCCCAAAATGACTTCTATTGCTACTTTTCTGTACTAATTCATTGATCAACGAAGTGGTGTGGGGTAGGAAGGAGGATAGTTGGTCTGAAATGCCAACGGATGATTTTCCTAAATTATAATCTATTATGGCCAGGGGTTTCATGACTTCCTGTCCTTTTCTTCGTACAGGTGCCATTTCATCGGAATAGAAAGTTGAGAGAAGTAAAATATCGCACCTATCTCTTCCACTTCATAACTGATATCCCTCTCTGGTTCTCCCTCACAATTATTTCTCCCTTTTTCAATTTTTTCATGGTTACATCTTTTAGAACACCCTTCCTATTGCTTCGAAGTGTGCCAAGTAAGTGGACCCTGTGGTCAAGCAAAGAATTCGCTAACTCTATACTTGTGTAATAATTGTCGGTGACAATTTTCCTTCCAACATCTAACAGATTCTCTGCTAGTTGCAACACCACAGTCGTTGGAGCAGATTTCCCTGCATCGAGCTCTTTATCAGCATAAATTTTCAAGTTCCAAGTGTAACCTTTTTCTAAACATAATTTATACATTTTCACCCCATATTTATGCCTTTTCTGAGGGCTGTATTGTTTCACAATAAGTCTACCCTGAAAAGGAATCAGTGTTTCGTCAATGCAAACAGTCTCCAGGGATGTACAATTCCTGAAATTTCATGATAATCTTATCTAAAATAGGATGGACTTTAAAAAGACGGTAATTTTCTGGTGCCTCTTCATTGTTTGAAAAATGTAACATACATAGCAGCAATTTAAATTTGTTTCTGCTGATAGCTTTTTGAGCAACATCATTGCAATAAAGAATCTTTTTGCTCCAATAACTATATATTCTTGGCATGTTTACTAGCCCCATGTAAGTCAATAAACTGAAAAATCTTTTTATTTCAACTATATCTGTCGGTTTCCATTCCGTGACTTTTTCCATGATTTTTTTATCAAAATGTTTGTCTTAGTTTTAATTTGTTCAGCATATAAATTTGTTTGCTGTACGATATGTTCAAAATTATCATCTTCAATTATTTTAGAAATACAGCAGAGTAGGGTTCTGTAAATTTATTAAAGCGGAATTGAGTCCATAATCGGAGGTAAATCGAAAATCAGGATGCTTTCTAAGTGGTTCCGTCCAAATATTGCAGAATGACTCGAAGATATGTTGCGATGGCTCCCCTGCACTAACCTCTCCTACATCTACATCGGGCAGGCTCTCAGAGAGGGATTCAACTTCTTCCCTATCAACCTCACTGGATGACACACTATCAATTTCTTCATCACTTGCTGGGACATAACCCAAATCCGAGTCCAGCTCACTTCCTAAATAATACTCTTCCATATTCTTGTACATACTTTGTAGTTACGGGGCTCGAAAGAAGACTTATTTAATCCACTTCGTAATGCTATAATTAAAAGATAATAAAAAGATATTAGAAATTACTAGCTATAACATATGCATGATATTAATACCAATAACAGTAAATAGTATAATACAGTTGCTCTTACTTATTAGTTGCATGAAAATTATCCTTGAAACGACAAGGTAGATTTACATCCAGAATATGATTTGCAGTGAATGTTGGGATATTACCCTGGTGTCTTTGAAGTATGTAGTATTAAGCATACTTATGGAATCTTGCAAGAAATTTTATTCAGGTAAATAGGGTAAAATATAATAAATATTAAAAAGAAATAAGGAGATTTACTTAACGAAAAGTGATGAAGAAATAGTGAAGTGATGAGAAATATTTCCAGAGTGTAGCTTTCGGGATCTTTTTCAACTTCAGCAGCCAACAGAGAACGAAAGTATATGCTTCTTACTTCTCAACTCTGCTTACCACTTCAATCCGAGTCTCTTTTTATATGCACAAAATCACAGGGTTATGCAACTTACACTTGCTCACCCACAGGCTGTGGCAGACCAGTGCCCACTACATAAAATCTAGATTACTGTTAATATAAATAAACATATGTAAATTTTAAAATTTGTCTTATTCTAGGAGTAATAACCCATCCATAACACAAGTTGGCCTGGAAACAAGAAATTCAAATTTCATTTTGGCAGTCAACCTGTTAAAAGCACTTCAGTATTTGGAATATTGGCCAACTAAAAACTATCATTAATAAAACATGCCAAGGCAATAAATATTACTACGTCTTCTATTAATCCATTTTTGAATGAGATTAAAAACTTAAAAAACACACCTTCAGTCACAACACATCATGCACAAGTAAAAAAATGCGCCATGCACCACACACACTGAATGATTAGAAGTGATCAACCACTAACTTATCCCAGAATGATCATGTCTTTAAAATCGTTTTCAATTTGGAGTGTTCGTTTTCCATTAAGTTATTTTTTCTTTCTTACCGAATTGGGGCCTTACCAAATCATAAATACTCATAGACACTTAGAACTGGAGTTTAACTGCCTGAATAATATACGATGAAGGCTACATATTTCACAATTACGAATAATCGCAAATACTGTCATTTATATATATTTAATAAGAAAAAACTTTCCGATTGAGGAAATCGCGAAATCGTAACAATAAGTCTCATATAATACAATGACCACCTAAAAGGTTTAATGGATTTTTGCACTTTTAGCGTTCGGTTAAAATAAAAATAGTAATGTGTAACTGACATGTTATCATAATACTAAACTAAAACGTATTATAACTATCAAAAAGAGTATTTCACTTCTTCTTCTAAGTAAAAATATAAATACATATCATGTTATGTCACGAGGATTCGTTTTGAGTGATTTTAAATAAAAGTGATTTTACTACCTTTCTAATTGTTTAAGCTATGAAATTTTTGTTAATTACAAATACTGATATACCTGGCAAAAGGACGCCCCTGAGCCAGGATTCCAATTACTTCTTCCAGCAAAACGAATCCATTGTTGCCTTCTGCGGGGATCATGCGGTAATCTGTATGTTTTGAATCCCTTATCAGTTCTGTTAGAGCAGTAAGGAACCGAGCAGCCAACCATTACAATTTTGAGGTCTACAGGTAAACAACGGATGCAACATGGCGGGTCGAAGAGGACTACCTCTTCAGTTCTTAAAAAACCTACAAGTTTGTTAAACAAACATTAGAAACATACCAAATAAAAAATTAGCAATTTAAATATCAGCATTCGTCGCATCGTCCTTAAAATTTCAGGTTTACATAATTTTGTTGATAAGTTATAACAATTATGGGAAGCCTATCGATTATGGTGATAACGCGGAACTACAAGGAACATGTGACTATTCTAAATGTTTAAATTAAGAGGTCCTTATCACTTCGAGTGCCTTTACAATTACCTTCATTTATTAAAATTATTATAAACAGCGTAATAGCTCGCAACTATCATAACAGATTAACTTAACTATTTAAATAGACCGACTTTCTCTCAATTCTGAAAGATAAACAAGATTGTTATTGACCTCATGGGGAAGAATAAGTAAATTTTGATGTAAACGTATACATAACCAGTTCATAAGACACTCGTTATTAAATTTACTCGATGTATAAGGTTCAACAAACAGTCTAAACACTGCATACAAGACGTAAATAATTATAGAAAAAATCGTTACAAATTCTGAGCAAAATATTTATCTTACAAAAATATACGACAAACCTCGCAAAGACGAGATGTTTCTTTAGGTTCCCATCCATTCTTTCGAATTAAGCTGGCCCAAATTCTTCTACGTTGAAGGTCACGAGGGAAACGATAAAATCGGTGGGTTTTAGAACAGTGATTGTTGCACCGTGGAGCACTACAATACACCATAATAAACATGCATAGTAATAATTTCCAATGTTTATTATTTACAGAACCGCATTGGCATTAGAAACTTGCGATAGTTCGTATTGATGTCGAACGATACAAAGTTTCGATATTGAAGGCCGTCGATTCCTTTCACATACAGCGGAAACATGATTTTGATACTTGTAAATTTAATTATAACTATTGCTACGACTTTTCTGTGCAGTCAAACAAAACATCCGGCATAAACAGAAAGGAAATCATCTATTGGAGAAAACGATTTGAGTAGATATCTTTTTGGTTATTTGTTGCCTAAAACATAAAATTCACATTGACAAGATTCGTAAGCCGTCTTCTTGAAATGAAGTCACCACGAGCTTCGAACTGTTATAATCTATTATAAATAGTTACTTCTTACAAAGGAGAAAGATGATGATAAAAAACATGCTATTTCTAGAACGGCTGCAGATCTGAAATTTGGCATGATGATAGGTCACTCAGTATACTCGATCCAAAGATTTTCATTTTTAGGGTAGTTTTCCGAACCCACTTTTAACATAAGGTTGATGCAGAGCTTTAAAGGAGTTCATGACAGATTACACCTTTTCTTCGTTATTTTTCATGTATGACTTTGGAAACAAAAGGCGATTTTAAACTAAGAACAATGTTATGCAACAGAAAAATACACCAAAACAATTTTCGTTATTCAAGGTCAAAATTCATTGTCAAATTTTATGCATTTTATTGTTTTAACTGTGGTAAACGGGTGAGCTGCAGTGGGCTTGGTTGGGCTCACGCAATCCCATTGTTTAATCTTAACCTGCTCACTGAGCCCATAGTTAAAATTTATAAGATGTGCATATTGTATGTACAACCGCAAGGATGTTCGACTTCTAATACGATAGGGAACACATTTCTCCTAAAGCATCTGCCAGAGGGCCGCAATATGAAAAGGTCCGCACTCGAGCAAGGGCCACAACAGAGGAACCGAAAAATTATTGTCCATCTGGAAACAATAGCGGCGGGAGTGAACAAGTGATTCTGCGTTGTGCCACAATATAATTTATACAATAAGTTCATATCTTAGTATTGTATTAAAAAAGAAGAGTACTAACTTTTAAATAGTATAAGTAAGCTGTACTCAACCTTGGGTACGCGCACCCCTGGGGATATGGAAGAAACATTAACATATTGCCATATATAATTTTCATACTCTTGCAAAATTTCTCTAAAAACAGGAGAATTTCGACTTTAGATTAACGTAAATCCATAAGCAAGTTAGTAGACGCATTAACAGGTACATCATCTGAAATACGTTGCATACCACAGATGTAATCTGCCTAGTTGTCACACATCTCATAATTTTTGTGATAAAAACCAAAATGTTTCCTCAATAAATACTTGTAACTATGAATTGAAAAAATTAAACATTTTATTCCCATGCAGGTTTATTTCTAATCCATCTCTTTTTTTTAATATAGCGAGCCCATTGGCAGCCCACCCCTGAGTAAATATACCATGTCATTTCTGTAAATGTTCTTCTAAAGATTTGAAACTGCAAGACAATGCTTTTCTAGAATAATATAAGTTTTTCCACAATTAAACAATGCAGCAAAGATCAAGATTAGTTTTCATTCTGATTTAATATTTACAGGCTCAAATAATAATAGCTGATGTGAAGCTTGAAATTAAATTTCCTATATTTGCCAAATAAAAGGCACAGTTAAATAGTGTGAACTTTGGTGAAATAACTAAATAAAACAATTTTTACTTTAATACACCATTGGATGGAATGCAATACATGCTCTAGGTTGAAACATTCTCTTTATCGAAGGAAGTGATAAATGATTTTGCTGATAGTTTTTCATTTGTATTTGTTTATGTTACTCTTATTACACATGACATGTCTTATCAGCACTGTCAAAATATCATTTGATATGACAAAAACCTGAGTGAAAAAGAAATGTTTCCAAAAAACTAAAAACATTCCTATAAAATATCTTAAATGTACATTGTACTCAATGCTACAAAAACTATTCTTATGAATCAAAAAGTATATGTTATAAACTTATCAGCCTTAAAATGTCTGGTTCTTTCACTGAGTGATATTTGCTTCACGCTGATATTACTCTAATAAAGCAATTATTGTGTATATGATAGATCGCAACCATGTCAGTGTGACAAGTATTGTTGGAATTAGAAAGTCCACTCAGGTAGAAACCCGAAAAGACATGTTTGATAGTATGAAGTTTTTGAATAAAAATACCAAGCTAAGTTAAATTACAAGTTTTTAATAAATACGTATGAGAGTGACTCAGGTCCATCCTTTGCAAAATTGCTGATTTAATTGACCTCAGAAACTATTATAAGAATCTACTTTCTTATTTAACGCTGAGAAACACATAACTTTGACATAAAGAAGTAATTTTATTGTATTTTTTTCAATTTAATAAAATAAAATAATTACATACTCCGTGAATTAAAACTAGGGCTCGTGTATTATAAAAGTACCAATGAATTCTTTCCGACAGTTTTTTATCCGTATTTTAGTAAGCAAACAAACTCAGCTGGTTCACATAAACATAACATTGTAACAGTTGAGAAACATTTTAAGTAGGAATCATTTATGCGGCTTACCTTTTCGGGTTTGAATGGATATTTAAATTTTGTAGGAACTGCAGAAGATCTAAGTCTAACTGTTTGTCCGGTTCTGTCGAAGCAATCCTCCATAAAATGGTCTGAACAAAGTTTGCTATAAGCATTTGGAAACCAATTATATCTTTTCATGTTAACAACCCATCTTTTTAATCTTTCCTCATCACTGGCAGGAAACCTAAAATAGACATTTCTAAATGTGACTACACTTGATAGTTTATTTTACGATTCGGTTACCTAGGTAATTTTCGCACTCACATATGAAATGTCTTCCCCGAGCCTTTTCTAGTCTTATTTGTACAATACAACGCCGAACATTGAACCATACTTAATGTGATTTTCAATTCTGTAATCACGTATTTCTTTTTCAGCACCGGCAATTTATAATTGCTCTTGAACAAAACTATTATAACATCCTATAAAATTGTAAAACTGAAATTTGAACTACCCCGCTATGGATGAATTCTTAAAAACCGTAATCGCTTGTTATAAAGTCTGAAAAATACGCTTCTACGTTCAAAAAAATTTAAAAATGCGAGAAAAATGCTAGTTAAGAAAAATAATTCAATAAATAGCACAAAAATATTTACATATTAGCATTTCCTCTTTCAGTTGTTTTACGTTTCGTGCTCTATTCCAAAGATGGCATAAGAGTAATAATTCCGCGCGATATGGATGGAGCTAAAGTCTTTCCTTCTTAATGGGGAGATTGACACTGTCATAATAAAAGCACTCATTCTAAAAACTTATCCAAGGAGAAAACTTCCGGGAACAGATAATTTTGCGTTGTAGTTTTTCTGTTCTTAAGCACCAATTTAAAAATTACTATTTGTGAAACGGCAGTTTATATCTGCCTCGTATACCACTTATTCTAAAGGTCATTTATACTAAAATATTCTGATCCCCAATAATTTCTAACTTTCCCCATGAACCTTTAAAAGTTCTTTTATTGAGAGCTTATTTTGACTGAGCCCAAAAGGAAAACTTCATTATAATGATGTGAATGTGATTCCAATTATAATGTGACATTCTCCAACGTTGCGTATTTAGCCACATTCTTTATAAAAAATAACTAAACAAGCACCCGCCTCTGATATATAATATAATAATCTCAGTTTATTTAGCTATTGCTATTCTCATAATACAAAAAATATATATTCACAATACAATGAATAAGTCACTCATACAATAGAACGAAATAGTACCTAATAGATAAATAATACAAGTTTACTTCTCTTGTTCTCTGAGACAGCTTTTCAACTTAATTTTGAACACATTTAAATTCACAGTATTTTTAATATCTGTACTTAAATTATTATATAACTGCAATCCTTTAAAAAATATTGAATTTTGTGTAGTTACCTTATTTACACTATGGATATACAAGTTATTCTTATTTCTAGTATTATGACCATGTATATCACTATTATGTACTAATAAATTTTCATAGTATTTAGGCATTAGCCCAGACCTTATTTTATGTATAAATAGAATTACTTGCATGCCCATCATTTGCGAGCAATTTAACCAATTTAGCATTTGTAACATTACATCAATCTTTGTATATTTATCATATTTGAGAATCAATCTCATTCCTCTATTCTGTAGGATTTGTAGTCTTTTCTTTTCTGTAACATTTGCCTTAGTTGTATTTTCACGATTCTACATTTTCAAATAAAACCTTACCTGAAACATTTTCTTCATTTGTTTCTGCTCTTTGCAATGTTTTGTAAGTAGATTCCAAATTTCTGTCACATGAGAAAACGTACTCTAATTTATTTCTTCATATGAAAAATTTATTTTTTCAAGTGCGTATGATAAATTTTGAAGAACTTGGAGAGACACTGGTCAGGATGTGTTTTTAAGCAAATCAGCCTCTTGGGCTATTATCACCATAACTTTACTTACAGGACTCTATAGAGAAAGGAGATTAGCTTACTCTTTACAAAAAGCACCAAGGGGGCTAATTCCTTAACATCCCTTCCAAAGAACAGAGCATTGACTTGCACGATCTCATCAAGTCAATATGAAAATAATTTTTGAGATAATTTTTAAAAATGCTTTTTAATGAAATTCACTGATGATGATGATTCATTTGTTGAAGCCGGTCATATATTTTTGATTTGTGGAAATAGTACCAAGTTATTTCTTACTAGAGTGTTTTATTTGAGTCTACATACAATTATACCAAAGCTTTCTAATGTTTTGTAGACGAGTATTTCATCTTGTTGATGAAATTAAAATATCTTTTGATTTCAAAAGTTTTTAAGTTCCATAACACTGAATACCCAGGATAATTTCTATAAAGACATAAAAATGTTTCTCAGATAATCTTCGGATGATATTTTATACCATCAATACCATAAATTAAAAGAGTAACATGTAGAAGTAAATTTAATATTGGCACTGATACAGTAATAGTTTAATTCAATCTTATGATAGATAATTTTTTGTGATTAAAATTGTTTAAATGTGCATGAAATCAATACGACAAAACTATTCTATATCTACAAAATAAGAGTTTCTTCATATACCACAGAGAACTTGAAAATTTCTACTTGCCCCTATTGCTTTCGATAATAACCTTTGTGCTATCCTTAAAAAACAAATAATTAGTCTACCTACAACTTTAAGTTACCAATTTACTTGTTTTATCTTGTGCACATCTATCTCAGAAAATGGAAAGATAACACTACAGTAGTGATGTACCGGGTACCCGGCAATTACCCGGTACCCGGCATACCCGGCCAGAGGGTATATGGCATATAACACCATATACCGTCCACTACAGCACTGGATATGCCCAACCCCAGTATCTTCCACATGCCTCATACATAATATTTTTCATTAGTTTGACTATATATCAATGTCAACATGCTCCTAAACATAAATTAAATTCTACCTCCTAAAACAATTTATAATTTTCTTAAAACTGAAATGTGTGCCATGCATGTAAAAATAGGTTTTTTTCTATAAGATTAAACTAAACATACCTCATTCTGAATTATTGTATGAGGAGAAACTATGCAAGGCACAGCATCAGGTTGTATCTTTTTGATCCCATCAACAAAATCTGACTCTAATTGGTATTCATCAAAATTCCACTGAAATATCAATAGAAAATGACATTATCATAAATGAGAATAAAAAATCACAATAGTAAGCTCTATAGTGAAATTGAAAATGACAAGCTTGTTTTAAATAAATAAATATTATCCATTATTGAAGCATTTAATGGCTATAAATTGTTCTCATTTATGAATACAAATTATACAAATTCATCACACTTTTTAAAAGTGGGCATTGAATGTTCAGTAACTGAAGGAAAACAAGTTTCGTCCATTCTCAGTCAACTGTAAATGGATAATGCATAATTGCTCTGTCAGGAATTTAGATGAACCAATGAAAAAGGAATTTTAAAAACATTTCAGATTCAAAAATCAATAGTGTTCTACTATGACTTTAATTTATTAGATTCCATTGAGCAAATTACAAAATTGAAATGTACAAAAGCAACATAATAAATGTAACAAAAAACATCATTACCAATATCAATGACCATAACTAAACTACCCCCGAGAGTACAGGTTGAGGAAAATTCAATAGCTGATAGCAGTTTACAGAGATGGTCAAGATAATATCAGGATTATGATGAATGTTCAACAAAGAATTATATAAGAAAGTTAGCCAACAGAAGGAGAAGTGGGAGGTGAAAGAAATTCTTTTGGCTTCATTTTAGAATCGTCTGAAAATGAAAACCTGAGAAATATTTTAGTATTTTTCAGTGAAATATTTTATTTTAATGAAGTGAAACTTGCAAAATCACTCAATACAGAAATTTGAAACCCAAGAGAGAACTCCTTATATTAAATAATCATTTGAAATTATGATAATATATTAGTTTATGGCTGTTGTTCCTCATAAATATCAAATTAGACAATAATATAATGAAATGAGGTGAAAACGGTAAATTAACAATTTCTACCTCAAAATTATATTTTCTTGAAAAAAATTATAAGATTTACTGTGATTTAAGCTCATGATTTATATTTAATTTATTCTGTGATCCCAAGAAAAATTTTAATTCCAATCATTAAAATATTAATTTGATTTTGTTATTCAATGATTTTGACCTCAATGAGTAGGTTGTTCAGTAGGATACTGAAAGAGAGGTTGGAAAGTTGTATCGAACCGTGGATATCTGAGGAGCAGGCAGGCTTCACTGTAGGCAAGTCTCGCCTAGATAATATTTGTAGCATACGGCAGGTTACTGAGATGGTGGTGGTAAAAGGTCAGGAGATTCATATGATTTTTGTGGATCTCGAGAAAGCATATGACTCTGTCCCAATATGTCAGCTGTGGGATGCCATGAGGAAGGTGCATGTGGATGAGCCAATAATAAATCTTATACAGAGAATGTATAAGGGATGTAGAGTGGTAGTGAAACAAGGAAAGTGGATATCTAAGGAATTTTCAACATCAAAGGGTTTGAGGCAAGGTTGCGCCATGTCACCTACTTTATTCAAGGTGTACTTGGAAGGGGTTTTAGAGAAGTGGAACTTGTCATGTGGTAAAATGGGTGTCCAGGTTGGGGATGATGTTATTCAGTCTCTGATTTTTGCAGATGACCAGGTGATTATTACACAGGACGAAGATGACGTGGGATATATGTTCCGTAAGCTAATAGAGGCATATGAGAAGGGTGATCTGAAGATAAATCTCTCGAAGACAGAGTACCTGGTGATTGGAGGGGAAAGTCAGGACATTGTCCTTACTGCAGGCGGTTGACCAGTTTAAGTACCTAGGATCCATTGTTCACAAATCTGGGACGTGTGAGGATGTGGAGAACAGGGTAAATCAGGCTCAGATGGCAATCAAGATGTTGAATGGGGTGCTGTGGAGTCGGGAGATTAGTAAGAGAACAAAAAAGACTATTCTACGGGTCATTGTGGAAAGTATAATGACATATGGAAGAGAGGGATGGACTCTCACGGAGAGGTTAAAGAAACGCATTAATGCAGTAGAGATGGATGGACTGAGGCGTAGCATGCGTGTATCCCGATTACAACGGGTAAGGAATGAGGTGATTCGGCGAGAGATGGAAGCAGAAGAGACTATCCTCGACCGTTTGGAGTGCAGGAGAGATGGCCAAAGCGAGTATTCGACTGGTCAACCCCAGGACGCAGGAAGCGAGGACGCCCGCGCATCACTTGGCGAAGACAATGGAAGAAGCTGTGAGAGCACGCAACCTGAGAGATGGCCAGTGGGAGGACCGACAACTGTGGAGATTGGGAGTACAAGGCAACCGCTAAGCAGTGGAGAAGCCTTTTTAATAATAATAATTTTATTCAATAAATCTTGAAACTTATAAACATCTTCACATAAATCATACAGCTCTGAAAGTGATCACCAATGCGCCCCAATGGGACATGGAACATAGGTCATCAAATGATTTCTTGTTTTATAATCCTGATGCTCTTTTGTGATTTCATTCACTTTTAATATCTTGAAGCAATAATGTTAGAAGCCCTAATAAGTCACTGAAAATACAATTTTCAGCTTGTGTATGTACATTGGTTTTTCAACAGATAAGGACCATATGAAATAGAATGAAATATAACTGCATGCATGGAAATACTATTTTATTAAGATTTTACATAGCTACAGATGTTAATTACAAAATATAATTAACATAATAAACACTTGTCATATCTTTAAGTTAATTAATAACCTTAATAATATAACCTGGGAGTTGAAATTTCTAAAACTCTCTATATTCACTTTACATATTATGTAGGCATTTACAAACAACATGTGGTAAGGCTAAAGTTAAATTAGCATGTCACCCTTTTGATATAATACAACATGGTCAACATGGCATGTGATAAAGGAAAATTCCAATAAGATAAGATTCATTGTATAAGTTTTTAAATGAGCCTAAAGTAAATTGTATCCGTCTCTCTTATGCTAATTATTTTTATATTAAGAATAAGCCATATGAATGAATTCTATGCCAAAAATTGACATTTAACCAAAAATGCTCTACAAAAAATATTGTTTATAAAAGAATAGCGAAAATTGGCTAACGCTATTCATGCAACATACGGGGGTAAACTGCATAACATAAAATGTGGAAGTAAAACTCTTTATTATTTGATTCGATTAGTTGTTAATTTAAAGGGTACATTAATTGTATATGTTTTACAATTAAGTTGAAAGGATCGTGTCCGAACTCGTATCTCCAAACGAATTCTATAAGATGTGAATCTAACACAGTTCTATGGGTTCCAAACCGACTTCTGTTTTTACCTTTAAGTTTCTGCCATAAGCTTTCTACATGTTTAGCTTTTTCCCCATAAATTAGATTAACAAAATTTATGGACATAATAGTACTGCCTGGGGTGATGTTACGAATGATAGCATCTAAAAGAGTTCCGGCAGATCTATCTGGAATTACCTCAACAAAGGTCTTCCTACTTCCTATTTGGTAACCCGCAAATATCCATTGCTCACGTACTTCATGTCCTTTTGACTTCCTTCTTACAAACTGACACTCATCGATTTCAACCACCTCATTAGAACCAATTTTCCTATTATCGAGTCTTAAATAATATTCTGCGCATACATAACGTAAGAAATGTTTCCAATCTACTACGGTGTTCGAGGATCGTATTTTAAGCTCTCTTGATATCAGTTTTTCGGAGTCCATTTCGAAAGCCCAAAAATAAATAAGTCTAATTATTGTGCCGATGTTTAGGTGACTTCCTTCGAAGAAAGTTCCCTTCCTAATGGAGCGCTCTCTGTTGCAATTCTTTTGTGGACATTTGAAGATGTAACCATCTCCACACGATCTCTTCTTGACTAAACTTAATTCACAACCACAATCTGTTCTGTCGCAAGCAGCTTTCTCTGGAATCAGACCCAACATTTGGCCGAATCTCATAGCCTCCTCGTTGTTGCAAGTTTTCATGATAACATCATCTAGATATATTTCGCTGGCATTCATCGTATATCCTATTGTTTAAAATATTATATTATTTTTAATCTTATAAAATATCTAATTAATAACTGTTTAATGGGCAATGCAACTCACTTATACGAAGTTTGGTCTAGTTTAGTTCATCGTTGTTGATTTTTTAAATTCCTTGCTAACTCCTTCGCATAAGACAAAAGAATAGCGAAAAAGGCAAGCGCAATTCATTCGACGTTCGTGTGGTAAAGTGTTATGTAAATGCCGTCCTTTGTTTCTGCTTGTTTGCCGTTTCCCAGAAGTTCTTTGGAATTAACACCAACTTATCTATATTAATTCATTAATGCACGCAATATTTTATCATGAACATCTTTCTTTTGGGGATAGCATAATTACTTTTTGAGATTTCCGTGTAAAGTTATCTTAATTACTTATCAGCTGTGTACAAGTACGTATATCGTGTTTTTTACAGTACGAGAAAGAAATTTTGGCTTTGTCGGAAAAAGAGATGCTGAATTGTCAGCATTTTTTTAGAATTTTAGAAGATAAAATATTCCTACAAAAAGTGGCTGCGTAGTTTTCTAACATGAAATTACTCAATTGGTTCAATTATTTATAAGGGTCTGGTACTGCTGCTTATGTGCCTTGTACTCTATCTACCAAAATTTTTCTTCGGGTAGCCGAAACTACTACTTTCGTGGGAAACTTAAAAACCAAATTAAGCAACTAACCACAGACGAAAAAATATTATAAAATCAAGCAACTGATGTCAACAAATTCTGATATTTAATACATTAAAATATTTCTCCTAATATACATGAGAAAAATTATTCCACAAACAAATTCTCAGCCAGAAGAAAAATTAACAACTTACCTCAACTGATGACACCAATGCCTCTAAAATGCTAGCAGAAGTATTGATAGCTCCTAGCTGTTACAAAAATACAAATACAGTAATTAACTAGGTTATATGCCATTACTATGAATTTGTCGTTAAATTATAGCAATTTAATATAGCCAACACTATTTAAGAACGCAAATTTAATTACGGAAGTTGTCACTCAAAAAGAATAAAAATTATAATTTGGATCAATAACATAGATAAAGTGCAGTTATGTCTGTACGCGAAAACAAGTTATCAGTAATTCAACAATGAAAAAAATTACCTCAGAAGAAGCGTATGTATCTGTAGAGTTGAAAGACGTCCCAACGACATCGGGCTGTAATGAAATGAATGATTAAAATAATACTCCAGCATTATAACTGTTCTAGTAAAATAATGACGTTATTAAAACTACGTACCAAGGGCAAGGTATGAGTTGGAAATAAAGTGGGCACAGCGTTGTGTTTTAACTTTTTCGCTCCATCTTCTCTAAGTTTTTCGAACTGGGATAAGTGAAAATGACACTAAAATAACAAAAAATAGTGTTTCATTTAGATTTTAAATAAACTCGTAAACAAGCCGTCCGTCTTCCTCAGCACCTCCTTTAAATAGCAAGGAAAACTTACTTCACAGAGTAGTTCCCAGTCTTTCCGAATCCATTTACTTCTTCTTACATTCTTTTCCCATATAACAGACCTTTCTGCATCAGAAGGAAACCTCTTCAAACGACAGTAACCATTGCCCGAAGTATGTTTACAACCAATAGCACAACAAATAGTAGGCATTTCGAAGAGAAAGAATCACAAAATAAAGCACAGCATAATGAACGGTTAATTGACCTAATCCACAATATAATATGTCGGCAAGAGGAGAAATTCGTATAAAATTATTGGAAACCTACATTCAATCAATTTACCCACATGTTATTGTTGACCTTGTACCGTGACGCCATATTGGATATTTAACTCATTCTGATTGGTTACCGCGTAATGGACTATCTCTTTAAAATTGGACTCATAGAAAACATATCTTGGTATTTCAATTTCGATTAGTTATAGTGATCCCCCGCAATACAGATCCTCTATTCATGGAATTTCGCCATAGCGGAATTTATAACTTATGGCAAGAAAATTCGCGATACGGAACGTAAATTCGTTATATGGAAATTCTTATATCAAAATGAGGTTTTTTGTGGAAAATAAAAATGTTGCACATAACGTAATTAGTGGCTTCTCACAAACCTCGTGGTTCGGATGGCTTTTGAAGGGATAATTAGATTCTGAAAAGGATGCCAACGAGGGAAAACCGTGGGAAAATGCCATCCGTGGGTAAATAAACTCAACATTGTAGCTTTTCACCATGTCAACACAAATTCACAATTATATTAGTCGAGGCGTAGTCGTCATCCCAAAAATAATATTTTTTAAATTGCGTGATAAGAGACAGTGGACGAAACTCAAATTGTCTGGCCGACTATTTTCCTTGGCGGAGCAAAGATAAATATAAAAAGCAACTATTTCGTCTAAAGACATTCGAACACCCAACGGTATTTTTCGAGTTCCCCTCGTATGATTGAAAAACACTTATGGTTTGCGTTTTTCTCTCTGTCCATTTAGGGAAGCCAGGTCAAACTCGAAAAGGCATTAGGGCTGCAATTTAAGACGGTGGATGTTATAGAAGGGCTTGATTGTGATTATAGTTGTTTACTGAGGGCCAGAGTAAGAAAAAACTTTATCTAGAAGAATATACGTTTATTTTGTCATTAAAAACAGTAATTTAGAAAGCGCGATCTATTGTACTTCAGTAACCTTGAAAAACTCATATATCGCAAATATAAATTATTTATATAAGTCATTTCAACTCTCTCTGGCGTAACTTCGTGGAAAATTACTCGCGTTTTTATTATATATATATATCGAACGATTTAAGGCATATAAAAGGCCGCCAGTTTCACATGCCTGCTCTAGGGCAGTGGTTCTCAACCGGTGTGCCGCGAGGAAGGGACTAGTGTGCCGCACACTCCGAAGATATTTCATTTTTAAATTATGTATGTATTTAATGTACAATAAAATTATACAATTATTGCTTTACCAATTGTAACAATATAATATAACTGCGACTTTTACTTGTTACGCTAGTTTTTCTCTTTAAAAATGAGTATTTACGCAGTGAAATTAATTAGGGGTGGTTTGGTGTACTGGGATGTTCTTAAGCATGCATGAAGGCGTGCCGTGGAGCAAAAAAGGTTGAGAAGCACTGATCTAGGGTACTGCGGCATACGCGCTACCATATCACACAATGATCGCCATCCTTTCTGCTAAATTATTTTGAGTACTAGCACAGTATATTTATTACTTATCATCAATATTTTTTCATAAATATATTCAATTAAATTTGTTCTTTAAAAGCTCTTTTTCATAAGTATCATTTTATTACATCTCCAGGTGAAATGTTTTTTTCTTAGGAACGCAACTCCGATAAAAATAACATAAGCTTACGGGAGAAATTGGTTCATGTTACGGAATTTCGCTTTACAGCCAACTTTTCCGGTACGTATCCCTTCCTTATCGCGGGTGATCACTGTATCACCAATTCAATAGTATCGTAGGGGAGAAAACAGGCAAGTCGTGATAAGATATTTTGTTGGAATGATAATTGTTTAAATAATTTTTTCGTTTTCAATTTTGTGTATTTGTTAAACCTCATCTTATTTGGCTTTCAATTTAAATTATTACACATATAATTACGAAAGTTTAGGGACTTTTTATTTCTGTCTTTACTTCCACACTACGGTGCAACTGCTACTTATGCATACGTCAGACATAATAGGTGTCGAGGAATCCAATCTATGAAAGGGTAAATAATAAGAATTAAATGCAACTTTAATTCGTCAGAAAAAAGGAAAACTAACGAATAATGTTTTCAGTCGTTTCTTTAACACGAGTGAGATTCTCGAAATTAAAAATACCTCTCTCTTATCTCCAGTAATTTTTGGGCAGTAATAAATAAAGTATGGCGATAAAAAATATTGACCTTCCTGCCTAACTTCCGGTTAAACATCAGATAATATAGCCAAGTCTATAAATATTCTAATGATATAAAATGAATTTCAATGCGACATTTTTAACTTGGAGACATTTAGAGCCAACAGTTTATAAGAGATGATAATTTTTGTATCCATTATCGTCTGTATAATCCGACGGAAGGATTTAGATAAGTCAGGTTATGCAAGTAAAGTCCAACAACTACACATTTTAGTTTCATAGGTAACGTTATGAAATTCTATATCGCTGAAAGTATAAAATAGTTCCGAGTGATCGTAAACAATGTGTACGAAATTCCCGTCGCCCCCGCGTCAATCGACTTTTCTGGTTTGCATGTATCATAAAAATAAAGCAATAACCTAGATTTGTTTCGAGTTGGAAGGCAGCAATTCTGAGGAAGTCACATCACATCACGCAACTAACTATAATACCCACCGAGGAGCGGAAAATATTTGAATAATCAAAATTATCCAGATGGATAAAAATCTTGGTGAGAAATCGTACGCCTTAGATAAGCGGTTAATGAAAAGGTGTTTTGTTCTTTTAACTCAAGCATCGGAAGTAAAGTCAAAAAAAAATATTCCCCGACAATATTTCACTTTGAAATTACAACAGTGTTTAAATAAAACAAACATCCATGTGATTTATATGATACTTGCACAGTTTCCCAAAAGGAAAAAAATTGAGAAAATTCTTATCATAGCGTCGAAAAAAATATTCATCATACATAAATTTTACAGATAAATTTATTCGGCAAAATCTTCCCGGAAACTGATTTATATTTCTCGGAGTTCTTGGCTATGTAGAAATGAATCCGTGCCGTCGCTGTCTCCCTTGATTTCTCTAAGGAAAAACTCGAGGCAGCGTTAGTTATTGATCCCCTGACCAAAAATATTTGACATTTTTGCAAAGGTCAAATTTTATTGGCAAAATTAAATTGTAAGGAAAATGTTACTATGCAAAATAAAAATTTCAATTTCGTTTCCACGTAGTGATCTTTAGTAAAATATAAACGATGATAGTAAAAAGCTTACTTTATAAAGTCGCTTATAATACGCTCCAATGGAGGGAAAAACAAGGTCGTCCCTCGCGTTGATAATTCTGAATTTTAATTAATCCCATCAATTTTCTCCTCCGCCGCTTTAGGGTTAAGTAAACTAGAAAATAAGGAAATCGCAAACAGCTCACGACGTGAATTTCGATCCTAAACACAATTTCGCCTGGTAAATAATAATGAAATAGGTGAATATAATTTATGCAGTTTTTGAAACTATTTAGACTCATTGTTTTTCGTTTTGAAGGACTGAAAGAGGCAAAGCTTTTTTTAACAATTTAATCCAATCTGATTAGTTCAAAATATCGTGGAAATTAATTTAACGCGTGCAGCCAATTCGCGCCTTTTTGCCTCGGCAAATGCTACAGCTTGGAAATTAAAATTAAAACAAAAATTTTAATTAAAAGAAAAATCACACTTTTTACATCATATTTCGCACGGTTTTCTCCGTCAATGTCTTACGTATCGAAACGAATACCTATTGTCATACCGAACTATAGGGTACATAATATCATCTCCCGTAACGACCGAGAAAAACACTATCGAAAATTTCCTTGCAATCGGTAAATTACACTCCCATCCGTTCAACCTCGACATATTTCCGTATCCATCAGCGTAAGGTTCAAAATTGCCACCATAATTAACGGCATTCGCTGAAAAAAAATCCTTCCCCTATTGTAATCCCTTGTTTTCCACAACGATGCGTGAATTCTTGTACGAGAGGGCCCTTCCTGCGTCTGGGCGCCCAGAGCCCGCCACGACCAAGTAATCGATATATAAACCCCGCCCTCCACTACGCTCACAGCCTCATTTTTTTCGTCGAAAAACGTCCACCATTCCATACTGCGGCATCAACAACGCCTGCTCAGGCATGGTAGCAGGATCCCTCATACCTCATAAACCGACAAGAGGGCGCCAGCCCTCTTAGGGAAATAAATCAAAGACGCCTTCGAACAGGAAGAGAAAGACAATGGGTTCGCACACGTCGAGTAGTGCGGGACATCAAGGCCTCGTTGCCTTGCTTGTCATGATACTCGTGCTGTGTTTCATAGTGGCGTATTGCTGTTGGGGTGCTTGCTGTCGCTTGTTCTGTCGGAGGAGATGTCCAGGATTCGAAGGGGAGGACGCGGAGGGTGCTTGGGGTTCGGAGGCCGGTGCCGCAGCATTCTGGCCCGGTGCGGATCCGGAATCTCAGCTATCCCGTTCTGCATTCGGGATATCCCAACCTACTATTATATTACTCCCTTACGGAAGGATGGTCGTGGTGGACAGCAGTGTATTCGAGAGACTTCAAGCGGACAGTGGAGTCGATCTCGTGGAGTTGGGAGAAGCCAGCGTGAGGGATTTGCCGGCACTACCGGCTCCCTCGCCCCCTCAGTCGGATGGCAACACCACGCCGGTGGATTCCGAAGGAACCAAAGGATCCCTGGCGTCTTTGGCGCCGGTCTTCCCCCCACCTTCTTACGACTCGATATACGGGCTGACCGACTTGCCTCCGTCTTACGACGAGATACTACAGCAACTCAGGGCAGAGGAGATCATGCTTCGAGAGATCAGAGAGGACAGGTATTGGGAAGAGGCGGAAGGGAGGGATGAAGAAGGTGAAGAAGAGGTCAGCGTGGGAGGAGGTGCAGAAGAGGTCAGGGAAGAAGTTGGAGGAGATGATGTTAGAGGAGAAGATGTTATAGGAGAAGATGTTATAGGAGAAGATGTTATAGGAGAAGAAGTTGGGGTGGAAGAGGTAAGAGTCGAAGAAACAGAGTGTACAACAGATGGAGAGGTAGCACCAGAAGTGGCCGAGGAGAGGAGCACCGAGGAGACGGAAGAAGAAGTGTGTATACCACAGATTAGAGAGAGTAGAGTTTAGCACGAAGGACACCTGACAGACTAATTCCTCTGTGGGTCTAAAAAACGAGTGACTGTGATATGCGTATCTATACTATGCAATCTTCATATATATATATATAAAAAATCAGGATGCCGAATATCTCCTATTTTCCAGAAAAAGTCTAATCTGAAATATTTGGATGGGACTGTCGAGTTATTTCTACAAAAAATCTCTGCAACTGCTATCTACCTTTATTGTCATGTTACCTCCATAGCCTTTTTCCATGAGTCGATCAGGTATGTAGAATACTGAGGGTTGTATTTGGTTCCTAAGTGATGCCCAGTCAAAATTAAATTTTAAGATCAAGGTATTTAAGTTTAAAACCTTAAGAAAAGTTTGAAGAGTTATCAATGGTCCTGTGAAAATGAGCAAAATTTTAATGCCATGCTATATTTCACTCGAGCAAAACTAAATCAATTATAATTATCAATAAGCTGTCAGTGGTCTCAACTGTGATGTTTATCCTGGGTGCTATGTATAATAATAATTTCAGACAGGCTTAAATTGAATTTCATATAACTGTAACAGGGATTAGATATAAAAGAAGCTCCATGTTTGTCCCACAGTTCATATTGGGCATCCTTCCTATGGACCAGTGTTTAACATTAATTTGACATAAAAATTTGCCATAAACTAAGCTATTTTGCTCACTATAGCATCTTCCTCAAGCTTTCAACTCACATCATTTTCACCAGCATAAAATTGTGATATAATTCATCAAGGAGCATGCTCAAATAGTAAAATAAAATTCCTCAAACAAATAGCAATGCAATATGGGAAGGTTCTTTTGCAAGGATGTCATATTTTCCTAATGATGTCAAGAGTTAGCACCAATCAACTTCCATTTCAGAAATGCTTATGTTTTGGCTTACTTCATATTCATTTTGTCTCATTTTAATGCTGAAGCTAAAGTAAGTTTCTAAGTCATGCTCTTCTCTTCATAAAAGAGATTACGAGACAGCCAACCACAAACTGCAAAAAATTATATCTAACAATAGCTTTGAAGACGGTGGGTAAACATGATTAATTTCACAATTCATGAATGAAAAGATTATTCTCATTTTCAATATTTGTTAATGATTATAATGTCAAAAAGGACATTCACAAATTTGATATATAAAAGAATGTTTAAGTTTGGATTTTTAAATAATGTTTAGTTGTGAAGTAATGCAGTTTACATTTAAATTGATTAAGGAATGAGATTTTGATCCATGTTTGATATTGTTGCCTTACAGATATAACTAAGGCAAATTAAGTGCCCATCAACATGACGATTCATGTTGTTATTTAAGGAATGTTTAATGCACATTACACTTAAAACACCAACTAGGCACTAATATTTGTACCTGATTTGTAAATCTTTTTAGTCTTTCATTTAATTTAAATTGATTGTTATAGTGTCACTGTAAAATGAATGAGTATATCATATCCCTCAGTTTTGTAACATGTAAATAATTTATAAGATGTTG
Organism: Uropetala carovei; assembly: GCA_036926305.1. NCBI lineage: Eukaryota > Metazoa > Arthropoda > Insecta > Odonata > Petaluridae > Uropetala > Uropetala carovei. The sequence continues at coordinate 127,566 of JAXCHB010000156.1, read as the reverse complement.
CTTCTCTACTGTACTGTATAAAAACCTATGCAGTCAACATGAGTTTTAGCTCTAGGTGGAATGAAATCAGGTTCATATTTTATATAATCAAAACATTAGCATATTTGTGGAGGACAATATTAGCAAAGGGTTTATATATATACTTATATGCTGAATGAATCCTTGTTTGTAAATTTCAAGAGAATACTGATGATTTTTAATGCGAACATGTTAAGAGTGATAATAATTTGCACTGTATTATACTTTATCAGATATTTGGCCCAATGTGGATTAATCATTGCCTTACATTTGAAGGAACTCAATTTTATGATATTAATCCTATTTGTGAAAATACCTAAACATACCATAAACTAACTTGCTGTCCTTAATCAAAGAAAGTATAAAAATTCATTAACTTACGAAATATATTTATTATGATTAGTATCACAAAAATCTTAGCATCATCAGATGACAAAACTAAATCCACCACTTACTTCAAAATCCTTACATTGGCTACCATTTGTATGAAACTTTTCTTAGAAGCAGTATAATCTCTTTCTTAAGTAGTTTGATATTTGCATTCTACTCTATGATTATACTTTATAAATTATTTCTAATGAACATGGAACGTCCTAAATCACATATTATAATTGCAGGGCAATGTACATTAATCAAACAAGAAGTTTCATGGATACGACTAAAAATCTTAAGCAGTATTTTGATTTGAAGACTTCAATTTCCTATTTCATGAAGCATCTTTTAGATAATAACTGTAAAAGTTCCTCTAATACCAGGTTTTTTTATTATAAATCTAGAGGCCATATATTTTTCACAGTCACTTCACTTTAATATCATTACCCAATAGTTCTTTTATGAAAATCTTATACTTTTGACCATTCGTACAGTCTTCTTCCTCCTAAATTTTGCTAAGCATTTTAGGAATATTGGTTGTAATAAATATATTTCGCGAAAAGGTTCACGCAGATTTCTCATTCTGTGATTACAAATAGCCAACTACATAAAGTTGAGCTTAAGCTTACTGATAATAATAACTTGCTGTCATTAAATAATTAGGTTGTTATCATGTTGAATAATTGCTACACAAAACCATTGATGATGAAAAACCATGTTACATGGTGGACTCTTTTAAATACATATGTATACTAGGTAGTGTCCCACATTTGGTTAAATTTAATTTCAAATGTTTCTGAAATAGATATAAGCTAAAAAAAAAACAAGACATATTTACGATTTTCATATAAAGTAAAATCAAAATAACCTTTACTAATTAATGAAAATGTGAATAAATTTCATATTAAATGGAAAAAATGCCTTAAAATGTTTCTGTATGTAGTTTGTTAAAAAAAAGGGTGCTGGCATCTCTTCAAAACATCCTATGTAATTTCTAATAGATTGAATGATATGCCTAGAGTGAAAACCAGTATGGCTAAAGCTATTCATGTGTGTTGCCTTTCATTCAAAGGTCATCAGGATGTGTCCTGCCCTGTATCTTCAACCTTTTAAAGTTATGAGCAAAAATGTATTTTAATATCAAAGTGGAAGTATTTACTCTCACTAGCTGTGATTCCATCCTACACAAATCTCTCTTTTTATGTGCAATATTACAAGATTGATACTGAATAAATGCTTTCCCTCTTACCACTCCAATGGTCTTATAATTAAAGCAATAGTTGCTAAGAATTGATAACAGGAAATATTTTTAAAACATTTCAATGAAATTTTTCCAGCTGGAAAGTTTTCAAAGAGAAAGGGTATTCAATTCATGATATTTTTATATTTGTATCAAAATATTAAATATGTTATAATGAATTGGATCCAATTCCAGTAACTGACGATGACATAAACTCTGATAACCAAAAAATCATTATTGGAGTTAACATCATCACTATTTACATTTCAGCCAGAAGATGAGCATATTTCATTTTTGAATTCCAAATGTCATTAATCAACAACCGAGACAACTTATTCAACTACTAAAAGTCGGTAAAGATATATCTAAAAATTAAAAGTATATTCTAATAAATTCAACTGCTGCTATTTGCAAAACTATTTAATATAATTATTTACTGTTGTAAATTTATTAACGCAAATAAAGAGTCAATACTTAAATAAATTTTTTGATGTAATTTAACCATTGATAAAATCTATGGCACATCTTCATAGAATAAAATTTCATAAATTAGGCATCTAATTTCCCACAAGTCAGCCTCATGATATATTAAGACATTATTTATTACCAATTTGCCTCAGACACATTTAGAAATATGCCTGGGACCTGAGCCAGCACTAGGCGGTAAGCACTGCCAGCCGTCATCTTTCACTTTTATGAATTTCGAACCAATCAATGGCCCCCTATGCATGCATGTTCTAAGAGAGGCCAGTCAAAATATGCTAAGGCCCTTAAATACTATTGTTCCCTTATTTATCTTTAGGATGTACTGATGTTTGCGGTTAGAGTCCCAAGACATAGGAAAATGCAATCGCTAGCAGGCCAAAGAAAAATATTTACAAATTCGTCTTTATCTAACAACCCTCTGACTAGACACATTCCACTAGCGAGCTGTTGCTAGGGACATCGATGTTGAATCAAGAAGTGAAGGAGAGAGAACTATTTGGCTAAAAATAATCCTTCGAGAATGATGCAGTGTTGTTGGAAGACCATTGGAGATATAGGGGATTTTCAGACGAGTGTCACTCTTGATGGAGTTGCAACAGAAGATGACCATGAGGAGCCGTCGCTTAGTTGCCAAATGTATAATAAAAGTGTCACGGACCCCTCCAGTGAGATATGTCTAACAAGGGGAAGGCACTACTGACCCCCAACCGATTTGGCTGAAACTTCGTAGAGATAATGTCCATGACGTCCGATTAACGAAAATATATACATATCAGGGCCAATACCCAGCCGTTTTTATTTTATTAATAAAAATAAGTTATTATTTCCCTAGTCACTGCTTAACTACCATACACGGTAACGTTGCATTTAATAGGCAGCGCTAGCGTAGCCGTTAATGTGCTTGGCTGTAAATGTCAAGGTATGTTGTTCGAGTCCTTGTTCCGAAATTATTTTTCATTTTTTCCCACATTTTCACTTTCATTTTAAATGCTTATTTCTTAATAACGCTATATATTTTTATTTTTTAATAGTTATTATTTTTAATATATTGATGTGCAGTTTTGAAGAATTATTTGTAGCATACATAGCGGCTGGTTTTCCTCGTTAATAAATTTTTCATTGTAAAGCGATTTATTATTGTCCTCCCCATGATTAAACAATGAAAAGAAACTTATTGTCTTGCACGTATTGTTTCACAGTCATGACATTGTAGAAAAATGCTTTGAAAGCATTTGGAAAAGGATCAGATAGGAGCGATCTCAAGTGCTACAAGATCAGTGTTACTTCTTTCATCAGAGCATTGTGAGCATTTTAACTAGTGTGTTTCGAAGTGTATTTCTAACATACTACAGTTTTTGCTGATTCAAAAATGGAATATACTGCTTCAACATCTTCAGCGGGGAATCCTGTAACGAGCAAAAATGTTACATCTTTTAAGTCTCCTCCTTTGGACGACGAAACAGCGAAAGATGCATGAAACTCCTCTGAAAAAATGGATTGATGTCGGATAAAGAAGTTCCCGAAAGTGAATGTGGCCGTAGTGTTGTAATGGCCCAAGAAATTTATACATGTGTTGTGGATATGCTTGGCGAGATGAACTTCCATGAAGATTACGATCTGGTGGGGCCCGATGAAGTCGACGAAATGCACGGGTATGAGGAAATAGAGTTAGCTTATAGTTATATATACTATCATTGTGATTAGGAATTTTATTTAGAAACAAATGGATATTTAAACTTAAAGCAATATTAGGAAATTAGGTAATAAATACTTTAAATGATGAAAGTGAAAATGTGGGAAAAAATGAAAAAAAGTTTCGGGACAAGTACTCGAACATCAGATCTTCAGATTTACAGCCAAGCGTGCTAGACACTCCGCCAACACCATTATTTACGAGATCCTTTACCGTGTACGGTAGTTAAGCAGTGACTAGGGAAATAATAACTTATTTTTATTAATAAAATAAAAACGGCTGGGTATTGGCCCTGATATGTATATATTTTCGTTAATCGGACGTCATGGACATTATCTCTACGAAGTTTCAGCCAAATCGGTTGGGGGTCAGTAGTGCCTTCCCCTTGTAAGCTTTAAGCTTCCTTCCCTAGTCACCCTGCATTGATATCTCAGATTCATTTTGCCATCCATCCCAAGTGGCTCTGTATTCCTATGTCGCTTACCCCAGCAACCGGCCCTGTGCGTAAGTTGAGGAATACTAGCCGATATTGTTTCAAGTGAATGGAAAGTACGATTCCAAAATAAACCCAACTCACAATCAGTGTGACTAAGGTGCAAACTTGTTGTCTGGAGCGATTAATAACAACTGCAACACAAATCTACCCAACCAAACTGTATGTCGTGAAGTAAGTGTATTTAATGAAAGTTTTGCAATTACAATGGTCACTTCGTTATCCCTCTATGTATATTAGTTTTCTATTGTTGTTATCATAGGTGCATCTGTAAAAATGTAAGAAATGTATCCTGTGAAGGATGTTGTGAAACAGGTAATATTATCATCACCTGTTACATTTTTTAAAATATTCATTATTTTTCCATCATTGAAGTACACAATTCATTTTTTGTTAAATGATAATTTTTGTCCATTTTTTAGATTATTTTTCTCACAAAATAACATCCATAAAAATAATACTTAAGTATCAATAAAAAAAGTTATCAGGATATGAGAAATGAAAGCATAAAGCAGCCAAAGAATTGGAATGGAAAAGACAAAAGGGGAACAATAATAAGTATTTAAAATATGACCATACTGTAGAAGTAGAAGGACCACCACAAACCATATCAGTATCACCTGCTCCTCCAACGCAGGTAGAAAATATTGGTGGAAAATCTGCCGAGTACCTCAAGTGACACTTTCAGCATTTTATTTAATCTTCGCGATCCTTCAACACGGCCAGAAATGACTGACAAAATTAGAAAAATTCTCATCAAAAGTGGTCCAGTGCAGAAAACGGACATCATTTACCCATTAGACAAAAATGGAAGAAAATTCAGAAATTCCTACTACAATTGAAATACGGCCAATTCAGAACTGTAACCTAGGAAGTGGCTTATGTACTCAATGAAGCTGGGATGGCAGATGATTTTTGAGTCACGTGCCAAGAAAGAAGTGTGAACAACCAGAATTATTTTTTGCATGCCACTAGTTTACTCCTCTAAGAAACTTCAATTTTGTACAGGAAATACAAGCTTACGTGTGCCATTTCTGGACGCGTGCCATGTATTTGCCATCCTTGCATTGAAGTGTAATAGTGCATACTGTTTTTGTTGTAAAGTTTCTGCAATTTTTACAACAAGATTCTTCTGCAAGTCATTTGATTTCCAGAAAAAGATAAATTGGCAAAATCTTTCGAAAACTTCGCAGATTCATGAAACTTCTTCAGCTCATGTCAAAAACTACAATTCTGAGATTCAGACTGAATTGCAGGCAGTTCTGAATGCCATCTCAAAGGAAGACTTCCAGCAGTTTCTCCAGCAATGGCAGAAACACTGAACTCGGTGTCTTAACTCGCAAGGAGACTACTTTGAATGGGACAGCTATCTGTAATTAATGTAAGCCAGTCTGGGGAGTTTTGGGTATATACATTAAGTTTTGTGGTTTAATTTTTGTAAAACGTTTGGATAATTAATTTTTTCTTTGTTGAAATTTATAAATTACTTCCTTGAATGATTGTACCGACTAACAAACAGGTAATAAAGATATTTACATCTCATACTTTATTTTTTGGAAGGGCATCATATGATGCTTTGCATATGAGTGCCAGTATTGTTGGTGCAGGCCCTGCCTGGGACCTACAGTGAATGGGCTTTCCAGGATTAAAGTTATCTAGGACAATGGTTCTCAACATTTCTGGTACCGCGGATCCCCTATATCAACTTTTCTGGTACCGTAGACCCCCTACATCAACTTTTCTGGTACCGTAGACCCCCTACATCAACTTTTCTGGTACCACAGACCCCCTACATCAACTTTTCTGGTGCCTCGGACCCACTACGAATCACAACTTCTGCAGACCCCCTTCCCATTAAAAGTTCAAAAATGTTGTTTAAACACAGTAAAAGCTCAAGTTTTTTTTACAGTGAAATATAAATATGAAAAAGAACCAAAATTTAAATTTTTATTAACACCTTATATGTATAACTAAGAAGTTGCCATAAGCAAAAAATAGAATATCTAACTTATGGGTGTAACCAATCTTGATATTCCTATGTACTCGCAGCTGATTTGCTTCCATTTCTTGAATGTGAATAATGTCTTCTTGTTTTTAGCAATAACGAGTAACAATTGCCTTGGTTGGGGCACAGACCTACCTAATCTGTTCATGAAATATAGTAGCCTTGGCAAATAATATTTCTACAAGTGAGGGCCACAAATTCACTTTATAGCAAATAGTACCTATGATTTCTACTCTTTTAAAAACACATGCATACACTAAAATGACATAGAAGGCTAATGAGATTTTTGCCCTTGGATATTTTTCATTCATTCAACTCGTCTCTGCCCATCTACATACAATTTCTAAAATCCATTGGTTAGGTGTCGAAATCTTACTTAACGTAATAAATAATGTAATCTATGCTATGAGACCTTTCTTTTATTTTATTTTAAATAATTATACGGGAAGCCCCACTTACAAAAAGCATATAAATACAATACAAAACAAGAATTAATTAAACAAAAGCATACAAATACACAAATAATGTGATAAGAATTTACTAAAACCTAATATCACGAGTACAGCAATTATTAGCTGTTCGTGAAATTAGTGATGGATTTAATGTGTCTAATACTGGTGTTGAAGAAATTGATGTTATTAAGAGCTAGAATAGAGTTACCAAGTCTCTGCATTCTAGTTAATGGTGCATTATACCTAATTAGTTGTGTACGCTTTAACGAAAAATGTGTCATCTGATCTAGTATAGTATTGAGGTATCCGAAAATAAATGGATGATAATAATTCTGGGCAACTGATGTCGTTATTATACAGCTTATAAAGTATAACTAGGTCCATGATAATCTGTCTATGGTACAAAATTTGCAGATGATGTTTGTGTAACAAGAAGTCATATGGAGTATTTTTTGCTGAATTTCCCATCTTAAAATTAATAAAGCGTAAAAATTTGTTTTGAATTTTTTCAATCTCATTGATGTGTACATTATAATATAGATACCACACTGTTGAAGCATATTCAATTTTAGATTGCACTAAAGAACAATATAAAATTTTCAATGAATTTATGTTTTTAAAATGATAAGAATTCCAAATTATAAAACCTAACATCTTTAGTGCTTGTTTCTTAATGAAAGTAAGATGAGTCACGAAATTTAAAGAAGAAACACATAAAATCCCCAAATCCTTTACAACTGAGACATGAGAAATTACTGTAGACATTTCCAAACGTTATCTGACCACTCTAAAGGGTCAAATGAATCTGAAGGAAAATCATGCATCGTTTTAATATATAAGGTACCAAAATCAACTCGTGGGCCCCCTGGAGACAACATACGGACCCTCGGTCGAGAACTACTGATCTAGAAGACCACCAGTTCCAATTAAAATCCCCTTCACTGTTGCTTCATTTTTATTGTCCTGGCTGCAAATCTGCTACATCAAAATTTATTTTGGAGTCACTCTCCAAAGTAATTTCTGATATGTCACTTATTCTTAATGACATTGCTAATAGTGATACGAATTTTTAAAAAATTACAAGCAGAACTTTGAAAAATTTTCTTATACATACTTGAATGCTACTCAGTTAAAAAGAAATTTGTATATAGCACAACCTCTTTAATCTGTGTTCCCATTATCCAGGACCTCCCGTGCCTTGGAACAAATCATAAAGTTTTTTTTCCACTCTGATGTTAGAACATTTAAATTAAAAACTCAAAATTCTTTCATACACATATCATATAACAAATGAACTCCCTCTCAGAGTAGGAAGGCAGAAACTCAAACTGTATCTCTTAAATATACTGTCACTAAAAGTTTGATATTCTTCTTTTTTCTCTCTGCTTCAACTACCATATTTGCCCGATTATAAGGTGACATCGAGTATAAGGCAACCCCCTATTTTAGAAGCCACGAGAAAGAAAAAAATATGACTGCGTTGATACTAAATTTTATTTCAAAATTCCTGATCGGTTACACTTAATTTCCAACGTAAATGAAAATAAATAAAAGCAAAACAGTAGCATGCAGAGTGTATGTGCAGACGGCTGCCGTATTTGTAGATCATTAAGGATTGAATTTTAGTGGGGGTGAGAGGGGAAAAAAAAGGAAGAAAAGAAAACTTTGGTCGTGATTATAAGGCAAGTATGACTCCTTCAGCTTACATTTTAGAAAAAAACATCGCCTTATAATCAGACAAATACGGTATTTCCTATCCAAATAGATACCGTAACCAAACAAAATTCATTAAATAAAACCTATATAATCAATATGATAACAATTTAAAATGCCTTCAAGAATAATTAATTGTCACAAAATGAGTTTATCTATAGTGAATGCGTGTAAAGTGTTTTGTGATAATGATAACAAACTTCCTTGTGAATCTAACCATCTCCCAGAGAGCCAAAAAATATTATAAAATCTCTAATTATGGTATAAATGTTTAGTTTTTAAGCAGGGGCCTTTTAGACCAGGCCATCGAACCATAATTTTCTTCGCTCCGGTTTTCGTTCCGGTTCACTCAAAACACAAAATTTCGGTTCGGTTCCGGTTTCGCTCCGGCAAGCATCAGTGAACCGGTTCGAACCGGTTTTTTTCGCTCCGACTTTAAAATATTTTTAGGAAACTTTCAAGAATTGATTTATTAATTAAGTAATTTTCTTATTAAATCAAATACATCTTCACTATAAAAATAGTGATATTTAAACAACATAATCAAAACACGAAAATAAATTATTTAAGTGTGAATATTTAGTATGTATCTTATTTATTTAAGATTATATTTTGAATTGAAAATTTACAAACCATACATGCGCCGCAAATGATTTCAACATATTAGGAAAGTATAAAGTAAATTATAAATGAGCACGTTTTCTGCGATAGAGTAATCTAAACTTATTATGTTATGCAAAGCATTCATCTCATTTTCTAATTTACTGTGCTTCGTCCTTAGTAGTAAATTTTATCAAAATCCGCTAAATAGCTACGGAAAAAAATTGCATCCTGATAGAAGGACGGACAGACCGAAGCTAATATGCGCTAAAGCTGGAATGCCTAATAATGAATTATTAATATTTTTATTTACAAATCGTGCGGTAAAATAAGAGATCGCGTTATCTCAATAGTGCCAGTAAGTTGAGTAAGATATTATGTTATTTTCATGAACAATTTGTAGATCACGTCCACTGCTCGTATTATAGTAAAAACTGTAATTGCACGGCTTAATTTTTTCATTCAAAGATTACTTAACTGGATGAAAAAATCTATAAAATATCTATGAGGAAGAAGCCCGCAGAAATTGAGGGTCCGAGAATTCAGAAAGGCTGAGAAATGTTTATTAACATGATACAAATTTACGATGACTGAATATTTTTAATCACTTACGTAGTGTGAGAAAGTTAAACTTCATTATTTCATGAAATTGAAATGATAAGTACCATTTCGAAAAATTATTACTAAGCGAAAGCATGTGATTTTCACCCGGCAGCAAATAAAAAACATCTACGTACATCTACATATTACCCTGCAATCAAACATGCAAACAAAAAGAAAATAAGACACACTGATTCGGCCTGTCGTGAACTTTCTTCAGGCGGAGTCTCTATGTGGGTTTCTGCAGTCGACAAAATATTCCACTTAAAATAACAAATTAGCATTCATATTTAATTTCTTTTCAGTTTTAAGCAACCAATACGAATATGTGTGCTCATTTTAAGATGCATTCTATAAAATAAATAGAAATTTACTAATCTGTAACAAAGGATAACCGAAGTAAGAATATCTCAAAACCACGACTGCGGAGCTATCCTTCCTGGATAAGTTGAGAATGACTACCAGAATACAAGGGTTCAGTGGAAATGGAGAGGGAGTGAAAGTATATGGGGACATTAACCTCCAACTTTAAGGAAAATCCAAGTTAAGAATCGGGAAATATTTTTGCCGGGAATACACACTACGGGGTATGCTCGGGGGGAGGGTAGCAAGACAATTAGAGGCTGTCTTCAAAGTACCGCCCAAGTTCCTTTCCAGTAGTCTTGTTTAACAGGTAATCTCAGCAGGATGTATTGTAGACCCTCTCTCTATGCATTGAGATGCACATGGAAAATCCCACTAATGAGCCAACCGATATTATCTCAAAGACACATCCTTCCCAAGGCTGAGGAGAATGTTCTCAAGAAAAACCCAACCCTTTTCTTATTCGGTTTCTAAACGTGAGGCTTTCAGAAAGACTCAAACTAAAGCAAAAGGAAAAACCCTTCTTTCGCTCCCACTTTTTATGCGAACCGAAAAATATGGAACGAAATAAATAACGGTTTTCGGTTTCGGTTCGGGTTCAGGAAAATTTTTTTTTTCGGTTCGGGTTCGGTTTCACTCCAGGAAAAATAACGGTTTTTTCCGGTTTCGGTTTTCGGTTCGGTTCCGGTTCGATGCCCTGTTTTAGACACAATCGTCGATTTCATAATACATATAGAGAGATAGGGCAAAATGCAATAAAATATTTAAATAATTGCACAAATAAACACTGCTGTACAGACAAAGATGCCGACACTGCAGAAACTGGCGGCTGGCAACCATCATCACCCGATGGTTTAGGGGTGTCAACGTATAATGTATGAAAGTGCGAGTTTTTTTCATTAAAGCATTTTGCTATTTTCATAGTTTTTTTGTAATATTGCCTAATCATGGCCCCAAAGAGAGTGATGATTGAAATGAAAGAAAAGTCGGTAAAAAGGGCAAAAAAAATTGATGAGTTTGGAGAAGAAAATTGAAGTTTTATATAGGCTTGTGCATAATGAATCTGCTTCATCAGTTGGTAATTTACTTGGTGTGACCGAGTCCACAATAAAATCGATAAGGAAAGTGAAGAAGTGAATAGAGCTAGTGTTGCAAGTGGCACTTCAACGAGTACAAAAGTGTCTTTTGTACCTAGGAATCCGCATGTAGAGAAGACAGAGAAGGCTTTAAACCTGTGAATCGAGACCCAAACTCGCAAGAAAGTCTCGCTGAGTTCACCTGTCATTCGCGTGAAAGCCAAGCAACTGCACAATCATTATGTCTCTCAAATTGTTTTGCAGTCTGCTATCGGGATATCACCAACGTCATCGAAGCATGTGTAGATCGGTTCCTTGCTCTTTAAAAAAATGTGGTGTTTATTCAGAATGCCACAGTATGTATTGTATTATTATATTTCTTACATATTCTTTAATTTTGTTCTTCTCCTTCACAATTGAACACACTCGACCGGCTTAAGTCCAATGAGCGTCCGATTGAAGCTAAAGATTTGCCGCTTTCGGCACGCCTAATTATTTCCATCTTTGTCTCAATCGTGTTCAGCTAATGAGTCCTACATTTCTTTTCACTTGTATTAGCACTTTCAGTTTTCCGTTTCTCACTCATGTTTATAAAATAATAGGTGTAAAATGCACAAACAAAGAAACACTGCTGTACCTACAAACAAAGATGGTAACGTTGCTGAGACTGAATAATAATAATAATTTATTGATTATTAACCAACGTTACAGTGGTATTAATCTTGTCAAATTTCAGTACAATATTAAAAAACATTACACACAAATCTTACATTACATATAATACGTATATTATTATGCAGCATACTTAAAGGTTAGTTTTGTCTTCAGAAATTTAAATCTGTTAGGTCACTTTCTAGAAACTCATCAATTGAGTAGAATGATTTATATTTCAGCCATGAAGCCATTACTCTCTTGAATTTTATTATATTTATGCATTTTGCTTCATTTGGTAATTTATTAAAAGTGTTAGCTTGGCTGACAGACAGCGCCACTATGAGATAGCTCGAAATGTTTGATCATCAGCTGAAGTACGAAAGTCCGAATTCGGCGTACGAAAGGCGGTTTAGGGGTGAGAATGTATAATATACGAAAGAGCGAGTTGTACGAAAGTTGAATGTATGAAAGTCGAGGACTGCCTGTATATAATTTAGTGTGTTTGTATGTATGTCCGTTTATAAGTTAAGAACCAAAATTTTCACAACTTTCAAACTTTGCACATGATTTTATATCATCCTTGAAAAGATCTGAGGCAACTTTGTTTCCCCCACCTTCCCCCTATAACCCCCCACTCTCTTGGAAATTTTTTTAAATTTTCATATTTTATCAATTTTTTATTTATGTCGTACATTATCCCTTCTACAGTGTGTATACAAAATTTGGGAGGCCTAAGTCTCCCCATTCCCCCATAATTTGATTTAAAGTTACCCAATCCTTACACAAATTGACCCAGGCAACGCCAGGTACTGCAGCTAGTAATGACATAAAAATACCTCAGCATTAAAATGATGATGCAGGATTTGTGTTGTTCTAGGGGCAGCAATAATACACATTTTCCTGTGGAAGTGAATATGGCTTTTTTGAAGTGCACTGGCATTGTACAGTCATTTCGAAAAGTCAAGCGACACCACTTGGTCACGCCACACATAGGCCAGAGCTGAAAGTTCCGAGTATGTTGGTATCCATTGCTTGAAGGGAAGCAGGAGAGGGGAATGATAGGGAGGGGCGGAAGAGTGAGGAGGTGGGTTTCAAAGCCTGGGTAGGCTTGCAGGTAGAAACGAACGGAATCAGAGCCTATGAGACAAAACCCATTCAACAGTGCGAGGGCATCCATTCCAACTCGGAAAAAAGGACCCTCTCAGAGGTTCCCTTCACATGCCAAGGGTAACAAGAAAACCTCTGAGAGAAGGAGACGTGTAAACGGTTCAAAGTCCACAGTGATGTCTTACAATGGGATAGGGAAACATAAATGAATATGCCGCGGCTAGAAAGCACTTTCGGAAAAGATGCAATATTTTCACCTTTGTGGGCATTATTTATGCGAAATGCTAGGCTGCACTTCACTTCCGAAAGCGTAAAAAATCATCAATGGTACAAGGGCAAAAATTATATAATACTCCATAAATTACGATAACAAAAATGAGAGCTGTCGATTTAGTGGAGATCCTGAATGAGCATCTTCTGCCTAATGTCTGACAGATAGTGCCAGACGACGAAGACGTGGTAGTAATACAAGATAATTCATCGTTAGATACGGCCAGTGTAACTCGACATTTTTTTTGACCAGAACTGGAATACCAATGTTCTGCTCTGGCCAGCTCACTCGTTGGAATAAAATTTTTATTCCACTGTACTGTATCACTCAAGCGTCAAGAAATTGTCAGCATGAAAACTGATTTTTCAGGAGAACATTAGGAAATATTTATATCCTTTATCCAATCAGTTTTACCAAAACTCTAATAAATGGCAATTTATCACGTAGCACTTTTCTCACAGATAGTGGATACATTACATATTGATTTTATTTAAATTTTTGAATAAAAATTTTATTCTAGCAGCATTTAATAGGCAATGAAAACAATGAAAGATTATTTAGTGTTTTATTTTAGTATTTAGTTAAGTCTCAGCCTGAGTCGATCACTCCTTCCATTCGACGGTTAATGAACCGTACTAAATTTTCACATATTTGTGGCCGTCGTCCAATTGAGCCCCAGAGTTCCATAACATTCTCTTCAAGAGCAGCTGCCATCCTCAACTTTCCTCCCGTCCACTCATTCACCATTATACCCCATAAGTTTCCAATGGGATTCAGATCCGGCAAGTGAGCTGGCCAGGGCAGAACATTGATATTCCAGGTCGGGTCAAAAAAATTGTCGAGTTAAACCGGTCGTATCTAACGGTGAATTATCTTGTATGTCTACCACGTCTTCACTGTCTGGCACTATCTGTCTGACATAAGGCAGAAGATGCTCATTCGGGACCTCCACTAAATCGACAGCTCTCATTTTTGTTATCGGAATTTATGGAGTATTATATAATTTTTGCCCTTGACCCATCGATGATTTTTTATGCTTTCCGAAGTGAAGTGCAGCCTAGTATTTCGCATTAATAATGCCCACAAAGATGAAAATATTGCATCATTTCCACAAGGACTTTCTAGACGCGGCATATTCATTTATGTTTCCCTATCCCATTGTAAGACATCACTGAGGACTTTGAACTGTTTACACGCCTCCTTCTCTCGGAGGTTTTCTTGTTACCCTTGGCATGCGAAGGCAACCACCAAAAGAATCCTTTTTTCCGAGTTGGAATGGATGCTCTCGCACTGTTGAATGGAGTTTCTCTCACCGGCTCTCATTCCATTCGTTTCTCCCTGCAAGCCTACCCAGGCTTCGAAACCCACCTCCTCACTCTTCCACCCCTCCCTATCATTCCCCTCTCCTGCTTCCCTTCAAGCAATGGATACCAACATACTCGGAACTTTCAGCTCCGGACTATGTGTGGCGTGATCGAGCCGTGTCGCTAGACTTTTCGAAATGAGCGTACAATACAGGAGGCCGATGGCTTTATTTCCGCTCCAAAGGAATGAATGCTTGTCATATATTTTTTAGCCGTAAAATATCATCGACCATGATGATGAATAAACAAGTAATGACAAACAAGACAGACTTTTAGTAAAAATATCAATAACTTTTTAATAAAAATTATTCACAGTCAAAATGAAACATTTAACTTTGAAATTTTTGTTTTTCACTTACAAAGAGTCCAACGGTTAAAAAGAAGTCTTTCAAACAATTCCACTTTCACTTTTAAAATTGCTTAAGAACTCATCACATCATCTAGCAAGAGATATATACAATCTTTTCATCTCTATGCATGCCCATGTTTCAATAACAATTTCCTCATGACAAGAAAATTAAACACGTTTCCATTTCCAAGTCCACCTGGAAAATAAAATTCATTATTGTTTCACTGAAATAAAATGCAAAACCTGAAGATTTTCATTTGTGTCTTTGATACAAAACATCTAATAATGGGACCAATAACAAGTAGTCTTTTACCAAAAATGTATTCTGATTAAAAAATAAGCATCTCAATGGATGTTTTCATTAAAATAATACTTTAAATGTGACAAAGCACAACTTTTCAGTCCTACTGATTTCTGCCTTATTTTTTATTCTTTTTATTTCTATAAACAATAAAGATGTAATATGATAATATTCATTTATTAGAACAATTAGATTTGAAACCTTACTAGAAGGTCACAGCATAGTACCTGTGCCACATAGGGAAATCTACTGATTATTCTCCATGGTAACTTTTATACCTAAACACAGCTCCCTGATTATAATACAGGGAATCTGGGAAGGAGCTGTGACCCACGTTATAAGAAACCCGCAGTATAATTGAGGATGCAATTGCATTTTTCAATACAGTATGTACATACACTTTTTATTTAAAAAATGTCTTTAATTGCTTCAAACTACAAAAAAACCTATATGAAATCCATACAAGAAATTTATTTAATCACTTCTTTATAAAGTCGGAAATTTTTTGTTTTTACTTTAGTACTTTAACAAAAAACCACAGGACTTTCTATCTAAGAAACGGGGAGGAAGGAAGACCTGTGCTATATCCAAATCCGCACTGTAAGCAATGTTATAACTGAGTATCTTTTCCACAAATAGGAAATTTTATTAATCAGGCCATCCTATATTGAGTTGTTTAATATTTAGGTAAATATTGCACAATTCAAACATGGCCTGCCTGATGGAATAATCTTGAAAAAAACATATCAAGCATGTGAAGTAATAAATTACAAAGTTACTTTCAATAATGCCTATTAAAAGTGAAGTATGAAGACGAAAACAAATTTCTCCAACAAAAACTTACTCAAGAAAATTCACTTCCTATATCATTTCAACTTCATCGTCTGAAGATAAACTTTCCTGGGGCATTTCCTCATCCTCGTCAACTTCTTGTTTTTTGTCCCAATCCTTAAGAGTGGTATCTGTCAAAAAATCTTCTCTCAGCACAGTCCATGCTGAGGATTTAGGTTCTTCTGCTTTCAACTGAAACATTTTCAAGGTTAGCAATATTTCAGCGTTTGAATTTTGGCTTAACTTTCACAAAGCTATGGCTGAATTAAAGAAAATCAAATGACAAAAAATCACATGAAGTTATTTGTTGACCAACTTTCTTTATTACAATTTTTGTTGCAATAACCATATTTACCAATAGCAAGTTATTTATCAAAGTACTTAATGCCACTCAGAATGTACTCCTTATAGCAAAATGGATGAGCATAAGCATCCATATAAATATTTAAGATGTACACGTAAAAATCTAGAAATACAATTAATGGGTAACATACTGCAAATACATCTTGCATTACCTCAATTTTGGTCTCAGTTTTCAAGGGATCGTCTACTTTTTGACTTTTAGCATTGCCCATTAAAACATCAAGAAAAGCACGTTTATCGATTGACTTCAGAACTCTTTCCCTTTTCACTTCAGATGGCCCAGCTTCTTTCAATTTCTTTCCCAGCTCGGTTTGGTGTTTTTGCACAGCATTGAAAAGTTGCACCACGCCTCTGAGACAAGAAAAATAAAAACTGTTAAAATGCACTTCTAAGGATTCACAGTAGATGTTAAAACATGACTAAGATAAAATCAAAGACATAGCAATCACTAGTACTTAGCTCAAAGTATACTTTGCAAAAAAATTACTGCTAAAAACTACTTATAGAAGTACAAATGAGGGCTTTTTAACTGACAGAACAGCTAAATAATGGAGGCAGAAAATATCAAGATGACAGATCTCAGTTACTATTTCAGTATTTGGTCAATTCAAACAGCCTGCTTCTAGTAAAAGGCTTTGACACTTTATTAAACATTAGGGGTTGTTTAAAAGCACCAATTGGGACAAATATAAATGTTTCATGTTAACCACCTATCAGGACCGGCTCAAGGTGTATTGGCACCCTGAGCACCAAATTTGTTCGAGTACCCCTCACCACCAACATTTTTCATTGCTAAATAGAAAACTTTTACTAAATTCATTATATCTAATATAATTATTAATTTTTTTAGAATAACTAAACCATATTAATTATTTTATTAATAATTGTATGTATTATTGTGTTATCTATACTAATATAATTACTAATAATACTACACGTTCACAAGAAATCACTTTTTTTCTGGCACAAATTCCATTGTGTTGTCTTAGGTTCAGCATTTTGGATTTATCATCGATTAATTACTTCTAAATAAATGCATATAAAGTATTCAGAAAAATTCTAGTTTAAAATCGGTATTAACTTATTGATGAAACGATAAGAAATCAAATATTTCACCTGAAAATAAAAAAGTAAATTTCTCATAGAAAAAATATATATTTACAAATGTTTTATTCAAAATTCATTTTCTTAGCCTTTACTGAAGCGAAACGTTTAATCAGATCCTCCATCTTCAACTCTTCAGTAATATTTTTTTCAATTGATATAGTTGCCAGCCCAACTAATCTCTTTTGGGACATTGACGATCTGAGGTACGTCTTGATTAGGTTTAATTTTGAAAAACTCCTTTCTGCTGTAGAAACACTTATTGGCAATGTCAGAAATATTCTTAATGCTATAAATACATTTGGGGATGGTTTGGTAAAATAATCTGCAAACATGCTTTCTAAAACTTCCAGTGGTGATTCAGAATCAAATGATTTTTTACATATTTCAGCTCCTCGGCCAAGTCTAGTCCTGATATATCTTTGTGATCTCCATCAGTCAGCAACATTTCTAAGTCCATGCAATTTTTAATCAAAATTTCATCACTCATTTTACAGATATTTTTAAAATTGAACAAAAAATTGAATCTACTGATATGTTTCTCCATTAGTTCAAATCTTTCTTTTAAGGAGGTAATTGCATTATCCAAAATATTATAGAAAAAATCCACTTTGAATCTTTGCACTTCATCATCTATCGGTTCATCACATTGTTCATGTTCAGAAGTTGTTTTTCGTCGAGGAATCAGTCTTTTTTTTAAATTTAGGCTCTATATCTAAGTTTTGAGCCATTTTCTTCGCTTCAATCAGCACACTAGCAAAATTATCATGTAACCTATACTTCTGTAAATATGTTAGTGTATTTAACAATTATGCAGCAGCTTTGGTTAAATTTGAGCTCATTTGTTGAAGAGATATTGATGTGATGTTAATTTCATTTAGTATATCATACCAAATATACAAACAGCATATGAACTTATAGTTCAGTTTTGAAAGTAAAGTAAATGCTTCTGACCGGTTTCTTGCTGCAGTATCAGTTGTGATTGTTGTACCTTCTTCAGAAACTTCATAAAGGGCATTAATAATTTCCTGCATTTGTGTTTTGATTGGTTTTACAGCGTCTATTCTAGAAGACCACATCGTAGCACTTAAACGTTTCAGAGTCAAATTTCTCACATTTTTTATCAAGACATCCCAACATTGTATGGTCGACGAAAAGAAAACACAAAGGTGCTGGACTGTATCAAAAAAGGTAACTGCTTCTATGCACAGTTTGGCGCATCGTTACCAACCAAATTCAGTGAATGTGAGCTAGAAGGAATGAAAAATGTTCGTGGATTCATCGTCAAAATTCTGTTTTGCACTCCACTATGTTTGCCCCGCATATTGGAGCCATTGTCATAACCTTGTCCTCTTATGTCACAAAACAACACATCATACTCTTTTAATATCTCAAGTATTTCTTCAGTTATTCCAGCGTCAGTACTAACATCAATCTTGAGAAGCCCCCCAGAAGTGCTTGCTAATTTCTACAAAATTGCCATCTTTATTATGATTCAGTAATGTTGGGTCAAATCGTACGAGTGTCATATGTTCAATGTGAGCAATATCCGGAGTGCAATCGACAATAATGGAGTAGTATTTACTAGCTTTTAAGCGTGATAGAATTTTTTCTTTAATGGCTTTGTTCAATAGATCTATCAATTCGTTCTGGATATTTTTGCCTAAATAGTGCCGGTGAATTTCTTTAGATCATATTTTTTTAAATGCTCTTTCAAATTGGTGAAGAGCTCTATGATCTTTAAAAAAATTTCCATTATCGTTCTCATACAGTTTATCCAAACTACTGCATAAAGCGATATTTCTGAGTCCCATGAAATTTAATTATGGAAAGAAGACGTTCAAGAACATTTTTCCAATATTTAGCGTATTTCCCTTTGTTGAATGCAATCCACTGTCAAACCACATTTCAGTTGTTTTATCATGTCATTCCACATTCTGAAGGAATTCATGTGATCATTACATGCACATTTAATCTGTTATTAATATTTTCCAGTCTCGGAAACCTTCATTATTTAAGATAATTTTTTTCTTATCTGATAGGGGTAGGGATTTTCAAAATATAAGGCCGTCGGCAGGGGCAGATTCGATAGGTTGAGGGGCGATCGCCCCCCCCCCCCCCCCCTCTTGACAAGTTTCTGGATCCGCCCCTGCTTTCATAACGATACATACATAGCGATAACAAAATAGATCGAAATTCATTACGGAACACTACCGGATACAATCGCATCTGTACTGTCAGGTTGCTCATGATCAATTTTATTACTTTCAAAAGGTTTTTCATTCTATAATAGACAATATGATCATTTTTTTAAATTTTTAATGCAAAAACAAGCTGAAAATTGGGATGAAAATTTGCCTTGAAAAGAGAAAAATGAAAATCCGGCAACTCATTTAATCACTGATGTGAAATTTTTACATATGTATATTGCGTCTTTTTGGGCTGGCTTATTAGATTTTTTTTTAAGAATTAACTTCAGCTGACTTTTTTGATTTTGGCGCCCCTAAAATTCGACGCCCCGAGCCTGTGCCTCAAGTGATCACCCCTAGAGCCAGCCCTGCCACCTATACTATATTAGCAAAGTAATAAAAGTTGGTAATTAGTAATTTACAGCAATTTCTTTACAGCTAGATCCGATTTTTAATAAATATTTTCCAGTTTGGGATATAACTTACTTAATAGCTATTTTAGATAAGATTTTCTCTCTTTCTTGGTCCTTTAGCATTGGTTTTGTTCTTCCTCTTGATTTCCATTCTTTCCTCTGTAAAAAGTTAAATTCTATCTTGTAAAAATGGTCATAATTGCTGGCGTTAAAAATTGATAGATATCAGACATATATTATTAAAGTAACAGTCAGTGTAGTTAAATATAATGTGTCCAAATCCAAGTTTTAGACAATTCTTTAAAGGCTCAAATATTAACCAAATTATATGAATATATTATAAGTATAGTTCTGTTCCTAAGTTGCAAAACCTCATACTTAGGAATTTTTTACTTTGTGAGAAAAATCTTGAATTCGAAGAGAAACAATTACACGTAAAAGTGACTCAACATTAATCCTTTAAAAATGTTAACGTTGAAAATCACTTAGGCTTACCCTCACAGATGGGAGATTTTCGACTTTCTTCGGTTTTGCAAGTTGAATTTCATCGATACTTGGTTTTTCCTCTTTAATTTCTCCTTCTATTTCAAAGCCAATATCTTCTTTCTTTTTTACTCCAACTTGTGCTGCCTGAATTGTTTTTGCTCGAGCCAATACTATGGTTTTCTTTTTCTTTGGCTTATTTGTTTTTAGAATTTTTGACATTGCGTCCGCCCATCCTGCATTTCCTTTGGCCAGAGGTGTTGAACCTGTTTCCTCACCTTGATCTTCATCTTCTGAATCAGCAATGTCTTCCTCAGACTCCTCAGAAGAAGCATGGTCTAGCTCAGAAATGTCCGATTCGCTTGAAACATCACCTTTGATATGTAAACAAAGAAATTACTCATTTCGAAGAGAAAATGTTAAGCTGTGTCGACATAAACTATTTAAAACTAATTTCAATGAAACTTAATATGCAACATTTTATATTGATACATTAAAGATTTGATGTTGAATAGGCAATAAAATTATTGCCTTTAGAACTCAGAGTGAATAAAAAACATCAAAGATGTATAACTTTCCAAAACAACTCATTAATAACTGAAACGAGAGAAAAATGACCAATAGTTACTATAGCTTAAATTGGCGAAAGAAAAGAAATCGGATCATACCATCTGAAGCCTCCCTTTCTACAACTTTTTCCGATAAAACCGAGCATTTGAAGTGCTTCATGCTTATTTAATATTTAAGAATTAAGTCGTAATGCTACATCCAGCAAAACCGAACACATGGAAAAGTTTACACTAGGAGTACCACAATTTACATAATTTAAGCAGTGCATATTTTTTTCATTTACGAGCCTTTTTAATAGCTAAAATAATAAAATATTAATATTAAAAACGTATATAATAACAAAACAAGGATTTATTGGAAGATAAGTGATAACATTGACACTTAAACTAAAGTAATATTATTTTGTTGGCAGCATGTAAAATGCAAAACGACTCTATTATGGCGGAGTCCCGGCAAAATTGAAAATCATGACGTCAGGTCAGTTCATTATTTTCAAATATATTTATTACGCATTATTTAACGCTTTAACCCTCTTAAATTGCCAATTTTCTCTGAGAGGTATCAAAACAATACCTATTTATCTCGATTATCATTAACGTGATCAAATATAACTACCTTAAAATAGGAGTTTTTGGCAGACTACTAAAAACTAGCAAATTTATACCAAACAAATTATCTAAGGCATATCGTTAGAAATAGCAATGCATTTATGTGTAAAAAATGAAGCCTGCAATTTAAAAAGTAATAATATATGCCAATGTGTTAAATAACATTTTTTCTCGATTTTAACCCTGCAGTGGTTGCATGCATAGTACTATTGTAATCCACTTGTATCTGCCCTTGGCTTAAGTAATGGAGGACCTGAGCACCTCAGTACCCCTTCAGTGCTTACTGATTGTTAATACAAATTAAACCACCGACCTAGATTGAAAAACCCCTTTCAGTAGATGCATTAGCCCCCAGTGAACAGCAAATATTGAAATTTTGGGCAAAGACCCCAGTTACAGTAAAGCCTCGCTAATCTGAACTAATTGGGACTCAAGATATGTTCGGATTAACCAGGTTTTACAAAATACAAGGTGGGGGGACTGCTTACATAGACTCATTGTCTGGCAATATCTTGGACCAATGGGAAGTGCTCACATAATGCTCTAATAAGGTGGCGGAAGGGTTGGAGGGGTAATGTGATGTCACGTTTACTCGTGCCTCGTTTTCTAACGTTGAGTGTCACGACTGTGCTACCGTCTTAGCATACATTTGTGTAATATAGTGCAGGGCTTTTCCCAGTGTTTTAAATTACTGTCACCATTTTGCCCATCTTGTAGAAATATCCAAAAAGTGTAAGCACAGTTTGTGTTCGTTAATAGATAAGTTGGAATTGCTCAAATGCATTGACCTCCAAAAGCATTACTGCTCATTGATAATGCTTCATCCCATTCACGTGAATCAGAACTTATCTGTGGTGATATAAAGGCTATTTTCTTGCCACCAAATGTGACCGCGTAGGTGCAACCAATGGACCAAGGAGTGTTACAAAATCTGAAATGTCACTACAGGAAAAAGCTTTTGCAATCTCTTATCGAGAGTGAAGAAGAAAATTTTACGATAATGTAGAAACTGAAAAAGATTACAATAAAGGACGTGACTTATTGCGTGGCTGAATCTTGGAACAATGTGAAATATAATATTATCAATATTTCATAGAAAAATCTGTTGCCAAATATCATGGATGGTGTTCAGGTTGAGCAAGCACTCGATGAATTTTTTCTTACATCCTGTTCGGATTAACCGAAATTTCGAATTACCAAGGTTCGGATTAGCGAGGCTCTACTGTATTTGAAAATTGCCACGTTTCTATCAATCTAATCTTTTTGTAAGATTGTTTTCATTTCATTCTTGCATTTTCACTACCATTGCATTTCCTTTATGTTGCTGATTCCTCAAATGAATCATTTTCATTTATTATTTGAAATTTTTCTGATTATAAATTACAAAGTACCTTGGATATATCTCTATAAGGGTTTAAATAATCAATCCAAATGAAATTTTATACATCATTAAATTGGGTATTATACATTTGTAAGTATTCTATACTGTTTTTGCAGAAATTCTGAATGTTACAATTAAACCAATTCTTATTTAAATGACAATTTCCTTCTGATTTCATCATATCATGCCTAACTGTTATAGGAATATACTGCTTGCAAGAAAAAGAAAATGTAGATAATTATATAATCAACTTCATACCCACAAATTTTGAATCAGGGCAAAATTAAAATTCTTATTCACATTAAAAATATTCAACATCATTTTTCATTTTAAAAAGAAATTCCCTATAATATGATGAAATGAAGTGTGTACAATTTTTCTCCCCAAAAATAAAAGCAAATGGCAAATTTTGTTGTCAATAAAATTTTAATGAAATCCATTCGTCTAAAAATCAAGTATATTCATTTTACATTATATACAGATTTGATATATAATTTCACTGATCATGATAAAATACATTAATTACAAATAATGTAAGAATACTTTCAAAAAGATAAAATAAAACTCAGAATAAAAATTCTTACTAATGGCAAGAGTTGCAAATAGGAATTTTTGGAAAATGACAGAACCGGCCCTCCAGGATATACAAGAGGATAAGACTGGCCTGTTTACTAAGATATTACAACATCACTGCATGTGGACCACCTGTAAAACACTACCTAAAACTATGGCTATTTGTACACTTATAACAAAGAAAAGAAATAAACTGCAACAAAAGTTAAGCTGTGTTAATAATATCACAAATCAACATGCATTCATAAACCACAAATAAATGACTTTCCAATGAGAAATTAGTCAACTGAGATAAATTGATTAAGACAGCAATATACAAGGACGGATAGTGAACAGCAAAGATTGAAAGACAGTTAATCTATGGTATAGTAGTCAAATGGAATTATTTACAAATAAAGCTGCTTGCTCCCACCAATGCCAAAGTACTGCATAGAAGTACTGTTAACAATGATGGAGCATAAAATGCCTTATATTCAACTAACGCTGCAAATATCAGTTCTGGAGAACAGAACAAGTACATGATCACTTCTCAAGGCCAAAAATACATCAAATCTTTGAGACTCACTATTTACAGTGATAAAAATATCCACAAAAATAGCAATTCTTTAAAAAATATAATTGCCACAATCCGGAATTTCATCAAGCATCTGGACCTCAGACTGTGTGAATGTAATACGCATTTTGCAATTAAAAGCATTGCTGAGAAATTTCTTTCATGTTTTCCTACACATGATGAAGAATGTTAAGTTGCCATTGATGTCACCGCATACAGCAATTTACTAAATGTCTAGTCATTATATTTATATGGTATAACCACTTAGAAGTACAGGTGAGCCCCGCTTAACGCGGCCTCGGCCAACACGGATTCGTTATAATGCTGATTTTATTTCAAATTTAAAATTTTTTAAAAATATAGATACCTTATGCAGTGCAACCGGTCTAATATCTTATGATTTTTTTGAATTTCGCACTAATCAAATTTCATCAAGTATCTTAAATACTGTGATATTTCAGCAGTGTTGCATAATATTGCATCATCTGGTGGCCAATTTCAATCCTTTCCCTGTAAATTTCATGGGTCTAATACAAAAAATATATCTCCTACAGCGGAAAACTTTTGAAAAACGGAAATAGAAATATGATTCATGCTTCATGTTTCTTTGGCATCCTTGGATCGTAAAGAATGTTTTTGATGATTTATATTTTTTAATCTATAATTTTTGACAATTACTTTATTACAATGTTAATTTACCGTATTAACGTCATTATACATAATAATAAAACAATAACGCTACACACAAAAAAATTATATAATTTTGATCTAGATATGAAAAAACATGTGGTACACGCAGAGGGATCTTAATGCTTGAATGCATAAAATGTATAATACTATGTAATCAGTGATGAGCTGGAAAAAAATTAAGAACCGGCTCTCTAAAAAAAACTTTGTTAGAGCAGCACAATAACTTCACACGAGTGAGTGCCGTGAAGCAGGGCTGCGACGGACTATTTGAATGCTACTGACAAGTTTTACATAATAAGCGAAAAAAAGCTACGCAGTCGACCCTTGACTCTTTTAAATAAAACTTCGTAGGTGTTCTGAGAAATATTTTGAAATTATGTACGTATACTGCTAAAATGCTTTTTTGTCTTACTGTTTACTAGGTAATTTTATAGTTTGTTTAATAAATTACGTTCTAAAAGTCTGGTAGAAATATGTTTTATGTTGAATGTGGGTCCATTTGAGAAGTTATTTCCCTCTGGGCACCTAAAGGTTATGGTGCCCCAGCGAACGCGGATTTTCACTTAATGAGAAGACCTCAGGAACGCATCCCCCACATTAAGCGGGGCTCACCTGTATATGCTACAACAAATGTCTTTAACTCTGCGATCACCAGACAAACCCATGGCTACTGGCCACAAGAAAATTTTGTGTCAGTCAATGTAAATAAATATCATAAGATTTCAATAAAAACATTGATTTATATAAAGTTTTCAAAGGGCCTTTAGGTATAGCAGGATTTTACTGCTTCCCAAATTGTCATCACATAGACTCCTTGATAGAATACATAAACATATCTTTCATAAGCAGACTTGAAGTTGTCAACTTCCATATTATAAAACATGAAGTATTCTCACAAAAGAAAACTTCTATAATTTTGAAATTAATGGTAAATCTAATTGATGACTTGTACCACCATGGTATTAATGGGGAAAGATGACAGTAGTGCTGGTGAAAGAAAGAAAGTACTGGCGAATAGTGAATTTAAAGAGAATTTCACCTGAGCATTCGTCACCTCTGTCCCTTACTTCCAAGATAGACTCAGGTGTGGCCCTCCAGGGTACCAATTTTGAGACTCCAGCCTTTAGATATAGACATTTCATCTTGTAGACATTGTGGGCATCTACTTTAAAAGGTGAAAACATTTCATATTTAGTGCTCACCAACTAGTGTTTAGAATAATGTGACATATAAACTGGAATGGTATTTTTAGAAGTTAGAAGAATAAGACCCCTTTGTTTATCAAGTTACATCGATCTTAGCTGTCCTTAAGATAAATCGGAAAGAGATGTACATAAAATATTATGATTAGACCATTTCCAGAGATTCTCATTCCTGTTCGATATGAAAATCGACTATTTAGACCAGTGATTCTCAACCGGGATGACATGATACCTCAGGGTGACGCAACAGTTTTTGAGGGGTGACGCAAATATTTGATAAATTCACAGTGTTTCGTATTCTGGATTATAAACAAAAATAAAACCAGGAGAATAAACACTCATACTTATTTAAATTCCAGCATTTTATCTTTATGTGGTAGGGAAAGCCGAATTCATCTTTAAAGGTGGCTTGAAGGTAATAGAAATGTAAACCGGGTGACGCATAAATGAATGAACTGAACATAGGATGACACAGACAAAAACAGATTGAGGACCACTGATTTAAATAGATCTCCTACGCACATTTTTAACGCTACATTCAACAACAGACAATAGCTCAAATTATCTCCAACCAACAAAATCCCATTTACTCATTACCCTAACTAAACTATGAAAAAAAAATGAGAAAAATTCAAGAATGGCTATATGTACTGTAATAAGAAACAGTGATACTGCCATCATAGGAACTACAAGAAAATATTTCATTAAAAATTAACTAAAATAATCCCTGGGTGAATTTCTAATAATCAGTGTTGGACAGTATTTTAAATAATGAGTAGCTAAATGAACTACAATCAGGTACTGATTTGAAAGCCATTTCTATTTTTAAAACATAATTTGGATTAATCTTCAATTTCACTGGCACATTTACATTTCCCTAAGCAAACTATGTATACTTTGAGTGAGGTCTACGAGGTAAATTCTTTGGTGCCAGGCTTGTATGCAAAATTGTCCTACTAATTTAATTGTTCATTTACTTAAAAGTTAGTAAACGTCTCCCGATCTAAGAACGAAAAAATTAGCCTCACCTATTTAGAAGTAATTTTCCAAACCAAACTTACACATATCACATTCAGTCGTGAGATATTTAATGCACTTATTTAAGAGTAAATGCATAGAGATGTTTCAAATTTACGGATACTAACATTCCCCCAACTATTCACCAATTACTGCATGCCATGTGCCACCAAGCCAGCTTGGTGATTTGCAAAAATTGCAAGTTTTCCCAAACTATGCAGTAAGTCATGCTTTAGCCAATTCCCTCTAATTTACTTTGGCAAGGACTAAAATCACTACTTCAATATTTACATCAACCATCCAACAATGATAATTCAACTGGCCCACAGTTATTAATTATCCTTAAGATCGAGAAATACTCGGTGCTTATTAGTATGTTCCTACAAGAGATGCTCACAACCCTCAGTGAATCACCCCAATGCGGTAACCCCAGAGTATCTGAAGTACCTGTAAAACAATACCAACAATTCCCGTCAGCTCCCATCACTTGCGTTACTAAAATTACTGTTGCATTCCTCAAAATCAGGCGGCGGTGGAATGGAAATTCGTCTCCCGGAACGAGAAGTAGAGAGAGGAGGGTGACACTTGTTCTCTTCGGTCCAAACGGCCGTCGGAGGAAGCAATCGAAGGATATCGGTTACATTCTCCAGGATGTAATCAGGTCGTGGGTTGTTGTTTGATCGGAGTCCAGGACCCTTGGGAGGCAACACCCATACAGTTGCACCTAGTGCAGCCTCCTTCCCTCCGAGAATGTCCGTCTCGAGCTTGTCTCCAACCATTAGGCACGCAGACGGAGGCACTCTGAGAAGACGACAAGCCTCGAGGAATATGTGAACGCTCGGTTTCTCCCAAGGCAGATCACCCGACACGAGGATGACGTCAAATAATCTTGCGAGGTCTAGTCGGTGGACTTTTTCCCACTGAGCACGAGAGGGACCATTGGTAATGAGACCCAGTCGAAAGTGACGTCTTTGAAGTAAACGAAGCAAAGACCTCACTTCTGAGGAAGGTGCTAGACACTCATAACGCAGTTCCAACCACTGCATGCTCACTTTGCCTGGATGCAATAAATAATTGACAAAATAATTAAAACCAAGCAATACAGTTTAAAGCTTAACGTAACAACAGATTGGCGATAATCAGCACTGGAAGACTAACTAATTTCAAAGCTAACCAGTGGCTTAGGGATGCCTGATTTTCGGGTGTGGCAAAATTTTGAAATTTTTTACTTTTCAATGAAAATTTTCATAACAGTTCTTCTAATTTAAATCTTAATTCAATGTAAAATTAATGTAAATAAAAAAGTATCTTTGTAAACAACATTTTCATGAATTTCAAATATGAAAAAGGGTGGCCAAACTAAATGTCTGAGGAAGCTCATCCCAAAATTAGCCACTCAAGCTAAATATACTCAATCAATATGTTAAAATATACAAGGTTATAATTTTTATCATTAAGAAAATGATTATTATATTTCAAAAGCCACAATCTTTGCTTTTTGTTTGAATTTGTTCTTTTATAAAAATGCATTTGTGGTTTCACTTTTTTGTCATCTACCATTTTAGAAAATATTAAAAATGAATAATAATGGTGTGCCTCAAGAAACTGCCCAGTTAATTGAAAATTCAAATCAATACTAAATAAAATTCATAACTCGTGCACTTGTTATCAAGTACAAAATATCACGAGAGCTAAATAGCACTGAGAGTAATTAAAGGTTAAGGTACTGTTAAAAAAATTAAAGTTATTCATCTCCCTCTTTATTTAGAGGTTTCCAAAAATGATAAATACATAAAACATCAACGTTTTAACTATTTTTAAAAAATCACGAATACCCAAATTTGTCAAAAACATAACACAAATGGCAAGTTCTTAAACAACATATGCCATAGCTCAAGACTGAATTGTGACTAATGGCAAAATGAGCTAATCTTGAAATAAGCTACATTCAATTGATAATTTCATTCAAGAGAAAAAAATCTTAAGAATTTTCAGTTTAGCTAGCTAACGTTGATATAAGCAATATAGAATTTGATGTTTTGGTTCCCTTACTTAAATATGAGCTTTTATCAAATGGTAAACAATATGGGAACAAAGTTGTTCATAAGGAATCATTTCTCAAAGTTTTGAAAAAATAAACTTGCATAATTGGACTGGGTAGTTTTTGTAAGTTTTAGCTGCAACTTATGTAATTATATTTGAAAATTTCTCTTAAAGTTTAAATGAAAGAAACTTCAAGAGTATTCTAGTCAATGTCAGTACATGCTAATTCTCTAATTCAAATAAAAAATTACTTCTCTGTAATTGTTCCAAAATCCCAGATTACTTGGCACTCACCGGACTTGGATGTAACAATGAAATAATACATGATGATACCACAACTTTCCATTAATTAATTCAGAGATATGCAATATTCATTTTGGCTTAGGTTAAGATTACCTAGCTGATATTAGTCAGTTCGTCTTTAGCCGTAACTCATAACGATTATTCTGCTTTAAGATACAGATTGGTGGAATCAAGGCATGCAATTCCTAAAAAACCTCAATTTGAACGTTTTAGATAAAATAATAAAGAATAATCTTTTCTGCTTCAATCCACAGAATTGAGCCTATAATGATTTTTGACCATCATTATCATTCAATCATAAATGAGTATTTTATAAAAGTTTTGATTCATTCAGTTAATTATATAAAATGTCTCCTACATATTGTTACTCACCTATAAAAAACTATTGACAATATGACACCAAATCAACCTGTTAAGATCAACCATTAATCTTCCCATCTTTTAAGATATATTTCATATGCCCATTTTTAAATATAAATTATACCACTGAGGGCATATCATTTAAAACAAATAAAACCTACCAGCAATAGATTTATATTTGTCTCCAAGTGCTTGGGTCCACAGCAGACGTCGCCAGTCATTAAGGGACATTTCTGGATTCTCGGTACATAGGCGGAAGTTCTGCAGAAATGTTAGGGATGCCTGAACAGCAAATTGATGTGGGATTCCATAGTCCTCATGGAGTATTTCCACTAGCTGTAATAGCCACAACCTCTCATTCTTATACTTATTACGTGGAAAAATATTCAATATAAAAAAATTTGGAAAGCAAAATTAATATGTACATTTCTTACCATTAAATGACATTTCTGAGTATAACATAACTTCTAGTTCCTATCTTGCTACATAAAAATCATACTTATACCAAATTAAACAAACTTCCCAGTTATGTTTCCAAATCAGTCTCATTAATAGGTGTTCTTCATCATAATCTACTTTTAATGAGTAACGAGTTTATGTTGTTGTGGTATAAAAATCAATGTTTTTATTTGTAATTTTTAGCATGTACAATTCAACATTAATCATAGCTTCTTTCATACAAAATTGAAAACAGTTATATATTTGTTAACACAACATCAACACTTTCTTAAAAGTTCTCATAGAAATTTTAGTTTTATAATTCACAGGAAAATAAATCAACCATTTCCCATTTCAAAACAAAGCATTTTCCTTAAAAAAAACAGTACAACTTCAAAAATTTTTCTAAAAATTACAGAATATTTGATGAAATATTTAAATACATCTGTTTTAAGTGCAATATTGTACCAATATCCTAAATTAAAATTAGAACATACTTAGGAAGCTGTTTAAAATAATTTCCAAAAAGAAAACAGCCCCTCCATTTGGAAAATATCTGGAATGAAGAAGCACTGGAATTGATCTTGACAAATGAACCAGGTATCAATTAAAGTGCACTTCTGAAGAAATCAGTACCAAATATTATTTAGCTGCAAATTATAACACAAAAAATTGGATTATTAAGGACAAAGATTAATTTGTCGTGAATGGGTGTAATGAGCATCACACATCCTAATTTTTGCAAGACAATAAAAGTAGTATATGTACAATTAAATTATCTCAAAGTTTAAAATTAAACAGACTGAGCAAAAAATTCAGGAAATTCCTGACCGAGTACATAAAATTACAGTTAAAAAAACAAAAAATAACTAAAAAATGAGCCTTCTTGGTATGTTTCAATAAAACAATTCCCAACACAAATCAGAGCCATTGCTCGCAAAATTTTATTGTACTGACATTCATTGACTAGAGGGAAAAAACTACTCAGTCTTTAAGCATGACAAAATAGTTCAGAGGATAAAGTCGACTCTGTACAAGCCGAGGCAACACATCATCCACATATCCTCTTACAATTTGTCAGGATGAAATTAATATACGATTTCACCCTTTGTATTTGAAAGTCCATTCAACAATCAGTCAAAATATCAAAACAAATTAATCTGAAACTGAAAAATGGTAGTAGGAGACATTTCAACATTTGTGAGTACCCATTGGGACCTGGGGTGAAGAGGTTTGAGTTGCTGGCTCCAGGATCGTGGGTGGCGAAGGAGGTGGCAGAAGGCATTCTAAACCGCCCCCTCGCCCAGCTGCAAAAGCAGGCATCACTGCAAAAACACCAAAAAATCAACGGTTCCCGAGAACAAAGCAACATGACCATCACCAAAACCATTCTTCGTTAGATGCTCAAAACCCACAAACACACAAGTGTCCTACTAAAGACATTCTCTCCATCAACACCCTATTCCCAATGCAAATAAAAGCAACAGCATTTTAAAAGCAAACCGAACGTAATTAAAACTCCTAAAGATCATCTAAAGAAGGTGGGTCAGAAAAAAACTCTTCAATCTTGCACCAGACACTTTGGTAACTTTCTGCCATGGACAATCCGTGAGCAATACTATTCTCCAAAAAGACGCTTTCCTAGCTCCATCAGCCGATGTGTGCGACAAGTGGTGAGGATATCGTTCTTCTTCAGCACCTCAGCTACCTCGTTGTTGGCTGCCAACATCTGGCAGAGGAAGTCCTCGTATGCAGCCCTCACACTGTGTGGAAGCGCTCCAACCCTCACCTTCCTCAACATTACTGCCGTGCCTTCCAACCAACCAGTCTCGACAGCAAACTCTGACACCCATGGCAACTGCGATAACAACCCACTCATGGTTTGCATCCCCAAGAACCAGAGCTCACTCAGTTCGATCCAATGCTCCTTGTAAGCCATCGAGACGACCAACGACCCAGTCGACACGTTAGTTTCACGACCCTCGTCGATGATGTATGCATCCCAAAGGAAACGTATGATTGACTGAACATAACGACAGATGGAAAAGTCATTCTTACGTGCCCTACCTGACTTCTGCTTCAACAGTAAGAGACCGAGTACTGCCAAATGTCCTTGCAAAACCAAGTTCTCTGAAGTTGATTTGACCTCGGGAAGTGCTTCCATCACAAATTTCAAGAGTTTGTCGAACAATGCTGATTCCTCTACTAACTTGCCTTCCAAAGCTGTCAAATTCATGAATATGTTGCACGCTGACACCATAGCAACTCTTGAATCTGCCATCTCGGCTAAGGTGTCAGCATCAGGTCCTGTGTCGGCAGCTCTCACCTTCTTGCGCTCAGATTTTGGAACTGGAGGTCTTTTGTAATCCACTATTGACCAGTGATAGGAAATACATTCATAAAGTACTTCATCTTCCTCGACTTGGAACAGGACAGCTCTAGCCTTGTCATCTACAGCCAAGTGGCAAAGCGCAGGAAGAAACAGGCGCAAAACATCGACTCGTCCCCATGAATGGCTTTCCTCACTCTCTGCATTTTCCACACCTGATTTCATGGCCAACCTACGAGCTCTAGCCGCCCTAAATGTCTGGTTAGCAATGGAGAGAATAAATGGCAGCATTGCGACGACAGCATTGCGATTTGCCGTTGTCTCTTGAGCTAACCATGCAGCAAGGACTCTGACAAGAGCACATATGAACATCCTCTCAGGTCCAGAACCACCATTGGGTAACTCTTTAGAGATTTTAGTCAGCAAAGAAATGACGGCATTGAATGCTCCCTTGAGAGCAGTATACATAGACTGTTTTTCTCTTTCCTCGAGTTCGATCTTACCCCCCGAAGCGACAAACGTGATTGCCATCTCCATTATTGTAAAGCATGCTGTGACAAGATCAGCATTACCCATTATCTGCTTGAGCGACCTGTCTTCTAACTGCATGCGTACTTCCACGGAACACAGCTGAACAAGGAGCAAGAAGAATTGCTTCGGTCTCTCTTCATCTGATAGACACCATTCAACACCCAGGAGTTCCACGATGACAGATGCTAGTTTGATAGCTGGATCTCTTTGGGCTTTAATAATCTTGCTGGTCAGAATATCAGTAATGCCTTTATAAATGCTACTCGGCCAAATCTCTTCATCTGTGGTAGAATCAATGAATTCTTTAGGACAATTAAAGAGGAGTGTATACAAAACCGAACTTAGTTCGAATTTTCTCTCGCTATGTTCAGCTTTAAAGTCTAAAGCAATTTTGTTCACGATGCTGTGAAAGGGTTTGGCATCAGATCCCCAAGCAGTAGAACCTTGACAACCAATTAAGATAACCAAAATGTTTAGAGCTTCATCACATTGGAAGTTTTGTTGAACATAAAAATGAATCATTTTAGCAGCTCCACCAACTTTCAAAAATGACTTCTGTCCTTCTGGATATCTTGCAATGTGCTTCAGACATTCATAACTTTCGCTAATAACCATCAATTGCTCATCATCATCGGATTCCTCCGCTTTTTCTATGACATCAATCAAAACTGGAATAGTATTAAGCATATCTGGATGAGCAGCGATTTCAGGATCAGAACAAAAGCAACTTAAAATTGATAAAGCCACAGATTTATACACTAAAGGTGGGCAATCAATAGGAACATCAGAGGTTAGTAGAAGTTTCTTTAAGAACTCGAAGCCTATTGCTTCGAAAAGTGCCTTTTTACAGGCAGAATTGCAATCTTCGCCCTTTACAAGTTTTGTCACCATAAACAATGCGGCAAATTTTGATGTATCATCGTCGGCAGCTCTTACAATAGCAACACATTTCTTAACGTGCTCCGGTATTTTATCACCCATTTTTATTAAATATTCTGCAATAGTTGCGGTTTGTTTAAGTTCAAAGTTGTCGTATGTCCAATTGCAAACGACGTCCAAAATTATTTGGCACTAATTAGTCCACAATGTAGAAATGTTATCTTGGTGAACTTTAAATTGCTACCTAAAGCACAAGAGGTGTAACTGACTATTAACCACACAAGTCAACACGTTCACCTACACATGAGGTTGCTAACACAGACAGCACATCAAAGCCTCACTTCCTAATACTCAACTACTTAGCACTATCGACAAACCTATATTAGGTACAAGTGAGAGACACACCCTCAAAGTTGGATTCTAATTTAGGAGTTCCTGGCTAGAGTTTCCCCTAGTGTTCGTTCACCGTACCACCAAATCTATTTTAGTTGTCATGCATTTATAAATAAAAAACGTAGGCAACGAATTGCGTTCCTGCAAGCACTGGCGACGCCTATGGGGAATCCCACGCGATGAAATTGGTGAACAAAAAATTTACCTGTTATTAATTGCAGGTTATAGGAAGGACAGCGCATAAAATCATTATGAAATTCAAAAAAATTCTTACATTACCTTTTCACAAGCTAATTTATCCCCTTTTTGAGTCTGTATGAGTGTGTTGTCCAAGTCGAAGAAAATTGTATTCACAAAATGGGATCGAATACGTCTGCTACTAGATGCCATCTTCTTCTAAGGGCCTCTCTGATTGTTCATTGGCTAACTCTTAATTTACGGATGTGACGTAATTTTGGCGGAAAATGTGATAGGCTATGTGCCGCGGGTTTTCTATCTGTCGTGAAGAGCCCTTGGATATGTTTATTTTGAGTTATTTGAATCCTCTTCCGCATTAATTCATAGTATAATAAGTTAAAGGTAAATTGAAGGATCCTTAAGTATATAAACCAAATAATTTTGCATAAACACCAGTTTTTTTATGTTGATTTTATTTAATCCTGGACTATCACGTCTTCCTCGAGTAATGACCCAATGTTTACGCGATTAAGCTACTGATGAGAATAATAAATTTTGCTTGTTTAAATTTTTTAACCGCTTAAATTTTTATTAAGGTATATGACAGCACAATATTAAACAATTTGCTTAATTAGGGAAATGGCTACGGCTGCCCATCCTCTTCAGCAAGAGGAATTAATCGACGACTTTGGTCCACAGATGGTCGCAAAACTAGAGGTAAAAATTATAATTTATTTTTAATACTTGATATATATGTGATAGAATACATTATTTTTAATGTTATCAATTTTAGTCGCAAGGTATTGGTGCATCTGACATAAAGAAGCTTGAAGAGGCTGGTTATCACACAGTGGAAGCCGTAGCATTTGCTCCTAAAAAACACCTTTTAGTGATAAAAGGTATAAGCGAAGCAAAGGCCGATAAGATCATAGTAAGTATGGGATTCAGTTTCGTTGATTTTATGCATTTTAAAGTGAGAAATTAAAAAGAAAAATTAAACTTGCAGGCAGAGGCATCTAAATTAGTTCCCATGGGATTTACAACTGCAACCGAATTTCATCAAAAGCGTTCTGAAATAATTCAGCTTACAACGGGCTCAAAGGAGCTTGACCGATTACTCTCTGGTGGCATCGAAACAGGATCCATAACTGAGTTATTTGGTGAATTTCGAACAGGGAAAACACAACTTTGTCACACTTTGGCGGTTACATGCCAGGTATTAATTACTGCATTCAATTTATCAAGGACTTTGATTTGAAAGAAAAATTAGTTCCATATGTATTGTTTATCATGTTAATTTGGTCCAACCCTTCACGTTTATGTTGAAAAACATTTAAAGGTATTTCATGCTATTATTTGCGAAGATATTTGGCAACATTTTGTTTTTAATGACATCAAAAATTTTACAACTTGTATCATGTCTAAATAAAATTAAGTTGATGATGATTAATAGCCAAGGTAAAATGCTTAATAGGGAATCAACAAATCTGCTGACCTATTTCAATTTGAAAGGAATTACTTTACCAACTTGTTTGAATTTTAAATTAAAGTAGTACCTATGTATACATAAGAATTATTACCATATTGAATAAAGATCGTTTTTTATATTTTAATTAGTTATTGAGTGAAGTATGTATATGTAATGGCTGCTTGTTTTAATTATTGTATCTTTATGGCAATTTCCTTAGTGTTTTCTACTGTAACAGTATTGCTAATTATAATATAACTCATACATATTTGCTCCATGTTTATTCTTGGTCATTTGGATTTTTGAAAAATGTCTTAATTCGTTTAATGAAACTGTTTAATATCATTTGTTTATTCCAAATGAAATGAAATTGTAAAAAATGATAGTTTTCCAGTTACATGTTCCTATTTCTTTTAAATAAAAGGAAAAAACAGTATCAGGAGAACTTGAATCACGTGCTAATTATTTATTTTCTCCAATTTTTTGCAAAGCTGCCTATTGATCAAAATGGAGGAGAAGGAAAATGCCTTTATATTGATACAGAAGGAACATTCAGACCTGAGCGTCTACTTGCAGTGGCTGAACGCTATAAACTGTCTGGATCTGACGTACTTGACAATGTGGCTTATGCACGTGCCTACAATACAGATCATCAGACGCAATTGCTTATTCAAGCATCTGCTATGATGACTGAATCAAGGTATGTGGGCTTAGAATGTTGGATTTAGTAATTTTTACTGATGCTTTATGTTTGAAACTGGAAATTTGTAGATATATATATAGAGAGAGAGAGTCACCTTTGATGAGGGGAATGGTTTTGATATGTTTTTGCTGAAAATCTTTGGAAATTTTTCACAGTAAATCTGTCCATGTTGCACGAATAACAAGACTCTGTTTGTGCATAAAACAAAGTTCAAGCTATGTCAAAAATGAAATTTATTTATTAACTTATGGGTTTAAAAAGCATTACAGGTTGAAATTGGCAATGTTTTGTGCCATCACTATAACTAGTAGTGGAGAAATTTCTTTCCCTCACATAGCATTTAGTAAACTCGGTGCTAAGTTTGCAAAACTAAGAATTTCCAAGTTTTTCAAAGCTTCGTAGAGAAACTGCATCATTGTATGTTGTTGTACATGTCTAAGTATTTATTTGGTATTTTACCCATTTACAACATTACTGTACATAAAATGGCTATCCCAAAATATCCTGCCATTCTTAGTTTCTAAATCGCTGTGCTGTGTAGAATTCACTGTGCATAAGTTGTGTTTATAACAAATCTTGGAAAGCTTTATAAAATACCTCCTTCTGAATACTTTTAAAATTGTTATGTGGGCTTGACTGCTTTTGATAAATACAGTAGTTTCCAGTTTATAAGTTGCACTTTTTTGTTGCAGAAATGTGTCCTAAAATCATACTGCATCTTATATGACAGGTTTTATTGCCAATAAGATATTTCACTTAAAATTTAGATATATAGTAGGACCTCGATAACCATCGTTAATTGGTTCCTGAAAACTATGACGATTAGCAAAACGATGATAGTAGAAATCGATTTTCCTATATCATCATTTGAAACTGAATTTTTAGACCTTAGTTTACTGGAAATGTTGGACTCTGCATCATTTTCATTCATTCACTTCTAGTTTTATTTGTCACATTTCTGGACCTTTTAGCAGCATTGTCAATAGCACTAGCATTGCATTTTGGGGCCATTTTTAGGGTTTAATAAACTGAAAATATTTTAAAAATATGTGAAGGGGATTATGTTAACTGTTGACAAATGAGTTGACAGTTGTACTGCGGCAATCCACGAAGGAACGTTTTGCTGTTTGATTCTTAGATTTGAAGGCAAAATTCTAAATAGTATTAGTGTTTGTTTAACCCAGTCTCAATTTACACAAATTTTTTTTTTACTCTAACACCATTGACTAAATGTTTTCCGAGAACAACCGCAGCGCACCGCTTCGATAGGTGAGGCAAGTTAAAATTACAAAATTAAACATGCGTTACATAGTATGTTGCATCAGACAGCAGTATGTCTAGACATGGTACTGGCAGGCAGCAATCTTTCTCTCTCACTTACAGTGCAACAGTCAGTTTATTCGCTTGTATGCTTCATTCAGATGGCAACAGAATTTTTTCTTTTTTTACCACTTAGCACCAAATGACGGTTGACTGAAACAACGATTATAGATGGCAACGGTTATCGAGGTCCTACTGTATACACTTGTGAAATTCTCGTGACATTGTTTTAAGCATAGAGGAAGGGTTTCTATGCAGTTCATATAACATCTAACACATTACTTTTGAACCAAAAGAAACACTACCGGAATGTTTCTTGAGATAGAATTATCAAAATATGATACTAAACTGTTGACAATGCCTTAATATCTGTCAGTCTACAGCATTCTTCTCGCAGATACTATTGTAGTGATCACCCTCAAAATCAGATGTTTGTAACTCTGTTATCAATAATAATATTTCTTTCCCTTTTTACGCACTTTTACTTAACTTCCCTTCATATTTATTTATTTGTCACACATCAATGCTTGCTATAAAAATGCGATTAACTCTAGAAAGAATTGAGATAGAAACTAAATTTGGCAGGAATGCTCGATTAAGGTGATGGCAAAAAAAATCTTGAAAAAAGTCCTGAGCTTGACTCCAAGGAAGACATTACCATTTTCCATAAGGTAACACGTAAAAATCAACTTTACGACATGCAGGCTTTCATTCTTTTTGAGATTAAAATTAGAAAGAATTAACTCAAAATCTTTGGATATGAACCATTTTGAAGAAAATATTATAAAGTTTCTTATTCTGTTCATCTTTTTCCGCATACAGTTCGAAATTGCTCAATTTAAACATTTAATTCACAGTTTGAGGAAATCTTGCCATTTTAATGGGATGTTGCCTTGGTTACCAATTCCATTGTTAGACCTCGATATCATATTGGTATTTCAATCTTTATGGTGTAAACGTGCTTTGAATACGATACGAGTGAGAGAGAAGGAAGGCGGAAGAAATTATTTTCATAGCAACTAAAGTAAACAACATTCGTAAATTATTAT
The DNA here is from genome assembly GCA_036926305.1 of Uropetala carovei. Lineage (NCBI taxonomy): Eukaryota > Metazoa > Arthropoda > Insecta > Odonata > Petaluridae > Uropetala > Uropetala carovei. Next base: position 88,439 of record JAXCHB010000156.1, on the reverse strand, counting down.
ACTGGTTATACATTCTCTTTTGTGGAAGAATATACGCAACTGTTTTAAGTGTAAGTTATAATTGTTCTCACTTCGGAAATTTTGGTATTATACCATAAATTTGAGTTGAGTCTGAAGTTTTGTTAAATCAAAAGTATTATTCAGTGAAAAGTTCATTAGTCAGATAAAACAGGTAAATTTTTCGTTATGCATTTGTCCTTCATTGCAACAATTATTCCAAATTTATTAAATTCTATATTCCATAATTATTCCTCATGTATATAAAAAATGCATTATTAATAACAGTTATAAGACAAAAAGATAAAAATAAAATTAAGCAAAAAAACATTTTTAGTGTATACACACTTTTACTTAAAACTGGACAAAAATATTATTCAAAAATTTATATGCTTTGTAAAAGTGGGTGGCTTTTTTCTCTTTTAATTCTTATATCTCATCTTCCTCATAAATTAGTTCTTATTGTTGGCCACTTACTTAACATATACTCATATTAATGCCATCCACTTTTATGAAGCATACAAATTGTTGAATAGGTAATATTTTTTGTCCAGGAAAAAATTATTTTATAACTTTGAGTGCAATTTTAAGTAAAAATGTGTATACACTAAAAATGTTTTTTTACTTATTTTTATTTATTTTTGCAGTGATTATGTAATGTTTTTATAAATCAAGCTCTGCACATTGAATTAGCCAGCCATTTAGCGAATTCCTGGTGAATTTTAATGCTTATCTTTTTTGATTTTTCCGATTATTTTCCCTGATTATATGCTGCATCCTTGTATTGGAGCGCTCATGTTCACTTTCCTGATTACCACTTTTCCAAATACCATTATCCCAAATATTTCAATTTTCTGAAAATCATTTTTCCGATTACAGTAAAACCCCGCTATACGTTGTTTCGCATATACGTCGCCAATCAGTTAAGGAACATGTTTTGTTATAAGTTGTGTCGCTTCGCATACACGTCGTTTGTGAAATACTAAAAGCAAAATTTCGGAAATTCCAATTGCAGTGCATATATTATAACTATAACAATAAAAACCCTTTATTCGGCTTTTAATTTAATGTTTATTATTATTTATATGAATTAAAATTTCATGTTTATCAATTCCTGTAAAATCATACTCAGAATAAACATTTGCTGGCCATGTGTTTGAGAGATCACGATGGGTTAGGTGGTTCACAAGATACACAAGGGATAAAAGGGACTGTCTCAATTTTAATGACGATGTGTAAAAACCTATTTCTGAGCTTTGTGAACAGTTGTGCCTATAATTTTGTGTGTTTACGTTTGCGTTGATATCTCATGAGATATTGGATTGCGAAATCTGCTTGAAAAGTACTCTAAAGTGCATATCAGTGTACGTGTAAGTAAAGAAATAATTTTTGTGCTCCATCACACTATAGACAATTATTTTCGGTGATTTATGAATTTATTATTGCAATCGGTTACTCGTTGTTACGATTAAATGTATATTAAATCCTAGTAGCAATGAGTGGTAAACACATAGTAGTAACATAGTATGTCCAATGTACTGTATTGATATGTATTATTTGGGAAACAAGTGTGTCACAAAATATCTGCCAGGAACGTAACCTCTAACTTTCATCATAGTTCTTATGGTAATCTTTGTTTCGCTATATGTTGTTTTGTTATAAGTCGCATTTTTCAGGAACGCATCTCTGACGTATAGCGGGGTATTACTGTACTTCAATTTCCCAAAAATCATTTTCTCGAAAATCACTTCACAAGTTTTTAAAAAGTTACACTTTTGGACAAATCACACAATAATAATAATGCTGCCTTTATTAATTCTGATACAAAGTACTCTCATATTTCTCAAATCAACGGTCAATTTCTTTTTCCTAAAAGCAGCCGAGGCAACAAAACTAGTGGCACAAATTCGCAACAGCAGATGAAGATGTCCTGTTTTGGAAACAAGATAAATTATGAGATTACGTTGTAGATTTAATATTAATTAAGAAAGAGAAAAGATGATCCACCAAGAACAGATATGGGTGCACCGTATCAATAGAAGGATGTCAACTATTACACATCATACCGTGTGTTTTGAGCAAATCCATTGAGTAAAGACTATTGTCCACCCATCTCGAGTTTGATAAAGGTTTAAAATTTTCTCTTCACTCTTACTGACTCCTCTCGGAATTGCCACCTTTTTTGCCTCTATATATCTTCAAGTTTCTGACTGCTGTATTCTTCTTCTTGTAAGACACTGATAAATTTATAGAGCCCAATATGGCTTTTTCATGACAACAACTCCTGCCATCTCCTATGCCAGCCTTCCAAATTATTTTGCATTTGTGGAAAGCCATTTTTCATGTTATCATAGACAGACCAAAGAGATGGTTTGTACATCGGCTCAGAGTAAATGCCCCATCCTTCAGCGTTTTGTCGTTGAAGCCTACCTTTAGTGTAATACTCTCCAAACCATTCCCACGCTTGTACTGCCTTCTCATTATCATTGATTTTTGGGAAAGAGATATTTGGGAAAATGATATTCGGTAAAATGGTATTCAGGAAAGTCATATTCGAGAAAGTGACACCAAGCCGTATTGCAGATGAAAAATTTGGAAAAATAAGTGTGGATTATATGCTGGGACTGGGGTGCAAAACGTGCACTTGGAACACAATTCAAAGCTTACTGTGTCTTGCTAATGTATTAGAAGTATTAGTAAATTATCAGGAATGTATAGAAGTGAATTATAATTCATATTCCCTCAGTACGCACACTTAAATTGAAATAATGACATCATCGTTATTTTATTTGTATTTTTAAATTTTTTTACATTAATTTTTTTTAAACTTAATGTTTTCACCACAGATTTGGCGCCCCATTTAACTTGGCACCCTAGTTAATCTGGCATTGGCCGTAGCAAAGATTTGCCCAAGATTTTTAATTATATAGCCTTTTCATGTTTGTGCAGGAACTCTCTGAATGCCCTATGGACATGTTTAGGCTGATTATTTATCCTTATACTATTCTCTATTTCAGGTATGCTCTTCTGATAGTAGACAGTGCAACTGCGCTTTATAGAACTGATTATGCTGGACGTGGAGAACTGTCTGCCCGTCAAATGCATCTTGCAAGGTTCCTTAGAATGCTACTACGCTTGGCTGATGAGGTTAGTAGTACAAAATATCAAATTTGACTTAAATATAATCTTCTGTTGTAGCAACTAACATTTACGTGTCTCAATGTTACTGTAACCATATCTAATTGTGAAAAAAGATGATTTGAAACCCCTTTCACTCTGCTTTCATGGGAGCCATTCTTTCTTTGAAAATTTTGAGATATGTTAATTTTGATATTGATTTTCACAGATGGTTTTATATTCACCTGCTGGTATTTGCCTATTGTATTTTTACTTTCTCCATATACGTAGTATAGAGAAAGTATTGTTTTCATGAAAAAAAATCGATTTCGAGATTTCAACGGAAATACACGTTTTGAGATCCCTACAACACGTTTAGACTATTTTCTCGATGTCGGTGATAATAATTTTGTGGGGGCTCTAACTCAAAAACTAATAATCAGATCTGCGCAAAACTTTATATTTAGGATTTTTATTAACAAATGAAGATTTTAAAAGGTTTTGGCTGAAATTGGTCCACCGGCAGCGAATGTTTATTCTAGTTGTTTTTCCATTTTTTTTCAAGTAGCTCCTTTAGAAATCAATTTACCTAAATATGTGGTATTACAAAAGTCATAGACAATGGAATTTTATACAAGTTTTGTTTGAAACATTTTTTTCATAAACTCAATGGTGTCAGAAAAAATTCGAGAGTACATCGCTAGCTTGTTCGATTGCAGCACCACGAGTTCGAAATGGGAAAAACGTCAAGTACATTACGATCGTATGCGTAATGAATAGGCCAGAGGGCCGAATATGGCCAACAAGAACTCTTCTTACGAATCTATGATAACAAAGTATTGAGACGTAGATATTTTTTAAAAATAAGAATACCACAAGTATGGAGAAAGTCATGTGTTGGCCACATCAGATTTTTTTCAAATATCTTCTTAAAAACTCAATTTTTGCAAATAGTTATTATAAAAGTTATACACAGTCTAATTTTCTACAAGTTTTTTTGAAACAATTTTTCAAAAAACCGAGAGTTTAAGAGACATCTTGATTTTTCTTCTAAATTTATGTTAAATACGTCACTAAGTGATACCATTGTTTCCGCTGCTATGATACAATTTTCTTGTTGCTGATAGCATTGCATACACTACCAAGGATCATTTTAATTTCGCATCGAAATTTTTTTATCCATAAAAAAGTTAACAATTTTCTTTACTTATTGGTTTTTTATTTTAAATAAAGACAATTGAAAATGTTTTAAAATTATTTTCGAGTGTAATCCCTGATAAATATTTCTGAGAACGCTAATGTCGAGAGCTCTGTATGGAGAATGTAATGTGTTGGCCAAATCAGATTTTTTTACTGTTGTCACATGTAATCGAATACATTTTAACCTTCATCTGCTGAATTTAAATACAGGTATCCCTCGAGATATGCTTTTTCACTACATAATATGTCATGATAAAATTAAGTATACAAAACTCGAGTTATGCGCTCTTCCCATGCTAATACGACATTTTAAATACTTCAATGACTTGTTTCTCTCGATGATATAACTCACACTAAAGACTGGTCAAGCCAACTTAGAACTTTTCTCCTGTGATATTCTCATCCATGTTATTTGTGATCACTATTTCTGTGCATTAAATAATAATCCTCATGTTGGAAAAGAAGGCTAAAGTTGCATCCAAGAGAAAACAAGCTATTGAAATAAAACTCAGTTTTTAATCACTTTAAAAAAAGACAGCGTGGAATGGGAATTGCATAATAAAACTGACTCAGACATGACTTCATGGACGTTTTTGACATTATTCATAATCAAATACACTTAGTACTTTTCCACAAGATATCATTATGAATATGTGCCCAACATTGAAGTCTAGTGAAAAGATAAAAGAATGCGCAAATGTACTATGCCTTTAACTTCTTATCAGATCACTCTTGTGAAACAGAATCCTATTATGTTGAAGATGTAGAAGTTACTTAATATCTGGATTAAAGAGCAGGTCCAAAGAAATGTGCTGCCTTTAAGTACTCTTTTGAGTAAGGAAAAGGCAAAGTAATTTCATCAACATATTAGTGAACTATGGCTGATCACGTCAATATTTAGGTAACGACTAAGTTAAAAATTTTGAGAGCTTGGAAAACATTAATCATTATAACATAGGGTTATATGCAGTGGTGAGCTGCCAAAATTTTAACAACCGGTTCTCTCATGTGTAAACTTTTTTCTTTTTGAAAGACAACAAGAAATCTATGCAAGGACTAATTAAGGCAGATATCCATTACAAAATAAAGTAGTTGTTCTCATTAAGTAAACAAAAAAGTAATATTAATCACATCGTTCAAGGAATTTCATAAAAACCTAAATTGAAAGAATCTTATTAAATGAGTGAAATACACAACATTAAATTAAATATCTTAATCAAATTGGAGATGAGCAATTTTTATTCCGTACAGCTTTCTTTTCTCTTCATTAATACACACCACAAAGTATTCTGCAAGAAATTGGATCAGAAATCAATTGCTTAAGTTTAGTCAAGTGGAAAAGTCATATGTGCACTAGACCAGTGGTATGCAAACTTTTCAGGCCATGCCCCCCTTTTGATACACGTAAACAATGACACCTCCCATTTCAATCAGAAAGTTTTGTTGACATTACATACACAAAATTTACATTAGCTCAATAACACAGCATAACTGTCGTTTTAGCATATGCAAGGGAAGAAAATTTAACACCAGCACAAATGATGCACTGGGTTGTTTGTTCATTCTTCACCAAAGTCCACGAAAATCCAAATTTGATAAATTCTTTGTATTTTCTTATTCTACCATTTGAAGATGCGTTTTCTTTACTTGTACATGGAGTTATCTGATCAGAGGAGAAAATAATAATACTAGAGTAAATCTACCAAATGATTGAAGAATAGGAACAAATTAAAGTACACTCAACTTCTTTTCTTGGCCTAAGGCTCATGACAAAAGTAGGTACTTTAGTTGTGTAGCTCTACAAAGAATGTATAAATGTCAGAGTGTAACATTGTTACATTGTGTTAGATTAACCTGCTAGTTTATCATCAGTCCCGAATACAGTCACATAAAATCAGATAGCCTGCATCAGGCCGGGTAAACTCGTGTCCCTCTTTAAAAAAATAGTGATTCGCAACCTTCATCAATTTGTGCACCTCTGCACTAGACTATGCTGGAGGCAAGATTGGTAAGAATCGGATCCATGGCCACACTCCAATAAAATGCGATCCAGAAGCCAAAAATGCATGAAATTCGAGGATCTTGATCGATAATCTAAATTCGGTGACATAAAGAAGAATTTTCATTCTTTTTCCCCTTATAACAGTGCAAATCCCACTCAGATATTACAATTTTAAGATATTTTAAAGTGAAAAAGAAAAAAATCTCTGCCCGATGGATTTGAGACTTCCTATGTCAACCAAATGGGGAAAGAATGTTTCTGAAATCAAATCAATTGTATCTTTCAACATTAAAGTAATTTTGTCCATATAAGAAAGTACTCCATTAAGCCTCTAATGTTTATACCAATTTTTTACTCTTATGAAGCTTGACCTTGAAAATCCTAGTTGTATGCTTACTGCTGCAGCCAATGAAAGCTCGAGAGACTGTCGATGGGGAGGGGAGAAAGTCAGTCGGTCTCTCACCATCGTGCTGTTCACATCGCTCCGAGCTCGACTGTGTTGCCAGATCTACCACGTTTACGCCTTAGCGTTCGCATGCGACTTTCTTCAAGAGCAGATATCGGGCAAGAGTGTACTACTTTCCCACGCCTCTCGAAAACTTCAAATGGTGGTGGAAGGGGAAAACTCCCTGATTGGCTATTCGCTGCACCACGGTCAAGCTTCATAAGAGTAGAAAACGGGTATAACATCTTTGGTAGAAAGAGTAGAGTGGTAAATGCCAATGCTCAACAAGGAGAGGATATTAGGTACAGAAATAAAATGAATGCAGGGAAAAAAGTCATGAAAAAAAATTCATCGGAAAAAAAGCCCTATAGTAAGATATCAATAAGGAAAAAAGCTTCCTTGACCATAACTACTCACCAGATGTTTTTTTTTGTAAATGGTAAGAAGTCTGCCATTTGTTTTTCGAGTTGTAGGTTGAATGGATGAAAATTGAGTATGTGGGTGGCAACATATGATTTTTCAACATTGCTGTGTTTAAATAAGATTAATTTTTTTCCTAGCGGAAATTGTGACTTTTTTTGCGCCCACCAATAAAATATCCTGTCTTGGTTTTCACGTTAAATTTGGTTGATTGCTATGAGGAGAATCTTGCTCGTAATTGCAGAGGGTCAAGTGGATTCTGAGACCGGCTACTATTGTTGATAAGAGAGGAATACGCAGTAGTGGGGTTTTATGATGAACTGTGAAAGGCAATAATGAAGAAACTAGGAAACGTGACGACTACAAAGAGCGATGTGTTGGAATGCGGCCCGTGGCTTCGTAAATATGTAATCATGTGGCCCGTGCAACGCTGGTAGTTTGAGACCCTTGCTCTATACATAAATTTATTATTTATTCAAGTGATGTTATCACAATTTTTCACATTACACCCTTCTAGTGGTGATCCATTTGATTTGATTATATTAGCCCTCTCTGAAACAATAAAAGCGTCATCTGACTCTGAAGGCCTGTTTTATTTTTAAACAGTGGTCCCAAAGCTTTTCCAACTGAGTTAACAAACAGTTCCAGAACTTTTTCAAAATTTAACAATTGGTTCTTGGGAACCGGTGCAAACCGGCCCCAGCTCAGCACTGGTTATATGAGAAAATGTCTCCCAAGATGTTCTTTTTTGAGATGCACTCAGTTCCTAGGAACACATCCACGACGTATCTCAAGGGAAACCTATACTTGCATGTAGGGTCCTGCTGCCAAATTTAATTTGATGCATTGAAAAATATTTTTGTATTCTGAAAAAATCTATCATGAATTATTGTTGATACAATATTGAAGTAAAAAGCATTTTATAATAAAAATATTGAAGAACTAGGGGGCTCCACCCCCTGCTCTTTACGCTCACCAACCCTTTTCGCTCGATATAGAGAGATTATCACTTTGCAGTGAATATGCATGCATTTGTCATTAATTTTATGAAAGTAATTTGCCCAAAATTTCTTGTGCAATTAACCCTTTCTTACTTTTCCTTATCCCTCTGAAATGTTGACTTTGATGTCTTGTAAGGACAAGCACTTGAAAAAAGTACTTCTAATAGTTATCTTCAACAGCTGCAACAGTGTTATGAAAAACCAGATGTGCATTCTAAAATAATTTTCGAATCTACTTTCGGTGAATTACCAATGAAGATGGCTGCTTTGTACCTGAAATGCATGTCTGATTTTCCATAACTTTGTGGAAATTGGAGATACCTGAATGTTTTTTTTACGTGCTTGTACTTGAATTTTTTCATCTTAAGACGAGCTTGATAATTAATTCTCTGCTAAATAAAATATTGTGATTGTAAAAAAATTTGAGTTTGAGATTCTGATGAATGTGCATATTTTAGGTGCTCCTGCATAAAAAAGTGTTTATTCCATTGCCATCTGTCTGTCATATATGGTTTATCAAAATCTGAAGAAATCGTATTTATATAGGGTTCCACAGCAATTGAAGCCTTGTGGAAATAAACCATATTGTTTAACAGTAGACAGTGGTTCATCTAAGTCAGTTTTCACTAAATGTCGATTTCCTTTTAAAAAAAGAAAGATTTTGATTAAAATTCATCCAATGACATAGCTTGATGTAATAAACGTGACATGCCCAAAAATTAATATATAGCTTGCAATGACAGTATAATGCCTAAATCGAGTTTTATGCATTGCTACTGTGAAGTTCTCCTTTCTCTAAAGCTGTTGACAGCACTTAAGAATCGTTGCTCTAAACCAGGGGTTCCTAAACTATGGCCCAAGGGTCATATCTAGCCTGCACAGTGATTTTATCCTGCCAGGCTTAACCAGCTATTTCTTTAAGACAAGCATAATCATATATTTGCCAGCGGGAGGTGTTATCTATAATATATTTCAAAGCGTGTGTTTGTTCATGGAACTCCTAAACGATAAAAGTTAGAATAACCAAATTTGGTACAATTCTTCCTTACATCCTAACTTAGTGAGTGTCAAGGTTTGGTCAACCGGGATTAATCAGTACTGCCAACATAGGGGTTTAACATTTTTCCATAAGATAACATGTATGAATGCATTTCTTGACTTGCAAGGTATTCTTCCTTCAAGCATTAAAATACATAAATATGGACTGATTTTTTTCGTTTTTGCTTTATTCGACGAATAAAACTCTATACTATCTTATTCCTGCGAAGTTTACATGTTACACGGTCGAAGTTTTCAGAAATACACTATTTGTTTCGAAATTTTGTGGATTTTTTGTACTCTTTCCGGGCGTTGCCAAGGCGGCCGTCATTGTTACCTCTGATTCAGTTAGCTTCAATGAAGCTTATAATAGATGAAAGTTTAGCATTATTCGATTCGCACTTTTGTTTAAGCAACGAAATGATCAATGTTTATGGATAGCAACATAAATAGATACTGATTATTATTCAGGAAGCGTTTATAACGATTGATGAAAGTAATTGAATGTTCTTTCATCTATTGAATACTGGAATCTTACATATTTTGTAAGTAAAATCATTATATTCTACATTATAATGTTTATTAACTTAATAAGCTCACTTATCTGGTGTACATTTACCGGAGTCAGTGTTCAATCATGGACAACTGTACGTTGCTTTTTCACGGGAGGCATAATTACACAAGAAATGAAGATGGATTTGGCGAAAGTAATATGATAGGAAATAAAATTATCGTTATATTTGAATGCAATACGTTCGGAAATGGATTGTTACAAGCAAATATGATTAATTGTTAAGAAAAGCTAATTGTAATTTTAAAAGTATCTACTATATATTTTAAAGTTTGTATGTTGTGCTGTAGTAACTTCACTAAATCTGTTAAAATTCAATGGGAAATTCTGCTAGTTGGATATAATTTTTGAAATATAAACGATATTTTTCAAGAACATGGATGAAATGTAGTTTTAATCACATGGCCTTTTTAGTGAAAATTTCCATGTATCTCTGCTTTAGGCTATGTGATAGTGTAAAATTCACTTGCAATGCAATTGTTAACTAACAGTCGATCATCACCAGTCTCTCTTGAAAAAAATGGATTATATTCATCCAAATCGTCATCCAAAATCTTTTCTTTTGAACCTTGCAGCAATATGTACCAATGAAAAGACAACCTTATTTAGGGAACACTGGATGAAGTTTTGAGTACCTAAGCTAATAAAAGAAATACAGAAGTTACCGGATCATGACTTTTACTAAGTACTTCAGCTTTTAATATCAGTAATTACACTTTTTGCTCATGTAACTGTCCCACCTGAACTATGAGGAGGAAATAAAAGATTATTTTTTCTGGTATGGCCACATTTCTTACGATAGGGGAAAACTGCTCTCCACTCTTGTTTTTGTGTAAAAAAAATCATGCAAAAAGGTGAAAGCAATTTCGTAAGTAAATACAGTACACTTAATGCCTGTTAAGGGGTCTTATTTTCTCTGTACTTAAAAGTACCACATGTATGCTAAAAGTTAATGTTATGTATTTGGTTTCACAGATTTTGGAAAGGTTTTCATTTAGGATCATAACCTACCCATTTGTATTCCCTAAAAACTATACTATCATTTTTATTGACCACACCTATCAATTTAAGAGTGAACCGACTCTCCAGTTTTTATTACCAATCAATATGTGAAATAGCTTTTGTGGATAAATATGGTTTTGTATAGAGAAATTCTTCTAGAAAAGAAGTTGAGATATGTTATGATTTGGTTGTAGGAAAAAGGACAACTTGAAATAGAAATGTCATACTGCAATGGTTGTTAACTTTTTTTAAAATTCAGATAAATGAAATTTGTTATGCATGTGTTTGGATCAGAATTTTTAAAAAATACACGAAATGAAGACATTACTGTAATGCAAAAAAATATTTACAATTTTTCTTTACATGTACAGGGCCGGATTAAGCGGTACGCAAAACACAAGTGCGTGGGACCCAGAGGACAAGGAGGCTCACAGTGGACAGAAATCTGTTACTTGTTTCCCTTTATTCTTTTGTATCAAATGCTACGCCTTCTTACTCTATCAGTAATTCCAAGTACAGGCGGTCCTTGCACTTACGACATAATTTGGTTCCTGAAGCACATTTTCCCATGATAACAAAGTTAAAAATTTGGGTTACGTTCCCGTCCCAATGGCTAGATGATATATTTTTATAAAATGACTCATAATACTGTACTCAGGCAAAGATAAACATAATATAACTTATTAAAGACTAGACAAATCATTTTATTCTAATCGGGATACAATAATGACTCGTAAAAAACTTTCCCTGTTTAATAATCGTGACGCATTGGGACAATTTTGGAGAGTTAACCTGTGAAGTAACGTCCAGGGTTCGATTCCAGAGGATAATTTATATTTCCCATAACATAAGACGTAAAAATATGTTTTTCGACGTGCAAGTTTTTGTTCATTTACAAATTTAAATGGGAAAAAATTCACCTAGAATCTTCGAATATAGACTATTTAATTGGAAAATGAATACACTTTTTATCGTATATTGTCGAATATGGATCGAATATGTCTACAATTTGGTTTTTGGCGCGAAAATTTAACGTTTGTTGAGCTGGAATCCTTCCCTCGTCAATGGCAACCATTATGTTGCTGTTAAGCGAAATTGCAGACATTGATTGGATTTTATAATACAGGAATTTATTTCATTTTTTACTGTCTACGATTTCGTGGAAAGATTAAGGTGGAGGAAGGAACTGCGGGAGAGAAAGGTAGGGGGAGAGAAAAAAATAAAAAAGGACATAAAAAACACGTGCTTTGAATTAATGGGTCTCTAAATTAATCTGGCCCAATTTTAGGCCGGGGCCCAGAACGTGTGCTTTGCGTGGTGCCTATGAACTGCTCAATCCGGCCCTGTACATATACTTAAGTCTACTTTCTCAGCCATGAAGCTATTAGTGTTAAATAGCTTGTTGTTGTTGAATAATGTAAAAAACATATTGATCTAGCATTTCAAATTCAAACTTTAATATCTTTAGATTTGACCCAATTAATCCGCCTAAAAGAAATTTATCTGGTGACATTCCTAACATATCCTAATTCCTGATATCCTAATATGAGACTTTGCTAATGATATTTATAAAGTTTAGATAACTAGGGACGAAATTCCAAATACTTTTCAGGGAATGCTCATAGTAGAAAACATTCATTAATGAATAAACAAAGAATTGGTTGTCATTAACTAACTTAGAACAATTTTTAGATAAGGTGAATGTTGGTTTATAAGTATTTGGGTAATGCTGTAAACTCTGCTTAAAATATTTTGTCAGGTTATTTATATCAACCTGCTGTTATATTGATTTCAGTTTGGTGTGGCTGTTCTGATAACAAATCAAGTGGTGGCCCAGGTGGACGGTGCTGCCCTTTTTGCTGCTGATCCTAAGAAACCCATTGGTGGTAACATAATAGCTCACGCATCAACCACGAGGTAAAAATTCAGGTTACGCTACATATTATAAAAATCGTAACGGTTTACATTTAGCCCTATAATCTATTCTAGCCAAATTTGTCACAACAACAACTTACGGTAATATCCCAATTATAATATGCATTTTTTTCCCAAAAAAATGACAAAGTTAGGGTGCTTATTATAGATGGTAACGAACGCATACAACTTTTTTCAGTAGGGGAATAATTTATATTTTCGGACATTTTTACCAATAAATTGGACATTTCAATGACATTCCTTTAAATATCATTTAGATTATTACACAATGCAATATTGAGACATGTTCTTATACATTGTATTGATATTTAAAGGCAGAGTCAAAACTAGACGTGATGTTTTCGTAAACACTCTTACACATATATCGCTTGGCGGCAAGACGAGAACCGTCTTGGTACCGCTAATAACTAAGTGAAAAATTGCATTGATCTTTTTTTAAAAAAATGAGGTGTGTATTACAATAGGAAAATTATGGTATATCATGTTACTTTAATCTCTGTGATATAATGGACCATAAGTTAAGGATTCTGAAAAACTGTTTGGTTGTACTGTATTGCTCTGAATGTAAGACAGGCTCAAGTTTAAGATCCTTTTTATTATCAACCATTTCATAACATTCCTGCACATAGAGCTTATAGGGAATGTTTAATGTAATATACCCAAGTATTGAAATATTAACTCCTTTTTTTAAGTTAATCGTATTTGACAAACATCTCTTTTGAAGAAATTATTACAACCAAATCATAAAGTCACTTTCTTAATAAAAAACATTTCACTTCAACGCAATTAAATGTATAAAATAGCACACTCATTATAAGACAGTGTAAACCAAGTGTACTAAAATGAAAGCGAGTTAGAATCTTGAAATTGAAAATTAGCAGTATATAACACTATTCATGCTATATAAACCGATGAAGACTAAACAGTATATTTGGCATGTGCACCAAGTACTTTTTAGCTTCATTTTATCTCCAGTAATGATTTTTAAAAGACTGCTGGATTTGTTATACGTCAGTTCGATAAAACGGATTTTAGTTTAACTTAGGGATAGCTCAAGAAATTTGAAAAATAGCATTGCGAAATGTTTTTAGTTATGACTAATTATTTATTTTGTTTTGAAAATATTTAAAGGGGAAGAAGCACTGTCTTACATTTGGAACTGTATGGTATTCAATTTCTCCTGCATTTCCTTCTTGAGTCCGTTACACTTAATTCCCTGTAACCTGCTATTAGTTAAATGTAGTGAGGCTTTTAAGTCATCAAACTTCAATGTGAGCTATTCTCCTCATTTTCTCTCAAAATAAGAGAAGGTAAAGCAACGTAATCTTATACTTAGTATTATTTAATGCAGGTTTACTTTTACTCACATCCTTCAGTAAATTGTTTTCAAGCTTGAGAATAATATTAAATAGCTATATGGTTTAGCTACTTTCTCTTAGATGTTCTGGTTAATTTTATTTGTATTTACAAAATGGAAGGAACTTGTTCATTTTGAAGTTGGACTATTTAAGTGTGTTATGCTGCATAGGATAGTTTTAATTTCTGATCTTAGTCTGTTGCAGTGTAAATCAGGAGCTGAAAATTCCCAATTGGTATGAGTAGCTTTTAGGTAAGCAATAGAGGAGTAGACAGCTGAGGAAAAGGAAATCTTGTTAATAATAAAGTACAGATGATAACATATGGTGTGCACTTAATCATGCAAAGTAGTTATTAATACATGCAGGTTTAGATTCTAGAATTGCTATTTCCTTGAACATATCCAGAGCTTTTTTTCGTAAGACAGGCTTGGAATCTATTGGATATTTATCTAAAGTGAACGATTCTTTCTCTTTTATAAAAAGCTGATATGATCAAGTATCCCAAATTTCCTAATTGGTCATTAAATTAACATTTTTGTGCTGCAATTACTGCCATATAGAAAAAATGATTTCACTGCAAAACCTCTATTTCATCCATGAATGAATTTTACAGTTGTGGGCCCACAGATATGAGTGTTACTATTATTAAATCAATATGAATGGAATTTTCTGTAAACATCGACTTTACCTTTACCAACTTCAGTTATACTAGGCATAGTGTGCTTTTTACAATTTTCTCTTAATAAAAAACTATTAAAGTAAGGCATTGACAACAGCAGAGTTTAACGTTTCCAGATTCTAATAATTTTGTACAAAAGCAATCAATTCTTTGCGATGACTAGCATTCCATGATATTCATTTAATGACATTCTAGATGAAAATTGCCCATTAATATATACTGAAAATTCATTTTTGTGAATTTGGTGTCTAGTAGGAGGGTAGGTTGTTTGTATACCCTGATAAATATCCAGTATTCACTTGAATAAAAGGAAGAAATGATAAGTTGGGGACAAGTTTAGATATGTATAAAGATGATGGAACTATTGGAATAAATTAGTTTTAGTAAAGTATCTTTTTCCACATTCCCCAGAACAAGAATGTCACATTAACCAGTATTGGATTTTGCTTTGGAGAAATAGACAATTTAAATACTGATGCTCAAATATGAAACAACAAAACTTTGTCCCGTGGTGAAAATTGTAAAAAGTTGTAGATTCGTATTTTAATAAAATTCAATTCTACAAAGTTACACCTTCAGTAGCGAATTATAGCCCAGTTTCAGTCATGGAGACATGCTATAAAAAAGCAGTTTGCCAAGAAATTGTAAAATTTAACGGTATTCTCATGTGTAACTTTCTTTTACAACCCTAATTTTATTATATGGAATTTAGAACCATGCAAAATGAAACTATTTGTACTCCTCAGTAATTTGTGATAACATCTCATGATGAGATAGTCATGTTGTAGTAGTTTCAACAAACTTTAATTGCTATCTATTCATCTGCTTCTTAGGGGGGGTCCCTAAATGGATTTTCACGTTTAGTATAATTATTTTATCTTTGCTGCAAATACTCATGATTTGTATTTTATATTGCAGGCTTTATCTACGAAAAGGCCGAGGAGAAACCAGAATATGCAAAATATATGATTCTCCCTGCCTTCCCGAATCCGAAGCTATGTTTGCTATTAATGCAGATGGCATTGGAGATGCTAAAGAATAATTTATATGCAAAGGAGTTAATAATATTAATTTCATGTTCAATAAACTTAACTTCTGAGGGGCGAAATATTTATCAATTAATTCCATTTTCTATCTTCGGATTGTAAAGTGATATTGTGATAATTATATAATAAACTATTTTTTTATTGGCCTACGCAGATTGCCTATACTTTGTACAATATAGATGTAGCTGTAAATAAAGAAGTTTATCATAAGAGACTGTCTTTTTATCTACGCAGTCAACATATTCAATTGTGTTATCGTGGAAGACGAAAAGAACACTATTGAACGCTAAATACAATATTTTGGGATTTCACGTCTCGAACATTGATTTTACTTTGGTAACGTAAATACGAAGGAAGTGGAATTTATGAGCACTACCAGGTCTTTCGTATCAAAATTAATCCACAATTAATGAAAATTTCTAACGCCACGAAGCTAACATTTTCGATTTGGACGTTCGGTATGGTTACTAATGCGGTCGATTATAAGTACTTTGACACTTTCCAACGTTTTCCATGAGATACTGAGCGCAAGATAACGTCTCTAAAAGTTGGCGAATCCGCAATGCTTAGCTGTTAAGACAATACTCACCAAGAATTCTTATCAATTTTCATAGAACTGCGAGCATACTTAATGTTGCAAATCGTTAATGTTAACACAAAACTAAAACGTTAATTAACTTAACATGTAAGCTCAATAAAGTTATTAGTTGCAATACTTATCAGTCCAATTAAAAAATATAATTTTACTAGTTCATAATCTGAATCAGACATTTCTTTGTTCACAACATTACACAAGAATTCTCGGAGCCCCCCTTCCCACCAACGCAGCATTTGCGACTACTCTCGCTACCTAGTGACGAAAGCGGTAACCTTTGTGTGACGCAAATGAAGAATGAAGAAAAACGTGGCTCGGTGCTGCAAGATTCGAGTTTTATTTCGATCGAAAATAGAGAGGCTGCTATTCACGCTTATATTTTAATTCCTTATCGTATCAAATGAGATTAAAATTGCTTAAAAGTTTCCTCTTGATAATTACACACTACTCAACTATTTACATTCACGCCATTTAATTATGTTAAATCGTTTCTTTAAAATACAAATGTTATTTAATGATAATAAGAACAACTTAATCTGTAATGGGAAAAGCTAATCGTAAAATTCGTCTTCATATTATAACTTTCACGTTGAGGTTGTATTTCTGCTGGTCGTTATTGCGACATTTTGCCGTATTCATCTTGTTATTTCTGTGTTTCATAGTTTGTAATTATTAAAGTTTGATTAATTAGTAAGTAACAGGATAAAAACAGCTGTTATTTTACCAAGAACGGACGTAGAAAAATCATTTCTTTTCACAGCCATATAAAAATATTTTTTATAACATTAAAAGACAAAATCATTATTACCACTGAGTATAAATTAATAAACATTTATGTATCTGGCAAATATATCTAAAAACAAAAATATAACAATACTGTTTGTTCAATTTTTCCTTGAAATCGTTAAACTCGTCAAAAATTCTTATCTTTTCAAGAAGCTACAATCTACATTAATTAAATATTCGAGCGTTCTAGTCATTTTTCAGCCTTTGGCGAATAAGCTGTGTCGAAAAGCTCACTCTATCACAAAATCCGAGAGAAAAATCGGCTATGCAAATTTATTGTTTAATATCGGTCACTCGTGGGTACATTTTCCTCTAATTTGAGAGGTAAAAAAAATAAACCTTTTGATTTTTCCGTTGTAGTTCCAACAAAACCAGAGAGGAGCGCTGACGTGCATACCACAAAACGACCTCTATATTTTTTATGAAACACCTTATAAAGATCGGCGGTGCGCTAGCGCTTTTTCGATTTTTTATCAAGAAAATATTTCTCATGTTCTTTTCGTTTTCGATCTAGCATTTAAATTCTCCACCCTTATATACGCGAAAATAATTGTCTTTTGTGACACTCGTTACTTTTAAATTAGCCATTAAGCAAAACGATATCTATCATGAAGTTCGGGTTTTAATGAATTGTCTTTTATAAAATTGTAATGAAAGATACTTTTTAAATTGGATATTCCCATCTGAATATTTCCAAATTATTAATATGTTTCGTGTATATTTACAAAAGATTCATGCGGCGAACGAAGCAAATTTCAACACCATACTAGTGGTAATCAAGTTTTACTCGGAACAATTACTATCTCCATTTCGTGTAAAAATAGCCTTACTTGAGTCGAGCAGAAAACGGAATCGGAGACTTTTGAAATTCATAATTCGTCTCTTCTACGCACCAAATATATCGATTTTATAATACAACAATAAAGCTAATACTGCAAGGGTAATACTACTCAGCAAATTTCATTAATCATTAAAAAGCAAAAGTTATCTGCAAAATAACGTTGTAATTATTACGTTGCCTCGCGAAGTAAAGGCTTGTTATATAAAAATAAAGTCATCCGATTCAAAAATAAATTTCAACGTAATTTATCTCGATTCCGACGGGTGACGTGACGTAATCCGCATGAAATATGCACCCGAGCGGTCATTGTAGGTTAACTGATGATCGGGGCCACTGTGGCCCTTTACTCTTTCGAGGGCTTCCAGTATCAGCCGCCCCCACCCCAGCACGCCGAGGCCGTCCAGGCATCGGCGTCGACGGCGGCCCCCAGTTCTCCCTCCGCTTCAAAATCTCGCTCTTCCCGCCGTTTTCCTATAGCCCATCTGGCATTTTCCCCCAGCGCCCCCCGAGTCCTATAGCCCATCGTTGTTATCGTCTCACAGCTGCATAAAGTGAAACGGCGTCCCAAAGCGAGGAGAGGGGAGGGTTGTGGGGAAAAGGGGGAGAGGTAGGGAGGGCGGGTGGGAGGAGGAGGAGAACCGGCAGGGAGGATAGCGTCCTCCCACCCTCCCTCCACCGCCACCTCTTCCCACCAGAACCTCGCCACTAGCTCAGCCAATCCCGTCTCTCGTTCGCTCTCCCTCCCTCCCCCCCTTCGCGACACCCTTTCTCTCTCTCTCCCCCACACTCCCGTCCATTACTCTCCTCTCCCCCTTCTCTTCGACCTACCGGTTTCTCTCTCTCCTCCTCTCTCACAGTATCGATCCCCCTCCTCCTCTCTCCACATCTCTCTCTCTTCTCTTCTCTCTCTCTCTAGAGCAGGGGCTACTAGCTGGCTAACCTTGGCGCCAGTCCAGCAGCACTGAAATTCAAAGAATTATGACGCTCACCCTGATGAACGCACAGAGACTGTCGACTGTCCGGTCGACGAGGCATTCAACAAGTGACTCGAAGGAAGACCCCACCGTCGGGGTCTCCACCGCGGAGTTTTTAAGGGTGGTTTTTGGGCCTAAGAAGAAGAGAGAAGGAATGGCCCCTGCAGGAGAAAAAACCTTAAAGCGCGCGCCCTATTCCTAAAGCCATAAGAGGAGCGGATGATGGAAAATTCCCAGCCTCGGAGAGCGTGGAAATTTCCTCGTTTATTTCTTTTTTTTTCGAAAAAAAAAACAGCTCGTTTTTTAAAAATACCCCATCGCTCCCTGCGCAAAATGGGAGGGAGAGGAGATATTGTTGCCTCCGACTAGGATCGAACCGGCGATAAGAAAAAAGAATTTTAAAAGGGTATATTTCCATTTATTTTTCGATGAAATAAAAATTTTCCGATCCAACGGCATTGGTCATATACATATGCATATATATCTATATATATTATATATTTTCTCTCTCGGGTCTTGTCACCTTGGTTTAGGGCGTTAAAAAGGAGTGGGAGGAGGAAGGAACGAAAAAAAGAGAAAAACTTATTTTTTTACTTCATCTCCAATCTTCCTCTTTTTTAGGGGCACCCCAAGGTGAACTCCCCTCAGCATTTTGCTCCGACGACGGTTGTACTGTGCTCTCCTCAGCTACATACATATATGCTATCTTTCCTCTCTCTCTACACACGAAACCTCCGAGAGGGCGCTAAAGCCTTTTTTCCCTCCTTACGGTCTACCACCACCACATATACACCAGGAGAACCGTTAGAAGAAGGTGAGTTAGCATTAGATGAAGAGAGAGAGAGAGAAAGAGGGTGAGATAGAGAGAGAGGGAAGCTTGCAGGAGAGTCGACGCTGTACGTCGTGAGGCCCCATTCCACGAAGTGAGCGGAAGAGCCGAAGGGAGAGAAGAGACCACATAGGCCTCCCTCCCTTCCTCCTCCTCCTCCAAACCTCACTTCTCCTCCTGCCCCCGGCGCTCTCTATCTTTCTCTCTCTCTCTATAGCCCCCGCACGCCACCCCTCATAACCCGCCTACGCCCTCTAACAGCAGAGGAGGACTCTCTCCTCTCCCTCTCTATTCCTCCACCCCCGCCTTAACCCAACCCTTTTTACCCTCCCTTCCCCCGCCTCCTCCTCCCATAGTTGCTGCCGCCGCCATCGCTTTGCCCCGTGCTGCCCCCGCTTGGAAGAGGGAGAGGCTGAAAGGGTGGGGAGGGGGCGAGGGAACGAGGACGCCAGCCGATCAATGGCGACAACGGAGTGCGGAGGGAGGGAGTTGGTAGGGAGGGAAAAAGAGAGAGAGAGAGAGGAGAAGCGCACGCCAGAAAAACAGCAGAAGGACGAATGGCGCGGTAGGCTAAAGGGGGGAGGAGGGGAGGGGACTCTGACAACGAGCGGGAAAATAAAAAAAGGAAAAAATGTGTATGCGGAGGGAGAGAGAGAGAATATAGAGAGAGAGGGAAAGAGAGAGGAGTAAGGGTTGGGTTGGTTCGAGATGGCGTATATATATAGTTGGAATAAACGAAAAACGTAGGATGAAAAAGGTAAAAGTTACTGGAGATAGAGAGAGAGAGAAGCAAATAGCGTAACCAGGGTATATCGTTCGAAATTGCCTCCTTCCCACTCCACGTTTAAACTGGTGAAGAGGTTTTTGCGTATATCCGACCGAACTGACGTATGCAGTTAATTCTGTTAGAAATTTTCTCTCGAAAATTAAAAAAAAATATGGCGAAACACCAAACGCAAAGGGCGTTCGTTTTATAGTTCGTTATTTTTATAATAATGTGTTTTTATAGCGGCAAAGATGAGCCGCGCGCTGTTATATTTTCCACCTCTCGAATCGAAAGATGTAGCGAGGCGGAGTTGGATCGTCGGATGTCAGGAATGTAAGTTCTCCATTCCGTCACAAGGGGGCAAATGGCCTTTCGCAAACTCGAGAGCGAGGGAGGCAGTATTGCCAACGTAATTAGAGATAAATACGGTTTCCTTGAGAAACGTTCGGTTTTTGTTTTATCATTATTTTACGTCTTCCTCGCTTTTTTTAATTATTCAAATGCAAAGAAACGATTGACTTGTGCATAAAATGAAATTGTTCGAAGCACACTTGTAATTTGCAAGTTCTATTTAATTGTAGGTAAAATATGTCGAATTCATATATAATATCCGATAAAGTTATTCGCAGAATATATTTCCTATAAATCGATTTTTTTAATTTCACCCAATCGTCTCTGTTAATGTTTTATTATCGAACCGACCTTTTTCTATTCCCTTTCGACTAATTTCGCGGACTTTGCCACAGTGAGGGCAACAGTGCGTCTCAAAAAATAAATAATAACCGCATTTTCCACAGGCACACGAGAGGTTTCTAAAAATAGTAAAAAAGATTCGAATATTTATTTCAACGGTTGGGAAAGAGCATACGGAACGAATTAACGCCGCATACAGAAATTGTTTTCTTTTTTTAAAAAGCTGTTTTTCACCGTGTCTTTTTATAATTCCGGATATTTATAAAAATTATGATTGAAGAGAGAGAGAGAGAAGAAAAAACGCCGAGTCAAATGTAGCGGATACATTGCCCTATTCGGCGAACTCTACCGCCCCTGATGGGAAGACAGTTGAAAGTCGCCTAGTAGGCGTTTGTGTTCTGCGAGATCTCTCTCTCTCCCCAGTCTACACCATCCTCTCTCTCTCCCCTCCTCTCTTTGCCTGGAATGACGTCAGCGAAATACAGAGAGCGGGAAGGGGCGGGGTGTGAGGGAGGGCGTGGAAGGTTAGAGGGGGAGAGAGAGAGAGAAAGAGAGAGATAGGAGGTAAAGAGATGTGAGAGAGAGAGAATGGTGAGAGGAGGAGTAGTGGGTGGGGGAAGGGAGATGGATAGAATACTGGGGAGGAAGGGGGTCAGGCGAGCTTTTCGTTAGGTTGGGAGAAGGGAGGATATACAGAGAGGGGGTGGGGGGAGAGGACGTAGTCGAGAACAGGGAGGGGAGGGGGGAGAGAGAGGGAAGGAGGTTGATAATGGGGGGGGGGGGAGGAAAGGGAGTCAGAGAGAGGGTTGGGTGGGTGGGTGGATATTCGAAGAGGGAGAAGGGGAGGGGGCGAGGAGGAGATGACGAAGAGAGGGCACTGGCAGCAGAGGGGAGATGGGAGTCGGGAAACGCGGCGTGGAGAACCAGGGGGAATGGCAGGGAGAAAATAAAAACTGGGAGGGGAGGAGGTGAGGGTTGGAAGCGGGAGGGAGGGGGGGAGAGGTAATGGTCGGGTGGTGTAGGAGGAAGGGAGCGGCGGTGGGTTGGGAGACACCCATACGCAACTGAGTCTTGTTGGACTGCCAAAGAGGGGAACGTAGTTCAGCCATGGGTCGATCGTGGCGCCAGAGTAGCACACACACAAGGACATTGGAAGGTAAGGTTCTGGGATTTTGAGGGGAGATTAAAACCGTTCCATTGTTATAGAATTTCCACGATAGGAGATATTTATATCGCTCGAACCCTGAAAAAAAATCCGTATCTTCCATTTTAACATAACGCGACTAAGAGTATTTCTTGAAAAGTTTAAAAAAAAAAAAAAGTGGGTCTTTTGTTTACGAATCGGTTGCTATGGAGTATCTACGATATATATATTATTACGAGCCTTTTTATATATATTCGACGGATGTTTTTCTTCGGTTTCTTGAAGGAAAAATTATTCTTTCATACTTTAAACGGGTTATTTTTTATTTCTGAAGACAAGGAGAGAGAAGGAAATAATTAGACGCAGGAAAAAAAGGAGGCCTCGGAAAACTCCCGTCGTGAGTGGTGCTGCCATCTCTCGGGAGTGTAAGAGACGCACCAATGCTATGGGACCGGAACCCACCCACATACCACCACCGCCCTTTCCACCCACCCACTCAAAAACTCCCTCTCCACCTCCTTTTTCTCCCTCCCTCCCTCTCTCTCTACGGTGCGGTCTTATTTTCCTCCTCCAAGGAGAGAGAGAGGGGGAGAGAAAAAGAATAAAGGATAGAGAGAGAACCCAGTCTTTCTCTCTCCTCTTGGGCGCCCTACGATGTGGCCGAGATGAAGGGCGAGAGAGAGAGGATAGAAGGGAGGGTGGGGAAAGAAGAAGAAGGGAATGGAAGGATGTATAGTGTGCCTATGGAGCTGGTTCCATCCTATGCGAGTCGACTCCGGTTCTCCTCCCGGCTCTCACCCGCCAGGACTGCCTCAGGCTGCATAGGTGTCCGTCCCCTTATACTACGCGCATTCCTCTCTCTCTCTCACTCTTGCGCTGCCCTCTGCTCTTTTTTTATTTCCTTTCCCACCCAACTTTTTTCTTCGTGTCGCTGCTTCTTCGGCTCGCGCCTTTCCGTTCTGGGATTACGATATCTGTTATGGATTGGACGATATGATTAGCTTTCAGTACGTCCATGTTAAGGGATCCGCTAGGAGGTTACTTTAGAGTCGCATTAAAATGCTTTTTTCGCTAGGCTACCACGTAGCCTCTTTCCGAGCCGGTTAAAAAAAAAAAAAACTGGTCAGGAGCTGGTTGGCTACTGTCCGTCTGTCTGTCTCTTTCTCTCTCTTCCGTGCGAAGTGGAGGAGGATAGACTACGAGATTTCCGATGCTATCCGTGTAAAATTTATGGACTCGAAGTTTGTTTGTCTCAGGAGCGTCACCATAGAGATCGTTTACCTTTTAAATTATTTGGATAACCGACTGGAACGCTTCTGAGTTTTGATAAAGGCAACGGGTTTATATTTTTCACATTTGAATAATTAGATTTCGACCAACGTTAGGAGTGAAGTAAACGTTATAATACTGGAAATTTATTTATGATGACAAACAGTATACTTCTCGGGACATAAGTACAGAAATATTTTCACCTCAAATTTGTATTAATCATGAGAAGTATTAGGTACTTGCATAGCTACTTAATTTCAAGAGAATAGTTTTCATTAATTCCTCAAAATTGTTTTGCGTAAAGTATGTAGTACATATTTTTACAATGCTTTTAGTCATCGTTTCATGATGATAATATTTAGACTTCCACATTATATCCTATATATCGAACCGAAACATTAAATTCACGTATAGCATTTGTAATTAACGTAAACTTATATTAAAAAAACTAATTCGAATATGTATCTGTCGGTGAATTTCTGATTTGCCTCAGCCTAAATTCGAAATAATCTTATAAAATTAGATATAATAATTTGGACGCAAATTCTTTTAACAATTTGTAATGGGACGTAAATGAGTAACCATTGTAGGCGATAATCGTAAAATCCGTTCCTATTCCAGTGACTCGAAATTTAGAACGCAATTTCAAGATTCTTTTCGTACGCTATTACAGAAAATGGCTTCACCTGAAGAATCCGCAGCCTTAACTTAACTTTACGTCTGGGAAGCTGGAATGTAGTAGCTGACGACCTCAACAAGCTGTTTTTTAAGCACTGAAACGGAAATTTTTATTCTTAAAGAATAAATTCTAGTTCGATTTCTCTCTTACCAAACTGCAAATGCCCGGAGATTTGCTCGATCAAATTTCAAAACGGCCGCCATGTTGGAACGGCCGGCAGAGCGCCATTGTTTCCGCTTGCGGCGAAAGAGCCGATGAAAAAAAAATTCAACGTTTCAACTAATCCATTTTCTCTGAAAATATTTAGATTGAAAAGTTTAAATGGTTAAAGTTTAAATATACAATCGTAATGTTTTTTTAAACTGTTTCAGCACGAGAGAAATAACTGTGATAAAGTAATCCTTAGTCATGGACTGATGAAATAAAACAAACCTTGATGATTATGTGGCTTTATACGTTAAGACATTACATCACGTAATTATTAACATTTAATCGGATCAACGAAAAACAATAATGTACATCTTAGAAATACGTTATGTTTTAAATCTCTAGCATATGAACAGACGCCATTTTGTTCCTATTACCTCTCCGAGTTACACGTTTACGTCCCATTATAAAATGTTAAAAGAATTTTAGTAAAAAAGTATAATTTTATAACATTAGTAATATAATTTTATAACGTTCGAGTAGAGGCCAACGTTTCTTCGATATGTATCAAGCACGTATTTGTATGTAATGTCTCTATATATGAATATACATACATATAACCACACACACAATCACATACATGCGCCAAACATTGCCGAAGATGAAATCGCAGAGACTTTAGCTAAGTTTTTTTTTACTATCTGCGTAGCTTGGCGAATAAAATAAAATCCAGGAACCATTTTTATTGCGAAGTAGGCAGAAGAAAAACTAGAGAAGAAAAACATCGCTGCGAACGTTGGAAGGCTGAAGCAGTACGTCCTGCCAGTTTAGTCATTTCGCAAACAAGCGTCTTTTTTAAAAAGTCACAAATGAATTCGTTACCAAATAGCCATTTAAAAAAATCGATTTCGATAGATTTTCGTTGAAGGCCTCGGCGTGGCAACTACGCGTTCTTTATGAATATCGAAGAGCTGATAAAACTTATCGAATGCTCTTCCATGATTCGTTAGACAGAAGCAAACTGATGTATTTTCAATGGTCCACGTCCAATAATAAAAACAAGTTAGGAAAGTTTGCAGCGTATCACAAATATGTGAGTTTCGTGCAATGGAGTATTTGAAAGAAATTAATAACGTGTACGTAAGAGAAAGCCTTTTAAAGTTCTTTGTTTTCCTCATAAATCTAATTTCTTCCTATTTAAAATTAGACGCATTTTTGTGAGATTGCTTATGTTAGGAACAATGAAGAAGTAACCATGTAAGAAATTTTCTAAAAAGTTCAACTCGAATTAAGACATTCTTGTTTGATTTTCTTGATAACGGCTACTCCAACGATAAAAATGTATAGGGAAAGAAATACTCTTCTTTACTAGTTCTACAAGTTTTATTTGAAAGATATTTTGATATGACTAATACTTTACGAGATATGACGTAAATTTAATTTTTTGTCGCCAGTAAAGTGGTACCCCTGATTGGCGTACGTGATTCATTTTTACGATTTTCATATTATCTTTGATAGTAAGTTCTTAATATCAAATTTCATGAAAATCCGTTAGGTAGAAGTCGAGAACGAACATACGGACGGACGGAGAGACCGACGCTATAATAGGCGCTCACGCTGGAAGCGAAAAGCGCCTAAAAACGAAATACTTTTCACCACAAAAATGATCGTCAATGCAAAAGAGAATTTTCGAGCTCGTCTCCTGGCTGAAATAAATTCAAGAACTAAAAAAGAATGCTTTTCAGAATCTATTTTTGGTGGATTACCACTGAGGACGGCTGTTTGGTAGCTGAAATGCTCATCTGTTTTTTTAAGTAACCTGTGCCAAGCATTGAAAAATGTTAGTGAATAAGCTAAATGAAATAATGAATCATAAGCATCTTACGTAACAAGTCTTAAATCATTTACTGTTTTTCCGACTTAAAACGCAGTTTTTGATGGCCTTTATATAAAAATAGTTTGATACAAACAGATACGCGATTTTTTCGCTAAACTATCGAATGCCATCCACCAATAAGGTCACTTTCAGGGTACCATGTAGATATATAAGTAAAAATGTGCTCCTAATTTTTTATTGAAAATGAATTATACTCTAAGAGCATTAAAATATACTGCAAAGTAAATTGTATAACATATCTTTTAAAAGAATCGTGGATACCTTAGTTCCTTGGCAACCGTTTTACGCTAAGAATCTTATTTCAAAATTTAATTAATTTATTTATGATCCCGCTGGAAACAGATTTGACTTTCCATGTGGCACTGTGAATAAAGCTATCGGCATAACTGTGACGCAACTTTTGTCAGCAAATTAAATAATATGATTTAATTTCTGCGTAAGGTTTTCGACTTCCTCATCGAACTGATGAGGAAGAAGTGACGAAAGATTTGAAGAGCAATTACTATAAAGCGCTTCTTTCGACAACTTCGCAAAATACAGGCGACTCCCGAGATTCGATCGTTCGAGATTCGACCAACTTGAGAATTCGACCGGTCGAATCGACCCAGCCGATCGATCGGTCGAATTAGAAAAACTAGTTTACGCGAAGTAATTTTCGGCCCGCCCGACCACGAGAGGTTTAGTTTCAGTCTAGACATCGTTATTTCTGAATTTGTGCTGATTCGACTTTCGACGGTTCGAGATTCGACCACGTTTTCAGGACCGCGTCCCTGTCGAATCTCTGGAGTCGCCTTACATTCTTTTGCCATTTACCAAGCTACTGATTCTAGAACCGCCAAAAGTTTCACCGTACTTAGCTCTAATCTAGAAATATATATTCTGGGAATTATTGGCGCCTGTAATTTGTCATTTTTGAGTTATCTTGTACACGGACAGACAGGCAGATGGACGGATGAACCGAATACATCAGCGATTTCTTTTAGAAAAAAAGCGCTAAAATATAACATTATTTCAAAGACATTCTAATATGCAACCTCCCTTGCTGAAACAATCGATAAACAAACAAAATACGTTGTTCTTTAGTCATCGATAAAAAAGTTTTTTTTAATGGTAAATTAGTAAAAATTACTACTGAAGCACGCGATATAGTATTTTTTAGTCATTAACTATTGGAATTATCTATTTGATCCGGAAGGCGTTCCCGATAATACGCATTTAATCAAAAAACATTTTATTCGTTATGAACTGGGATAGAAACTTTTGTTTGGAATGAAAAGTTGTTAGTTGTTGTTACTACGGTAAAAACGCGAGTACATCGATAAGGATTGTTCTTCGGCAGGATTTATAAACAAGTTAGGAAAGTGTACAACGTATCACAAATGGGCGCGTTTCGTGCAATGGAGTATTAGAAAGAAATTATATACTTGTACGTGAGGGAAATAGCGTTTTAAAGTTCTTATATTCTTCAAAAATAATCCATTTTCTTCCTATTTAATACTATTGCATGCACGCGTATGGAAATTAAACGTTTGTTTGTGAGTTTGTTTATGATAGCAACAATGAAGAAGTAGAAATTTTCTAGCAACAATGAAGAAGTAGAAATTTTCTAAGTTCAACTCGAATTAAGACATTCTCATTTGATTTTCTCGATGACGGCTACTCCTACGATAAAAATGTATAGGAAAGAAAATACTCTTCTTTACAAGTTCTACAACTTTTATCCGAAAAATATTTTGATATGAGCAATACTTTACGAGATATGACGAAAATTTAATATTTTGTCACCAGTAAAGTGGTACCCCTGATTGGCGTACGTGATTCATTTTTGCGATTTTCTTCTTATATTTGATTGTAAGTCCTTAATATCAAATTTCATGAAAATCCGTTCGGTAGAAGCCGAGAACGAACATGCGGACGGACGGACAGACCGACGATAATAGGCGCTCACGCTGCATTTCTAATATTTTCCCATCGATTTTTCGTATGTAATATCTTTCTAAACTAAAAGTGCGCATAACTACAAAATTTGAATCCACAAGAGATGTCTGAGGCGTTACTTCGTGGAAGTTTTCGATATCATTCGTAATAAAACAAAAACAGGCTTCGTACTTTTCTACATAATGAAACACTCACGATGCCAATAATGTCAAAATGGACGTTGCTAGGGAGCCTCATCGTCGCAACTGTCGCTCTAAGAGGGCCGCATAACCGTTATATCTTCAATGCTCCAGTGAAGAAACGTCGAATGACGAAGAAAAACAATAAAATAGCCAAATGAGGCTTAAAAAATTGTATTGAAAATATGAAAAATTGTAAACCTAGCTTTAGATGCAATGTATGTTATTGTGAAAAAAAATCTAAGTGGCCAACACATGAATTTCTCCATACAGAGCAAAGAATGTGATTGCTCTCGACATCAGCGTCCTCAGGAATAATTACACCCGTGAATAATTTTGAAGCATTTTAATAATCTTTATTAAAAAAACAATAAGTAAACAAAATTCTATGGATAACAAAATATCGATTCGCAATTAAAATTAAACTTGGCAGCCTAAGCAGCGCCATCAACAATTAGAAAATTTTAACATAGCAACTGAAACGTATCAGTGACGTTTAAAGAAATTTAGAAGAAAAATCAAAATATCGCTTAAAATATCGGTTTTATGAAAAAATGTTTCAAACAAAACTTGTGGAAAATTACATTATCTACAAATTTTATAATAACAACTATTTAGGCCAATTTACTTTTAAAGGAGAAATTTGGAAAAAAAAGGAAAAACGACAAGAATGAACCACTTCTTTCTCTTGAGAAATTTCAGCCAAAATATTTTCAGATCTTCATTTGATAATAAGAATTTTACGTATTAAGCTTTGTGCTGATATGATTATTAGTTTTTGAGTTATAGCGCCCACAAAATTTTGTCACACAAATCGTCGCGAAAATAGTCAAAACGTGTCCTAGGGACCTCAAAACGTGTATTTCCGTTGAAATCTCGAAATCGATTTTTTTTCATGAAAGCAGTACATACTTTCCTTGTACTACGCATGGGGAAAATAATAAAAGGCATTTGGAATTGAACTGAAATTGAAGAAACGTTTTTATAACGGAGTAATTAGACGTTTTTAATTCAGTAAGCGAGAATTATTGTAGTATTGCCCAATAAAAATGAATAAGCTGCAAATACGAGTGTTATTTCCTCATTAAAAAAAGCATTTTGCAACTCACTAATGAATAAATAGCAACTAGCAGTATTGCACACTAGAAACTCCGGATTAACCGGGGCGGAGTCCCGCTCCGTAATCACGAAAGGGGCCAACCTGGTTCCGGATCCTGTCGTTCACAGGAGAAGGGGGGAGGGGAGAGGGGGGGAAGGTTGTCTACTAAAAAATACGTACAGAGGCCCTCGAATTCCTTAATCCGGCCTTTATTATTTGTACATTGCCTACACGTACTAGAAACATTTTACAAATATTAAAATTTATAATTGTACTCGAAATTCTGCACGAATACCAGATAGGCGCGGATAGTAGGTACCACACGGCTAAAAATAATTAATTAAAGAAATTTGTCATTATAAAACCTAATAGAATATTTTACGTTGGGAAGAAAATATTCATCTCCGTGCAATGTAATGACGGAAAATTGACATGTGCGTGCCAAGCGGTACCGAGTAGCAAATAGAACCTGTTTTAGACTATTTTTTCCCCTAGACTTTTCGTAGGTTTAAAATGTAAAAGCTTTTCGCAAATTTTCAGGTCAAGGGGCAGGAACGATTCGTCAAAAAAAAAATAAACATTTACCCGAAGCGAGAGTCGAACGCATGACTTCTTGACCGGGAGAACGGCCAAAGACCAGGTTCAGTCAATGGAAATAGTATAGTAGTGCGCTCGTGAAAAACCACCACCATTTGCAATTTTCAGCTCACATAGCTTTTTTTTAAAAAATAAATAAATTCTCGAAACATAAATATTACTAGTTTTTCGGAATTCGTAAAATCAACAATCGAATGAATATACGAGGATGTCATATTTTTTTTACTTTATCAGCTTGGTAATTTTTTAGCATAGATATGGGCCAACAAATTGAAAATCGTCATCGGACCGGCGTATTCATATCGATTTTGCTTTTTTTTTTAAATGAAAGAGGTGTAATAGGAAGGTAGAGATTATAAAAAATACGACCTGGTTTTTGCCGAACAAAAAAAAATGAAATAAACACACAGATGAAATTATGTAATTTGAAAACGGTTTTAAAAAATTCAAAATGAAATTTCAACTGCAACTTTACCATCATCAGTGGCAATCGATAGATCTTACAAAACGCGTGAATAAACGATCGGTTATTTTACTTTCTCACATGCGAAGTATATTGAGAAAGTATTGTTATCGCGAAAAAATTTGATGACGAGATTTTGATGAAAATATAAGTTTTAGGTGTAGCTGAGTCCGAAAAAGTGGTTTTCGTAATGCCCTCTGTCTGTGGGTCTGTCTGTTCGCGGATCCAGAGCCTAAACGGTAGAGCGACAATGAATGAAATCTCGTACTTAGGCATTTTATCATACGGAATAGAAGTTATGAAGAAATGGTTGAAATTGCACAGTAATTAAGGGAAGTTGATTCAAGGCAACTTTAACAAAAATTTGATTTTCTCTAAAACGTCTACAACGATTTTCATCAAATTTCGTACAGTTACTTGAGTTTACGTAGTACATAGTTCATATTTCTCAAAAAATTAATATAAAGCTAGTTTATTCTTGGAAAACTTTAAGAAGAATTGGATTTTCTAAAAAAACGGCTCATAGTATTTTCATCAAATTTCATATAGTTATTTAAGTTGATGTTTATAACGATACTACATAGTTCGTATTTTTCAAAAGATAGCTAAACGACGCATTGCATAATATATGAGAAAGTTTGTACAGCATATATTGTACCGATTTTTTCTTACTGCAGACGACTAATTTGTATTTTGAGACGTTTTTGTGGCTGTAGCAGTTAATTACGTAATTTGTCTGACAAAAATCCCTCAGCCGAGCTCGCTTATTCGACACCGAAAAAATTTCCTCATTACACCTTTATTGATTATCTTCCTTTCATTTCACGTCTGCCGTAAACGAAATTTCCCGTGCTTGTCTTCGATCAGTCCCATTATCAGTTGAAGTTTACAGTTGAAAAAAATTTAAAAAAAAAAATGTGACACGAATAAATTCTCGGGCCAAATTGAAAAAAAATAAATAAAATTTTTGGATTAAAAAATAAATTAGAAGCACTGCCGAAATTTACACGATCGTCATTAAATTACGATTCCGAAACCTCAAAATGACCCTCTGGATAAACAAAAAAAAACATTTCGAACGATCAAACAATGATTATGTTTGCAAATCGGATTTTGTGGACGTTAATTATGAGGTCACTCGCTTAAAACGACGTTCCGACTGACGGATTTAAAAAATAAATAAATAAACAATTACCAAGAAACAATCGAATATCATTATCATCGTCGATTATTAGGTATGATCCCGCAGGCGACTGAGGACAAATTAGTGTTTTACGCGAATTTGCGAACGGATTTATTCCATATTACGCACGATTCGTTCTTCAAAAAAAAAATCTTTAGGAACGTGAGAATTTAATTCGTTGTTATTAATTTATTCACTCAACGAATGACGAGGTTGAGATTATGTAGATCCTTCTTCCATCTAACCGTATGTACGATTTGCAAACGAATATTCACAAGAAATGCGGTTTTAAGAGAACTATTGCATTAATGAAGTGATGTGACGAGAAAATAACTTTGTGATAATATATGCTAGAAAATTGTGATAAAAAAACGCTAACAAACGTAACAATTTTGTTAAACTCTTTCCCGTAATTTTAGTTGTGTAACTTGTTGCAAAATTCTACCAAGTACCATGATGCGTTGTTCATATACGATTCGAAATTCGGTCACATAGTTATCTCATGGGGTGGTAAAATGAAATAACGCACGAAAAGTTTGTCACTAAAAGTTCATTTTCATTTGTATTTTTGCCACCGATAAATTTACGCGAAACATGAAAGAAACCTGCATTTTGCTATATTCGCGCTAAATTTATCCAAAAGAAAAGGCCTCCCCGTAACGAATCGTTTATCCCTACCAAGTTTCATGGAAAATTGGCTTTTGCGAATCAGATACTAATTATTAAAAAAATAAAACAATCAGGATTTCCGTGTCCATTATTATCCGGAGGCGCAATCACTAATGTGAAATCTCATAAAGCTAAGGCCTCAATCGTCCAGTTAATTTCGTTCGAAACGGGACGAAAGATACATTAATTCTAGCAATAACAATAGAATGCTCGGGGGTAATTTATGGAATTTGAAATTACGATCAAAATTGACTGATCCCTATTACTATTACGGTTTCAGAGTGACGGGAATGACGATTTTTTTTCAAAAAATTCTGCCAAAAAATTCTTTTTTTTTAAAAGCTGACCAGTCGCAGGTAAGGTAGCTTCAGAAGAGAACTACACCGCTCCCCGGTCATAACGCTGTCGGTTATAAGGACGATTCGGCATCTTACTTCTTCCCCATTTCGATATTTCTGTCGTTTTATAAGCACTAATGTATAAACATGTTAGGAAAGTGTGCAGCGTATCGCATATAACCGCGTTTGGGGTATTTGAAAGAAATGATATACGTGTACATAAGGGAAATAAGCGTTTTAAATTTCATTTCTTCCCATTTAAAAATATTGCATGCACAAACAAGGAAATTAAACGTATTTTAGTGAGATTGTTTATGTTAGCAACAATGAAGAAGTAACTACGCAAGAAAGTTCAACTCGAATTAAGACATTCTTGCTTGATTTTCTTGATAACGGCTACTCCTACGATAAATATGTATAGGGAAATACATACTCTACTTAACTAGTCCTACAAGTTTTATTTGAAAACTATTTTGATATGGCAAATACTTTACGAGATATAACGGAAAGTTCATTTTTTGTCGCCAGTCACGTGGTACCCGTGACTGGCTTACGTGGTTCATTTACGCGACCTTCGTATTGCCTTTGATTGAAAGTCCTTAATATCAAATTTCATGAAAATCCATTTGGTAGAAGCCGGGAACGAACATGCGGACGGACGGACAGACCGACGATAATAGGCGCTCACTCTGGAAGCGAAACGCGCCTAACAACAACAAATTACTGACTTTTGAATTAATATTGTTCTTTTTATTTTGTTGTTTCTAGCAATTAAAGAAGTGTCGATAAATAAAAGGTTGTATTGTACATGCTGTATTAGGCAATACGATTGTGTCCTCTGTTACACCGCGGTTGTCTCGTACAGGCACGCAACCAGGGGGGGGGGGGACTATCGGGCTTAGTGTAGCAGCAAGAAAGAATTTGTCGACATAAAACAAGACTCCACTATTTACGAGAGGTGACAGCGTAAAACGATGATGGAATCGCTTCAAACTCCTCATAGTTTGTGATGGTATAAAGAAAAGTATGATACACTGAAAAACGTTTTATTAACAAAATAATGTTCTTATTTTTTTTCTTTTTCAAAAAACACGAAAATAAGCCTCACAAATTCACCTTCCGAACTTCTGACGCAGCAAATTTCTGTATCAATAAAGAAAAATCAATTTTTTTAAAAAACAAAATCATGTTCTATGCATATTAGACTCGATGCATTTTGATGTTCTTGACGCATTGTTGTACTTTTCTCGTTTTTGATATGAGAAAGTTCTGAAAAGTATCTCTCTCCTTCATTTTTTTTAAATTAAATTTTCTTTTTGCTTTCAATAATACTGCCTATATAACAGTTAGCCTAAGGGGTGGGAGTCCCTTAAGTTTGGGGCCCATAGGCACGTGCCTATTGAGTAATCCAGCACTGACGCGTCTAGGAATTACATCAGTGGTTCCCAACAGGGCCGGCCCGAGGTACCGGCGAACCGGGCGGCTGCCCGGGGCGCCAGAGTCTTGGGGGCGCTATACCGATCCTGCATCTATGCATTACTTGCAAGTGGATAAATACAGTATACCAATTTATATCGTGGAACAGACTATAATGTTGATATTATCCATTATATTTTTTCATCGTCAATAACTGTCCACATAGCGATGAATAAATTAACATGTATGTACTTCGAAAATATCTCAACAAGCATTTACGGAAGGGGTGCTATCTCGCCCGGGGAGCCAGAATAACTCGGGCCGCCCCTGGTTCCCAACCTTGTGCTCGCGAGCATCGCTGTGCTCTTTGAGAGCCTGACTCCGCTCTTCTGCGGGGCTTAAAAAAATCCCGTATCTTTTATCCAATAATTTAATCTGTTCGGTTGCTTCCCCTTTCTAAACGCATCTGAAAACATTAATAATAACTCTGACGTTGTTTTGACTTCATTCACGATCATTAATATTTCTTCGGGAGTATAGTGGTGCACGCTTTATGTTCTAGAATGCAAGTTGGTGCTCGCCACATGGAAAGGGTTGGGAACCCCTGAATTACATGCTATTGTCTTCACCATATCAAAAGGTATTTTTATTTGACATGCGTTTTTTTTTCTATCAAGAGCATCATATGCCGCGAAAACAAAGATTTCATACGATTGATGAAATCAATAAGCAATTTATTGATTGACCTCCCGATATATACCTATGATTTCGAATACCGCATACAAAAATCTTCTAAAGTTCGAGAGCCGCATGACACACAGTCTGTGTTCATAAATTTTGGAAACAGTACATAACCTGTATTCAAAGCAATATTGCATGCCCCTTAGGCAACCCCAAAAACGTATCAAATCACACCACGTCACTGTATTCTGCAGTGAAAAACGTCGAGCTGGAATTTAAAAGAGCCGCAAACTAAGTTAAAAGCGCAGCATGTGGCACCCCTGGCCACCCCTGCTAAATACATATGGGAATTATTATTAAATAAAAATATATAAGAACAAAAATTACACGCACTTAGAATTTCATGCGATGAATGTCATACATTTCGGACAATGGCTCGTTGCATAGCGAAACATTTGACAGTAATTAATCACCAATTCGCGTCTCGATCGACATCCTTTATCAGATACATCACGGAAGTCCCCGCAAACCGAAACCTTCATTTTTTTTACGTTTTAAAACATAAATCTCACTTTACGTAATACACACAGTTTTTCGCGCCGTTGAAGCATTACGTAACTCACTTAACGAACCTGCATTTGACGCTCGTTAAAAAGGTTTTGTTGCTCACCTCGAGATAAAAAAAATCCAAGCCTTGTAACGCACACCCCGCTTCGGAATTCGCCGTGGAAATGCGTCATTTTTCTTTTTCTTTACTCCGTTCTAAAAACCGTTAACTCCGCGAGTCGTTCATTACCGATAAACTAAACATTGGACGAAATTCGTCGGAGTCTCCGATGACCGTAGTCCACCGTGGTCACTCGGAGCAATCCGAGGTTTTAAATCTCTCCGTTACCAGAAAAAAATGGTTCTTTTTCCTCCTCCCTCAAAAAGTTCTCCCGTCCGAATGTTTTTAAAAGAGATGAAGGCGCTGGAAACCTATTGGCTCTCGTGATTATTCGTGATCAGTGATCGTGAGCTCTCGCGAATGACCTTGGAGGTCACTAAACCTTTGGGAAGGTTGAAGGAGACGCAAGCGCCTCGTGGCGAAACACCTGAACCACCGAAGACGCGCCAAGCAGCAGACGTTTGAAACAACGAATTCCATTTGGGAGAACTGTTTCCCACCGAACGAGCGTGCATTCCAAAGGTCTTTACACCAGAAGGGTTTATATTTATAACAAAGCAATCCAACAAATTACAAGTGCCAAATGAAAGTAATTCTTCAACATTAACGGAGGTATGCTGAAATGGCAACTGAGCAAAAAGTCAAAGCGATTGACCCTCACATCCAGCCCCGTAACTATAGATGTTTTAGCGCCCGGGGCAAACTACTAAATATGCGCCCTCTCCCCCTTCCAGAAATTATTTTCTCCAGTTTATTTAGTTACTATTTGGATTTTTTCGTTAAGTTGCGCCCGAGGCAGATGCCCCGCTTGCCCCACCCTAGTTACGGCACTGCTCCCATCTTATAAGCAGACACAGTATCAGCGGCGTACAGGCATTTACAAGAAGGACAAGGATTGACGTCGAGAAGCATCTGGTCAAAAAATTTTAATTGTCAATTTGCCATCATAAAGACGAATTTTTTCAAAGTCATCTGCGATATTGCGAGTGCCAAATGTTATTATTTGAAAAATTACCAATAACCCATTAATACAGTGCAATAAATTGTAACGAAAGCAAACGTTGTATCTCTTTATAATCCCCGAACTAGACTCTTTGACCGTATTTAGGATTGCCACCTGCATCAACCCTAAGATTTTCAATTGCTACCCGATAAACACACGTCAAAAGTACATTTCAGATTTAATCGCGACGAGAAATGGAAGCATCCATATAGACGTGGCGAAATCAAGTGCGTGACAAAATTAATGAATTTTGACATTGTTTTTCAACGTTAATTTCAAACCCTCCAGAGTCCGAAGAGATTAGCGCTAAACACGAAGAGGTGGCAACCCTGACTGTATTACATGACTGATATACTCATGAAGCTGTAATGGCTTGCGTAAAAAAATACTCAAAATCAAGAGTGAAATTTGTAAATATGTATTTCTGATCTTGTGTTTAAATCCCGAAAAAAATGTCGAATAACCCGTAAACAGCTGAATCTATTTGAATCACTCTTTCAGTTTTATAAAGACCGACACCTGAAGAGGCGTATGGATAATCGCCGCCTAATATAACGATCCGAGTTCGATTCCGGGGCAGTTTTAATTCCTCTATTTGAATCACATGAGAATTGGTAATTTTTGATTTGGACTTTAAAATTACAGAAAATAATCCTACAACATTGGGGGTTTGAACCGAAGGGCGCCTGAAAGAATTGAACATCTATTTTCCTACCTTTGATATTCAAATACATATTTCTTTTGAACACTAAAATTTTACGTTTTTTTAAATAAGAAAATCTTTCGCCGTCAGGAGAAACCCCATTGTAGGTGATTTTGAAAAATCACATAACTTGCATTGTATTACTATATGGAAAAAATGTATCGTGAATGTATATCACCGACAGTAAAGTTTAACTGAACAAAGTCTGAATGTACATCAATATGGAATTAAGATTCTCAAATTAAAATGTGATCATACATCATACGGTAAAAAAAAAATGAAATTTAATTTTCTTACCGCCAAAATTCAATTACGCGTCCGATCACAGTCCAAAAAATTTGTATCGGAAGACGAAAATTTCACCTTTTTCTGAAGTGAAACGTTTTCGTTCTTAAGGTAAAAGAAAACACTGTTCCTGACTTTACGAAATTACATAAGCCAAAATTGGGTTTACGTTTAAGAAAAGCTATCTTTAGTTATCTAAAAAATTGTTGTTTTAGGGTGGGTTGTAAACAATTAAAAATTAATTTATACGAAAGAAATAATCGAAGTATTTTATCGGAATAGTAGTATTATCTAACTGTATTCAAGCTATACTAGTAGACATTTTTATTTTATTTTATTATTATTATTAATAATACACACGTTTTCCTTGCATCTTCCTCAAAAACGGATTATTCGGTGTCCTTAAAATTGGAATTACCCGTCTTCTGGGATCATATACTGGTCAATTTCTTGGAAAGAACGATACATAAACAAAATCCTAGAAAAAACTTTATCTATATGTTTTTAAATTTCTTGGCAACTGAATACAAGTGAAGTTGTACTTTACGGCTTAACACTCTACAATAAGAGCTGATTATCCATTAATTTGACTGCCTATTGCTTTAAACAAATGTGTGAGCCTGTGCGCAGAAATGGGCATAGCCTGTAGTACGTATTATCTAGCACACGTATGTTATTGTTTTTTTCGGCGTTGGCTTTCGTCCCCTTTTCGATGCGAACATAATTTCATGTAAAAAACAAGGGGGTGTTAGTGCGCTACTGATAGTGTGAATTGTTTGAATCGATCCAATACAGATATTTCATATTTCAAAATTAAAAACCGTTTAAGAATATTTTCTAAAAACGATTTTTCTTTTATTGAAATAAATACTATTTTCAATCGAATACTCGAAGAAAATTTCTCGAGTAATCGAGGACTCGTAAAAGGTGGGTAAAATTTCGATTGCCCGGGTAATCTATAAACGGGACGGACACCCTAGATTTGGAAATTCCAATTCTCATTAAATAGGATGAGAAAAATAACACTTCACAGTTTAATTGCTCGTAAATTTTTTTCAAAGCAGTCGTGTTTGAACGCAATTATATAGAATCTAATTTCGCGAGAATTTGAATGTGTTAAAAAAATTGAAATATTCTTCTATTAGAAAGCGGAAGGGGAACCGGACTAGACATTAGTTTTGGACATAAAAGCCGTGCGGCGTAATTTTTAACAAATAAATCAGCGCTAATATTTATTTTCCGCACAACTTTTATATTCCGAAAACTATTTACACTTTCTGGAACTTTCAATTATGCGAATTTATTTTGTTTACCTTTTAGCGCATATAAAAGTCGGTTTCGTTAATCTTTTAATTTTAATTTTAACTTAATAGTTATTCCACGCATACCCTTAATTTTTGACGGGAAATTAAACCAGTTGTAAACATGTCATGAAAATGATCCGCACACAGCTTACTAGGCGTGTTTTTAAAAACATGTTCGACGAACTTTTTTGGAAATTCGTTCATAGGTATTTTTCATACTTGCATTAGACGGGGCATACCTTATAAATTAAGTGGAGTTTGTCCAATATATTCCGAAATTCGCTTTCATCTTAAAACCACTGTCGGAAATGAGAACTTTTTAAATATGGAATCAGCAAATTGGCCTCATTCTCTCACTAAACCGCAAAGGTTTAGTAAATTAGTGGCGGATTTAAAGGTTAATTGATTGATAATCGCCTATCACCTTCAAGAAGTGGGAGACCCGGGTTCGATTCCCGGCAAATTTAGAGTTTTTCTCCTTCTCCAAACTTCACATTTAAGGAAAAAGTCGAATTGTTCGGGAAATTTAAAATTAAAATATTTCATTTTCCTTTTCGAATTTCATTCATATCTTTTTTCCAAGTTAAAAAGTTTTTACCTTCAATAAATACTGCATGAATAATATAAAATAAGCCAACGTATTTATAAAATACTAGCATAAGATTCCTGCGTTTAATATACTCCCTGATATTCAATCGTATGAGGAAAACTTTAAAAAAATGCGCGTCAAAAAATGTTTCTTCGTCTACTTTCCACTCGGAAATTACTAATACGCACTAGCATTACCTGACCCGTTGTGCCGGTAGGCATAATTGAGCAAAGCTATAATTTGGTGACTTGGGGTAATAACATTTCATTTAAGAGAATCAGAATACAAATATTACTTTAATTCAAAACACGTCTTTACTCAATCAGGAAATGTTGGTAAGCAGGGCCGGATTAAGCGGTACGCAAAACACGCAAGTGCGTGGGGCCCAGATGACAAAGGGGCCCACCAGGGGCGGATTGGGCAGCCAGGGCATCGAGAAAAGTCCTGGTGAGGCGATGATGTCCATGGGCGTGGGTTGCCTGAGTGGTTGCTGCCTCGGCCAAGAGCAGTTGCTTTTCCATATTCTAAAGCTATTTCAGCTATGCACGTAAAAGAAGGCGGCAGCCCCAGAGTGCGTCGGTGATATCACTAGGCTGAGTAGGTGCGAAGTATTTTACGGGGGGCCATGTACCGCTGTGCCGGTCTCTTCCAATGCCTCATATAGTTTTCCAATTCTGTCGTTCCTTCTTTCTGTGTATAACGCTCTTAAAATCCATCAATATCTCAGCACTGGAAGCAGCTAGAGATATGAAATTTGGTGTGTCCTTAGATGATCATATTATCTACTAGAAAATGTTATTACTTTTACGTAAAGTGTCCTTGGGTCGTCTCCAGATATCCTTTAGTATTGTCATTTAAAAGCACGGGAAAAACGACTTTGACCGTGCAGACATTTTTTCTTTTCCTCATTAAAATTCCTAAATATTAACTTAGAAACTTCAAACAAAAACGAAAGGACGGACGAAATTGTAAATTATTTTATTGTAGCGGTCTTTTATTGTATCTTTCTTTTTAAAATTTAAAAAATACGTAAAATGCGTATTTTCTGTGATTTGAACGCTTAATCTAGCATGAGTTGCTACGCAACCTGTATTGTTTTGTTATTAATTAATTAACGAAGCCAGTATGTTATAATTTTTAATGTTACCCGTCATATGACGGGTTATTATTCTAGTTGTATTATATTTACGCCATCCTTGGTTTTCCCCAACTCGAGCCTTCTCACCCGCCCCCTCCCCTTGCAGTCCCGAGGCAAGAAAGTCCGAGGAGGATACGGGATTTCCCAAATGGAAAGATTGAGAAGGAGAAAAATTCTGAACTTGACCGGGGATCGAACCCGGGTCTTCCACATGCCGGGATTTCCCAAGTCCCTTCCTCCTGCGGTTCCTCTTTCTTTCCATGTGCATTCATTCAGGCATGCTCAAATTTTTCGGTTTATTGCTTGCGGCTCTTACTTGAGAACGAAATATAATTATATCTTACCCAGGGCCCGGAAGACGGGATAGTATCCGGTGCAAATAACTGGGGCCCGGGCTTATTGGGGGGCCCGCTCTCAGGAAAAAGGTTCCTGTGAATATGAATCACAATACCTGCAATAAGTGACGCACACACGGGGGGAAGGGGGTGGCGGGGGGGGGGGGGGGGGATGGGCACCGGGTCCGAACCCCCTCCTTGAAAATTGTGATTTTTCTAAACTGAGGAAACAGACATCGTTATTTTAAATCTGGGTTCATGGGCGCCGTCAGAGAGGAATAGGAGACGGTTTGCCCCCTTTGTTTTTAACTTAAATATAATGAATAATGCCATACGCGACAATGATATAACTTTGTATACAACTTTTGTGCTTGTCAATATTTCGGA
The DNA here is from genome assembly GCA_036926305.1 of Uropetala carovei. Lineage (NCBI taxonomy): Eukaryota > Metazoa > Arthropoda > Insecta > Odonata > Petaluridae > Uropetala > Uropetala carovei. Next base: position 47,034 of record JAXCHB010000156.1, on the reverse strand, counting down.
CCTTCCCCACCCCATTGAGAGAATTCTGTGTGCGCTACTGCCTGCAATCCGTTAACTTTGTTATCAACGTTTATACATTCTGTATACACCTTTACTTTATCTTAAATAAACCAATATCTTTATTAAACTATAATCGTTTAATGCTTGTATTTTGGTTAATGCCACTTCCTCAATTTCATGCTTATTTACATTCTTTGAACTTTTCATAAAAAGCTGACGGACCAACACATGACTTTCTCCATACACAGCAATGAATATGATTACTCTCGACGTCAGCATTCTCAGAAACAATTATCAGTGATTACACTGGAGAATAATTTTAAAATATTTTCAATAATCTTTATTACGTAAAAAAACAAGTAACGAAAATTGTCAACTGCTTCTATAGATAACAAAGTATCTATGAGTAATTAATATCACCCTTGGAGGCGTAGGCACCGCTATCAACAATTAGAAAGTACTATCATAGCAGCGGAAACAATTGTATCACTTAGCGACGTATTTAACGAAAATTTAGAAGAAAAATCAAAATATCTCTTAAACTACCGGCTTTAAATAAATGTTCCAAATAAAACTTCTATCGACTTTTATTCTCTACAACTTTTATAATTACAACTATGGTACTTACGTATTAACGGAACTACCGAACTATAACGGAACTACCCCGAACTACAGGATATTAATGAATACACACAATGATATTGACGGAATGCAACAGCTTCTTCTTCGGATTTCGGTAAAACCCATATTTTCATTTTCTTCTCACGTTCAATAGACGGAGGAATTGAACACATGAAAGGAGGGTTTCTTCTAACAATGAATTGTTTACCTGGACAAATAAATTCTTTATTTGGACAGGTCGTTAAGGTAATACGTAAGGTAGTTCCGTTAAACTGATTGGCCTGTCTCGACATTTACAAACCCAATAACCGGACAACGGGGAGGGATACTTTGGTTCCGGGCGAGGCGAAGGGCGCGGTAGCACCCGGAGACGACTACCCATTATAACAAAACGAGCCGAAGGCTGGTCAATATATCCTTTCAATGTTATATCCTCTTGATTGTTGCGCCGCAAATTGAGAGGATATATTGACTAGCCTTCGGCTCGCTTTGTTTTAATGGGTAGTCGTCTCCGGGCGCTACCGCGCCCTTCGCCTCGCCCGGAACCAAAGTATCCCTCCCCGTTGTCCGGTGATTGGGTTTGTAAATGTCGAAACCGGCGAATCAGTCATGGGTTAGCAACAGTCAAACGAGATATAATAAATGTAATATTGTTGAACTAGTGGTATTCATTAATATCCTGTAGTTCGCGGTAGTTCCGTTATAGTTCGGTAGTTCCGTTAATACGTAAGTACCACAACTACGAGTATTTATGAAAATTGAGTTTTAAAGGAGATATTTGGAAAAAACAACGAAAAACCAAAATATCTATTAAACTATCGGTTTGACGAAAAATTGTTTCAAACAAAACGTGCAGCAAATCTTATTCTCTACAACTTTTATAATAACAACTATTGATGGAAATTGAGTTTTAAAGGAGACATAAAAAAACGGAAAAACGGAAAAACGACAAGAATAAACATCCACTTCCGGTTGACCTATATTGTCCAAAAACTCTTGTCACTATTATGAAAGCATTATAGGTTCTCTTAATTAATCCGGCTCCATCTTGGGCCGGGGCCCAGAACCTGTGTTTTGCGTGGGGCCCATGAACCGCTTAATCCGGCCCTGTGTGTAAGTACATAAGTGAATGTAAACAATACAAATTCCTTCACATAACTTGATGTCCCAGATTCCTGTGTGTATATATGACACACATTTGCCCACAAAACCCCCCAAAATCAATCCTAAATTTTGCCAAGTCAGTCAGAAACCTGCACGTTTAAAAGTCGTTTTCATCTACATCTACATGATACCCTGCAAATCACCAGATTGGTAGGTGGCAAGGCACCAAAGCCTACCTAATAATTCTCTCGCGGGTAACTCTCTCCTGTTATGATCTCGTAAGGTCTTTGGGAAAAACGAACCCTGATATAGCTCCGTCCTACAGTGGATCTCTCGTATTTTATCCTCGTGATCGTTCCTATCCATTTTAGTAGGTGCCTCTAATATTCTTGAGACCTCCTCTAATAGAACTTCCGACCAAAATTTCTCCAGAAGCCTTAACCTAGCGCTAATTCTGCGGTCTTCTAGCGACATCCAATTCAACTCCTTCAACAGTGATGTCACGCTTAGCTTTTGCTCATATTTTCGTTTTACGAATCTGGCTGCTCCCAGCTGGATTCTTTCTAACTCAAGTATCTGTCCCTTTTCACGCGGATCCCATGTTTTAGAGAGGAAATTAACGATGCACAGTAATTAATCGCGAAATGTTACGCACATTATTATTACGTACGTTTAAGGAGACGAGAGTCGGAATAGAATTGCGTAGCTTTAACTAACTTTCTCTATTTTTGTTTAAAGGAGAGAGAGTGTGTGTGTGTGTGTGTGAGAGAGAGAGAGAGAGAGAGAGAGAGAGAGAGAGAGAGAGAGAGAGAGAGAGAGAGAGAGAGAGAGAGAGAGAGTGAGTGAGAGTGCGTATTTTGGACGTGTCTAAAGTGCAATGACTCATCACAACATCTGGACTTGCGATGGTAAAATTTTCTCCGCCCCCTTTCCCCTCTTCCTCCCCTCTCTCCCACCCTCCCTCCCGTCGCCCCCCCCTCTCTCTCTCTCTAACCAAGCTTTTAGCAAACTTTTTCTGGATATTTTGGACTTTTTCTCGTCCAAATGTGCTGCAGAGAGAAAGGGAGCGAAGTGTTTACAGTGCAATGCGCATCTATTTATAGATTATCTCCACTGAAAAAAAAGAATCCCCTGCAGTAACGAAAATCCAGCAAGCCGAGAACTTATAAAGAAAAAAAATAATCCCTTCCTGTGAGACTGTAGTATAGCGAGAGAAGTTTTCTGTTTTTTTTTGACCCGGATCTATAGTTATCCATTAATTTCGTTTTCGTTCGCGAAATAAAACGTTTCGTTTCGATTTTTTTTCCTGGCGAGAAGCACAGACGAACTTTTATATAATTCGAACGTTGATAACTCTAATTTTCCATAACTCGAAGTAAATTCATTTTTAACAGGACAAAATCTTTTTCGTTTTAATTTTCTTCTATAACTCTGTTTTTTTATAAGTCGAATATTTTTTGTTTTTCTTTGAGGTTCGACTTATAGAAGTTCCACTGTACCATCATTTCGCCTTTTTTTAAAACAAATGTATGTTTTTACGATTGTTTATTCTTCGACTTAGATTTTCACAGTTAAAAACGAATTTAAAATCATTTTTAAAGCGATTAAGTTCTTATTTTTTCCTCATTCTCACCAACGCCTGGTTGAATTATAAAATTTTTTTTTTGACAAGCGTCTATATCTTCTTTCAAAGTTCTAACAAATAAGTTAAAGATAACACAACCTCTTCTGTCTCAGGTCTTCTATTTTAAAAATTCAAACAATCAGGGATACTCGTTAGTTTTTTCCCTTAACTGATTAGGACGACTTGAAATCAATCATTAAAAAACAATCTATCGCGATAAAAATTTGATAAGCGGAATTGTTTACCCACTTTCCTCGTTCCTAAACATAAGCAAACATCTATGTGCACACAAGTCTATCGTTTTATAAAACTCAGCCCACGTGCGAGACATTGATTAATGCCCATCACGTAATATATGTAAACGACGCTGCTCTATATTAAAGGTTGGTCACTGAACAAATAAATAATGAAACTTGATGGTTTAAAATATGACCACAAAACAAATTAAAATTTAATGGATTTTATAATTTTTGCGCGCTATGATTACGTTTGCAAATTTATCCGATTAAGCTGTTGAGTTTTAAGATTTTGGGGATAATATAGTTTCAACGAGAAAGTACTACGAAGAATAGGAGAGAAGCGAAAGACTATACAGAATATCAGAAAGAGGAAGGCGAACTGATAAGGAATTACCTGAGGAGAGAGAGCATGATTAAAGAAGTGCTAGAAGGAAAACTGGATGGAAAAAGAGAAAGAGTTAGGAAAAGGTTTCAGCTGGTAGACGACCTGAAAGGGAAAGAGAGATATCAAGACATGAAGAAGACTGCGGAAAATAGAAACTAAAATAGAAAACCACGTTTAACCATGAATAAACACGGACCTGTCAACGGACATACTACCTATGATGATTATGACAGTTTCAAATCACTTCACCAATCGCGGATATTTGTGATCGAAATTCTTCGTCTGACTGACACGCTAGACTGAAAGGTTTGATTATCCGTAGAAGATGGCTGAAGGATCAAACATTTAATTAACTACACCGTGCACTGGACAGCAAAAAAAAATATTTGCATATTCGGGGTGAAAGTAGCTCAGCCGCTGGAATGAAATAAGTTCTGCCTGGATCAATAATATACATTTCTAATCGTTAATATATTTTTTTTTATTATCCGCTGCAAACTGTAGCACTAACATTTTAGATAAATGACAATGACTGCAAGACATTAATCAGATGTGTCATGACATTTGTTACGATAAACGATGTACTCCAAATCCTTTGCCTCCGTAAAGTAATAATTAAGAACAATCAGTGGTAACAATATGATATGAGAGCGTTCATTATAACGTTTGCAAGCGATAGTTTAGTTTTAAGAAAATGTTTTTAATTTAGAACAATTATACACACACACACACACACTTCTCTATCCGTTGCTGACGAAGGACTTCGGCCCCAAAAAACTTTCAAATTTGTGTTCTTTTTCGTGTGTTTCTGTTTTACGTGTGTATTCAGCACCCTCAGCGGCTCACCAGTTTTGGTAAGTGTCCACTGGGCTTCCTTCAACACCTTGTTGCCACCCGCCTTTATAATTACCTTTCCTTTTTCTTAAGCATACACACACACACACAAATATATATATATATATACATATATATATATACCTACACACATATATATATAAGTTCTTCAACTTTAAATGACCAAAAATAAAGCACTAAGCAGTGTGTATTTTACAAGTATTTAGCGGGTAAGAAGTTTCCCCCGATATTTTGCACGTAATTCGGCGAAATAAAAATATCAAAGCAAAGAGGCACTGTTATGAAAGAAAAAAATAACCTCGCATTCTCTAACGAGAAACTTATTAGGTATAAAGAGTCTCTTGCGATTTCTAAGTCGACGTGCGTTCGGGTACGATATCAACGCGACCTATTTGCGCTCTGGCTCAAATCGAGAAATATTCTCTCCTACCATCCTTGACAGGACTTTCTTTGGATTTTCATGAAAGAAAAAGGAAATCTTTCTTCAAACGAAGAAAGTCTTCAACAGAACTGATAGTTTCGAGAACTTGGCAGGAATCTAAGATTCCGGACGACGCACAGTGGTTTAGAGAATGAATGCAGCGCGAATTAAATACAAAATCACAAGGTTAAAATTTAAGCTAACTTACATAGTACCGTGTCAAGAACATTTCAAATTATTTGAAAACAAATGACAGTTTGTAAACAGGTACAAAGAAAATAATTAGTGGAACTTGATACTCGCGCAAACTATGTATGCGCGTAACTCGAAAGCGTCAGTCGCTGCTTATCGCTTGTTGTTAACAGTTGCTATTTTCGAGTTTTCTAAGTGAATAGTGAAAGTTTTGTGATGGCTGAGATACAGCAAGGTTAGTCGAATATTTATATACATTTTATATTGTAAATTTTTATAAAATAATTCTAAAAAGTCATTCTAAAAAGACACTTATTTTACGGCTTTGGTTTTTTACTTTTTCTTTTTTTACATTGAGTTTACAAAATTTGCAGGTATTTGCAGGGGCTCATATCATACTATTTTATTTCTTATATACTGAGTCACTTGTATGAAAAAAATAAAATGCACATATGCGCACATTACAATTTTATTCGCTTTTTTCCAGGTACATTGCGCGCAATAATGCGTTTGGACATGTATTTGGAGTGGTTAAAAATCAAAAGTTTGAAAAGGGTGGAGTTGTGTGATCGTCTTACGGACTATATACGTACAAAAGTAGATGTCAGTGAACATTTGGTGAAAGAAACAATTACGAAATTTATAAAAAATCTTGAACTTCGTTGGAAAATGTGCCACCGAATCAAGGAACGTTTTCAGACACAAAACTCTCAGTGGTTACATACCGAATTAGTTTTTCCTGAAGAAAACATTGAAACTGGCTCGAGTAAATCGCGAAAACGTGGTCGGCCGCTGAAGAAGTTTGAAGAGTGTGGTGTTAGAAGGAAACAAATTAGGGCGAAACAATTGCTTCAAGAGAAAAGTGTCGAAGAGTTAGCTTTTGCTACACAAGTAGCATTACGAGGTCGCGGTGAGCGATCTGCTGCTTCTGTATTACATGATGTTACTGCAACCACGCCGAAGCGAGCTCAAAAGTATAGAAGAGCATATTTGTTATCTGGGAGGTCGGGCGACAAACCAATTGCATACACACCTGAGGAGGCGCTTTCTTTAATAATAAACGCAAAATTAGGTAAGCAACATCTGACAATGGTGGATGGAAAAGTTTGCAATTCCCTGACGGATACAAGATCAACCCAAGTATGTTACATATGCAAAGCAAAGCCGTCAGAAATGAATGACCTACAAAAAATATCAGCAAAGATTTCCGACGAACGAAATTACACTTTTGGTCTTTCCATCCTCCATTCCTGGATTCGGTTTTTTGAATGTTGCCTACATATTAGTTATCGTTTGGAAGTTAAAACATGGCAGGCAAGAGGGCCTAACAAAAATAAAATTGAAAGCAGAAAAAAGAAATAATTGAAAAATTAAGAAAAGAGCTTGGCCTCTTAGTGGATCAACCAAAATCTGGTTTTGGTTCGACCAATGATGGGAATACAGCGAGGAGGTTTTTCCGAGACCCAAAACTGTCTTCCAGTATCACTGGAGTAAGTCAAGAAATAATAAACCGCTTCAGTGTTATACTTCGTGTCATCTCAAGTGGATTTGAGATCAGCCACGAAAAATTTGATATATATACCAAGGAAACGGCGAGGATTTTTGTGAAGGGAATACCCATGGTATTATATGCCCACGAGTGTGCATAAAGTCCTAATGCATGGCTCGGAAGTAATTAAGAATGCTATTCTTCCTATAGGACAATTAAGTGAAGAAGCACAAGAGGCAAAAAACAAGGATTTTAAGTATGTGAGAGAACACCACACGCGAAAGATGTCGCGTTCGTCTACTAACGAAGACTTATTTAATTATTTGATATTGTCCTCTGACCCCATTATTTCAACAATTTCCCGCAAAACTCTGCCAAAATATAAGAATATTGCATTTACTCCCGAAGTACTAAACCTACTCACCGAACCCAATATTCAATATGCTGATAGCGATAGTGATGGGCAGGATTTTGATGAATAATTAAATTACAAATTTATTTATGTATGATCTAAAATTTTGTTTTATTGAAAAATAAAAGTCCCTCGTGTGAAATTAGAATAATACAGCCACTAGTAACATGATAAGAGCAAAAGCAGATTTTATTCGCGCTAGATTTTTATTCTAAACCACTGTGCGACGTTTAAAAAACATCTGATGTGGCCAACACATGACTTTCTCCATACTTGGAGTATAGATATTTGAATTATTGTGGATAGCATTATAGGGCAAAATTATTATTTCATATCGTAAAAGAATACAGTCGTCCTTATTGCCGTAAATTAGGTATATTTTGAATAGCTACGTTTACAGAATTCACCGTTACATGATGCTGGCACTGTATACTGCAAATTACGAAAAAGCAAAATATCTCCGAAATAGATGGTTCTACGAAAATTTGTTTCAAACAAAACCTGGAAGAAATATTATTCTCTACAACTTTGGTCCTCACGAAGATTACCAATAACGATGTTTTTAAGGAGAAAACCGAAAAACCGGTTATTTATAAATAACTCCTAAACAATAACTACAATAGAAAATTGTTTCAAATGAAAGTTATAGGAAATTACATTCTCTATAACTTTTGTATAGAATTGTATATACAGTAATGATGTTTTAACGAAGAAATATCGCAAAAACCGAATCGGGTTTCGAATAAACCTCGACTTCCGGTTACCCGTTATTGTCCAAAAACTAATCAGTTCTTTGTGTTCATGTTAAAGCGTTATATATGAAGTTTGGTAACGATAAGGCACGTACTTTTTGAGTTAGAGCGCCCACAATCACATACACACGCGCACACAGACATCATTCCGAAAATAGTCTAAACGTGTTCTAGGGACCTCAAAACGTGTATTTCCGTTGAAATCTCGAAGTCGATTTTTTTCGTGAATACAATACTTTCCCATTACTACGTATGGAGGAAGTAAAAAGAAAAACAAACTGCAATTTTTAGGAAAACAAACATGGCTGGCGTATCTCTAGGTGTACCAGAGGGCGGAGAGGAACAAAAGTGAAAGCACTCGTTAAGGAGTTTTAACCAGGATTATCTTTACCTGTTTATATTTTCAACGCGATATACTTACAATTAGTTTTATTTATTTATTTAAAGTAACACAGTGGCTAATTACAACATTAAGGTATTATGTTACAACTAGTATAAGTGCCCGTAAAAAATGACGAGAATGATCGATTACTCTGAAATAATGAGGCAGTCTTCTTTGAGCTGAAATAATACCCCTGCTGAGAGGGTTGCCTTCGATCCGAGCAGAGGTTCGAAACTCTCGCCGCGAGTATCTATTGTGCTTCAAAAGCTGACCTTAGTCCCCTCTTTCCAGGTATATTTCTGTTTTTCATATCGTGGCAGAGGGAGTGACAAAATGACAAAGGGACAGAATAAGGCTTTTATATATTACCGATACATTAAAACGTTTTATTATAATATCATAATGCTATCCTGAAAATTTCATCACATTCGGTTCTGTCATTTGCGAGATATTAAGCTTCAAAAAGCATTACACACATCGTTTGCTAAGGCTTTTATTTATATGATGACTAGTGTAATGCCCGTTGAAATATCAACGGAAGAATTATAGATAGATAGATTATTATTATTTTCATTTAAAATAATTAATATCCCACTTTCACATCTGAAATATTTTGTCATATAAACATTTCTAGTGAATATCCTGTTGTTGACGGGCTATCTTTAGTTAAACTTAAAATAGTTGCCTCTCTTTCCCTCCCTCTCCCCCCCTCTCACACCCTCTCTCCCTCTCACACCCTCTCGCTCCCTTCTCCCTCTACTTCCCACCCTCCCCCTCCCTCTCGCTCCCCTCTCTCCCCCCCTCTCTCTCGTATTAAAAGCATTCAAAGCACGTTTATACCATAAGGATTGAATTAACAATATGATATAGAGGTCTAACAATGGAATTGGTAGGCAAGGCAACATCCCCTTAAAATGGCAATATTTCCTCAAACTGTGTGAATTAAACGTTTAGATTGATAAATTTTGAACTGTAGGCGGAAAACGATGGACAGAATAAGAAACTTTATAATGTTTTCTTCAAAATGGTTTATATCCGAAGATTGTAGGTCAATTCTTTCTAATTTTAATCTAAAAAAGAACGAAAGCCTGCACGTCGAAATGTCCCTTTTTACGTGTTACCTTATGGAAAATGGAAGTTATCTTCTGGAGTCGAACCTGGGTCTTTGATCTCAAGTTCGATATATTAAAACTTTTTGTTGTTACATCATAATGCTATCCTGAAAATTTCATCAAATTCGGTTCAGTCGTTTGCGAGACATTAAGCTTCAAAAAGCATTACATGACAAAGCTACAAAGTGACATTGTGACACTGTCTTTTATTATTGTAGATTTAGAGAGAATAGCATATAAAATAAAATAACACAATAATTTATCGTATTATTTCTTATTGTTACTTGGTGACGTTTGGGAAAAAAATTATCATTGGTGTCTGACAATTCCTACGACAGAGAATTATCGAACTCGTCTTATGGGTGAAAATTTCAAGAACAAAGCACTTAAAAAATATATTTGTGACAGATATCACTCATTGTCAGTGCCGTAGCTAGGGTATGGAGATGGTGGCTTTTGCCATAAGCGCCGCTTGCAAAAGGCGCCAAACGTTCCCGAAAAAAAGTGCCAAAAGTTCATTTTCCCATAAGTAGTATTTTAATACTCAAACGTTAATCTGTGTACAATAAAAACGCTATTATCTATATCTATAATAGCCGGATGTCCGTCCGTCCCACCCTGTATCTCAAAAGCCGTTTGTCATAGAGATATGCGGTAGGAAGACTCCTAGAAAACTATTCTCATTTTCATAAAATCCCGGGTTCGAATCCAGGAGACAGTTTTATTTTCCCATAAGTTTACACGGGATTTTCGATTTTTCAGAGTGCAAGGTTTTTTTCCTTCATTCATTAAAACGCGTAAATATGTACCGATTTTCTTCGTTTTTGCTTTATTCGACGACTAAAACTATATACTATCTTATTCTTGCGATGTTTACATGTTACACGGTTGAATTATTCAGAAATACGCAATTGTTTTCGAAATTTTACGGATATTTCGTACTCTTTCCGGACGTTGCCAAGGAGACTCCCATTATTGCCTCCGATTCATTTAATGCCAATTAAACCTTCAAATATGCAAAAGAAAAGCGTTATTCGCTTCTCACTTTAAGCATCGAAATTATTGCTGTAGCAATGTCAACATTTATACATAGCAACATAAATATTTACGGATAATTATTCAGTTACCTGCGTATGGGAAACGTTTCTAACGATTTAATCAAAGCATTTGAATCTTCCTATCATCGTTTGAATGTTGGAATCTTATCTCTTTGTAGTTGGAACCATTATATTATACATCCATAATGTTTATTATATGAGAATAGGGACACACGTTATTTTTTAAAACACATTACATGGTTATCTTCTCTTCATTGATATTCTACATAAACGGTTGCATTGATTGTTATATAAAAAAGGACATATATTTGAATAAAAAGAAAAACATAAAAGTTCGCGGTCAATTACTGTGTAAGGAAATGCATTTTTAGAGTTAAATGTGAATTATTGAGATCAACTTATTTTACATACTTCATCATTTTTTATAAATCAATTGAAAATTCACCGCGCAAAGATTGCGTGGGATGAGCTGGTTCTTTATTAAAACTCAGAAACCAAGGTGTTTCCTAACATGTTGCCATAGGCACCACATCGCCTAGGCACGCCTCCGGTATCACCAGTAAGAGTTCTCTTAGAATCTACCTTCGGTGAACTGCCCCTTAAGACGGCTGCTTTGTGGCAGAAATGCCCACCTGTATTTTTTTTACTATAACCTTGTTTGTGGCTGTTAGATACACCTGCGTACAGGTGTTTTTTAAAAAGTACTTGCTCCTGAAGTAACACCTTCTGCCAAGCGCCTCCCGGGTCGCATAAATGCACTCACACGCAAAACCGGGTCAACTCCATCCCACAAAGCAGACAGCTACAAAAAAAAATTCCCGGAAATTTCGTCACTTTCGGCGAAAATCTTAAACTCCAACGGGTTCACGTGTTCACACTCTATAAAGGGCATTCTTTGAGGAAAAGTCCTTCATCGCAGCAGGAGGCAAATAAAAACCGTTACTTGTAGAGAAAGAGAGAGATAGCCAAAGGGGAATGAAGCGGAGAGAGAGAGAGAGAAAGAGTTGAGTGAGAGTGACCAATACCGACTTAACTTCCCAAGGACGGTGTTTGGCGTTCCTTTTTCAGGCAACGCCGTGGATGCGTCTGTGGGCGTACTTAACAACTACGTCACCCACAACTTAAACGCTTCGTGACTCACCTGCTGCCTTTGCTGCCCGACTATCTCCCTCACCTTTCTCTCTCTCTCTCTCTCTCAATTTCTTCTCTCTCCAATGCCAAGAGAACTCCTTCCAAATCAAACGTCCCAGGGTTTTTTTTTCATCTTTGGCGCGAGCGCGCGCACACACACACACCGCCGGTGTATGGTTTTTATTTTTATCGCGCCTTTAAGCGCAGCGGCGACTTACTGCATCGAAATTCGCGCCCAACAAGGGCGCCTATAGTGCACGTGAGGTTGTCGATCCGACGTTCCATGATCTTAATTCTGCACGAAATGCACAAAATAACGCCGAATTGGTGGGCGGCAGTAGCGGATTAAGGATTCTGCCGCCCCATATTAATTTATATTTTAATATTGCCACATGAATTCTTATACATTTACATTTTAGTGCAAAAATAAATTATTAGATTCCTAATAAACCATATTTAATATTAAGTAATAATTTCTATCAGTGGACTTTCATGCAAAATTGCCGTCCCAACAAATTTTCCGCCCTAGGCCTGGGCGGTAATACGTCATAGGTGAGCGGTATTGGTTTAAAACGGCATTAAAAGCATTTCAATTCTTTCTGGAACGCTGAATGGGATTACTACGCACTTTACATTCAAAGTATTGAAATGTATTGCATGATGATTGACGCTACTTTAACGAAATCTTGTTTATGAAAATGTACATGCAATTAAATCTCGTTTACACAATGTCGTTTGATAGTAGAAAAAGCTCGTTATTATCCTAAGTTTTTTTTCATTTATACGTGAATATAAGTATTTCAGCATCGTCACATTTAATGCATAAAAGGAAATTTTAAAATAAAGTATTATGTCAATTAATATGAGATGATACTTTAGTTTTGTTTAGTATGCAGTGTGGATGTAGATGTTATTATAACAGGATTCAATATAAACAACAATGAAATTTTATGACCCTTTAAGTTTGTACAGACGATGCTTTACTGTATATCTATGGACTTTAAAAACGTTTTTTTCTGAGATCAGGTGTTTTAATTATCTGATTGAAAATTTGTTTAGTAAAGAATCATATCCTCGAATGGACCCAAGTTGCCATGGAGTTCTGTAAAACTCTAACCTTAACATCTGATTATCGTCCAACCAACCTAGAGAAGTCCAGAGCGCTCTTCCAACAATACCAATATATTCCAACATTTAGTTCGTCAACAAAGTTTTTTAAGCCTCAAACCTTGTGATAGAAAAAAGGGGAGAGATGACAAAAACGTACATACTTAACTTAATTTAACAAGTCCATGCCAGTTCTCCTGTGCTTGGTCTAACGCGTCGATAACAAAGCTATGAAAATGGGAGCGTAATCGCGTGAGGGACAGAACGTCCATCCAGTCTAGGTTTTCATGCTCGTATTTTGACCAGAAACAACACGATAACTTGACAAAGGAATTTTTGCATTATCAGATAAAGGAAATGAGCTGACCGTAAAAGCGACATCATCCCACCATTTTATAATTACATTCCAAAATTCGTAAGATTATTTTACACGTTACAGTGGGACTTCAAAAATTCGGACCCCAAGGGAAACAAAAAAATAAATGAATAAAAAATAGCGCTACGATTGCTAACATAAGTATTGAAGATATACGTCTTAAATGTTCGCCTAATTTGGTACAATTCATTTTGTTTAACTTTCGCAAATCATTCCAACCTTCCGTATTTTAAACGTTGTTAAAAAATGTCGCCCAAGTTTTCACGTTTTATTCCGAATCGTATCTTACGATTAGCAGTTTATGTTCGGTCAAAATTACAGTTTCAGCATTTTTACTGGTCTTTTTAATTTAATATTTTTTTTAGCGTCAGAAAATAGTCGTTAATGAATGAAAACTATTTATTATCAGATTACATAATTTCTCCAGGAAAATGCATCGCGTGATCGTTAAAAATGTTCGAGTATTGCAGAATATACAAACGTAAAACCGAAAGAAATTTCAAAGGCAAAAGTAAAAGTTTGCTATTCGCAAAGACCTCGCGAAAGACATCGATCTCGTTCAAGTTACCGAGATACGAACGTTTTAAAAACAGTCGCGCGAAATTTTCGACTCTCTCGAAATTACGAATTCGCAGTTGCTTAAACAACGGAGGACAAGAGAATTAAAGCAAGCATTTGGCAGCGATCAGAACCGGTGGCCCTTCTCCTCTGCTGAGGAAGCAGACGCAACAATCCTCTCCCATTCTCACGAGAGTAACAGATGGATATAATAAAAAGTAAGACGAATATGGTATTCGGTAGCGTGGTTCTGTCGCGAAGCGCAAAAACATCCACATTTCGGATATTAGACGCGGTGAAATTTCATTACAATTTCGTTTTACGACGGCTTTGGGTCTTTACTGTCGTCACCGGAATGGCGGACGTCACCCTCCTAAACAGGGCGAGGGCAGAAGAGTTCGTTCCGTCGTCCTGTTCTCTACATTACCTCGATTACCTCCTCCTCTCGTTCCTCTGTCCTCCGTAATTTAGCGCAATGGCGAAGAATTTAGGCGATTTAAAATATTTGGAACTGGATGACTAAGCTGCTCCGCTTAAAACAATATATATAGTAAATTAGCGAAGAAGTCGTCTGCAAATACGACTTTAAAATTAACCGGACAATCCCGTTTTGATGTTTTAGACAAGGACTGGCAACCTTTTCTGCATGGCAGAGCCGCATTAGCGACAGTGAATCTTTCGGTGGGCCGCATTGGAAATTGCCAATGCTTCGGCGGACTGGATTTATATTAAATTAAATCGGAAGTTCTCTATAGTTTATTAAGCACCATATGAGTGAAAATGACATTTTTAGAGTTAAAAAATTTCAATATTAAAAATCGTGACGGAGTTTAAGAAATGCCTTTGAGAAATTATAGAAAAACAACATTAAAAAAACTTATTTGAAATGAGAGATATTTACTAATTGTAAGACGTCTCAATTTAATACTATTAGATATTTTAGATGATTTTCCTAGATAAAAAATATCTGGTAAGTAAATCAAAAATTTTTAGAAAGTTTTGAAAACTATGAAACACTGGCTGTGGGCCGCACGACATTGCTTTTGTGCCGCATTCGGCCCGCTGGTCGCAGTTTGGGGGCCCCTTGTTTCCTATTAACAAAAACAACGGAATTCAAAGTTTTACTTTCATCGCAACTTCACTTCATATTTATTAGTTGCAATGCTGAAAGGCATAGAGTCTTAGATTTCATTCAAGAAAAGAACTATCAAGCACACCGTATAGCAGAAATGAAAATCGAAAAACAATGTTTCTCCAACGGCTGTAAAAAGGTTGGGAAAATCAGATCATCGTCACGGCTACAAAGTAGCCGTCATCAGTGGTGAATCGGTATTTATAGAATCTGCTATCTATCTATATCTATATAGGTGTACTAGTGAATGTGTGCTTGCATTCTGCAAGCATTTATCTAATTTTATTATAAAGAGTAAGAGCAGACAAATTTTAAACTCGAAAGTGCCCTGCACCAATTTCAATGCTTTTCTTATGGGAAATAATCTCAAATTTGAGGCTGCCTGGAGTCGAACCGATGATACCTACGCAGGAGTTCTCAAATACGATGGAGATATTCCCATGACATCTACAAACCCTGAAAATATCAGCTCGTTATTCCTCTTAGTTTCGTCTATATGCAGGAATTAATGTTTTCCATGCTTTCTTATGGGAGATATACCGAGTCGTCTCGAGTCGAACCCAGGCGACTTGCGGTAAAAGTGATAACGGTTCCCAATAGACCTTGTGGCTATCTAACAATCATCCAAGTTTCAATTCTCTATCTTATCGGAAAGTGCCCGAAATTAATTTTCAAAAATGCCGTAATGCTTTTTTTCTTATGGAAAAAACGCAAATTTCGGAATTTCTGGAGTCGAACCCATGACACTTAGATAGGAGATCTCAATTTTTCTGTCGGTTTCTCCATGCCACCTACAATTTCTGAAAATTTCAGCTATCCAACTGTTGTAGTTTGGGCCAGACATTAGTATCCTCCTATATCCACCTCTGTAAGAAGAGAGCTTATAGTATAGATAAAATAAAGTGTTTGTATGTAATTTTATAGCTCTGCAACTACAGCATGTAGAAACAAGAAAAATGTATCATTTTAACCGGAATAACGAGTATGGGTGTGTAGTAAGGTTTTTATGTCGATTTGATTGACCTGTCTAATTTAAAAAAATATTTTCTCTTTTCATTTTCTCCATTTGAATAACATAGGGACGACTGCAGCTTATTTTTCATTTGAATTTTAAAATTACTTAGAAACATGTTACGAACTTGAGACTTGAATGGTTCTATGAAGAAAAGAACAAAGTTTATTTTTATTGAAGACAGAATCCGAATCCTGATCGAATTAGCATAAAAATGCATTTAGAATCAATAAAATACGTGATTTTATCAGTTTTATTACGATACCCATTATAAGCTACCATGACAACTCCCATTGTCGCCGAAATTGAGAGTCTAATGCATTTATATTGAAAATTTTTTAACGTTATATCTTTTTTCAATTTCTGTGTGCGAGTTAGCTTTGTTTACATGACAACCTTATATTTGTTGATTATAACTGAAATATTACTAATAAATAGTTTTAAATGATATTTTCCTGTGGCGTAGAGTTCTCCAAAGCAATATGTTTTTAAAACTACGTAAGTAACTTAAATAATTAGAGGTAGATTTTCCACAAATTGTGATTGAATAAATCGTTTCATTGTTTCCAAAGTATTGTTGGTGTAAACAATTTTCTTGTAACAGAACCAAACAGAACTCGTGGAGAGAATCGAGCTAACAGTCTGAGGATAATATTCATTCTGTGATTCTTAAACGTTCTCTATTTACTTTTTTGTCTTTAGTTAAATTAAATCATTTCGTAAGTTCCTTTGTTCATTTATTTTTTGTTGATTATTGTGGTCTTGCTGGTTTTACTTACAGTTTTCGTTTTGAAGAAATCGTCACGAAACTTCGCATAGGTATATAATTTTACCCTGTGTGTAACATAGGCTATATGGATGGCGATAAAAAATTTTGGGGGAGGGAGAGCTTAAATCAATAATTATTTTCCCGTAAGTTTACACGTAATTTTCGATTTTTCACAGTGCAAGATTTTCTTCCTTCATTCATCTAAATAGGTAAATGTGGAGCATTTTTATTCATTTTTGCTTTACTGTGTACTCATGCGATGTTTACATGTTACACGGTTGGAGTTTTAGATACATTAAATCCGTTGAAATTCAACGGGCACTCCAGCTAGTAATTATATAAGAATCACCACCGATGAAGGTTGCTTTGTTACCAATATGCTGATCTAGTTTTTCCATTATTTTTATAGCTGTTGGAGAAACATTGTTTTTCAATTTTGATTAACGACCAAACAAGAGGAGCAAAAACGTATTTACTCTGTAGATTACAATGATGAAAGGCAACAAAGTCTATCGGATTAAAAATACTCAATCGTGGAATTCATGTAAATACCTTAAACAAAGTCTATATGCTTTGTGTCCAACAAGATACTGTGTCAAACTTGTGGCGATGATTCCACTAAATTCGCTTAATATATTTTTTATCTTATTCACCATACAATATCAAATGTAAACAATGTTTTTCTTATCCTCATCTCCAAAACTTTTCGGGGTAAATTCAGTGATTGATTAAAATTAGACCACGTACGTCTCGGGAAAATGCAGTATAGTAGACCACTTATCTATCGCCGTCTCTTGGCCAGTAACAGAATTACAATTTGTTAATTTACCTTAGAAACGTATCCAAAATAATCTATGACGGAAATTTCGGAATCATATTGGTGAGCCTTCGGCTCGCTTTGGTTTTAAACGAGTTGTCGTCTCCGGGCGCTACCGCGCCCTTCGCCTCGCCGGAACGAAACTAACCCTCCTCGTTGTCCGGTGATCGGGTTGGTAAATGTCGCGACAGGCCTGATCAGTTTTGCGTGAAAGTTATTAAATTCAAGTAAGTGATAATAATGCACTAAACTAATACGTTTCTAAGGTAAATTAACAAATTGTAATTCTGTTATTGGCCAAGAGACGGCGATAGGTAAGTGCTCTACTATACTGCATTTTAGCCTACGTCTCTTCAATTGCCATAAAAAAAAGTTTGGATGCGCGTTCCAAATTCTATTACAATCTCTTAGCAGAAGATCACCACTGATGACGGCGTTTGATAATTCTGTGTTCTCCAAAATGATTTTTGCAAGCAAAAGAGCATGAATATAGGACAGGGATGGCAAATACGTGGCACGCGTGAACTTGTATTTTCTATATAGAACATGAAGTTTCTTAGAGAAGAAGTAAACTAGTGGCAGGTGATGATTAGCATTACTTTTTTGGCAACGCGACACAAAAATCATTTTCCATCCCTGATGTAGGATATTAAATTTAAGCATATGATTTTGATTTAGGACTGGTCTGTGGGGGTAACAAATCAAGAAAAATAAAAACCCTTATTAGTTTAGAGTGCAACGCATACGAGGAAAATCAAACTTTCCCTTATGAATTCACGATTTCGGCGAAATGACAGCCTAAAACGGTACGGTTGTAATCAGTGACGTGACTAGGAGCGGAAGGGCAAAGTATTATCGATGATTCCACTGATCCAACAGATACACGTGTCCAATTAAAATTTAAATCCTTTGTTAAAACCTACAATGTTGCGCTTATCAATCGATTAATAGGAATGTACTGAAAAGTTAGGCTTTTTAAATTACTCTGTTCAAAGATTAACTGTAAAGTATTTCAGAAATTTTTATAAAAAAGAGAATTCGCTAAAAATGTTTATTTTTTCTACACGTACGGAACCTTGGACCAATGGCAGCACTTGATCACCCTATTGTTACGCCACTGGTTGTAATAAAAAGTCTCCAGCAATTTTCGTAATAAGGCATGTCAGGACTTGGCTGAAGATTTCATTTATTTCGCGTTCGACAGGCAGATAATAATTAATCAGCAACTTTCGTTCGTCCATCTGATAAATAATGCAACTGAATAAGAACAGTTATGCTGAAGCATGAAACATTCCAATCTCGTGAATCTGCCCTGTTTTGGCCGCTAATTAAAAGATTACACCAGTTTAACTTCAAGTACGCATTATTTTGAGCATCCGATTTAATTTTAGGGCGAACTCACATAATCCGTTTTTTCTTGTGATTCGTTTTAGGAAGTGAGCAGATATGACGCTTTGAAGTGCGAAATTTAAATAAAAATGCGGCTGGCGACTGAAGGTCTGACGTAACAAACACTTGTTTCGGTCGTTACTATTGGCAGGCGCGTCATAAGTTTGCCTGGAATAAAAAAATCCATAATCTGCAGGAATATAATCAGTGTTGTAATTATTAAATCCACTTGTTATATTAACACCAAATTTCATAGATAACACTTTAGCATGAGCACAAAAAACATTACTTTTTGGACAATATCGGTTAATCGGAAGTCGAGATTTATTCGAAATCCGATTCGGTTTTTGCGATATTTCTCCGATAATACATCATTATTGTATATATTGGCCATTACAAAAAATGTAGAAAATATAATTTCATACATCTTTAATTTGAAACAATTTTCCATGGCAGTTATTGTTTAGGAATTATTTATAAATAATCGGCTTTTCGGTTTCCATCAAATATCTCCTTTAAAACATCGTTATTGGTAATCTTCGTGAGGACCAAAGTTGTAGAGAATAATATTTCTTCCAAGTTTTGTTTGAAACAAATTTTCGTAGAACCATCCATTTCGGAGATATTTTGCTTTTTCTTAATACCTGTATATAGCGCCACCACCATGTAGCGGTGAATTCTGTAAACATATTCAAAATATACCTAATTTACGGCAGTAAGGACGACTGTATTCTTTTACGATACGAAATGATAATTTTGCCTCATAAAGCTATTCATAATAATTTAAATATCTATACCCCAAATATGGAGAAAGTCATGTGTTGGCCACATCAGATTTTTTTTGTTTACGTAACGACGAAAACTTTGGTTTGCAAATGCATTGGGTTTAGTATATGAGATTTAGCGAAATTATGTGCATTGCATTGGAATTCTTACAAAATGGTAAACATTACGTTGTTATTTAACGCCCTTGCTGTTGAAAATCTGTTTTATACAATAAATTTGATTATAAAGTTCGTAGGCAATGCTGCTTTTAAGTTGGCAATTTTACCGAAGAAAAGATAAGTAAAATTACGTCTATCTAAAATTTTATTTAATAGTATAACGAAATTAAAATTAGAAATCGTATTCGTTTCCGACAATAAAGTAGGTTTAAAGTGCGAAACTTGGCGAAATCATCTCCGTTGCAATGGAACATCTTCAAAACGATCAATATTACCTTGTAACTTATTGAAATTGTTGTCGATAAATTGAGACGCAGGTTTACATTGTCATGATACAACACAAAATAACCGAATTAAATACTCGATTATAGAACTCTAATTAAGAAGATGTCCAGAGAAACACCAGATGAAGACTTTAAACAGACAGCGAGAAAGGAGATTCATTTAATAATAATGAATTCATAATTTATTCTGTTTGACGGGCAATTACACTAGTTATTTTCTCCATACGTAGTATAGGGAATGTATTGTGATCACGAAAAAAATCGACTTCGAGATTTCAACGGAAATACACGTTATGAGGTCCCTAGAACACGTTTAGACTATTTTCGGAATGATGTGTGTGTGTGTGTCTGTGTTTGTGGATGTATGTGATTGTGGGCGCTCTAACTCAAAAAGTACTTGTCATATTAATACCAAATTTCATATATAACACTTTAGCGTGAGCACAAAGAACTGATTAGTTTTTGGACAATATCGGTTAACCGGAAGTTGAGGTTTATTCGAAACCCGATTCGGTTTTTGCTATATTTCTCCGTTAAAACACCATTATTTTATATACAATTCTATACAAAGGTTATAGAGAATGTAATTTCCTACAACTTTCATTTGAAACAATTTTCCGTAGCAGTTATTGTTTCGGAATTATTTATAAATAATCGGTTTTTTCAGTTTCCGTCAAATATCTCCTTAAAAACGTCGTTGTTGTTAATC
Organism: Uropetala carovei; assembly: GCA_036926305.1. Taxonomy (NCBI): domain Eukaryota; kingdom Metazoa; phylum Arthropoda; class Insecta; order Odonata; family Petaluridae; genus Uropetala; species Uropetala carovei. The sequence goes on along the minus strand of JAXCHB010000156.1, from coordinate 26,160 downwards.
TTCGTGAGGACCAAAGTTGTAGAGAATAACATTTCTTCCAGGTTTTGTCTGAAACAAATTTTCGTAGAACCATCCATTTCGGAGATATTTAATTTATTCTTAAATTTCCAGTATACAGCGCCACCAACTAGCGGTGAATTCTGTAAACGTATTCAACATATAATTTACGGCAATGAGGACGACTGTATTCTATTACGATACGAAATAATAATTTTGTCTTATTATGCTATTCATAATAATTTAAATATCTATACCCCAAATATGAAGAAAGTCATATGTGTTGGCCACATCAGATTTTTTTTATGATATCGCATAGAATTTATATCAACGTCGACACTAATTGTCGAAAATTAAATGTAATCTGGTGAGATGTGTCGCTTACAAATTTCTACGATTCGCTCGTGTTTGCCTTAACAACGATGGTCTATATTGTGCACGGTAAAAATTATTTCGGTATCTTCTCCTCATAAGTCTGCGATAGTGCATAAGTCTTTCGTGTTGCGATTTAACAGTCACATTTTAAGGACAGGGCGAATGGAACAATAACCAATTTTATGTAGTGCTTTGCAGAAATCTGAAAACTTTAAATTAGGACGACGCGGAAACAATAACGAACATTCATTCCTAAGTAAGCAACTTTAAATTTGATTTTTTTTACTTCTAAGACGTTCTTCCGCATTTAGCATTCAGCGAAAAGCACCGTTAAGTCGCCTGTATGTGTATTATGTACGCGTAACAGCTAAATACGATAGCGTGCTCGTAAATACGACAAATAATTGCAACGGAGAAGTACAGAGAAAATTGCAAGAAAGAAGCGCTGTATGCTATACAACCTCCATCGCGGATCTAGCACACCTAAGAATCAAGGATGGTCGAAGATGACGGAAGAAGGCCGCCGCAGCGCTGCTTTTTTTTAGGGTCACGTGTTCTCCGGGCACGAGGAGAACGGCGGATGGAGGCCTTAGGAAAAAGACCATAACATCACAGCAGCCAATGCCAATAAGGGCAGCGACGCAGTAAGCTATGCACCCTCCATTTGCGTTATTCCTCTTTTTTGTTTTCTCATATACATAGTATACGTAGAAAGTATTGTAATCGCGAAAAAATCGACCTGGAGATATTGATGGAAATATACGTTTTAGGTGTACCTGAGTCCGAAAAGGTGGTTTTCGCCATGTCGTCTACCTGTCTGTTTGCGGCTCTGGAGCCTAAACGGTAGAATGAAATCTCGTACTTAGGCATTTTATCATACAAAATAGAAGCTATGAAGAAATGATTGAAATATCACAATAATTAAGTGCAGTTTATTCAAGGCAACTTTAACAACAATTTGGTTTTCTTAAAAACGGCACAAACGATTTTGATCAAATTTCTTACAGATACTTGAGTTTAGGTCTGCAATAATACTAGATAGTTCATATTTCTAAAAAATTAATATAAGGCTAGTTTATTCTTGGACGACTTTAATAAAAATTGGATTAGGTATCTAAAAAAACGGCTCATACGATTTTCGTCAAATTTCTTATAGTTACTTATGTTTATTCCTGCAATAATACTAAATAGTTCATGTTTTTCAAAAAAACGACGCATCAGTATATGAGAAAGTCTGTACAATATAGGTATATTGTACCGATGTTTTCCTTTTAAAATCATCTGGGCGAAAATTCCGTCTTTTTTCCCTCACTGATGCAATCTCTAGATGCATTTCGTCATCAAGAGACGAAATCAAAAAACAAAGTCAAAGCGAATGCTTCAGAAGTAAATGTTTAATATTGTTTTTAGGAAATAATGGGATTTTAAAATGATCAACAATATATATAAATACAGAAAATTATCGAGGTTAATTTTTCGTTCGATAGATGACGCGAGTAACTTAGCGATGTTTAAGATATAATGCGATTCAGTCCGTTCGTTATCATTTTACTGCTGTCGATGATTTGCCATTTACTTGAGACGGTCTCATTCTAATCAGCCAAAAATAAAAAATATCAGCCATAAAAATGTAAATATATAAAGTAAATTACGAAAAATATATAATATATTTTCAATGCAATAAAACGGATCACCACATATGAGAATCTGACAGGGTCACGAAGAATAACGTTTTAATAAATACGTGTTCGACTACTTCCTCGATTCTATCAAAACCTCTGTTAAATTACACTGAATCATTAAAAAATTTAAGCTTGCGTATAGATCGAAAAATGTATGCAATATGGCGACGAGCCACAACAGTACTAACCTAGAGGGAAGATTTAAAAACATTCGAGAATTGAAATTTTGGGGGAAAGTAACGTGAAAATTTGTAGGAATAATCTTATATTAAAATCTGTTTTAAGTGAATTTATAACAAAAATGGCAAAAATGATTATGACGACATGGCATTACGGACATATTTACCTTTATCACGACTAAAGAGGAAGAAATTCTTCCTCTACCGTAATCTTCTAAAACCGATAGACCGCATGGGGTCTTTTTTACCCCAAAACCCGCTCTGACGGACCGAATAATAAAAAAAAATTCCTCTTCTACCAGATAACGTCGACCTTCCTCACGCTGCAATATGCAGACGCACGCTTCGTAGCGACACGAAAAAATACAAACACCAGCTAACCTTCCGCTCACACCGAAAAATATGGTATATCAAAACAGCATTTTTCTCTGTACTCGAGCCTAAGAGAGAGGGAGGTGGGAGAGGAAGGAGAGATAGACAGAACGGCGAAAAAAAAACCCATGTTCCCTACTTCCATCGCGAGGAGACGGATTTTAATTGACATTTTGTCTCCGTGGCCCTCGTCAATGGAAGAGAGGGAGGCGGCGGATCCCGAAATTTTAGAATGAGTCGAGCGGGAGAGGCATATCGATCTCCCGCAATCCTCTCTCTCTCTCCCTCTCTCCTCATCCTCCCCTCCCCTCTTTTTCCCTCCTTCTCCTCTTCCCTCTCACCCTCCTCCCCTCTCGCCTCCTACCAACTCCACCTATACCAGCTCTCTGGAAGCACTATGGAACGAGCTGGGAAGGGAGTCGAAGGGGTGGTAGGAGGGATGAGGAAAGAGGGGGAGAGGGAGAGGGCGACAGGGGGGGGAGGGGAAAGAAGGGGAGAGAGAGGGGGGTGGAGGAGCAGGATGGGGGAGGATGAAACACCGTTCTCCGCTCTCTACGTAAAGGATAACTAACCAATTTCTAACGGAGATGCCAACGACTGCGCTGAAAATGTTTCGAAGATGTGCTCATAGAGGTCAACGCCATCTGAAATAATTTGCCGCGTTTTTTTTCATTTGGAAAAAGAGAGAGAGAGGGAAAGAGAGGTAGTGGGAAGCTTGGAAGGAGAGGGAGTCACATCGAAAAACAATTGCGCAGCGGAAAGCGTGCATTAAATCAGTGTCCATTATTGACACGGAGTTGAGTTTGACGAAGGAAAACTTTTGACTCCCGGTCAAAGCACGGATACTGTACGTGTAATATATTTATTCTCTCCGCGAAATTATTATTTTTTTAAACAGGAGAAACGTCACTCTTCTTACTGCGCAGTAAAATTTCCATTAGTTTGTTTCTGTTTTTTTTTCTAAAAAGGTAAAAAAATACATTTAAATGTATTAACTGCTTCGAAGCGGTTGTTTATTCTCGTACTTTTGATCGTCACTTTTTTACGTTCTAATATCATAAAGACAAGTGAAAAACTCCCGCGTCAGAGAGAATGCGAGATGCTAAAAAAAAAAACAATTTCGTAAGTAGGACAACAGCCTACTTCTATAACACCACTGTAGGGGGAAGCACACTTTCAAATGCTTTTCTCCAATGCTCCGTGGCACGTTACCGTCGTCTTTTACCTGTGAAGTTTATTTTTTCTGGATCAAAATTCACCGCGTAATCGACAAGAAAGAATATGAAAACTGATGAAAATGATAGTAACAATAACTATGTTTCGGATCATATGGCTTTTGCAAATATATTGCATGGGGATTTATATCGTCCGGGTAAACATGTAGAGGCAATGTAGTTGTAACTTCTTGAATTTCATTCGAATGTTTCTTTGCTATAAGAAGGCATTCGTGAGCTGTATTTCAATGCAATGAACTCATAAAAAAATTACTCTTGTTTATAAAGTTATGAAAAAATCGAAACCTGCATTTGTAACCACGTTCGCGTAAAATGTCTTCACAAAAGCGTAAAAGTCAATAGCAACGTGGTGCACGCGAGCATAACCGTGCTTATTTTTTTAGCAGTCTCGCCTTTCTTAGCAGTAGTAACTTATCTGTTCGCTTGTTTTCTTCCTAAACCCGTTTAAGAACCTAATTAATAACCAATAGTAATTAATCTCTTTTGACGTTGTTTATATTACGCCTTTGGAGTTTATTCTCTTTAGTAAACGCCGACGTTGTTTTATTTTTATATATTATCAATCCTAGTTTTTGCAAAAGAATAGTGGTGCTCGATTTACATTCTAGAAAACAACTTGGTTCTCGCCACATCGAAAAGGTTGGGAACCTCTGACCTATAAGCATCGATTGAAAACATGCGTCAAATCCTTATGGATCGCGGTCTTTCCCAAATACAATCGGTACGTTACGTAGGGTATTGACTAATGTTTGCGATTCCATTGGTGAACTGGCGCAAATCTTTCGTCGTTAAATCCACCTGCATTCAATTCCCATACAAAATGCAAGGAGATTCTTAACCTCGTCTGCACGCCCTGCTGGACATCGCGTCATTAAAAATGCAATTACCTGACCATAGCGACGGAACGCATCGTTGACTCGGGGAAAAATTAAGGTGGTACGCGTGACAGGAGAACTCGGAAAATCTTCTTTGAATGGGTCTGAAAACTGGAAAAAGGGCAAGAGGCGTTTTTTTCCGTAGGGGTAATTTAAAAAAAAATCTAAAAGCAAAGCGAGAAATGAGTGTTTAATTCGATGCCGAGGAACGCCTCATTGTTACTTCAAACAAGTTAGGAAATTGTACAGCGTATCACAAATGGGCGCGTTTCTTGCAATGTATGTATTTGAAAGAAACGATATACGTGTACGTAAGGGAAATAAGCGTTTTAAAATTCTCTTCTTCGACATAAATAATCCATTTTCTTCTTATTTTAAAATATTGTATGCATACGTAAGGAAATTAAGTGTATTTTTATGAGGTTATTTATGTTAGCAACAATGATGAAGTAACTATGCAAGAAAATTAAGTTCAATTCGAATTAAGACACTCTTGTTTGATTTTATTGATAACAACTACTCCCACGATAAAAATGTATAGGAAAAGAAATACTCTAATTTATTAATTCTACAAGTTTTATTTGAAATGTATTTTGATATGACCAATACTTTATGAGATATGACGGAAAGTTCATTTTTTGTCACCAGTAAAGTGGTTCCCCTGATTGGCTTACGTGATTTATTTACGTGATTTTCTTATCGTCTTTGACTGAAAGTCCTTAATATCAAATTTCATGAAAATCCGTTCGGTAGAAGCCGAGAACAAACATGCGGACGGACGGATGGACGGACAGACTGACGGACGGACAGACCGACGCTAATAGGCGCTCATAATGGAAGTGAAACGCGCCCAAAAAGACAATATGCGCGAAAACATTCGTTCGAAAGCTCAATGTTTAAAGGAAGCATATATTATGTTCGGTTCAGTTCAAAAGTGTTTTTATTTTCCTTGCGTATGGCTCCAGACCTCTTCATGGCTGATTCAGTTCCACAGTTACATAATATAACATTGAACCAAGTAGCAGATCTGCATATTTTAAGAGGCAGACATTTCATATCTATTCTCACGCGCATGTATCGATCTTGTGAAAAAGATTCTTGTGCTTATCGTACTATAAAAATCAACGAATTACCGTTGATGTCGCCTACCTTGGGAGTAGAAATGCGAGTTTCGTTTCTTGAATTGTTTTAATGGCTATAGAAATCAATCATACCGTGCATTTAACAAAACATGCAATTTGGGGTTATCTGGTATGCAATTTAGAACTGCGATCAAGTGTGTAAGATTCGCGTTTCAGCTACTATATTCTGAAATAATTCAACGACCCTTTTATTTTACAGACAGCTGGGATCGCCCGTTGACTTTTAATTGTATGGGAACGTATAGCAGAACCAAGAAACCCCGTCATCGACTACTCAGTAAGTGAAGTGAAGTTAATGGCAAGTATTATCAATGGACAGACATCATTACGTTTTCAGATGCAAGCGTAATATTCAGGACATCTGAAACTCTGGGGCGGATTTACCAGAGGGCGTTACGCACCCCCACTTTTTAGAGGGCCCCGAAATATATTTTGGAAAATTAACAAAATGAAAATTTTAATTCTTCTTAGAAACACATGCAATGATTTTTTTATAAAATACAAAGTGTTGAACGTGCCTCAAAGGAATTAGGATGAATGGTATCAGAATATTACTATCGCTCGAGGCTTTAAAATGTGAAAATGAGCTAGAGATCTCACTACAACGACTCGAATAATTGTTCGTTTAAAACGAATTTCTTCGCGAATCTTTACGATAATATCTGAATAATGCGATACATTGTCAGGTAATCCGAAATTTATCACGAAACCAAAAAACATCTCGAGAAAAACGTCTAACTTTTCTCGAAAAAGGGTCGAAATTTTCCCATGATATTTTCCACGCGTCTCCAAAACGCGACAATGAGAAACAGAGCGAATCGATCAATTGAGTTACCGCGAAAAGCAAACAACTTAGGAAAGTGTAAAACGTATAACAAATGGGCGCGTTTCGTGCAATGGAGTACAGTAATACCCCGCTATACGTCGTAGATGCGTTCCTGAAAAATGCGACTTATAACTAAACAACGTATAGCGAAACAAATATTACCATAAGAACTATGATAAAAGTTAGGGGTTAAGTTCCTACCGGATATTTTGTGACACATTTGCGTCCAAAATAATACATATCAATACAGTACATTGGACATGCTATGTTACCACTATATGTTTACCACCCATTGCTACTAGGGTTTAATATACATTTAATCCTAACAAAGAGTAACGGATTGCAATAATAAATTCATAAATCACCGAAAATAATCGTCTATAGTGTGATGGAGCACAAAAATTGTTTCTTTACTTACACGTACACTGATACGCACTTTAGAGTATTTTTCAAGCAGATTTCGCAATCCAAAGTATATCCAATATCTCATGAGCTATCAACGCAAACGTAAACACACAAAATTATAGGCACAACTGTTCACAAAGCTCAGAAATAGGTTTTTACACATCGTCGTTAAAATTGGGACAGTCCCTTTTATCCCCTGTGTATCTTGTGAACCACCTAACCCATCGTGATCTCTCAAACACATGGCCAGCAAATGTTTATTCTGAGTATGATTTTACAGGAATTGATAAACACGAAATTAAATTAATTAATATAAATAATAATAAACATTAAATAAAAAGACGTATAGAGGGTTTAAAGTATGCACCGCAATTGGAATTTCTGAAATTTTGCTTTTAGTATTTCACAAACGACGTATATGCGAAGCGACACAACTTATAACGAAACATGTTCCTTAACTGATTGGCGACGTATATGCGAAACAACGTATAGCGAGGTTTTATTGTATTAGAAAGAAATTATATACCTGTACATGAGGGAAATAGCGTTTTAAAGTTTTCTTCTTCATAAATAATCCATTTTCTTCCTATTTAAAAATTTTGCATGCACACGTAAGGAAATTAAGCGTTTGTTCGTGAGATTGTTTATGTTAGCAACAATGAAGGAGTAACCATGCAAGAAAATTTCCAAGTTCAAATCGAATTAAGTCATTCTTGTTTGATTTTCTCCATAACGGCAACTCCTACGATAAAAATGTATAGGAAAGGAAATACTCTTCTTGACCAGTTCTACAACTTTTATTTCAAAAATATTTTGATATAAGCAATAGTTTACGAGATATGACGAAAATTTACTTTCTTGTCACCAGTAAAGTGGAGTACGCGATTCATTGGTGCGATTTTCTTATTATATTTGATTGTAAGTTCTTAATATCAAATTCATGAAAATCCGTTCGGTAGACGCCGAGAACGAACATGCGGACGGACGAACGGACGGACGGACCGACCGATGATAATAGGCGCTCACGCTGGAAGCGAAACGCGCCTAAAAATAAACCAAAACAACTTTCGTTGTTAAATCCCGGTGTAATTTTCAAGGGAGGAAAAACGTTCCGCGAACGTATGAAAGAAAGAGCAAAAATATTACACACACATATACGATATATATACACATATTTTTTGTTTGTATGTATAACGTTAAAAAGCGCTTTGATCATAATTTTTTTGAAAATTCTCAAGTTTCTCCCTTTTGTCCGCTCGCTTATATTAAAAAAAAGTCCTCTTCCGTGCGTCGTTTTTAATGATTAAAAATTTGTGCTAATTAGGGCGACAAGCATAGTCGCGAGGAAGTCTACATTTCGTAGCAATCCGTCCCGTAACACGAGCGTTATTCTGATGGGAGCAATAAAAAAAATGGAGATTTTTTCCCGTAGTATGTCTCTTGGAAATAAGGTCCGATGGGATTCATTTTTGCGGACTTAAATTGGAATAAATATTTGCGAGGTGAATGGAGAACATCGCGGGGTTTTGCTTTTCTATAAGAATGGAGGGCGGATTATTCAAGCTAACCGGTTTTCGTATTTTTTTCTGATGATCGAGCGCTAAATAAATCGAATAACAAATGAATTTTTGCGTGTATATAATTACATGAAATTTTTGTCAATTTACATACAGGTATTTTAGCCTAATACAGTCGAACTTCAATAAGTCGAACGTCTGTAATTCGAATTTTCCGTAGCTGGAAGTGAATTCATTTTACAGGACAAAAACGTTTCCGTGTTGTTTTTATTCTGTAACTCGAATTTTCTATAAGTGGAATATATTTTTTTTGTTTACATTGAGGTTCGACTTATACTAGTTCCACAATGGGCTAACAGGTATAAAGCAATGGGCCTCTGGAGTCGAGGAGCCCCCATTCGGAATAAAAATAAACATCACAAGAATAAAAAATAATTTTAAGAGTAAAAATAAACAATAATTAATAAAGAAAGAGTGCTTTTCATAAAAAAAATATCTCATATTTAATTAAATTTACCTATAGACATTCAGAAACATAGCAAAGATGAGATGGGCATGTTATATTTATTGGGTACGGCTTTTGGAAAATATTGTTTTTACATATTCTACTATATTTTATATTAACATTAAACACTTTGAGGGCTCCCAAATAACATTAGCCTTGGACTCGTGACAGTATGTAACGAAATAACACCTGATTTTTACGTCGCAAAAAACTTTATCCACAGTTTTGCTGCGACACATCGAAGTATTTCAAGAAAATAACTAATATTCGGATGATAAAAATATCTGCTGTATTTCATTCGCGAAATCTTTTTAAATGTGTGATTTATTTCCGTCATCGCAAAATTAAAAGCAGAGGGTATACTGTATATTAAATTAAAACTTTGAAGGAAAGTTCTTAGCCAGTTATTTTAGGGCAAATTACACGACTGTAATGTTACGATGCCAAGAGAAAACCTATGAGCTCTTTCAATTGACCGGTATAATTTTTCATAAGTCGGGGGTATACGGTAATTGCTCGAAAAATCTGAGGGTGTACCCTATTCATTGGAAAAAAAAGCAGATGGTACATAATACAAATACGACGATATAAGAATTTGTCATTTCCAGGTTGCAGTAAATAAAAAATCTGATGTGGCCAACACATATGACTTTCTTCATATTTGGGGTATAGATATTTAAATTATTATGAATAGCATAATAAGACAAAATTATTATTTCGTATCGTAATAGAATACAGTCGTCCTCATTGCCGTAAATTATATGTTGAATACGTTTACAGAATTCACCGCTAGTTGGTGGCGCTGTATACTGGAAATTTAAGAATAAATTAAATATCTCTGAAATGGATGATTCTACGAAAATTTGTTTCAGACAAAACCTGGAAGAAATGTTATTCTCTACAACTTTGGTCCTCACGAAGATTAACAACAACGACGTTTTTAAGGAGATATTTGACGGAAACCGAAAAAACCGATTATTTATAAATAATTCCGAAACAATAACTGCTACGGAAAATTGTTTCAAATGAAAGTTGTAGGAAATTACATTCTCTATAACCTTTGTATAGAATTGTATATAAAATAATGGTGTTTTAACGGAGAAATATAGCAAAAACCGAATCGGGTTTCGAATAAACCTCAACTTCCGGTTAACCGATATTGTCCAAAAACTAATCAGTTCTTTGTGCTCACGCTAAAGTGTTATATATGAAATTTGGTATTAATATGACAAGTACTTTTTGAGTTAGAGCGCCCACAATCACATACATCCACAAACACAGACACACACACATCATTCCGAAAATAGTCTAAACGTGTTCTAGGGACCTCATAACGTGTATTTCCGTTGAAATCTCGAAGTCGATTTTTTTCATGAACACAATACTTTCCCATTACTACGTATGGAGAAAGTAAAAGGATACTCATACATCTTCAGTGAGGCAATACGACTCGATCAATTCAAATAGTACATGGTTCGCAGATGGGTATTATACTAAGCTCATGACTTTCATACGAAATGTCAGTTAATGTCACAGTTTACCACATAACCGCTCTAAACATACCATTACCTGTCTTAAGTACTCACAGTTTCAAAGATAACGTGGTCGCAGAAACCAAATATTTACTCTGACAATTCGCAAAAACGGGAGGAATGGATTCTAGGATGAACGCATAATTATCCATATCTCAATAATTCGCTAAAGGGCTAACGGAGGGTTGGGTGTTGAGGACCCACCTAGCACACATTCTCTTCATATTTATCGTTTGCCTAGTCGCAGACGGGATGGAGTTGTATTGACGCTTCCTACCCAAAAGCACAACTTCCAGAGTCGCATCCTTTTTAAAACATTTTTTCTCCAGAAGATCTTTCTGTGGTCCCCTTTCATCAAGTGGCTTCCAAATAACTGAGATGCTAATATCCTTGCGTTTAACAGAGATTCACGATTCGCGTCTTTTCGGACGCTAAAAATATTTTCTACCAAAGAGCGAGAGAGTGGACGTTCTCGTTCGTATCCTTAATATCCAAGATACACAACCAATTAACGTTGTAACTAAGGAGTTGTGACGTTCTTTTTCCGAGGCAGTAGTAAATGCCTTGACCCAAGGCTAAATAGCTTAAAATCGCGGAGAGATTTCGTCCTCACAGTCTAATTATACCTTCATTATCGATTAGAACATCACGAGCAGATGGGAGAAGAATTCGATTTAAAATATTCTTCCGATCATGTAAATAAACAAGTTAGGAAAGTGTACAACGTATCGCAGTATTAGAAAGAAATTATATACGTGTACGTAAGGGAAATAGCGTTTTCAAGTTCTTTTCTTCATCATAAATAATCCATTTTCTTCCTATTTAAAAATTTTGCATGCGCACGTAAGGAAATTAAGCGTTTGTTTGTGAGATTGTTTATGTTAGCAACAATGAAGGAGTAACCATGCAAGAAAATTTCCAAGTTCAAATCGAATTAAGTCATTCTTGTTTGATTTTCTCCATAACGGCAACTCCTACGATAAAAATGTATAGGAAAGGAAATACTCTTCTTGACCAGTTCTACAACTTTTATTTCAAAAATATTTTGATATAAGCAATACTTTACGAGATATGACGAAAATTTACTTTCTTGTCACCAGTAAAGTGGAGTACGTGATTCATTAGTGCGATTTTCTTATTATATTTGATTGTAAGTTCTTAATATCAAATTTCATGAAAATCCGTTCGGTAGACGCCGAGAACGAACATGCGGACGGACGAACGGACGGACCGACCGACCGACCAACTATAATAGGCGCTCACGCTGGAAGCGAAACGCGCCTAAAAAAGGATCAGATTAAAAAAAAGCGCTTCTATAAATCATAAATGTGACAAAGAAAATGTACACTACTAAACCTTGTATTAGGTAGTGGCAAAGCCATTGCCACCTCAGAGAGGAGCATTTATAAGGTGAATAGATTGATGTTTTCAGCCAAATAAACAACCTAAGTAAACTCCTGCAGCCCCCCCAAAAATGGTAAGGTAGCAACACATTATGTACTTGAAATTTTATGTTCCATTATGATTTATAAAAGGAAATACATTTTAATTTGAGTTATCAAATGCTACTAAGTCAAATACGTAACTCGTGTGTCTCTGGCTGAAAATTACAATTATTCTATTCGATAGTAAAAAAAACACGATGTGAATCGTATGTTAATTAGAATTCCTCTGATTTAGAGGATGTAAACAAAATCATTCAGTATTGTAATAAAATCTACTTAGTGTAAAAATATATCGAAATTTTTTTTTAGTAAATTAAATTATAATTTTACCAAGTTGCTTTGACATTGTTTGAGCAAGTGGTTTCAAAAGTTTCTGTTGTTTTATATATCTCTGACCGTTAATTTACCGAATTGTTTTTACCTATTATCAAACCTTGACTTTGCAAGCAGATGAATTTTTTTCCAGCGTCATTTCATTGGAACAACCCTCGAGTTACGATTTTATGGTGTGGCAATAATGCGTACGACTAAAACTATTGTTATACTGTTGAAAGTGAACAAGATGGTCCGATAATACCTTGTATAAGATGCTAAAAGACTTGAATTCAAAACAGAATTTTAAAAACTACTATCGTTGAAACCACTGCTGATGGCCTAAATGCTCATATATTTCTTTTTTTATGACATAAGGTCGCATGAACGACATCTGTAGTAAAAAACAGGTTTAATGAACTAATTGCGAATTCCCACGTCCTCAGCGGTATTTCACAGATCCTCGATATGTACTAACGAGAAATAATTAGTAATGAGGGTGGCTACTTCGTAGCTGATATACTGCGCCCTTGTTACGAGTGTAATTGCTACCAGCATAACATATTTGATAGAACCCGTGAGATTTCTTTTCTCATATTAACTTAGATTTTTCCCTCTTTTAGACTTTTAAATTAAATTAATTGCCTCTACAAGCGATAACAAAACTTCATATATCCAATAATTACCTCTCTAGTGTGATAAATATTTGAAATATTTATTGTTAGATCCAAAAAGCTTTTGTGCATGTGTGCAACTTAGCAAGTAAAATATGCATAGTTCTCTTTTAAATTCGCAGTTTTTTTACAGCTGTTGAATAACTGAATTCCGTATCATTTTTCTCCCCTTTTTCTCCGAGAGAAAACTACTTTTAAGCCCTCAGGACACGTCCGAGGCAATAGCTGTTCCACTCGGAGGTGAAATCTCGGCCGGACTATCGCAAAACTGCGGAATCACTTTCGCGTCCAACCTCGCGACATTCCAGAGGTTATTGAGGAGTGGATCGGGAGATGGGATTCTTTCCTATGTACTACGAGAAATTCTCACTTTAAAGGTACGTTATAGCGATGGTAAAAAACAAAGCCGCTGAATTTACCCCAACGCAAATACGTAAACCAGCTGGGGAAACAATCGCGTAGTTTTTCTGACAAATAAACTCATTTTCCATATTTCATCGATGTGAGCGAAACCAAAATCGATAAAATAATCGCTTGAGTGCGTAGGTAATGACCAATGCAGAGAGCAACGTATTAAAAAAATCGAAATAAAGGGTAAATCGTATTGAAAGATTAAAAAACATTATGAAATAAGGAATAAATCATATAGAAAAATTAAAACAAAACATTATGATGAAATACAATTTCTTAAAAATAGTTTTACAATTAGATTGAGAATATTAAATAAAATCATTTAAAACCACTATCTGGCAACTTAACAATATTTTATGTTGCATATACATCACGCCATTCAATTTCAACTGAATACATGTTATCGCAGAAATAAATCACGTACTCCAATCAGGGGCACCACTTTACTGGTGACAAAAATGAACTTTCCATCATATTTCGTCAAGTATTGGTCATATCAAAATAGTTTTCAAATAAAACTTATAGAACTGGTAAAGTAGAGTATTTCTTTTCCTATACATTTTTATCGTAGGAGTAGCCATTATCAAGAAAATCAAACAGGAATGTCTTAATTCTAGTTGAATTTAGAAAATTTGTTGCATGTTTACTTTCTCATTGTTGCTAACATAAACAATATCACAAACAAACTTTTAATTTCCTTACGTGTGCATACAATAATTTTAAATAGGAAGAAAATGGATGTCGAAGAAAAGAATTTTATAACACTTATTTCCCTTACGTACACGCAGGGCCGTGCCCAGACATTTTGCCGCCTGAGGCGAGATATAATATGGCGCCCCCTGGCCTCGCTGGCCTTATGAATTTATTTTGATAGGTTTTCATTTTTGTCAAATTTTGGCGCCCCCCTTCGAGAGGCGCCTGAGGCGGTTGCCACGCCGCCTCACCCATGGTACACGCCCTGCGTACACGTATACCATTTCTTTCAAATACTTCATTTCACGAAGCACACTCTTTTGTGATACTTTCCTAACTTGTTTCCAACTATTTAAGCCCCTAAATTCGTATATCAATTTCAGCCATGCCTCTATCTAAACCGACCACCTTGATAAAAAAATTCGAATGAGCACTGAATCACTGTGATTAAAGTCAATATAAAGAATTATTAAACTTAAAGTAAAAGTCCAACCCAACAACTCAATATAACGATTGAGACCAGCGCGCTGTGGTCCCAAATGCCCTTAATTCTGGCCAGCGGTAGAAAATGGATATACAATCTAATGATAATTCTGCCTTCTTCCTGCCCCTCTGGATGAATCGCGTCCGGTTTGAATAATTAGTATTACTGTAAAATCGCTTTTGTATCAACTCATACTGGAGTGGCTGGGCGCATATTCGAATTATAGAGCATACCTGCCGTGTGAAAATCAAGTTTACGACAGCCGATGAGTACCTAAGGCTATTGTAAATCCAAGCCCTGTCTCTCCATTGCCACGCGTATCCTGAGAGATGGATTGCAACTTACAAGTCGTCGCTGGGCTCACGATGATCTAGTTTTCAGGTAATTGGTCCTTTGCTGCCAATCATTTTGCATAAACGTCTCGGGCAGGCTTTCACGTTGATTAACGCCCGCAATGAAGCTTTTTTCTAGTTCTCTAAGATCGCCTTAATAATTCACAACACGCTTAATTTAATATGCTCGCGATGCCGTAATGTATCCTAAAAAAACTGCTGAATAGAGCAGTGATAAAAAGAAGAGTATTTGTAAACATGGGAAAACACCGTTATTAAGCGCATGACACAGTTCGGAAGCATTGGACATAAATCCCAACTGGTAAATTTTAATTATCTCGGAAGACGCATTTTAATAAAATATTATTAAATTTAAGAATTTCTACATTTAGTGCCAAGAATTAAAATAAATTTTTCCGCAAACCCAAACGAAGACGGCTTACAGAATTAAACAGTCGATTGTTTTGGAATGTCTACACTTTCCTAAGATTTATTAAATCTTAACGAAATGTTTGAATGACTGGCTTTCTGCTTTAATTATACTAGTTATTAGAATTTGACGAGTTGTTTTGCTTGTGTTATGACAACCGATAAACAACCGTTGGGAAAAGCAATGTCAACACCTGCCACCTACGCGATCCTAGTGACCAGAATAAATACTTGTCGATGCGAATCACATCGAAAGCTTAAGAAAGAAGCCAAAAACTTCGACGACAGTAGTTTAAAGATAGAGTTATCGCAAATAAAGATAACAGGCGACCAAAATCACAAATTTATTTAAATAAACAAAAAATGGAGGAAATAGGAAAGTAATTCGAACCAAACAAGATTCCTATGGTATTGATTTATAAAAGAAAACTCCTGAGGTACAGGAGCAGAAAGAGTTTGAAAACATATTTAAACTAGAGAATCTGATGTTACCGAGTACAGTAGAAAGATGATTAAAACAAGTTAGGAAAATGTACAGCTTACAATGGGGTATTTGAGAGAAATTATATGCGTGGACGTACGAGAAATAGCGTTTTAAAGTTCCTTTCTTCGACATAAATATTCCATTTTCTTCCTATTTAAAAAAATAGGAAATTAAACTTATTTTTATGAGATTGTTTATGTTAGCAACAATGATGAAGTAACCAGGCAGAAAAGTTCAACTAGAATTAAGACATTCTTTATTGATTTTCCTGATAACGGTTACTCCTGCGATAAAAATGCTTAGGGAAAGAAATACTCTACTTTACTAGTCCTACAAGTTTTGTTTGGAAACTATTTTAATATGACCAATACTTTACGAGATATGACGGAAAGTTCGAAGAAAAGAACTTTAAAACGCTATTTCCCTTACGTACACGTATATCACTACTTCCAAATACTCCATTGCACGAAACGCACCCATTTGTGTTACGCTGTACACTTTCCTAACTTGTTTAATTATAATATTCAGTATAACATTTATTCAGAGCTCCATTTTTTATTAATACAACTTCTGGTCACTTTGTAAGTTTATTTATTCATTTATCGTCATCTCGGAACCTTTCCTGCATAGGCATTTTTATCGTCCAGAGAATATGACGTGATTTCATTCATGGGTAAATATATTTTTACAAGATTTAACGTATTTCAAAGGATTTTTTATCTGCGAAATTTCGTCCTCTGAATTATTCGTGTTTTCCCATAAACCGTGCATACTCCATTCTCAAATAATCCGCGCTATTCTGTTGTCTTAAATAGGAAAAATGGCAGTATATGTTTTCGACTAATCAAAGACGCCGATTGTAATCCAACTAAAGCGTTAATATAATTAATTGATGGTCGTAAAATGTTGCCACATAAAAATACAAAAATTAAATATTCTACTCACCTTATGACAGTTAATGGCATAGACAGCATTAATAGCAGAAAAATGAATGGACCAACCGATTCATTCATTTTTCTTTAACATTGTTCTTATCACTAATTACCAAAAAAGGAAACCAAAATCAAATCAAAAGCCATATATGTGACTGATTATAAAAGTTAAAGACATATGAATTACCTCCGGAATTCTACCAAAGAATTATTTCGTCATAGGGTGCATTATGAAGGCCAGCCTCACGATCACAAGACTCGTTCCGATCCTGCAGAAAGAAGTGGTCATCATAATCAGTTTTCATCGATTGCAGAGTTTAATACACAGACAAAAAACATTAGAACGTAATACTAGATCAGTCTTTATTTCATTTAACTAAGCGATTAAAATGTACAACTATCAGGCAACTTCTTAAAACAAGTTACTTCTATATGGAAAAGATATTTTAAACTGAAAGTTGTATTGCGATAGGATATTACAACGAATTTTCTAAAAATTAATGTGAGATTTGATATTAGTGATTCTTAATAATATATTAATGCAGAATCTTTCAATAAAAATTCCATAAAAAACAACTTAAAATTATAATAACGGAGGCTTCCTGAATCCAAGTTAATTCGTGGTTGATAAGATTCACAACGCCTAAAGAAACGCGATATATTTCGAACTCCTAGCAAATTAGGATATAATTTATGCTAAGGCTGGGCAAGAATTTCGTATAACTGAAACACAGGTAAGGGACGGAAAAATTTAGATATGATGGAGGGTATAAAGAATTGTCAATCTCGCCTTACGGTTGAAATAAAACCGACAAGCTATGCTCCTCTAATATTCATTAAAAAATTGGGATAACCACATGAGATTTCCGGCTCCGAACAGTGGCGGATTTAAGCATTCTGGGGCCCGTAGCGCTAAACTATTGGGACCTCTGGCGCTGAACGTTTGGGGGCCCTGAAATCTAAATATATGCTGAAACCTGAACTCTACGTCGTTTTTAAAATGACGTATTTAATATTTTTGAGATAATATAGAAAAACATTTTTTTGGGGCCCCTTATTTCAAGGTGGCCCCTGGCGCGCACCAAGTGCGCCCCCCCCCCTCCCCCCTTAAATCAGCCGCTGGGTTCAAAACAGCCGTCGTCAGTGGCGATTAACCGATTGTTGTTTCTAAACTAAAAAGGAAGGAATAGCATCTACCAACGGTGGTGATTCACCACCGATGAAGGCTGACTTGTAGCCGAAATGCGTATCTGCATTCTCCAACCTTTTATAATGGCTATCAGAGAAACATTCTGTAAAGATACATTCACGAGTCCGCTATCGGTGAAACCGTGCGATATCTGAACGTATTACGAATTCTAATCAACATCCAGAAGGTTTAACAAGTTAGGAAAGTGTGCAGCTTAACACAAATGGAGTATTTGAAAGAAATGATATACGTGTACAGAAGGGAAATAGCGTTTTAAAGTTCCTTTCTTCGTCATAAATAATCCATTTTCTTCCCATTTAAATAGTGCAATCAAACGTAAGGAAATTAAACGTATTTTTGTGAGATGATTTGAGCAACAGTGATGAGGTAAACATGCAAGAAAATTAAGTTCAACTCGAATTAAGACATTCTTGTTTGATTTTCTCGACAACGGCTAGTACTACGATAAAATTGTATAGGAAAAGAAATATTCTAAATTATTAGTTCTACAAGTTTTACTTGAAAAGTATTTTGATGTGACCAATACTTTACTAGATGTGACGGAAAGTTCATTTTTTGTCACCAGTAAAGTGGTACCCCTGATTGGCTTACGTGATTCGTTTACGCTATTTTCTTATTTTATTTGACTGTAAGTCCTCAATATCAAATTTCACGAAAATCCTTTCGGTAGAGACCGAGGACGGACGGACGGACGGACACGGTAATAGGCGCACACGCTGGAAGCGAAACGCGCCTAAAAAAGACTAATAATTTAACGACCCTTAAGCAGACGAAATAAAAAAGGCTCCGAGGGAATGCACGAGGTGAGAAAAACGGAGAATGGAATTAATGAGAGGAACACAATTTCGGAAAACGGCTAGATAAAAGACCAGCAGAATGGAATGAAGGAGAAATTGAATGCAAGGAAAAGGGAGAGGAAAAAAAGGAGGGCCGGTTGAACGGCGATTAGTAAAAAAAAAAAGAGGGTTGTTAGGGAGAACATCGTAAGAAAATACAAGCTGGAAGAAAGGATTCTGCGAGAAGTGTGAAAACGTTGACAAGAAGAGAAGTGAAGGAGGGGGAATTGAACGGAGTCATTGAGAGCGTCATTAAAAAACGTGGGTGTGAAAGATGAAAGGAAGTGGAAAGAGGAGGAAAAAAATACGAAGGAGAGAGATAGATAGAGAAAGAAAGTAGGCGCAAGTCAGAAAGTCGCCAGGGACAGAAAGCATAAATAGGGAAAGAATGAAATAAATTGAAATGTAGGATTACAAAAATATAGATGGATAGATTCAGGGTAGGAATTCTATATTATATGTATTTCGGAATTTTTGTTTGTTTGTTTGTGTCTCGTCACGCACGCCCAATTTATAAGACCCTGAACAACCAAATTTGCTACGGTTCTTACCTAAATCTTAACTTATTGAAAGTATTATTTGGTAGACTGGGATTAGTCAGTGTTGCCAATACAGAGGATTAACATTTTTCCATAAGATAACACGTAAAAATCGATCGCTTGACGTGCTGGCTTTTATTCTTTTGAAAATTTAAATTACTTAAAATAAAGATACGAACTCGCGACAAAAACATTTATTAAGCTGAAAGAATGAACTTCATATTTCTTTAGAGACAGAATTAGAATATAAGCCGATTTAGCGCAAAATTTAGTTTTCAGTAATTAAAAAAGATTTTTTATAGGCTTGTAACAATACAATATGCTAAATACCATGGCATCGAGAGCAGAGTCTTTAAACCGGGGAACTGATCTCACATGCTAATACCGAGCAACGCCGGGTAATTTTACTAGTAAATTAATAAAATGGAAAATGAAGAGAAGGAGAGTTTGAGACAGAAGAGTCGTTGGATTAAAGGGAGAAGAGAGAGAGAATAGGAAATGAATGAGAGAACAGCAATAAGAGAAGAAATAGAGAAAGCGGTGGTAGAAGTAAAATAAAACCACGAGGTGGGAGGAGGAGGAATGAAAAAGATTGCTTGGATTTGAAATGGAGAGATACAAAGTAGAAATGAAATAATTGGCATTAAAGAAGACTGCAAGAAGTGAGAAGAGGAATGAGACAAAGAGAGAAAAAGCTTAAACAGGAAGAGAAAGAGGAAGAAAAAGGAAGAAATTAGGAGCTTGTTTATTTGCGGTAAAATGTGGAGCCTTGCGTAAAGTTGAAGAATGCTTCACCAAAAAATGCAAGAATTGAAGCAAGGGATTGATTGTCTTTATTCGGGGCGAGATTGAGACTGCGCAGTCCCCTCTTCCACCTAACCCCATTGTCATTATGAATATATCACCACCATTATATTTTATTAAGTCTGTCTGTCTGTTCCTTTATCCACGCATACATTTCTCAACCGAATCCGATCGATTATTGAGGACAGCAAGTAGCAAGGTCGGCGCGGGATTTCGTTTCCGTCTGCCTGTTTGATTCAAAATGGCGGTCGATTTAAACATTAAACTGCGCGTATTTTTCCGAGTCCTATTATTGATTTGAATCCAATTTGGTACGATTGTGGAGGGCTCCCAGGAATAATTCATAACCGGGAAAAAGATTATTGGATAGGAGTGAACGAAGAAAACCAAAGAGGAGTTAACCAATTAATTGTAAAGAAATTAAAATGTTCTATTTTACGATATTAAAATAATTGGATGGCAGGTATAAGAATTAGCTGGAAAAGAACATCATAATAAACAGGCCTAGACAAATGTGACCCATTTTCAAAATTCAGACGGCATGGTAGATTTAACTTATATTTATTCATTTCAATTATATGAATCGGTATACATCACCTACGCAAAATACATACGACGTAAAAGAGTATCGCCTTCTCAGAAACTCTACTGAATTGGTAAAATAACATAACAGAAGAATCAAATAGTCACTATGCAATTTTTAGTCGTCAATGGCGACCGAGCGCCTGCGCATGTCAAGCCCAGACAATGACTACGGATAATTCAAATTTACAGCGACAAAAACTGAAGAAAATAAAGACAAATGTAGACGTACTTTACCATAATGATATCTATCCAAATGTAAGAGATTTAATTGCCAGCTAACGCGCTTCGATTCGTGAGGATCGTACAAAAATCGATCAAATGAGAAGGTTATTTGCTAACGCCCCTTTGGAAAATTCCACTTATAAAATTCTGAGTCTAATTAGGAAGTACAATAACGTTAATAAAAACCCAATTACGTTGCGATTTATATCGTAGTTGGCGGAAGATATCACAAATTATTCCATAAATTTTTCGGACATTCTTCAATCGTCCATATGCATTCGCTATAATCCAAAATTTTATTATTATTATTAGAAAATATAAGTTACAAATAGGCAATTTGCCAGGTGGTAACATAACTATCGTACATAAAATACAAAAAAAAAGAATCATATATTCGTCAGGTATTTCTACTTTGCTTCACTAATTCTGTTAAATTCCATTAATTTATCGTGAAAGTACTATTAGATTCAGAGCACGCCTTTGACGACAACATAAACTACATTTCCGAATTATCAGAAGAATAGACTATATAACATTCATAATGATCGTTTTAATGCTAAAGATACTACAAAAAATGCAAACGGTATCTTTAAAAAAAAATATCGAATTCTTCGTCGTATATGCTTCCATAAGCGCGATTTGCAAGCAAATTAAGTAATGGAAAAATATTTTATAAATCTCAGTATAGATTGTCTGTGTTACGAAAAACGAAAAAATAGATAATATTATATCCGAACGATAATTATTTAATAAATAATGCGCGCTTTTACTCTCAAGAGAAAATCTCCAACGTTAGAAGGTTAGGAACGCTCGACGTTTTATCCAAAAAACAAGACAAGTTTATATATTTTTGTTTAGCGAAATAACGACCGTTCAACCGTTACTTAACAATTAAAGCGGCGATAAAAAAAATATTGCGCAAAATTCCAAGATCCGCCGGTAAATTTTTCGAGAGGATGATAACTATTTTTGCCCCTGAAATTCGCAGTGTTGGCAACAATGCCTCCGCGACGCAAAGGAGAGCATTCAATCCGTCCTAGCGCTAGCACGCTTTAATTCTTCAGAGAAAAAACTAATCATTCTTCCTCCTCCTCCCCCTCGAACACTTGCAAGCATTTTAGAAATAAAAAAATGATAGAAAACGAAATTTTCGAAACTACTGTCGTTAGCTAACTAATCCACGAGGGCTCTTCTTCTTTTTTTTTTGAACAAAGCGAATCAACTCTTAAAGTATATTAGGTAATGAGTCTATTTCGTGTATTTTAGTGTAACGCAGAACCTAAAAAATATAGTGAAGAAATGCAGAAGAAAGAGATTTCCAATAAGAATAAACGAGAAAATGCACTTATTCAGATAATAAGCACAAGAAAAGTAAAGTAACTGTTTATAAAAGACGAAAGAAAAGAGGCCTAGAAACGAGAAAAAAGATTAATTAGAGGAGGAGAAAATAAAGAGAAAAATAAAAGGCAACCGAAAGAAGCGTAGAGGTAGAGGGAGGGGGAGGGGAGAGAGGGGGGGGGGAGAGAAAAAGAGAGGGAGAGAGAGAAAAAAGAGGGAGAGAGAGAAAAAAGAGAGAGAGAGAGGGAGAGAGCGGGAGAGATGGGGAGAGAGGGAGGGAGAGAGGAATGGAGAGAGGCAGTGGGAGAGAGAGGGAGGGAGAGAGGAATGGAGAGAGGCAGTGGGAGAGAGAGGGAGGGAGAGAGGAATGGAGAGAGGCAGTGGGAGAGAGAGGGAGGGAGAGAGCGGGAGGGAGAGTGGGAGGGAGAGAGGGAGGGAGAGAGCGGGAGAGAGATGGGGAGAGAGAGAGGGAGGGAGAGAGCGGGAGAGAGATGGGGAGAGAGGGAGGGAGAGAGAGATAGAGAGAGAGGGAGAGAGAGAGAGAGAGAGAGAGAGAGAGGAGAGAGAGAGAGAGAGAGAGAGGAGAGAGAGAGAGAGAGAGAGAGAGAGAGAGAGAGAGAGAGAGAGAAGAGAGAGAGAGAGAGAGAGAGAGAGAGAGAGAGAGAGAGAGAGAGAGAGAGAGAGAGAGAGAGAGAGAGAGAGAGAGAGAGAGAGAGAGAGAGAGAGAGAGAGAGAGAGAGAGAGAGAGAGAGAGAGAGAGAGAGAGAGAGAGAGAGAGAGAGGGAGAGGGATGGGAGAGAGCGGGAGAGAGAGAGAGAGAAAAAGAGAGAAAAAAGAGGGAGAGAGAGGGGGGGGGGATAAGAAAGATAACGAAGAGAAAGAGTAGTGCAGAAGATAGAGAACGAAAAAAACGTGTAAAAAATATAAAGCGGGGAAAAAGTGGAGATGAGGAGAGAGGTAAAGCGATAGAAAAAGATGAAGTTTTTACGATAGGGGATATAAAAAAGAGAGGGGGAAAAAGAAAGAGGGAGAGAAGGAGAGGGAGGGAGAGAGAGAAAGAGAGAGGAGGCGAAGTGTAAAGGGGGAAGTGTCGGAAAAGAGAAAGATGAGGCAGCAGAATGGAGAGAGAGAAAGAGGGATGCATAAAGGAGGCGGAAAGAGGTTTGAGGGGAGGTAGTGGTTGAAGGAGGCACGGAGGGATACATAGGAGAGGGGGAGGAGGGGGAATCGTTAGAAGTTAGAGAGGCGAAGAGAGAATCAGGAACGGGAGATCGAAAAAGAGAGAGAGAGAGGGGGGGAGGAGAGAGAATGAGAGAGAGTGCTATAGAGAGAAAGCAAGGGAGCGAGAGGGGAATTAAGCGAAAGAAAGTTTTATATATATATATATATATATATATATATATATATATATATATATATATAGGATAAGGACGAGATGATGAGAGAGAGAGAGAGGTGGAAGAGAGGAAAAGGGAGAGAATGAGGAAGGACAGACAAAGAGAGAGAGTAAAAATATAGGGAGAGAGATTGGATCAGAGAGAGGAAGAGAGAGAGAGGAAGAAAAAGATAGAGAAAAATATATAGGAAGAAAGAGGAGAAGAGAGATAGGAAGAATGAGGAAGCATGAGAGAGTAATAAAGAGAGTAACAGAAACAGAAGATGACAGGAAGAGAAAGCAAGAGAGAGAGATGAAGAGAAAAAAGAAAGAGAAAGGGAAAGAGAGAAAGAGAAATAGGGAAAGAGAAAAGGAGAGAGGAAGGGAAAGAAGAAGAGAGAGATGGGAAGAGAGAGAGAAAGAGGAATAAAGAGAGGAAGAGAAAGAGAAATAGAGGGAGAGAGAAGGGAGAAAGAGGAAGGGAAAAAAAGGAAGAGTGAGAGAGAGAGAGAATAAAAGGGAGGAAAAGAGAGGGAGAGTGAAGGGACGACGTTGAGAAAGGGAGAAAGAGGAAGAGAAACAGTGGAAGGGGAAAAGAGAGGAAGAGAGAGAGAGAAAGAACAACAGAGGAAGTGTTAGAGGGAGGGAGAGAGAGAGGGAGAGAGAGGGGGAGGGAGAAAATAGAGGGAGAGAGAGGGGAATAGAGAGAGGGAAAGAGGAATAGAAAGGGAGAGAGAGGGAGAGAGAGAGGGAGGGAGAACATAGAGGGAGAGAGAGGAATAGAGAGAGGGGAGGGAGGGAGAGAGAGAGGGAGAGAGGGAGGGGAGAGGGAGGGAGAGAGAGGGAGGGAGAGAGAGGGAGAGAGAGAGAGGGAGGGAGAGAGAGGGAGGGAGAGAGAGGGAAGGGGAGAGAGAGAGGGGGGGAGGGAGAAAATAGAGGGAGAGAGAGAGGAATAGCGAGAGGGAAAGCGAGGAATAGAGAGGGAGAGAGAGGAATAGAGGGAGAGAGAGGGAGAGAGAGAGGAATAGAGAGAGGGAAAGAGAGGAATAGAGAGGGAGAAGAGGAATAGAGGGAGAGAGAGAGAAGGAGAGAGGATAAGAAAGAGGACAACAGCGCGGAGAAAAAGAGAAAGAGGGAGAGACTGGTAGGTATAGAGTGACAGGGTGAGAGAAGAGAGAGAGTTTGGATGTGTGAAGAGGAATGGAGTGGGAGGAGGAAGAATCAGTAGCAGACTGAGCGAGATGGAACGGAGGAAAGTAGAAAGAGAGAGAAGAGAGGGAGAGAGACTGAAGTTAAAGGGATGGAAAGGGAGGCAGAGGGGAAGAGAAGGGGAAGGGTTATGCGGAGAGATGGGATGGGGAAAGAACTCCGCCTTCCCACCTCCCCCCATTCCCCTTTTCCCCTCCCCTACCTCTCCTCATCCTCCTCCCCCTCCACCCGACCTCCCACCACCTATTGTGAGTAGAACCGGCAACGTCGCACGCCCTCTTCCTCTCTCCCCCCAACCTCTTCTCTCTCTCGCCTACGCTTCATCACAATCCTTCCCTCCCCCCCTCCCTTCATCATCCCTCTTCCTCCCTCCTCTCCCTCTCCCCCCCTCTACCATTCATCCCCTTTCGTTTCAACCCCTCCCTCCCCCTCTATATATCTCCTTTGCCCTCGCATCCCCCCCCTCCCCCCAATCGCCATCTCCATACTATTACCCTCTATTTCTCCGTCTGCCTCTATAGTACTTCTATCTCTCTCCCTCCCTCTCTCAGATTCCTCTTTCCACCTTCTTCATTTCTCTCTCTATCTCTCCCTCCCTTCTCCTCCCTACATCCTATCTCTACTTTTCCCTTCCTATTGCGTCTCACTATCTGTCCTCTTACTCCTTTTCTCTATTCCATCTGCAGTCTCTCTCTCTCTCTCTACCTCTATCCATTTCGTTTCCTCATTTTTCACTCCCCTCCTCTCTCTCTCTCTCTCCCTCCCTCTCTCCTCTATCCAATTCGTTTCCTCATTTTTCACTCCCTCTCTCTCTTTCTCTCCTCCCTCCCTCCCTCTTTTCTCTCTCTCTCCCTCCCTCTCTCTCTCTCCTTCTCATACTCCGCAGAATTTTTTTCAAATCGCGCTATTTTATTAACGTGCATTTGCCTATTTCTATCCAACGAAACAAAAATACATTCTCTGTATTCTATTAGCGTCTCCGGAATCACGAAGTTCTACTCCTTCCTCTTTCTCAATGTGTTTTTACGTTTGTTTTGTTTTTTTCTTATTATTTTCGCCTAAAAGTACTTCCCCCGGTTATCGTATGAATTTTTTATTTTTAGTTTCCTTTATTTAGTTGGCGTCTGTTTTCCATTACCAAGGAAACTTTTCCGTTCCCTTTCATTCGTATTCCTTCTTCGTTTCTCTGCATTCTTTCCTTTTT